>JARIHR010000028.1:0-1403888 GCA_029281495.1 Mycena filopes
CGATGGGGAAGAAGATGGCCGCGGTGGTGAGACAGGCCAAGAGTGTGTCGAAGAAGGGGAAGGGGAAGGGGCCGAAGGCGAAGAAGAGCGCCTCGGTCACAGTCGCGGCGGCGAGTTCTGCGTCGAGTCGCGATGCAGGGCCGGTCTTGATCACGACCTCGACCAACAACAACGCAAAAGAGGTTGAGGGAGGAGGAGGCAAAGAAGCGCGAAGCAGACAAGGCCGCGGCGGCAGAGTACGCCGCCAATATGCGGATGCACAACCCCGACGGCAACTATCCGTTGGTGTGTGTACCTCCGCTCCAGGGACGTCCCCGGCGGGAGATCGTCGCGCCCAAGAGGTACCGGCTCGATGGAGCGGATGTGTCCGATAAGGACCTCGAGCAGATCAAGAAGGACAAGGCGATTTTGGCGGCGTTGGCCAACAGCGGCGGTCGCGGGACGTCGGCGAAGAACGGCGCGAAGGTAGCGGCGGGGGCAAAAACGCAAGACGTCGGAGAACGCGGTCCCAGCGCCGCCGGCTAAAAGGTGTGTCTAGTTCGTTCTTTTTTTTTGGAGGCACTCCGCTCACCCACAATAGGACGAGGAAATAGGCTTGAAAAATATGTCGATGGACTTTTACTCACGTTGCGGACCGGTTTTACTTACATTGTGGTACATACAGAGCGTGGCATGTAGAAAATCTTAGAAGAAGCGGATGCGACATGCTTAAGTGCTGAGCGTGGACTTGGAAGAATTTCAGGTCTTTAAGTAAGAGTAAAAAAGAAAAAAGAGAGTACAAGCGGAATCGAACTCAGACCTATTGGATTCGCAGAAAGGAAGAAGGAGTATACCTTACCGATCGACAGGAAACGCTTGGGGTGGTGGTAGATATTGAGTACCATGACAGGCCGTACCCTTTGCACCTCCTGATAAAAAAAAACAAAAACAATTTATTCGAGTAAAACGACTGCCGGGGAGAATGGGCAAGTGGGTGAAAAACATTACATAGGGTGCAGAGTGTATAACTAAAGCGCATAGAAGGTCGCAGCGGAAGGAGGGAAGCTTTGTGGGGGGTATTTCGGTAACGAGGCGATGAGGAGGCGCGCAGGGCAAATGGGAAGGCGGTGGGAGGACTGGAGAGAAGTTTTCAAGCCTGCCCTGCGCGGGAATAAGCGCAATAGGCCGCGGAAGGGCCGAGGGTACCGAGGGCGGGCGGCGGGGGAATATTTCGTAAGCGGCGGGACGAGCAGGGCGCGCAGGGCCAATGGGAGGGCACCTGGATGAGTGTAGAGAATCTATTCGTTATCCGCGTGCCCCAATACGCGCGAAAGGGCGCGGAAGGGCCGGGAGTACCGAGGGCGGGCGGCGGGCGGTATTTCGTAAACGGCGGGACGAGCAGGGCGCGCAGGGCCAATTCGAGGGCACCTGTATGAGTGTAGAGAATCTATTCATTATCCGCGTGCCCCAATAAGCGCGAAAGGCCGCGGAAGGGGCGGGGTACCGAGGGCGGGCGGCGGGCGGTATTTGTGAATGGCGGGACGAGCAGGGCGCGCAGCACCAATCGAAGAGTGCCATGAGGAAGGCAGAGGAGTATAGAAGGACCCCTGCGCGCCGATAAGCGCCAGGGGCCGCGGAGGGGGCGGAGCAGCGAAGGGCGGGTGGTGGTGGAAGGAAGGGAAGGTGATGCTAACAGGAGCAAACACAAGCGCTCCTGCCAAATCCACCCAGCAAGCGACCCCTCTCCAACACGAACCGCGTCACCCCATGCATGCTACACTAGGTGTACGCACTCCCCTACTCCCATTCAACCCACTCGCACCGGCTACCACCTGGATCCATGAAGCAGTGAAATGACCAAAAGGGGCGAACGCGCCCACTTCACCGCCACCCGCCAGAGCAGCGCCGCCGCGGAGCGCGTCGAGCGCTAAGCCGGAGCTATGTCCAGGTAAGGAAACACCTCCGCATTGATATATCAACCACCTTTCTAACTACAAGCATTAATACATTAAGGCGCGGCTCTCGCCACACCCCTTTGATATATCATAACTACACTATCCGCTGCCTCGACAGACTCCTCCTCGCGATCTTCGAAAACCGCGATAATTGGTTCCTCGACATAGAAGCTGAGGAGACTGTTGTCCGAGTGGAAGCACTCGAGATTGAAGTGGTCCTCTATAAGCTGCGGGTTTTGGTCCTGGTAAGCTTGGAGCAGCACCGCAGCGGGCACGACGGTAACGTAGTATTGGCAGGACACTGTATACATGGACTTAGCACGGTACACGATTGCCTTCAACTGAATACACACTAAGTGCCCTTTCTGCAGCCTGCATGCCGGACAGATTGCGCACGAGCCACGGTCCTAGCGCTCCGATAAAGTTGTCCACAATGTAGATTTCGCGGAGCTCTTGAGTTGGGAACATGGCGAAGAAGTCTTTCCGTGCGGTTTTGATCTCCTCTTCTTCATCAGTGTCGGAATCGTCAAAAAATGGCGTGTTGTTTGCGGGGAAGGTCTTCTGGAAGAGCATGATGCGATACATTGCTCGGGTGAAGCGCAGGGATTCCACGGCGCTCAGTATACTGGACTGGGAGCTCCGATCCTTGTGTCTAGTATGCATCCAAGTTAGTTCATTCATTCACGAGAGGAAGGTAAACTTGGGAGACGTAACAGACCTAGAGCTGTAAATGTCCTCCAGCGTATTCACCACGACCGCATTGCTTGCCAGCTCGCGCGCTTCCTCCGGAGTGATCACCCCGGGCTCTGTGCCCTCCGCAGTCGCCTTTCCAAAACCCCAGGGATCATCTTGCGCCAAAGTCGGACCCGTGTTGCGCACTAGATTCAGGGCGGCTAGGAGAGCGGGGCCGACCAGGTTAGAAGCGACCGCCTTTACGGTGGTATGTGGGTGCGAGGCGAAGACAGCGTGAAGCGACTTGGAGGACAGAATAACCGCTTTAAGAGCGCGGAAATCGGGGAGGAACAGGAGGATGCGGTGTACAATATCATCGTCGAGGGGATGGGAGGTGAGTGCCTTCATGGTGGGCGTCAAGCCACCGCCGCTCGTCAACGTTACCTTCTAAAGTTGGCGGGGGGGGGGGGGGCGGGGATATATTATACTCGCGTGGTCCAAATGCCTGAACAACGAGTTTACGGAGAACAAACATGAAGTACTGTATGGGTGGTTATCCTTACGAGTAGCTACAAGATGCCAACCGAGCACACACTCGTTCCAGGGGTTAGAATCACGCAAGACGCTGGCTATCTGATGAACCGGCCGGCCAGCAGCTGTTCTGCTGGCTGAACTCAATCGGTGGCAACCTCATGGGCCCTGACCTCCTCGCAAATTAATGCCGGAGTACAGGAGGATTCCTCCTCCCAGGGATAGCTCTTCCGAAGTCCACCGATCCACCAGATGCTGTCGCATGCCGTCCCTTTGCAAAGTGCATGCATACCATCCGCTTCCGAGAAAGCGAACCCAAGGACTTTTGGGAGGCTCCATAGAAAAAATGCACGGCGGCGAGGTGGGGGCAATGCGGAGCTGGGCTCAACACACGATTGAAGCAAGAACACGGGCGCAGAGGCCGCCAACAGAGAGAAGAACACACAGAGTCCAGGCGGATCATCGAGTCGCTGCTCGGAAGAAAGTGGGCGGGTAGAGTGGAGCTCAACGCACCGCGGACCGGGCCGCTCATCGAGTCGCCGCTCGGAAAAAACAGGATGCGCGGAGTCGAGCTCAACGCGCCGCGGACCGGGCCGCTCATCGAGTCGCCGCTCGGAAAAAACAGGATGGGCGGAGTCGAGCTCAACGCGCCGCGGACCGGGCCGATCATCGAGGCGCCGCTCGGAAGAAAAGGGTGGGCGGAGTCGAGCTCAACGCGCCGCGGACCGGGCCGTTCATCGAGTCGCCACTCGGAAAGAAACAGGGCGGGCGGAGTCAAGCTCAACGCGCCGCGGACCGGGCCGATCATCGAGGCGCCGCTCGGAAGAAACAAGGCGGGCGGAGTCGACCTCAACGCACTGCGGACCAAGCCGCTCATCGAGGCGCCGCTCGGAAGAAACGCGGTGTTTCGAATGTCGCGGCGTAGGTATTTCTGGAGAGCCGTGTGATTCTTCTGGTCCGAGGGGCGCGGACGCGTACGCTCTCATTTGGACATATTGTTCATCCAGCAAATTTGCTCAGAGACCGGAGAGAGGACGGTTCAAGCACAAGGGAGAAAGCAAGGAAGAGCCGAGAGAAGCGTGAGAAACCGGCAAACGCTTTGTTCCCGGCAACCGCCGGCAACCCTGCTTGAAACCAATGCTACCTCCGATTACAAGTTGAAATACACGTAGTTTGTATCCCAGCTGTTCAACATATATTCCCTCATAATCGCCGCCATAATCTCAGTCAACCAGCACACTCTCACCAAACCACACACGGTTGTCGCCCTCGCCCTCGCAGCCTCCCCATTCAGCATCTACCTCGTCATCTACGTTCTACGAAGCCTCATCGGAAACCAGAACCGACTGAGCGCCGTCTTCGGGAAAGGGCAATGGTTGAATCGTCTCGCCGTGCTCACCCTCTTACCTATCTGGGTCGTCGTTCTCGTATTCTCCGCCCTCCCGCAGGGCTTTCCAACAAACCGCGTGCGACGACACCGTCGGGCAAGGTAAAGTAATCCGGATGTTCTTCGCGCCGATCATCGCCTTGTTTGTAGATGACCGCCGGTTCGCGGTTCTCTTCCTTGCGGTGTTCGTTATACCCTGGGGGACGGCTATATTCCTACAGAGATGCAAGATTTGGAAGAAGAAAGATAGATGGGTTCCGTGGAGACGTATCTGGTGCGCCTTTTCTGCCCCCTTCTCAATATATAGCAGCACTCTTGTTCAACACCATTTCGCAGGAGGAAGGTGGTTGACGCATATCCGTTCATCCAATTCTGCACGGTCATCGGCCTGCCCCATTTCGCCTGGATCGTCAACCTCGAGGTTGGAATAATGCACCTCTTGCACCGAGAGGGGCTTAGCCTCACCCGGCGGCGGGTACGCATTCATGCTCCTCCCCCCAAGGCTTCCTGCTAACTGCTAACTTCGAAACTAGATACTGGCTCTACTAGTTACCATCCCGCCACTGATACAGCTGTGCAAGCTCTTACCTCGGCTCCTTCGATGGTTCCTCGACTTGACCTGGGTGCGCCTTGTCAGCTGTCGTCGAGATAAGCCGTACCTCGTCGCTCGCCGACCGCCGAGTGCGGCGTCGGAAATGGCGGTGCCTCTTGGGTCCTCGCGAAAGTCGTCTTACGACTCCCTGGAGGATAAGGAGGCTTATGACTCCCTAGAGGACAAGGATGAGGATGAGTCCATTCGGCTTCAACGATAGCCGTCCTTGGCGGACTGGATGACTATATGATTATTACTTTGCGATATAGATGTTCTCCTCAACAAACCAGTTTGATTTTCAGTGTTGAGTTACGTCGAGCGGCATGTTGAACTCACGGAACATGATGCTCTCACCAAACCTCATCGAACGTTTCAACGGGGATGTGTCAATGGGCTTCTCTTGTGAAGAGCGTTCAAGTAGAAAGCGCGCTCCTGACCTCCTGGTATATCTCTGTCAAGTGGCACATTATATTCATCCGACGTCGTTGAAACACGAACACAGCAAAGTTACACCACATCAGAGAACCAATCCACCAAATTCTCCTGCACCTCCTTCACCTTATCTTGCGCCGCCCCAAGCGCAATCTGCAAGCACTTTTCGTGCATCTCGCCCGATTCCGAGAGGTCGAGCGTCGGAATGTTACCCTCCGCAAACGCCCGGATAATGCTCTCAGCGAGCATCACCTTCGCCAGCAGATCCGCGCTCTGCAGCTTCAAAACCTGGCCCACAAGCCCCCCGTCCTTGGTCGTGAGAATGAGCTTCCAGAACGCCGCGAACGCGTTCTTGCATTTGCCCTTCCGCACGCAGGAGTGGTCGTGCGTCAGCCGCGGGGGACAGGACGGCAGCTCCTCGCAGAGCTTGATGAGGTTGTAGTGGCCAGATAGCAGGCGAATTCGCTGCCGCGAGTTGAGGTGCGCGTCGGAGTCCCAGGCGTCTCGGCCTTTGAGCATCATCGAGTAGTACGCCAGCCCGAGGAGCGAGCGCAGGTTTAGCCGCTCTGCGACGCCGATGGCGACGGCGACGGCGCGGCCCTCGCCCAGCAGGCGCTTCCATTTGGCAACAGCGGCGTTGAGGAGCGCCTTGCAGTCGCAGAGGATGGAAAGCTCGGTGATCTGGACCAGATTTTGGACGGAGGCAGACCCGGAGGCATTGGAGTGATACGTCGTTAGCGCACCGAGCGCCCACGATTCGGTCGACCGGAACTGGTACTTGTGCGCGATGCGGGCGAGATGAATGAGCTGCAGGTCGTTCGCCTGCACCGTCATGGAGAAGGCGATCTCCGCTGGCCTTTTTGGCGATGCAGATGTCAGCGCAAATCCAGAGTCAGGGGAGATGGAAATACACGCACAGACTATACAGCGACCACATGAGCGCACTGAACTCTTCTGCCTTGTCTCCCGGGAGACGTATTGGATTCTCGTCGCTTTCACCCTCCGAATTGCTGGGCATTAACGCGTCTTCGGTGTTCTGAGTATACGCATCCAGAGAGAACATGCTATCGAACGTAGATTTGTCCTTGACAAGCATAGAGCGATGGACCTGGGGTAGGAATAGATGAGAAACGGTCTACATAGGGTGGGGAGCTCGCCGGACCTTGAAGAGAGTATTTTCGACCTGGAGAATGGTGTTGCCGTCGGAGATGTAGTAGGTCGGGTCCCTCGTAGGAAGGACCTCCGGGGTCGATGCTGCCATCATCTTTGCGGGTCGAGGGCCTTGTATAGCGCACCAGGATTGTGGGATGGCGGTCGCAACGCAAAAGGCCAAGTAATTTGATCCCAACCACAGCCACTCGGGCGAATACGTAAGAGGGGTCTCCGATGGTTCAAAATTGGTAGAAAAAATCCTTTTGCGCCTTTGGAAATGGACCGAGAGAAGAACGCGTAGTCTGCCATAGTACAGGGAAATACAATTGAAGAACGAAGTAGCAGTGAGATCAAGCCACCGCCCGCGCATTATCCGTCAAAACCCTGTCCAACCCATCCCGCTTCTCACACGCCTCAAACTTGAAGCTCGCAGCAATCTCATCCAGCTCCTCCATACTCTTCCCCACAAAATGCTCCGCCCACTCCTTCACCAGGAACTCGCTCACGAGAATATTGCGCGAGATCATCGCGACGCGGTCGGGAAGGCGCCACACAGGATGCGGGTAAATTTCACGGTATTCCGGCGGTACCTCTTCCAGGACGTGGTCGATGAGAGGCTTGTATATGTGCCGGACGGCAGAGTCGTCCGCGCCCCATTGGTCGACCGCCAGGCGGTGTTTCTTGGCCAGGAAGTCCCGCAGGAGGGTCATGTACGGTGTGGAGGTCGATACATAGACCATGCCTGGAAAGAGAGGAAGTTCAACGTGGGCTCGGCGGTCTCAGTATAAGCCCTACCTTGGAAGCCTATATCTTTATACAGCCATATCGACCAGCTGAGGCGATCCTAAGACTCAATTAAGACTGAACTCGAACATCGAGAGTAATGCGAAAGACGAACCTTGTTGTACATCTCCAGCTGGTCCTTGAGCACATGGAACCTAACCTTGTTAATCCCCTCCGTCCTCTCACCCTCGTATTGCCTCCTCGCATACACCGGCCCCCACTCCCCATTCCACACACACAACCCCCGCTCGTCCATCCACTCCCGCTTCTTCTCATACGTGCGCTGCATCCGCCCCCGCTGCTCCGCGCTCCCCGCGTACGCCTCGTGCGACGCCGGGAACCCAAACGGCGAGTAGTCGTGGATCGAATACGCCGTGTTGTCCCAACCCTTGTGGGCGTCCCCGAAGTGGGAGAAGTCCTGCGCCCAGGTGTTGCCGTCGAGGAAGATGATGTGGGTGGGGTCGACGGCGCGGATTGCGCTGTGGATTCTGTGGTAGAAGGATACGACGCGAGTGTGGGCCGAGTCGGTCGGTTCGTTTAGGGGGTTGTAGCCTTTGAACGTCGGTCAGAGAAATAGATAAATAAATTGAGAGTACACGAGGAAAGCGTGAAACTGACCAGCGACCCATTTGTTGGATTTGTAGTGCTCTGCAAGCTTCTCCCACAGCCAGACTGTTCGGTCTTGGAAGTCCTTGTGAACCCAAACTAGGATGAATTAGTTTGACCCAGTAAATTGAACCACGGCCGTTACAGTTCGCAAGGTGTCCACCATGATCAGCATGCCAGCCGACATTTTGTCCTTCAGGAAGGGTTGGGTTCGGTTAGATGGTCTGGGTCGGAGACGTACCTCCTGGCGCCGTATGAAGATCGAGGATCGTGTAAATGTTATGTGAGGCACAGAGCTCAATAACGCGGTCGAGATGTTTGAAGCCGGATTCCTTGAGCACCCGCGGGTTCATATCGTCTACGTGCCGTCAAGTAAGAATTCAACCACGAATTCCGTCAGACGGATAGTCTGTCACCTCACCTTCGAAATGATGATAGTTGAAGGGAAGACGAATGCAGTTGAGGCCAAGTGTGCTGAAGAACTCGGCGTCGGCGTCCATGAAGAAGTATTCCAAGAACTGGTGTGCTGGTTCAGGTGCCGAGCTGCAATATATATGTGCTTGAGAGTTACTGACCTTGTCGCAGAAAAAATCGGACTTCTCTGCTCCAATCGCCTCCGCGAGAGCGTGCCGAATCTGGAACTCACACCCCGGGTATCCTAATGAGTGTACGTTCAGCCGGTATGTGGAGCGACGCGAGGAAAACACACCTGAAATAAAATTCTCCATGCTACGAAAAGATGGTTAAAACCGCAAGTTGATTGAACAGCGATCGCAGGTACTTGCTTCATCCAACCGCCCAAGCCTGCCCCGCGCAAAATTACTTCGTTTCCATCCTCGTCCACGATCTTGGTGCCCGAGACTTTGAGGAGAGACATGGTCGACGTCGTGGCAAGAGTTACTAGTAGGCGTGAAAGCTTGGTCTCATGCCCTTCAAGCCGAGACGCCGAGTGATCGGATGATATTCGGATCATACTTCTTCCCTTCCTCCACGTTCGCTGAGGTATTTCATCCGAGCGAGGCTCAGGCTGAGGAAGTGAGGTTGCACTTTCCTTGACCTCGCCGACTGACTTACGCTCAAGTCAGGGTATCCTCCCTTTCATCTGTCGGAAAGGTCCGGTGAGAACCTGATTGAGATTTTAGGTTCGACTGGCCATGGTGACTGCGGACGTCATATTCCTCCGGTTCAGACGAGGATCGCCAACACACCCATTTTGAGCACGATGGTCGCACTGAACAGTCGCGTGGTATATTTGGGGCTTGCGAGGCCAGAAATAGCCGTTATGACGGCAACTGGGGTTGAAAAGTGGGGCGCCCAAGAAGCGTGTATCTGGGCAACGAGCAGTGCTGCCGCGGTCGGTCGCACAGGGTCGCACATAACAGTGTGCATCCCTGCGTAACTGCGAGAGGACTCTGGGTCGCGGGTGGTTAAAGCCAGAGTGCTTTCGAGTTGTCTGCGATAAGCGTCCCACGTTTGCCGGCAGTTTTCAAGCTGCGGGCTTTATCGTTCAACGCATCCAACAGTCGCGATACTCGGTGAGCCTGGGTTAGTGACGTCAAGTTCAATGACGACTTGAGGAGAAGCAAAAGACCGACGGCGACCACAACACGACTTTATAAGGCGGCTGCGTTCGTGGAGAGGGCTCCCATTTTCCAACCTAACCCATCTCCAGAACTTCATGCCTCACTTTGTCATCAAAGCCCTCCCGTTCACCACCCGCGTCGCCCATGGCGCGCACAACATCCTCGCCGCCGACCAGGCCCGCGCGAGGAAGCTGCTCGCTGGCCTGCATCCCCATGGCCCAGTGGCCTTTCGATCAAGGCACAAGATGCACCACCATCATCACCGCGCCCACCACCTCACCGGCGCGGAGGCCGATGACGGTGCTGCTCAGGTCCCGGTCGGTGGAGAGACCGATGCACCGCAAGTCTCGGCGGCCGCTGGGGCCAACTCTATCGATGTCACTGACGCTGGTGGGTTGACTGTCGGTGCCTCTGTATCTCACGAGCTTACGCGCTATCTAGGCGTTACCTATACCATGAGCGTCGGTGTCGGCTCGCCTCCCACCGACTATACGCTGTTGATTGACACCGGTGAGCTGTTTCCCCAAAATCTCTTGTGTCGGTGGCAGCTTTTCAACTACTTTCTCTCAGGGAGTTCGAACACCTGGATCGGTGCAGACAAAGCCTACACTCCGACCTCAACTAGCACCGTACGTTCCGACCCTCGCAATTGTCGTCCACACTTTAATGCGCTGCGCCCCAGGATACTCGCAACACAGTCGTGCGTATCAATATTATCCTTCTACATCTTTGTTCAACTGTAATCATTGCTGTCAATGTAATTTTAGAGCGTCAGTTATGGCTCTGGTTCGGTGAGCGCTCATCGTTTGTCGGGCGTATCTCCTGCTGACACCTGTCTGTTTGAATCTAGTTCTCGGGGACCGAATGTACGCTTTATACATATTCTTAGAGCTTCCCCAGCTGATAGCACGTGTGTAGATACCGACGAGGTGACGCTCGGGCCTGGGCTCGTCATCCAGAAGCAGTCTATCGGAGTCAGCTCTACGGCCACTGGGTTCAACGACGTGGATGGAATACTCGGGTATGCCCTTCTCCTCCGCGACCCACGTTCGCGTTCTAACTTTTTTCCCCATGTAGCATCGGCCCAGTCGACCTGACCACCGGCACGGTCCAGTCGACAACCAGCGTCCCCACCGTGACGGACAACCTCTTCAAGCAGGGAACCATCCCCATCGAATCCATTGGGATTTCGTATATCCCCACCACCTCAGCGTCGAACGTCGCGAATGGCGAGCTCACGTTTGGCGGAACTGACTCGTCGAAGTTCACTGGTGATATTTCGTACACGCCCATCACGAAGACGTCCCCTGCTAGCAAGTGAGTTGAATCCCGGGTAGATCTCTTCTGCGTTTCTGACGGTTGAATGCAGTTACTGGGGAATCGACCAAAGCATCACGTAAGTTCAACATGTTGAAAATAAGTCTGGATATTTATCATCGCCATCTAGTTACGGGACGCAATCTACCATCTTGGACACAACCGCTGGCATTGTAAATTAAAACCCACGACTCTGCGTCCATACTCATGCTGATACTCCCAAGGTCGATACTGGAACCACCCTCCTAATGATCGCAACAGATGCCTTCCAGGCGTATCAGAAAGCAACGGGTGCGACCGCTGACCAGTGAGTCCCCTTCAGCTCATTGAATTTTGGCACGTTAACAACCGGCCACCAGGACCACGGGCCTCCTCACCGTCACGGAAAGCCAGTTCGAGAACATGGAGAGCTTGTTCTTCAGCATCGGCGACGTAGGTTCACTTCGTGCGAGCGCTCTTCCGGCTACTGATCTGACGGATGTTATCCGCTGGCAGCAAACCCTCGAATTGACTGCGAACGCGCAAATCTGGCCCCGCGCCTTGAACTCTACCCTCGGAGGCGACGCCAACAAGATCTATCTGATCACCGCTGATTTGGGCAGCAGCAGTGGGTCTGGACTCGACTTTATCGGTTTGTTCGATCAATCTTTTTCGGAGGGAGATAACTGACGATGACTTTATAGATGGATTTGGGTTCCTTCAGGTTCGTCTGACCCGAGTCGACAACTTCCAGTTACTGATTAAACAAACCCATACGCAGCGATTCTATTCGGTGTTTGATACCACTAATGCCCAGGTCTGACTCCTCGGCTTTTCAATTTGTCGCCTCCTCATTGACTCCGTTTCGATAGGTCGGCTTTGCGACGACGGAGTTCACACAGGCCACTACCAACTGAGTGATATGACTCGAAGACTGGAATGGACCTTATTAACGATGTACTCTAACGAACCGAAATGGACTGAATGGACTTGCCTTGTAACTCCGCGTCTCTGTCTGTGTTCAATTGTGTGCTGGCTGGCCCGATGTACTCTAACGAACCGAAATGGACTGAATGGACTTGCCTTGTAACTCCGCGTCTCTGTCTGTGTTCAATTGTGTGCTGGCTGGCCCGAACACCCGCAGAAGGTTGTGATTTTAGATCAAGTGAAGTCTTAGCGATTGGCCTGCCTGTCACTAAGTAAAGCCACGTTCATTCGTTGTGTGAAAACGCGTGAATCACCGTGAAGCATTTTTCAACCTTGGTCACGTGGTCGTGGCTGATTTTCCGGAAATTCCCCAACCCAACCTTCGACGCAGGGTCGCACGTATCATTACTTATCGCATAATGTCTCTTCCACTGCGCGCCCCGCCCTCAATCTTGAACAATTGCAAAGCTTTCGGCCATCACAGGCCAAACATACTCCCATGAGTCCCGTTCTCCGCGATGATGTCATCCCAATCGCCGCTCGTACTTAAACTGCAGTGGAGTCCCCCATCGAACCATCCTTCCTACCATGAACATGACCCAACTGCTCTCTGCACAGTCCGACCCCACCACTGCGGCTTCACACGGCCAAGAGACAGGTGAGCCCTTTCCCCTCGCCAGGCTGCTCAGGAGACTGAACGAAACTTCAAGGTCCCAATAACACCGATGCGCCCGCATCCACCACTGCGGCTTCGCACGTCCAAGAGACAGGTGAGCCCTTTCCCCTCGCCTTGCTCAGAAAACTGAACGAAACTTCAAGGTCCCAATAACACCGCTGCACCCGAGCAAACTAGCGGAGAGCCCCCCATCGTTCCCTTCAAGGATCGTGTAATAGGTTAGAATTGTCTCCTGCCTGCGCAACTTGAGGTGTTTGCTGACTATCAACTCTATAGGCGTGGCGAAAGTGAGTCCAGCATTCAACCTTTGTATCCAATACTCACCACTGGCGGACCGTTCAGAAAACTAGGGGCACGGTAAGGAGACCTGCCGCTCAATTTTTCCGCGGTCCACTCACACTGCGTCTTCAATACAGCTCTTAGCCAAGGTAATTTCGATGCCCTGCGCCATTCAAAGTTATCGACGCTCATGCTCCACAGCCTGAGCTCAAAGAGCACGGCGAGAAGATCTTGCAAGGACAGGCCACGATCCACAACACCGACGAACCGCCATCGTTGTAGTCTTTTCGAGTCCGTTGAATCAATCTTGTCCCATGCATGATGTGCGTTAAATCAACCCTTACACCAGCGCCTTGTCTCACCGGAGCAACAGACGTCGCACATGTACATTACCTGTATCCTCCCATGAATCGTTGTCGAGTTTGCAAAGATATAATAATATTAGAGAGGAACGAAGTGAATCACATTCGGTCCCCAGGCCCAGGGTCATCGACCCACGTATGGCTCACGAACCGGATCGAATGCTTGTGTTCAACCTTCCACGCCGGTATTGAGACGACGATGTAGTCCTGTTCAAAAGGAAAGAAAAGCAAATCATCAGAAGTATTCAACGACGCAAAAAAAATCCAACCGACCTGGATATAAAGCACCCCCGCGTCGAACGTGCCAACACCGACGGTCTCGTCGCACCGCACCACACCCGCCCAATCCATCGCCGCTCCCGCTCCATAAAAACTGGATTCCTCCATCGGCGGAGGGAGCGCAGACAACACGCCCTCCCCAATGTCGAGGGTGCGATGCTGTGTTTGCCCGCGCACGAAGAGGGATACGCGGCGCATGAGGTGGACACGCACGGCCGGTAATTTGGCGGAGGTTGAGACGAGGGTAGCGAGCACCGCGGGCGCGCCGGTGATCTGCAAATGAAACGGTATGATGTCCGAGACGCTGTACACGAGCGCAGAAGGGATGAAAAGCTGCGTTATCTGGGAGTGAGTATATGAATAATTCAAATAATCGGGGAAGCTCACACTGCAATGAATGTTCTTGAGCCGCACTTTGCATAGGATTTCAGACCACTCGTCGGGCGCGCTTTTGACGGTGGCGAGGAGGTTGGTGTCGGGCATGATGGGGCGCGGGGGGTATGCGGTTGATTGTAGTTTCACTGGGACGGTAAGGCTGTTGGTTCAATCGTCAGTACAGAAATCCTCCAAACCAAAACGCTCTTAAGATTAAACCCACATTTTCTCACCTCTCCACAACGAGAAGCGCGGATGCAGCGCGGTGCTCACCAGCACCGATATCGTATAAAAGCACTTGACGTACACGAATGGCTTCCCGGGCGGCGTTATTCTGATCGAGGGCGGGAGCGGCCAAGTGTTCTCCCCGTCCTTGAACGTCGAGGGGAAGATCAGGGAGAATGGAATCGTCGACGGGCATTGAAAGCGAAGATTGTTGTGCCACACTGTATAGGTGTCGTTGACGAGCTCGGTCTGGTGTCCGCCGTTGGACGCGGCCAGGTCCAGGCGCCCATATAGCTGAGTATGTAAGTCAGAGTCGTAAGCGCACGGTAAACCTACGTTTGTGAGGACATCGGTCTTTACCTTGAGCACAATTTCCGTCACGCTTTCGCAGCCCTGGATGAATATCGTGCCAGTTACGAGATCGTTGTGCGCGTATGTGGGCAGTAGCGCGTGGTCGGGCTGTTCTTTGAGCGTCAAGCTGATGCGGCCGTTGCTCTTGGTGAACTCCCCTGTGCGCGGAGATCGTGCAAAGAGAGGGCGCGAGAGGCATTCCTCGCCGACAGAGGGCCGCGCGGTGTAGGATGGAATGCGTGTTCTACATTTGAAGCGAGAGTCAGCCTTCGATGAGTTGACGGAGGAAGAAAGGTTTGAGACCCTTCAGAGGAGGGATAATATGGGGGGAGGGATGAGTTTGGACGTATCGTTCCGGGAGGTCTTCCTGAGAGTGACTCAGAGAACATGGAGGTTTGGTGTGAGTGCTGAGGCTATTTATAACGCGTGTTGCGTGATTTGGTCCAAAAATGCCGCGGCATTTGCCGTGAGAGATCGGCACTGCGGCATGTTGGACTCGACGCAAATTGAACCACTTTGATTGGGAGAACTTGGGGAGAACTATCGACGAAGAATATCAAGGTAGTTTAATCCTTAAGACGGACGACACTGTATAGACTGGGGCGATCGGCCCTGCGGCACGTTGAACTCCGAGTCGACGGGATGGTTCAATTACTACTTGAATTAGGGAGGAGGACAGTATGGGAAAATAATAATAATAAATCCACCGAGTCAGCTCATCCCGATCCCGAAGAGGGTATTCGCTGGAGCTTTACAGACTCCTCCTTCTCCAGGGAGTCATAAGACGCCTTTCGTGAGGGCCGCACAAGAGGTAGCGTGATTTCAGAGGCCGTACTCTGCTGTCGGCGAGCGAGGTACGGCTTATTTCGGCGGCAGCTGATAAGGCGCACCCAGGTCAGATCAATGAACCACCGCAGGAGCCGGGGCGAGAGGCTGAACAGCTGTAGCAGCGGTGGGATAGTGACTAGTAGGGCCAATATCTAGAGCTTCCTCAGCAAAGACGAAACAGGAAACAAGCAGAGCTATGCACCTGTCCGTATGTGACGGTAAACGCCTCGCGGTGCAAGGTGTACATTATTCCTTCCTCGAGGTTGAGAATCCAGACGCAATGGGGCAGGCCGATGACAGTCCAAAATTGAATGAAGGGATATGCGTCTACCACTTTCCTCCTGCGAAATGTTGTTTAAAAAGAGTGTTGCCAAAAATGGGATCATGCACACCAGATGCGCCTCCACGGAAACCATTTATTCTTCTTCTTCCAAATTTCACGCCGCTGGAGGAATATGGCCGTCCCCCACGATATAGCGAGCAACCCAAGGACGAAAAGCACCAACGAAAGGTCTCCTATGAACAAGGCGATGATCGTTAGGAAGAACACGCGGATTACATTGCCATTGGCGACAACTTCATCGCACGCGGTTTGCTGGAAATGCCAGGTGCCCTGGGGAAGGGCGGAAAACACCAGAACGGCGACCCAGATCGGCAGAAGGGTGAGCACGGCGAGACGGTTCAACCATTGCCCCTTCCCGAAGACGGCGCTCAGTCGGTTCTGGTTTCCGATGAGACTTCGTATCACGTAGATAATCAGGTAGATGCTGAACGGCGAGCCTGCGAGGCTAAGAGCGACGACCGTGTGCGGCTTAGTCAAGCTACGCTGGCCGATCGAGATTACGGCGGCGATTATAAGGGAATATACGTTGAACAGCTGGGACACAAACTGCGTGGAATTTCAGCTTCTTAGCGGAGCTGGCTGAGTGCGTACGCACCGTGGCCGTGACATTTTCCGGGGAATAAAGTACGAGCACTGCAGAGATGATTGTTGTTAGGTATGCTATATCAGTGAATATTTTCGTTAGCACTCGCTGCCCCAGAATTTCGAGAAGACGCACTGGATACCCGCACAGCCGGGGAGGCCACATCGGGATTCGAACAATATCCGAATGCACAACTGTCCATGGGAGGATTGAGACAGTACGCGTCCACGTACGCCTCCGGGGACGTAATGTTCAAGAAATTAAGCATCGTGGGCGTCGGAACGCGGCATACGGAACTCGAGTTTGATGGGTCGCCAAAACAAGGATCGTGCTCGGGGAAGTAGGACAAAAGAGAGAAAGAGGTGAGTTGCTGAACGGACATCTGGAGACGTTAAAACGGGGGGCGATACATATATACCGCGGTATTGTTTGCCCGATGACACCGAGTCGCCGCCACGACATCACCGCTGGGCGGAGATCCGGTTTTGTGCGTTGCAGGTGGGCGGTGAGCGCTTGAGCGCTAGTGGGCCGTTACACGAATACAACACCGCATAGAGTGAAAGGGTGAAAGTTGAGGGTGATGGGAACAAATTGTTTGCGGGTTTCTCACGCTTGTCTCGGAGTTCCTCCTCGAGTCCTCCCTTGACTCTCGCTGTGGATGAACCCAATGTCCCATGTGTGAGCCAGTGTCCCCAGCGTCCGTGCCGCTCGGACCGGAAGAATCAGACGGCCTTCACCAAGATACGCCGCGAAAATGATGGAAATTCAAGACACCGCTACCAACGACGAGCGGCGGTGGCTTGACGCCCACCATGAAGGCACTCACCTCCCATCCCCTCGACGATGATATCATGCACCGTATCCTCCTGTTCCTCCCCGATTTCCGCACTCTTAAGGCGGTTATTCTGTCCTCCAAGTCGCTTCACGCTGTCTTCGCCTCGCACCCGCGGTCAATCACAAAAGCAATCGCTTTCAACCTTGTCGGACCCGCTCTCCTGGCCGCCCTGAACTTAGCTCGAAACCGTGGTCCGATTTTGCCGGAAGACGACCCATGGGGGTTCGGAAAGGCGACTGCAGAGGACACAGAACCCGGGGTGATCACTCCGGAGGAAGCGCGCGAGCTGGCGAACAATGCGGTCGTGGTGAATACCTTCCAGGACATCTACAGCTTCAGGTCGGTCGCGTCTGAGTTTACCTTCCTTCTGTGAATAAACTAATGCATCCTAGGCACAAGGACCGGAGCTCCCAGTCCAGTACACTGAGCGCCGTAGAATCCCTGCGCTTCACCCGTGCAATGTATCGCATCATGCTATTCCAGAAGACGTTCCCTGCAAACAACACGCCATTTATCGACGACTCGGACACCGATGAAGAAGAGGAGATTAAAACCGCACGGAGAGACTTCTTCGCAATGTTCCCGACTCAAGACCTCCGCGAGATCTACACTGTGAACAACTTCATCGGAGCGCTGGGCCCATGGCTCGTGCGCAATTTGTCCGGCAGCGTCAAGGATAGGGGACTTGGTGTGGATCTCGCTTAAACACAGACTTGTGATATGCTGAGTCCATATACACAGCGACCTGCCAGGAATACGTCACCATCGTGCCAGCTGCGGTGCTGCTCCAGGCTTACCAGGACCAGAACCCGCGGCCTATAGAGGACCACTTCAATATCGAATGCTTCCCCTCGTCCAACAACCTGCTCACCTACTATATCGAGGAACCGATTATCACCGTCATCGACGATCGCGAGGAGGAGTCTCCCGAGGGTAGTAAGTCTTGCACCCAATATGTGTTGGATCACGTCGTAGGCGAAGGCGAGCCGTGTAAGTGTCCTTGCTAGAGACTCATCCCGTCATCGTTCTCCTCAGTGTGCTCACATTCATACTTAGGCCACCAGTGCGGCAGCCCCAGCGGAATTGACTTATGGAACGAAGCTAGTTCGTGTCTGCCGTCCTCATTTACGGCGCCGCCCCTGATGTCAACGTGCGAACAGACTGGGAGATTCAGGACAACATCAGCGTCGAGTTTCTGGCCAACACCATGAAATGGATGCCCATGAAGGGACGTTTGCGGACTAACGTGGACGCGCCCGAGCTGGTCGACGTTCGCATGTCTGACTTGCTCCGTGATTTGTTTGATCCTGCTGCGACGCGGATAGCGGAGTTCGCGGCCTGGGAGGCACGGGACAAAATATGCACCGGGTGCATCAGGAAGTTCGTGACGGAGCACCTACATCTGTGGGTACTCCGGCGGAAGCGTCAAGGCGAGAGATTTTTCTGGGGGGTTCTGCGCGATTTCTAACAGCTCCCTAGCCGGCGAATCCATTCCGGCGGATTGCTGGTGCGTGTAAATAGTCTCCTTCAACTCCATCCTCAAATCCGAATCAGGTACGGTTATAACTGCCGCACACAAGAACACAACAGCGAGCATGCCAAGAAGTTGAACGTCCGCGTTTCCGCTCTAATTCATTCCTTTTTTGACGGTTACATCTACTTAGCATCTCTGCGCGCCGACGAGATAAGACTTCCGAGTTTCCACCGGGGAGCGTTCATTTCCTGGGGTCCATTTGGACGATGGGGCGAAGGAAGTGCGGGAAAATTCGTGGATTGGTTCTCCGACGTCGAATAACTTGGCCGTGTTCGTGGTCGAATAATACTGGGTAAATTTACACTGCGTCTGGTCTAGAGCAGATATGTTCTTTGGCTTCTAAGCAACTATGCTCTCAGAAATCGCAGGTGGCGGGAACTTGGTTTTCGGCTTCTGATACCCGCTCGAAGCGCCCTGCACTCGCAAAGAACGAGGTCGGTCTGCATTCACATCATGGATCTGATTCTCATCCCTTTCGAGCGAATTTGCAGTGTGATTTACAGCGAGTTGAACGCAAAGAAGGAACCCATTTCGGGAAATTGATCTTGTACGTAGGAACATGTCAAAATTGGACCTCCGACGGTATAAATACGGGTCGGGCTTTGAAACGCCTCTCTTTCCTTAACCACCACCATCTCCTCCTCATAACCCATAACGCACCATGTCGAACGCCACCCAGACCATCTCCTTCCAGACCAAAGTCGTCAAAGCTCATCAGCTGATGCAGCGCGACTGCAAGCGCGCCGAGCACTTCCTCGCTGGACATCATCCCCACGGCCCCGCCGCCTTCCACGCCAGGAAGCATCACAAGGACTCTCAGCCCAAGCCTGGCGACCCTGCGAAGTCGATCAACGTCGTCGACGCCGGTGTGTTGCTTTCCTTCTTCCTCTTCGTCGCGTCCGGGTCGTCGTTGACTCTGCCTCGCCAGCCGTGACTTACCTGGCCCAGGTTGGTGTGGGATCGCCTGCCACCACGTACCAGCTGCTCATCGACACCGGTATGCCGTTCGCCGCTCTTTCTCTTCCTTCGCTCACACAGTCAAGGCTCATCCAACACCTGGTTCGACGCGTGCGAGCAGCCCTTTAAGCCGACTTCCACTTGCCAGGTGAACGCATTTCTCCATCCTTTCTTCCTTTGCTGATATCTTCCAGGACACGCGCAAGAAATTCGTACGTGTCTTCATCTTCGCGTCCCGGTCTCCACTCATCCTCCTCAGAGCATCAAGTACGGTACGGGCGACTGCAGCGGCACTGAATGTACGCGCCGTTTTGTTTTCCTCTCCGCTGTTTCTCTTACCCCCGCGGCCAGACACGGACCGCGTCACCCTTGGCCCCGGCCTTGTTATCGAAAACCAGTCGATTGGCGTCGCAGACGAAGCGACTGACATGGACGGGATGGGCGGTATTCTTGGTGCGTGTCCCGTTCTGTTCACTCTGGCCTCTCACTGACGCGTTTCTCAGGCATCGGCCCCGTCGACCTCACCACGGGTAAGTGAACTCCACCAGCGGCCCACTTGACGCGTCTCAACTGCACCCAGGCACCTGCAGCGGCGACTGCATCCCGACCGTCACCGACAACCTCCTCAAGCAGGGCACCATCTCCAGCGTACGCCGTTCGAGTTTTATTCCCTTTGACCTTCCTCAACCCATGCCAGGAATGCATTGGTATCTCCTACGAGCCGACCACCACCAACAACGCGCCCAACGGCTACCTCTCCTTTGGCGGACCCGACGAGTCCAAGTACACCGGCGAGCTTAACTACGTCTCCCTCACGAAGACTTCGCCGGCCTGCAACTACTGGGGCATCGACCAAAGCATCAAGTACGGCGGAAAAGAGCTCATGGCCAACTGCAGCGGCATCTCGGACACGTTCGTCGCGCCTTCCTCGCGGCTCTTGTTTCTTACCCTCGTTCAGCGGAACGACCCTCTGCATGCTCCCTTCCTGCGTGTTCCAGGAGTACCAGAAGATGACGGGCGCGGTCCTCGACCAGTGCGTTCCCCTTCAATCATCTCGACTCGACCTGATCGCTTTTTAGGTCCACTGGCTTGCTCACCGTGAGCGAGGAGCAGTACAACGCGATGGACTCGATGAAGTTTTGCATCGGCGGCGTGCGCTCCTTGCTTCCTTCCCGCTCGTTTTCTTCCACTCACACGCGCCCGCAGGTCGAATACGAGCTCACCAAGAACGCCCAGATCTGGCCGCGCTGCATGAACGAGACCCTCGGCGCCGCGAAAGACAAGATCTACTTGATCTTCGCCGACATGGGCGACATCAAGATTGGCGACGGCCTCTGCTTTATCAGTGCGCGGTTTCTCGTCGTTCTTTCTCCCCGTCCCTGACGCCTTTTGCAGATGGCTTCACGATGCTCCAGGTTCGTTTCCCTTCCTGCCCACTCTACCACGTCGCTGAATATTCTCTAGCGCTTCTACTCTGTCTACGACACGACCAACTCGCGCGTCGGTTTCGCCACCACCGACCACACCATGGCCACCACCAACTGAGCGCACGCATTAGCATAGCATTGTTCAAGCAGAAACGCAATTGTACCAATTATCGCATGAATCAACGAGCATTCCAGTGTTGGACGTGGTTCAATTACAATATCAGCTTCAAGCCAGGCAGTCTACGAAAGTGCGATTTCCTTCACATATTGCATGCGTCGCTTTTTGGTTCTGGTTGAATTCCGTGGGAATGTATTGTGAACTTCCGTAATGCCGTCAAGCCGAGATTGCTGTCCACCACAGCATCGTCCTGAAAATGCGTCGGTGCCTCCTCGCCTCGCTGGGCTTCTCCTCGCAGTGCCAACAGGCCGATGAACTCGTTCTCCCGTTCGGTTGCAGCCTTCCTTAGGAGTCGCAAAGGTGGAGGTTGAGCTCTCAATAAGGGACGATCGAATTTTCTCTGTCAACCCGTTAGCCAGAAGTGCGTTGGACCTCTCACCACTACCTACCCCAGGGGTGATAGCAGCTGTAGAATGAAGATTCACCCCAACTCCGCGGTCTTTAGGTACTAGAACTGGACTCGGCTTTGGATGAAATTGGATCGCACCCCTGAAGCGGGGGCTATAGTGCTAACGAACAGAAACTGTCCCCACAGTGGGCGGCCATCGTACGTTCTCAAGTCGTACCATACCGCCTTGGTGGCCTTTGTTCGCCTCTCGCTCGGAGGAGCTGGTCTCATACCGCGCATAAAAGGGAGGCCCTCGGCAACCGTGTCCACAACGTCTCTGCCCTCCATGTCCTCGTGAGTTTCTATACTAGGTCTACGGCGCTTTCATAACTCATATCATGACTCAGAACTCCCAGTCCCGAGCAGCTTTATTTGGATATGATTAAAGCACGTTGTCGAATGACCGAACGCGAGGCGACGGAAATCTTCGACCAACTGAAGGCCATCGAACCCACGTTCCTGTTGGGCGAATGGGAAGGTGGAGACTTTGATACTGGCCACCCTGCTTCCCAGTTGTTGAAGGACATCAACTGGGTCGGCAAGACATTCCGCAGCGAGCACGACGTCGACCCCATCATGGTGCGGGGGGAGAATGGGAGCCGCACCTTTCTCGAACCATACGGCCACGCTCAGGTCGGTTCCTCTGTTTTGTGGAGCTTTGAACCTATTCATATGATCTTCGAAGCTTCGCGAAGTGAAGTTTCGAGGTGTAATTTCTGCCGCAATGATATACGACATCAAGCCCATTATCGACTACTTCCGATATGTCGACGACGATACTGTGGCGGGAATGATGGACGCCAAAGAGGCACCTGCCGGATACCATTTCCATTTGAAGCGATGCCGCAAGACCACGACTTAGAAGGAGGAATTTGTGTTGCGTCTCTTGTGCGCCTCCGCGCTCTGTTGACACTGATACTTGACCTGGCGATTCAAAGAAATAAGTGATTGTAAACAAAGCAGTGAATCTGGTTAAATTGGCTCATGTCCACCGCCTGGTCGCCCAGACAAATAACCTTGTCCTTCACCACGAGCCAGATGTCTGCGACAAGCAGCCTTATCCTCGCCCCCTTGTTGTCCGTTACCAAGGCCGGCTTTCAACCCCGGTTGAAATTCTGCTCGGCCGCTTTTGGTTTGATGCGTTGCATCGTTCAAATGACTTGAGCTCCGCGATATCAGGTCGTTATTCATCCCATTATCGTGTATTCTGCCCGAGTCAGCGTCCGGCTGAACTGCCCCATCAGCCCCCGCGCCACTTTCTTTTTGATGACTCACACCGAGAACAATAGAACAATGATTGAACATTACGACCTTGAACGCGCGGCTCTTCTGGCTCCGGTATAAAAGGGGGAGCGCTGTTCAAGAACTAACACCCAGTTCAAACCACTCTCAACTCGAGCCACCCAATTCAACCTTTATCCTCATCTAACTACCTCATCCTCATTTATCATGACCGCGAACCTCCTTGCGCTCGTTTACGACCTCGCCAAGGCGCCGGACAAAGAGGAGCTTGGGCCTCCGCCGGCAGCACCGACGCAGCCTAATTTCCCACCGACGTGACGCAGCCCAGCTTCCCTAGCTCCGGCATGCATCTGGAGCCCTGCTCTTTTCTGCGAACCAGCACATAATCGACACATTACACGCACTATATTCGAAGGAGGGGCGGAAGGGGCTCTGGAGGGATGTGTGGAATTTGAGGACGCTGAATCGAGCTGAATCGAGCTGTTTGATTGGAAGCGGAGATGGTTGGATATGCAAATCTGAAATTGCATCGCTGCCCTCTCGCATCCCGATTTCCGTGAGCCTACTGGTGGGATTTGAGAGAGTTTCTGGCGTGCTGCAGACAGTTTGTGTCATGCAAGCATTCAGATTTCGTCAAGAGCTAGAAATCGCGGAGAATTGAACTCGAAAAAGAGTTGACTCGCATTCCGGTGAGATGATCGTTATGATCGTTGAACGCGCTCGTCGACGCGTCGGCCAGGAGATCAGCAAGATCTGGCGCCCCATTGCATTTGCACTCCCAGCCGCGACTTTTTGCCGAGCCCAAGGGAAGGCACCCCCTCTGGATCTACAGTGCAACTGCCTGTAAGTTCTAATCTTCGTCTAATAAGACGTTCTCTCTATTTATGTCGGGCAAAGACATGAACATGCGCGAGGCCTGGCACACTCTGCAATCTCTAACATCCTGTTGTATAAGCACGCACGTATGAACACCACAATTGACTTACTGGTGGATTAACAAACCTGCAAACGAATGTTCAGTATAGCGGCCGAGGAAACCTCACTGAAACTTGCCATGCAGTTTCCCACTCTGCCTCTATCCACCGATTTTTCACAAAATTATGAACGGGCAGCCCTGCCAGCCGGACGAGTTCGTCCTCTTCCGCTGTACCCTTTTCAGACTTGATCATTTTATCCTGTGTCATGCCCCATTCTGCCAGTGCGGGCAGACATGCGGGAAGGTTCGAAGGCGAAGGCGGGGGAGAGTCGTTCCCCGTGAATCCCCACAAGCCGTCCAGCTCAACGCGGGCGCGGATTAACTCCGGTATGAGCGCTGAGTGGAAGATCGGGATACGGGTCCATATTAGAGTGTGTTCTATCTCTGGCGGCACGGAGTAGGGCCAGTCATTCTGTATGATGCTGATGTATTGCGGCGGAGTCGACTCGGAGAAATACGCCGGCGCGTCGGAAGGGAGGGGCGGTAGCTCTCTAAGAACCGTCAGATCCGCCGTTGCAATCGTCTCGAATACCGGAGGCGTCGACATGCCGGTGTCCTGGACAGCGGAGCCCAAGAGAGAGAGCGTGTCTGGCTTGCCCCATTGCAGACGAAAGTTCATAAGGTAGTTGACTGTCCATTCCAGTCGGCCAAAGGGAATGGAAGAGACAAGGTATAATCGCACCAATCGACCCGTACTTCTCCTTGATTCCCACTGCCCAAAGGTCGTACCGTTTCTGCAGCTTCCGATCCCGTTTAAGCAGCCCCAGATCGCCCGAATTGACGAATGTTTTTAGCTGATTCCAGGTGAATTTAGCGGGGTAGTGAACGAGGAGTTCCTCTCTAGTCGGGAGACCGGAACCAAGAGGGACATAGCCGCCGTTGGCAATCGAGTGCACGTCCGTCATCGTGGCAAGACCGTGACCGTGATCGAGGTTTGATGTCGGACTTCGAGCCGAACTCGGAGTTCGGTTGGCTGAAAAAGAAATACAGGAACTCTTGAAGTAGTTGGTAAGTAGGTAAGTAAGTAGGTAGATTTAGAAGTACACGGCACGCAAAGCACGGATCCTGGCTCTAACGAGGGGTACAGACTATCCACCGGCCTTCGACGCCCTCCTTCCTCCTCACATGCCCGAGAACACTCTCCCGCTCCAACCATTCATCCAGATCAGGGCTGGATTTCCCAGGCATCTCCGACACAGTGAGTCCCAGAGAACGCTCCAACCATTCTCGAGTGTCCAACTTGGGCTCCTCCTTCTGACAGGAAAGCTCCCGGTAAGCCGACCGCATTACGGTCCATGCCATCTCTCGCGTCTTCGATCGAAGTAGCTCGACGAGATGGTATAAAGCCCGTCGTGAGAGGTCTGTGGCTCGCTTCGGCAGCGCGTCGTCGTCGTCGAGGGGCAAGGCCGACAATTGGGTCAAATTGCTGATTTTTGCATAATTTCGACCCCGAATGCACCGAGCAACGGAGGTGATCCACAAGCGCGCCTCAGAGTCGGCCGGAAAGAGCGCGTTTGGTATGGAGGCCATGGACGAATGAAATTCGTGTTGCGACGGATAAGCGGCCACAAGTTGATGTAGCAGGCAGATGAGAATGGTTTGAGCACAAGGGTTATCGGTCTTCGTCGAAGGAGGAGTGAAGTAGGACATTAGAGCCGGAATGACTGGGCCGATATGTCGAGGAGAGTCGAAAAGGACCGCCAGGTGTAAAGAAGTTTCGTAAACTGGACGATGTTAGGTCGAAGAGTCGGAGAAGATGTTCGAAGAGTGAGGACCTTCTAGGGTAAACGGACCGGTCCTCTTGGAGGATATAATTCCCTCTCTCAACTTTCCTAAGTACTGATAAGATTCAAGTTCATCGTATCGGTGGGCTAAATCGACTCACGAAAAAGGATAAGGATATTTTCTTGGGCATCGATGCGTTGCCGAGTTTCTGTTTCCGACTCAGCACGAGTCTGAGGATGCTTCTGCCAGAGGCCATCCAGCTGTGCAAACTCGTGAAACATGCGCGGTCGGCGGAGGAACGCGACGAACCTTCTCCTGTATAAATTCTCGATATTCAGCTTGCACACCGAAATCCTTCAGGCTAAACACTAGAATCTATTACATTGGACTATGGTGTATTGATACAGAACTTACGCATCTCCGTCCTTTTCCAAACCGCTGCTTCGGCTGACCGATGCGAGGAGTTCCATTTTCCGTTTAGGCTCGGCGACCGCAGGTTGGGGTTTGGTCTGCGCTCCACGCCATTTACTCGTTCCACGAGCGGGGTTCGGATTTCTCCAGCTAGACATGTCCCTGTTCTAGGTGGTGGCAAGGTGGTGGACGGAGGAGAGAGTGAATGTCACATGTGACCAGGACAAAATAGAGTCAAATAACGCCTGACCTGAACCACATTGTTCTTCCGAGCAAAATCGCTCGTGCATCCCTTGGCTCGTCGACCCTCTCACCTGCAGCCGATCTTAGATACATTCTCCGCCACAGCCGTGGTTGCACTCTTGCCACTCAAGGTTTTCATCGATTCTGTGCCACCACGTTTTTGCCATTTTTGGATCTTCATCTTGGACCACGCGATGAATGTCGAAACTGAGCCCTCCCATTGCCATTCCGATTCTATTCAGCACCGTTCAAACTTGAGATTGGAAAACGCGCGTTCTCCGAAGGAATTGCTTATCGCCGTGCAAGACGTCGTGTTGGGTGCGTGTTCCGAACGGTATAGAAACAGAACTCTCACCAAATTTTAAGCTCTCAAACAGCTCTTTGCTCAGCACCAAATATTGCACAAACATATCACCTACGATAACATCTCAGTCCGAAACGACTCGGAAGGCGTCAAAGGCGTTATAATAGATTTGGATTTCCCCGATCCAACAGAAGGATCGTCCCGAAACCCGATCGGGCTTGGTTTATGCGACTCGGTATTCGGCTTGATTTGTCTCTAAAACGTGTTGAACTGACCAAATGTAAAGCTCGCCTTCCAACCCGTCAAACGGGTCAGCAAGATCCCTTTCGAACGCTTGGCCGAGCACGAGCACACTCTACAGCACGATCTGGAGTCTCTATTCTACGTGCTGTGCTGGGCTTGTTATGGATACGACCATACTGGCCGACTGGAAAAGTATCGACCTAATTGGATGGAAGAATGGATTACCACCAGATGGGCTCAGGATGCCATCTCGAACAGGAAATCCTTTCTCTCGACCCCGATTTCCTGGCATGTCAATCGCTACATGGGCTGTCAGCGCGATATAATGGAGCTTGTCATCGAACTACTTCGTCGGGATTTGCAAAGCAACGCCTCCGATCCAGAGGAAGCTTGCACTGGGTTTCTCCGCATCGTCGAGAAGGGAATTGAAAGGATGGGGGAAGAGCGATGCGGAAGCACCACGGAGTGCACGAAGGTCTTGGCCACCAGTGCTACTCTCGCAGAGACGAAGCGCGATTGAAGGTCCCCTTTGGGGCAGCGTTAACGGAGGTTGTTAAAGTCGTTAGATTTTGTATTGCTCACCAGAAATGGAGGCCGGTCTGTATTTGCATGCCGACGAAAACTCAACGCACCAAATTCCAAATATATTGTGCTGTTCCCGCCTCAAGCGAAAATCACTTTGCTGCATTCGAAAACCAAGCCAGATATGAGCCATCGGAGACAGTTGGGTAAGGCAACGCGTGGCCAAGATATTATTGTAGGAAAAGTCCGTATACATCATTTAATCAACCATCTCCGCTTCTTCAGCTCCAAAAAGTCCCATAGTCCCTCTAGAATCCCTTTCTCCCGAGTCTGTAAAATATAGCGTGTATGTGTGTCGATTATGGATGGGTTTGGAGAACGGAGCAAGCTCCACGTCGGAGCTCGTCCGAGCAGGGCTGCGTGAGTCACGTCGGTGGGAAATTGGGCTGCGTCGGTGCTGCCGGCGGGGGACTAAGCTCCTCTTTGTCCGGCGCCTTCGCGAGGTCGTAGGCAAGCGCAACGAGGCTCGTGGTCATGATGATATGAGGATGATGAGGATGAGGATGAAGATTGAACTGGGTGGCTCGAGTTGTGGATGGTTTGAACTGGGGGTTAGTTCGTAGATGAATGGCCCTCAGCGCTCTGCCTTTTATACCGGAGCCAGAGGAGCCGCGCGTTCAAGGTCGTAATGTTCAACCATTGTTCTATTGTTTTCTGTGTGAAGCCATCAAAAAGAAAGTGGCGCCGGCGCTGATGGACGGTTGACTCGGGCAGGATACACGGCAATGAGATGTATACACACACGATATCGCGCAGCTCAAGTCATTTTAACGGTTGAACAACAGCGGCCGGGCAGACATAAATTCAACCGGGATTCAACCGGGATTAAAGCCGGCCTTGGTAACGGATGAATACAAGGCGACGAGGACAAGGCTGGACATTGATTCGTGCCGAAGGACAAGACTACTTGTGTGAGCGACCAGGGGGTGGACAATAGCCAACACTAGATTCACTGCACTTTTCACTGACACAAGCGAAAATCAGCACGTCCATTCACGGAGAGATCAACCTTTCCGACTCCTGAGGAAGGCTGCAACCGAACGGGAGAACGAGTTCATCGGCCTGTTGGCACTGCGAGGAGAAGACCAGGGAGGCGAGGAGGCAGCGATGCATTTTCAGAGCGATGTTGTGGTGGGAGATGTCAAGAACAACCTCGGCTTTGACGGCATTACGGAAGTTCGCAATACATTCCCACGGAATTCAACCAGAAACAAAAAGCGACGCATGCAATATGCGAAGGAAATCACAAATTCGTAGACTGATCCTGGCGGGCCTAGACATAAAAAGTTGAGATTTGAATTTGATGTTCACGTCCAACGCCGAGAAACACTGCAGCTGAAATGCTCGTTGATTCATGCGATAATTGGTACAATTGCGTTTCTACTTGAACAATGCTATGCTAATGCGTGCGCTCAGTTGGTGGTGGCCATGGTGTGGTCGGTGGTGGCGAAACCGACGCGCGAGTTGGTCGTGTCGTAGACAGAGTAGAAGCGCTAGAGAATATTCAGCGACGTGGTAGAGTGGGCAGGAAGGGAAACGAACCTGGAGCATCGTGAAGCCATCTGCAAAAGGCGTCAGGGACGGGGAGAAAGAACGACGAGAAACCGCGCACTGATAAAGCAGAGGCCGTCGCCAATCTTGATGTCGCCCATGTCGGCGAAGATCAAGTAGATCTTGTCTTTCGCGGCGCCGAGGGTCTCGTTCATGCAGCGCGGCCAGATCTGGGCGTTCTTGGTGAGCTCGTATTCGACCTGCGGGCGCGTGTGAGTGGAAGAAAACGAGCGGGAAGGAAGCAAGGAGCGCACGCCGCCGATGCAAAACTTCATCGAGTCCATCGCGTTGTACTGCTCCTCGCTCACGGTGAGCAAGCCAGTGGACCTAAAAAGCGATCAGGTCGAGTCGAGATGATTGAAGGGGAACGCACTGGTCGAGGACCGCGCCCGTCATCTTCTGGTACTCCTGGAACACGCAGGAAGGGAGCATGCAGAGGGTCGTTCCGCTGAACGAGGGTAAGAAACAAGAGCCGCGAGGAAGGCGCGACGAACGTGTCCGAGATGCCGCTGCAGTTGGCCATGAGCTCTTTTCCGCCGTACTTGATGCTTTGGTCGATGCCCCAGTAGTTGCAGGCCGGCGAAGTCTTCGTGAGGGAGACGTAGTTAAGCTCGCCGGTGTACTTGGACTCGTCGGGTCCGCCAAAGGAGAGGTAGCCGTTGGGCGCGTTGTTGGTGGTGGTCGGCTCGTAGGAGATACCAATGCATTCCTGGCATGGGTTGAGGAAGGTCAAAGGGAATAAAACTCGAACGGCGTACGCTGGAGATGGTGCCCTGCTTGAGGAGGTTGTCGGTGACGGTCGGGATGCAGTCGCCGCTGCAGGTGCCTGGGTGCAGTTGAGACGCGTCAAGTGGGCCGCTGGTGGAGTTCACTTACCCGTGGTGAGGTCGACGGGGCCGATGCCTGAGAAACGCGTCAGTGAGAGGCCAGAGTGAACAGAACGGGACACGCACCAAGAATACCGCCCATCCCGTCCATGTCAGTCGCTTCGTCTGCGACGCCAATCGACTGGTTTTCGATAACAAGGCCGGGGCCAAGGGTGACGCGGTCCGTGTCTGGCCGCGGGGGTAAGAGAAACAGCGGAGAGGAAAACAAAACGGCGCGTACATTCAGTGCCGCTGCAGTCGCCCGTACCGTACTTGATGCTCTGAGGAGGATGAGTGGAGACCGGGACGCGAAGATGAAGACACGTACGAATTTCTTGCGCGTGTCCTGGAAGATATCAGCAAAGGAAGAAAGGATGGAGAAATGCGTTCACCTGGCAAGTGGAAGTCGGCTTAAAGGGCTGCTCGCACGCGTCGAACCAGGTGTTGGATGAGCCTTGACTGTGTGAGCGAAGGAAGAGAAAGAGCGGCGAACGGCATACCGGTGTCGATGAGCAGCTGGTACGTGGTGGCAGGCGATCCCACACCAACCTGGGCCAGGTAAGTCACGGCTGGCGAGGCAGAGTCAACGACGACCCGGACGCGACGAAGAGGAAGAAGGAAAGCAACACACCGGCGTCGACGACGTTGATCGACTTCGCAGGGTCGCCAGGCTTGGGCTGAGAGTCCTTGTGATGCTTCCTGGCGTGGAAGGCGGCGGGGCCGTGGGGATGATGTCCAGCGAGAAAGTGCTCGGCGCGCTTGCAGTCGCGCTGCATCAGCTGATGAGCTTTGACGACGTTGGTCTGGAAGGAGATGGTCTGGGTGGCGTTCGACATGGTGCGTTATGGGTTATGAGGAGGAGATGGTGGTGGTTAAGGAAAGAGAGGTGTTTCAAAGCCCGACCCGTATTTATACCGTCGGAGGTCCAATTTTGACATGTTCCTACGTACAAGATCAATTTCCCGAAATGGGTTCCTTCTTTGCGTTCAACTCGCTGTAAATCCAGGCTGCAAACTCGCGCGTCGACTCGAGCCACGCTACCGAGGCCGTTATTTGCTGTTGCGCCTGGTCAGCAACACTTCTGTCAACGCGGAACATAAATTTCTCCAATACTTACTGTATTATTTGAACACAAACGCGGCAAAGTTACATTAGTGGCGGTCAAGGTAGACGCTTCGACCGCGCTTCAGACACGCTTCACCGGTTGCTTCAAGAGTGCTTCAGGAATTAGTTTAGGAGCTGAAGCGTGGGTAAAGCGAAAGTTACCTTGACCGTTATGTTTTGAATCGCGCTTCAGAGACGCTTCAAAAGCGCTTCACGTCCTGAAGGTACATCATTGATGTCCATCAGAGTGAAGCGTTTCTTGAAGCGAAACCTGAAGCGCGTGAAGCGCCTCCAGAGGCGCTTCGACGCTTCACAAACGCTTCAAACTTTGGTGCTTTTCCCACGCTTTAATGGTTCTTGAAGCGCCTCTGAAGCACCACGTCGAAGCGCCTCTGAAGCGTCTACCTTGACCGCCACTATTGCTTCCAATTCCCCAAAGACTCCTGCAATTCATTATTATCCTGCGCGTAAAGTGAAATCTCCGGGCAGTTGTCTTTGTGTTAGCTTCAGTCGACTCCGTCCTCCGAAAGCTCCTGGAAAATTCTGGGCTGCGTCCTGGACCACGGAAACTTGGCGTCAGTCCTACCCAACAACAAACTCTCCCCATTGGAGTTTTAACTTTGGCAACTTTAGGATCCTGGCAAGCGAAAGTAGTCTCCCTAGTCAGACCCTATATCAAGATTATTTTCTGAAAAGAAATTTGAGAGTGCGAAAAAATCCAAAGCGAAAGGCCGGTGAAGAGTTTGAGCCGAGAAAGTCGAACTACACGTGGTCGTCACGGTGTGACCGGTCGTGTTCATCCCATTTGCGGCTTGCCTCACACCATCCTCGAGGACGCCGTTCCCCCAATTGCCTCACTACTGTGATGTCGAAGGGACCGTACAACGGTGCCCCAAAGTACGTACAAGGCTACCCCGCGTCCCAGAGACCCTCTTATAATTTTTGCGCCTTTGCCAGATATATCAATGATTTCAGCAAAGCCCTCGCCGGTGAGGTGCGCATCCTGCTGGCCGAAGTCGGCCAACTCAGAGACGAGCGAAGAGCTCTGCAATAGTTCGTCAAAGATGTAATATGTCCTCGGTAATGCTGACCGCTTCCTTTAGCGAGATCGCAGAGTTGATGAGCGTCAAGTCCAAGCACGGTGCAGGCGGTGAATACTCCCCGGAATGGAAGCCCAAGGTGCGCAAGGAGCGGACCCACCCTTTTACCATTGTTGACCAAGTCATGAAGGAGGAAGAACCAGCCGCTCCCCCTCCCGAGCCCCCAGCACCCGGGACTGCTCGCCCCGCATGGCGCGTCGTAAACAAACGTGCCGAGCGCAGGGAACGGGCTCTGGCAAAGACACAACCGCGTCCTCCCTCTCCTAATTCCGTTCCACCGCTCGAGCCGCCGAAGCCCAATGTTCCCGCTTGGGCGCAATGGAGACGTGAATATCGCTCTCCCACTTCCACATCGTTGACCACGCTAACCCTTATCGCTAGCGAATCCTCATATCGCCCCCAAGCCCGTGGCAGGAACCCCTGCTGCCCCGCTCCCTGGCCCTGCCGCCCCTCCTGCGCGATCCGGACTATTCGGTAGGCCTCATCTCCGCCCTTGTTTCATCTTGCCAATAATTTTACCCCAGGTCCGCCGACGCCTCCCCCAAAATAACGGTGGCTGCTCTCTTCTCAATGTCTTGACCGATGTATGCTGCTTGCGCGTCCTCTCCAAATGTAAAACCCATGTAGATTAGATCTTCTTGTGCTGTGAAATACTACTCGGTTTACAGGCCGCGGGTACACGACATGAGTCGCGTCATGTACGCTAGAAAAAGCAAGGTGGCGCCAGCGGCGGCCAGTACTGCGGGTTTCCTGTGGCGAACAATCGCAGAAGGCGGTCCTTGAGCACCAGCTGCATCGATCGCCGCGATTTCCTCTTCCGTCAAAGACGCTGCAAAGGAAATAAGTTCTTGTGTCTCGATAAACGCAAATGCTACGCACGTAAATCGCCGACCGCCATGTACTCCTCGAGATGCGCCTTGCTGGAGCTCGTCCTACGCATCGTCGAGTCAGGCGTTGCCCTCGAGGTGGATTCAAGATCGCTCACGTTACGATCAGGACGCCCTTGCTCTTCGCCCACAGCAGAATGACTTGCGTCGGCGTAATTCCAAGACGCTCAGCCGCTGCTGCGACGGGCGCGTCCACAGGGCCGCCCGGGAATCTGGTGATGGGCCTGCACGATTTCGGGTTATTCAAGACGCAAATCGGAGGCCGCATATACGCACGCGAGACTGCTGTACGCCGCGGTCACGATCCCATGCTTTGCCGAGTACGCGAGCAGGTCTTTGTTCTGCGCGTAATTATACGGGTTGAAGCTAATCTGAATGCAGCAGGTCGTTAGCGTTGCCGTCGCCTTGAGACGGGGGGGCACACGCCTGGTTCACGGCGGGGAGAATGCGCGCGGACTTGACGATTGTCTGCAGCTGCTCCAGATTGAAATTGCTGACACCGATGCTCCGCGCGAGTCCGTCGTCCTTGATCCTCTCGAATTGCTTCCAGGCCGCCTCGATGTCCGGGACGAAGGACGGGTGATGGATCAGGTACAGGTCGAGGTAGGTCAGTTTGAGCTTCGGTCGACGAGTTTAGACTTTGCTGGAGGGACTTTGGAGGAGACTCACGAGGAATAGGCTGGCGCGGACGGATAGCTGGATTTCACCGTGCCTGTATTTCGAGGTGATGTATAGGTCGGAGCGCGCGAGGCCGCTTTCTCGGACAGCCTGCCCGACGGTCTCTACCAGCGCGCCGGTCAACGTCGCATTTCCGCAAGGTAAGGCCGTCCGCACCTTCCGTCGAGTAGGCTGTGGAGTAAGTATCAGGATTAGCATAAGTAATGCCGACCAGACGCGCATTCACTGACCCTGCGCTGTATCGAGGTGCGAGAACCCAGTCTCAATGGCCATGGCGCAGTAGCGGCTGACGTCCTTGCCCTTCAACGCTGTCCCAGTTCCTATTGAACCTCATGAATTCGCGTGTCCGCGGTGGAGATTGTGGACGTAGGGTACCGTAGGCGATGCTGGGAACCTATGCTGGAGTTATAATCTCCCCGTGCTAACCATGAGCGAGAGGACAGACCTTGTTCCCGTCGTTGAGCTCGAGCGCTTCGAAAGGCATGCTGACTGAGTGGTGGTGGAGGGAAAGCAGTTTGGGATCATATCGCGTTATAACTTGTCGCAGAACGCTCATTTTGATGACATGAATCTCGGAGTAGGAGGAGGGTGAGTGCCATACAGTGCGGCCATTGCAAGAGTCAGGGTTGTCCTTCTGGGGGGGGGGATTATTTGCTGGGACTGTTTTCGCGGACGGAGAGCGGCTTCTAATTGGTGACAGTGATGGCACAAACCTTGTCCCAAACCGCCACCATGGAGTCCCCGTTCTCCGCGCAACTGGGCACAAACTACTGTCCTACAGACGAGGATATCCCAGTGATCAAGGCCCTTCTCGCTGAACCTGCTCTCCGATTGAAGCACCTTGACGATGAAATTGCCCAACTGCGCAAGGCCATCGACAAACTGGCGGAAGAGCGCACCAGCCTGGTTGCGTACATCGAGGGTCATGAAGCCCTAGTGTCTCCTGTGCGGCGTCTACCCCTCGACGTCATCCAGGAAATATTCCTCGCCTGCGCCCCCAGTCACCGGAACTGTGTTATGAGCGCGTCGGAGGCACCTGTGCTCCTCACGCGTGTTTGCAGTTCGTGGAGAGCTATTGCATTCTCTACGCCGCGTCTCTGGGCGCGAATACATATCGTCGAGCCTCAGCGCTTTCAGGGTGGAGATCTCGACTCAATCGAGGCAAAAGCTGCTCAGCGCTTCGAGGTGCTTCAAGCGTGGCTTGGTCGTTCCGGGAACTGCCCATTGTCGATCTCCCTCATAGCTGCCCCAGAGGATACTGAATTCATGCCGGCCGTGGCCTCACCTTCTCCTACCAAGCCCTTCCTGCAGGCACTGGTTCCATTCGCGCGCAGGTGGCAGCACGTCGAGCTAACCCTTTCCCCCATCGGACTCGAATCCATCTCGCGCATCACTGCGTCCGATGTACCCCTGCTCGAATCCTTCAAATTACAGCACGACTACCAGTTTCCGCCTCGAAGGGTGGACCTGGCAAACTTCGGGATTCTTCAGGGACCCAACCTTGTCAGCTTTTGCGTCTTGGGGAATGATATCATCAGCGAAACCCTCCCACTTCGATGGAACCAGTTAACGGTCTTGGCGATGACCACGCCCGGGGCCTGGCAAACTGCGATGACCAGTGAGAGCGTGATGCAGCTCCTTTGGCGGTGCCCCGAGCTGCGCACATGCAGGTTCAGCGTCAACGACCGCATCGAAAGCGGGTCATACCTGCCTGCCGTCGAGCTTAAATCAATGCACACCCTCGACTTACAGTGCGAGGTTGTAGGACTAACTCTTCCTCGTCTCCTGGATCGCCTCTCACTGCCTGAACTGCGGCACTTCAGCCTTTCTGGGCAGGCCGGTGTGGATCCTGCAGACCGGCCATCCCTGGCGAAAGCTTTCGCTCGTTGGTCGCGGCTGGAAACTCTGGAGCTCACCGGCAACACGTTCTCCAAGTCCTCTCTCCTCGAGACTCTCCGCAGCCTGCCCGACTCGCTCCAGCAGCTCAAAATTCACGATATCCCCAACACCTCGGAGGGCCCAGGGATCATTCCAACAACGTGCCTCGACGACAAAGCGCTCGCGATTCTGACTCCCGACGACAACTCAGTCGCACCCGTATGCCCCGCCCTGCATATCATCCACATCGAGTATTGCACCGACATCTCCGACGCCGCCCTCCTCCGGTTCATCACCGCCCGGATGTCGCCGTCGGTGGGCGAGCCCAAGCTGAAGCGCGTCAAGTTTCAGTTCAGCAGGTATTCGACGCTGGACATCCTTCCCGATATCCAGCCGTTCATCGAGAGCGGGCTCGACATTTCGATCACGCATATCCTGCCGTTCAAAACGCAGTCTTCGCCCTGGCAAGGGCTCGACGATCAGCCGCTGCTGCCCAACGGTCCCTGGGGCTACACGCCTTGATTTACTGTACTTTCTGGACGATAGTCCCCGCTTTCCGCTTCGCTAATATGGAAGCCGCCTATCGATTTTGTCGGAATAAATATACATATATTCCACCAGTTCGAAGTTGTCTCTCCGATACTCTCCGACGCCTGCGTTAAAGCCAACGCGAAGCCGTAGCGCGATTTTTTTCTGCGATGAGGAGGTCGTCGTGACACTCTCGATGTACCGTTATTTGGTTATTGACGGGCCTAAACGGCGCTGCATCCTGCTCTTGCCTTGCTCTATGTCTGTATAGCCTAGGACAAGCGTACAGTCGAACCAGAATATACCCTGGACGCGCAAGTAACAACTCCAGCGTCTCTGGCCGCAGGAAGAGCTGAGGAAGAGCCCATGTCCACCAGCTCGGAATCGGCTCAATTCACGTTTGGGAGCACCACCGACGACGCCCAGATCGAGTCCATGCTGAAACGCAAGCGCTCAGACGACAGTATGCTCGTTGGCTCACCCGAGAAATTTCAAGTCATGGCTGATGGCGGCACAACCCCGACGGCGTCCGGGAGCCGCGCACGAATTCACGACGAAACATACTATCTCGAGGACGGCAGCTGCATCATCTTGGTTCAGAACACGTTGTTTAACGTGCGTCGACTGTGGACTGCGTGATTCATTTTTATGCAACTTGAATTAGGTGCATCGGACGATATTGTCAAAAGGTGTGCATTTCTGTACGCGCGGAGCCAGTAGGCTAACTGCTCCGAAGATAACTCGTCGTTTTCCACGATGTTCACGTTGCCGCAAGGGGAGAACGAGATTGAGGGACGTACCGACGACAACCCGATAGTTTTGACTGGGGACACCGTTGCAGAATTCCGACACTTTCTGTGGGCGTTATATGCATTGTGAGGGCTATTTCGTTCATGTTATCCCCCTTCTGACGTTGTGCACAGACCCCCAGAGCTCCGGGTCATCCACTCGTCCGACGCCGACCTCACACAGCTCATGGACATTGCCCGCATCGCCAACAAATACTCCTTCAAGACCCTCGAAACATGGTCGCTCGATGCCATCCAAGAATACGTGAACCGTCAGCCCTCCCCGATCCTCACCTCCATTCCCCCGCCCAACTCCTACACGTTCTCCCCCAACTCGGCCTCCACCCACGGCCACGGCGCGACCCCCATCGAGAGCACCGCGCAGCTCACGCGCCTCATCCGCCTCGCGCAGATGTGTAACCATGAGAAGCTCCTCTCGACGATGATTGCGCTCCTTCGCCAGCTCATGAGCTCCTCGTTGCAGTACGCCTATCTCGCGATGACCCTCGCGGACGAGCTCGACCTGCGCGCGCTCCGCGGCGCCGCGTACCTCGAGGTCATGCAAAAGGCCGTCGTCGTCAAGCGCGCCAAGGTCGACCCCATCAAGCGCAAGCTCCCCGCGCCCGTCGCGGGGCCGAGCACGAGCACCGGCGCCGCGGCAGCAGCAGCGGGATCCGACGACGACGCGAGCGCCGAGGCGGGCGAGGGCGACGTCGACGAGGAGGGGCGCCTCGTGGTCAACCGCGCGCAGCAGCTGCGGCTCTTGTCGGGGTACTACCGCCTGACGGGGACGTGGGAGCGCCTGCGCACGACGCCGCCGCACTTTGACCACGCGCCGTCGTGCGGCGCGACGTGGCACCAGCACGGGTGCACGCAGAGCTGGCTCGAGTTTTGGAAGGACAAGACGCGCAGCGATGCGGTGCTCGCGCTCGGCTTGGCGGATGTGCTGGGGAGACTGAAGCAGGTGCAGCGGGATTACGACCGCTGGGGGAGCGCGACGTACATGCACCACGACTGTCGGATGGCGGTATGTATTGTCTTACTTTTCGCTTCTTGTGGTGCTTACGGATTTACAGGCGAAGCGGAGCATTGTGGGCGTGCTCCGGACGGTCGAGGAGGCCCTCCCCGACTACTTTTCAGAGGCCGGCGACGAGTCGGACTGAGCTTTTTCTTTTTTCCTTTCGTTCATATCATCACAGTTGTATACAATGAGACCGTACTAGCATGCTACATTGATTCCTGGAAAACACCACACTCTTCCCTGCGTCTATTTGAAGCGTCTACTTTCGACTCTTCCCTTTGCCTTTTGACCGCTTGGACGGGGTTGCGGCGACCTCGTGGCGAGTTGCGGTCTGGTTCCAAGGACCTTCGCTTATAGTGGCGTCGGCGGCGGGTGCGGGCGAGCCCATCATGCCGCGCATGAGCGCGTCGATATCCTTCACGACCGTCTGTTCCTCCAGCCCCGCCTGTGACCCGCGGAGCATGGTCTGCTCAAACAGCTCGTTCTCCTCCAGCTCTTCCACCCGCATCCGCAGGTTGCGCACGATTCGCTCCGAGAGCACTGCGCAAAGACCTTATAAGCTCATTGAAAGTGCTGCAGGGAGAGAAACGCACCGCGCTCCTCCATCGCGGTAGACGGGCGCGGAACCAGCGGGTCCGCGTCGGCGAGCTCCTCCTCGCGCGTCGCGCGCCGCAGGTCGAGGCGGTCCGCCCACTTGCGCTCGAACGCCGGCTGGTCGATCTGGCTCTCGCTGTCCGAGGACGCGGTCTGGTCGGGGCCGTAGACGCTCCCGACCGAGCTTGCGGGCGACGGCTCGCGGATGACGGGGTCCGCGTATTCGGGGTTCGGGCGGGACATTGGTGTTTTTGTTTAAAGGGTTTGAAGGGTTTTGGAAGAGGAATTGGCAAGGGATGCGAAGGAATGGATTAGGCGGACATGAATGTTGAAAGGAAGAAGAGTCGCGTACACTTGCACAAATAACACGTTCCTTACCGTGCGCAACTACATACTGGAAACGAGAGAAATTTCCCTAGAGTCTCACGAACTCTGCCGTTCTATGGTCTCCACTCGAAGGAACCACACAAAAAGTCCATTCACAGCCTGAAATTACAAGCCAAATTATTACGAATAAGTAGTGCGTCCATATTGACAACGAAACGGCAAGGCCGGGTACGAGTTGGATAGTCAAGACAAGAGTTCGTAGAGGGATTTCACATCCGGGTTTCAGGCGCTGCAGGTAGTGCAGGTAATCTGTGTGTCGTTTGATTAATGGAGAGAACGATGCACAGAGAGATATAGGACGCACAGCACCGGTGAAGCCGCAGGTAGCCCAGGCGTCAACTCCGCCATCCCACTGTGTACAGCCCGTACCTAAAATTTTCCAGCGATAATCAGTACCACAGTTCAGGCGCGAACGTTACGGAGGAAACACGGACCGTCAGCCTGGTTTGGCGAGGTGTAGCATCCGCCTTGAACACAGGGCGAGCAGGTGGTGCAGGTGACCTATGATACGGCGCATATGTAAGTTTGGGAAACGACTTGGACGGAGACAAGACGGACGGCGCCGGTGAAGCCACAGGTCGCCCAGGCATCGACACCGCCGGCCCATTGCGCGCAGCCGTGGTCCGTGGCGTTGGCGGGGGAGTCCCAGCAGCTGCCTGCGGAGCAGAGCAGAGGGTCGGCGCGCGGGATCAGAGTCGAGGGAAGCGCGTTGGCGACGGCGACGAGGGCCAGGGAAGCGGAGGTGAGTGTGAAGCGCATGGTTTGGTGTGGTGAGTACTGGATCGGTGAAAGGTCGTGAAGTGGATGTTCAAAGCGGGAGAAAGTGCGAGGCCTTTTATGCAATTGAACAAAGGCGCGTGGACAGTGTGGAGGCGACTGAAACAGATCGCTACGGTCGTCGATGCCCGTAGGCACTCTATTTTGATCGCTCTAGCCGGAGTGGGTGCGACGAGAAACGGCAGGATAAAGTCATGTGCAGTCGGGGGAGCGTAGGATACGCTTGGAATTGAGCAGAGGAGACCTTGGGAAAGCCTGAAGAGTCCATTCCCGACGCGACCTGAGTTCGAGAACGCAGCTTGATCTAGAGCAGCACAGCCACTATGGCGATCAGCAAAGTTCAACAGTAACCAATTGCAAGAAATTCAGCCGACTGTGTCGTTGTCAAGTACAAGCAGCAGAGAGAGCAGGGTTTCTTTGGCGCTTGAACATTGCAGTTGAATGGCGCCGTACGTCACAACAAAAAAGCTTTTTGGAGACTCCCTCCCCAAGCTCAAACGTTTCTACGAAGACATCGGAGAGTAGGATTCTTGCGAGATTTTATACCCTGAGAAGATCGATGCTTTGCTGCGTTGACTCCCCAAAAGCAGGCAGGGTGAGGAGAAGATGAAAATGCGCAACGGCCTGATACAGATTGAAGTGAACAAATAGTTAAAGTAGCTCTAAGGACCGGGAGGGTCATCGAGGGCGAGAGTAGTGAGTTGAAGGTCACTCATCTGTTGAATTGGAGCTCGAGGATATGCGAGAGACGATCAAGGGATTGTCCAGAATCAGCCTCTGTGGTGGTTTGTCGCCGGGCAGGCTGCCGGGACGCTCGAGGAAAGCGCAACGAATATATATTCTAGCGAACAAGTTTTCTCGCCAATGATGTATATCTTGCCAACGCACGCCACTGGACGGAGAGCGCGTTATTGTTGTTTCGTATCAAATGGCTGTGACCAGTGGATGGGTGAAGACGAAGAAGAGAGAGGTTCAGAGACATACGGAGTTTGTTGAGGCTCCCCGGCACCAGCAGGTGTTGTAAGACCGAGTCGACGGGCTCGGGCATCATATGGGATGCTTGCAGGCGGTTCATATCGTATACCCAGGCGCTCCCTAATGGAAAGAGTGAGAACTGGGGCGAAGAGACGATTTAAGACTCACAAACGAGCCGCTTTGAGCGCCTGGCGTTCCAACGCGCAGGTCTCGTATGCGCCACGAGCCCGTCCCACAAAGTTGCGAATCAAAAATGGCCTATTCTCTTCCTTGACGCCGTCAAGGACCTCGAGAGCTCGGGGAATAAGGACGGGTTCGTCCGTTTCCGTGTCGGTAACCCAAAGGGTGCCCTTGTCGGAGAGTGTGTAGAGCGCAATATAACCTATGCACGTCCCTAGGTGCGTTCCGTAGCTAAAGTGCTTCATTGGAACAGGGGGCTCGAAGAAAATGTCAACTATGGAATCCAAAAAGGCAGAAACGGTGGGGAAATGCAGAGGAGCGAAATCTGGGTCAGGAGGATCGGAGTTGAGCATCGTCCTCGAAGGATCGTTCAGGTCGAAATGGAACGTGGAGGCCCGATGTACCAGGATCCGTTGTGGCGCTTCCTTTACAAAGAAATTTAGGCGTTTTCATTCTTTTTAGCAGAAGGTAGGCTCACCTCTTCATACGCCACATTTGGCTCTGTATGCGATAGCACAACAGTGTCAGTCGGCCCCAGTTTGAACGCATGTGGACGATCTGGGTCGTAAAGTCGCGTATCCCACCAGCGAGAGTCGTCGTCGTCCCCGCCGACTATCACGCGATACGGAAGGCTTTCACAAAGAGCATTGACCGATTGGGGGACCTGGTCGTCTGGTACGAGAATTTGCTGGTCGAATAGGCCGGTAGGAACGCGCTGCACGATGGAGAGTGCATCCTCCGCCCAGACTACGCACGGAATTCCAGCGCGTAAGATAGCGAGAGGTGGGCCTAGTCGCCCACGTTGTTCTCCGGGTGGACTGGGACTCTCGTCGTAGAAATGCAGACCCATCGGGGTGTCGCGGTGGTGTGATAGAACAAGGAGAAAGCCGGCCGGGAGTCGACCCGAAGGATCAAACACGTCCTCAAGTATAAACACGGTGTGATTGAGGTTTGGTTGGTAGACTGGGGCGAGCAGCACCAGAGCGCGCCATATTGTACACAGACGCGCTATAGGTATATTTGTGACCCTTAAGAGGCTTCTGGATTATTTCACGCTCTGTTGGAAGAGCTACACAGGATCCAGCGTTCGTTTACAGATTGATGGGCGTGACACCGTAACCTCATTAGTCCGCCGTGACACGCGTTTTGTAATCACCCTTTCTTTGCTTTCTACCTCCATCTCCCCCCACTCCCCATCTCCTCCCCTCCTCATCCGCCCCATCTCTGCCATGGCTTTTGTGTACAAGCGAAGTGAGATCCTCCCATTCCATGCTGCTACCCAAGTCTGAGCTCGCTGACGCGACTTTTTTTTCGCAGACGGGTACGTGGTGGCTTGGACGCGCTAAACGCGTCAAATCGTGTCTTACTGACCTTGCTTGTGCTCTAGACGGAAGGAGAAAGTGTTCTTCGACAAGGTCAGTCCTTTGACCGCGCCTTGTCGCGTCATTTACTGACCACTTGTTGTCCAGATCACCACCCGCATCGAGAAGCTCATCTATGGGCTCGACCAGAACTACGTCAACCCAATTGAGTTCGTTTCACTCCAGTTGCCGCTGCCGCTCTCTAATCGTGAGACTAGGGTCACCCAGAAGGTCGTCGCGGGCGTCTACAACGGCATCACGACGATGGAGCTCGACGTGCGTATTGTTATGTCGCGTCTGCTTTCCCCGCTCATCCTTTCCTCAGAACCTTGCTGCTGAGACAGGTAGCACCCCCGTTGTAGCTTACTCTTCCAAGCTGACACCCTCCAAAAGCCGCCTACCTGACTACGAAGCACCCCGACTATGCCATCCTCGCCGCTCGCATTGCCATCTCCAACCTGCACAAGGAGACGAAGAAGAGCTTTTCGACGGTCATCGGTGACCTTTACAACTTTGGTGCGTGGTGCCGTCGTAGATTCATTCCGTCTCCTTATGCCATGCCCCAGTCAACCCAAAGACCGGGCGACCAGCCTCTCTCATCTCCAAAGAAACCTACGACGTCGTGATGGCCAATGCCGCCACCCTCGACGCCGCCATCATCTACAACCGCGACTTTACCTACAACTAGTGCGCATTGAAACTTCACTCGTTACTTTTTGCTGATCTCGTCCACACAGCTTCGGCTTCAAGACCCTCGAGCGGTCATACCTCCTCCGCATCGATGGTCGCGTCGTCGAGCGGCCCCAACACCTCATCATGCGCGTCGCTGTCGGTATACACGGCGCCGACCTCGACCGTGTCATCGAGACCTACAATCTCATGTCTGAGCGTTACTTCACGCACGCCACTCCCACTCTCTTCAATGCCGGGACACCGCAGCCGCAGCTCAGCTCGTGCTTCCTCCTCTGCATGAAGGAGGACTCTATCGAGGGCATCTACGACACGCTGAAGAACTGTGCGATGATCAGCAAGAGCGCTGGCGGGATTGGTCTCAGCATCCATAACATCCGTGCTACAGGGTGCGTACACTCTTCCTTCCCTTATGAGTTTAGTTTACATTTCCTCTAGATCCTACATCGCCGGTACCAACGGCTACTCGAACGGTATCGTGCCCATGCTCCGCGCATTCGACGCCACCGCCCGATACGTCGACCAGGGCGGTAACAAACGTCCCGGCGCGTTCGCCATCTACCTCGAGCCGTGGCACTCCGACATTTTCGAGTTCATCGACCTCCGCAAGAACCACGGCAAGGAGCAGATGCGCGCCCGCGATCTCTTCCTTGCGCTTTGGATCCCTGATCTCTTGTAAGTCTCTTCCCTCCTTTGTACTGATGCAGTACTGATACCTGCCTCAGCATGAAGCGCGTCGAGGCCAATGAGAACTGGTCGTTGTTCTGCCCGAACGAGGCTCCCGGGCTACACGAAGTTCACAGCGCCGAGTTCGAGGCCCTGTACGAAAAGTACGAGAAGGAGGGACGCGCGCGCAAGTCGATCCCTGCCCAGAAGCTCTGGTACGCGATCCTCGAGGCTCAGATCGAGACTGGCGGTCCCTTCATGCTCTACAAGGACGCCGCCAACTGTATGTCGCTTTCCTTTATTTCCGCTGCCCGTAACTGACTGTCGTTCAGCCAAATCAAACCAGAAGAACCTCGGCACGATCAAGTCGTCCAACCTTTGCACCGAGATCATCGAATACTCCGCCCCCGACGAGACCGCCGTCTGCAATCTCGCCTCCATCGCGATCCCGCGGTTCGTCTCGAACGGCAAGTACGACTTCCAGCACCTGCACGACATCACCAAGGTCGTCGCCTTCAACCTCAACCGCATCATCGACGTCAACTACTACCCCATCCCCGAGACGCGGCGCTCGAACATGCGCCACCGTCCCATTGGCGTCGGTGTCCAGGGCCTCGCGGACGTGTTCCTCGCCCTTCGTTTGCCCTTCGAGTCAGCTGCCGCCAAGCAGCTCAACCAGCAGATCTTCGAGACCATCTACCACGGCGCGCTCGAGGCGAGTGCGGAGCTGGCGGAGAAGGACGGGCCGTACGAGACCTACGAAGGCAGCCCTGCGTCCAAGGGCGAGCTCCAATTCGACATGTGGAACGTCACCCCGAGCTCGCTCTGGGACTGGGACTCGCTCAAGGCGAAGATCGCGAAGACGGGTCTCCGCAACTCGCTGCTCACTGCGCCGATGCCCACCGCGTCGACGAGCCAGATCCTTGGGAACAACGAGTGCTTCGAGCCGTACACGAGCAACATCTACACGCGGCGCGTGCTCTCGGGGGAGTTCCAGGTCGTGAACCCGTGGCTGCTGCGGGAGCTCGTCGACCTCGGGCTGTGGGACGAGGACATGAAGAACATGCTGATCGCCCACCGCGGCAGCGTGCAGAACATCCCGACCATCCCTGACGACGTCAAGGCGATCTACAAGACGGTGTGGGAGATCAGCCAGAAGCGGATCCTCGAGCTCGCTGCGGACCGCGGCGCGTTCATCTGCCAGAGCCAGAGCCTGAACGTGCATCTGTCGGCGCCGACGATGGGGCAGCTGACGAGCATGCACTTCTATGGGTGGAAGGCCGGGCTGAAGACAGGGATGTATTATTTGCGGACGCAGCCGGCGGCGGCGGCGATCCAGTTCACGGTCGACAAGAAGGTGCTTGACGACGTGAAGGTGCAGAATGCGAACGCAGCGAAAGCCAAGGCTGCGCTCAAGGCCGGCGGGGCGCCAGTACCCTCAATCTCGACCGTCCCCGCTCTCATCCGCAGCACCACCGCGTCTTGGTCCTCCTCCTCGTCCCCCACCTCCTCTTCCTCGCGCGAGCAGTCGCCCGCGACACCACCGCCGGCGTCGCGTGAGCCGAGCGTCGCAATCAAGCAGGAGTCCCTCTCACCCGAGCCCCTCCGATTCTCCCCCGCCCTCGCCACGCCCACCAAAGCCGCCGTCGTCGCCCCGGCGCCCACCGCCGAGTCCGACGAGGCAGACGCGATGCTCGCCGAGATGGCAGAGGCAGACCCCGACTTTGCGGCTGCGCTCCTGAAGCTCAAGGAACGCGAGCTGGAGGAGGCGAAGATGTACTGTGCGCTGGAGAACAAGGAGGACTGTTTGATGTGCTCTGGCTGAGCTGCATTTGTGGACGCGCTTTATACTATAGAGGATATATGTATCATTTTTGCTTTGCTTTTTTCTACTCTCTGTTGTACCGTCTGTCTGTATTACCATCTTTATAATTATGGTGTTTCCGTACTCTGCGATTTGCGAATTGGGAAGGACGCGTGCATCCGAGGTGAGTGTTCTTTCACCTGGCAGTCAATACACCAACACGCTGATCGATTCAAGCTCCGCCTCCATTCCCATTTGTTTGTTGGAACAAATAGTCAGCCTCTTTGGAGCCTCTTGCTCTTGACTTCCATGTTCCCCCATTTTCGCATCCCTTGTCAGTCCCCTCCCTTCCCCCAAGTTCTCTTGACTAATAGCTCTATCAGCCCTCGCTCTCGACAACGGCCTTACCGGTGCGTCGCATCCCAATTTACCAGCACTCATCCCTGCGCCGCAGTGTTTCCTTTCAGCCTTTCGCTCGCCGACCAGCCGGTGATCCCAGTACGCATACCCAATCCGAATCACCCCGCAGGCCCCCAGACCGTTCGTTACCAAGAGGAAGAATCTCTGGCGGGCGCTGTCGTCGTCACACTCACTCCTGGTCGCGTCTTGATGATAACCTAGGAGGGGAGTCACTGACCGCCCACAGCGCTCTTGCAGAGTGCCTCGGTTTACCGAGACGATTGTGGAGATACGTCTTGCAATCATGCTTCCAAGGCTGAGACTCACCCGCGGGCGGGTGGTCGAAGACGCTGGTGGACGCGCGCGATGATCTGGCTGGTTGCGGGCACCCCAGTGCCACTGGTGGCCGTGGTAGGACGGTTGCTCTGGCGTGATCCTCCGCCGACCACAGCTCCAACTTCAAGCTTACGACTGTCGGCGATGGAATTGGGAGATTCGGCCTTGTGTTGCTCTGGTGTCTGTTGTGGAGAGATCCCAGAGGATAACGCGCCACCTTGCCGATTGGTCTCTGGGCTTACGGTGCTCGCCATTTGTTTTGGCGGGCACTCAACTAAGCGCGCGTGTAGATATAGATGCTATGGATGTCGTTTAAATACTCTTTCTTTGCTCTCATATTCAAAACCGCCTTTTTGAGGGTGTACGCGTTCAAGCGAGGACGCGTTTGAATCGGATCACATGTCCGCGTCACTTTTTCCAGGTCCCGCCAACTCCACCTCGCCAATGGCGATTGAACTGGATAGACCCCCAAGGGAACCAAGCTCTTGGCGAACTTACGCACTCTGGGGTCTGCTTCTTGTAATTGGACGACTAGTTCCAGCACCACTGCGAAGTTCAACTTTGCTAATTTTGGACCCTGTTAATTTCTTCTCACGGTTCGATTTGACTTGGGAGCTGGAAATAATCGAATGCCAACGATAATTGATGCCCTGGGACATTTATTTTTCCAGGATAGAGGTCACCACATGAGCTGCGCTCGACTCGGAGTGTAACGGCTGCGGAAGAAATTCCCTATTGCCGTTCATGTTGGGAGGTTGAAAGTTGAGATTCGCAGATGGAGGAACACATTCGGATTTTTTAACAACCCTATCTCCGTCATCCTCCCACAGGACATTTACCTAGTTCGATACTTGAACACAAGGAACCGCTGATTACGTTTCCAGCCTTTTGTTCGAAGGGCATCAACCTCGAGACACGCACAAACAACAGCGTCTTCTTTCCTCCACTTTGCTCCTCCGAAAATGGAGTCCAACGTCCCCAAGGCGCAGATTGAAATGTACCACAAGGTCCTCGTGAAAGAATGGAACCGCGTCAAGCAAAACCCGTCCTCTCGTCTGGCCTTGGTGCGGCCTCCAGGAGGGCCCCAATGCAATTCTTGCCAACAGCTCGTCGAGAATGTAGGAGAGGCCTCGAACTTTCCTCAGTTGAGTCTCAACACTCGGATTAGGTCAGAGTTTGCTCGGCTTGCAAGATAGTCATCTACTGCTCTCCGAAATGCGCCAAAGCGGGGTGGAGGTCGCACAAGGGCGTCTGTTCGGCGGCAAAGGTCAATGGATTGATACCAACTTATTTGCATTTACCCGACAACTGACTCGTACTTTCTAGCGCGACGGAGAGCGAATCCCGAAATTTAAAGGGGTCGTCGCGCAGTTTGCCTTCCTAGATGTTGGATGGAACACCGGCGGCGATTTCATCCTCGATTTCGCCCTCATGCAATTTGGTCTCGTGGGAACCAGTCGTAAAGTAGTCGGATACTGGGCGACGCACGAGCGGCGGCAGGAGGCTGTAGACGACGTCCTCGACGCGCCATGGTCCTTGTTGTCTGAGGAGGAGGGGTGGAGATTGCCTGCTCACTGCGTTCCTTCACTCGCCCTGGAGAGCTCGGAGAACCGCCCCAGCTTTCCACCGAAATTCGAGGGAAATTGGAAGAGCTACTACGAGTGGCGCAGACTTCCGATGTCATCCCCTGCGGCGGTACTGCTACATTGGCCTTTGGCGGTCTATGTATGCTTGAAGGAGCTCGGGTTTGTGCTAGGGATTCCCGCTGAACCAAGGAGAAAGCTAAAGGTGTTCTACCTGGGAGCCAGAGTACGTCATTATACATCGTCCTTTCTTTTGTTCTTCTTCACTTACTAGTCCCTCGAAAAATCAGGACGAACTATGTATCCTCCCGGTGTGCGTGCTATCCTTTCATTTCCACGTACGTGTTGACGCCAATTCCTCAGGTTTGGCGAACTTGCACTACTCTTTCCTAACACGGACTTGGACCTGGTCGTATTCGGTCAGAACACGGGCCGCGCCGTTGAACGTGCAAAATCCCGTGGAAAGACAGAGTCTGCCCGCCCGTGCGTGTTTGAATACAGCGCTCCTACGGCCTGCGGCGGCGGAGCGCTCCGAATCTTCATCGACTCTGCCCCGGGATTCTATCGCCCCAGTCGAGACCCGTCCGACCACCCTGACGCAATCGTCGCCTTGAATGCGGGACTCGGGACCTATATCTCGTGGCAACCCGTCATCCTGCTTTCCGCCGAATATGGCATTCCGTTCGCCGTCACCGACTATAGCGAAATCTCCCTCGGAAAAGAGATGATGGAAATCCTCTGCCATGGGTTGGACTCCTCGCTGCCAGTTCCGAAAGGCGCAGACGAGATCAGAACGCAGGTAGGGTTTCAAGCACGACTACGTACTGTCTCAACTGACCCTTCATGCAGGCCATCATGAAGAAGGTTATCAGCGAGGCCGAAATTGACGTCGATAAAGTTTTTACCGTTTTGAACAACCAACCACCGGTCAAGTTCAACGAGCTTATGCAGCCGAGCATTCGAGACACTCCATCGACTCGATGTCCCGGAGCGCGCAATGCGTGTGTTCAAGTCGTCGTTCCCGGACGAAATGACATAGCATTCAAACTGGCGAGCTTGAATATGTAGCTGATTCTAGTTTCTTGTAATTTTTCTTGTAAGCAGTCGACTCGACTTGACGTTCGTGTAATGATGTATTCCAATCTTTGAGAAGATGGAGACCATTTTAGCTGCACCAACACGTTAAAGCTCTATAATTTTGGATTGATGTGCTCGATCCACAAGGGACATACAACTGAGTGCTTCTGCTGGAGCCAAAATTATCGCTACGTCGGCGCTGGAGAAGGAAGAAGAGATCTGGGTCCTTTTCAAAAGAAGGGTGCCTGTGGAATTGCACTTCAAAGATTGTGCTGCAAAGCACACGTCGTCCTCTGTTGATTTTCCTCAAATCTGAATTCCAACACACACTTTCCCACGGTTGCATTTCTGTCGAGTTGGTAGGAGATAACATTCGAGGGAGACATGGTCAGATTACTGGTGATTGCTTGTTTTTTCATACCGAGACCACGGAGTCCGACGGCCTGAAAGACAACCACCAAATCAACGGCGGCAGCGAGGATATGAATTTGAACCGTGGGACCCTCAGGTCGGCAAAGTCCCTCAAGTGTCAAGGCAGACCGAATCGCGTTATCGTGTTTCATTTCAGCAGATAATTTTCCGCCCCACTTTACCCTTCCACAAGAGCACAAGCCCGAAGTATCCAGTCTTATTTTGTTACCACCATCTGAGGCCAGGGGTTCTTGCTTGGATGTTCAGGACGAGTCACAAAATACGAAATAAAAAATCTTCTACGTCGAGTCCGATAACTTTACCCCCTTAACCCAACTCATGCGTTCAGCGAATATATGATCCTCAAATGAACGAAAATTCAAACCGTGTGAATTGTGCGAGTCACATGCGGCGATGGCGTGACGATTGGCCTTGTTTGGCTCTGCCCTGTTTGAAGTCCACCCTGTTGCCCTCTCCCTTCATCATCCGCCCCAGTTAACCCTGCCCAGAATCCATGTCCGAGCAGGACAACGGCATACACGAAGTCACTGTAGCGTCTGCCATTGCCCCCGCGTCCTCGTCTGGTTCTACCCTTACCCCACCGCCCAAGGCCAAGGAATCGTCGCAGGAGATCCACGAAAAGTACAGGAAGCTCAAGCGGAGGTTCTTTGAACTGGAGGAGGTCAGTGTTGCTCACTTTCGGTTCCTCGTCTTTTGCTTGCAGGATGGCCCGATGTTGACGTTTGTTAGAAACACAAGGAAACGAGCACAGAGCTTCAGCGTTCTGGTCAAATAAACGTCAAGATGCGCGAGGAACGAAAGTGCGCGACGCGTTTTAATCTCAACAAAGCATTCTTCTCATTCTTTGGCCAGCGCTCTGTTGGACCGTATCACCGAGCTGGAGGCCCAGCCAGGTTTTGTCGCCGATGCAGCGGACGGAGTGCCGACCACGGACACAACCTCCGACGCACAGACAGCCTTTACCGCAAATTTCGCCGACGCACCAGCGGAAGAGGACGATGCTGACGCCGACATCGACCCTGCCTTGAAGGGTCCCGTTGAGGACAAGGACTCCACCCCCGTCATGGTCTCAACCACCGGCACTCGCCTACGCATCAGGTCTGTTGGCGGTGAAGATCCGGCATCTCCCTCTGCATCCCACCAGCGCCGCTCCAGCTCCCCCGACAGCGCTGGCATGCCTGTTGACGACGAGAACGACGACTCGGGCGACTACTCCCCCCCGCAAAAGCAAAAGGGAACAAAACGCACCCGCGACAGCGCAGACTACAATGGGGATCCCCTTGTCGCTGTTGCACCCGACAGCAAGGTCCCTCGTCGCTCGTCGCGTCGCAGTGCCGCTGTGACCACACCCGCCCCCACTCCGTCCGCGTCCAATTCCAGGGTCATCCAAGCCCCTCGTCGCTCGACCGGGAAGAAGACGGCGTCAGCGTCAGCTTCCGGTGGCTCCGTGCAGCAGCAGCAGTCAGCCCCGCAACAAAACCAGGCTGCTCCTCCTCCAGATTCCAACGCGACCAACGGTCATAACCCCCAGCAGCAACAACCGCAGCAACCACCGCAGCAGCAGCAGGCCGACGCGACCGCCGGCTCATCCTCTATACCACGTCCTGGAAGCCTCGCCTTCAACCCATACTACTCGTACCTTGGACCCGCCGCGCCGATGCCTCCCGGCGGGTACAACCCTTACGCCATGTACATGCCCATGCCTCCTGGTATGCCCTACATGCCCCCGCCGAACTTTGCCCCACCGCCGCAACAGCAGCAGCGTCCAAATCCCGAAGCGCCCCGCCCCGCCAAGCCGAAGCGACTCAAGGCGCACACAGTGACCAGCAAGAGCTACAGCATCCCGATGGTCCCGCGTGATAAGAAGGGCAAGCCGATGCTGCCGCTCAATGTGGGGATAATGACAGTTATTAACCTCGGCGATGTATGTATGCGAGAGCACTTTCATACCGAGCGATATATTTTCCCTGTGGGGTACGAGGTGACGCGGTAAGTCTATCTTGTTCTCAATTGATTGCTTTCTTACACGGCGTGCAGACGCTACCTTTCGACCATTGACCGAACCGCCGAGGTCGTATACCACTGCACGATTCTCGACGGCGGCGACGGCCCCAAATTCCAAATTATCCCCTCCGACGTACCGGACCGCCCTGTTATCGCAGGCACCGCGACCGGCGCATGGTCGACTATCGTTAAGACAGCCAACGGTATTCGCCAGCGTCAACACTCCAACTCCGTCTCCGGTCCCGACTTCTTTGGGCTTGGACAGAACACGATCAAGCATCTCATACAGGAGCTCCCGAACGCAGATCGTCTTCGGGACTATGTGTGGCAGCATTTCGTGGAAGGCGGGCCGTTGGGAGGGAGGCACGCGGCGGTGATTCCGGCGCTGCCTGAGGAGTACGACTCGCATATGCTCCCGGGGCCGTATTATCCGCCCAGGGCGCGCGTGCCGACGCGGGAGGAGGGGGAGGGGCCGCGGCAAAGTCACTATCCGCCGCACATCCTGGCACAGGCGGCGCAACAGCAGCAACAGGCCCAAGCGTCGGGGTCTGGGACGAAGCGTACACCGACACCACAGCAGCAACAACCGGAATACGGTGGAGCCGGCGGGGAAAGCGGGCGGCAGGTGATGCCCCCTGCGCACGAGCAGCACGCGAACTATTACCTCCCGCACACGCACTCGCAGCCGGGTGCCGATGCAAGTGCGCCGGGTGGGCCGTCAGGCACGCCGTACTCCCCTGACGCGGGGTATCCGCAGTCGAACGGCGGTGGGCCCTCCTACGCGCCGGCGAACGGGGGGTACTCGCCCACCGGGGGTCCGTCGTACGCGCCGACGAGTAATGGGAACGGTGCGGGGAATAACTCGTTTGCGAGTATCATGAATGCGTTCCCGACGCAGGAGGTGGGTGGTGCGAATGGGAGCGGAGTTCCGGAAGGCGGGCCACCCTCGTGACCATGGCGAGCGTATTGCCCCTCGTCCCGTCCATGATGCGCCTGTTTGCCTGTTGCTCTCGTCCTGCTGTCTATTCGGTCCGTTCATTCGCCTTTCTCCCTGCCCTTTGGCTTCGCAGACACTACACCATCCCAAGCCAAAACTCGCCTCGGCTTCGCTTTCATCTCTCGCTGGGGCTTGCTGTTGCTGTACCTTCCGTCGCTCAACAACTCGTCTTTTCTTCCTTGTCCCTCCGTCGACGACCTTCCTCCCATGTCCCCCCAAAAAATCCTCTCCGATACGATACGATACCACGAGAAGTAAAGCAGTACCTGGTCCTTGTCTTTCAAACCCCTCTACTTGTGTATTACATACAGTACAGATATGTTCCGCCGTTCTTTCCTTTCTATTCTAATTCCTTTTCACTCGGAATGCGCTGTCATTCCCTCCCAATCTTGTGCGACACTACCTGCTCTGCCCCCTGCCCCCCGCGCGCGCTGCTCTTACGGCGCGCACGGCCTCGGTCAACCCGCAATTCAAGTTGGTGCTGCCCCCGCGGGAGGAACCGCGCGTCCTTACTACGGCGCGCGCGGACTGCGGTTTGGGCGGCGCGGCGTTGGGGCGAAATTCATTCGGGGTTTTCGTTTCTTTGTGATGAAACTCTGCCGCTCGTTGTGGGGCGGCCGCCCTGCTAGTCGCGTGCTTCGCTCGAGGTAGAGGCGGGGAGCGTACTGTGTGGGGCGGACATCCGTTGGTAGCTTAGGGCACCAAGGGACGATGACAGTACTCGAGAATTTCAAAATGGCTTTCAATGGCTGTGCACTTATTAGTCAGGAATCAATTCGCATCCCAGCCATGGCCTTACCAGCGCCATTCGCCTCGCAGCTAGGCACCAACTACTGCCCCAGGGATTCAGAGATACTGCAAATTAAAGCCCTTCTCGTCGACCGCGCCCTCCGATTGACGCGCATTGATGATGAAATTGCCGAGTTGCAGAAGGCTGTCGATAAACTGGTGGAGGAACGCACCAGCCTCGCAGTTTATGTGGCCGACTATAAAGCCCTTATTTCTCCTGCCCGTCGAGTGCCCCCCGAAATAATCCAGGAAATCTTCCTTGCTTGCATCCCCACTCACCGCAACTGCGCTATGAGTTCCTCGGACGCCCCTCTTCTCCTCGGGAGGATATGCAGCTCGTGGAGGTCAATCTCGCTGTCCACACCGCGTCTTTGGACAAAACTCCACTTCGTTCAGCCCAATCTCCGGCTTCCCGCTGCCAAAATCAGAATCGCACAGCACTTGGAGAGCGCCAAGATGTGGCTTGCCCGTTCCGGACAATGGCCTCTCTCTATTTCGCTGCAGGTCCAGGACGACCCGCAAATGATCGGCGGGCCGCCCCCGCCGCTGTTTTTGGCAGAAATCCTCCCGCTCGCCTCCCGTTGGAAACACATCGAATTCGTCACTCCGCCCAACATCATCAAGGCGGTGAACCAGCTTACCGAAAGCAGCGTTCCTCTCCTGGAGACAGTCGTTTTCCGTCATCAGGTTCAACACCACATCACCGCAGCGTTGAGGTTGCAAGACTTTCGGATCTTGCGCGGCGCCTGCGTTTCAGGCGTTTCAGTGCTGGTGAACGACTTGATTGGTGACAGCACAAGTTTGCTGCCATGGGACCAGCTGACGGTCCTAGAGTTGACCGGCAAGGTTCAAAGCACCTCGATGACCAGCGAAGATCTGTTGCGTATCATCTCGCGCTGCCCCAATCTCCGCACCTGAAGCCTCGTCGTCAACGACCACATCGGGGGCTCAGTCCTGCAGCCTGTCATCGAGTTGCGATATCTTCACACCCTCGAGATCAAGGCTACCTTTGCGAATCGGGCCTTCGATCGTCTCGTAGCCAGACTTCTATCGCCCGAGCTGCGCAGTTTCACGTTTCACGCCAACGGTGGTCGGGAATCCCCAGACCTTGCCACATCCTTCAATCTTTGGACCCGCTTGGAAAGCCTGGAGATGACGATGGACGGTATATCCAAAACCTCTCTGCTCGACGGACTCAACAATCTCCCACCCACTATCCACCGCCTCGTCATCCATGACGTGCGCAAAACCCGCTCTGATTCGAGTGTTGTGGACGATGATGTCCTGAACGCTCTCGCCCTCCCTGGTGTCTGTCCCGCATTGCAGACGCTTGAGATGGACCGTTGCCTCGAGATCTCAGAGACAGCTCTCATGCAGCTCATCATCGCACGGCTTGGATCCCTGAAGCATGTCGAGGTGAAATTCGCTCGAGAAATGCAGCTCGACATTCTGCCTACCCTCGCACCGCTCATCCTTGCAAACGGCGTCGGTGTTGACATAAGGTATCCCGAGCCGAGCCCCGAGCGGTTCTCACCTTGGGAGGGACTGTCCACCTTGTAGCTTCACTCTCGCATCTGGCAGTGGGAAGAGGATCGAGTGCTATGTGATTTCCTCATCTCCTCCTTCTCCGTGAATTCTTGGTCGCGACGATTGTATGTACTTGTTCCCACAATATTATTCCAAAAGCTGAACTACTTCCTTGCCCCTCCGGTAGTCATTTCATCGTGTGTTTCTCGTCGTTGCTTTGCATTCGGTCTCATACTTTTTCTAGTTTCACGGTCACATGTCCATCGCTCAAAGTCGCGTCGGTTATCGCGTCGGTTAATGTGTCCGGTTGCGTCTCAGCATAAATCGATTACAACCGGCAGCTTGTACTAAGCCTCTGTAGAGTTTGCATGCCTCAACTGGTTTTCCTCCACGAAATCGTAGACCTTCTCCCAATCCCTGCAAACGTGCACAATTCCAAGCCCATCTGTTCCCTTCGCCGAGTTCATGGGATCAAGCGTAGTGTCACTGGCGCACAGAACGGTCTGCCTCAACAGGTTAAGACAGTGGCGCGTGTGGTGCCCTGGGTCGCCTTGCACGATGGCGGTGCGGATACGTTGCAGGCAATGCATCTGATGAAACATCGCAATACCTGTGGCTTTGTCAGTCCTGACCAAACTAAAGGGTATTATGGTACCAAATGTGCGCCCTGATGCAATGGGTGAGCAGCCGTGGATAAATTCTTGGAAAGACGCTGACCTTCGGGCCCTAGTTTCACGAATCCGTTGCCTCGAGGGAAAAGGTCGGTTGTGCGCCAATCGGCGTATGCGTTGAAGTCGGACAGCCCGTATCTCTCACTGTCCTCAATCTTGAGAGCGATTGAGGGTATGTGTATAGGGAGTTGGTGTGGGTAATCTTCATCTTTGTACGCTGAGGCTCTCGGTCAGTGTGGATGAAACAGAGAAGGTGCTATGTCTTACTGAAGGTGCTGTCGTCGACGGCGGCCTCGGCGAAACTGTCGGCCGGCAGGCGACGGAAGACGTAGATTGCAGAAATGTTGAGGCTAATACTGACGAGCAGCCCAGCCCAAGCAATTTCGAGTGCGCTTGGGAAGGAAAATCTAACCATCTCAAGCTCGTGGTGGGGGAGAGTCAAAGGGAAACGATTTGATGAGAGCGCTCCGACCCAACGCTGACCTAGGAGACGGCGTCTAGATCGGAATCTCAAGACCGGCGTCGCAATTAGTTCAACGGGATACTCGGGGGCTGTTCTAATGAAGCACGGAGATCCTGGATATCCACTCGGTTAGTCTGCTTGTAATCTTAGCGGCAGCGCGGTTTGTGCGTGCTCACCGGTAAGATCCTTTACAACATTTCGAGGTGCGAGATTATTTGTTGTAGCGTTCGGTGTTTACGAGACTAAAGATGATTACGGTCCTCCCAATCCACGCATCAATCCCCTCCTCCTTCTCGCCATGGCGGAATACACCCGACTTATCTCAACGCCAGACGACGACGAAACTGAAACCAAGCCGAAACCCACCCAGGAACTTTCGCCGCGTTATGTTCTGCTCTTCAGCGTGCTCGTGGCTCTCATGGCCATTTCGGCCGCCGCCGCGTTCCATCTGAGCGTCCTCTCCACAGCTCAGCATGAGCAGCGACTCTTGACGCCCAAAGACATCGAATCGACTTTTCGGATAGTTCAACCCTCGCCCAATCTCGATAAAGGGCACGCAACCATGAGGAAGGCGAAGTTTAAATGTGTGTCGGGGTCCAACATCACAGTTTGTATTGACTCCTTCTCCAGTTCCAAGGATGGTGTTCCCAGGCTATATCGTACGAGCAAACGCTGCTGCTCCGGACACCGTGTATCAGTCCGGATCGTCCGTCGTTCTCAGCCCAACCGTGAGTCCCATCGAACTCTTATTGCGAAAAATCTCAACGACTTTATCAAGGACTCGATGATTTACCACTGGAGAACCAACAGCAATTGGCCCACATGCTATCTAGCAGGCTGGGTCTCCGCGTCTAAGGACCTTATAGCCGGGCACAAAAGCTATACGTCGGAGGGCGACATAACGGCCATCGAAATGTGGAATCTCAGCACTCCAGCGGACCCAAAGAGCTTGAACAACATGAGCTGGAACACGCGTCCTGAGCGGCTTTCCCTCCTGGGTACAGTTAATTTCACCAGTCGCGAGACACAGGAGCGCCTCGGCTATCTGGACGCACAAGAGATCAAAGCGCCCACGCCTCGTTTCGATTGTCTTGGGGACACCGAAATTACTGTCGAGGTGGTGTGCAGGGAGTGCCGACTGCATTTCGATCAAGTGTTTTCGATGCCACCCCTTGGTCCGTATCTTTTGTTCTTCATCTCCACTTTTAATTTTTAACTTCCGTCGACGCCGCAGGTTTCGAGTTAATGCAGCTTGCGTGATGTAGACTAGGGTTGTACACAGAAACATCAGAATTTTCATTTAACCTTTCGGTTCAGCTTTGGTTCAAATCGGAGTGCCTCAAAAAGTCAACCCCGCGCAACAACCCGTTGAAACGAGGCCAGGCTACTAATCGTTACGGATAATCTACTTCCAGTTTTCCGCGACCTCATTGCGCCTAAGGTGGAGCCAAAGTGGCGCCAATTTGCGGGCTTCCGATGTGGCGCGTTTCTAGGAGGACCAAGAGGCCGAAGGGCTATTACAATCGTGGACCTACCTGTATACGAACCAATCGGAGCATATCGATAATGGTTGGTTCGTATTTATTTACAACTGACATACACAGCGGGGTCATCGGCTCATTCGGAGTTGAACAGTTTAAAAGGAGCGAGGTCCAACCACAAAATCCAGCGGTAAATCCACCTACTACCACTTCAAGCCCCAAAGTCTCCTTCCAGTTCTAACCATGCGTTTTACGCCCATCTTCACCGTGTTGCTCTTGTCTATCCTGAAGGCCCAGCCCGGAGCATCGAGAGGTAAAAAGCGGCCTGGCAAATTGCACTGAATAATAACTTACACCTTTCGTGTAGCTCTCGCTCTGGTGAACCGCGCTCCTGCGGGCCCACTCAACTACGAGGAGCCCTACTCTCCCGACGAGGTTGAACGTCGCGCTGGGCCGCTCAACTACGAGGAGCCCTACTCCCCCGACGAGGTTGATCGTCGCGCTGGCCCACTCAACTACGAGGAGCCCTACTCCCCCGATGAGATGGAGAAACGCGATGGGGTGATCGACTACGAAGAGGAGTACTCTCCCGACGAGCTTGGACGTCGCGCCGGGCCGCTCAACTACGAGGAGCCCTACTCCCCCGACGAGGTTGAACGTCGCGCTGGCCCACTCAACTACGAGGAGCCCTACTCCCCCGATGAGATGGAGAAACGCGATGGGGTGATCGACTACGAAGAGGAGTACTCTCCCGACGAGCTTGGACGTCGCGCCGGGCCGCTCAACTACGAGGAGCCCTACTCCCCCGACGAGATTGAACGTCGCGTAGTAGGTGTACTATCTCCAGTTCATTTTTGAGACTAACCAGGTTTTCCAGGATTGAAGTACATGATATCGTCCATTTCACATTTTGTCCAGCAGTTGTAGAGTGGAGTATTGTAGTTGAAGAGATATTGAGTTGTTCATCCGATTTCCCGCCCGAGTCGTTGCGTACAAGTCTCAAAAGGTAATCGCGCTGGGTCGGGATGAACGAGGAATTGAATTTACTCAATTCACGTTCGAGCTTTGAGGCAAAACGGCGATTCTCGGTTTTCAACCGTTGTCACATGACTTCAAGCTGGGTTGAACGATTTCCATACAGAGGACGATTCTGGGGTCGATCATGGAATTGGAGACGAGTTTTGACGGAATGGATGGCCTACAGTTACGGTAAAGTCAATATCTGGGCGCTCTTAACAACATGGGACGCACATTTTGTGCTCTGGTATAACCTGTTATAGATTAGGTCGCGCCGGATTCACTGGAGGAAACATTGGTCGGAGACAAGCTGCGGCGATGCACTCACGTATTTTCGCAGCGACAGGCAGTAACATCTGGGGAGGCGTACGTTCTGTATTCGACGAATCGTGGTGTACAACCTGCGACTGGAGTTTGATTATAAGCCTTGTGGAAACAGATGCTGCCTCTAGCTCCACTTTGCGGGCTGTATTCCTCTTTCGCGTTTTCTGCTGCTTGCATGCCTATTGTGCGGGTGGAAGGCAGTCACCGTCGACGCCGGGACGAGAACAGTTCGGGAGTTTTGAGAACGAATTTAGCATCGAGCCCGAGGAGGAGAGCTTGGGCCAGATGACTGGTTTCGCGCGCCAATTTAAAAGATGAGCACCCGTCGACGTCCGCGCAGGAAAGGATTGGGACATTTATGTAAGGGATGCAGTGAGGAAGCAAGTTGCATTTATTGAGTTTGAAAGCTTTTGCCAAACACGCTGGATGCTTCTTGCTCGCTGCCGCCCTGCTCTCCTCAGAGCCACTTCCAGGGCCTACTCTGCGGAGAGCAAGGGGCCCAACGATGCCATCCTAGACATGCTCAAAAGCAGTAGGTGTTCCATCAAGACTTCAATATCTTTCCAAGAAGTTGATGTGAATTCAAGACAAGGAGGAGGAGGCGCAACGGCCAGATAAAAATCCCTACAAGATCCGCGCGTTCACCAGTGCCATACGGGTTATCGACGCCTTGGACCGTCCACTTCGGTCTGCGACCGAAGCCAAATCGGTCCGTGCATTCGTTTTTTTATGTATAAACCTAGACTAACAGTTCCCAGCTGAAGGGAATTGGCCCAGGAATATTCCGACGATTGCAAGATTTTTTCGAAACGACAGAGAAACGTGGGTGCAGAATCTGTGGATTCGCCCCTTGTCCGACGCTTTTCTAGTGGAAGAACCGGACTCGAAGATCTTAGAGCAGTTAAAGGACGAACGCGCCGCGCGAGCCCTGCTGGAGCAGATATCTGGCATCGGGTATGTCGGATAGCCCCAATCACGCCCCTGCTACCTCTACATGCATTAACCATCTTCAAGGCCAATAAAAGCTCGTCAACTGGTGGCTGCTGGGTGTATGACGATCGAGCAGCTTCGGACCCCGCAATATATGGAGATGTTGTCGAACGTGCAGCGCATCGGTGTGACCTACTTCCACCATATCGAAGAACGCGTGTCTCGTGAGGAGGCTGAAGCCCTCGCGGTGAGTGGCCCTACATCTCTACTGCATATCATCATTGAATCATTCACAGCAAAACATCCGCGAGCTCGTATCTCCCAAGTACGAGCTCATCATCGGTGGTAGCTAGTAAGTTTCCTGCCTGCGCCGGAATCTCACATCCTCATATCTTCCTTCCTTCAGTCGACGCGGCGCAGCCACCTCTTCCGACATCGACCTTATCCTACTGCACCCCGACCACGTACACGTCCCATTTCCTGCCCCGCCCCCCAACGCCTTTTCTGGACCAGCAACCCCGAAGAAAACACGAGCCCGTAAGGGTAACGGCAATGGCAACGGCTCTCGTTCGTCTCTGCTCCAATCGGACGTCGTCCCTACGCTCGAAGCGCGCGGTATCCTCGCCGCGACTCTGTCGGGCGGGGACCTGAAATGGCAGGGCATCGCACTCCTTCCCAACGTCGACCCCGCTGAGTGGGGCGAGCGTCAGCGGCGGATTGACGCAATCGAGAATGGTCATGGCGTATATCGTCGGATGGATCTCAAGTGCGTTCTTGCTTGTTTCCCTGAATAACGAATCCCACTGATTGGAGCTTAGTTTGGTCGCGCAGAAATCGCGTGGCGCCGCCCTCCTGGCGCTTACGGGCGACACGGATTTTAACCGCGACCTCCGGATCCGCGCAGCGAAGCTCGGGCTGCATCTAAATGAGTCTGGGCTCTGGCGTTGGAACGAGGACCCGTCAGAGGACGAGGACACGGAGGAGGACGCGGAGGCCGACGCACGCGGCTTCTGGGAGCTCGTGCGCGCAGAGACGGAGGAGGCAGTGCTCAGAGAGCTGGGTATGGAGTACGTCGAGCCTACGAAGCGCAACTATACCGCGCTGATGAAAGGGGCGTCGTCGAGGAGGAAGAGGTGACACGAGGGAGGGAAAAAATCACTGCTCAATAAAAATTATCAAAATCGCACTCCAGCTCACGACCAGGCTGATATTCCAGACGCCCGATGGCAGAATTGCTGACTGGCAGTTTTAGCAATCGCTGAGGGAGAATCCTGCGGATTACAGCGGCGTACTGCCCTTCGGCCACATACCGGCCATCCCGCTTTCTAACGCCCGACGTCCGGTCAAGTACGGGACGCTGACCCATCAAACACTTGCTTTGCTGACCCACTGCCCATTAATCGATAATCATTCGCATTCAGCTACCGAACCGTTCTCTGAGTATGGCTGCCCCTCAGGTCACACTATAAAACTCGATTCAGTCGACAGCAACTTCCTCACGTCCTCTTCCCTCTCAATATGACTGCTGCGAAACCGACTCTTCTCATAATTGGCCCAGGTCTAGTCGGGGGCTCCCTTCTGTTTGTTTTCTTCTCGTCTGTGACCGCGAGATAAATTGACTCAGTTACCAGCACGCAACTCTTCAAGAGCAACCACTACGACATCACCGTGATGGCGCGCTCGGCGGAGCAAATCGACGTCCTCAACAAGCTTGGGGTTCAAACTATCCACGCTGGCCTTGAAGCGCTCGACAAGATTACGGCCGCGGTCGAGGCGCATGATGTATGTTTCGCTCGTCTTTCGACAGACACTCTAACTGAAAGAAATTGTGCTTGCATAGATTACGGTCAATGCTGCAAGCGCAGACGATATTGACGTTGCGCAAGCAAGTATCGAAGCGCTCAGGAAGAGCCCGAATAACAGTTCTGGCGGACAGAAGATCTATGTCCAAATCAGCGGGTGTGTTGAATTTCTCGACATCAATTCGAACCTCAAGCTTATGACATGCATGTTCAACCAGAGCGGGGGTATTTGGACACAAGTACTCGTTGCATAACCCAATCGAGACCATTTACGACGACAGCGATGTGAAGATTATCAACAGCTTGAGTCCCTCTGCACCCCACCGTCTGGTCGATATCGCCTGGTACAACGCGAGCCAGGAACTCTCCGGGAAGGTGAAGATTGCTATTTTGATTCCTGCGACGGTGTTCGGTGTCGGCACTGGGTAAGCAGCTATTCTCAGCTAGCTTTCCAGATCGGTGGGTTTACTCTTGCTGTTTAGACCGTTCAGGAAGATTTCCATTCAGATTCCGATCAAGGTTCAAGATGCTCTGCGCGACGGATACGCGTCGTATGGTCGGGACGGCCACGCGACCTTCGCACACATCTCTATCGTCGACCTCGTGTCTGCAACCACAATCCTTCTCGTATGTTGTTGACAATGTCTTTTGGATTCGTTCAGTTATTTACTTCCTTCTCACAGGACGCGCTAAAGACCTCGAAAGTGGATGTGACCACGAACCCGTACTTCAACGCCAGCAATAGCGTGGAGACAACCTGGTTCGATGTTGCGCAGCGCATTGGTGCCGATTTGCATGCCAAGGGCAGCATCGCGACAGCAGAGCCGAGGAGTTCTGGAGCGGAATACGATTTCTATGGCGTGTATCGCCCAAGGACGAGTCGACTCCGAGCGCTGGGATGGGTAGAGACAGACGTTGATGTGCTAGCAGGTGTCTCAGCTGACGTTGAGGCGCTAACGACTGTGTAATTAACTGCGGGCGTGCGTTGGATATTCAGTTGAACTGAAAAGAGTGTATTTCTGTACTGAACATCGGCTCCAGTCCGATAGGACGGGAGATATAAGTATAATGAGAAACAACTTCAAACCGCACGAGCCCGAGATAAGCTAAAAGTAGTGAATCTGTTACAACCTAGTCTTGAATCCCATGGGACATCCGCCCGACACCTTGGCCGAGGTTCCGCTTTTAGCACCTTTTCCCTCCTTCGTCGTGGGCGGGCCCATCTGGCGGAACATCTCGAGGGGGTCGAACCACGTTTCGACCTTCTCGAGTTGAAGCTTGTCGTTGACAACGGCGACAGTGACACCCTCGATTTCGAGCGTCCCGCCATGAGCCTTGATAGTGACATGTTCCCCCTTTCTGAGAAGTAGTTAGCATCCGCTCCATAACTGAAAGGGGGCCGCCTACTCGTTGAAACCCTCGTAATCGTTCTTCATCTCGCCCCAGTGCCTCCATCGGAAAGCGACCTGGGGTGGGCCGCTGTAGACCTCGAGTACCTCCCATGCAAACGTCGGCATCATGCTCTTGAAGGTGATGTGGCTGGACGCGAAATCCGAATGCTCAGGGCTGTAGTAGGCGTTTGGCGCGATGATCGCGTTGTACGTCCCGACTTTGAGCATGTGCTCCGCTGGAGTCGGGGGGCCGCCGTTGATCGCGAAGGTGTACTTTGCGTGGTCGATGGTGCGCCAGTCCTTCAAGTCCATCTTGTATGACGCCTCGATCTCCCAGTTCTTCACGAGGTTCTCGACAAGGGAGATCAGGCTGCCCGGCTCGTGGTTCATTTTCTTGGCTAAAGGGAAGGCATAAGTATCGTGTTTTTCGCAGGAAAGGATGGCTGGCTATCGTTACTTCGCTGGTAGTCGGCGCGAGTCCGGTCATAATCTGGCACCTTCCTGTGTCTCCACTTCGCCGAGACGTCCTTCAATACTGCGTCGGGGTCGAGAGCATAGTCGGGAAGAGCTGGGGCGGGGGTAGTGGTGGTATCGGACATGGTGCGGGGCTTGAGAGGGGTATCTGAGAGCGATCCCATTTTATAGGAGGGGTCTTGCGGTTACGAGATGCCCGATCCCAGCGATGCTTACTCCGTAACCGCGGACAGGAGCTCGAATTAGCCAGGGCAGCGGGAAGCAAAGATGCAAAGAGGAAACCGAACAGTCGACCGTCCACACGTTCCCGCCAGTTGCAGACATTTCCCTGAGAAGAGGTCGACCCCAGACGATGGCACGGCACATGTATCGCTTCGATGAACCGTCGCGGTGAATGTATGTTCAGAACCTTCTTGAACACGTCGCGTTCGGAGTTAGCCAGTTGACCGAACGGGGTTCTAAGCATAAAACGGGGCCTTCGATAGCGAGAGTTAGGTTTAATCGTCCCGTATGTATAAATTGAGACGTTGGATCGCAAGACGCCGTCGGCATAGGTGTATTTGGGATGGGAGCAAGCTGCAAGCGCCACAGCCGAGAGCCGCAGGGGAACCACCGTCCGTCCGATTACTGCAGAGTCCGCATTTCAGTACTCTTTGATCAAGTCCTTGTCGAGCGGCCATGCGAGCAGGATTCGACAGCTGAGCACGGTCGATGTATTGGAGACCGTTCATAGACTTTGTAAACCGAGAAACAAAATGGATGTTGCAGGTACCGTAGCCAAGAGCCGCCGTCAGGACGCAATTCGCTGGTCGTGCTGATTGCGTTCAAGCCAAGCCCGGCCGGGACCACTAGAAGCCCTCAGCTGCAGTTACAGATTCTCCTGCTGAAGTGCCACGCCCAGTAAAGATCGAGTAACTGATACTTGAACTGATACACCGAGAAGATGATGGTTTTCAGAAGTCTTCAAACAATCCGTAGGTACCAGTGGCCAGCGGAGTAAGTCCCGAGTTGTAAGCGCCGGCGCCGCACTGTATCAACGCGATTCGCCCGTGTTTTTTCTGTTGTAATCTCGAGAGTCCTCCTGGAGCCAGAATACCGGTCGAGCGAAGACGAGAGTATCAGGAACCGGCCATTGGTAGCCAAATTTGGAGGAGAATTGGTGGTTGAGAAGGAGCTCGAGATTTTACACTGTTTGGCAAGAGCCTGGATGACTCCTCGGCGCTGTCGATGGCGGCGACGGGCAATTCACCTTGACTTCACTCTACATTGACTATTTGAAATGGCGCACCTCACTAAACCCACCACCTATGATATCAAGGACTCGAACATTGCATTGCTCGGCTCCGATGCAAGTGTCTTGAATTCATCCAGTCGTGGCCATTGTCAGACCTTCTTTAGCTCGAGAAACACGTCCGTGAAGCGGGCGGAGACAAGGAGAAAGCATGGGAGAGAGCTGGGACTGCTGTGGGCCTGCAAGCGTGGAGAATCGAAAAGTTTCACGTCGTAGCGTGGCCCAAGGACAAACTGGGCTCGTTCTACGACGGTGATTCATACATCGTTCTCAACGTGCGTCTTCTTCCCCTAGTTGTGTATTGAGCTCACTTTGCCACAGACGTACAAGAAAACCCCCGATGCAGAGACCCTCTCTTATGATCTGCACTTTTGGCTGGGCGAGAACACGACTCAAGATGAAGCGGGCACCGCAGCATACAAGACTGTCGAGTTGGACGATCGTAAGATTACGGTTGTCGTGTCCCGAGTCTTTCTTCTGACTGGGTCCCAGATTTGCACGGAGCCCCCGTCGAGTATCGCGAGGTCCAGGGCTTCGAGTCGGAGCGATTTCTCTCTTACTTCCCCCACTTCATGTGTCTTCGCGGCGGAGTGGCCACCGGATTCCACCATGTCACCGACCCGCCCGCGCTGAACCTGCACAAGCTGTACCTAATCAAATTGTCCAAGTCCGGCAGCAAGACCAGCCTCGTCGTCAGAGAGGTTGCTGCGAAGGCCGAGAGCATCGTCGAGGGCGATGTCTACGTCCTGGACAAGGGCACGCACGTCTGGCAATTCAACACCAAGACCTCTGCCGGCAAGGAGAAATTCAAGGCGGCCGAATTCGCGCAGACGCTTGTATCCCCTCGTCAAGGACACTGCGACATCAAGGTCTTCGGTACGACCAACTCGCGCGCTTCCTCGATTCTTTACTTATTGCCGCGTAGACGAGGGCGGCTCTGGTGCAGGCGCGTTCCTCGCCGAGTTTGGTGACAATGCACAAATATCTCCCGCGCACCCAGCCAGCGGGGCCGCGACCAAACCCCCCACACTCTTCCGACTCTCAGACGCATCTGGGCAGATCACCTTCGAAGCGGTCGATCCCCCATCGCGGGCGTCGCTCAATTCGGCGGACGCGTTCCTCCTCGACCACTCGTTCGGCGCGCACCCTGCGATCTACGTGTGGCTCGGGAAGGAGGCGTCCCTGACGGAGAAACGGCTGGCGCTACAGTATGCCCAGAACTATCTGCACGAGAGGCAGGCCGATGGCCGTGCGCATGGCGCTGCGACGTCCATCGTGAAGATGCGGGAGGGCAGCGAGAGCGAAGCGTTCCTACATGCCCTCGCGTAAGTGTATTCTCTGGGCCTGTCTGTAACTGTATCCGTCAGGCCTTGACCTCTGCTATATTTTCGCTTGTATGTTTGCCAAATATTCGTGTTGTATCACCAAATTACAGTCGGTAAGATGCGGCGGTGTGTGAACAGGAACCCAAAACGAGAAGCGATTTGTGATGGGCGACAGCCGACGTCTCCTCTGTCAGCGACCTCACCAACCATGGCCTCGGTCGGCTTCAATGCCTATTGGACCCTCTGGCCGAGCCTTACTGTGTCTTCGCTCTACTTATCTACTGTGGAATCTTACAAAGCGACAACAGAATCTCAAGGCTATCGATGGATTGCAAAGCATTAGTTATCAGGAAGTTGAAGCCGCCGCGAGCACCCTCCTGAGATGCCCGAGGTTGGAACCGTATAAAACAACATCGCTCATGGTTGTTTTTTTCATCATCCTGCACTTTCCTCTCCTCTCTTGTCACGGTCTTATTACACCCTACATCCTGTCTCACAAACCGACATGTCCACCGAATCGAAGCCAACTGTATTCGTGAGCATCTCGAGAAAAGATTCACCTTTTCCTTTACTTATTCTGCAATCAGGTCACTGGCGCTGCCGGGTTCCTCGGCTTCCAAGTCGTATATCAGCTCCTCGAGGCAGGTTACTCTGTCAAAGGGTACGCTATCCCGACTCTCTATCGGAAGAGGAAAAACTAATGCATCATCCAGAGCCGCCAGAGGACGCAAAATTGCACTCCTCCAGAAAGCCCTTGGGAAGTATCCCAAATTCGAGGCCGTCGAAATCCCCGACATCGCTACATCCGACTTCTCGGAGGCTTTTAAGGGTGTCGGTGCTGTCATACACACCGCTGCTCCGCTTCCCGGGCGTACTGACAGCGCAACTGCCCTGAAAGTGTGTTTATTCCTCGTTTTTTTCTCGTACACCTTTTAATCAGCTTCACAGAGCGCGGTAGAAGGGTCTCTTCATATCCTCCGGGAAGCCCACAAGGCCGGCATTAAGAAATTCGTCGCAACGGGCTCCATGGTCACCTTCCCAGATAACGCATACGGTCCGAATGGTAGGTCTTCTTGTTTCGTTCTAATTCCTGTCGCTGATTTAACCCTGCAGATTGGGTTCCCGTCACCAGAGAAGAGGCAATGGCGGACAATCACTTCGTGCTCTACATCGCGGAGAAGAAATTCGGAGAGCAGGCCGTTCTCGAATTTGCGGACAAGCACCCGGAGATGGACATCACCATCTTCTGCCCGCCCTGGATTTTTGGTCCCCTCGCACCGGGCTTCGAGCATATCGTCCCCGAGCCAGACTTTGCCGCGTTCTCTACCGACGGCTTTGTCTATCAGCTCCTCCGCCCCGACAACGTCAACTACCACTATTCCCCCGGCGTTCTTGACGTCCGCGACGTTGCGCGCATCCACATCGCTGGTCTCAACCCCCTCACCCCCGACCACCCCAGACGGGTGCCCATCGCGTCGCCCCACCCTGCCGACTTCCGCGACGCCATCAAATACATCTCCGACGCGCGCCCCGAGCTGCGCGAACGGCTTGCGGACCCGAGCACCGTCCCTATTTGGCCCTCGTATACCCTGGACGTCGACCTCGCGCCTTTGGAGAAGGCGTTTGGGATATCGCATGACTCGTACAAGACGTGGAAGGATACGATCCTGGACGCTATCGACCGATTCATCGACGTGGAAAACCAGTGGGTGAACAAAGGTCTCAAGTTTGAGATCCCTACTGCTCCGCCGATGTAAATAGATAGAACTCGGCAGCGACTACTCATTTGGTTGTCCCGGTCGTGTACTGAAATAACTAGAATGTAGAAATATTTGGACGAAATGAATCTTGGCCCACGAGTTGGGCATAAAACAAGCATAGAATCAATTCAAAACGGCAACGGCATACTGTACATTCTCCCACGGTTCAAAAAAGTTTGAGTCTTCTATTCACGAGGTTTGAGTAAAGCGCCGCATCTGTGGCAGGTCGGGACTGTTGATGACATAGAAATTGAAGGGCACCCCATTCTTCCGCGCTGACTCTGCTGCCTCCTCTAAGCACTGTAGTTTTGAACAGTTGATCAATCGGTGGGTGATATATGCACTCTGCCCGTATAAATGTGAGTTGAAGTCGAATTAAAGAGAATGAAAGCGCACTCTCAAACAGGAGACCGCTAATCGACGGCGCTCATCGGGCCCGCCTGCTTGGAGCTCGTTGTGCAGTCGACGGTCAACATGCTCGTTTATATAGTAGCCCTCGGTATACCGCCTCCACGACGCTCCTCGCACGAGATCGGTGATTGTTGTGGTCGTTCTACCAAGCTTGTCCAGCACTGCCTCGTCTATATGCTTGTCAACATCGAACATCAGTCTTCCCGCAAGGGATGGGGCATCTTTCCAACTTCGATTGCACGAGTTCGGGACCGTCTCGACGTCTGCACGAAGTTCAACTCACAAGATCGGGACAGCGAAGAGGTTCCTACCCTTGAACCGACCGAGAGTAGGGAAATCTGCCACTCCAATGTACTTCGCCCGGAAGAGTAGGTAGGGAATATCGAAACGGGTGATCTCCCGTCCAGTAATTAGGTCGGGGTCAGTTTGAATCACGAAATCTTTCCAAGCTCGGAGGAGGGATTTTTCGGTAGGATATCGATACACTTCAGCGCCAGGAATGGGCGAACATGAGCCCAGCGTGTGAGCTACGCGGCGGTATGGTTCAGCTTCTCCTGTTCAATGTCAAGAGGAGAATACTACCAGCAATCCATTAGAAGTTCTCACCTTTCCGTGAGAGCATACTCGCAATGGAAATTACTGCGTTCTCCGTATATCTCGACACAACTTTATCCTTGAATGCGCAAGATGTAGTTGTGTTTATGCTCAAGCTTAGGATACGCCATGGCGTGTCCGCATTTCGGGAAAGAGGAATGATGTCGTTGTAGCTGCGAGTCCATCATTATTTGCTATTTTCGCACGGTTCGATTTCGCCAAGCGTACCGGGCAATGAACTCCCGCTGGGAGTAGGATAATTTCTCGGTACCCTCGAGTTCGCGGTAGCCCTCTGGGCGGATAAGCATACCGATCATAGGTTTGAGCTTTGCGATCTGAGAATGAGCTCTCCCTCCTGGCCAGTTAACGCTATTTCCCACCTGACAGTCATGCATGAAGGTCAGAAGCCCATCGATGGGATTCTCGATAATGAAGTCAGTTCTGAGGATACAGTTCCCAAAATTGAGGTAGCCAGACTGGAGGCCCTGTGAACTCGACACAGTCCGAATCGGTATCCACACAAAAGAAATGTCAGGACAGCTCATCTTTAATCTTTTGCAGATTGCGCGCATTGGTTGCAGTGATTCTGAGGACCTGAACCTGTCTTCCACTGGGCTTCATCTGAGACTGTATGAGGTCTACACCGTGAACTGCCCTCCCCCCGAGTTGAAGCTTTTTGGTGGAATGGTGAACCGAGCTCAAGGGAGTCGAACTGATTCAGCTTACATTGATACCCTCGATGAGCTCGTCTATGTCCTTCGATTGAAAGTCCGCGGAGACAGGATGGTAAAGGTATGGAAGATAGTCCGAGATGTGAACAATTAACCGGTGACCAGCCTAGGCAAATTAATTGGCACGATTGAAAACTATGTACAAGACTCGGACTCACCGAAGTAATCCCAAATACGAGCATCACGTCTGGATCGTCGGGGTGAGGGATTATGTCCATGTTTTGGAACACTGCATATAATACACCTATTTAGTTGAAGGTAGGGTGACTCGGAGGTGTAACGGGCTCACCTAGCTGCCTTTTCTCATCGATCGGGGGGAGCAATTCCGGCCGCTCGCCTTTGAGTGAATGATGAGTGTAACATCGAACGAATGCATAAACCGAGTGGACGTGCTGTTTTTTGGCATCTTTAACAGGGCATCGAGGAAGCTACCATTGTCGTCAACTTGAGGCCCAGTTAACACCGACGCGATGTGTTGCAGTTTCTCCTTGTTGTGGAGGGCATAGAAGGATAGCGCATCCGCCTGAGACTCTGCTGGCCTTTGACCCGTGGCTCTGTGCATGATGAGAAAACGGGTTCAGTTTTGTCCAGTGGCAGTGCGAAGTGGCACGGTTGAACTTCGAGAAAAAAATGGTCCATCAGATAATACAGGAGGATGGGTCAGGGAATAAATTTAGCGAACGCTAATACCGCGCTCAGTGCGGCCAGAATTCAGCCACCAATTTGTTGGTTTCCAAGTCCACACCACTCGATCAGCGCAACTTATCCACCAGAACTTTCGAGTTGAGTGTGGTTTATATCTTCCGCCATCCGCTCTACATTTACATAACCCATTCCCTTACCCTCCTCACCTCCTCCCTCCTCCTCCTCACCACGGCCCGCACATCCTCGCCCCACATCTCCGGGCCCACATGCCGCGCCGCATCCGCCGCCTCCATCACCACCACGTTCTCCACGCTCACTCGCCCGACATCCGCGGGCGCAGGGTCCCAGACGACGAGCGTAGGCTTGACGCAGACGGCGTGCGGCGGGAGGACGGAGCGCCCCCCGCGGTGAAGGTCCTCGAAGATGAGGTTGACGTCGTCTTCGTTGAGAGGGAGGCGACTGGTGGAATGTGAATATGAGGTGCGGGTGAGTAAAAAAGAGAGGAAGGGAAGGATAACGCGGACGATGAGATGGAAAGGTAGGGTATGACGGAAAATAAAATGAAAAAGGAATAGAGGAGGCGAGCGGAGACAGTAACAGGAGGAAGGGTGAATGGAAGAAATGAGCGAGCGAGGCACAGTGGAGCCGACAGCATTGTCCGGTCCACAGCAATGGCGAGAGCGCAGCGCATGGGAAGGAATGGAAGATGAAGAAGGCATGCCAGAGCCCCCGGCGAAGGTGGGAAGTACCACGGAGGACAGGGACGGCGGTACTGCTGAGCGGCAATAATACCAATGCGACGCCTGCCTGACCAACTGACGGAAAAACCGCGCCAGTCGCCCGCGCACCCTCGAGACAGGGGAAAGAACGTAGAGAAAACGCACCCAACCTCTCCAACCTCGCCCTCCGTCGCCTTTGCCCGCGCCTTCGCTTCGCGGTTCATCAAATCGCGCAACAGCCTCTCATACACCTTGTGCCGGTTCTTCACGGGGAGTGGGTGCGCGATAGGCTTGTCCGCGAGGGCGGCGAGGATGTAGGTTGCGGTGTGGAGGCCGAAGAGGGCGGGAAGGGGACCTGTGTGGTGAGCGAGTTAGCATTTGCTGTTGCTGCTGAGAGAGGATGGGTGGATGGCGCGGCAAAGACTCACCCAAAACCGGCAATATCCGCACCCGAAAGTCGTCCAGCACGCTCAGCTCCTGCACCCCCGCGCCTTCCTTTCCCTTCTGGAACTCGTCTTCGGGCAGGGGCAGCAGCCGGACATCGCTGGGCACCTCGGTGGAGTAGACGACGGGGATGCCGGAGGAGACGCCGAGGAGGCGGAGGCGGCGGCGGACGGCCCGCGCGAGGGGGTCGTAGCTGGGGAAGTCAAGTTAGTGGAACGAGCAACCCAAGGAGGAACCGAAAGAAAACGGGCCGAAGATGAAGGGGTGAGCAGTAGTAAGAAAGGCGGGAACGCACACCGTCGCCGAGATATCACTAATTTGTATCCGCGTGGGGTCGCATTTCGCGCCGGCGCCCATGGAGGAGAAGACCTTGGGGAGCGGGAGGTCAGCGTCATCGTCAAGAATTGAAACGGGGAGTGGGAGCAAGCACCTTAATCCCCTTCTCATGGCAGTACTTCAGCAAATCGACCTTGGTCTGGATGTTATCGATAGCGTCCACCACCCAATCGGCGCCCTCCAGCAGTCGCGCCCCATCCGCCCCGTCCCGCCAAAGCTCTATCCGCTCATCCACCTCGGCCCAACGTGCAATTTGCTTGAGGGTCCGCGCGAGACAGCGGACCTTGGGCGTGCCGACGTCGGGTAGGAGCGCGGCGGCATGCCTGTTGAGCGAGGAGAGGGTGACATAGTCGAAGTCGACTATACGGATTTTTGAGATGCCTCTGAGGGAGGTGTTAGCTTCCGAGTCGGAAAATGTGAAGGTAGCAGGAGGAAAGGGTGGGCGGCATTGTACGTCGGTCACCCGGTTCCCGTAGGATATTGCACGATGAGGGGGACGGCGCCCGGGGGGGTCGCGTCTGGCGGCACCTATGCACGACTGGCTTGGCGAGAGACTCTTGTTGGAGTCCGAGTCGGGTATTTGCCAGCCAGTCCAGAGTGAACCTCGCGCCCCGTCCGCACCCCTCACAATCCAGAAACCACGTCTGGGATGCTGGTTCTTTTACGCAAGAAAACAACACTCACGACCGCACAAGCATGACCGCCGCCCAGCTGCCCACCCCTCCGCACCCCACAACAACCACAGTTCCCTTGCGAATCTTGGCCATTGAATCCTCGCCAAAAAAAGCATAGTTCCGCGCCAGCTGTTCTCGTATCAAGTCCTCGTCGTACGCAAGCCCAGAAGTCGGCGTGGAGGTGCCCTCTGTCGGGTTCTTGCTCCCGTCTAACGGAAGCTTGCCTGCGGGGCCAGCAGAGGAGATGGAGCGTAATATGTCTTGGTTAAGGTCCTTGCGCCGAGAGCGTTTGGAAAAAGTGGTGTAAAGGGAGATAAGGCCCGCAGTGGTGGCGGTTGCGGCTACAGCGGTGGCCACGAGCTGCGCACGGTGCGAGTGCAGCAGTCTATCCAGTTCAATCGCCATTGGCGAGGTGGAGTTGCTGAAAAGTGACGCGGACATGTGATCCGATTCAAACGCGTCCTCGCTTGAACGCGTCCACCCTCAAAAAGGCGGTTTTGGATGTGAGAGCAAAGAAAGAGTATTCAGACAAGATCTACAACATGTATATTTACACGCGCACTTAGTTGAGTGCCCGCCAAAACAATGGCGAGCACCGTAAGCCCAGAGACCAATCGGCAAGGTGGCGCGTTATCCTCTGGGATCTCTTCCACAACAGACACCAGAGCAACAGAACCCCGAAATCCCAATCCCCTAATCCACCGCCGGCAGTCGTAAGCTTGAAGTTGAAGCTGTGGTCGGCGGAGGATCACGCAAGAGCAACCGTCCTACCACGGCCACCAGTGGCACTGGGGTGCCCGCAACCAGCCAGATCATCGCGCGCGTCCACCAGCGTCTTCGACCACCCGCCCGCGGGTGAATCTCAGCCTTGGAAGCATGATTGCAAGACGTATCTCCACAATCGTCTCGGCAAGCCGAGGCACTCTGCAAGAGTGCTGTGGGCGGTCAGTGACTCCCCTCCTAGGTTATCATCAAGACGCGACCAGGAGTGAGTGTGACGGCGACAGCGCCCGCCAGAGATTCTTCCTCTTGGTAACGAACGGTCTGGGGGCCTGCGGGGTGATTCGGATTGGGTATGCGGACTGGGATCACCGGTACCGCGAGCCAGAGGCGGAAAGGGAGCGCTAGGGAGCACAGGGATTAGTAGCCGTGAATGGCATGCGACGCACCGTTAAGGCCGTTGTCGAGAGCGAGGGCTGATAGAGTCGTTAGTCAAGAGAACTTCGGGGAAGGGAGGGGACTTACAAGGGATGCGAAAATGGGGGGACATGGAAGTCAAGAGCAAGAGGCTCGAAAGAGGCTGACTGTTTGTTTCAACAAACAAGTGGGAATGGAGGCGGAACTTGAAAGGGAATCTGCGAGTGAAAGAACACTCTCACCTCGGATGCACGCGTCCAAGTTCCCACTTCGCAAACCGCAGAATACGGAAACACCATAATTATAAAGATGGTAATACAGCCAGACGGTACAACAGAGAGTAGAAAAGCAAAGCAAAAATGATACATATATCCTCTATTAATTAAAAGCGCGTCCACCAATGCAGCTCAGCCAGAGCACATCAAGCAATCTTCCTTGTTCTCCAGCGCACAGTACATCTTCGCCTCCTCCAGCTCGCGCTCCTTGAGCTTGAGGAGCGCAGCCGCAAAGTCGGGGTCCGCCTCCGCCATCTCGGCGAGCATCGCGTCTGCCTCGTCTGACTCGGCGGTGGGCGCCGGGGCGACGACAGCGGCTTTGGTGGGCGTGGCAAGGGCGGGGGAGAAGCGCAGGGGCTCGGGTGAGAGGGACTCCTGCTTAATTGCGACGCTCGACTCGCGCGATGCCGGCGATGGTGTCGCGGGCGACTGCTCGCGCGAGGAAGACGAGGTGGGGGACGAGGAGGATGATGACCAGGACGCGGTGGTACTCCGGATGAGAGCGGGGATGGTCGAGATTGAGGGCACGGGCGCCCCGCCGGCCTTGAGCGCAGCCTTGGCCTTCGCTGCGTTCGCATTCTGCACCTTCACGTCGTCCAGCACCTTCTTGTCGACCGTGAACTGAATCGCCGCCGCCGCCGGCTGCGTCCGCAGATAATACATCCCTGTCTTCAGCCCGGCTTTCCACCCATAGAAGTGCATGCTCGTCAGCTGCCCCATTGTCGGCGCCGACAGATGCACGTTCAGGCTCTGGCTCTGGCAGATGAACGCGCCACGGTCCGCAGCGAGCTCGAGGATCCGCTTCTGACTGATCTCCCACACCGTCTTGTAGATCGCCTTGACGTCGTCAGGGATGGTCGGGATGTTCTGCACGCTGCCGCGGTGGGCGATCAGCATGTTCTTCATGTCCTCGTCCCACAGCCCGAGGTCGACGAGCTCCCGCAGCAGCCACGGGTTCACGACCTGGAACTCCCCCGAGAGCACGCGCCGCGTGTAGATGTTGCTCGTGTACGGCTCGAAGCACTCGTTGTTCCCGAGGATCTGGCTCGTCGACGCGGTGGGCATCGGCGCGGTGAGGAGCGAGTTGCGCAGGCCCGTCTTTGCGATCTTGGCCTTGAGCGAGTCCCAGTCCCAGAGCGAGCTCGGGGTGACGTTCCACATGTCGAATTGGAGCTCGCCCTTGGACGCAGGGCTGCCCTCGTAGGTCTCGTACGGTCCGTCCTTCTCCGCGAGCTCGGCACTAGCCTCGAGCGCGCCGTGGTAGATGGTCTCGAAGATCTGCTGGTTGAGCTGCTTTGCGGCAGCCGATTCGAAGGGCAAGCGCAGCGCGAGGAACACGTCCGCGAGGCCCTGGACCCCGACGCCGATGGGACGGTGGCGCATGTTCGAGCGCCGCGTCTCGGGGATGGGGTAGTAGTTGACGTCGATGATGCGGTTGAGGTTGAAGGCGACGACCTTGGTGATGTCGTGCAGGTGCTGGAAGTCGTACTTGCCGTTCGAGACGAACCGCGGGATAGCGATGGAGGCGAGATTGCAGACGGCGGTCTCGTCCGGGGCGGAGTATTCGATGATCTCGGTGCAAAGGTTGGACGACTTGATCGTGCCGAGGTTCTTCTGGTTTGATTTGGCTGAACGACAGTCAATTACGGTCAGCGGAAATAAAGCAAGGTGACATACAGTTGGCGGCGTCCTTGTAAAGCATGAAGGGACCGCCAGTCTCAATCTGAGCCTCGAGGATCGCGTACCAAAGCTTCTGCGCAGGGATCGACTTGCGCGCGCGTCCCTCCTTCTCGTACTTTTCGTAAAGCGCCTCAAACTCGGCGCTGTGGACTTCGTGCAGCCCAGGAGCCTCGTTGGGGCAGAAGAGGGACCAGTTTTCGTTGGCCTCGACGCGCTTCATGCTGGGGCAGGTGTCAGTACTGCACCGCGACGAAGGAGGAAGACGCTTACAAGAGATCAGGGATCCAAAGCGCAAGGAAGAGATCGCGGGCGCGCATCTGCTCCTTGCCGTGGTTCTTGCGGAGGTCGATGAACTCGAAAATGTCGGAGTGCCACGGCTCGAGGTAGATGGCGAACGCGCCGGGACGTTTGTTACCGCCCTGGTCGACGTATCGTGCGGTGGCGTCGAATGCGCGGAGCATGGGCACGATGCCGTTCGAGTAGCCGTTGGTACCGGCGATGTAGGACCTAGAGGAAATGTAAACTGAATTCATAAAGGAAGCGACACTGTACGCACCCAGTAGCACGAATGTTATGGATGCTGAGACCAATCCCGCCAGCGCTCTTGCTGATCATCGCACAGTTCTTCAGCGTGTCGTAGATGCCTTCAATAGAGTCCTCCTTCATGCAGAGGAGGAAGCACGAGCTGAGCTGCGGCTGCGGTGTCCCGGCATTGAAGAGAGTGGGAGTGGCGTGCGTGAAGTAACGCTCGGACATGAGATTGTAGGTCTCAATGACGCGGTCGAGGTCGGAGCCGTGTATACCGACGGCGACGCGCATGATGAGGTGTTGGGGCCGCTCGACGACGCGACCATCGATGCGGAGGAGGTATGAGCGCTCGAGGGTCTTGAAACCGAAGCTGTGTGCACGAGATCAGCAAGAAGTAACGAGTGAAGTTTCAATGCGCACTAGTTGTAGGTAAAGTCGCGGTTGTAGATGATCGCGGCGTCGAGGGTGGCGGCATTGGCCATCACGACGTCGTAGGTCTCCTTAGAGATGAGGGAGGCTGGTCGCCCGGTCTTCGGGTTGACTGGGGCATGGGATGAGGAGATGGAATGACTCTACGACAGCACCACGCACCAAAGTTGTAAAGGTCACCGATGACCGTCGAAAAGCTCTTCTTCGTTTCCTTGTGCAGGTTGGAGATGGCAATGCGAGCGGCGAGGATGGCATAGTCGGGGTGCTTCGTAGTCAGGTAGGCGGCTTTTGGAGGGTGTCAGCTTGGAAGAGGAATCCACAACGGGGGAGCTACCTGTCTCAGCAGCAAGGTTCTGAGAAAAAGATGAGCGGGGAATGGAAACGCGACCCAAGAACACGCACGTCGAGCTCCATCGTCGTGATGCCGTTGTAGACGCCAGCGACGACCTTCTGGGTGACCCTGGTGGTGCTGTTAGAGAGTGGCAGCGGCAGCTAGAGTCAAACACACTCTATCGGGTTCACGTAGTTCTGGTCGAGCCCATATATGAGCTTCTCGATGCGAGTGGTGATCTGGACGACGAGTGGTCAGTAAAGGACGCGACCCGGGCGCGTTCAAAGGACTGACCTTGTCAAAGAACACTTTCTCCTTCCGTCTAGAGCACAAGCAAGGTCAGTAAGACGCGATTTGACGCGTTCAGCGCGTCCAAGCCACCACGTACCCGTCTGCGAAAAAAAGTCGCGTCAGCGAGCTCAGACTTGGATAGCAGCATAGAATGGGAGGAGCTCACTTCGTTTGTATACAAAAGCCATGGCAGAGAGGGGGCGGATGGGGCGGGGAGGAGATGGGGAGTGGGGGGAGATGGAGGTGGAAAGCAAAGAAAGGGTGATTACAAAAACGCGTGTCACGGCGGACTAATGAGGTCACAGTCTGTCACCTCCATCAATCTGTAAACGAACGCTGGATATTCTGTGCCTCTTCCAACAGAGGGTGAAATAATCCAGGAACCTCTGAAACTATGTTGAATCCTCCACTGCGCGTCCATGGGTAGTTTGGCGCGCTCTGGTGCTGCTCGCCCCCGTCTACCAACCAAACCTCAATTACACCGTGTTTATGCTTGAGGACGTGTTTGATCCTTCGGGTCCGCGATCCTGACTCCGGCTTTCCCAAGCCTTTGTCGCATCACACCACCGCGAATGGGCCTCCATTTCTACGACGAGAGTCCGAGTTGGCCCAGTGAGCAACGCGGACGACTAGGACCACCACTGGCTATCTTTCGTGCTGGAATTCCTTGCGTGGTCTGGGCGGAAGACGCACTCTCTATCGTCCATCGCGTTCCCACTGGCCTATTTGATCTGCAACTACTTGTACCGGACGACAAAGTCCCAGAATCGGTTAATGCTCTCTGCGGAAGCCTTCCATATCGCGTGATAGCGGGCGGGGACGACGAAGACTCTCATTGGCGGGATACGCGACTTTACAACCCAGATCGTCCGCATGCGTTTAAACTTGGGCCGGCTGACACTGTTATCTTGTCGCATGCAGAGCCTGGTGCGGCGGATGAGGAGGTAAGCAAAACCTCTACTGTTAAAAATGAGCTCGTCTAGATTCTTTTGCGCAGGAAGCGCCACGACGAATCCTGCTACACCGGGCCTCGACGTCTCACTTCGACATGAACGACGCTTCGAGGACGATGCTCAACCCAGATCCTCCTGACCCAGATTTCGCTCCTCTGCGTTTCCCCACCGTCTCTGCCTTCTTGGATTCCACAGTGGACACGCTATACGAGCCCCCCGTCCCCATGCAACACTTGAATTTTCGAATGCATCTACGAGTCTGTGTGGGCTATATTACTCTCTACACGCTCTCCGACCAAGGCATTATGTTCGTTACCGACCCGGACACGAACGAGCCTGTCCTTCTTCCCCGCCTTTTCGAAGTACTGGACGCAGCCAAGGAAGAGAACAGGCCGACCCTTATCCGCCACTGTTTGCGTCTCCCACAGGGTGCATACGAGGTCTGCGCGTTGGAGCGGCAGGCCCTCAAAGCAGCCCGCTTGTAATAAGCTGCGAACAGCTAACTCTCTCTTGCCCGACACTCACTCTCGTTAGTGAACGCCTCGGGCTATCATACAACCCACCCGGCATCCCCTACAAGATGGGCCGTCCGTCGCGGGTCAATACGGCCGAGCCTCGACAGACTCCGTAGGTTTCCATCTGCTGCTTTTTGCCATTTCACTCATACCACCCTAGTTATTTGGTAAGAAACAATCATAATAAACTCTCCATTCAGTGGCGTGCATTGGCCTCGATAGCCGGGAAACTTCTTCGCTGAATGTCTTGCAACTTGCTCGACGTTGGGACGACTCGGAGAGCACTACAGTACTTACAATGAATATAATAATACTACACATTCACTGAATATATACCGAGTCGCGACTCACACGATTCCTTCGACGACGTGCGGAAGCTCGTTGCGCCTACTGATTACATAGACACGAGCAACACCGGAGCAACGGGTATTCAACTGATTGGTTCGCGGCTCAGTCGGGCTTTAAGGAAAACCGAACTGCGCAAAATAAAATACAACCTAATAGTGGACAAGTTTTCCGAGTCTCGCTAACGATTTATAGCTTGCCAACGCACGCCACTGGACGGAAAGCATACTATGATTGTTTCGTGTCAAATAACTGCGGGTGCATCAGCGAGAAAAAAGGCAAGGAAGGTTCAGAGAGACATACGGAGTCCGGCGAGGTTCACCAGCGCCAGCAGGTTCTGTAAGACCCAGTCGACGGGCTCGGGCATCGTATGGGATACTTGCAGGCGGTAGACATCGTAAACCAAGATGCTCCCTAGTGAAAAGAGTGAGAACTGGGGCGAAGAGACGGTTCAACACTCACAAACGAGCCGCTTTGAGCGCCTGGCGTTCCAACGCGCAGGTCTCGAACGCACCATGGGGTCCGCCGATAAAGTTGCGGATTACCAACGGCCTAGTCTCTTCTTTGACTGTTTCAAGTACCTCCAGGACGTGGGGAAGGAGGACACGTTCGTGCGTTTCCGGGTCAGTTACCCAAAGGGTGCCCTTGTCGGAGAGTGTGTAGAGCCCAATATAACCTATGCATGTCGCTAGGTGCATTCCGTATCTGAAGTGTTGCATCGGGACTGGGGGCTCAAAGAAAATGTCGACTGTGGAATCCAAGAAGGCAGAAACGGTGGGGAAACGCAGAGGAGCGAAGGCTGGATCAGGAGGATCTGGGTTGAGCATCGTCCTCGAAGGATCATTTATATCGAAGTGGAACGTGGAGGCCCGATGGACCAGGATCCGTTGTGGCGCTTCCTGTGCAATACTCGAGATTAAAAGATTTTTTTACTTCCCAAAGCTTCGCTCACCTGTTCGTTTGCCACATTCGGCTCTGTGTGCGACAACACAACAGTGTCTGTCGGCCCCAGTTTGAATGCATGTGGACGATCTGGGTCGTAAAGTCGCGTATCCCGCCAATGAGAGTCTTCGTCGTCCCCGCCCGCTATCACGCGATACGGAAGGCTTGCACAGAGAGCATCAACAGATTCTGGAACTTTATCGTCTGGTACGAGAAGTTGCTGGTCGAATAGGCCGGTAGGAACGCGATGCACGATGGAGAGCGCATCCTCCGCCCAGACCACACACGGAATCCCAGCGCGTAAGATAGCGAGGGGTGGTCCTAGTCGCCCGCGTTGCTCACTGGGCCAACTGGGACTTTCGTCGTAGAAATGGAGACCCATTGGCCAGAGCTTGTTTAGGTCGTTGTGGGTGGTTGAAACGCGTTCGATCAGTGATGACAACATTGTTGGCAGGGGTCCGGTCTCCCCCCCGCCACCCCGACACGGCGGAGCGCCGAGTCCTGAACCTTATTTGTGAGGTGACTAATATTCCAGAGAAATCCGCCCACGGTTTCCCTTTTCATTCATCTCCCTGACCTTGCCAACTCCTTGGTTTAGTCGCTCGACTCAACTCATAGATATCCCAAATCCAATGGCAAGTCCTTAGTCCTTGCCTCTTTCGGGTTCGCCTCTTTCAAGCCTCTTTGCCAAACTGGAGTGCCGTCGAGAGTCAAGAAACTGCCAGTCGAGTCTCCTGCCCTTTCTGCCTGCGCCAGACATCCGGGAGGAAATTCACGATGCCTTGGTGGTCGTTAGCATTTAACACCTAATATGCGGTTCATTCTGTGATACTTACCTCGGAGCCCACCGGGACGCTACAACCACTCGAGTCATTCTGCACTTAAACTGGTCCTTCCGAGCCTTCCCTCTAAATTGCCTCTCCCCTCCGGCCGACAATTCAACGGCTGCCCGTGGATGCTCGGGGTCCCTGTCTGTTGCTATGCTTTAAAAGGGGAGACGTTCCGGATTTTCCTGACTTTCGCCCTCCCCGAAACACCCAAATGAGTCGACCTCCCCCCGCAACTAAGCCCTTGTCGCGGAAGCGGACTCAGTCCGTTGACCTCGATGACGGCCCCTCAACCAAGAAGCCCAAGGCGTTGGCTCCCTCCCAATCTTTTGTGGTCCCACTCGCAGCGATGGCCCCCAACGGTAAGCATCCCTAGTTGTGGCTTCCAGGCGATGTTGCTTAATCTTATCGATGCTATCAGACTCGACGTTGGCAGGTCCCCACACGCCGGTCGCAATTGATTTCAATGAGACCATCGGTCAGTTTTCCATTCCAGCTTCATCCATCGGCCTTACATGGTCCATCCAGTCTTCCAGTATGTTGACGTGCGCCAACACGAGCACAATTCAGATGTTGGTCTATTATTCGGTGTTACCGAAGTGCGTATTTCTCTCCGACTCCTACTGGTGCTGACGCACTGCACAGGCCGCAGTGAGAGTTCTTGTCCACATCACGAATATTTCGACGATTCCTGGTCAACACAATTCGGCTGTTGAAAACTTTTTGGGCCACTACAACGTCTCTTTTCTTCCAACTTCTCGTTTCAATATCCGCTGACTTGTGTCCAGATCAAGGCAATGAGTTGGCTAGAACTACTGCCGGGGGAGTATCACCCAGTCGATGACGCCGCAAGACTTTCACATAATCAGACTGAGGTTGCGATCCCGTACGTCGCCGCCGTTTCAATTCGTGCTCTACATCTATATGTCGACCGTTAATTTTACAGCTATGGCGCAATTTGCGTCCCAAAACAGGCCCCACAAAAGGAAGCGGCGCTGAGAATACTCAGCTTCGACATCGAGACCAGGATCCGAGCGGACATGGCCTTCACGCAGTATCATGAAACCGCGGAATTACCTGTGATTCAGATCGGAAACTTTGTTCAGATAAACGGTCCATCACTCGTCTCATTTCAGAAAAACCTCAACTGATATCATCGCAGGGGACGAGACACAAAGCTATCGGATTATCTTCACCCTCAACAGTTGCGCGGACATTGAAAATGCAGAAGTCAACTCATTCCCCGACGAAGAGTCAATGCTGTTAGCATGGAGAGACTTCGTCGTTAACTGTGACCCCGAATTGATTACTGGCCACAATATTGCGCGCTTCGATTTTGTCTACCTCCTCCTCCGAGCGGAGGTACTCGGCCTGAGCGGTTTCGCGTGCCTAGGCCGACTCAAAGGTACATACCACGCCGCATTTTCGTAAATCCACTGCTGATACTAGATTCCAGACCTCAACGCGATAGCTCTCAAGGTATCCCACCACGCCAGGCGGCTTTGGGGAGATGCTCCAGTTCTGGCCGGTCGTCTCCAGCTTGACACTTACCAGTACATCGAAGAAAGGAACTATCGACACTTCAAGGGTGTGAGCGGCAAATCATGCACTTTGAACAACGTCTGCGGAGAATTCCTCAAGGGTTCGAAGAAGGAGGATATCAATTTCAAGCAGATTAACGGACTTCAAGACGGTGACGAACACACTCGTAGGCAGCTCGCTGTTTACTGTTTGAAGGTGCGGTTGAGCGATCATACGATTCAAAACTTGCATTCTAATGTTTTTCCTAGGACTCGCATCTGCCTCTTCAATTGCTGTTTTGCGATGGGCTCAAATGCCTGAAGGAGGCCGTTGAAGCCGCTCGGGAATCGCAAGATGTACATCTTCCATTTAGTGATTTCTTGCGGATGGGGAGGAACCAACCGAACCACTGACTTTATTTTGTGCAACTTGAAGTACTTGTATCTAGCAATGACTTGCATTTCCAGAACCCCACGGGCAGTTCAACGAACTTGCTATTCGCAGCTCAACCCTTGTAAATTTTTACGCTTGGTTGATGGTCGTAAAGTAGGCTAATATCTCGGGCATTCCGAGCAGACCCAGAAATGATTTCGCGTCTCTGTGTTTGCAGCTAGCTCGATGGATAAACGAAGAAGCATAAATTCGATACATACTCACATCACGGAAGGCCAACATATAAAAGAACAGTACATATGTCGATCGTTTATGTTAGTACCAGGGCGGAGGAACGGCGGGAGCATCATCCAGACCCTGCCACGGAGAAGATTGCATTTTGAAGAGTGGAGTGTGCATGAGCTGGACGTCGAGACCGTCCTCCACGAAAGCTTGAATACTGGGAAGGATGTCGAGCGTCATGAATCTATTGAAAGAGACCTTGACACGCTTAAGTTTAGCCTCGGGTCCGCCTGACATACGGGCGGTGATAAACCGGAGAAGTGCCTTGTCGGACACGTCTGTGCAATAGTCAAGGCACAAGGATTCCAGCGCCGGACAAGGAGCTGCTGCTTCGCCCAGAAGCGCCAAAAGATCGTCGTCGAGGCAGGTCCTTGGCGGGACACCGCCCTGGGGTACGAGGTTGCCAGTGGGGATGCCAGTGTCGAAAATTGTCAGCTGCTTCAGTGTGTCCGGCAAGGTGCGTAGGCTGTCGAGTAATGAGGATTTAGAGAATATGTTGGTGCTGACATGGAGAGACTCCAGCCGTGACCAGCGGGCGAAGAATGGGGCTAAAAACGCAGGAGTGGGGGCGGCAGCCTGCCCATGGAGGCTAAAGTCTCGCAAATCAGGCAGTGAGAGTCGAGCCATTAGAAGTGCGAGAGTCGGCTCCACGAACTCGCAGTGCAACACAAGAGTGCGAAGGTGTTTTAATTCGATCGTTGCCCCGGGACTCTGACCGTCGACATCCATCGGTAAATCGTTTACAGACAGCTGGCATGTCCCGAGCTTAGGACAGCGACGGAGGATCGCCAGCACTCTATCGCTGGTCATCGAAGTCTCCCATGTCGGCCCGCTCATTTCCAGGACAGTCAACTGGTCCCATCGAAGCGGCAAGACTTGACTGATAGAGTTGCACCCCGAAACGCGAAAGCTAGCAATGCGCGGGGCCCGGAGCATCTCGAAGCGCTCGAGCTGCATCCCTGGCGAAGGGAAGCGATACTCGTGTTGTAGTTTTATAGATTCCAGGAGCGGCACATCCCTTTCCGTGAGATGCAAAAGGGAATCGAGAGCTACTGGGGACACTGTGAATTCGATATGTTGCCAACGAGGCGCGAGTGGAATGAGCGCCGGAAGGAAGGATGTAGCCGACTCGGAGGACTCCGGGCCATTTTCTGAGCGACTTTGAAGTGAAATAGAGAGGGGGCATTGGCCAGAGCGACCAAGCCACACTTTAACGCCCTCCAAGCGCTGTGCGGCTTTGACTCCGGCGAGGGCAGGATCGGGACCATAGAACTGCTGGGGTTCAACTATATGAATCCTGGCCCAAAGGCGCGGCGTGGAGTATGCGATCGCTCTCCATGAGCTGCAAACACGCCCGAGGAGAACGGGCGCTTCCGACGCGCTCATGACGCAGTTTCGGTGGGAGGGAGCACAGGCAAGGAAGATTTCCTGGAGTACGTCCAGCGGGAGTCTGCGAACAGGAGAGAGGAGTGCCTTGTGGGCGTCCACGTAGGCAGCCAAGCTCTCCTGCTCTTTCGCCAGCTTATCGAGGGCTTCTTGAAGTTTGGCAATTTCAGCGTGGAGAAGGTGCAATCGGAGCGTAGGTGCGACGAGAAGAGCGTTAATCGCGGGAATCTCCTCGTCTGTAGGGCAGTAATTGGTCCCCAGCTGCGGGGTGAACGGGGAGGCCATGGATGGCAAAAGGAAGCCGGAGACGGTTGTCACACTGCTTCCGTCGGGCGCTCGTTTAGGAGCACGGAATGAACGACAAGCACGTTGGGGATGCCCCGAGCGGAATATTTACCGTGTTAGGTCAACGAACTGAGATTCGGTGTATTTTCAAGGAAAAGCACACATATGAAGCGATACAATTATTTCATACTACGACTTCTGCTCGACCTCGGTAATGTCGACGATCTGTTCGTATCCCGGGTACGCGGGCAGGTTCAACTGGAACTTGTCTTCCAAGGTTCTGTTGTGTTGCGCATAAGCCACACGGAGAATCGAGGAGGGTATACAATAAAATTACCTCGGAACGAACCTACCCCCGAGAAAATGTTGACCGCGGAACAGTTTTACGCCTGCCTTCGGTGCAGTCAAGCTTACCAGCACGTCGGGGTTTAAGCCGACGCCCGCCTCGTTTCCTGCTTCGACGTCCCAGCCAGAGGGAATGTCGACGGAGACGATGGGGAGACCCGACGCAGAGAGCATAGGCAGCGCCGCGTCGAAAGGAGCGCGGATGGGGCCCTTGAACGAGAATCCAAATATCGCGTCGAGAACAACGTCGGAAGACTTGAGTGCCGTGCGCAAGGATTGCTCATCCTCGGGAAGCGTCGAGATGCTCATATTTTGGCACTGAGTGTGGAGACGCTACAACGTTGAGATGAGTCCATTGGCTGTGATACTGGCAAGCAACTCGAGGTACCTTGTATATATCCTTGGACCCTGGCTGCAAAGAATTAGCCATTAAGAAGGTATGCGTACAGAAATCGTACCAACCTTGGGCATGTATATCGTGGGCTTATACCCAAACATGGCTACAAAGGATTCAACCAAAGGCCCTTCATCTCGCACACTACTCACATAGATGGCGAGCAGCCACCAGACCGTCGCCGCCTAGCAGATCGATTGAAGCGCCAGGTCCTAACGGGCGTCATCTGTCCTACCTTGATTCCCGGGACCACAGCAGACGAGTACACGAGGATACTTTTCAGCGCTGTAGACTTTTGCGACAGTTTGCGCGCAGGCCAGTCCCGCCAACTCCATCAACTGAATCCAAGGTCTGAGAAACTGACGTTGCGCATTTGAAGTCCCAGCGCACCTGGTCCAGACTAAAGGCCCCCGCAGCGCTCATGAGTTCATCGTCGATCTGAACATCAGCATGAGAGAGTCTCAGAAGATCCCTCTCACTTGTTGCGCAAGTCTCGCTGAGAGGTATCGGAGCGCCATTGTGGTTCAGGTTCAAAGTTGGTGGAGATGATCTCATGCCGTCATTATTGATGGGAATTTAAACTCCGCCACCCCTGCCAGCTTCCGTCTTTTCCTCCATCGCCCCGAAACTGTATCTGAAGGGCCACGACGATTTGGAGTGCACTTTACAGTTTCTCAACAGGCAAGCTTCTTCATGCAATACTCTTCGTCACCTGCGAGTCGTCCCCGATCGGCGGCCGCGGCGCCTGTGTCGCTGTTCGGAGGACGTTCCTTTCTTGGATGCCCTAGGTTACTTTTCTGGTGCTCCTCCTTAAAGAGTCCACAACTGAGCTTTCAGCTCAATTGCTGTAATGCTCGCGAACAGATTCCATAACGTGAAATTAGACTTTCTCGCAACTGGACGACTTTGCTTGGATCTCTACTGCCCCCGCTCCCCGTGGTCCTACTGATAGTCTTCATGGGGAGACATTATTGCGCGAGCTGTCGGGCTTCTCCTCTTCTCCGGACACGGCTGAAATTCCTAAAGACGCGATCCGCACCCCAGACGCGCAAGGTGCACAACATCTGCATCTTTCTCTCGAACGCCGTTAAAGAGCCATCTCCGACCGAACTCTGAGCGTCGGCGACTGCTTTTCCGACGGGAATATCAGGGAATATAGAACCATAGAATCAAAGTAGCAACCCCGGAATGGCCGATCGTATAATCCTGGCTTTCCGCATCCAGCTCGAAGCACTAAAAATGCACAGGCTTTGCTACTTGGGTTTGCGCTCGTGCGAACTTTGTCAAAATTGCGTTGAACAAAATCTCTGGGGTTGTTAAAGCGGGAATAATTCATGATTCACGCGGCGCCTCCAAGGCAAAGAGACCACATTTCCCGTCTCAACTGCTCCTTTGAACCGGGCTTCTTGTGAGCAGCGATCCAGTTCCCAATCCCATTTCGATCTAAAGATTACATTTCAGTCAACTGCAGTGATCTTCCCGGAGAAGCTGCCGGAATTCAAGATCACGCGAACTGCGTCCACGTTGCGCATAGTCGACTGCCATCTTTCCGGTGACCAGCTTCGGCAGTCAGCGTCTCCTGCGCCTTTGCATAAAGCGGCGAGCATGACATATCGCTCCTGAGCCCCAGGTCCTGCCCACTCGAGGGACAATGCGTGCATTCCTCAAACTCTTGTCTGCCTTGGCCGTCTGCGCCTCTGTTCTAGCGCAAACTTCAGTCGACAGTTATGTAGCCACCGAGTCGCCCATCGCAAAGGCCGGGATGCTTGCAAACATCGGTCCCTCCGGCTCCAAGTCGCAGGGGGCGAAGGTCAGTAGCGGCTCGCTTTTCAAACCCAACATCATTCTCACCGGGAAATATTCACCAGGCCGGCGTCGTCATCGCCAGTCCCAGCACAACCAATCCCAACTACCTCTTCACTTGGACGAGAGACTCTTCCCTCGTATTCAAAGCCATCATCGACCAGTAAGCGAATCCACAAATTAAACTGGGTGAAGTACCTAATTTGTTTTAGGTTCACTTCCGGAGCAGACACAACTCTTCTGGGCCAGATACAAAACTTTGTAACCGCTGAGAAGATCCTGCAGCAAGTGTCTAACCCTAGCGGCACCGTGTCGTCGGGCGGCCTCGGCGAACCCCATGTATTTCTTATCCATTATTTTTTGAACACACATTTCTGAGCATCCCATCGCACAGTATAACATCGACGAGACAGCCTTCACGGCTGCCTGGGGAAGGTGAGAGACGTGTATGCAGCTATTATTCTCTCACTGACATGAATATGGCTCGTAGACCTCAACGAGGTGCGTAAGGTGGAGCTCGAGTACCGCCCGCTGACTTCCCTTAAAGATGGACCCGCTTTGCGTGCGACGGCCATGATCGCGTACGCCAACTGGTTGCTAAAAAACTCAAGCGCTTCCAACGTTCTCTCCACTCTCTGGCCCACGATCAAGCTTGACCTCGACTACGTTGCCGCCGACTGGAACCAAACTACCTTCGATCTGTGGGAGGAAGTCTCTTCGTCCTCTTTCTTCACGACGGCAGTCCAACACCGATCCCTGCGCGAGGGCGCCGCGCTCGCCACCGCTCTTGGGCAGACTTCGGTTGTCGCCAACTACAACACGCAAGCCGCAAATATTCTGTGCTTCTTGCAATCGTATTGGAATCCGAGCCAGTCGTATATCACCGCGAATACTGGTGGAGGGCGATCGGGGAAGGATGCTAATACCGCCCTGGCGTCCATCCACACCTTCGATCCCGCTGCTGGCTGCGTGCGTATTTTCTTTTCAATCCATGTGTTGGATATCGACATATGTTCTAGGACGCTACGACTTTCCAACCATGCTCCGACAAGGCATTGTCCAGCTTAAAGGTGTATGTCGACTCCTTCCGCTCCATCTACGCAATCAACAGCGGCATCGCATCCAACGCCGCGGTCGCAACTGGTCGTTATCCGGAGGACTCTTACATGGGAGGAAATGTGAGGTGTTCCTCTTCTATGACCAAACAATTTGGCTTACTTGCTCTCAGCCTTGGTACCTCGCTACCGCAGCCGTTGCCGAGCAGCTCTACGACGCCCTCATCGTCTGGAAGGCCCAAGGCTCGTTAAGCGTTACGTCCATCTCGCTCCCGTTCTTCCAGCAATTCTCGTCCTCAATCGCGGTCGGCACCTACGCTTCCTCAACTCCGACCTTCACCACCTTGACTGCCGCAGTCAAAACTTTCGCTGATGGTTTCATTGCTACCAATGCCAAGTATACGGTTCGTGGTGTTATTTTATTCGAAGACCTACCCGAGTATCTGAGAAATATCGTCAGCCCTCTGGCGGAGGACTGGCAGAGCAGTACAGTCGCAGCAACGGTGCCCCAGTTAGCGCCGTCGATTTGACTTGGAGTTATGCGGCGACCCTCACAGCATTCGGAGCTCGTGCGGGAATAGCGTCGCCAGGATGGGGCGCAGCCGGACTTACTGTGCCTACGACCTGCCAGACCAGCGGCGGGGGTGGAGGCGGCACTGGCGGCAGTGGTACGGTCGCCGTGACGTTCAATGTTGTTGCAACTACCGTTATCGGAGGTGGGGTTTGCTTAATTCGTTGGTTCGTTGCCTTGAACTCGCTCTTCAGAGGATATCTACATCACCGGAAGCGTCGACTCACTCCAGAACTGGTCCCCCGACACAGCGCTCATCTTGTCGCCGGCCAACTACCCCACGTGGAGCAGTACGTCTCGTCTCTTCTCCTCTTGCCCTCTATTTTGAATATGGCCAGTTACCGTCAACGTCCCCGCATCAAGCGACATCCAATACAAGTACATCCGCAAGTTCAACGGTGCACTGACGTCCTGGGAATCGGACCCAAACAACGACTTCACCTCTCCATCCGGGGGATCTTTCATTCGCAATGGTTGGTCTCGTATGCCATCCGACACTTCATGATGACCGACCGAAACGCATAGATGTCTGGCGTTGAAGGGACTCGATATTCTAAATCTGCCCAAGATTGTGATTATCGTGCATCGTGTGCTGTATATATGTGCCATTATGTGGCCTGTACCTCCAGTAATGACCCCAAGTCGAACTGAGTTGAGTTGGCAGGAAGCTGTTGAACTTGAGAAACTGGAGTGAATCCAGGCCCCTCACCGCCGCTAAACGTCTCCTCGGTTTCTAGTCTTCGAAACTGAACCATAGATACGAACCGTGGGAAAACGTCGGGGTTTGAATGGGTCATCACACCGCCACACGTCAAACGCTCCTTGACCCGAACTTCTACTTCGTATCTCGCTTCCTCAGAACCATCCCTAGTCTCGCTGCGCCAGCGCCATAGACGTCTTCAGCTTACTCCCCGCCAGCTATATATACTCCATGGACTGCCTAGATGTCTGCTACAAGAAGATTGGTCAAACTCCCGCTCTTCTTAACGTATATCCACCGAACTTGAAGCCCAAGTCTCATCACCCTCGTTTGCCTGCTGTCGTCTACTTCCACGGCGGTGGCCTGACGGTGGGCAACAGAACTAGCTGGTTTCCGACCTGGTTGAAAGGTCAGCCAACATTCGTCACAATCTTGTCCAGTGTTTTGATCAAGCCGAAGCTCGCGTCGTCGAGGCTGGATTCTTGTTCATTTCCGCCGACTATCGCCTTCTTCCCAGCTGCACTCTGCACGATGTAATAGACGACATCAAGGATGTCTTCACGTTTCTGGCCCGGGATGATACCTGCTTCAAGACGGGCACAGGCTGCCACTTCGGGGTCGATCCGACCTCTCTTGCTGTTGCAGGGTCGAGCGCGGGAGGACTATGTGCATACCTGGCGGCGCTATATGCCTCACCCAAGCCCAAGGCGGTGCTTTCGATGTACGGCATGGGCGGGCAATGCTTTGTTAGTATCCCCAAGCCGCTCATGTATACCTTTCTGATTATCGTCAGAGTCATCGTTCCCTCACCCCCAAAAACGAGGTGTTCTTTCTCGGACGCGAGCTCCTAGACCCAGCAAAATTTACCGATTTCCTATACCCTCAATGCAACTCGCTAGAAACAATCACCGACTCCGCATTGGCCTACCTTCCCGCATCCCACCCGCAGGCCGGCTGGCCTGCAAACCCACGGATGCCTCTCCCGCGACTCTATCTCCAACTCGGCGTGACACTAGACTACTCTACCGGCCTCCACGAGCCCAGCCTCTCCGCCCAACTGCGCCCCCTGCTCGACACTGACGTGGCCGCGGATCTGTTCGCTCTGCAAGACGCGATGAAGGCCCTCGTTCCGCCTGAGCACCACGTTCTCTTCCCGCAGTTCAACATCACCTCCGAGTTCCCGCCCACGTTCCTCTGTCACGGCGCGGAGGATACCGCGGTGCATGTGGAGGAGTCGCAACACCTGTATGCCCTGCTTCAGCGCGCCGGTGTGCCCGCGAAGCTGCTCGTGATCGATGGCGCGTCACATTCCCTTGATTATGCTCCGAACGCAGAGGAGCTATATGCCTCGCATTTCGACGAGATGGCTGGATTCCTGGGCAAGCTGTTGAGGGCTTAGATTGCTGTGCGCCCTTTTTTCGCATACATCCACATAGAAATAAAGACTCGTTCACCACTGGCAGTAGATTCAGTCAATTTATCAGTCCGCTTTTCGTGTCTCGTGGCCTGCCCTTCCCACACGATTTAGGCTGGAGCAAGGGCCGATTTTACAATTTCCATCCATGTGTTCAAATGCCGGGTTAAAACCCCGGGCAGTTCTCGGGACGTTGATGCGGAGACTCGACAATCATTTCAAATTTTGACATGCGGAGATCCTCAGATCCACGTTGGCGGCGTTCTCTCTTCAAACCGCATTCCCCGCGCCACCGACGCAGCCCTTCCGCGCACCATGGACGCGCCAGGACTTCCGGTGGCCAGCCGCACATTCAGGGTCTGGGCTGCGTGCGTCTCTCTCGTCTTCGCTGCGTATCATACTAACCTCAATCATCCCGCCACAGCTCCCTCCTCCTGGGCTCGTGGCTCAACACCGTGCTCTTCACGCTCCAAGTTGTGCTCAGCCTCTTCTGTGTGCGGCGCTGGGCCATGCGGCGCGCCCTGCGCGGGGGACTGCTCCTCGTCGTCCTCAACGACGCGTTCGGGACGCTCGCCGTCTTCGTGAATGCGTACCGGTTTGTGGTGGAGGGCCAGGAGTTCGGGTGGCCCGTCGGCGTGCTCCTCGTATCGACTTCGTTGTCGGCGCTCATCGAGCAGGCGTTCATGGTGGTGCGTTGCGTTTGCGTTTCATTTTTTGCCTCCAATTTTTTTGGTGCCCGGGTGCGATCGATCTAATTTTACCCCTGGCAAAAGTATCGTTATTGGAAGTTGTGAGTTGGGAGCGGCGATTGGGCGCGGATTTTGTGCTGACTTTCTTTTGCAGGGTCCGGCACACAGCATGGAGCACGGTTATCTTGCTCCTGGCCGTAGCGCATGTAGGTTCCTCGCCCATGCATGTCATACATTCCGATTTTTAAAAATACGCAGACGGTTTTGACGGTCTCAGCAGTCGGCCTTGGTGAGCCGCAAAAAACCTTCGCTATTGCCTATGGCTTGGACATGGTGCGTCTGCCCCGAACAGCCTGCAATATCACTCACCACTGACGAGCATACCGTGCAGACCACGTAAAGCCCTCCTCCCATCCACACGCGCTACAGTACTTGACCTTCCTGCCTTTAGGGTGGCCGCCATAATATGCACGGTCGTGGACGTGCTCATCGCGCTGAGCATGGTCTGGACCCTGAGCGGGATCGATCCCGTCTGGCGCTCTACCCAGCAGTGCGTTTCCCCTTCCCTCCTCGGTCGAGACCATCCGCGATTGACCCGCCCGCGCGCGCGCTCTAGCCTTATCCGCGCAGTGTGCATCCGCGCGCTCACAACCGGCGCCGTCGTCGCCACCGTGACCATCCTCGCGATGGTGACGCTCATACTCCGCTCCCCCGACCGCATCGGTACGTACGCGCGCGCGCGCCTGTCGCCCTCCGTGCCGTGCGCTGACGACAACGTCTCTTGCAGTATTCGACATCTTCTTTTCGATCATGGGCCGCGTCTACTCGCTAACCATCCTCGTGAACTTCATCCAGCAGAACCGGCAGCTTGCGGCGGCGAATTCGCTGCAGATGACGGAGAACAACCTCAGACCATCGCCGGTGTCTGTCGTCGTGGGCTCGTTGATGCGTGCGTCCCCGCGTCTGTGGTGCCGGCCTTCGATTACTTGCTTACTCCACCATCCAGCCTCCTTTGCCGACGTCCATGAAACACGGAGGACACCAGAGGTGGAGGAGGAGGCGCCATCGCCCGTCGGGAGCCGTGATAGTGCGTGTGGAGTAGGGAGTACTAGTGGGAAGGCGCCGGAGCTCAAGGGCGGGCCTACTGCACTCGAGGTGGGTCCTGTCCTTCCGGCGTGTTCTTCGGTGGGAATCTGACGGGAGTATGGTATGCAGGCCCAGAGCGCGCCCCGCATCCCATACGGCGGGTCGCCGCAATAATTATGTCCATCCTCGCACACCACTCGTTTCGAGTCCCCCAGAGCATTCAGCATGCATGTAGCCATATTCATTCCTGGTGTATAAAATTCAGTAAGTATACCTTCAATCTAAGTAATACCAGAACTTGTCCAGAGAACTTGGCTTTGGCTGCGTATTTGGGGTCGCCGGCGAGTTGTCCCCGCGTTATTTGAGAGAGACGATACGTAGACAGCGCGTTGCTGTGCTTTCAGCGGCGCGAAGGGGGTCACAAGACTGTCCAGTAAGAGATTCCCCGAGAGCTGTTAACAAGGCGCAGACGTCGTGTCGCTGGGACGGTGCGACTCCAGGAGTTAAGACGCGTATAATGTGCGACTGTGAGCATAGACACCAGAGAAATAGGCAGACGAGGCTTGAGAGACATATGTGAGACGGGAGTCAGAGACAGGTACCGAGCTGGCCTAGATCACGCCCAATTTAGCATCGCGTCTTGCTCTCCTACCACGACCATCTCCGCGCCTCCCAAGCTACACATTCCCTCGACACCATTCCTCGACACCATGCCCCGTCGCACGCGTTATTACTCGCTCTTCACGCCCCCGAGCCTCACCATGTCTGAGCTCGTAAAGACCACACTGTCCCACGACTCGACCGACATGCTCATCGACAAGTGGCTCGAGCACCGCGGCTACGGCCACGACGACGCCTACCACGAATGGTTCCGGGATGTCCGCGAGCGCAAACACGCCGCGCACGACAAGCAGAGCATCGTGTGGAATAAAGGAGACTTTGTGCCGGAGAACATATTCTGCCGCACCGTCGACACTGGGCGGCTCATCCCTCTGGATCGCACCTGGACGACCCATCTATACCACCATAAGTCGATGCAGGAGCGGAAACTCCCAATGATGCCCGTGGTGTTCACCATGGTGCGTTCTTTTGTTGATGGTTCTCCCTCTCGCTACGTTGCTGTTGGCGTCGAACTGGATTCGTGGGCGGGGAGATGGCGCTGGAGGAACAGCAATTGAGCCGGGAGACGTTTCTGGCAGTGACAGTGCACACATCTTGGTGTCGATGTCTCAGTTGCTTACCCGGTCTTTCAAATTGTGTACATTCCTCCGCGTTCTATGCCTTGGAATTCGTGGGTTCTCTGGTCTTCTGTGATCAGAGAGTCTCCTCCACCCAAGAACTAGCCATTCCGCGAGTGTTGACTGCGGATCGGATTTCATAGTTCATGAACGTCGGATATCGACCCGACAAAGGGGAATACTTGTCCATGGCGTTTGGGACGGGGTTCTCCGTCGAAACAGCCTGCATCGCGGACCCTTCTCCTCCCCCCCAATACCACGTTGTCCGAATCGCAATACTGACGCCATAACACAGCTCCCCGAACTCATGTTATTACGCGGAATGCACGACGGCGGCTGCGACGAGATTTTCATCATCGTCACCGACCTCAAGCGGCAGGAGATGGACGATGTTACCGCGTACTTCAAGCTCGTCTGCCATCACACCTTCGGCCGCACCTGCAAGCCGAGCGTCGAGCGCCAGATCCAGCACGACCACATGCGCATCACGCACACCCTCGCGCGCCAGCGGCGCACACCCTGCTTCCCGCAGATCGACCTCACCTTCCGCGCGCTCCTCTACGAAAAGCGCCCGCGGTTCCTCATCCTCTTCTCGCACCAAACGACCTCGTACTCACAGATCATCTTTACTCACCGCGCATACGTCCCCGCGGCGGACCTCTTCTTCGACTACCCCACGGGCTGCCCGAATCCGTGCTGCACCGACGACTGCGAGATGATACGCTTCCCGCGGCGCGGGCCCGAGGGCGCGCAGGTGCTCGACATCAAGCGCGGGGGGCGGTACGGCAAGCGCGTGAAGCGGCGGCAGATGTGCAACTGGATCGACTGCGAGGTGTGCTTCAACGAGGAGGGGGTCGCGATTGGGAGCGACAGCGGGGGTAGCACGGAGGGGTCGGAGAGCAGCGTGGATTCGGGGCGGACGAGGATCGTGAGCCAGACGTGCAGCAAGTGCCGGCTTGTGAAGTATTGCTCGCTGGATCATCAGCGCAAGGATTGGGAGGAGCACAAGCGGGTGTGTTCCAAGGGCGCAGTATAGCGATGCTGTTCGCATGCACGGTCAAGGACTGCGACGACAAGACTTGTACTTACTGACATGTTCTCTACTTATTGGCGCGGCCTCTTGTTGTGGTTGTATTATATCCGTTTATCTGCCGCTTTGCATTGATGCATATTAGACTCGACGAGGACTTGCTCGCAGTGGCTGTGTAAAGTTCGCGTAATTTTCGCGCTTCAGCTTCACCTCTTCCGTTCATCCCAACTCTTTGTGCTCCCCCCAGGCTACTCCAATCCGAGTCCTGCAAATATGGCAAGTGTCCTCTGACAAGGCGAAGCTATTCGTTGATTTGGTTGGGGCACCGACTTGAAGATTATCCCAGTACGGTGTTTCTCGTGCGGAAAAGTCATCGGAGACAAGTGGAACGCGTATCTGGACCTGCTATCACAGGATGTAACCGAGGGGTCAGTTCACCGGTCTGGGGGCCAATATATTTGACCCATCCTTCCATGAAAGGGACGCTTTGGACCAGCTGCAGCTCAAGCGATACTGTTGCCGCAGGATGGTGCTGACCCATGTAGACCTCATCGAGAAGCTGCTGCATTACAACCGTGCGTCTGTCTCTTCGTCATCGCATGGGTGCCTTACTTACGAGCGCGTTCATTCATTCAGCGATGGAGAGGACGAAGGACAAGACGGGCGGTGCTTGACCTGGATATGCTGCGCGCTTTCGTTTCTGTATTTCTGGCCCATCTCTGTCCCGCCGACTATCGCTTTCTTGAATTCAGTTGCTTTCCCTGTACGAATGACTCAAGACCTCGCTGTTCGCCTGGGTTCTTGGACGGTTAAACCTGACTCAGTCAGCCTGCTCTTTTCCGGATTCCTCTACTATGCATGTTCTTGGCCTCAGTCAATCGGAATTCTGAAGGCCACACGCCGCCCAACGGAGCGCTGGTGAATTTCCGACTGCTCTTCTCGCCCCTGGGTATGGAGAGTCAATTTCGAAGCTGACGGCGCTTGTGGATCTCAATGAAAGTGTGTCCACCACAATGGTACAAGACCTCAGCCGACTTTCCTCGACGTCAAAAGGAATCCATCCAATGTACATACGAAATACAGGGTAAGGTACACTCTAGCTGGCACGGTTACAGTTTGCCTGGCGGATCCACTTCCTTTGCAGCTGGGATGGTAAGCACGTCCGCCTTCTTCTCGGTCGCCTCTTCCTTCGTAGGATGGACGGGTACGGCACTCGCAGCCTCCTTCCCGCCGTTGGGCTCCTCGAGATTCAGGTTCTTGTCAATGGCATTGGTAATCACCGCGACCAGATCCTCAGCGGTCGCTTTCTTCTCCTCGTCCTCAGGCTTCTCCTCTTCCTCCGCGTCTTCACCCTCCGCATCCGCATGCGCATCCTTATGACCCTCCCAAACCGGCTTGACCTCCGTCTGCGCCCACAGCTCCAGCAGCTCCTCCTCCCAACCCAGCGCCTTACAAAGCTCTTGCACGACCTCGTCGCACTTGCCCAGCAGCACCACGTCGTTCGGCCGCTTCCCGATGCTGCCGACGAGGTCGAGGTTGACGAGCACGCGGGGGCAGGCGCGGTCCGCGCGCTCGGCGAGGCCTGCGAAGGGGTGCACCGTGAGCGAGGTGCCCATAATGATCAGCAGGTCGGCCTTGGCGACGTTCGGGATGGCGCGGATGAACTCGTCGGGGAGCTGTCGAGGGGTGGTGAGCATGTTACTTGCGCTGGGTGAGGAGGAAGGGGCGCGTACCGACTCGCCAAAGAACACGATGTCCGGCTTCACGAGCCCCTTGCACTTCTCGCACTTGGGGATCTCCCTGGCGAGCACCTTGCGCTTCATCTCTGCGTCGTCGTACACGCGCCCGCAGTCAATGCAGCGCTGGCTCGCGAAGCTCCCGTGCGCCTCGACGATCTTGTCCGCGGGGACCTGCGCCTGGCGCTCGAGGCAGTCGATGTTCTGCGTGAGGCAGGTGTGCAGCAGCGCGTGCTCGGCGAGGAGGCGGATGAAGGAGTGCGTGAGGGTGGGCCGGAATTTACCGGGGTAGAGCTCGTGGGCGAGGGTGTAGACTGCGGTGGTAATGTTAGGGGTAGGACGAGGGAAGGAGGACGACGACGAACAGGGCTCGGGGTTCTTGCGGAAGAAATTAATCTCGAAGACCGCTTCCGGATAGGGCAGCTTCAGTCGCGCTAGATTAGCCTGGCACAGACGTCTCTCAGTCGAGGCGCGTTCCAGTAAAACGAATTCGTGCGTACGTAGAGACCTAAATACAAGAGTGGGATGAATTATGATAATCGGAGAAGAGAGAAAATACCAACCAGTTTCGGGCGACCGGAAATCGGGGATTCCTGCAGACGTGCTCACGCCTACATAAGACATTCACTAGTACCGGGGTAGAAAATCAGAGGGGCAAAGCCGCTCACCTGCACCCAACTAAGTTCCAAGATAGGGAGGGTTGAAACGATCTTTGCACTTCTGCGGGATGAGAAGACGCGTACCATGAGCACGATGTTCTTGCATTTCTCGGAAGAGATGTATTCTGCCAATCCGGCGACGTCCTGGCTCTTCAGCACCTTCTTCGCGGACATGGGGTGTGTAAAAGCGGATATCGGCTCGAAAGGTTAGTTTTGCGTTGTAGCTCCGCACTGGCAGCGAGCTCGAGGGGAACTTGAGGCAGATCTTGGTGACTGTGGGGCTGGTGGTGGGATTCAAAAGGTGCTGTGGCTACTTGAAGAAAAGCAATGGATGATTCAGATTTGGTCAAGAGAGCTGTCAAGAGCTGTGTGAATTGAATCGACTCGGTAAGAGTCACTTTCGGGCCGGCGATGATGATTTTGAACGCGTTCAGACGACGCGTTCCTCCGTCGTCGACGCGTCGAGGTGGGCAGAGGAAATTAATAGCATTCGTGCGCCTTGAATCCCGATTATTACAAGGCAAGTATAACAGCAGAGTCCAAGGATACAATTGGTGTTGAGTAAACTCAAGGGCTGCCTTTATCTAGGTATCGGACAACCCAGAGTAATCCACTTCCTTGTTACATCGCGTGCATACAGGCTCCAGATCCACCACAAACACCTTCGGATCCACGAACGGGCACTCACACGGCCCTTCATCTCGGCGCATCCTTAGGCATCGTCGACTGTGGACGAGTCTCGAATATCTATGCACCGGCTCCGCCTTGCACCGTCCAAACACAAACCATGTGATGATGCAGTAGATGCTCTGCCCGCTGTCCACTGTATCGGCGCGTTCGGGGCCGGCGGCGAGACACTCCTGGATGAGTGCTGCTATGGCGGGGTCGTCTATGGCGGACATGTCGGGGAGGAAGCCAGCGAATGTGCAATCCATGTCTGCCTCCGGCTCTTCATCGGACGTGAATGGCAATTTCCCGGTGTAGAGGTGCCACATCTGTATTTTTGTAAGTAAGCTGGTTTACAGCGAGCGCGCATTATGAAGGAGAGTCTACGAACCGATAAAGCCATGGCGTACATGTCCTCCGCGCGAGTCATCGGTACCTCTGAATCCGCATTTCGTGCCCGCACTGTGCTGCAGTATGGGTAGGTATAGATGGGCGACACGAAACCATCGCCTTCGATCGAGGCGCAGTCGAAATCACAGAATCTAACGAGGCCGTCGGCACAGAGTAAGAGGTTTTGGGGCTTCACGTCTCCGTGCACGATGTGCTTCTTGTGCAGCTCTGCGACGAGCTCGCGTAGCCGATGGATAATGCGAACGCGTTCTTCCTTTGTGGCGATGTTGTCCGCATCGACTGGCGTCTCGATGGGCATTACAATGCCCACGGACGCGTCGCGTCGGAAGATTCTGCCGACAAGGGAGACGGAGCAGTCCCCCACAAATTTCATGAGGTTCCACAACCGCTCAGGATGCCGCGGATCAGAGCAACTCTTGGTGACCACCCCGAGTTCGAGGAACCTGTCTACCTGCCCATAGATCCCAAGAGACAGAGGCATTGGATTGGGGACGAGGGACTCCCAACGCAGGTCTTTGGGGTATGATCCGAATGGTGCATCCCACGCTGGCAGGACGGGCATGGTCGAACGGCGGTCAAAGCGTTACGACGCGAACCTTCACAAAGCATAGCGTGTCAGTGCGGAGAGCCACTCCAGATGAGGGACATCTTACAGGAGGCGAGATTTTCCTTCTGAAACTCGGGGGAGCCTAGTTGGAGGTACAAAGACGAAAGAGAGCGTAAGCGAGCCCATGTGGGCGCCCACATAATGCCGGCCCGCATCTCCCAGATGGCGTCCGACGAGCTCTGGTGGAAGTTGTGCGTCCCAGTGCGGAGAGTCTTGCTCTCGACGCTGTGGTCGCTGGCGGAGCCCTTGCATACGGTGAATTCGACGCTCATGTGTGGTTTCGGTGGAGCGAGAGGGAAGAAAGATTGAATGGCGCAGTTTGAGTGCTACTTAGAATGTATGGACAAGTCAGACCACCGGTGCAAGCCAGACTCGGTTGAGACTCGGATAGCAGGTTGAGATTGCAAGCCAGGGTGGTTTACTGAGCATCCATGGGCCAAAACGCGCAGAAAGGTCGCGGACAAGGAATAAAGATGACTGGACGGAAGCAAACTGGAAGGACTTGGAGGGTTAGGGTTAGGATGAAGGCAAATTGAAGAACGTTACACAGGAACAGAGATGCGCCCGCGATATTAGTCCATAGGCATACGGAACACAGTCTATCGGAGTCCCGTGCATCGATTCACTCTTCCTTCTTCCCCGGCGCCTTCCACTCCTTTAACCACTCCCGCACAAAGAAAATCATCTCCTCGTGTATCTTGCGAATCTCCGGCGGCTCGTCCGCGAGGTCGCGCAGCCCCCACTCGTCGTAGTGGTGCACGCCGCCTGCGCAGCTCAGCATCAGCATCATGGCCAGCGATTTAGTGCGAGAGAGGACGGGACGCACCTGGAATGAGCTTGAACGGCCGGAGCACAGTGTCCTCGCGGTCGTACGCATAGTCGCTGTGCGGCGTCGCGGGGCGCCATGGGTCGACTGGAGTGTCGGATCAGCTATATACACTTGAAGTCGGCAGAAGTGGCCATGGCACGTACCCTCGCCGTCGATGATCGCGAGTCTGTCGGCCGCGATGCCAAAGTCGCCTAGCGCGTTGACGACAGTGACGTTGGGTAGCTGGGGCACGGCGAAATGCTTCCCGGGCTTGAATGCCTACAAGGAATTGTGAGGATCGTTCGCGGGGAGAACGATTACATCAAGCACGTACCTGGTGGCAGATTTTGGACTCGTAGCCGAGCGTCAAAAGCTTCGAGACGATGCGCGGTTGTTCAGGGTCCGGAGGCGCGGTGGTAAAGTAACCCCACTGGAACGTGAAGTAGATAGGTGTGTGGCGGGGGGGCGAAGGAAGTAGCGAAGCGACGGACCTCAGTGCAGACCTGGAACAGCCAGAGTCGCCAGTCCTGGTCAATGTCCACGGCCTCGTACTTCTCGTCGTCGTATGTCCCGAAACACTGCGCCGGTGTCAGGCCTTCGACCGCATGCGGAGCAGCGACGAACGAACCTCCTCGGTGCTGAACCCTTCCGGACACCGCGAGACAATGTTCTCCTTGATGTACTTGCCGTAGTTAACGATGGTGAGGTCGACGCTCAGGCCGCCGGGGAGGGAGACCATGCGCTCCGGCGCGCCATACGGCAGCTCACTTAACGAGTGCAGGCCAGCGCCGAAAGGCGGCTTGTCAAGCGCGGCGCAGAAGTCGTCGAAGCGCGTCGAGAAAAAGTCTGGGTGCCAGCACTTCGACTGCCACGAGCCGAGGGGAGACTGCGAAAGGTTTAATCAGCAGCAGCTCCAAATGACGTGTGGAGGTACGGGTACCTCGATGACAGAGGCAAAGTCCTCGTCGTGGACGAGGCCGCCAAGGCCAAAGAGGGCCTTGAGCGGGCGCGTGAAGCGGCCACCGGAGAGGATGGCGTCGATCGTCTTGATAGAGTTTTCAAGGTGTCCAGAGCAGACTGGGTCTGCGGCATTGCGGATAATCTCCATATATTCAGGGTTGATAATGGTCGCATGAGTGACGCCGCTGGACGCGATGGCGCCGTAGACAAGGTCGGGGTATAGTATTTTCATGTGCGCAGCGCGCGCACCCGCATACGATCCCTGCGCGGGTTACGTTGGCGGGTCAAGATAGGCGTCGCGAGCACTTACACCGTAATAGATCCAGGGGGTGTTCGGTGCGGTCAAATCCTCTTCGATCCCTTTGAACTGGACATTCGCCATGAAGTTTGCCGAGTCCGCGGCGGACTGGTCGTTGTTCAGCCACCGCAAGTTATCCGTCGTAAAGTTGGCGACGGGAATGGATTTTCCTGAAGTAACGATTAGACGCGTATGATTTACGTGTATTGCCTACCATAGTATCGGTGCTCCAGCACTACACCAACACCACCGGTGCTTCGCGCAAGAATTTCCACGATACCTGAGAAGACGTTGAGCAGGCTCACGCAAGCGATACATGTACGAACCAGTGTCCAAGAACGAAAGACGGTTCTGAATGTAATCGGTTAGGTCGTGAGCTGCTGCCGAGAGGGATACGAACAACACCGCTAGTCTCCCCGCCATCCAGAACGATGACTGGACCACCTTTATCGGCCTTGTAGTGCCGCGTGTTTATCCAGTAGCGCTGGAGGTACGTCGCGTTGTCCGTCTTGGAAAAGTGATCCACGGGCTGGCGAAACCACTGCGCCTTGAAGCCCGCGATGGGGTTCGACTCCTCGTCGTCCTGGCTGAAGGTGTAATGACCGTCTTGCACCACGAATTTTGCCGAAGTGGCCGCAGTCGCTGCAGCTTTCTCAAGTTTCCATAGGTTGACTCCTTGAGGGCCGAGGATACGAAACTGATCCAGGTTTTGGGTAGCTTGGACGGAGAGGCCAAGGAGGAGCACACTGAGGCGCGCCTTCATCATGGCGGGTAGCAAGCAAGAGGCGCGTTGGTGCCGCGGCGATCACATCACCACATCAATGGCACTTGAACTGTCCGCTCATGCATTCTCTGGGTTCACGCGTCGTAGGCAGTGGGTCGACTCGGTTTCACCTTTGGGCATCCACTGGCGTACCCATTGGCGTACTGTAGAAGAATCCACTGCTCTTCAGGAACCTTCCTGCTCTCCGTTCAATACGTCCTCGGCGACACTCCACTGCTCAATCGCGTTGAATTGCGGTCTGACTTACTCGGGATCGATACCCTCAAGAACAATGGGAAAGTATTTCAAACATATCTCGCTATGACGAAAATATCACTACCTGGTAATTACTACTGGTAAAGGAACCAACAATGAACTCTTTCAAGCTTCAACCTTCAAGCCTCAACCCCGACCGTCTTTCTGATCGCAGCCTTCTCTCTCTGGAAAAACTCTTTCAACGTCGTCAGCTGGAACCCATACGACGCCAGCTCGGCCGCGTTATCACTCTTCTTGGCTGAAGGCTCCCAGAGCTGCACCTCGATCGTGGGCAACATCTTGCGCATCGCCGCCGATTCCTCCTCCGTGCGATACTTGACCGTCACCTCCGCGCCGATCGCCTCCGCCAAGTGGGCCGCGAGTTCCGCGACCGTGACCCAGTCGTGCGCCAGCTCGAGCTCCTTCCCCGCGAATTGCGCCGGGTCCAACAGCGCAGCGGCAGCGAACTGCCCCACGTCCGCCGCATCGAGGTGACCCAGGCGAAACTCAGGCGGGTAGCTCGTCGTCAGCACGCGCGTCTCCGCGTACCCAGGCCAATTGAACGCCGACTGGGGCCCGATGTAGTTGTGCATCAACCAACCCGGGCGCAGGATTGTGTAGCTGAACCCCGACGCGCGGACCACCTTCTCGACTCCCGCCTTGCTGCTGAAATACATGGACACGAATGGCCAGTCCGCCTGAATGGTGCTCCAGTCGGAGGAGAGGTTGACCTTGAAAACGGTGGATACGACAATGGAGGTGACGGTGCCGGCCGTGCGCGCGGCGGCGACGACGATTTCGGCGGTGCGGATCTCGGCGGTGGGATCGGTGAAGCTGGGGAAGGTGTTGAGGAAGACACCGTTAACGCCCTGCATCGCGGCAGTGATCGCGGACGCGTCCTCGAAGTCCCCCTTGAACAGGGTCGCACCCAGGGCCTTCAAGGCGAGTGACGCGGGGGAGGCGGGGTCGCGCACGAGCGCGTTGACCTTGGCGCCTCTTTCGATGAGCAGACGTGCTGTTGGGCCACCTTGGCGGCCAGTTGCACCGGTAATGAGGAAAGTGGGCATTTTCGAGGGAGTATTTCTGAGGGCGAAGACAGTGGGATGAAGACTGTGGTACAGGCTCGCCCTCTTTTAAACATAGTTATTTCCCGACTCGGGAATTCAACCGTTGAACTTTCTTGTCCCAAAATGGTCGCATCCGCCTATCCGTGAGACTGTCAAATCAACACGACGTAAGTATGAGGGACGACTTTTGCGGTGTAAAATGTCAGCATGCTACCAACTTAGACTGTTTCCATGCATTGCTAGTATAATAACCCTACCGCGGCCCCCGGGCCAGCTACAGGAACTTGAAGGGAGACTACGATAAAATCGAACTTACAATTTCTAGCGAGCCACGAATTTGATCGTAGCGTCCGAGTCTGCCTCTAAGAGCGACTAAATGGAACTGCAGTCCAGGTATATTTCCAGCCAGTATCAGGGTCCACACAATTCAATACGTCCATCGTCGAATTGAAAAATAAAAGTGTCCGCTTCGTCTAATAAACGCGTCCCTTAACACCAAATTCCGACTACTTTCGTCCGCCCGTGGAATTGGTCGGCGCGGACTGCTTGGGCGCAGTCGATGGGGGAGCCGGTGTGGCGGCGATCTTCGGAGCTGGTGCTGCACTGGCGGGGGCGATCTTCGGAGCTGGTGCTGCACCGGCGGGGGCGATCTTCGGAGCAGGTGGCTCCGGCGGGCGGGTCACCTTGCTGCTGCCGCCCGACTTCTCCGGCTTGCTAGCCATCGAGGTGCCGTCTTTGGCCCGGGGCCTAAACCTGCATCAAATAAATTAGACATCCAGGAGACGACGAGTGGGCTTCGATACGTACGAGATGAAGCTTGGTTGCTCCTGCCCTTCGTTCGTGCTGGACTTCAACCGGAACAACATACTGGACGATTGGTTGAATTGAACACTGCGTGGTGCACAGACAAAAGGAGGCTCACCGGTAGAAATCAGCGATAAACTGAATCTTAGGCGGAGCCATGGTCGATTGAGGGGATGAGGGGATGAAAGAATGCTGCAATAAGTAAGAGCCACAGGTGTTTATATGTGCGAGCTGTAGCGACGCCGCAGTCCGCGCGGCGTCAACAGCTTCAGTTGGAGGAAAGAGTGCATCCCGCCGCGCTGTATGTCGCTGTTGCGCAATCGGGGATCATCATCGGTCCGGGCAGGCATAATCCCTGTGTAAAAGAGATAGTACGCCAGTGGAATGAAGGTAGCGACCGATTCACCGCTTTTTATGGCTGGGGAATGAATCATCGAGTATCTTTTGCGTCTCGGTTCCCTTTTATCCAGCAGTTCGCTGTGCAAACTGCCACGCTGGAGTACCGGTAACATCTGCTGTGAAGATATGCTGTTAAAAGGCTGGGCTGCTGCTGTGAAAAGTCCTCGTGTTGCTCGCCATCGGCAGATGAGCAGCTTCCTGCTGTCAAGGATCCGTTTGGAAATACCCAGGATTTGTTGTCGCATCCGGGACTTCAGACCATTCGACCAAAGAGATGGTTTTCCGCTAATAGTAACAGTTATCATGACGCCCACGAGCACCGATGTGGCCGTGGCCGACAACCCATAGAGGTACAGTCTTTGACGCAGGCGTTCTGACCGGGTCAACAGCATTCACGACCTTGAAATCACGGCCAAAGGCTGGGCTTTTGAGAGCTTCGATGGTTCATCGCCCCAACTTGCTCCGACCCGGTACAGCAACCAATGCATTGTGGAAGTTGCAATACATGGTGCTGTCGAGATGCTCTGCTCAGGCGACAGCGGGGTCCTCGGTCCTCGGGGAATTATTGCTTCAGACTTGGTCCGGAAGAATTGAAGGCGGTATATTGGAGTCCCCGGAGCGAGGTGAGGTGCTGGAGGCTGGTCGGGACTCGGCAAATTACTTCGATTTCACAGTAAGTATCCCATCGACCTTGCCATCGACGCGGGAGTTTCAAGCCGAGTTTCAAAGCCAGGAAGCGCCACGAAGGCTCCGAGCTGAAAGTAAGGGGGAACTGCCTCGGCGTGAACGACCAGAATTCGTAGTCACAAAATCGATGGTGGTGGTTCGGTCGAGGCCGTTATTGCGGTTTATTTGACTCAGGAGCTTTCGCCACCACTGTCTTGTATTCACCAACCACCACGGGACATGCGCTTCAGCGTTCCCAGGTCCTCGTCCCCGTCTCCTGTAAGACGGTAGGCGTATTTCGTCCACCAAATTCCATCCAAACCAATATATTCCAGGCAAAGGCAACAACGACGGAGTAAATCCACCTTTGGTCTTTTGGATGATTCAGACGATTCAGACTTCTCCGAATCCGATGAGGCAAGGTCGTCGGACGACTCTTTCTGCTATGCGTCCGAGTCGGAGGTGCCCAAACCGCCCATGTGCGTCCTCTCGGTGGAGATGAATTTTCCCTGAGTCACTGACTATTGGATTCGCAGAAAATCGCGTGTAAAGATAAAAACCACGGCGGAACAGCGGCATATCGAGGACACGGTCGCTGCGATACGCCTTCGGACGCGACATAACGACCCGTACGAGGAATGGGAGAAACAAACACGCAAAGATGCTTTTGTACGACCTCAAAATCCATGCCACTGCTTTCGAGAAACTGACACTTTCATCTCAGCGTATAGCGCGCAAAAAGCAGACAGCTATACAGCTACAAATGCACGATGAGCTAGACCAAGCTCGCGTGCAGGAATCTCGACGGCTGGAAGCTCTCCACGACCGGCAGATGGCGGAGGTGCAGGCGCAGCTGAACACGCTCAAGATTCAACAGCAGAAGGAGGAAGACCAGCTGCGGCAGGGCTGGAAGGAACGCGACAAGGTGCTGTGGCAGCGGATCGACTCTGTCATCCAACTGGAGGAGGACAAGGTGCGAGCGCGGCTCGAGGCAGAACGGAAGGTGCGAGAGCAGGAAGAACGGAAACGACAGGAGGAGGAGATGAAGAAGCGTCAGTTGGAGGAGCAGAAGCGCAAGGAGGAGGAGGACAAGCGGAAGGCTCTGGAGGACGCGGAGCGCGAGCGGATAGAGCTGGAGAAGGAGAAGGAGGAGGCGGAGAAGCAGCGGATACAGCACGAGAGGGATCAAGCTGATCGTCTTGCGGCCGAGGGTGAACACCGCAAGGCTGCTGGTCTGACCACTCCGGAGGAGGATTGGCGGAATGCGCGCTCGATTTTGACGGTTTGTCCCGAATCCTTCCTTTCTGACTCGTTACTGACGCCCAACAAAAGGTTCTCAAGACGAACACCATGAAGCCCATCAAGTCGGTCAAGCCCGCCAAATCTATGTGGATGGCAGAGAGGCGAAAGATCAACCCCAAGATTGGACAGCTCACTAACGATCCCCGGGTGATTCGGGAGACTGTATGTTTCTCCTTCGTCCATTACGCGCCATCTAACACGCACCCCAGACCGATTTCATTCACGACCAAATTATCATGCCCCCACAACGCCACCCACCCATGCTCTATACCGGCCTCCTTTCATCCCTCGCCAAGATCCTCCTCCTCCAGGCCGAAACAGAGGTGACGGCCGAGAAGAAGGCTGCCGGCCCTCTCGCCCAGGTCGCATTCACCCTCCTCGACCGCCTGGAAACCTTCCCCGACATCTTCTTCGCCAAGCTCCTGCAGCGTTGCGGCGGCTGGCCCATCCCCACAGCCGTCCCCAACGCGGACTTTGACGGCCGGCCCTGGGCAAACGACGCCGAACGCTCCAAGGTGATGGGCTACCGCCGAAGCGTTCAGCTCGCGGAGGAAAAGTCTGGTGTTGAGGATACTGTGGAATACATGAACCGCGTCGCGGGGTGCATGCGGCTATACTTCCACATCCTCAAGATACCTCCGCCGTCGCGTCCTATGCACCCGATGTTCCAGCTACCGCGGTGTTGGACGTGGTTCGCGAGGATCTTGGGCAACTATCCGTTGCTGGAGACACCGGTGGCGGCGCAACTGATCTATAGTGCGTATTTGCTCGCTTGCTGCTCATCCTGTATCCCAGCTAATAATTGGCCACTCCTCAGCTGGCCTTGACGTCCTTGGCTCTCATGCGCTAGAGGTCTGGGGACACCAGTGGCTGAAGATGCTCGAGTTAATCTACAAGGGCGTCACTGTGGGCTTCGCCGAGGGGAGACTCATCGGCGGGCCCACTGGCGTAGGCAATTCTGCACGGACGCGAGTTCAAACGGAGGTGGAGAGGATCATGAGTGATGCCCGGTAGTACTTTTTGTTTTGTGCACACTTGTATTTTTATCTGCCAATCTACCATATCGGGATATTACGTAATCTCGTAGCCATCGCTTTGACCGCCTACTCGTCGAACCACCCCACCTTCTCTAACGCGAATTTCCAAAGTTCCATTAGGAATGCAGCCGGCAGACCCATCCTAGTGGAATGTTATACTTGCGTTGAATTGACCCATATATTGCTGAGACTCACATGCCAAGGAAAAATTTATCGAAAATTTTCGCACTAGGGGAATCTAGTGACGAATCTTTTTCAGGTAGTCCCCACACTGGCATTCTCAGAACCAAGGCGATGCTGGGTAGACTGTTCGACAATATTGAGTTCTCAGGCCGGGACAGATGTGTGGAATGGCATCACATGAATGCCGCAAAAATCACGGTGGGCAGGGTTCTGTTCGGAGTATGAGCTGATGAAAGGACCTGGTAGTGCGCGGCGTCCGTACAGGCACAATATAATCAAAGTGATCTTCAAAGCAAACTTCAATAAACTGGAATGAAATTTTGTAAGTCATCATCTTTAATCGTAGACCAATCGCGATACTGACCCCTTCGTAATGATATATCTGGCCAATTGAGTCCGGGCATGAGTATTCTGTAGTCAGGAAAGTGGCGCACCCGAATTGGAGGGGCAGTCCGATGACTTCCAAAACCATCCCCAGGATCTTCAAGGAGCTGCGAGAATAATATCAGTGACGCAGTCCCGCGAGGTTGGGATTTGCTTGGAGTGACCTCTTTCCCAGTCTTCCTATCCTCGTCAGAAACCTATTAACCATGAGAGAGGAATCGAAGAATGCGATGGGTTGAATTACTCTTCCATCGTACACTGCGCCGATTTGAAGATTTTTAAAAGCTGCAATTTCGCGTCTAGTTTGATTGCAACCCCGTCTTGCTTCGAGCTCTTGGTCATCTTCGACATTTTCTCTAGCAGCTTCACCCTCAAGCGCAGGCGTGACTTTTCTTCAACCGCTGTTGAATATGTCTCGACCAAGGTCTGCTGGGTGTCCGTCCTTTAACAGCTAGTTCAACATCACTGCCCGAAGTAATACGTACGGCCAACATACCTCGGGAAAGCCTTCTGCATTCTTCGCGACAAAAACCGGCGCTCTCTGAACTGCCTGAGCGCTTGTATGCTTCGAGTCTTCATCGATCGTCCTTGTGGTTTTCGGGGCGTCGGGACCTCTTGCATTTCTCCGAATGGCTGCTCATTGTCCGAGTTGAAGATGTTCTTGAGAGATGATTTCAAAGAGGGTTTCTTCGACGGAACATATTCGCAATCATCCCAATCCTGCTCAACCAAGGTCGACGCAGTGGGTACTCGTTCAAGAGGTGCCCCCCTCGTCCTTCCGACAAGGGTTGACTGGCGGAAAAGTGTGGCCATGGCGGAGGGAGTATGGGTGAGGCGAATCAGTGGCGAACTTGTCAGATCCTAGTATGAGTCGGCAGTTTATATTGAATCGCCTTCCCATTCTGGCCTGTGGCGTCGTGGCCACAGTGGCTATACGACCGGCGAAATCTTTTCTTCTTGTACTCCGGCAAGCGAACAAGACTTGTTGAAAATGAGTGTGGCAACCAGATAAAATACAGGGTTGTACTTCAGCGAGACCTCTCACGCTGTGGCCACACCATGTTTCCGACGCTGGGCCGAGTTCTCAATATTTTTGTGGCTCCATGTCAAATTGATGCAAAATGGAGACGGATAAAGAAATTGATCCCCGCTAGCGCACACTGTCAACTCTAAACATCGCAGGAGCACATGCTGGGGTAGTGCTCCGCTGACGCGTGAACGCGACTCGGGTGCGTCGGACTCAAGTGAAGTATACCTTGTTCAACTTCGGCCATCTCGGCAGCAACTTACGACATGATGCAACCGTGGGAAACACATTGAAACTGAACCACAATGAGCGATCCGATATGTACTTCTGCGTAACTTGGTCTGGTTCAATTCTACTTGTAATAATATTCGACGGGGTATTCAACTATTACGGCTGTACTTGAGATAGATCTAATGGTAGCAGTAACTCTGCGGGTCTAAGTACTTTAAATGGTTGGTAAGTACGGTACTCTTATTGTAATCCCATGCCTCGATGTTCTAGTCCGAGTCGTCGAACAGAATATCCAGACTGAAATCCAGGCTATGACCGAAGAGGGCAGCTGTCAATGTAGCCGCGCCCTTTGCCCTAGAGGGATGTCAGGGTAAGTTGAATTTCCCCGTTTGAACATCTACTTACAATGCCAAAACGAGGCCGAGTACAACAACAATGACCAGTAATGGGCTGGCAATGAAGAGTCCAACGACCGGGACATCTAGAATGCAAGGGATTAGCAACTCGATAGGTGCGCCTACCAACGCTACAGGAGCGGCTATTATAAAGGCAGCGCTGAACAACGTTAGTACAAGTGTCAGGGATAAGACTGGTCTGAGCTCACATTGCCGTTCCGACGGCGATAACGAGTAGCGCTCTGAGAACAATGATTAAAATTCGACAACTTGACACTGGTCAAAAGATTCAAATTTTCCAGCACAGTTGTCAGTGAAAAATGTCCTTTGTTTTTCAGAGATTTTTCACTGAAAATGTAGGTAGAAAATTCAAAACATCTTCACCCTTTTTCCGCCCGAGGTGAAAAAATCAAAAGAAACTTGAAAAATGGCGAAGATGTTTCGAGTTTTTCACCTCACTTTCCAGTGGAAAATCAATAGAAAACAAAGGACATTTTTGACCGAAAATAGTGCTGGAAAATTTGAAGCTTTCAACCAGTGTGAGCAGGAAGAAAGCCCGTACACAGTCAAGCAGCAGCTCAACACCTTGCCAGTGAGCTTGACGAAGCTGAAGAGTTGTCATTATGAGCGTGTACTTCGACGTAACTTCCTCAAACTGACCTCCATATTTTGTTGAGACTGGCAGTAACACCGAGTTCAGTACTAATTTGCGGGAAAATTCAACCACCCAGAAGGATTGCTTACCCGAATTCGAGACCCCGGACGGCGAGGTCAAAGGGCGTTTTCAACACAGTCGCAGGTAGCCCGACGAAACTGAGTGGGATTAGGACTCGGCCCTACCATTCAACCCAGAAAAAGCTTACCTCTTGCTCAGACCCTCTACGCGCGCCGTGAACCTAAAGATAACAAGATGAGATCTCGGCGAACTGAGAGATGATTCCGCATGACCTACTTTGCCCTGGCACATTCCACCCACTTGCACCTGCGTTCGAAAAGTTCAAAACCGTACTTGATATCTTAGAATGGAACAAAAAGGGATACCTTGAGGTTTCCACCGGCTGCTCACCCGACAACGGCTTCTCAGCGAAGTCTGAGATCACGGTAGAACTAAATTTCGATGTCGAGTCCACTGGTGTCAAGTTTCCGTCGACGAGGGTGGCTGAGTTAGATTCCTCAGAATATGTCCTGTAAAGTGATTGAGGACAGTTCAAGTTGAACAATTTCGAACCTACCTCGGAAAGCGCCCCAGCTTCTTTTTCGATACAGGCATGAATGCCCGCTCCCCAAGTTTCTTCAATGCCTGCATGCTACGAGCGATGACGGACGGCTTATTTTCCTTTTTCCTGCGTTGACCTTCCCATTTCGTTGACTCCGAATCCGAGTCGGAGTCCGACTCGGAGGTGAACATCCTCTTCAACTTGAGGGACGACTTCAATGATTTCCTTTTGGACTTGGTCCCGGATGACACCGAAGAAGAAGAATCGGAGTCTAAGTCGTCGGAGTCCGTAGTAACCTTTTCGAGGATGGGCCTCCGCGGGTGAGATTTGGCGTGTTCATTTCGCCTGAGGAATGGGGGGGAAACCATCGTCGTAATAGCGGGTGGATGGGTGGATTTCTTGTGGTGTTCTTGTTGTGTATAGGAATTAGCACGCAACTTTATACGATCCACAAGTCTTCATTCGTAGTGAGGGCGTCTTGTTTTCAACTTGGTGGCCACAGATGGCTGTGCGCTGTCTTCAACACTTCTTGTACTTTCGAGTATGTAGTAGAAAGAATTAAAGTTTTTGGCGAGAAAAGAAGGAAGTTTATACTCTCTGAGTATGTTCGCCTTGTATCGTTGTTCTCCCATTGTTTTCCATGAGTGCGAGGAATATGGGAGGGACGATAACGTATCGAGCTTGGATACGTTCAATTGCATTTGATTTGGGGCCATGACAACATTTGGGCCTTGGAATCCATGGGTCCACAAGGTCCGCGCCGTCGGTGGCTCTCTTTGCTGAGGTTGAATTTCCGAGGTCGCATTCGAGTCGCATAGGCTTGCCAAAACATCGGCCATCTCGCCGAGATGACATACGTGAGAAATAACTTGAACCTGAACCACGATGGCGCTCCGATACCTCTCAGCGAGAGTTGCGCAACAAGTGAGAGGGATCCTCTGAAACTCTCTCATGCTGATGTTCAGATCGACGATGAACTCATGAGCGCTACGGGAGCCTTTAGTCTGGACCAGGTGCGCTGGAACTTCGCATGGAGCGCAACGCCGTCCAGTTTCTCAGACCTTGGATTCAGTTGATGGAGCTGGCGGGACTGGCCTGCGCCCAGACTGTCGCAAAAGTATACGGCGCTGAGAAGTATCCTCGTGTACTCGTCTGTTGTGGTCCTGGGAATCAAGGTGGGACAGATGACGCCGTTAGGACTCGTCGTTTCAATCGATCTGCTAGGCGGCGACGGTCTGGTGGCTGCTCGCCATCTATGTGAGTAGTGTGCAAACTGAAGCGCCTCTGGTTGAATTCTTTGTAGCCATGTTTGGGTATAAGTCGACGATATACATGCCCAAGGTCAGTACGATTTCCGTACGCATACCTTTCTAATGGCTGATTCTTTGCAGCCAGGGTCCAAGGATATTTACAAGGTGCTTCGAGTTGCTTGTCAGTATCGCAGCCCACAGTTCATCTCAGCTTCTAGCGTCTTCACACTCAGTGCCAAAATATGAGCATCTCGACACTTTCCGGGGACGAGCAATCCTTGCGCATGGCACTCAAGTCTTCCGACGTTGTTCTCGACGCAATATTTGGATTCTCGTTCAAGGGCCCCATCCGCGCTCCTTCCGACACGGCGCTACCTACGCTTTCTGCGTCGGGTCTCCCCATCGTATCCGTCGACATTCCCTCTGGGTGGGACGTCGAGGCAGGAAACGAGGCGGGCGTTGGCTTACATCCCGACGTACTGGTAAGCTTGACTGCACCGAAGGCAGGCGTAAAACTGTTCCGCGGTCGACATTTTCTCGGAGGCAGGTTCGTTCCGAGGTAATTTTATTGTATACCCTCCTCCTCGATTCTCCTTGTGGCTTATGCGCAACACAACAGAACCTTGGAAGAAAAGTTCCAGTTGAACCTGCCCTCGTACCCGGGATACGAACAGATCGTCGACATTACAGAGCTCGAGCAGAAGTTGTAGTAAGTCAACCGTGACGATGTCTGCTGCTTTGGTAGATTTTCTTTACGTTCACAATTTCTGATACATTTCTCAGGACCATTCGCCATCATTTGGAAGTAAACCACCATACAAATAATCATCTTGATCTCTCGAATAAAAACTACGCCCTCGTACAGCCTCGTACTTTCCCAAACTTGCCTGGTATCAGTTTTTTCTTTCTCACCGTCTTGACACCTGCCGAGGCTATCAGACCTCGAGAGAGACTCACGCTGCCTCTGCTTGTCACTGTCAGCTACAGATGTACTTTCTTGGCTACGTTCTGCATGGACTTGAGAAAAAGAACATAGTTTTACTGCCTGACCCGTATATTTCTCTCTGCTTTGCGAATAAACCACAGCCCTTGGATGGCCACATATGTTCCTAGGATACAGCGGCCGTGAAAGATTCGATCAAAAGTGATTAGAAAAGTGTCCGTCACCTGGTGTCACCGCAATGTCTCTTGAATCCGAACTCCGTTCTCCGCCAGAGGTCCACAGTTTCCTGGCTCCCGCCGACGACGACGATGGCGACACCGCGTCCCAGCGCTCTATTTCCCTCTCCTCCCCCGCGGTTTCCCCCCGAAACTCCATCCAGAACCCATCCCAGTCCTTCGACACCTTTTCAAATCGCGCATCCATCCCGCGTACGCTCGACACAGACCTGAGCTCCGAACCGGACGACTCCAGCATGTACACCCATGAAATGGGCATTCCAGAGAGCCCGAATACGTCTGCAGCGCCCTCAGTGCTTGAAGAGCCGAAGGAACTCAATGCGATGCCCACGTATCCACCCTCCCCGCCCAGAGGCGACACGGCGTCCATCGCATCCGTGGCGTCTGGTTCGTCGCGCAAGGCGAGGCCTGAATCGATCATTGTGCTTCCGGGGGATCAGAAATTGGTTCTTGGTATTGCGCTGGTCGACTTCAATCATCTCGTATGTATTCCATTTCTAGCGCCGTTGCCCTGTTGAATTGCTCAAGGTTGGCCCACGGATCGAATACTCGACGGGGGATATCTTCGAGGACGAAGAGGTGACCAAGATCTTGCCCTTCTTGGCGTTGCCAGACGGTGCACACCTCGTATGTCGTCTGCTAGACATCTGCCAGTGGTTCTGACTGGATGTTACACAGAGCGCCGAGGACTACTCGTACTTCCACATCGTACCCTCGGGGCCTACTCCCACTACAATCTTTGGTATTTCGTGCAATCAGCAGATTGCCGCGTCCGCGCTGCTCGTCAAGATGCCCGACGTGACTCGCTCTACCGTTCAAAAGGCCGTTGTAGTGCTCGCCTCCAAGCCCATCTTTGGTCCAATACGGTACGCTCTCGCGTTGTTCTATTCATTCGGATTCTTATGCTGGCCTAGCGATAAACTTGGTGTGGTAACGACCGCCTTGTTCAACCAAAAGTGAGCCTTCTCATGAAATTCCTCGTCGCCCACGCTGACGCGAACCTCCAGGGACTTTTCGGAGACCCGTATCCTCGACGACTTCGGCTCATCTCTCGAACAGTCGCTTCGCACGCAGCTAACGGAAAGCAATCTCTACATGGGCACGAACCTCCGCGAGCTAGTTCACACCTTCCGCCAACGGACCCTCGTCCTCGTCAAAGCACTGATGCTACAGAAAAGAGTGCGCGACTCTACTGTTTCCCACACACTACTCCAGCTAACGACGTGGCCAGATAATGTTCTACGGACACCCGGTGGAGCGTATGTGCACCTACCAGTACTCCCTCGTTTCGCTCCTCCCGGGTCTCTTGCAGACCCTGGACGACTGTGGCTCCCCGCCCCTCGCTGCTCGTGCGCCGACACTCACCCGCCCGACGTCGCTCCGGACGTCGGACCGCAAGAGCATGATGGCGTACACCGGCCTCCCGCTCGACATCTTTGGCAAGGACGCGTTCTTCCAACCGTATCTGCCACTGCAGCAGCTCGACCTTGCCGCGGATACAAAGAGCTGGCTCTGTGGGAGCACCAACTCCATCATGACCCAGCGCAAGGAGATCGACTTGCTTGTCAATGTGTGTGTTTTCTGCTCTGTGTCTGACTGACGACTGACGATGGCCACCAGACGGAAACTGGCGTGCTCGAGTTCCGCGATCCCAAGCTCGAGCGGTCGGCGGGGCTGACACCAGCAGATCGCAAGTGGATGGACGATATTGTTAAGGATGTTAATGACGGCTGGAACGACGAGGAGGGCCGACCAGTCAGCATGATGTACGTGCCAATATTCTGTTAGTGTGGTCGCCCTCTCATCCTTGCCTCCCTTCAGGTTCAAGGGCAGCGACGACTATCTCCGAACCAAGGTACTTTTCTCATAATTAGTTACTATGTCGTGCTTATCACTTCCAGTTCGAGGAATACGTTTCGGCCGCGCTCTCGTCGGTTCGGTATCGGGATTTCATGGCTAAAGGCGAGGGGAACGGCGTGATCATCTCGGGCGGATCTGGTGTGTCGCGTCTTGACACCAATACTCTCGCTAACATCGGTTTAGGCGGTGACGCCAACTCCACCGAGGATTTCAACCCCCTCTGGATATCCGAGTTCAAGCACACCAATGCGTACGAGGTGTGGGAGCGTACGACGGATCCCCTGCTCTTTGATATTGTCGAGCCGCGTCACCCGTGCAATGAGAAGCCGTCGGTCGTCGCTGACATCGGACTCCGTCTACAGGAGGGTCTCCAGGACCTCAAGCTTGAGCAGCAGCTTGCCCCTGCGCGCGAAGCGGTCGCACGTACACTCACCGCGGGATCGACGAATTTCTTCAAGGCGGTGGAGGGCGTCCGGGGGCGGTGGAACGCACAGCGCGACTCTGTGTCTTCTATGGCGAGCGTCGACTCAAAGCGCGCGAGCACGCCGGTAGAGGTGACCAAGGCCGATGTGGCGGACGCGCCGCCGGCAGCCACTGCGAAACCCCTCCTGCTCGCACGGCACTCCACCATCATCGACCCGCCTCCGACACCGCCCGCTCGCCCTGCACTCTCCTCCTGGGGCTCGGGCATCGGCTCCTTCCTCTCCAACCGCGCGTCCAAGTTCTCGCTGCCGACCCTCGGGCGCCGAGAGAGCGTCGAGATGCCCCCGCCAATCGTGACGACACCGCCAGCAGACAGCCCGCACACGGCGCCGTCGTTCCTTGGTATGATGTCGTCGCCTTCGGCTGTCACGTCACCGTCGGTCTTCCCGCCCACGCCCCTCGAGCCCGCCCCACCGACCGCCGTCCCCGTCGTTCCCCCCGCCTCGCCGTCGCCGCTGCGGTCGCTCTCGCTGCTCACTCCGCGGGTGGCTCAGCCGGCCGCACAACCGCTGCCCGTACCCGAAACGGTGGTGGAGGAGCCGGCGCAGCTGCCCACGCTGGCGCCCGCGCTGCACGAGCTTGGGGCGGCTACTCCGGAGAAGCCGGCTGCGCGCGATGGCGAGCACGCCGATGGGGATTCGGACGAGGCGTCGTTCAGCGCAATGGCATTATGACCTTGACGCTGGATGTGTTGGGATGCGATTGCAGCCACCTTGTTGGTCGTGAGCGCGCGAACCCTTGTTGGGAGAAGGCTAGACGACTTAATATTCGGTGCTTTCCCTCCTCTGACTTTACGGGTGGCCTTCAAGCCATCCCGTATCATGAGTAATGTTGACCCCGTGATGCATTTTATATATTCGGTACTGTACAGGCCTGTCGCAGCGCGGCGAATAGTTTCTTCGTAGTAGATTTTCGATCAGGATAATTTTTATAAAGAGCGTGTTATCTGTTGCACACCCTTGTCTTGCTTTTTGCTCTTGCCATGTCCGGAGCACTCAAGGCCTGTATACTTATCTATCCGGTCGCAAGAGAAATGCGGCTCTATCTCGTCACTGAGGACTTTTCCGTTCGCCTTTGTTACCAGTTCTACACGACGTAGGTCGGAACCATCGGATACCCGGACGCGTCCTACAACCCATACCACGGCGAGGACCCCAAACTATGGTCCACATGGGTGATGGAGACCTCGAGTCGAGCTGAGTCAATGAACGGCTTCAACGCAGGAAGTATGTCGACGGTCTTCTTTCTCTGAAAGCTCATCTTGACAAGCCTCAGCTTGGAGTTCAATCCCTCCCCCATCCGCGCGGAGATAAATTCCAAGAGGGCGGCGTCGGATATTCCGATGCTGTAGTCTATCTCGAGAGACTCCAATGCAGGACAGCAGATGGCACTGGACATGCCAGGGGTCGGAGTGAGGACCTCCAGAGCCTCATCGTCAAGCGAGGAGAAAAGAGTATGTGACGGGATATCGTGCATCTTGAGCCGCTGCAAGGTGTCTGGCAAGCTACGTAGGCATTCAAGCAGGGATGATCTCGAAAATGAGTCGGTGTTGAGGATGAGAGTTTCGAGCCGGGTGTGGTGAGCAATGAAGCGGACCATGGATGGGGGCGTCTGCGTCTCCGGATCGGCCTGGCCAGATAAAGTGAAATTCCGTAATTCGGGCAGGATCGAAAGACAGTCTAATAGATGCGCGAACGCCGAATCGACGTTCTCGGTAGATAAATCCAGGGTGTGTAGGAATTTCAGCTCGATGGGGGGATGCGAGAGGACTTCGGTACTACCGCGGTCGTTGACAACGAGCGAGCATGTGCGAAGCTCTGGGCAACGGCCGAGGACATCGAGGGCTCGTGAGCTCGTCATGGAGGTTTCCCATGTGGCGCCATGCATATTCAGCACCGTAAGCTGGCGCCATCGGAGGGGTAGACTGTCGCGCGCAAATTCGTTGCTCGAAGCAGAGATACTGTGGACCCGGGGACCCCGAAGCATCCCGAATGATTCCGATTCACCGCTAATCCAATTGAACGGAATAGGATGTAAAACAACGGTCTCAAGGAGAGGAACATCACTTTCCCTGAGATGCGCTAAGTCGTCGAAGGCACTCGGTGGGGTTGTGCAATCGATGTGCTGCCAGCGGTGGGCGTATGGGATGAGCGCCTGTAGCAAGAAGCCCCCGAGTGGGTCGACGTCCAGCGCGGTGTCAACCGGAGCTCCCCCAGGTGGATATTGCAGTGATATTGACAGGGGGTACTCTCCCGAGCGCGCGAGCCACGACTTGGTAACCTGCAAGCGCTGTGCAATTTTATTCTGAGACTCGGGGTCCAAGCCAAAGTAATGCGGAGGCTCCACAATATGGAGTTTGGCCCAAAGACGGGGGGTTGAGAGCGACAGCGCTCGCCAGGAACTGCATATACGCCCGAGGAGAACGGGCGCCTCGGAAGCGCTCATCACGCAGTTCCGATGAGTTGGTATGCAGGCCACGAATATTTCCTGGATTATATCGAGGGGCAGTCGGCGGGCGGGAGAAAGAAGGGCCTTGTGAGCGTCTACGAAGGCGTTCAAATTGTCGCGTTCTTCGGCAAGTTTGTCGATTGCCTTCTGCAAATCGGCAATTTCATCGTCAAGTCGCCTCAATCGAAGAGTAGGTTCAACGAGGAGCGTTGTGATTTCTGCGACTTCCTCGTCACTGGGGCCAAGGGGGTGCCGAAAAGTTGGAGATGGAACATACGCTGATTTGGACATAAAATGAGGGCTGGCATTCCGAATATGACCTCCAAAAGTTTCCCCGACCAACGGTTCAAAAGATATGGGCATTTTCATTTGGCGTGATGGACTTCCTTTTCGAGGTGATGGATTACTATAAAAGGCAAGATCCTTACGTAAGTATTACGTTGGTTGGTTCAAGGTCGGCGGCTTTTTTTTTCGTAAGTTGCGCGGATTCAACTCACGAGTCGGGAAAAAAATGAAAGAAAAATATTGATTATTTTTGAGACAAAAGTGGGCATAACTTTCAAACTACGCATCGGACAAACTTTTGGACTTCAGATTCGGATTCCCAGACCTCATTTCCACCCGAAATCAGCGTGATATACTTTTCTCACGTTTCGGTACCCCCTTGACTGGGGCAGTAGTTCGTGCCCAGATGTGGGGCGAATGAGGAGGTCATGGTACATAGTCGGCTTAGGTTCGGTATCAATACACAGACAAACAGCGAAGTGATCCGGCGGACCTGGCGGAACTTTGAATTTCTACTTACTTCAAAACGAGACGCGCTCCAGATCTTGGGAAGCTTCGTTACTAGTTAAAATGCGGAATAGGATTCAACTTGTCAAGCTCCCAATTTCCATTCAAGAATACAATTTACATATGTATGTTGGTTCCGCAATTCCGTCCGAATCCCGGCCGCGCGCGGTACATCACAGCGAACCATTGAGACGTATATCTCGACTGCTAGCGCCAACGGAAATGCCAATTTTCCCTGCAGGGACCTGCCAGCGCTGCTGAACAACATTCCACACCGCCAAATCGAACCGTGAAAGTTGAATTGTTACGCCTTGGCTTTGGCTGGGCGAAACGAAGACGCTATCGAATCCCTTGAGGACGCGCGGCGGGGAGTTCGTCGACCCCGGCAAGGAAACGTAGAGTTGGGGAATCTGAGAAGATTGTAGACATGAAGTCGAACTGCAAGTAAAAAAAGTAATCATAACTAACCTCGTGTCCTCCAACCTGCCCGGTATTCTTCACGGTAAAGTGAACGGTAACGACGGGGGCGTGTAGCCTGGGATTGAGAAAGGTCAGAAGCGCGGATTCGAGTAAAGAGGCGTCCTTGCCAAGGGTCCACTGAGGAGCCGGGCCCCGTTGGAGCCTGGCCCCCACGCGGCGAGCCACGGATCGAGAGCCCCGAGTACGCGAAAGTCGTATAGGATAACCCGAATCCGAACTCAAACCGGGGAGCAATGCCTGCAGCATCAAAGTGCCGATAGTCAATAAAAATCCCCTCAGAGTACGGGATGTCCAAGATGGGAGTCGGCGAGGTGTAAATAACCTGTGCGGCATAGTCGTTGATGCTTTTACCAATCGTATACGGGAGGCGACCGCTGTACAATTATTGTAAAACTCGGAGTAAACGAAGAAGAATTTGGTACCGACCTTGGATTGTAGGCGCCAAATAGGACGTCGGTGACCGAATTGCCCTGGCGGACGTTGAACGTGGAACAACGTCAACGTAGGAGAATGAACTGACTGCTTCTTGTCCTGGGAGACCGCTCCAGACCTCCGAGCGCATAAGGGCAGGTTAAAATCATCGAATGTGGCGAACTTACAACAGCGGTAACTACCAGGAAAACTTGGTTCAACTCCAGATACTATGTGGCGGTCGCGTCCACTTACCATTGGGATGATCGATCCACGCCTCCACGACTATCGGGCCGACTGAATTCACCACGACGATGGTGTTGGCACTGAATTGCGCGACTTGCTTAACGAGAGCATCCTACATATAGTTTAGCGAATAGAAGAAATCACAGTCAACGCGAATGTTTTACTCCGCTATGCCTGAAACACACTTGGAGGTAAACTGCAGGGACGGAGATGAACAAGCGTTGAGACTGACCAGGCCTGCAAATCATTCCGGTCCCCAGCGTTACCTGAATGGATCGATTTCGAAATTCAACCCAAACGCAGATGTTTTTGGTACATACCCTCAATTAGTGCCCCGCCCTCCCCACTATCGGCGGTGATGAAAACAAGCGCAACATCTTTGCCCGACGCAACCGCCGCCGCTGCCGCTAGATCTGTATCGCTCAGCGAGGACGACACCGTCGTCCCATCCTGGGCGGCACGAGCCGTGATGGCGTCCAGAGGCTATAATCCATGTCACTCGTCGAATAATGCCCAAGAACAATTAGATGACGCACTGTGATAAGGTAGGGGAAATTAGCAGTTCCGCTGCCCCAGCCTAAGCAAAGTGATCAGTTCAGGTTCATGTTAAAATGCAATTGAACCCACCCATGGCCAAGACGCCATCGTCACCCTGACGATTTGGGAATCTAGTAGACGTCGGAAGCATGAATCAACATGTTCATTGCGTGCATCTGTCATTCAGCGCACCCGTTGGGGCCAAGAACCGCAGGACCAGCGCCGTTCCCGACAATACCAATGGTTTTCAGATGTTTGAACGGAAGCGTCTTGCCGCGATTCTTCAGCAGAACCGTCGACGCCTTGCCGATTTCTCGGATTAACCTTCCATGAACAATGTCAGGGCGAAATTAATCTCAAGTTGTCCCAGTAGGACCCACACTTTATGATCGTCTTGGACGTCGACCCGTTCATCGTCCGCCGCATTATTATCGTGCGAGTCAAAATTGACGGGTGGGTATCCGCTATCTTGCCCAAGGAGGTACCTATAGAATCGGGTCAATATGCGGCGACCCACCAGCCACGCATGAAATTTATTTACCAAGCGGCCAAAACGCGGACCGCCATATCGTCCACTCGAGCCTCGGAAACAGAGCCGTTTTGGACCGCCGCGACGAGCGTCGTTCCGAAAAACCTGTTGCCGAGAGAGTCTTGAGCACCGCCTTTCCCGCGGTACAGAGGTTTTCAACTCACGACGAATTTGTCCCGCGGACCAAGCTGCCTGGCATCGTCACCTACATAGGTGGACGCAATGAGTATTTGGACTGATTCCCTGGCGGCAATCTCACGTCTAGACCGGCCAGCACCGCGGCGGCTGTACTGTGAGTTGCTCCCCAGTCTAGGAACACGTCAGTTCAGATTCGGGTTGAATCCTCAACATCAAACTGACCGGACATGACGTCTGCAGGTGGGTTAGTTCAACCTTGAACCGCGTCAAGTACTTCTGCAACCGCTCACATCCTTGGAATCCAAACTCTCCCTTCAATATACCGTTGAGGGTCTTGTCGTTCTCGCAAGCGTAGGTGCCATTGACTGCACAAATAATCAGTAGCAGTAAGCTCTCGCCAAGTTCTGTACTGACTCTGGTTGTAACTGCACATGATGGCCGCGACCTAAATAGAGCCCGCGTCAGGCATTTACAGTATGAGAGGATTGTTTTTACCCCGGCCTGGACGCTGCGCAGGAACTGAACACCATGCCGTCAGTAAATCGAACCGTGGGAATAAAGATAGTTAACCGGAATAGTGTAGATCTCGTGTTGTGTTCTGCAGGCGCCGAAAAATCAAGAAAGTCCGGTAGAACGTGATCACTCGACGCACCGATCATCCACATCAGAGCTGCTCGTCGTTCGAAAATGCTCTTGCTCGTTATTAACGAAATGCTTCGCAGTTGCTATTGTAATCCTCAGCCCTGTGAAGAAACCAATTCGATGTGGAACCGTACCTTGTACTCCCTGGCTCTGCATTCCTATTGCATACGTATAATAAGGAATATTTCCCGCACACTCAACGAAACACGCACCAGTTACAGTCTCAAACGCGCCTTCACCCGAGAGGAAGGGATCCGCGCCGAACCTATCCACCTCTGTTAAGCCTTGGAATCAATGCGACTTGGTAACCTCCACCAACCCTTCCCAATTCCGCCCCGCGGCCGGCGCGCGCATAAGGTTCCTAAATCGAAACAAAATCGAGTCAGCTTTTCTTCAACCGCCGAACGTGCGAAACAGACATCATCGGGCCCAAAGCGACGTTCACGCCTGGGAGTAGTAAGTTTTCTGAGGAACAAACACGACCGCCGAATCCACCTTTGCCTCGGAACTCTGCCCCCATGGCCTCGCCGCGCTGGCGCATCAACGTGCGGTTGAACGTTGCGGCGACGTTTATGGCACTAAGGAAGGAAGGTTGATTCAGAGGAAGCTCGCGGTGGCATGCTCCGAGGGGAGGAAGCTCACGGAGGGAATGCCGAGACGCTGTGTAGGACAAATGTGAATTTATTGTTGAATGGAAAGATAGGTACAGAGAAGGAAGACAGACTTACTTGGAAGCCAAACGGACGCCGAGCGGGCTATCTGTCATATTAACATGAGTAAGGCACGACGACTCGGCGCGCCGGTTTAAGTGAACGAACCTTCCAAGCAGAATCCCGGAAAGTTGATCGAAGGTACAGCGAAGGTGTTGCCAATGCATCTTGCTGGAGGGGATGGATGGAATCAGAACCACGCGGTACGTACTAGCTATAGACTCACAATCATCGCCCTGTCCTGTAAGGAAGGCGGTCAGCCGATGTGGTGATGCCAAGGATTGAAAGGACTCGGAGGAAGAGAACATGCTTGCTTACCTGTGAGAAGATTCACCTTGTCTTCGAGCGCGAGTCGCGAAACGGCTTTCGATGCCTGGGTATCCGCTTAGCCGACGCAACAATGAAGCGACGCCAATCTGGCTTGCCTTTGCGTACGCAGTCGTCCAGCTGCGGGCCTGTGCGCTGGCCGTGGAGGAGAGTAACAAGAGTACCAGCACTATCGCCGAAACGTGAATCAGAATAAAGCGAGATGGGTTAGGCATTGCGCTTGGAGCATCGAGAGTGTTGAAACCAATGCCTTAAATACCAGGGCCAGCGCACGATGAACGGTACGGAGGACCGCGCTCGCCCCAGTTCCGCGAAGAGAACAGACAGTTTCGGGGCGCAGATGACGGAGCATATTTTGTCGAAGCTCGGGATGGACTTGTGCATTGGTCACGAGCTGGCGATGCAATACGGTGCCGGACATCCGTGCGAAGGGCAGAACGAAGAAGAAGGGGACAGTGGGCTGTTGAGGTTGATTATTGGGAATTCTTGCGAGTCAGCGGACTGGGAATGAGTGCCACTATCAGAGAATATTCCAGAGACCAGTCAGTTCATCGGCCGAAAAAAAGAAGAAGAGAATGGCCAAGGAGAAAGCGGCGAACCAGTTATGCTTACAGGCAGGAACAATCAGGGAATCCCAGAAAGGAAGGTGGCGCAGAACGGGAACAAACGCTCCTCATGCATATTAAAAATCCAACCACAAACTAACGAACATTGAACACGAAAGGATTCAGGAGATGACCGACTCACCAATTCAGTACGCCTCCGGCCCTTTGAACAACCCCTCCCGCGGATCGAACCTCCACTGCGGGGTGGTATACTGCAGCTCAAGCTCAAGCCGCCCCTCCGAAATGAGCGGGCCAACAATATCCACCTCCACCGCCCTGTCAAACTCAACCCTCACCTGTTCAAGCGGCGATCCCATCCCCTCCCGCGCGCGCACGAAATCGCTTACAGCGGCGTCCGAGAACCCCGCACACGGCGCGTTGACGGCGAGGTGCGTCAGGCGGGGGCAGAGGGGTTCCTCCAAGTCCTCCTCCGACGACGACGACGACGACGACGACGCGCGCGGGCCGGAGAGCAGCGCGAGGAACGCGTCGTCGAGGATCGGCTCGGGCCCGGCCATGGAGAGGAGCCGGAGGTGCGTGATGCGCGGGAAGCGCTGCAGGACGGCGACGAGGCTCGCGCGGGGGAAGCGGCTCGGGTCGATGAAGGCTTTCAGGCATCCCGGGCGCAGATCTGGGTCGTGACTATCCACGGCCCAGTCCGCTTCGTCGAAGAGCGGCGCGGAGCCAGGTGCGGCTGCGCGGTTGTGCAGCCGCCGCCGCCGCCCGCGCCGCGCGGACATGGCTTCGATACGCAGGGAGGCGAGGTTCGGGAGGGCGAGGTGCAGGATGGCGTCCGGAAGCGCGAACGGGCTCCCGAGGATGAGGGTGTGCAGGTGGGGCAGGGTGACTATGGGTGCGTTGTCCGAGGCCGCGTCGGGCTTGCTAATTTGGATTTGGCACCGCTGGAGGTTCGGGCATCTGCGGAGGACCTCGAGTGCGGTGTTGGCGTCCACACCGCCCTCCGTGCCGTGGTCGGTCCATGCTGGGAAGCAGATGAGGCTGAGCCCCGTCAGCTGCGACCATTGGAGGGGCAGCGAGAGCGGGTCGCCGGAGATGTATAGTGAGACGTCCCGCAGGCTGGGGATACACAAGGCATTGTGAGGGAACTCCCTGAATGGCTTGTTCCCAGAGTGTTTGATGCCGATACTTTGTAACAGCGGCAATTCGTTCTGCCCGAGGTTGAGGCCTCCCAGTGAAAACCCCGTCTGTCGGAATCTGCCACAATCTGCCGGGCGTTGCCCCTCTTCTGCCCCGCTCTGCCCATCAAGTAAAATTAGATTGAAAACGATCGTCCAGCGTTTACAACCAAGAATCCCCACTGAAGTCCTCTTAATTCTGGTGACTCCCAGGTGAGTTGGGAGACGAGTTCAAAATGGGCCAAGTCCAAGTCGGCACGAGGTTGCCGTGGAGGTACGTAACGGCCGCGCGGCCGTCGGAGCTTGAAATCCTCCTTGCTTCCTACCACCATCTCGCCCCGCCGCCACCTCTGCGCCGCTCCGTTTCCCCTGCCCTTTGCCTCATCTCCATCCTGTCTACCGCTCACCCTCCCGCGTCGACACCGGCGACCACCAACAGCCCGATATCCCGACCATTCGCGAGAAATCTGGCGCCTTCAATCGCCCCGCCATTCTCGTGTTTCCTCCGGCCCTCTCGCGTTCGACCGACCCATACTCGGCGACAGAGGTCCCAGGACACTGGTGGATATCACCGACGCGTCAGTCGTGTCGCAGTGAGGTAGCCTCTTTCTAATTCCATTCGGCGCTCCGACTGATTCTTCGCCATCTGCCCCAATTTACTACATCTACCCGCAAGCATGCTATCAGTACTGTTCAGGATAGAACCGATGGCGGTCTATTGTCCCGGATACAAGTGCGTGCTCTGTGCCCTTTTTACTTTCGTTGGGACTAACTGTGCCTCATTTCCAGCTGAGCTCGCGCATCGTGCAGTTCTCATCATTCCGGCGCCGCCTTCCTACTCCACGGTCGCCTCCCAGCGACACTTCTACACCGAGTGGATATACATACCGCTCGAAGTGCCCGGACCAACATACCGCCCCGCGTTATGCCTTTCCTCCCGGTCCGGCATCTGAGCGCGAGCATCTCCGAGTCTGGGGTCTGCAATACGTGCGCGTGATCATGTGTGTCTTAATCGTGTTGGTGTACTGCTCGTTTCCTAACCGCCGTTGCTTTGTAGACTGTTCGTTCTCCGATCTTCGAGCTCGGTAGGGCTTCTAGCCCTCTGGTGCGTGTTTTTTGCTCAACAATCCAGCGGAATAACCAACTCCTGTCATTTACAGCCCTTCTCGCCGCAAGGTAACGCCATCTAACAAATTTTGTGAGTTCCTCCTTTCCTGAGTGGACTGTGCCCGCACTTATCGCCGTCAGTCTCCAGGAATTATGCTCGGTTCTGAACTTAGTGTGGGTCGTTGGAGGCGGTTGGTTGCGCGGTCGGTCGTTTAGTACTATTTGAGCATGTCGTAGCGTAGAATCAATAAGATTTTCTATTAGATGCAATACAAAATGCAGCAGGAGTAGCGGGGCAGATCTGGTCAAACCAGAGCAAGAAATAGCAGCGGTGGGCAGCTGTCGTCAGCTATGCTTGGGCAAAACGCTGCCCAGAGTTGCCCCATTCTGCCCAGGTCTGCCCAAGTTTGGCTGGGCAGATTTGGGCATATCCTGGCAGACCTGGGCAGACGCCATTCTCACTGGGGTTGAGGGCTAGGTGGAGCGCGTGGACGCTCGCCGACAGCTCGAGATGGCGGAGCCGCGAGGAGAATTTGAGCACCGCGTGTATGGGCGAGGCGCGCGCGTTCCCGGTATCGGAAGGCCCGGCGTATTCGGTAAAGGACACCGACAGGGGACAGGTGGCGGAGCGTTCAAGCCACGCCTCGACGACCCGGTCTAGTGCCTGCACGGCCTCAGGAGGTGCTTCGTCGGAGTGCAGCGACGGTATGTGAATTGAGCTCCAGAGCCGCGGTGTCGAGTACGCGGCGTTGCGCCAAAGTCGGCAAATGCGCCCCAGAAGCAGCGGCGCCTCGGCGGGGTCGATGAGCGCGTTGTGCGTCGAGGGGAGGCAGGCGGCGAATATCTCGAGGAGGACGTCGTGCGGGATGCGGCGGATGGGGGCCGTGAGCGCGCGGTGTGCGTCGATAGAGGCCTTGAGCGAGGCGTGTTTCGCTCGGAGTGTGGCGAGCATGGTTTCGAATTCTGCGATCTGAGTGTGCAGACGGGCCAATTCATCCTCGGGCTCGACGAGAACGGCGTGGATGGTCGGTATATCGGAGTCCGAAGGGACGTAGTTCGTGTTGAGTCTGTCTGCGAAGGGAGAATCGTTGGGGAACATGGTCGGTTGTGGCAAGGATTGCCAGTGATTGGCGTAAGCTTGATCTCCCACGGTTCAAAAATATTGCCGACGTGATGTTCTCCCCCGCTAATCCCCGGCCTCTGGTTCCCATAATCACCACTAACACTGCGCGCTCGACGGAGAGGGCCTACCGGAAAAGGTGCTCCACCTGAATGCGCTCGAGCAAGTACACATGTTGCAATAATTTAATCGCTCTAGCCGTCAAACGGAGTGTTGAAAACTACAAGACTTGCGTTGTAGCGTCTGTATCGGAGAGACTAATCGAATCCTGATATTTAATCCCAAAAGCATACCGCTTCGGCTGTTAGTTCGTCAAACATGGTATCTGCGCGCTGAATCCGCTGATTCTCGTGGAGGACACGAAAATCTATCTCCCGTAGAGTACGGGCAAAATCCCTGTAAAACCCCGTCTCACCCTATGTACTTACTCGGATTTCCCAAAACTTCATGTTCGATAATGTGGCCACAGCCAAAGAAAACCAACGCCAGGCCTTCAAGTTCTCTCGCTTCCACCATTAGCACATCCCCCAACATCCCCGCTATTCCAAGGATCCAGATTCGTAGATTTAAACTCGGACCGTTCTATCCGATTGCCCAGCTGAACTGAACTGAAAATCGGCTTCATAAGTCTTTTTCTCGAGTCTCGACGCTCACTCAAGACTCGATATTCTATACTCATCTACGTAACGAGGTACGAGGTAATCTGTTGTAGCGTCTGTCTGCGAGAGGTTAATGCTTATCTGGCTTGGAGTCTTGGACTCGCGACACCGACTCCAGCCTAGGGACTCACTGCACCGACTCCAGCCTCGGGACTCACTGCCAGGGGCCAACCTCAGGCTAGTCTCTCGCAGCCAGACGCTTCAACATCAATCTCGTTCCTCGCTTGTTGTAACCTCAGGCCTGAGTCCCGTTTATCCGATTTCTGTCTACATCGGCCGCGAATGCACGGGTTCCAAGTCCGAGGCCATCGTGTAAAAAGCTCAAGCTTCAACATATATATCAGAAAAACAAACTAATCAACCAAGCGCAGACTTAACCACGAAGACTGGAGTATCAGACCGTTCCTTCAAGTTAGAGTACAAGACCTCAATAGAACGTTAAATAAATACTTAGGTGCTTTTGAACAAATTTCCTCCGCACGACGGCCCAACGACCCCATACTTATCGTAACCAAATCCATCCGGTCCAAGCACAAAATACGACCCCTATCCCCTACAACCTCCACCCGTGACCCTCCCGCGTGCCTCCCTGCCCTGTGCCTCCCTGCCCTGCCGTAACCACTTACTCCCAGACAACGTTATCGCAAACTCCCGAAGTTATCCCGTCTCGTACTTACCCCAAATTGGAGTAGCGGGGTTCTGGGGATGCGGGCCCGAATCGTCGTCGCCTCGGCTCCAGTTTTCCCAGAGAACGTCGGCCCTGGAGTCTTTCAGCCCTGAATTCGAAAGATTTCCGAGCGAACACTGAGTCCCATCCTATCCAGAAAAGCAGAGGTGTTTGATATATCTAAGGGAAAATGTGCAGTACTAACTACGTATCTATGGTGTGTCTATGTGAAGCAAGGAATACATACAGGATACATATAAGGAGGTCGGGATTCAGGGAGGGAGGGACGCATGTGGTGTCGGTCGAAAAAGCCGTGACGCCATAGAGGAAATAGTGAGGCGGGGGCGTAGGCGGGGATGAAAAGGGGAGGGGGATATGTGGGGTAGTTCGTTCGTCTATGGTATACGTTAGATAAATAGCACTCCAGCCAGCCAGCCAGCGTCCATCGCGCTCATCCTCGCCCTGTGCAGTGTGCGCCCAGTGTTCACGGGCTGGATACTCAATACCCCCCCTCCCCCCGCGACGCCGCCTCAAACGCACTAAACCCCGGCAACTCCACCCTCCCTCCTTCCCTCCCGCCTCCCCCTCCTTCCCCAGTCTCCCCTCCCCCGCCTCCATTCCCATCACCCCTAGGACACCCGCGCTCATCAAGTCTCGGCGACCCCGGGTGCTCGCTATTACTCCTGCTCCCCGCATGCGCCCCCCCAAGTTTAAGGGGCGGCAACCGAATAGGCGGCGACCCGCTCCTCGACCCAGGCACGCTGGAGCCGGCACTGCTCGCGCCCGTACTCGCGCTCGCGCTGTTCCACCCGCTCCAGCTGCTTGAGGTCGAGGCTGAGTTGGATCCCGAGCCCGAGTTGGAGTTGCTGTTGCTGTTTGCGTTATGACTAGTTATCGGGTTCCCGTGAAAATTTGAGTGGGAATGTGAATTAGAGGGGTGTGAGTTGGAAGTGGAGGAGGTGGGGAGGTGGGGGAACGAGGGCCAGGACGTCGTGCGCTGGTACTGCGGCGGGTGCGGGGCGGCGGCGCTATACGGGTAGGCCCCGGCGGCGGGGGGCGATGTGGGCGACAGCCCGTGGATGGGCGTCATCCCAAACGCCAGGCGCACCGAGTGCGCGAGGTGCTGCGGGTGCGGCGTGCCCCCCACCCCACCACCCCCACCGCCATGCGGGGAATCGAGCGCCAGCGGCGGCGGCGACGGCGCGCGGGACTGGATCGTGAGCGTGCGCAGCGGGCCGAGGAAGGGCGAGGTACTCGTGCTCGGCGTCGGGTGCCAGCTCCCACTCCCACCGCTCCCACCGCTCCCGCTCCCGCTCCCCCGCATGGTAAGCGGCGCCTCCGAATCGCTCGCCGTCCCCCCATGCTCCGACGGCGGCGACGCACTCGCCCTCCGATCGTCCACGTCGAGTGCATAGGGCGCCGCAATATGGGACGCGGAGCGCGAGTGCGCGGTCGTTGGGGGGAGGGGGAGGACGGCGGGCTCGCGCGAGGCGGGGGTCATCTGCCACGCGGGCCCGCTCAGCCTGCGGTGGTTCTTGCTGCTCTTCTCCCGCTCGCGGGCGTGCGAGAGGCGGAACGGGCCCGGACCCGGGGCGTCGTGCGATTCCGCGCGCCGTAGAGCCGCTGCGTGGCGGGCCTCGTACTCTGCGCGCCGGAGGGCCTCCTGGCGCTCGAGGGCGTAGAGCTCGTCCATGGCGACGGAGGAGAGGGTGGTGAAGGCCGAGTGCGAATTAGAGTGCGATTGGTGCGAGTGCGATGAGTGGGAGTGGCGGTAGCCGTCGTCGTCGTCGTCGGCTCCCCTGGTGGCTATTGTGTCTGTGGGCCGGGCATAGTCCGCCTCGTCGTCGCTGTTTGCGCGGCTGCGAGCCTTTTTCTTTGGTGGTGCGGGGTCGTTGCTGTGTATGCGCGAGTGGCGCGTGAGCTCGTCCGAGCGGGAGAAGCGCTTCTCGCACGACGGGAACGTACACACGAACGGTTTTTCGCCGGTGTGCGTGCGGATATGGCGTGTCTGGGGATGAAAAAAAAAGTGAGCAGGAGTGACGACAAGGACGGGGCTATGGTAGTTGCCTGGTGCTCGAGACGGCTGAATGCGCGGCCACAGAGAGGATACGGGCACTTGTAAGGGCGGGGCTGTGGTTGTTGTGTAGCCGCCATTCGTGGTTGTGGTGGTTGAGGAGAAGAACGGAGATGCGTTTATCCCTCCCGAAACGACCCGCGCCCCTTCCCCGCAATGATCTTTATCTGCGATAATCGACATTTCGGTCCGACTACCGCCACATGTGAATCCTCTGGGCCTTATCGTCATCTTTTTCTTCCTTTTTTCCTCGTTGTTTTTCCCTCTGGGCTGAGCCCAGGAATGCCCCAGACTCGCTCGGGGTTCCTTTTCGCTCATAGCGCCCGTAACCGCCCCCAATTTAATTGTTAATTTTATCCGTCCCCGCCCCCACAACCACAGCCCCGGGATTCGGAAGGTACCTACAACAAGCATGTGAATGGCCTCGCGTAGATTAGGATAGGAGCGAAAATCTATCGCAAAACAATCCCATGTTATCCACCTCATCGTCATTGGAAAAGCCGTCCACGGTGGGGAAATCCGATGTTAACGGTACGTACCTGAAACAGATCGAGACAATTGAAAAGAAAAAAAAAACCGGGGGTGGGACAAAGATGACGCCTTGGTTGGGCGAGATGGGCACTGGGCTTGCTCTCGTCAAGGGTCAAGCTTTCGAAGCCGAAGCGTCTTTCCTGCGGAGGATGTAAGTACTTACGACGGCATCCAGACATCCGCTCCAGGTCGAAATTTCGAATTCAACGACGGTGCCGAGACTCGTTTTTGCTATACAGATGCAGACCCGGTTCTGCCCGAGGGTTCGAGGGCACGATGCGCAATACGGCCGCAGAGAATCACGTATGTGTGTATGGCCTCGAGCGCCTTACATCCTCTTACATCTTGGTCTCGTCGTCTGAAGATTGATCCACCTCACGACCGCGAAACACTCGGAATCGGATGAACGAACGCCCGAGGGTCGAGGCCGGAGGCTGTCGGAGACTCGGAACTGGACAGCCACCGCTTAGACCGCGTAAGGAATGTTTTGTTGCAGACGCGTGCGCCGCGTGCGCATGAGATGGATCATGGATGGCGGATTTAGGCGCTGGCAGCCGCGGTCCGCTTCGAGAGACGCACGTTGGGAGAGCTCGGAGAAACCAAGTCCTCTGGGCAGATGTTGACATCGAGTGCGTAGTGCGCACGGTCGTCGTCGACCACCGTGATCATGATTCATGACCACCGCGTAAAGTACGTGCGCGTGCGCAGGAGATGGCGGATTTAAGCAGCCGTGCGCGTCGATGTGGCCAGCGAGAGGTCGCGTTGTGGAGGACAGAACGGCGGCGGGGAACTCGGAACCTGCGGTACTTGGTCTCTCTAGACAGACGCTCTTTCAAACCTCGCATGATACTTCGGAAGCCCTGAGGGATATGATATGTGGCTCGCGGGAACTGGTGCAAGTATCGTCGGATGCTCGGATCGAGCACAAGCTCCAGTGTCATTCAGACTCTAGAGTAAAGCAGCCAGACCTGGGCAGAGCAACGGCGGGCATGAGCAAGGCAGGAGTCGCCGCGTTGGCTTTATTTGGCTGGGGACCCCGTCGTTCGGCATCACGGCTTGCCTCCAATCACATTATCGAACTTTGGCGACTCAAGAGACGGCGGTCTCCTCATTTGATCACTTCGCATAGAGTAGTAAGTACACGGTCCGCCCGGCGGCGCAATTCATATACTCTTCGTCGTTGTCCGAACCCAGTCTCCGTGCAAGCTGAACCAAAAAAGGTCGTCCAATATCAGCAGGAGCTCAGCGCTCAACAGTAACACTCCCTCTCTCCCTCCCTCTTCCAACCATGCCCAGAACGAAGAAGACTCAGGGCGGGAAGGGCAGCGCCCTCAAGCCTGTACGCGACGCAGCCGAGGCAGCCGAGGCAGCCCGGTACGTCTTCCACCAGCTTCCACCCCTCCCCCCCCCCATTTCCGCGTCCGCGTCCGACTGTGCGTCCCTCATCCTAATCCTGATCGTGTCGCAGTACGCTCGCGGAGAAGAAGCTTAAGAAGAAGAAGAAAAGATCCAACCGCACTCGGACGGACACCCAAGGCCGCCTGAGCGCGGCGCAAGGAATTGAAGATTCAGCGCGAGGCAGGCTCGCGGCGAACCCTTCTCCTGCCTGGCTGGCGATGATGGCTGAGCGCGAATCCCAATCTCAATCCCAGGCAGCTTCTGCGCAGACTCGGACCCAGGATGAGGATGAGGATGTCGTGCGAGAGAGTGCTGGTATTGGTGCCTCCCCTCGGCGCGCCGAGTCCGAGTCCCCAGCACGTCTCCATGGCGTAGAGGAGCCTGTCGCCTCGGGGTCCGCCTCCGTAACGGATACTACTCCTACGACTACTACCACCGGACCCGCTTCTGCGCACCCCCTATGCGGATTGACTTCGGTGGTATGATGGGCGCGGCGCTGCTAGCAAAGTCTCGTTCGTGAACGCGATCGGCCAGTCGGTGTGGAATATGGCGGTAGTTGGAGGGTCGGGCTGGCGGCGGGGACTGGCTAGTGGTCCGCGTTTGAAACAGACGCGGCCGGTGCTGGTTCATGTCCAGAGTTCTATCGGTCGTCTGCGTCTTGTGGGCCGTCAGACGTGATGATGGTTTTCGAACAGGGTCCCCGTTGGATCTGTACGAGAGCTGGTCTCGACCTGTATACTCCTACCTCATCTCACAAGCTCTGTCCACTTGCAAAATCCTCGAATTTCGCGTTTGCACCACGATGACCACCAACATACAGATCCACTTCCAAGGCGTCCGATACGCCCGTACCCGCTGACACGCTGGGACATCCCCGGCCCTAGCGCGGCAGCGTCATCCAAGTTCCAGCCCATGCCCGCCGACGCCGCCTTCCTCGTCGTCCACCAGAGTGACCAGACGCGCTCCGGATCCCTCTTCATCAACTGCCACGGCGACAGACGCCCCGCCCCACTTACCCTGGACGAGGCGCTCTACTGGGGTAACGACCTCGCGCACGACGAGATGGTCTTCGCGCACCGCGCGGTTCTGCCTCCGCATGATCCTCGACTTCAAGAATGTCCTGCGGCACGAGAGGTCCCCCAGCCATCGGGCGTACCAGCGCCTGCTCCGCGATGCCGAATTCCACGCCACCCACCTGTCCGCGCTGCCGGACAACGACTGACTACCTTTTGGTGCCCGTTCACTACGGGATGTGGGTTATGGACACGGGGAGGTGGGCGGGGGAGGTGCTACTCAGCGTCACGCAGTGGTGTGGGATGTCGTGGAATGAGCTGTCCTACACGAGGGCGAATACGGAGGCAAATAGGTGTGCATGTATGCTGCAATGTTCCTGCGCGTCTGTGAGGCGCGTCCCCACTGGATGCTCGTCGGCCGTACCTTCAGGCCCTTCCTCTTCGTTCGACTTCCGACAAGTCACGTTCGACATCAATGCCCGGGCCTCTCCCAAGAGGACATGATCCTGAACGGCAAAACGCCGTGCTACATCGTCGGGTTCTCCGACGCCCGCGCGAAGCACATCTGCAAGTGCAAGCTCCCCGTCCTCCCCCTCGGCTCCTTCATCCCCTCAGCAAGGCCGGGTGCGCCGAAACTGGCGCAGTGCTGCTTATGCTGCAGTTCATGGATGATTTCGAAGCGTGTTCGCGAGCAGGATACACCCTTGATGTGCAATGCTAACGACGTCTCATGTAAAGCCATCCCGGCGGCCAAGGTCCTCGCTCGAATGGCACGACGAGTACACACGCTGCTATCCCAAAACGAACCCTGTCGACCTGCTACTGGCGCAGCGCGTCAAGCTCTTCCCCGACGCGCGCCTGTTGTACCCTGGACTCGTCGAGGTGTCGTCCGCCGGCGACGAGCTGTACTCGGAGGCGATTTTCACCCAATATGGCGACGGTGCTGACGAGACGACGGACGAGGACGATGCGGTTCTCGACGACGAGTGCTGCGCGAGCCCCGAGCCTGTGGAGGCGATCGTCGGCGAGTTGCAGCGTGTACAGCTGGAGGACGCTGGCGTAGAGTTGAAATTTGGACCTGGTATGTGCTTTAATCCTCACTCTCTATCATTCTCCGCTGACGGATCCCCTCGCAGGTCGAGGCGTTACCGCTCGCTCGTAGGATTCTGCCGTTCTTGCCCCGCGTTGTGTAGTTGTCCATGTACGCTCTCTGCTTGCTCAGAACAAGTTCATGTCTTGTTTCGCAATATACTGTGCAGCGAATCTCGTGTCAGTGGTAAATCGACGCGTCCGTTCCGGACTATCATCTGATCCAGATGCGCACGCATACATTGACGAAGAGCCAATAGCTCGACTCGGCTTATTTCTGTTTGCCACTGCTTGTCCAGGCCATCAAACGCGATCACGCATGTTCGCACAGAACCACCATGGCCAGCATCCTCGTCCGCTTCCAAGGCCTTCCTCAGACTCCGACGTATACCGCCAGATACTGCAATATACCCGTCACGATGGGTTATTCCATAATCTGCCAGCCGACGCCACTGGCCTTATGATCCCAAAAACTCATTCGCTTTTCACCAACCGCTGGGGGGACAGGCGTCCTCAAGAAATCACCTTCGACCAGGTGCGGACGTGGGGCTCCGCCGACCGGCAGGACGTCGAGACGATCTTCGTGCGGGCCAATCCCACCAGTACTGAACGGTTTTGCCTCCGACTGGTTCTCAACCCTCAGAAGGTCGCGCGCCGCAAAAATTCCCCCCAATATGCGGCGTACCGGAGGCTGATCGGCGATGCTAAATTCCACTCCAATCACCTCCCCGAAGCAGAGGGAAGCCTCGTGCCTAGACACTATGGGATCTGGCTCATGGAGACCGGCGACTGGGCAGGCCAGATCATGTTCAGTCTGACACAGTGGGGCGGGGTTTCATGGAATGAGCTATCACATAGTAGGTTCAATACAGAGGCTAACAGGTACTACTCGTGCAATCCCTTTTCTTTGTGTGCCCATGCTTACTTTTTCCAGAATTCTCGTTGGCCGTACGTTTGAGGCTCTGCACGACTACGGCGTCGACCACGGCGGTCTCGGTAATTCTGAGAAATTCCGCCACGTCGTCGTCGACCTCGATGCGCCCGGCCTTTCACGGGCTGACCGCTTAAACGGCAAGGCACCATGCTATATCGTCGATTTCTCCGAGGCAGAGCGAGACCACGTTTGCCGCCGCAAACTCCCAATCCTACCTCTCGGCTCGTTCCTGTATCCGAATGAGGTTGGGTGCACTGAAATAGGGAGTGCTCTTATTCTTCTCGACCTTATGCAGAAATCTGATAAACGTAAGTTTTCATTTCGTCCAACCGCCTTTGGTTTGACGAGGTTGTAGTCCATTCGGCTTCTGAGGTCCTCGACTGGCACAGCGAATATTCCGAACGCCATCCTGACGCTCCCAATTGGGAGGTGTTGCTAGTGCAGCGAGCAAAATTCTTTCCCAGCGTGCCACCGATAGATCCAGACGAAATGATGCGCATTACCTTTGACGAGGACGACGAATACGCTGCAACCATCACCGTGCTCGATTCCGACGAAGAGATTCAAGAGAAGGAGCAGACGAGCGGCGAGAGCGACACCGTCGTCAAATTACGGTCCGACTGCTCGATCCCCGGGTTAATGGAGGTCGCCATCGGCAAGTTGTAGCGTATGCAGCTGGAGTACCTCTTGCTGGACTGAAGATCTACCTGTATGTACTTCTCTTCGTCCCTCTCCGACGTCTGAGTCGTGACGCTTTGGCGGCTTCGCTCGCAGGAAGGTCGCACTGTCTCGTGTCAAAGTATCATCATATCTTTTATATCTTGTCCGCTTTTTACACCTGCTATCGTTGCTCTCTGTACACCTCCATGCTTTTTTTTTACCAGGGAGGAGCCCCACGCAATATAACTTATTATAAGTTTTTGTAGCTGTGTACGTAACAATCGACGCTTGACGAACGCCATGATCCTCGTTTTCCCCCAATTTCTTCCCCTAGTAAAACAAACCAGCTGGTGCAGCACAAGTGCCGTCGACATCTGTGGCTTGCTCCTGTTTATAGCCTGGTTGCCCATTGTTCTTCGCTTCTGCCCATTTGACTCCAGCTTTCCGCTCTACTTCAATGACCACGACACGACTCCGCGTTCGCTTCCAAGGCCTCCCCCAGACTTACACCGCCATACCATGGAGTATTCCTGGTCACGATGGCTCATTCCAGCCGTTGCCAGCCGACGCCACTGCCCTTGTTATCCCCAAAACCCGTTCTCTTTTTGTCAACCGCTACCCAGACAGGCGTTCTCATGAGCTCAGTCTCGACGAGGCGCGAACGTGGGGCACCGCTGACCCGGACGACACAGAGACCATTTTTGTGTGGGCCAAATCCCCCACTTCTCACCGCTTTTGCCTGCGCCTCGTCCTCAACCCGAGAAAGGTTGTTCGCCAGAGGAACTCTCCGCAATATCAAGCGTATAAGAGGCTGCTCGAAGACGCCAAATTCCACTCCGATTGCCTCCCCGAAATCGAGGGAGGCTTCGTGCCTCGGCACTACGGGATGTGGCTCATGGATAGCGGCGAGTGGGCTGGCCCCATACTGTTTAGCCTCACTCAATGGGGCGGAATCTCATGGCATGACCTGTCGTATTCCCAGTTCAATACGGAGGCGAATAGGTATTTGTGACTTTCGTTTCCCCCGACCAGTGCTTACTGTTCTTTGTAGGATTCTCGTCGGCCTTACGTTCGAAGCTCTGCATGATGCCGGTGTCGACCATGGCGGCCTTGGGAATTCTCACGAATTTCGCCATGTTGTCATCGACCTCTACGCGCCCGGCCTTTCAAAGGACGACCGCTTAAACGGCAAAGCACCGTGTTATATCGTCGGTTTCTCCGAGGCAGATGGCGACCACTTTTGCAACCGCAAGCTCCCAATCTTGCCGCTTGGCTCGTTCTTATATCCGGATGACGTTGGATGCTCTGAAATAGGCGGCGCCCTTATTCTTCTCAAACTGATGCAGCATTCTGACAAACGCAAGTTATCCTTCTTTGCGTCTCACCATTCAATTTGACGATGTTTGCAGTCTTTTCTGCTTCTGACGTCCTCGACTGGCACACCAAGTACTCCGAACTCCATCCCGATGCCCCCAATTTGGAGGTGTTGCTAGTGCAGCGAGCAAAATTCTTCCCTAGCATGCCACAGATATATCGTAACCAGATGCGCATTACCTTCGACGAAGACGACGAATACGCCGCGACCATCACGATGCTCGATTCCGACGAAGAGATTCGAGAGGAGGAACAGACAAGCGGCGAGAGTGACACCGTCGTCAAATTGCGGTCCGACTGCTCGACCCCCGAGTTAATAGAGGTCGCCATCGGCAAGTTGCAGCGTATGCAGCTGGAGCATCTCTTCGTGAACTCAAAACCTAGCATTCACTTCTCATCCTCCCTTCCCGAGGTCGATACATGACACTTCATGGTCGCACTGTCTCGTACCATGTATCATTGTATTCTGTCCGCTTTCCACACCCGATATCGTTGCTCTCTGTACACACATTCATGTTTTTTTTTTACCCCGTGTACGTAACGAACGACGCTTGACGAACGCCATGATCCTCGTCTTGCGCCCTCAGGCTGCCAGGAGTCTCGTCGATATCTGTGGCTTGCTCCTGTTTATAGCGTGGCTGCCCATTGTCCTTCGCTTCTGCCCCTTTTGACTTCAAGTCTCCGCTCTCCATATTGAAGTTATGACCCCGACACGACTCCGCGTTTGCTTCCAAGGCCTCCCTCACGCGTACACCGCAGTGCCATGGAAGATTCCTGGCCACGATGGGCTATTCCAGCCATTGCCAGCCGATGCCACTGCCCTTATCATCCCCAAAACTCGGTCTCTCTTTATCAACTGCTACCCGAGCAGGCGTCCTCGGGAACTCACTCTCGATGAGGCGCGAACATGGGGGACCGCTGACCCGGACAATACAGAGACAATTTTTGTACGGGCCAAATCTACCACTTCTCATCGGTTTTGCCTGCGCCTTGTTCTCGACCCGAGAAAGGTTGTTCGCCAGAGGGCCTCTCCGCAGTATAAGGCGTATGAAAGATTGATCCAAGACGCCAAATTCCACTCCAATTACCTCTCCGAAGCCGAGGGAAGCTTCGTGCCGAGACACTATGGAATGTGGTTGATGGACACCGGCGAGTGGGCCGGCCAGATACTGTTTAGCCTCTCCCAGTGGGGCGGCGTCTCATGGACTGAGCTATCACATACCAAGTTCAATACGGAGGCTAACAGGTATCTCTGAATTCGCTTTTATTTGCGTGACCGCGCTAATTTTCGTCTAGAATCCTTGTCGGTCGCATGTTTGAGGCTCTACATGATTATGGTGTCGACCATGGCCGTCTTACCAGTTCTGTAAAATTCCGCCACGTCGTCGTGGACATCCACGCACCAGGCCTTTCAAAGGACGACCGGTTAAACGGCAAGGCGCCGTGTTATCTCGTCGGTTTCTCCGAGGCAGATGGCGACCACCTTTGCAACCGCAAGCTTCCAATCTTACCGATGCGCCCGTTTCAGCAAATGAATGACGCTGGATGCTCTGAAATAGGGAGCGCCCTTGTTCTTCTTAATCTTTTGAAGAATTCCGATAAACGCAAGTTAATTTTTTTTTGTCTCGCCTTTTGATCTAACCAGTTTTCAGTCATTCCGGCCTCTGAGCTCCTCCACTGGCACACCAAATATTCCGAACGCCATCCTAATACTCCGAATCTGGAGGTGTTGCTAGCGCAGCGGGCGAAGTTCTTCCCAGCAATGCCGCGGGTATATCCTAATCAGATGCGCATTACCTTTAACGAGGACGATGAATACGCCGCGGTAATCTTTACGGTGGATTCCGACGAAGAAGCGGAGCCAACGAGCGGCGAGAGTGACACCGTCGTCGGTTTCCAGTCTGACTCCTTGACCCCCGAGCCAGTGGAGGTGGTCACCGGTAAGTTCCAGCGTATGCAGCTGCAGCACCTATTGCTGGCCTGAAGGTTCAGTGGGCTTCCCGCTACCTCCTGCGCTCCTTTTCCAGGTCGAGCCCGACCTAACGTTTCACTCGCAGCCTAGCACTCTCATGTATTATACAGTACTAGTGTCTCTCCGCTTCACTAGCATCACGTCCGCTTGCCAATCCCGTTATACACTATCTACACCTGCATGTATATTTTAGAAAGGGCCTCCGCACAATAGACACAACATACAGTATATTCAATGATCCATTTTATAGCGTCGACACACAGTATTCATATATACGTGCGTCCACTGGTCTCCTCGAACACGGCAATGGGGGCAGCCTCAGGGTGCCTTGTCTTGTGAGCGTCGTTCGTTGCCAGAAGAGCGCCAGCGCCTGGGTGGGTGTATACGGTGTTGACGACGCAGGTGGTATGGACCTCGTCGTCAATGAACGGGTATAGGGTGCCATGCCGACGTCGGGCTGAATCCACGAGCAAAGTAGGATGCCTGTGGGCGTCGGGTGCTGCTTCAGTGCGAATGTCGAGCGGCAAGAAGCGAGCGAGTGCGAGGCGGATGGGACACCAAGCAAGACAGGACCTGCGACGAAGTCAGCATCGAGTGTAAGAGATCAAGGCAGGAAGAAACTAACCAAACACAGCACCCTTCGTGCCACGAGAGACTCCAGATTTGAAGGCTGCTTGCGGAGTCGGATCGACCACAGGCCGTCGCCTGCGGCCCCTCTGGAGTAGGGTCGGTGGTGAGGGTGGCATAGCGGTCGTGTCGCGTCGGTGTCCCGTCGGGGCCGGGATAGCGGGCGACGGGTTGGTCGGAGAGGAAGACTGTTGGTCCTAGCTCGCTTGAGTTCCGTCTATCCATCCCAGTGGCGGGGCAGATCCAGCCAGTAGGCTATGCCCTCGCATTTATCCGATTGCGTCCTTGGGGTCGACGGTATAGCGAGCTTGATGGGGGGGCGGCGTCGAGAAGAGGGCACGAGTGAGCTGCGCGTGTGAGAGAGAGAGGCGAGGGAGTAAGGTAACGATTACACAGCGACAGCGGGGCGACGAGGTCATCGGGAGAGGGGGAGTGGTGCGTCTTAGCTCCCGGAGCCGCGTCTATGCGTCGCAGAGAGGAGTCGACATCTTGCAGAGACCCAGACCAGGATCGTTTGCGTCGTCTTGAGGCTGCTGGGCGGGGGACAACATTGAAAGAGAGAGGACAGCAGGAGCAGCGGCGCGACGCCAACAGGGGCGGCGAGGGTGTCGGGGGAGGGGACAAGTGCGTCGTAGCTTTCCGGAGTCTCGTCTATCCGTCGGTCTGCAGCCGCTCTTCCTGTGCACTTGCGGGGCCTATCCAGCTTGAGCTCACTGCTGAGGGAGTATTTGGAAGAAGGAGCGAGGCCTGAGTGAACTACGTCAGCCACACGCCGACGACGGCGAGACATACGCCTACCGTGGTCAAGAGTGTCGAGGGCAGGTAGAGGAAAGACGGCGAGGGTATACGGCTTGAGGTATAGGGAAGGTTCGAGGAGGTGGTGACCGTCGTGGTAGAAAGCAAGACTAGAGAGAAGGGCTGCCAGATATTTGTACGGCTGACATTTGCGCGAGTTTGGGCTCGAGTTCATGGTGTCAGGTACCGCCTATGAAAGGGTTGGTGCTTGCCGCACGGTACACCCGAGAGGAATTCGAGACGTTGCCAGTGAATGGACTCCTCAGATACTGCTACAACAACGAGTCGACCGTTGCCTGGAAGAAGTCGAGCCAGGGGCTTTGAAAGCGCTAGCAAGAGGACGAATAACGCGAAAGCGCCCCAGTCCGCGGCCTGCATTCGCCTCTTGAGCTGGCTGGTTGTGGTCGGAAGCAAGCGCCGATTTCCTTTTTGGGACGGCATCGATCTCTTCCTCCCTTCATGCACACCGCATCGCCTTGGCCAGGCTCAAGCTTGCCACTCGGAACAAGTTCAAGACAAATACACATGCATTCAAACGACTTCATAATCCGGTACACTAGTTACACATCCTCCCCCGAGTCCTCGGCCGTTTGTGGCCGTTTGTGGCAGAAATCTTCCGGGTCTTTGCCAGTTAACTTGGGCCCTGCTTCCCCTTTCCTTTGAGACCTGAAGGCTTCGACGGCGCCGCCGGAGCAGCTTGAGTCCCGCGCCTCGGCGGCCGAGCCCCTTGCTGCGGCTCTCTAGCAGTTGGCTGCACGGCGATCGACGGGCCTGGAGCGGTTCCAGCAGCCCGAGTCTGGCTTCGAGTGCGGGCTCTTGGCACGACAAGTTGCACAGTGGGAGCCCGAGTCTGAGGAGGCTCAACAGGTATATCACTGGAAGAAATTAGATCAATGGTAAACGGAACTAACATGGGCACACTCACTTGTCAGGACGGGGTTGAAAACGTGGAATCCGGCTCTTGATCGTCTCTCTTCCTACAGGTGCGGCTACGGGGACAGGTGCGGCCACGGCGACAGTCGGATCCAGGATGTCGAAGGCACCTGAGAGCGTAGATTCATCAACCCGCGAGTTGGAGATGTCTATGTAAGACGGCTTTGGCAGGTTTGCTCGCAAAGCACCGTCTTTGGTTGCCGGCTGGTCGTAGTACACCACACCGACAGTACCATTCAAAAGGTTTACCCCTGCGCGCCGGTTCGAGTCCGCCGGTGGTGGGCCCTCCCCAGCCCGTGTAAAGTCACGGTAATGCACCGGAATGAGACGGCCGTTTTCTGACATCGCTTGTCTAAATGTTTTGAGGAAGTCCTCTGCGTACTCGGGCTTGTTTGCTATCCGGTACATGCTGTACATTGTGTACATCAGGGACTTGGTTGGGTCCTCCGAAGCACTGTCTGCATTGTCCTGCGGAACACCGTTTGCAGAGAAGGCTGAATAGCAAGAAGAAATATACAGTCGCTGCGGGGCTCCAGGGTCCTTGATTGCAAAGAACGAGAATTCGTGACTGGAGCCCTGCGCAAAATACGACTGCTTCTCGTGAAGCTGATTCCAAAGTTGGATGATGGGCTGCGTGGCCGAACCCTGCATGTCCCTATAGAATGTGGGATACTTGAAATCGAATTTGAACCCAGCATCATCATGTTTGAACGTCAGGAGATCCACTTGGTCCTCTTGGACGTCAAGCAGTCGTGAAATAAATTTGTGATTGATCGACCAATACGTCTTGAGCTCGGCAGATGCACGGTCGATTTCTACATCTGCAAATGCATGGGATTGGCCGGTCCCTGATATGATTTTGCCCTTCCGAGGATAGTAACGCCTCGGGTCCTCCGGACCGTAACCCTCCAAGAGATTCAGATATTCTGCGATGATATGGGCAAAAAACACTCGAAAGTGGTATTCCACGTCTGCCTCGCTGAACACTTTCAATGAACAATTGGCAACGGTGGCACCAGCGAGCAAACGCTGGAACGTTTTCGAGTCCATCGGATGCTTCTCCAAATCCTCGCCTGGAATTGTAGAAAGGAACTTGTGGAGGTACGAGCCCAGGTTGGGCAAAAACACAATTTCCTTCAGGTGGAGCTCAGGTGGTTTGAGCTCGACACCGCGCGTGGGACGGGGTGAGATCCTCGTCGCAGATTCAGGAATAGGGCGGGAAATGTGGCGTGTGAGAAGGAAGTCGTGAAGCGTGAGCCTCGAACCGAGGAAAGAGGCATCATAATCCACTTCGCCCGACGCATTGAGAATGAAAGTTGTGTCGGAAAGGATATCAATCGGCACAATTTTCTCGTCGGCAGAAGGGGGGTGGGGTTCCTCTTCCCGCGACACATCGGAGGCGAGAGAGGTGTCAGAGGGAGGGATGTTGATAGAGGAATTTTCTTTGCCATCGGAGGTGGGGAAAGATAGATGACGTGCCCCCGTGGTGTTGGTATCGTCGACGGAGGAAAGGAAGGCCGGAGCAGACGCCCAATGCTCGCTGGAGGCACGCCATGGAGTACCCGCCGTCGCGGCAATGGAGTCAAACCGACTCTCAACGCCGTCTATATTTTCTGAGTCCAGTCCTAAGTCTTCTGAATCCAACCCTATTTTCATCGAGACGTCGGCCTCATCAGTGCTGAGGGATTCCCCAGAAGGGTCTGTGGGCGTCGGTGAACTGGGGGGATTGACGATGAGTGAGGAGTCGAAGTTGGGGGTGGTATCAGGGAATTGAGAAGCACTGAGGAACTTCAATTGCGCGTCGAAATTGCCACGGCGTTCCAGAAAGGCAGTGGCAAACTGGATATCCGAATGGGCGCGGTCCAAAATTGTGTCCAGAAATTCTACAACGGCGCTGTAGCAATCGGATAAAGTCGTTGGGAGCGGCGGCGGCGGGGACTCAGACATTATTCCAGACAAACGAGTAGGCAGGTTCCGGTGGCGATTGTGGCGTTCAAGAACAAAAGGTTAATTCAGTGTCGTGATCGTGACCTTACGTGACTGACGCGTGTTGAAGTTCGCCACACATCTTGCCTTCCGCCATGACCCCGACACGACTCCGCGTTCGCTTCCAAGGCCTCCCCCACACTTACACCGCAGTACCATGGAAGATCCCTGGCCACGATGGGACATTCCAGCCATTGCCAGCCGATGCCACTGCCCTCATTATCCCCCAAACTCGATCTCTCTTTATCAACCGCTACCCAGACAGGCGCTCTGTTGAACTCACCCTCGATAGGGCGCGAACATGGGGAACCGCTGACCGGGATAATACAGAGACAATCTTCGTGCGGGCCAACTCCACCACTTCTTACCGCTTTTGCCTGCGCCTTGTTCTCAACCCGAGAAAGGTTGTTCGCCAGAGGGCCTCTCCGCAGTATAAAGCGTACGAAAGACTGGTCAAAGACGCCATATTCCACTCCGATCACCTCTCCGAAGCCGAGGGTCACTTCGTCCCGAGACACTATGGGATGTGGCTCATGGATACCGGCGAATGGGCGGGCCAGATACTCTTTAGCCTCTCCCAGTGGGGCGGCGTCTCATGGAATGACCTGTCGTACTCCAGGTTTAATACAGAGGCCAATAGGTATTTGTAAATTCGCTTTTCTTTCTGTGACCGCGCCAATCTTTTCGTCTAGGATCCTTGTCGGTCGCATGTTTGAGGCTCTGCATGATTATGGTGTCGACCATGGCGGTCTTGGCAATTCTGAAAAATTCCGTCACGTTGTTGTGGATCTCTACGCGCCAGGTCTTTCAGAGACCGACCGCTTGAGCGGCAAGGCCCGATGCTTCATCGTCAGTTTCTCCGAGGCAGACGGAGACCACCTTTGCAACCGCAAGCTCCCGATTCTACCGATGGGCCCGTTCCGGCGAGTGACCGATGCTGGTTGCTCTGAAATAGGGAGCGCCATCGTTCTTCTCAAACTTTTGAAGAATTCCGATAAAGGTAAATTATCTTTTTATGCGTCTCGCCTTTTGATCTGACCAGTTTTCAGTCATTCCGTCCTCTGAGCTTCTCAACTGGCACACCAAATATTCCGAACGCCATCCTGATACTCCCAATCTGGAGGTGTTGCTAGCGCAGCGGGCGAAGTTCTTCCCTGACATGCCGCGGATATATCCCAATCACTTGCGCATTACCTTTGACGAGGGCGATGAATACGCCGCCGCAATCTTTACGGTGGATTCTGACGGAGAAGCGGAGCCGACGAGCGGCGAGAGTGACACCGTCGTCAGTTTCCGGGCGGACTCCTTGACCCCCGAGCCTGTGGATGATGTAGTCACCAAGTTGCGCCGTACACACCTGGAGAATCCTGTCCTCGAGCTTAGAGTTTAGCCGGTGATGGGCTTCTCACTACAATTCTCACTCGCATTCATTCACTCTCCCACCACGTATTATACTACAGTCCTCCCCCGCTTTGCAAACTCGCTATCGTTCTACACCTTTATGTATTTGTTTTGGAGGAAAAGACCTCGCAATATATTTTGGGGGACTTGTTACGCAAGATAGATTCATTCGCATACGGTACTGTAGGAGCCAACACGTCGTACACGTCTCCTCCACACACAAACAGCACGAAGCAAAATCAGAAACGGAAGACTTGGGTGCCTTGTGGACGTCGATTCGTTGCTTTCAGAACACCAGCGCCTCGATAGGGTATATTACGGGGTATACGGTGTTGTCGACGGGATGCACGAGGGGGGTATATGGGCCTCGTCGTCGGCGAACGGGTATGTGGCGTTATCTGTCGCCATGGATCCACTAGCGAAGCTGGGTGCCTGTGGGCGTGGGGTGCGGTGCGGGCTTGAGTGCGACTTTCGAGCGCCAAGAAGCGGACGAACACGAGGCGGGCGGGCTACTGAGTAAGACAAGACCTGTGAAGAAGAATCAGCATCGCGTGAAAACGACGAAGGGGAGGAAGAGACTAACCAAACACACCACCGTTCTTACCACGAGAAAGACTCCAGATCCAAAGGCTGCTTGAGGAGTCGGATCGACCACAGGCCGTCGCGCTGTGGCCCCTTCGGAGTGGAGTCGGGGTGTGGGTGGCATGCCGGTCGTGTCGCGTCGGTGTTGTCGACAGGGCAAACGTCGCGGGCGGGATAGTGGGGCGACGGCCGGGGTTGGTCAGGGAGGGAGACTGTTCGTCTTAGCTCGCCAGAGTTCCGTCTATCCATCCTAGCGGCGCGGCATATCCGTCCTGTAGGCTGTGCCCTCCGCGTTCATCCGATTGTTTCTTGAAGTTGGCAGTATCGCGAACTCGACGGGGGGGGGGGGGGGGGGGGGGGGGGGCGGGGGGCGGGGGGGCACGAGTGACACGCGAAAAGAGGGGCAAGGCAACAACCACCACAGCGACAGCGGGGCGACGGGTATCGGGAGATGGGGACTGGTGCGTCGTAGCTCTCCAGAGCCTCGTCTATCCGTCGTAGGGAGCCGACATCTTGCAGAGACCAAACCAGGTTTACGTTTGCCGTCTTGACCTCGGACTCTTCGGCGGGGGACGGCATTGAGAGCGAGAAGACAGCAGAAGAGCGAGAAAGACGACGAGGTGGCTGGGCAGCGGCGCGACGCCGACAGCGGGGCGGCGAGGGTGTCGGGGGAGGGGGACTGGTATGTCGTAGCTTCCCGGAGTCTCGCCTATCCGTCGGTATGCAGCCGTTCTTCCTGTGCACTTGCGGGTCCTATCCAGCTTGAGCTCGTTGCTGAGAGAAGATGCGAGAGCGAACGAGGCCTAAGTGAACGATCTCAGCCACATGAGGCGACGGAGACATATACTTACGATAGGGCAAGGGCAGGTGGAGGACGGACGGCGAGGGTATATCGGGTATACGAGGAGTGGGGTATAAGAGGCCGAGGCATACTTGAGGACAAGGCATGTGGAGGGAGAGAGCAAGAGGGGAATGCTGGAAAGCGAAGGGCGGATAGGTATTTATACCCCAGGTGGCTGACATTTGCGCGAGGTTGGGATTGAGTTCATGGAGTCAGCCACCGCTCGGGAGACAGTCGAGGCTTGACGATTCGGCAGTGTGCATCGAGAAGGGGGAGGAGGAAAGAGGCGTTGTCCGTTTTAATGGACTCCTCGGACGAGGATCGAAATTTGTTCGAAAATTTCCATCATTTGAAGGAGCTAGGACCTCCGGAACTGCAATGGATTCGACGGGGAGCTCATGAAGCAAGTACAGGCGCTTGTGGCTTGAGCTGGATTGTTGCTGGTGGTGGGAAAAGGAAAGGCGCAAAACGACTGATCCCTTTTTGGGACGCCACTGATGGGCTTGAGCGTCGGGCGGTTATGTTCACAGAAATGCAAAGTACAGGGACGAGGGTGGGTCTCCAGGGCAGATATACGTATTTACAGCTCAGGTTTGGACTGAGATACTATAATACAACCGGATTACATTGTTAAACCGCTTTTTTGGGTCTCCCATCAAATATCACCATCCACCAGCTCCCAAACCGGATCCCCATCGTCCCAAAACTGCTTAATCTCCTTTGTACTCCGCTGGTCCCTCGTCCGATACACACTGTCAATGAGCCTCACATCCTCCGGGCTGAACAAGAACCGCGCATTGAGCCCGATCGTAAACGCCCGGTAGCCGCCCTTCTCCTGCGGGTAGAAGCGCCGCACGTTCTCCTCGAGCGCGCGTCGTGTCGCAAGCGGACAGCTCGGGGCCTCCCCGTAATCGGGCGTACGGAACGCGCGGAACTCGCACAGGGTGGACGCGGGCACGGCGGCCTTGACGTCCTCGAGCCCATCCGCGGAGAGCCGCGTGCGGCCCAGGTCGATGTGCCGCATCGTGGGGTTCTGCATGAGCGCGATGATAGCGGGGATGGCGCTGTCGGCGAGGTGGTTGAAGCGCTGTGCGTGCACGCGTGTGGTCTGCGAGGCGGCGAGATCGAGGGACATAATGCGCGGGTGCAGGGCGAGCGCTCGGCAGAGAGCGGCCGTGCCGCGAGAGGTGAGGCCCGTAGACCCGACGCTGAGGCGCAGGAGGCTCGTGTTGGTTTGGAGGGCCTCGGCGAGGGGGAGGGCACCTGCGTCCCCGATAGGGTTTGACGCGAGATAGAGGGACTCGAGCTTACAGGCGGGATGGGCGAGGTATCCGGCGATGGCGATGGCAGCCACCTCTCCCGCGCCGTTGGCGTTGAGGTACAGATTGCGCAGAGGCAGGTCCCGCCCCGTGAGCTCGGTCATAATCCTCGCCACGCCGTCGTTCCCCAGCTCAGTGTTCTCCAAATCCAGCGTCCGCAGGTTCGGTGTCTGCGTGATAAGACGTACGACGTTGTCGATCGAGTCTGGGGTTAGAGGATTCCGCTTGAGCCAGACGTTAGTGATGCGCGGGCTGTCGACCATCGCGTCCACAAGTAGCTGAAAGCCCGCTGCTCGGATGTGGTTGCCCGCGAGGTACCTATGGCGATGTACCAGCTTTTAGTCATGTACCAACTTTCAGTGCGCGGGATGTACCAAGTTTCAATGCGCTCGGGGTAGTCCGCGATGAATTTGGCGATGCGACGCGCGCCGGTGGTGCTGATGACATTATTCCCGAGGAGGAACTGGGTGATAACCGTGTTCTCCTCCAGAGCGTCGAGTAACTTGTCGATGTGGGTCGGGCCGACGACCATTTTGCAAAGATCCAGCCGGCCGTCGTCGTAGACGACGCCGCGCTTGAATTCGACCATGGGAGTGTCCCATTTGAGTTCGTGGCCGGGTTTGAGGCCAAGGGTGGAAGCCAGCTCTTCGCGGATATCTTTCTTCTCGGGGGATAGGACGTCTTTGGGATCCAAATTCAGGTGAAGGAATTGGAAGACGTCCTTTGAGGAGGTAAGACGAAGTAACTAGAATTCATGAGGCAATCACCTTGAAGTCCTCGTCGGTCCCAATCTCCACAGGCATGGGCAGCGCAATGGGGCCTTCCAAGGAGACAGGATCGTGCTCCTGCCCGCGCCATTCTCCCTGCAATTCGTTAGCAATTATAAAGAGAAAATCCCAACGGAAAGTAACAAACTTGATACGCTGCAGCAAGGAAGTCGCCCGCGTACGCCTGGTGCCGCATGATTTCCAGCTCTTTCCGCTGTCGCACTACGCGCCGTGCGCGCGACAGAGCAATCTCATAGTGTATATCCGCTTTCTCCTGTGTGAATGCGGGGAAGAGTATCGCTGCAATATGTGTAGCGGCAGACGGTGTCGTAGTACGGCGCCTTCGTGGCAGTTCGGGTATCGAGTCGGGGACATGCGCAGACTGAAAATCGTGCTGGATGACGCTTGCGAGCCGTTCGATGAATGAAAGAACTTCAAGCCGACTTGAAATTATCTTGCACAGGAGTGAGTGTTGAGATTAAGCTAATTGACAAACTGCGTACTTCCTGGAGGGCCTGTATAGCCGTCTCTGTCGTCGTCATATAAGCAGGTGCTGGTTAAGTTAGGAGGATTTGACTCGAGCGCCTGCGCCTACTGGTGATGGGAGAGCGAGAACCGTTCGGCCGAAGCTTGGCCGAGGACCAAGTTCAAGGTTTCGCATCTATTCATGCGTGGCCCTTTATTTTGGGAGTTTCAGGGCGCCTATGAAGACATTCACATTCTCTGAGATTTTTGAGTTATTGTACTAAATGCCCACTGAAAAACAAGAGCGGCTACATCGACTTCAGCGTTGAGCAACAGAGGAATCAGAGCCGAGAAGAATGCATCGCAAAGGCTACCAGGTCGAGCCCACCTCACCCAGCATCCTGCTCGTCTGTGTCCTCCATTTCGACATCCTGATCCACGGCATCTGAATCTGAACCTGCCTCTTCCTCGTCCTCTTCCTCCTCTCCCTCTCCCTCTGAATCCTCACCTGAACCTTCATCAGACGAGTCCGGGGCAGCATCCCCGTCCTCCCTCCACCGTCGGAGCACAAACACATCCTCCTCTCGTTGCTGCTCCAGCAGCCTACACACCCACATCAGTCAAGTGTCTAGAGAAACCACTCAAAAGCTCAAACGCACTCATCAAACAGCTCGATCGTCTCACTCTCATCCTCCGCCGCCCCCGCCCCCGCATCCGGGACCCACTCCTCCCCAAGCGCGCGCGTCCGCGTGCTGGTGAGCTCCATCCCGCCAAGCAGCGAGTCCACGGCGCCGTGCAGCACGACGCCCGCCTCCACGCCCGCGGTCGCCGCAAGCAGCATGCGCGGGTGGATGAGCGCGGTGTTGACAATCGAGGCGTGCCCCCCGAGGCGCGCGCGGGGCGTGTCGAGTTGCACGGGGACGCAGCGCGGGCCGGTGGTGCTTTCCGCGAAAGCTGCGGTGCGTTGGTTAATGAGCAGGAGTATGGATAGGAAGAGGAGAGAAGACGTACCCACGACGCCGGCGTGCGCGCCGGCTTCCCACTCTGCGTGCGAGAGGACGGTGCGCTGTGCGGCGAGCGTGGCAGGGGGCGGCAGCGCCCAGACGTAGGCGCGGAAGTCATCCGAGCCCGTGATGTAGAGCGCGTCCGCGTCGAGCCCGGGCCCGCCGAATGAGCCGTGCTGTATGCTCTCGTTAGCTCGACGTGAGCGTACTCAAGACGGGAGATGCACCTTCATCGTACAGGCGTTTGCGTACGTCCGCTCGCCGGGAGGGATGGGCGTGCCGTCAGGGAGCTTGGCGGCGCTGCATACAGCGACCGGGTCCGGGTCTGTGAGGGCGTAGATTGTAGGGAAATAGTTCTTCGTGTGGTCGGCGCCAGGTACCGACTGGATGGATGAAGCGTACTCACCAGCATAGTCACGCCGAGCTGCGAACCTGCAGTGGGGATTAGGTCTGAGTCTCCAACGATGGATAGATGAGACTACAAACCGTCCTGGTTAAACGAAATACTGCTCGTCTCGGGGTTACTCAAATGCGGCGTCGCGCGCCGAGAGATCTTGGTGTTGTACTATCGAGCGGTCATCAAAAGGAGGTCGCAATGACGCGGCAGCCAGCAAAACTTACAATCTGCACCACACCGTTCTGCGTCCTCTGCGAGAGCGGTCCAAAGCCCATGCGCATGTCGCGGAGACAGACGCGGCCGTTCCCATCGCTCGTCGCAAAGACGTGCTCCATGCGGGGGTGGAACTGCACGCCGGTGACCTCCGCCGTGAGCTGAATCGTGTCTTGCGCGCGGGCGCGCACGCCGGGGACGGTACGTCCGTCGCGGAGGATGAGGCGGCCGTCCTCACTTTGTGGGGGCTTGGATGACTATGATTGAAACTGGCGAAGGGCGACGCACCTCCCAGCAATGAATATTTCGTCCTGGACAGAATGAGGCGCGACGCTGCGGATGCTTCCCTATGAGAGGAGGATTGTCACATCGTGCTTTGCGCGACAGGGCGGAACTCACGTCGTGCTCGCGGAAAATGCTGCTTGGGGTGCGGTGTGCCCGCGAAGTCAGGGGTCGTTCGAGCTGGGAGGCGTCGAACTTGAGCACAATGTCATCTGCGCCTCCCCTACGACACATGCGTATCAGTGCTGCCAAACGCAACGGAGAGGTCAACGAACGAAAATATAAATCGATTGTGTGCGGAGAAGGAGAGCACAAAAATGTTCCTCTGGTCGATGGTCAGATGGCTATGATGGTCTAGTTTTGAAGGGAAGCGCTACCCGAGGTCCTCGAAAGGAGCAGCATGGCGTGGAAACCTGCTCCTCATGCAAGTCCCACAGGTGGATATTGAGGTCTGGGACAGCCGAGGTCATCCTAGTGCTGCAGTCAGCCCGCATCACACTTACCGTCCCCGCCGCTGGCCAAGAAGCGCCCGTCCAGGGAAGAGAAAGCCAATGCGTTCACGCAAGAAGCGTGTGCACTGAGTTTGCTGACCGGCCCAACCTCAGTATACGCGCAGAACGGGTGAGCTCTTCGGTGCGGACCGTGAGTACGGAAAGCCACGGTCCAGGAGAGCCTCCACGGCGCGTATCCGCTGGAATTGCGCGCGTTTGAGGCCCGGAGCGTGGTTTCTCAAGTCAGGCATCAATAGAGGTCTCCTGGGGGTTTGGCTCATTCCAGCGTGTATTCCCTGAGGCTGCGGGGGCGTAAAATGCGATTCCTCAGCCCCGCCGTCGGAGACGGCAGATAATCGTCGTTTTGCTCGATGAGGGTTCATGGCAGCCGAGTCACGGTCACGGTCACATTCCCTTTTTTGCTGTTAACCACCACAACAGAAATCCCATTTTTTTTTCCCACGACTCTCTGAGTCTCTGGGATCGAGCGCGGCGGCGCCCGATAGAGATCGTGCATGCCTACTTGAATTCCAGCTTCCTCGTTGAATAGCTGGATTTTTGCTATCTTCAGGCTCCGATAACGAATTGAACCCATCCATCACATATAAACTCGTTCCAACTATGTGTGAGGGAAGTTGGGAAGAGCTCAGCCGTTTACAGCGTCTGTCTTGAAGAGATATCTCACAAGAAACTTATCATGCGCGAAGTCGAACGTGAGGGTTGAATTCCGAACCATGCTAGTAAGTATGAAGCGGGGGATGGTATAATCGATGCAATGCAATTGGCACTGTGGTGGCCCGTTCAGTTCAGCAGTTCTGTTGTCCGGCAGCAACGAGGGCTCCAAGGGCAGAAGCCTGACTGGAAGCAGTCCACGTGGCCGCGCCGCCGTTCGCATCGTACCAGAGGTTGGAATAGAACCCCGGGGGGCCGGTGGCGAACTTCATAACCTTGTTCGCCTGCGCCTTGATGAAGCCAGAGTACTTCGCGCCGTTGTCGCGGCCGGAGATGCGAAGGAACCACGCCCTGAAAGCAAATGGGTCAGTATGCACTAATGTGGCTCGAGCGAAGGATAATCAATCACATATAGTGAACGAGGATCCCCTTGAACGTCTGCTGGTCGCTGTTGCACTGGTTCGCGGTCACTGTCTCGCATGGCTCGCGAAGACCGCCGTCGACGGTCATGCCCATGATCAAGGCGTCCATGATTGCCCATGCGGACTTGATGGCCGATTCGTCCCCAGCGTCTGGATTGGGGGGTCAACAAATATTTGAAGGAACTACGCCTTGGCAACTGACATTTGTAGAGATAGGCCAGTCCAGGCAGGAGAGCGCCCTGGTTGTATGTCCTGCAACACGATCAAACATGTGTCGCAGGAAGAGAAGGAAGGAAGAAAGGACGGACCACTGAATTCCCTTGTTGTTGTTGCATTTCCCGTCGTTGGTCAACCCATCGTTGAATACTAGAAGTATGAAGAATCGACCTCAGTTGCGGTCAACCACCACAGGCCCGCGCAGACGTACATCCATTAGACCCCTTCATCTTGGATGCCTTGAGCCAATTCCAGGCTACGTATAAGGCACGTCAGCAGCGGGATCGAACTGCTTGTTATATCGCATGCTACGCACTCTTCTTGAGGTTGTTCAAGTATTTCGCATCCTGGGTGGCGTGGTACATATATCCAGAAGTGGTGATGTACAGCTCGTTGGTCTGAATGCCGCATTATGGTCAAGAACAATTGAATGAGGAGAGATTAGGCGCACGATAGCGTTCTTATAATCGTGGTTGCCATTCCAGAAAACTAAATTTAGGCCATGAGTTCACCAAAAACGAGGTGGAGGCTCGAGAAACAAACGTACGACCACCGCCGCAGTAATTGGTGGAAACCGCCGAGCTGTGAGTAACATAGAATTCAGCGGATGTTCAGCGGATGAAACTTGGCGCTCACCTGGCGATATCGTAGTACTTCTTCGCCTGGGCGACGTTGCCCGCACGGAGAAACGCAATGGAGACCCACTGGACGTCGTCATACGAGTTGCCGTTGTCGAGCTGGCCAAACCAGGGGTTGAAGACGGTGTTGATCACGTCCGAGTAGGTCGAACGACCCGCGAGAGTGTCGACTGCGATTCCCAACGTTCAACCCCGAGTCGCATGATGGCACAAGTTGAATTTTTGGAAGGAAGGACGCACGCTCGCTGAGGTGGAAACTGTCGACAGCGTTGATCCAGGGCTGTTGGCTTCCGTAGCTACCACCGACGAAGTAGGTGGATTGGAGCTTTGCGGCGGCAGTGACTGCGGCATCGACGTATTTCTTGCCTGCAAAAGAAATAATCTGCTTCAGAGTCGGAGGGAGAATATAATTTTAATCAATGCGCACATGTGGCGGAGGCGAGGGGAGAAGAGGCGAGGAGTGCGAGGGATACAAACGTGGTTGAAAGCATTATATCGAGGATGCAAATGAAGGAAAAGAGTGTGTGTTGAAAGATCTCGGGCGGTAGGGAGAGGGGGGGCGGGAGGGAGAGTTTGCCAACGCTTATATGGCCAATGGCAAATTGTTGTTGTTGAAGTTGCCGGCGTCCATACGGTATGGTGATCTGCAGGTTGCTACCGTACCAGACAGACCGTACCGGAGGTCAAAGCGCGACATCTCGTCCCGTGGGTATCCCCTGAGAATGCAGGGGTGCGAAATGCGGTTCCTCAGCCCCGCCATCGATAATCGTCGTTTTGCGCGATGAGAGTTGAGAGCAGCCGAGTGACGGTCACAGTCACGCCCCCTTTTTGCCGTTAAACCACCACCAGAAAATTTGGGATTTTTTCCCGCTCATGCCCTCCTTTCCCGTATTCCATCCATTCGCAAGAAAGGTTATGCCTCCACGTTGGCAGGCACCCATCTTTGATTCAGCTGATGAGTATGGTCTCAGACAAGTCTTAGATTCTTCAGCGACCGCGGCACATCGGTATTTATTATCCTTTCCGCACCAGCCAGGATTGACTAGGCTGCCACATAGTTGCCTCAGCAAATAGTCCCCATCTGCATAACCATACGGTTCTAATCCTCGAAGCTGCCAGTGCTTAGACCTCACCATTTCTTTATTATAACCCCTTCAACTTGATTACCCGTCCTCGACTCGGATGCGCTCCTCGACTGCGGCTGCCTGCGCTGTTGACCCTCCCCGACGAGCTCCGAGTCGACACAACGCCGCCCTTTTTCAACGCGTCCCCTACGTACACGCACGGTCGAGGACACGGCACGTTCATCAAGTGCACCAGCGCATTGACAGCGCAGCGAAGTTGCTGGTGCTCAGTCTCTCGCGGTTGTTTGTCCACGGCCGGCATGGGTTTAATTATAAGAGGTGACATCTTGATTCAGACGAAGTCCAAGTTGGGCCAGGATCCTTCAAGTTTATCGAGGGTGCAAGCTCGTGTCGCTGCTGTCGCAAAAATCGGCGGATTGTTTGAATTTCCACGTCGTACAGCTTTTCCGACACACTGTCGACGGAGTTTGGCCTCGCGCAGAGTGCAGGGGTGCGTGATTCAATTATCTGGCGGCTTCTTTTCTTGACGCAAACAGGCCGGAAATAAATCGATGCTGCTCTCGGATACGGCTTGTTCGATTTTCAAGCCCATTGGTCGACCCTCGAAACAAAACTTCCAGTCACTTAAGGCGGGGATCGGGGCCTCGCTGTGTGTCTTGGGACTCCCTCTTTGTACGTGCAGGAACCAACCTTTCCTCCAAAGATCACACACGCAATCGCCTTACTGTACACCGAGAAACACAGTCGACTCGTGGCAGGAAATCCGCGATAAGTAGTTGAATTTGAACTTCAGGTGGGTGCCTCGAATGTCGCGCTGTGGTATGAATATTATTCGCAGACGCTATGCACAACCGGTGGCTGCAGAATCCAGACTTGACTCGACACTCGCGATCGCAATCGGCCTTCTTTCTCTCCCCGCTTCCAGTGTACATTGTGTTGCATACGCTGTCTGGCCCTTCCCCCAATCCTCCACAATACATTCCGCCTTCTCTCCTTCCTTGCAACATAAACGCCTGAACTACCCGTCGAGTTGCCTGGTTCAACCACACCTCGAAGTTGAATAGGCAATTCCCTCCATCAGTGTTCATTTTGTGTTCTTGAAGAATCATCGCTGGATGAAGAGATACGGGAGCAATGCAGTTGCTGCGTCGTTCCTGACCACGCTCCGTAACTCGTATAATAACTGTCTTCGCGTTCACACTCCGTTTACAGGAGTAATTCAACAACGCCGAGATGGCCGACGTCTTCCCCACGTTTCCCCGCCGCCCTGTATGGATTCACTGCGTTCAGACCCCTCGTAGACCCAGGGTAGACCCAGGGTGGGTCTACACGCGTAGACAATAGCGTAGACCGACTTGTGAGTCTACCTGGGTCTACATGGGTCTACGCGACGTAGACGCACCTGAGTCTACGTGGGTGCACCTATGTCTACATCAGTCTCCAACGTAGACCCACGTAGACACACAGGAACCATAGCAAAACTTATGGTTTGAGTGGTGGAAGAAGGGAACAGACGGTGGGTCTACGTCAGTCTACGCAGGCAGCTGAACGTAGGCAAGGGTGGGTCTACATCACGTAGTCCTACGTAGCCCAACGTAGGAACACCTGAGTCTACGCGACCGCGTAGACCCACGTAGACGCATGTAGACTCATGTAGACTCATGTAGCCCAACGTAGACCTACCCTAGGTCTACGAGGGGCCTGAACACAGTGATTTCCTCCTGCCCACGCACACTGACACAAGTTTGGTAAGCTCTTAACCCGTCGCACTTCTATTGTACTCACAGTCTGTTCACAATCGATCTCGTCCGGTGTGTTGAATTCGTGTTCAAACGTACTCGTACAACAAATATCAGATCCCTTTGCTGTCGTCTTTCCACGCCAGTTCAAACTCCACGAAGTAACTGTGAAATTCGGTACACACGTGTGGGTACCGTTTTCATGAATCAGGTTCATATTCCGCGCCCTGCCGTTTACAACGCGGCCGAAACGATCAATGCGCAGTCAAGTTCTTCCATGTCGTTATGATACCGCCGTGCCGCGAAGACCTGTGACAGTGTAGGGCGCGTATTATATGGTTAAATAATGGTTTTACGCGCGGATTTTTCTCTGCGTCTGGTTGAATGTCTGGTTGAAAGTTGGACACAGTTGAACCGGTGTGTCATTATTCATGACAAGTCCGCTTCGCGCGATCGCGAAATTGCGGTGACATCATTGGCTAATTTACCGGCGGACTTGCCTCGTTTGGGCGGTGTCGCTCACTCAGCCGCGAACACAACGGAATACAACCCTTCTCTTATCCACCACCATGTTCCCCCGAATCCCCTCCTCCATCCTCCCCCTCTCCCTCCTCGCCTTCACATTCGCCCTCGCCTCCCCCACCCAGCACCCTTTCCGCGTCGGTGGCGGCACGGATCTCCCACTCACTACTGCCTCCGAGAACAATAACAGCGACCACTCGGACGAAGGAATCCCCGCAGGATGGGTCGACCCGCGCATCGGGGGCGGGAGGTTAATCGATGTGGGCCGCTTTCGACTCGCAGCAATCATCGCCGTTTCACTTACTGCTTTGGTTGGTTTGTAGTACACGAGCAAGACGAGAGGCGAGCCGCTCAACGTGATCATCGCCGGCACCTCGGACCCCTTCGTCCTCACCGACGAGGGCTTCACCGCCTTCGTCGCCTCAATTGGCTACGCGCGCGAGTGCATGGGGCTGCACATGGGTGCGTCGTTCAACACCATCTACGTACTACAGGATTTAAACAGCATTGTAGGCCACATCCACCTCGCAAACCTGGGCGATGGCGACGGGCGCAAGCCCGAGGCGCTGCTCTTCCGGCAACACTACCGCATGCCGCGCTGGGGGACCTGCTGGGAGAGCATCGCCGGCGGGCACCACTTTCGCGCCTGGCGACAGAATGGGACCCTCGGCAACAGCGGGGCGTGGTTCCTCGGGTGAGTGGTGCGGCCGTCCCCCTTCCTTCCTTCCTTCCCGCTATCTCTATCTCGGGATGTGGGTTAAATGAACGAGGTGATGATTACCGACCAAGTTGGGTTGAAACTCCCGTTGATCTTTCAACCAACCCATGATGGGTGGGACCGAACCAGCTCCGAGTCATTCATTTATTCCTTATCTACCCTCATCTTCTTCTCCCGAATAACAGACATTGCTAACCCATCTCCCGCAGCGCCTCCAAAGAAGAAGACTCTGCTCGCGGACACACCATTGTCGCGAACGGGTACAACCTCGGCCGCGACTGGTTCGTCGAGCGCGCGCTTGCGGGGTCGGAGCTCTGGGTTACCTCCGAGGAATCCGAGTTGATTCCAACACCACCTTCGAACGACGGTAATTCCGAGTTACAAGACGGAGACGATGAGAGCGTGGACGCGGAGGACTGGCCCCCGCGCCCAAAGTGGCCCGGCACGGGCGGCGAGCGACTGCAGTTCCGCGCCGAGGTCGAGTGGCGCGCAGGGTTGTTGGAGCCTGGGCGGAAGGGTGCGTTGTGTTTTTGCCTCATCTCTTTCCCCCGTTCGCAAATCTCTTTCCACCCAATCTCACTTTGGTTTCGATTTCAACCCACCCTTGGTTCAATTTTTTTTGCCTTGGTTCGATTTATTTCCTGCGGGCATGAAACTGACGAGGGCCTGGCAGGTATCAACCACGGGATCGCGCAGGATGGGAGGACGGCGGTGTTGACTGTGCAGCGCGTGCAGAGTGATGGCGGGCTCGATCTCGATTAATCTCCGACCACGACAACAACCCGCCCGAATGATGAATGTATGTACTGGTAATCCACGACCCACAGACGCTATCCACCCCGACCCGAATCGACCACCGCCCCGACCAAGAATAACGCGATAGATACCGGATACCGAAACCCCACCCCATCCCGCCCCGCCCGACCGCACCTGGCTGGATTAATCAATGAATCCCATCCGTCTATCCCGACCGACGGACGGACGGACGCCGAATCCGAATCCAACTCCGACACTTTCAACAACCCCGAACCCACCCACCCAGAATAACGACCCCGAGTGGTTTATGTACTATCCCGCCCCGATCGACCTCGACTTTGTATGTATGTACTACTTATACGCACCTTACGACCCATAGATTTCATTTCCCCACCGCATGCATTCCACAGTATTATTTATCTATCCCTCACGGGTTGTACTTAACGATTGTAACGAACGAACGACCCGAATGTAATGTAATTTATTGTATTGTATGTATTTCATGTGTGCTTGCCATTGAGAGCAGTCTAAGTGCTTCGAGAGTGGTTTGAGAATGGTTGAGACGGCGGTGGGGGTAGGTATGTCGGAAAAATCGGATTAGCCTTATAAGGCATTTCGACCGTGCAAGGCCTTGTAAGGTTTCACGGGCAACCTTATAGCACCTTTTAAGGTCTGCTCAGGGCAAATAAGTTGCCCCTGGTTTGATGCTTTGGATTCAGGCTCTGGATGCTCATTTGAGGTTACTAACACTGTTCAGAATATTCAAGTTCCCTCGCAAGCACAGTTGATTTTTTTATTCGATATTTTGAGACTCAACCGACAGCCTCACAATATTTGATGGTTTGCAAAAAGTTCAATGTTGCATTACAACCCTCTGGGCCTAGGATAGCAGCTGAGGCTCTTGAGCAGGTATGCTGGCCAAAATGGTGCATAACACGTTCTTAGGTCTTGTCTGGTCTTGTAAGGTCTTGTCAGGCAGGTGCTGTGGTATGCAGTCTACAACCCGATTGCAGTTGGAGTCGGTCTCTTAGTCTAGCGGTAGTGAACGTCATTGCTCCCCAGTCTCACGCGCGTTCGATTTCTCTCCCAGCCTTTCATTTAAGTAGCCTAGTCAGTCGTTCAGTCGGTTCAAGTAAGTTAGTGTTGAAGTCGAGTCGGTTCCCGATGTAACATCGGGAAGAAAGGTTTTGAAATGACCGTCGGAGAGAACCTTATAGGCCCTAATAAGCCCCGTTAGGCCTTGTTAGGTCTTACAAGGCCCATAATGCCTTACAAGGTGTTGTTGGGCGATGTAGTACGTATTTAAAGCACATAAGGCTCTTTTTTCCTGATGACGTTATAAGGTCTGACATGGCCCGACATGGCCGAACAAACTTCATTCGATTTTTCCGACATAGGTGTGGTTGTACTTTTGGTAGTGAGTACTCGCTCATCCAGGCAGGAAGGAGGGGAGAGGGGTGAAATGATCCTGCACGGGGGTTGAAGGAGTTCAATGAGAGACTCGCCCAAAGAACCCAAAGTTGTGGGAGTTGAGCCGTATTCAACATACGTTGGGTATTTACTTGAAGAATTGTTGAACACGAGCACGAGCAGCCCTTTGAAAAGGATCCGGTACTCGATTGAAGCCACCGAACAAACAGTCTGAGTTGACGTCGGGGAAATACATGTAATTCCGCCGTGTCCGACAGTTTCGAACTGGAGTTCGAAACTCCAGTACCATGACTTTGCAAGACGAGATGGGTCCCCATCGCATGCTGCATTGACAGCGTCGTTGGTTTAATTATGTCGAACCCAGACGCCTTTAGGTGCATTTCAACCAAGCTATAGTGGGCCCAGGGTGGTACGAGGGTACCAGAGATTTACCCTGAGTAGCTGAGATTTCTTCCAAGCAATTGCTGGTGGGCGAGTGTGTAGTACAACTTGGATCGCCATCGGAAAGTCAAGAACCGCCCGTCGAACTTGAAAGCATTGTCGCGCATTGTCGCGTTTATTTCAGAAAAATCGCCGCAGAGGTTCTCCGGACTCCAAGCTCATCGACAAGAAAGATAGAGTCCAAGTTGGCCCAACACCCCGCAGCGAATGTCTGGCAAATCGACGGAGACCCGCCGGCGCCCGTAGTAGTTCTTTCTTTCGTCCAGAAACCAGAGGCGACGAGGAGATACGCTGTACCAGTAACCAGTCTGAATTTGGAGGACTCGGAGTGTGGAACACCTTGCTTTCTTCTTGTCGACCCAGCAAGCACGCCAGTGTACCCGGCTACATGACGGTAGGCTTTGAGAAGCGCCAAACAGCAAAGGGTCGACCAAGAAATTCTTTTAAATATTTCGCCAGAGAGAATAGGACAACATTCGTTTTGGGCAGCTCAGGCTCCGACCCTTGCCTTGAGGGAAAAAAATAGCAGAGCAGAGTAACGGCCGCATACCGATGAACGGGACGGGTCGATGATTGCGCAAGATAGACTCGTACGGCGTCAGAGACCGATTTCGAGGCTGCCGTCCCAGTCAGGCCCGAGTCGAGTCGCCAGCCTTCGAGAACGCTGGACGAGTGCCGTTATTTAATGTCCGTTTCATACATGGCGAAGGAAGACGCGCCACACCAGAATCCACGGCGCCAGAGTGGAGTCCTTCATCGTGCTTGCCATCTAGGTCGTCGTTGTAATCGCGATCCCCAGGCATGCGGCTTGAAACCCAGCTCCAAATCGGCGATGCAGGCGGCACGACAGCATGAATGTCCTGGTGCAGGACAAGGAAGCAAGAGCCACGTCACAGAAACAGACACTCACCCAAAAAATATCTCTTGCCGCCGCACAAACGAGTTGACTATGAGAGTGAAAAGTGTTACACGTAAAGACAGGACAAAGTTACGCTATATCGTAGAAATGTACTCGTCTATAAGTTACACTGCTACTGGCACAACTCGTACTTGATGTGGGTATTATGCCGCCACTACGGCCAGACAAAGAGAGGGTGGGGGTAAAAGATGGTGGGTGGGGATAGATACTACTACTACGCGCGCGACTTTCATTACACAGAGCCGAATCCACGGGTATCCGTTTTATTTAGAGCGCAAAGGCGCCAGCGGCGACACCGGCGGCGACGAGCACGGCGCCGAAGAGGCTGGCCCGGGTCGTGGTGGCCGCGCCAGTGGGGGCAGAGGACGGGGCCGAGCCGCTCGCGCTACCGCTGGTGGGCGCGGCAGAGCCAGTGGTGCCGAAGCCCGTGTTGCTGGTCGAGGGGAGGGGCTTGGTGCTATGCGAGAAAGGGGCAGTCAGAAATGAATGGACACAAGGAGGCAGAAGGGAGATGAAATCGGGACGACGGCGCGAACGCAGCAAAAGAAGGTAGACTCGGTAGGACAGCACGAATGGAAACGAAGGACTCACGAAACGGCGACACCGGAGCTGGACGCGCTCTTAGAACCCGAGGTCGACTTCGGCGTGGGCGTGCTGCTAGCCTTGACGGTCACCGACTCCGTTGCGGACTCTGCGCCGATGGAGAAGGGGTCGCTGGTCGAGAACACGCTGTTGATGTTGGCGATGTCGACGAAGGTGATGGTGAAGCCGTCCCTGAGCAAAGCAAAAAAAAATGAGTGGATGAAGGGATGCAGTAAGGGTGCGGTATTACGCGGGGATTAGGGTGGGCAGGGGGATAGTGATGCTGAGGCCGGACGAGTCCACGTTGGTCGCAAGGGCAAGGGCGCTGTTCTACGAAATTTGTGCAACTTGGTCAGGAGAAGGGACTTGTTTCCACGGAACGACCAATACGCACGAACGACGGGTGGTTGAGTTCAATCGAGAATACGCCAGCCCTGTGAGAAGCAAGTCTTAGCGACGGTCCTTTGCCGTGGATTCTGGGAATAGAACTTACGCATCGTCGCTGGCGGTGTTCCAGGTTATGGTCAAAGAACCTCCAGAGACAGCATTCCCCTTGATCGAGGAGATGGTGAGGGCAGATACATAGGATGCTGCGAGAGCGAGGATAGCCCTGAGAAAAACAGAAAGATTGAAAAAAATTGCAGGGTAAGCTGGTGAACGATGTAGGACGTTGGACGGATGCTGACCAGACTTGGAACATGGCGAGCATTTTTGCAGGAATTGGGTCGGATAGGTGGGGATGTGGGGAGAGCGGTGGGACGAGGAGATGGCAGGAGGGGAAGAGCCGTTACGGGTTATGTAACCGATCTCGCATGTCAAATATTGCATCCGTCACAAATCCGTGTCACCCTTTGCCTCCTCGTCAGGGTCCCCTCCATTCCATCTTGTCAGGCAATGTCAGCCCTTTTTTTGAATGCTCAACGTCAAGGTCTTTCCGTCTCTTCTGTTCGCTGTACCCCACATTTCCACCGAAATTGTCCGCCCACTTTTTGTTCGACCGGGTCTAAAAGTGTGCAGCCGAAACACCGTGACGGTGATCATCCACATTTCCCCTGTGGTTACCGAGCAGGGACGCATTGAAATGGTGACGCACGACCACATTGAACCAATGTTGAATGGCCAGAACTTGAACAAACTTCAGAGTCAAAACAGACTCGAGTGGAGCTTAAATTCAACATGCCGACGGCCGAAGAAAACGGGCTCAGCGCCCTTGTTTGGAGACGCGCACAATGCGCACTGTGAATTGCTCATCCTCGGCTGCCCCAGGTTAGCCCAGGCTGCCCCTCACAAGCCTGTCATTGTCAGGCACAGTGCTGATGGATAGAGTGACGCGATCGCGGCTCGGGATTTGGCAGTAATACTCCGCAATGCCGCCGCTCAAGTTTACCGCGAGATGAAGTTGTGTCAGAGCACGAAGGCTTGGGGTCGACCGGAAAGCTGACGAACCGCCAGTTGGAAGAAGGCGCGATGGAAAATGTTAATTCGGGAATCCACTTGCGGCCGCCCCAGGTGCATACCGCCGGACCGGAACTGAATCATGAGGAAGGGAGCGTCAACGAACGATAGCAGCGTCGGCCAGGTCGAGTCTCGAAACAGTTGCGATCATCCACCGAAGTGCAGCTGCCGTGCCGAGCCTGGTGAATGCGATGTGTTCAGGTAGGGTTGGAGCTTGAGCGTCGCGATAGAAAGACTAAAGGCGGCCGCAGGAAGGCGCATAGTCTGGGACCGGATTATATTTGAAGGTGGTGCAGAGATTCGTCGGCTGAGACGGTCAGTGTTAACGGTTACCGGGCCTTCGTTTGTTCAGGTACGCGATGCTGCAGGCGAGCCTGGCGACGTGAACACAGTAAAGCCTTCCACTGAGCCGGATTGTGCCAGACGCCGACTGAAGTCATATAGAGGTGCAAGAGCTAGGTAAAGTTGGTTTCTCGACACGGAAGTTGCACGAAAGTGCGACTCCAAATATCAGCGTCGATCAAGTCCGGCGGAATTCATGGCTGGGTGTGCGACGGCGCGACGGTTCACCGTTGAGAGCGTCGCAGAATAGGAGCTCTGCTTGATGGTGGGACAGAGAAAGGGAAGTTTGTTGCATCGGTCGGAGATTGAAAGGTCGCGCTCATGTGACCTACTTCCAAGCTGGCAACCGGCGCCGCCTGTCCCGCCCGAAACTTCACGCCTTGAGTACCCGTATTGGTCCCGCTGCTCCGCACCTCATGGATCTACAAAGATCTACACCCAACCCATTTTGATGCAGGATTTTCACGTTCAACCGCTCGATTTATTTGCGTGCTTTCAAGCGGTCAGAAAAACCGGATTGCGAACGGACGTTCTTGTGGAAGGAATGCTCACTAAGCTGTTGCTTGCGGATCTGGCGGTACACACTCAAGCGACCAAAAAGAGTCAAGACTCGAGAGCGCGGCTCTCGTAACTCTTGAATCGCTACCATCAAGATTTCCCAGGATCTTCGCGTGGTATTATTTCGTCCGTGGACTAAACTGTGGATTTGGATGATGGAGGCAGCAAGTCCACCTTGCCTTCTTGGTCCCTTTTCTTTCCTACCCCGTCATGGCGTCGCTCCAGGCCGAGCTCGAAGAGGTCGTGAATACCCTCCTGTTCCTACGGTATTTCACGGGTGCGTGTTTTGGACTCGGAGCCATGACCGTCGCTCAAAATTGACGCGAGCCATCTAATCTAGTCTTCGGCCTCGCCGCGATGGTCTACGACAACCTCCTCACTTTCGACAAGGAGCTGCGAGTCATCTGGTTGAACCCGAAGGCTGGCTTGTTCTCCAAGGCCGCATTCCTCATTAACCGATACCTCACCCAAGCGGTTCTGGCCTACACGGTTTATCGTATGTACATCCTCAGTTGGCCCGTATCTGAGACCACACCATCTGAAGAGCTGCGCAGTTTTTAGCGGGAACTATGTTCATCTAGATGATGCTGTACGTTCGTTTCAATCTACTATCTAATCCGCCCGGATCGTGTAGCTCACCACACCCATAGCTGTGAGTCCTCCCCCCGCCAGACTTTTCCCCGGTCGACTCACAGGAAGATGCTGAAGTTGCGGACGCTTTCTCTGGTTCTTCGGTGCAGCAGCCATGGTCTTCGGAACCGTCACCCATTGTGAGTGGGCTGAACTATTCAGTTCGCGGGTTCTGTACTCAAAAGTCGTTGGCTAGCAATCATTATTCTTCGCACATACGCCATCTGGGACGAGCGAAACAACATCTCCCGGGTGTTGTTAGCCACATTCGTTGTCTGCATAGCCGCCACTACCGCGTTCGGAATCCTCAGCGAACTGCAACTGCAACGTACGTCTTTTTCGCAGCAGAATCTCAACACACGTCCCGAACTTCATTGCCTCTCAGCGCGGTTCAAGTTCTCGCCAATATTCTCGACATGCTTACTGGACAAGATTCCGGAGCCCGTGATTGTGATGTTTTCTATTCAGGCAAGTCGCCGTGGTAGATTATTTCGACCTACAGCCGGCTGATTCAACATGTACTGGATATAGTCCACCTTCGACGTTCTTATCATCCTCATCTCGGTTTATAACGCGCTGGACCGTCCACACAAGACCCACAGCGATGTTATACAGTCTCTTCAGACGGACGGTCTCAAGTTTCTTTTCGTTCGTGCCATGGAAACCCTTTCTACCACCCGACCTCGTGCTGATGGGTTCAACAGGCGCTTTTTGTCCTGCGGACGGGGTACCTCGTTAGCTCGATCGTCTCAAATGTATGCGTCCCAACCATTGTAAAACCACCACAACTAATGTGCTTATAGCCTGGACAATGCTTCACCGTCGTCGCGTAAGCTCCACCTCCCATTATTATCACGAAATTCCAACTCATACTGCTCAGGACATGTTGGAGCTTCACCTCAATCATCAGCGCACGCCTCCAGCTGCGGCTCGACGGCATCGGGTTGAACGAGGCTTGTGAGGAATTGGAGTTACCTCTCTCTTACCCCCTTCGTTCTAATACGTCGGAGTCGTTGTGGTGGGAGGGTTAGTTGAATATTTAAATTGGGAACGCAACGCAATGTGGGTGTACCATTATTGTACTTGTTGGATACATATACCCTTCGAAGCTCTGCGCATTATACATGTATGCCTTTCGACTGCGCCAGCTACGTGCTCTTCCGGTGGGAAAACTACAGCAAGCCCATCAGATCGCGAGGGCAAGAAAGCCAACTGACTGACCAGCGTCACAAACGTCCCATCGGCGAGCTGCTCCTTCCGGGGCACCAACTCGTAGTTGAAAACGCGGGGCATAATAACGCGCCATACTGCCCAGTAAAACACGCCAAAAAACATGATGCCGATTCCAACCAGGCAATATCTGAGGGAGGTTGGGTTCAATCGACTTGGGTTTAGGGCCGGTGCAGGAAAGCAGCGTCTCACAGATAATACGGCAAAGGTGGTGTATCCCCGACCCCGTTTGCGGGTCGCAGGAATGGCGCGATGATCACTGAGAGGTTTTTCTTTTCAGAACACACCATCTTGGCCGAGGCAAAATGGATTGAACCGACGGAAGACTGCGGAGGCAAGGAAGAATACGGCGAAAGGCAACCAGACTGTATGGGGTCATTCCTATTTTGCGTTGGGAATCTGGGTTGAATTTTTACGGACCTTTGAACGGTCGAACGGCATGGGGTCGCTTGTATCGGAGCCAGAAAAGTCCCTGTAGCAACATCTCAGTCTGATTTCGGCTGGAGGGAAATGAAGAAACACTAACAATGACGATGAAAAAATTGATAATTTGCTGTGGATACCCTTCGATGTCGAGGATGAATGGGTAGGCGACGGCGGGCGGAGGGGCGATGATCACAATGACCTGGTTCGAATATCAATGAAAGAAGTGCATGGCGATGCAGTGCTCACGGAGGGAATGAGATGGATGATGAGCCCAGGAAACGGAGATTTTCCGGTTGGCCAATTCGAGGCCCAAAACCGATTTCCGAACGGAAGAGGTATGCCCTCCTTGGCGAGCTCTAAACACGCCACAATGAACACATTGATCTGATGATGTTCTGCTGGAGAAGCTTCCAACCTTGGTTCACTTTCGAGGCAGCAAATGTCTGGCAAGGGGTAAGATGACAACTTGGCTTCAGAACGAAACGCACGATGGTGATGGTGGTCTGCAGACCAATGAGTTAGGTTTAGACTCAGAAATACATCCTCACTCACTCTATCCAACCCGTCAAACAAAAAATGGGAAAGAGAACGTGAGCGCGAATGAGTTGAACATGAATCCTTACCCCAGAGCACTGCGCGACGGTGAACTTCTCTAGGGCCTCGAAAATTTGGTACATACCTCAACGCAACCAAGACCGAAAGCGCCTTCTCTGCCTTCACTCCAAAGACATTCTTGAAAAACAGGGAAGCGACGGTCGCGTTCGATTTGATGATATCGGCTTTCGATGCCGCGGCAAAGTACGCGATATTTGCCAGGAGGTACAGAGCCGCGCATATCCCGAGGCCCAGCGGCCCGGCGATTTTGAGGGTTCGAATCGGATTCTTCACATCGTTCATCACGTAGTTGATGTTCGACCTGGGAATCCGAATGAGACATATGAAGAGGGACGAAGAGAAATGAACAACCATCCCGAATACGCGAACAGGACCTTGAAGGTAGCGGTTGCATACTGAAAGGTAGCTGTGGTAGGCGAATCGGAGATGGGAGTTGGGATTCAGGTACATACATCATTACCACTCTGAGAACTCCCAGCAAACGCGTCGCGGAAGTTCAAGTGGGGATCCGGGACGTGTGTCTTCCCGGACAGCACGACCCAACCTGCGAAATCGAATTAAACTTGAGTTTAAGAGCAGCAATGGGGGACTCCGGACCTGCAATGACAATGACAAGGAGTATCGCAATTTTGAACAAGCTGAGCGCCTACATAGGAGAATTAGGCAGTTCGGGAAGATCCTCCATGGTTTCAACCCACATTCATGACTAAAATCCCCAGCTTAGGCGTCAATCCGTGGAGCAAAGTCACGAAGACGATCACTGCTATGGTTGAGTTCGGAATCAGGGGGAAGAACTAAGATTGTGTACCTCCGACGGCGATGCCACGAACAGCCCAGAGAGAATTGGGCTGCTCTGCCGCGAGTAAGACACTAATTCGCTCAACAGCTGTTGCATTCGAGGGAAAAAAGGCAGACAAACCTTTGGGCAAACACCTGTACAACGTTGCATTATACTTTTGGCGCATGGGAAATCAAACCACGCACGATGCACCCAGCGGAAGTGAACCCAAGCAAAATCGCATTCATCGCAAACACCACCGTCGCGAGATACCGGGGCCGCCGATATACCGCCTCGAGGTAGACTTTCTCGCCCCCGGAGCGCGGGATCATAGTCCCCAATTCGAGCCAGATGAACAAACCACAGAAGGACATGGCGAACCCGAGGACCCAGAGCATGAGGGAGGCGCCGACGGAGCCGACAGAGCCCAGGATGGAACTTGGGGTGGAGAATATACCTGTGCCGATTATTCGACCGACGCTGAGAGTGAAGTTATGAGGTGTTCGGTCATGGCGAGAAGAGCCTTACATCAACATGGTGCAGCTGAAGACGCCGAGATGGCGACCCATTCCGCCTTGAACGTCTGGTGGTTGAATTAGCCTAGAATGTAGGCGTTCAGAGTGGGTTATTTTATCTACCTTCATCGTGCGTCAGCTCCCCTCTAGTGCCAACAACTTCAGCACTGGTCGTATCGACATCCCTGGCGTCAGATTTCTCAAAGCTCGCCTCGGTCTCGCCATGCTTCGAGTCGAGACTAGAGGTTACCGGAGTTTCGTCCGCCGGAGCTCTGGAGCGCAGGCTGAATCGCGAGAGGAACTGCATTACTGCTGGAGGGAGCAGTGGCCAGAGGGCTTCTGTGTGAGTCCCTCAATCCTTAAGAAGGCTCCATGTGCGAAGATTCTGCAATATCAGGCGTGGGTATCTCATGAAATGCTCGGCAGAGATAAGGGCTGGAAGGAGTCTTCGAGGTGGGAAAAGTAATATCTTCGCTCAATTAGGGAACGACGCGTCTTGGTTCGAAAAGTCAATCCTTCCGCGAAATAAATAAAATGCGAGGTCTCACTCACAGGAATTACGGCCAGGACCAACCAAAGAGTGGTGGCTACTTGTAAGCAAATTATATTTAGTCCAAGCTTCGAATGCGTGTAGTATAATATGACATGGATATGCGGAATAATGCAGAGTCCGACAGCTCACCCGAGACCCGTGAAGTGGAAGTATACATACACGCGACAGATCTACAGCCTGCTTCGCTCCACGATTCAAAAGTCCGGCGAATTTGTCGCGAAGTACGTGTCCCGCATATCCTCCGTATACGTCGTCCCGTCCACAACACTATGCAGATCGAACGTAAAGTCCCCACCCGTAAAAGTCGTGGTCGCGGCGTAAAAGTCGTATCCAATGCGTGACGCGATGTCGGAGGAGGGCGCGAGGTCAAGAGTCTGAGTGGCGATGGCGGAGCGGTTGCGGGTGTAGACGTCCATGAAGACGCGGGAGGGGGGCGCGTCGTTGCGGACCTAAAATCGTACTAGCGTCAGCGCGTGTTCGGATGATTTCGAATTGAAGGAGGAGGACAACTCACCGCAACAACAGTCGTCTGCGCCGTACTGCTATGCGGCACGTACAACACCCGATCCTGCGTGATCACATACCCACTCCCGCCGTTATCCAGCGTCTTAACGGCCGAACCATCCCCCTCATTAACCTCGAACCAGAACTTAGAGATGGACGTGGTCGCGTTGATGGCCGCTACAAAGTCGTATTTGTTAACGGAGAGGCCGAGGCGTGATGCCAGCGTCGTGGTGACGTCCCGCAAGTTCTGGGACCAGGTGAAGCAGTCGTTTGAGGCGCAACCGCCGGCCTTGTCGGCCCAGAGCAGCTTCACGCTCCGCTGGTCGTTGGAGTCGAGGAACTGTGGCGGTTGGTCAATCATTGCGCCGGAGGAGCGGGAAACTACGCGCCCTGAGGGAGACACTCAGCAAGAGCGCGTCATACCCGATCGAGAGCTGGACGCTGTCGACTTTGTTGGGAATGGGCTCGATAACGTCGGTGAGGGTAACGCCGGCTGGGACTGTGTCGATCATCTGCGCGAAGACGCGACTGCAGGTTTGGTCGAAGGTTTCGGGGTCGGCGAGTCTGGGATGAAATGAGTTGCATTCCAGCAAAGATTTTGAATCACTTACTTGTTCATGGTAACGTTCCCATCACTGTTGAAAATACGGAAATCCGAGATGAGGGTCGCGTTCTTGTCGACGACGAGCGCGTTCTTGGTGGTGCTGTTGAGGTATTGTAGGACACTGTGGGAAGGGTCAGTCGACATGATGGAAGTAAACACGATGTACGAGAATTTACACAGTGTTATCCAATGCCGTCGTCGTATCGAAGAGTATGAAGTTATCCGCCGTCGTGCCCGGCGCCGGGGGAACCATGGCAGGGAAATCGTTGCTTCGCACACCACTGCCATAAATTAGCTTCATTCAGCCGACGTGGTCTATGAACTCACCCAACAGAGTGTCCGCACGCGGTCAGGGCAATCATGTCCTCTGGAGGGAAACCCTGGAGGCGGAAAGACTCCGTGTGTTCCTCCAAGGTCTGCTGGGGCTCCGGAACGCCGGGAGGGCCCGCGGCAGTTGCATCGCGCCGCCCAGCGCGAATAGGGACTATCGGCCCTTGGCATTGCGCCGACGCGAGCGCGACTCCTACTGCAGTCACGTCCGAATCTATTGAATGGACGGAGTAAGACGCGTTCAAGGCCAAGGATATGTTTATTCAAGCACTCACAAGAGAGGTATTTGTTGGGGAAATGGCTAAAGTCGGCCAACGCGTGCTTCATACCCACACCGACGTTCTCAAGTACGCACACTTGGTGAGCCGCCCACGCAGACAAAAAAGAACACCGCGCACCTCCGCCCTGGTGAGTTCAAGGACCAACGAGTTGTCGAGCCCCCCACCCCCACCCCCATCGACGTTGTGCGTCGCCATATCGTGGTACGCGAACCGAATCCATTCAGCCGCACCGGACTCCCCAAGAGAGCCAGACTGGCAACTCGCGAGCTTGCCCACAAAGTTGATGAGGTCGTTGTTCGGATCGCCCTCGCCGCGTCCTTCATAGAGCAGTCCCTCGACCTGGTCGATGAGCGGGGAAGGCCAGTGGTACGACGCGGACGCGTTGGCGACGGCGATGCTCGCGAGAACCACCGACGCGGTCTTCATAAGTAAGTAATTAGGAAAATAGAGAAGAATAAAGGGAAGGATGAGCAGGACCGCTGAGACTGGGCCTTATATATATATTGGAGCGGGCAAGACATACCGACGAACGTCGCGGTCAAATCGTTCCGGTGAAACATATCTTCTGTGATTGGCTACGACAAATGATGGCGCTAGAGAAACGAAGGGCCTCGTCCTGCCAAGCCAGTGAGGCCTGAGGTAGAACAGCCCTCCGGCCAACGATCCCCAGCCCACACGAGGTTCGATAAATTATAATATTACACCAGGCGACGAGGAGTCAGGACATTTCGAACTCAGTACATCATATCATACGGTTACACTTAAAGCACCGCCTACTTCTTGACGACATCATACACAACGCGCCCCCCGACCCAGGGATACGCGTACTTGTGGTGGTACCAGTTGCGCACCGACTTGCGCTCCGCGATGCGGGGGATGGTCGCGTACGAGCCTCCGAGCTGTGTTGCACGTTAGATACGGCGTAGATGCATGAAGATGAGGGATAGACGCACCACGACCTGATGCGCATCGTCGAAAAAGTCCATCGAGTACCTGAGCGAGGTTAGAAGCGTATTGAATAGCGGAGCAAAGACGCCGCCTACCCAGGGTACAACACCGACGGCACAAACCCATCGTACTTGTCAAACTTGGTCGACGTCCACTCCCACACACCGCCATTCCCCCCTTTGCCCCCGCTACGCGCGCCGCCCGTCGTCGCCCTGTAAAACCATCGCGTCATTAGCAGCTGGACCTCGAATACAAGTAGGATGGGGGAGGGAGGACGCACGGGACGGGATGCCAGTTGCGGAACCCGAGGTTCGCCCCGCCTTCATAGCCCGACTCGAACTTCTCGAGGAACACACGGAGCTCCGACTCGGTCGGCAACCTTCCGCCCTGCACCTGCGCGTACTTGCTCAGGTTGCTGTACGACGTCAACACGGGCCACTCCTGCGCGATCTTCATCGGGATGGGGCCGTACAGGGTGCGGACCTACAAAAGTACGCGCAGCTTGTGAGTAAGAGAATAGAGGGGGGAAAGAAAGGACGAACATGCATCTCGCCGTCCACCTCGACCCAGCTCGCGGGCATCGACACCTCCCCGCTCTCCCCCTGGCTCACGTAGTACTTGAAGTACTGCCCGTTCGTCACCGGGCGCCACTCGATACGGAACTCGTCCACCTGCACCTCGCGCTTCGGGTGCTCATTGTCCTAGACAACACCCGTCAGCTCACACACACCTCGCCCACCGGCCTTTACTCACCCAACCAAACTCATGCCCATCCACATCCCCCGCCAACTCCCCCTCATCATCCGCCTCCGCGTCATCATGCCCCAGGACAATAGTAGTCGGGCCCAGCGTAACCGTCTTCTCCTCGGGCTTCGGCGCCTGCTCCCACCCCTCCGCGAGGCTCGCCCACGGCGGCGGCGCGAACCCGGGCGGCGGGAGCGTCCCGCTGCCCGCGCGCTGGAGCAGCATGTACAAGAGCGTCTCGGCGTGCAGCGCCTCGTGCTCGAACGTCATGAACAGCACGCGCCCGACTTTGCGGGTCATGGCTTTGGTGCCTGCGTCGACGTCCTCGTACAGCTTGAGGACGCGCGCGCGGACGCGGGACTGGAACTGGAGGATCGACATGAGGGAAGGCCAATCTTCGTCTTTCTGGGGAACCTCGGAGTGCGGCTGGGAGAGGTAAGGATATAGACGGCGGAAGAGAAGGCGGGACATACGTGGCACACAGTGGGATCGTCGACATCAGGGTCGATTCCGCGCTGCGAAGTTTGTTAGCTAGAGGCGCGAAACGATTATGAAGCGAGATTACCTCGAAAATATACTGCAGGCAAAAATAATGAGTACAGAACTAGGCTGCCGAGATGGAAAACACATACCTTGAACGCCTCCGGCTCAGTGTGCGGCTCCTGCAAGAGCCTCGACAAATGAATATCGAGGAAGGTAGGGATATGCCCAAGATAAAAGAGACAAATATGGCGCAAGTCGATCGGCTTCTGCATGAGCATCGACGGCGGGATCATGCGCCTCGTAATGCAATCCCACGCAGCCCAGAGGTTCTCCCAGTCCTGCGGCGAGGGCACCCCGAAGGGGCTCGACGAATACGACTTCTTAAGCACGAGCTCGCCGCGCGTGTTGCAGGCGCGCGGGGAGGAGAGGAGGGGGAATACGAAGGGCGGGCGCTCAAGGAGCCAGAGGGAGTAGCGCGCGGTGCTGTCGGACCAGCGCTGGATGGGGCGGAGGCCGCCCTCGGTGAAGAGGGTGTAGGCGTCGACTTCGGAGAACTGGATTCGTTATGAGACGGAGGACGTTGTGGGGGTGGTTATGGTGAAGTACCTTGAAAGACTCCTCGATCTTGACTTGCTCGTCTTGCAAGAAGCTGATCGTCTCCTTGGTCGACGGGACGATCACGCTGTGGGGGCGCTTTGCCTTGAAGCAGGCTTCGTGGCGACCTATTCCTGGAGTCAGTACAACAATTTTCATCCCTCAGGCGCTCAACATACGGTCAGCAACATCATAGTTCTGCATTCCAGGTGAGTATACTGATGCGAGTGGCCAAAGAACAGTCGACTCACATTGACATACTCCCAATTCTCTTCATCGAACAAGTTCTCATCCCCAAGCGCCTTCCCAGCGCCCTTCAACCCGTTCATAATAAACTTCTTGGTGTAACCCTGGCGGTCATTGTACGCTTCCTCGATCTGCGCCTTCTCATTATCATGGTCTATCCCAATCAACAGCGTGTCGCCGGACCCGGGACGCAGCGGCAGCGCGCGCAAAAAGTCCGCGCCCTCGGCGCGCGAGAAGTTGCCCAGCGACGAGCCGAGGAACATAAGGTGGATCGGCGGGGGTACGTCGTCCGGGGTCGAAGGCGGCGATGTAGCGGCCTCCGAGCAGTCACTTGCAGAGGATCCAGACATGGGGGACGGGTCGCGGGTGTCGAATTTAAACGGCGTGATGGAGCCTCTGGAGAGTCGACCCGCGGTGTTACGGGTGTGCAGGCCGCCGGATTCGGCGAACTTGAGGCCCTGGTCGTAGGTCGCGCAAAGGCCCTTGGTGGCTACCTTGCCTTGCAAGCTCTTGCCCACGTCCGAGAGGTCTATTTCGCCCAAAGTGCGCTGCAGCTCGCGCTCCTCCAAATCGAGGGCGTAGTATGTGAGGGGGGCGGGTTTACCGTCCTGCACCGAGTCCTTGACGAGGCGAGAGAGCGCAAGAAGGATGTGTGAGGTCTTGCGGAGAGCCCTTTTGAATTATATGCATCAGCATCTAGATTGTCGGACGGCGGACCGCGAGGATAGCAGGTAGTAGATAGACGTGAGACTGAGAGCGGCCGCCACATCACAACAGCCGCAAACTCGAGTCTGGAACCGCGACGAACGCGTCTAGCCAAAGATGAAACGGAACTCACCCGGCGCCCAGCTAGAGACGGATAAGCAGGGGAATTGGGAACACGAAATGCACTGACCTCCAACACCACCTCGTCAGCGGAGAAGCCGCCGGTTCCCTGGTGCATAGCAGCCACGATCTCGTCCGATTTCTTCTTCAAAATCTCCTCCTCCGCGCCAAACAGGTAGTACTCGGGGACGTGGGTTGTAATATCGTCGTACAGCCTAGGAAATTAGGCCGTATTCGTCGTTAAACCAGGGCGCGAAACGGCTCACCTCAGACCACGTTCGTCGTACAAGAGCATAGTGGGCAAGTGCTTCCCCCCGCTCGGGCCCTTCAATCCCTCAAGGACCTGCGCGGCCATGTCGAACGCCATCGCGTTCCCCGCCTCTTTCTGAATATTGATGATTTCCGCAGGCATTTCAACGTGAGTCGCGTTGATGTAGTCGCGAATTGGATTCGTGGTGTTAACGCGGTTCGTATTTAAGGTGTTTCTGGTTGTAGATGACATCACGAGGGGGTCAACCGCAAACGAATTCACATTGGAAATTGGTTGAGCCCCCATTAGCAATCCACCCCGCCTCCGACTCGATTAATGGGGCAAACGCCCGTGCTACCCGTTCCAATAACGCGGTCCGCAGCACTCCGGCGGGGGCCAGCGTGCGCCAACTCAGTCAGCAAACCGCGTTAACGGGGCGCGAGAAGCGGGCGCAGACGATTGGGATCAATACATCATGAACATAGAAGTCTCCGACTGGGACCGAGTTGGGGGAATGCATATGGGGTGGAGGGGGCCGTGAACCCACGCAGCCTTCTCGCGACGTCCCTTATATACTTTGGCTCCCGGGAAGGCGCAACCGTGGCGCCATTTTGCGAGCTCACCATGAGTGGAGTCGGCGACGACGTCGTTTGAAATCAGGTCGGTAGCGGAATCACATCGATACCGCAATCCCGGAGCTACAAGAGAACGAGAACATTCAGGACCCTAATTCCAAATGTTGCACGTCTTTTTCGGACAAGCATTCCGCGTGGTGCAAGGAAGGAAGCATCAGCGCTAGAAAGGAAAGGCCTAGACACCACCAAGCCAATTCTCAGAGGGTATTTCTTTGGTCCCCTTTGACTCCCCTTATGAATTAATTGAAACCCACGGATAAATACAACAAGCGCCGTGCGCCTTGCTTTGACCGCGCGCCAAAGTACCATTCGCGTCAGAAATGAGAGACTGGTGCACCGGCGCGTCACTTGGCTCTGCAAACTCACCGACGCGTCGCGACGCGAACTACCACCAATTATGCTGCAAGGAGAAAGCCAGGCATACGGCACGATAATCTGATGCCGCCCTGAGGCCGCCCGTAACTTCAATGAGAAAGCTGACTCTGCATGACTGGTCGGTCTGTAGCCCGTCGAAGTCCAGTTCCTTTTGTGAATAAGCCATGTTCTTCTCAGAGGGCTTTTTTTGGTCCCCTGCCCGCGAACCCACGGAATCGGATAAATACAACAAGCGCCGTGCGCCTGGACCCACTTTCGCTTTATCTCGCTTTGACCGCGCGTCGATTTCCCAGGGCCAACCAGCGCGTCAGGAACGAGAGACTGGGGTACTGGCGCGTCGCTGGGAACTCCTTGACTTCGCAAGTTCCTGGTAATATATGTAGACGCGTCGAGACGCGAGGGACCAATTATGCTGTAAGGAGAAAGCGGTCAACACGCGCACGGAAGTACGGCACGATGATCTGATGCCGCCTTGATCCCGCCCGTGCCTTGGGAGAGCTGACTACTCCGCACCGAACTGCAGGCGGTCCCGTCGAACGCCAGTTCCTCTTATGAATATTAAGTGCGTACGTGAAATGGCTACAGGGTAAGTATGTTTGTAGATATGCGCAGTCGTCGTCCTTCGTTTGCCCTCGTTAGATAGAGGCGTGGGTGGGCAGAGAGATATAAGTAAATGAGTATTAGATGGTATGAATGAGCTCAACGCCGGTCATCGTCGTCCTTCACGAGCTCAACGCCGGTCATCGTCGTCCTTCACGAGCTCCGTCGCCAGCCGCGCGAGCAGCTCGTCCGCCTTGGGATTTCGGGGGAAGGTCCGCCCGTCTCCTACCCTGTAATGATAATCGCAGTCAGTCAATTGTCAATCGGCGAATAAAGAACGAGGATGAAGAAGAAGGAGTGACGAAGAAAGCAACGCACGTCGGCGCCCCACACCACACCCTCGCCACCCACCCATACCTCCCCCGCCACCCAAACACCTGCCCCAAATTCCGCCTCCACCCCACATCATACAGCCGTATATGCCCGTGTGCATCGCGCACCAGATGCCGCTGCGCCCTCGACAGCTCGGGCTCGAGCGGCGGGTCCGACAGCCCCGCGGCCGCGCCGGTGCGGGGGAGGGGGAGGGGCGGGAGGTGTCGGAGGATGAGGAAGGGGGAGAGGTTCTCGATGGTGGTTTGGTTGATGCAGACGAGGTAGAGGTGGTAGGCGTAGAAGGAGCCGATGACGAGCGCGAAGATGAGGGCGAAGAAGGCGACGAAGATGGCGTGGAGGGGCATTAGTTCGTTCTGCAAAAGAAATGGCGTGAGTTAAGATGTGCGGAGGAAGAAGGGGAAGGGGATGAGGCACCCACCATAGCGAATGGGTCGGTGAAGGCGTCCCAGAGGGCGAGGGAGCAGACGACAGAGATGTATGTGGCGAGGAGCGTTATGCATAAGAGGAAGTGGAGGAATGCGGGGTATGTTCTATGGCCCTGCGAAAAAAAAAGATAATCAGTCCGGGATAGCTGCATTGGAACGAGCGCACATACAATGCATTTACCAGCCATCCAAGGACAGTGGTGATCTTGGCGAGTTGGTTAGGACGGGACATCATCCTCTAACTGCGAAAGACGCACCCATTTTAAGAACACAGCGTCCGCACATACTGCAATGGTGCGTCCGTTCCGGTTTGGGCCCCTGGTGACGAATTAGGATGGATTACTTAGGAGGACGCCACACCACGAGCCACGCGTACCCAGCATTTGCGACACCAGCGCCCCGGCGCGGAGTAGTCTTCGTGCGGTGTCATTAGCGACTCGCCCTCCCCGTCCGAGTCGCCTTCGCTTTTGGACTCGTTGAGCATGACTGGCCCGGGGTCACGCGCGACACAGACGATGAGGGCAGAGAATATCATGAAGGTGAGCGTGTACGTGACGAGCAAGTGCGTGAGGAAGAGCGCGGGGCGGTGTTTAGTCTTGAGGTGGTAGTCGACGAGAATGTAGAGCCACGACGGGTGGGGTGCCAGGATTAGGAAGATAGCAGCTAGACAGTACATCGTTCAGCCGTCTATTGCTCCATTCGAGTGAATTCGAGGACGCTGTACCGCATAGTGGCAAGTAGTGGTACCATCGCTTGACGGGGCCCTCGGGGTCGCTGGACGGGCCAATCTTGGGCGAAAAGTCGACAGAGTGGGAGGGAGACTGCAACAAGATGGTCTCCACCGGATTGAAGGACGACCTGGAGGCCATGGCGCGAAGGAGGTGTTCCTAGAGAAAGTACATGGGCGCTGGGGGGGATCACAAAGCAAATCACGCCGATCATGGCTATGCCGCGGCCTGTCCACCCTTGCCTTCGGACTCCCACGTCCTTCAAGACACCGACTGAGGTCTGAACGCGCAAGAAGAGACTAGTCCTGCCCTGCTAGTCCTTATTTCTCTGGAAGGCGACACCTGGATTATCTGCTGCAACCCCCTCCGTTTTTTTGTGGCTGCAGCATTATGGCGCCGCTCGGGAAAGCCATAAGAGTCGGCTACGATGGTCCCCCTGACGTTGATATGAAGGTCTACCAAGGCGACATAGATCCAGACTGGACTGTTGGGCAGTACGTCGTCGCACACTGGACATGCACGTGGATCCCAATTTAATTGGCTTGCCAGTGTCCCGAACGGAGGTGGGTCAAGTTCATTCGTTCGGCGGAGATGTCGCGACGCGTCTTGGAACTCAAGCGGTCGAGATTCAGAGTCTTCACTTGAATTCCAAGACTCCCTGCGTTTCTCTGCCGAAGGCTTTCACGTCCCAAAACAAATACTCATATCCTCCAGGTTATGTCCTGGCGCTGGTCCTCGAAGCCGGTATCCACCACCAGTCGTCGACGGCCCACCGCGATCCCATTCATGTCACTGCACACTTCCTGCAATCCACGTCTATCGCGCCATTCCAGGTCCGCGTAAGGACCCTGAAACGCGGTCGGGGGTTCACCAATGTCCTCGCAGACCTCGTACAAGAGGTAGCCATTCTGTATCTATTCGTATTTCATGCTCACCGCCGCCGTAGGACCGTACCCGAATAACCACACACCTCATATTCGGCACCCTCGAACCTCCCCGTCTGGTCCCTCCGTCGCCCTACGCCCGCCGCCTCCCCCTCTACGTCCACCCCTCCACCGCCGTCGAGACGCGCATGGCCCGCCCCTGGCGCTTCAAGCCCTACGTCAAGTGGGCCAACGACCCGCACCTGCGCGCCCAGAACCAGCCCGACAGCCCCGCGCGCCTCGCCGTCTCCCCCACCACCGTCGGCGGCGGCAGCCTCGCCTGGGGCGCGTGGTTCGAGCTCGTGGGGCCCGGCGAGCGCGTCACCCCTGCCTCCCTCGCCTTCCTCGCCGACACCTTCCTCAACCTGCCCTCCCTTCTCCCGCGCGCGGAGCGCGCCGGCCTCGTCCCCGCCGAGACGTGGTTCCCCACCATGACTCTGGTGATTGCGTTCCAGGCGCCGATCCCCGCCGCGCAAAGCCAAAGCCATTCTGCGAGCACGGTCGGGCTGTACTCGACGGGCACGTTCTGGGGCGAGCCGCAGGGGCGGCATGATGCGTATGTGGAGATCTGGACGGCGCCGACGGGGATTGGGGAGGGCGTCGAGGTGGAAGGGTGGCGCGAGAAGCAGGTCTGTCTGGCAACTGCGACGCAGATGGCGCTGACGCTGCCGATGGAGGTGAATGCTGGGCGGGCAAAGTACGATGCCGCACCTCCCAAGGCCAAACTGTAGAAATTCGACAGTCTTTCCAAATATAGTGCAAGGTCTCTTCCTGCGAAAGAAATACACGAAGCCGTAGAACGATGGCGGATTTGCAGAGCGGGGAAAGACTGGAGTATAGTAGTACATGGTCCAGGAGAGCAGAGAGATGCCAGTGGTCCAGGGACATTCGACCTGGGAGAGGGATGGGTCAAGGAAGCGTGATAGCTGCTGAGAAACACATACCGCCTAGCTTAACCTTCAGTCCAGCAAGAGGTGCGCCAGCTGCATACGCTGCAACTTGCCGGTGACCACTCCCACTGACTCCGGGATCAAGGAGTCGGAGCGGAAACCGACGACGGTGTCGCTCTCGCCGCTCGTCGGTTCCGTCTCTTCGTCGGAATCGAGCATCGTGAAGGTTGCGGCAGCGTATTCATCGTTCTCGTCAAAGGTAATGCGCATCTGATTGGGATATATCGATGGCCTGTCAGGGAAGAATTTTGCTCGCTGCGCTAGCAGAACCTCCAAATTGGGAGCGTCTGGATGTCGTTCGGAATATTTGGTGTGCCACTCAACGGTCAAGGAAGGAGAAATAGCTGCGAAACACGGTGAATTCAAGCCGGGGGATGTATATAAGAAAAGCCTACGTTTATCAGACCTCTTCATGAAGCCAAGAAGAGTAAGCACACTTGCTATTTCAGAGCATCTACTCTTTTCCGGAGCGATGAAGCAGCCTAGAGGCAAGATCGGGAGTGTGCGCATGCAGAGGTGGTCTTCATCCGCTTCCGAGAAGCTGACGATGTAGCACCGCGCCTTGCCGTTCAAGGCGTCGGTTTGGGAGAGACCCGGGGCATGCACGTCGACAACGACATGGCGAAAGTTGTTCAACCAGCCAAGACCGCCACTGGCATGAACGAGACGGGAATCATGCAGAGCTTCAAACCGTGACGTACGGCCGATGAGGATCCTACAACAAAACGATAAGCGGTGGTCGGGGAAAGGAAGGTGACAGATACCTGTTCGCCTCCGTATTGAACTTGGTATTCGACAGCTCATTCCATGGCGTCCCTCCCCACTGGCTAAGGCTAAACAAAATCTGGCCGGCCACTCCCCGGTATCCATGAGCCACATCCCATGGTGTCTCGGCACGAAGCGTCCCTCGATTTCGGAGAGGTAATTGGAGTGGAACTTGGCGTCGTCGATCAGCCTCTCATACGCTTGATATTGCGGAGAGGCTCTCTGGCGAACAACCTTTCTCGGGTTGAGGATGAGGCGCAGGCAGAATCGGTGATAAGTGGTGGATTTGGCCCGCACGAAAATCGTCTCTGTGTTGTCCCGGTCAGCGGTTCCCCACGTTCGCGCCTCGTCGAGGGTGAGCTCTTGAGAACGTCTGTCTGGGTAGCGGTTGATGAAGAGAGATCGAGTTTTGGGGATAATAAGGGCAGTGGCATCCGCTGGTAATGGCTGGAATGGCGCATCGTGGCCAGGTATATGCCATGGTACTGCGATGTAGGTGTGTGGGAGGCCTTGGAAGCGAACGCGGAGTCGTGTCGGGGTCATAACTTCAATATGGAGAGCGGAGACTTGAAGTCAAAAGGGGCAGAAGCGAAGAACAATGGGCAGCCACGCTATAAACAGGAGCAAGCCACAGATATCGACCGACGACGCTTCTGGTGCAGCTTGAGGGTTTCTAAGACTTTTCTTCAGGAGGGTGAAAGACGAGGATCATGGCATTCGTCAAGCGTCGATTGTTACGTACACAGGCCAAAACGAGCTGCAGAAACATATAATTTGGCGTGGGGCTCCGCCCTGGGGTAAAAAAAGTGATATGGATGTGTACAGAGAGCAACGATAGCGGGTGCAGAAAGCGGACAGGATATAATGATACATGGACGAGACAGTGCGACCATACTGCGAGCGAAGCGTTATGTAGCGACCTCGGGGGTGAAGGACTCCAGAGCATGCTGGGTCCAGCTAGACCTTCAGTCCAGCAAGAGGTGCTCCAGCTGCATACGCTGCAACTTGCCGATGGCGACCTCCTTTAACTTCTCGGGAGTCGAGCAGTCGGACGGTACCGGTAATTTGACGACGGTGTCGTTCTCGCCGCTCGTCTGCTCCTTCTCTTGAATCTCTTCGTCGGAATCGAGTATAGTGATGGTCGCGGCGTATTCGTCGTCCTCGTCGAAGGTAATGTGCATCATTTCGTCAGGATCTATCGGCGGCATGTAGGGGAAGAATTTTGCTCGTTGGATTAACAACACCTCCCAATTGGGAGCGTCGGGATGGCGTTCGGAATATTTAGTGTACCAGTCGAGGACCTCAGAAGCCGAATGGACTACAAACCTCGTCAAACCAAAAGCCCTCCAGTTGAATAGAAGAACAACTCACGTTTATCAGATTTCTGCATAAGGTCAAGAAGAATGAGAGCGCTCCCTATTTCAGAGCACCCAACGTCATCCGGATGCAGGAACGAGCCGAGAGGTAAGATCGGGAGCTTGCGGCCGCAAACGTGGTCTCGCTCTGCCTCTGAGAAACCGACAATGTAGCACGGTGCCTTGCCGCTCAAGCGGTCTTCCTTTGAGAGGCCTGGTGCGTGAAGGTCGACAACGACGTGACGGAATTTATTGTAATTACCCAGACCGCCGTGGTCAACGCCGAAATCGTGCAGAGCCTCAAAGGTGCGGCCAACGAGGATTCTAGGAGGGGGGGAGAATGAGCGCAGGCACACAAAGAAAAGGGATTCCATGAGTACCTGTTAGCCTCCGTATTGAACTTGCTATGTAATAGCTCATTCCATGAGATCCCGCCCCACTGTGTCAGACTGAACATGATCTGGCCTGCCCAGTCGCCGGTCTCCATGAGCCAAATCCCATAGTGTCTAGGCACGAGACTTCCCTCTGCTTCGGGGAGGCAGCTGGAGTGGAATTTGGCGTCATCGATCAGCCTCCGGTACGCCGCATATTGGGCAGATTTTTTGCGGCGGACGACCTTCTGAGGGTTGAGAACCAGTCGGAGGCAAAACCGTTCAGAAGTGGTGGAATTAGCCCGCACGAAGATCGTCTCTGTGTCCTGCCGGTTAGCAGATCCCCACGTCCGTGCCTGGTCGAGGGTAATTTCTCGAGAACGCCTATCCCCCAAACGGTTGGTGAAAAGCGATCGAGTTTCGGGAATTATAAGACCAGTGGCGTCGGCTGGCAGGGCATGGAATAACCCATCGTGGCCCGGAATATTGCAGTATCTGGCGGTATACGTCTGAGTCTGAGCAAGGGCTTGAAAACGGACGAGGATGCTGGCCATGGTGGTGGTCAGACGGTGGCACAAAACACGCGCGTGATCGCGTTTGATGCTAACATTTGCGCAATCAGTCGCAAACAAAACCTGACTCCTTCAAAACGCGTTCATATCGCGTCGTCGTGGACGGAAGTTCTCAGCCATCTGACTATGTCCTCTTCCATTGCCAGCTCCTCTCAACGGGAAGAAATTGAACTCCCATCTCGCGGCCCATTGCCTACTTCGGAGGTTGAAGTCCCGATTGCAGGTCTCGGCGGCGACTCGAACGGTTATTATGTGGGCTCGAACGACGCCCTTGGAGGCTCCGATGCGTCGCCTCTTCCTCCGGTCGACGGTGGAATCCACGCCTGGTCTTTCGTACGCCGATCTCGATTGGTTCTGCCAGTAAAAAATAACTCTGGGCAAGTTGGCAGCTGCTTTCGTTCTCGAGGCTATTGTCTGGGGTTTTCCCACAGCTTACGGCGTCTTCCTGGAGGGTAAAGGCCTTCCACCTCTCTTGCTGCGATACTGAACTCCGACAGCTTACCTCCAAGATCCCCGTTACGCGTCACAAAAGGGAGCTGCGTCCCTCCTCCCACTTATTGGGACGCTCTCATCGGGGATTCCCTATTTCTCCGGTACGCTTGGACGAAGAGTGACTTCAAGGAGAGCATTCTGAACTCCGGCAGGGCCATTTCTTAATCCGATTGCGTCTCGCTTTCCACAACATCGTCGCAAGTCGATGTGGTTTGGCGCGGTTTTGTGCTGTGGCAGCCTTTTGGGAGCAAGCTATGCGAATCAGGTCAGTCGTGTATATGACCTTTTCTGGAAATCGTGCTCAAAAACCGCTAGATATCACACCTTGTGGTTCTCCAAGGCGTAGTCTATTCCGTTGGCGGAGGTGAGCAGGTTCTTGTCTACACCCATGTTCCATCCTGACTTCACTAGCTCTGTTATATTTACCGTGTATTCCATACATGTCCGAATGGTTTGTAGCGCGTCGAGGATTGGCAAATGGGATCCTGTTCGCGGGTATGTCTTCGCGATAACTGAATTCTTACAATTGAAATTGACACCTTTGCAATGTTCAGGGACAGGAGCGGGAGGCGTACTGCTTCCCCTTGTGCTACCACCCTTGATAACGAGATATGGCATATCCAAGACACTACGCATCCTGGCTGTCGGAATCGCGTTTCTACTTGTCCCTCTGCTGCCTCTGGTGAAAGGACGGCTGCCTCAAACACGTACCCGCGCATTTGGGCCGGCACCACGAGGGGCACCCAACGCTCACGACTGGATGAGGAACAAGACCTTCTGGCTCTTCTTAGCCGTCAACACCCTGCAGAGTCTAGCATACTCTGTGCCTATCGTCTATCTTCCCAGTCCGTTCCTTGTGTCCCTCCTTGTGTAAACTGATTCGTTGCCACTAGCGTTCGCCAATTATCTCGGTATTAGCCGTTCTAACTCGGCCGTGACCCTGGCGATGCTGAATGGTACGCTTCCTCAGCACATTAGACTCTTCGTATCAATATCGTTAATCAATAATAAAGCTGCGTCGGTGGTTGGTCGGCTTTCGATGGGATACCTCTCAGACAAGTTCAATCCCTGGTTACTGGCGCTCGTCACCCTCCTATCGACCTCGGTGGCAACATTCGTTCTCTGGGGTGTTCTTTCCCACTCCTTCGGCGGATTGCTGGCCTTTGGGATCGCATATGGGAGCGTCGCCGGCAGCTGGACCAGCCTCTGGACAGGCTTCGTCAGACCCGTTGCTAGTAAGTGCATACGTCCACCCACCCTTGACCAGTAATTCAATCCCGATATAGAAGATGACCCTCTCACGAGCACTGCACTCTTTGGCTATATCCTTCTTTCCAGCGGGATAGGGAACATCGTATCCACGCCCATCTCCGCCAAACTTTACGCCAACTTCCATAATATCACGGGCACTATCGGGACTGGGTTTGACGTGGGCGATGGACGGTTTGAGAAGATGATAATCTATGTCGGGACGTGTTTCGCTGGTGCGGCCGGGATTGCTGCGTTGGGTTGGGCGATAAATCGCAAAGGCGCCGCACGCAACGACCAGCGTCAGGAATAGCCTATCAGTATCTTAGAATTTCCGCATCGTACTCAACATCACTCTGAATTGCTTCCCTTCTTCCGCCTTTGAGTTCACAGAGTCAACTTGAACGCTTCCACCAAGCTCGGCTTGAGCAAGCGACGTTGGTCCAACGATTGACTGGAAGCGACGTTGGTCGAAGTTCCTTCGTTCACAAATTGAACGAAGTGAAGATTTGTGCTACCAGCCAACTACCAGCACCGAGAATGTCTGATAATCCGCACATGACTTGCACCATCACCACGTAACTGTTCCCATCACCAAGCCGCAAGTTTCTCGCGAGAAACCGACGAGAAACTCGAGCCGCCCGAGGGACGAGGGCGGCGAGTGTTTCGAGTACTTAAATTTGGGCCCGCCGCTTGCCGGCAACCTACAATCATTCAAATCTAAGGCGCAGACCCGACAAAACTAAATTCAACCAAGAGCACGTGGTTGAGGTTCAATATTTGTGGCGGTGCGAGTTTGTGCGGCGATGTTTACAAAGTTCTCGAGCCTCCTTTTCAACTTTCCTAACTTCACGTCTAAATTTGCTCGCCGCGGGCTCTCTCACAGATTATGAGTCGTCGACTCACTCCACGGGCAGTCTCAGAGCCAGTCGGAGAAAATGCAGACGTCCAGGAGTTGAATGTCTTTTTGCCCCCACTGTTCAGGTATGCCCTCAGCCTCCGAGTCCTCCGTTCGCAAGGTCTAAAACTGTCGCATGCCAGAAATCACTCCTTGCAACTTCCCGAAGAGCTCGTCGATATCATTCTCGACGAGTTCGATGCGACGGCCTCCGAGTCGCTCAATCCCTCTCTGTTCCCGGATCGCGACACGTTGAGACTGTGCGCGCTGGTGTCCCGAGTATTCGCTCGGTTGAGCCAGAAGAGGCTGTTCTCGACGGTCGATACGGTCCCTCAGGATCATTACTCCCACCTGGACAGTGCCAACCTTGGACCCGTGCACCGGTTTTCAAACGCCCTGCTATCTAGCCCACATCTTGGTGTTTATGTCTTAGTGTTGGTTCTCCCCTACAGCCGCTACGCCGACAAGCAGAAGGTCGTAAACTACCTTGCACGAGTTCAACCTTTCCTACCCAGGTTAAGAACGATTCACATGGTATCATGTCGCCTCAGCTGGCAACTGTACCCCGAGATCAATCCTGTGCAAAGGATTCAGATAAATCCATCCCAGCAGGGAACGCTCTCCCGACGCCTGGAGATCAAATCGAATATTTTCGCGGACGTCGATGATCTCCAGCTCGTTCTGAGCAACGTGGCCAGCTTGACGGAGCTGGCGCTCTACAATGTCCAGTTTAGGCTCCCGGCGCGGGTCACGGTCGACCCCCCTGCCACAACAACTCCGCATGTGACGATAAAATCATTGGAACTCGTTGGCATATCTCGCCAGGACATCGACACGCTGCTCCATTCCTTTCACCTCATCGATATTCGACACCTATCGTCATTTTTATGTGACATCTATCCCAACTCTGTCCTGACGGTAAATGCGCGTTCGATTGAAGAGCTTACGCTTCTTGTGGGCCCTGATAGGGCCGTCATTCCCGAGCCTGACCGTCGGGCCGCAGGAATACCGCCTCTTGCGCGTCTTCACACCCTCAATCTTCGCATTCAGCTTCCCTCCGCTCTCCCAAATCTTCTGCCACTTCTCGAGCCATTTATGCTTGCAAAGGATCTGAGGGGCGTGTCGATTACTACCCACAAAGTGCTGGGAGAACCCTTCGCGACGCGATACTGGTCGGCTATGGATTCGCTTCTTGCAGCCGCCGGACCGGCACTGGAGTGGATCCGCATCGATTTTTCGACAAAACCGGAGTACCACGATCTTGAGGACGTGTTTGAACGCATCGCTCGAGAGGCGCTGCCGCAAGCAGAGGCTAAAGGCATCCTGAACATACGTTTCTTGAACCCTGGTGAGTTCGATTACTGTGGCGACATCGACATACACTGACCTGTCCCGCTCATCCCTCGTAGACCGCATCAAGGCGGACTTGCGTCTGAATCAATGAAAACCGAGTAGATCTATGTGTCTTCTTTTTCAATACAAATGCGAATATGCCATCCTCACCTACACACCAGCTTTTGGGGTAATAAGCGTGGCCTTATGAAATATTAGTGGTTGTGTTGAATATGTACTCAGACGGCGCGGGAAACGTCAGGTTCAACCAACGTTCGTGGTTCAAATTCGCTTCAATCCATTAGTTGATGACCACAATGGGCGGGCTTGGAAGGAAATGGAATACCTTGGTGGCTGCTAAGCCGGTGCATTTCATCATCGCCTTGTATGAATTCTTCGCCTCGCCTCGCGTGACCGGGTGCGCGTTTGGTCACATCGCGTGACAATTGTGACGTGACTGTTCTCTCCTCCGGTCTTCCCTAGTCTTCCTCGAGATTCTGCCTGTGTCGCCTGGCCTATTCGATGGATTCGGACTCTGAGTTTCCAGAGTATCTGACTCAGGACGACCCTGCTCCTCAATTCAGCTCTTCCGCCCTCCATACGCCGCCACCAGTCGTCTACACCAACCTCGTTGGCCCGAGCCACTCCAAGGCGAAGACATTGAGGCGTGAGCCGAGTGCATTTGTAGATTGTCATCGGTGCGTCATCCAAAGCGTGTTCTTCCAGAATCTCGCTCACCACCAATGTCAGCGTTCTAACGAAGAGTCCGTGGCCCTCCAAACCTGATCTCACGGGCTGACCTCTTCAAGCCTTCGGACATGCGGAATACAAAGGCAAGCAGCGCGACATTGTCGAGGCTGCCGTTTGTGGTGCGGCCCTTCCAACTCGGAGAGAGGACGCGTCTTAACACCCGATTCAGGTGCAGATGTCTTCGTCCTCGCCCCGACCGGCATGGGAAAGGTCAGTTTAAGCGCAGATCCGTAGCGCCCTTTCCGATGGTTTCACAGAGCCTCTGCTTTCAAGTCCCCGCCGTCGCTGAAACGGTACGTGATTGAAGACACTCTTGGACAATTTGCTCATATTCCCCAGCACGGCGTCACCATTGTGGTATCTCCACTTCTCGGTTCGTGGGATCATCAGCTGGTTTATTGGTGACTTAACGGCCGCAGCTTTAATGAAGAATCGTATGTACCACCGTCGTCCTCGGTCATGCTCCGACTCAAAGATGATTGAGAGGTTTCTGGGCTTCGCGAAAAGCACGTCCCGGTGGCTGCTCTAACTTCTGAAACTTCGCCGACCGAGAAAAAGGATGTACGTGTTTCTCTCCGTCTTTCTCTGTCGAACACTTCGCCGACATCACTTTGTAGATAGTGAGGGACCTCGTGTCTGGCCACCCTGTCAACCGTCTGCTCTACAGTAGGTTGGCCCCCGCTATTCCGGTTACTGGACTTAGCGGCTTCGTTTAGTCACGCCAGAGAAGATCTGCACTCCCGAGTTCATTCAAATTCTCCACAAAATATACGAGCAGAAGGAATTAAACAGACTTGTCGTCGACGAGGTAGATGCTTTTGTAACACAAGGAAACCCAAACTGATCTCTCTCTCACTCCCAGGCTCATTGTGTCTCCGTACGTGGTTCTACTGTGTACATCGAAGTTCTGAAACGCGGGAAGTACAGGAATGGGGCCACGATTTCCGCCCAGAGTACCGTCGTCTCGGTTTTTTTCGCGACAAGTTCAAAGACATTCCGATTATGGCTTTGACGGCAACAGCTACCGCTACGTAGGTCCTTCATGCGCAGATATCTACATCTCTCCCTCACGCTCCACACACAGGGTTCAACTCGACATCATCCATACCCTGCGCATGTCAGAGGAGCATCTGGTAAAGGTCGTGCACCCCTTCAATCGGGCCAACCTATTCTACGAAGTCGTTGCATTCGTTACACGTATGATTTTAACCAAAACTAATCATCGTCCACAGGTACGATACATGTCCGCCCCCGACCCGGTGTCGCAGTGGGCGGACATAGCTGACTATATACTCACTCTGTATGACCGCCGGCAACGGCCGTCCTCCGGTATCGTTTATTGCAGAACGCGCGCCACGTGCGATGACCTCTCCGCATTTCTACGAGGCAAAGGGTTGAGCTCGCGGCCGTACCATCGTGGAATACCGTATGTTTCGTTTATTGCATCGTTTATGGCGTCTGACCCTGCAATTTTTTAGCTCTTCGACGTTGGACAGGACGTTGAAGGAGTGGTCTCGCGGCGGAGCGGGAAATAGTAAGGTTGACGTCGTATGTGCGACCATTGCATTCGGGCTGGGAATCGACAAGGTACGATGTTTCCGCCCATTTTTTAAGCGTCCACTCACGACGAATAATTTGCGCAGGGTGATGTTCGCTACATAATTCATTATGATCTGCCGAAGAGCCTTGAAGGTACATACACCCCAGTTACCAATCGAGTCGAGCGGCGCTAATGATGATCAGGGTACTACCAAGAGACAGGTCAGTCAAGATGTATTTTCCAGTGACTTGATATATTGACGCTCCAAAAGGACGCGCCGGAAGAGATGGATCTGTAAGTTCGTCGCCTCGGCGATCTCGGCCATCCTCATTCATTTCCTTCTAGCCCTCGAAATGCGTGCTATATTACTGTTCGTGTTCCTTTTATGACCTCCGGTACGCCCAAATCTCACCGTACATACCTAGCTCGGGAGGATGTCATCCGTGTAAAGCGGTGGGTGACTGGTTCGCACACGAAGCGCTCGAATGCCGCCGACAGGGCAGCGGGTCCGGCACCCAGCCAGCGGGCAGTCGAAAGTCTCTCGTCGGTCCGCGCATGCCTTTCATCAACCCGTTGAAGGCGAACTAACTGACAACCCAGCTCGTCGAGTTTGCGGAAAGCACGGAAATATGTCGTCACGTTGTAAGTCCCTACAACCGACTCGGAGTCAACTGAAGTCCGTTTCCCTACTTACTTCCTGCAGGCTATTTGTCGATACTTCGGCGAGCCAATCGACACGAAGGACAAGGACGTGGTGGGGAAGTACTGCAATAAGATGTGTGACGTATGTTCATTCATTCTGAATCTTCCCTCATCCTCTCGCATCACTCTAATTAATGCGTTATCCCATAGATATGCAGATACCCCGAGAAGACGAAGCTCCGGCACGCCAAACTTTCTTCAGAAGAATACGCCGGAACGCAGGTGTCCGCGAACCCGCCGCGTCAGTATGACGACGACGACGACCATCCCCCGCGCGCTGGACCCAGTCGGGCAAACTCCAACAACTACGCGAGCAATAATAATGACAGCAGCGCAGTCTGGCGGAAGAACTTTCGGGATAGCGAAGTTCAACCATTTAATAATTACAAACGCTCTCGGTCGGAGCAGAGCAACCAGGGCTCTTACAAAAAAGCGAAGGCGTCGGCCAGCAGCACGCCCTCGTTCGGCAAGGCTTTAGGTGAAGTCTGAATATTTGAATCGGCGGTCGAGTCCACATATCTAACAAAGCTCAGTGACGAAACCGTTCCGGTCCGCAATTAATCTGACGAAGCCATTTAAAACTCCGTTTCTTACATCCGCCGCTGCGGGTTCTTCGCCGGAAGTAGAGGTGGAAGAGGAGCGTGAACAATCTCCGGCGCCGCCCGACGAAGATGAGGAGGTTGATTCCGATCCCGTTCAAATTGTCGCCGACTCGAGGAGTAGACCGTGTATGTGTTCGAATCCCTCGCGCCATTCGTCATTCTCTCACCGCGCCGTACCATAGCCTCCCCCATGGAGCTTCCCGATGCAGAAATCGCGCTTGAGGTGTCGTTTTCCGAAAAGATCGAGGTTGGTTTCTCGTACTGGTTTGAACGAACTTAACTCACCGTGCGTGTTCTTTAAAGGCCACCCTGCGACACAAGGCTCTCGAGGACATCCGCAAAGCCCTGCACAAGCTCCTCCTCCGCGGATCTGACCGTGACATAGAGCAGATGTGGTCGCAGCTCGGTACAGACGACAACGCTGACAACGAGACGAGGTTAGCAGTATCCATATCCTCCCTTTCCCTCTATCTTGACACGCCCATTGTAGAGCCACCCTGCTCAATGCAGCGGCCCACTCGCTCGAGTTTGCTGCGCTTTCGATGTGCAGCACCGCAGACGGTTACGAGTGCCGCACTGAGGGGACAGTGGATGCTGTACGGTTTCTAGGCAAGCATTGCGGGGCTTGGGACGGCCCTGATGCGAAGCACAGCGAGGATGAGGAATGGGAGGAGGCTCGTGCTGTTTTGGTGGTGTTGAGGCAGGTCTGTCGGGCAGGTTAAATTGTTTGTGGTCGGGTGCATGAATTACAAGCCACGCTTAAGTCTGGCATAATATATCTACTACATGTTCGGCGATAATTCAAGAATCTCTGTACGCTATAATACACCACTGCGTCAGAAGCTGAAGTCCAGGAGACAGGATGCTCCCCCACGCCGACAATATTCGGGTGAATTTGCCGTCTGAGCTACTTTCTGATATCTCGAGTTCATGTTGAATCGCCTTCAAGCTCTCCGCAAGGTGGCTGAAGAGCTCTATGTCCAAATTTTAATGATTAGTTGGAATAACCCAAGGGTGAAACAAACGCGCCTTTCACTTGCACAGTAACGGGAGCAGCGCGGGTCATTTCAGCCAGGAGATCCTGGACGTTGTGTCACTCGGGAAGAGGTAAGATAGAAATTTCAACCAACGCACCCGTCGCTCTTTCGAGTTCGTCGCGACCTTCAGCCGTGTCACCTCGACCTGAAGCTTCACCAAATCGCTCTCGGAGCCCTTTTCGAAGTCTTCGCACATCCCCAGCACTTTGTCGCAGTCGTCCAGCAGCGTGTCTATCGACCGAGATTGCTTCGAGAGAAATGATTGAAAGTCCTCCTTCGGAAGGTCAAAGACGGCAGGGCAGTAGGTTGTCTAGAGAAATGTATTGGATACGAAGCGGGTAAACGAGTTGTAACGATTGAACGCACGGTGGCCTCGCGCGAAGACGACTGGACCTTTGAGGCCAAAGCAAACATCATCTTCCGCGTCGTGTTGAACTTCTTGGTGTGTCTCCAAATGTCCTTGTACGACGTTTTGGCAGAGACGGTCGGGAGGCGCTGGCCACTGAGACAAATGTGGTGAGTGGCAGTACGCGAGTGGAATGCGCGAAGTAACAGACTGGTCGACATAGCGCTGCAGAACGTGGAGACTCTCTTTTGTGAGCCGGGTGAGGTTCACTGGGACGATTTCGGTCTTGGATCTCTTGTAGGCGCGTCTGACCATGGTGGGGGGAGGAGGGAAAGTGAGCAGAGGGAATAGGAAACGGAATAAATAGACTTGACGTGGGAGGAGCTACAATAGAAGCTTGATGAACTCTAAATGAGTCTACTAATCCGAACTGGGGATACGGGCTGAAAGCGACCATCGAGCGCCAGGAATGGCTGCTCACAAAAAGACCTATTGGTCGCTTCAAAATGAGCCAACTGTGCTGTTTGTGAATCTCACAACCGCTTTCCACCGCACAGTACGGTTTACAATTTTCAACTGGTGAACAATTTTTTGGTCTATCTAGATCAAACACTCAACTCGACCTTAGCGCTTTTGCTAATTGCCTCCTGCAACTCCTTGTCCGCCAACACCGGCTCGACCCAGTCTCTAAGGAACGCATCAACTTGCTCGGGAGCCCGACCAATGAAACTCTCGGGGCGCAAAAGCTCGTCCAAATCAGCCTTGATGGGATCGAAGTACGCGTCCGCGCGGACTCGTTCGATGAGGTCGTTCTCGAGCCCGTGGTGCTTCACCTGGCGCGCGGCTTCGTGGGAGAGAACCTGAGGTTGAACAGTCAGGGACGAAGCAACAGCAGAGGAGCGATGGTGATAGGTACGCGAATTTTCTCGTGAGCCTCCTGCCGGTCCCCGCCCTTCTTGACGATGGCCATGATGATGTTCTCCGTCGCCATGAAGGGCAGCTCCTGTGCGATGCGCCGCGCAATGACCTTCGGGTACACAACGAGCCCTTCGGAGATGTTCTGGAGCGTCGAGAGGACGATGTCGGCCGTCAGGAACGCCTCAGGGAGTGTGATGCGCCGATTTGCACTGACAGAGGGTCAGAATTAGAAGATTAAGCGCCAGAGAATAATAGCATACCTGTCATCTAGAGTCCGCTCGAACCACTGCACAGCCGAAGTCATCAGCGCATTTTGGTGGAGGACCATTAGGTGGCGAGAAAGACTGCAAACGCGCTCCGAGCGCATGGGATTGCGTTTGTAGGCCATAGCAGAGGACCCGATCTGCGTTGACTCGAACGGTTCCTCGATTTCCTGTTCGCTGGTAAATAATTGGAACCAAGAAGATTAGAGATGTCGCCCGGACCTTGAGGTTGGCAAGCAATCTGATGTCAGTAGCCATCTTATGGGCCGTCGCACCGAGGGACGCCAGGGGAGCAAGAACGTCGACGTCGATCTTGCGAGAGTACGTCTGCGAGGTGACGGGATAGGCATACTCGAAACCGGAGAGCTTGGTGACCAATTTGTCGAGAGATTCGACCTGGAGAATGAACCATATCAACGAGAAGGCAGTATCGACGACATTGAACCTTCACCTTTTCGTGATCTCCATCGAAGAGAGTCAAAAAGCTGGCCTGAGTGCCAGTCGTTCCCTTGACGCCGCGGAAACCTAGGTCATCTCGCGCGCGTTTGATGTTGCGCAGGTCCCAAAGAAGCTCCTTCTCATTATTAGGTCGCGTATTGAGCGGTCACCGTCAGAATAACTGACCTGGATCCAAAGGGTTGCGCGCTTGCCCACGGTAGTCAATTGCGCGGGCTGGAAGTGGGTGAACCCCAGGGTCGGGAGGTCACGGTATTGGGCCGCAAACGCGGAGAGCCGCGAAATCAGTATCGACAGCGAGCGAATAAGATAATCAAGGCCGGTGCGCAGGAAGATGAGATCGGCGTTGCTGGTGAAATCATGAGGAAGATGAGGAAGTTGGATTATGAATAACTGGATGCAGAAAAAACGAACTCGGTGACATAGCAGGATGTTGCTCCCAAACTGAGAATGGGTCAAAATATACACGCCTCGGAAGGAATAGGTTGTACTGGATGATTCCTGCCGCAGCAGGCGCGACGGTACCGAAAGTATGGACGTGAGCCATAACGTCGTGGCGCCGCTTTTTTTCCTCCGCTGCTGCAACGTCGAATTGCTCTGGGGTCAAGTGCTGAAAAGAAGATGAACTATGGTCCAAAGTTGCGCCTGCATCACCGATGCAAAGCTCACCAGATTATCCTGCATTTGCTTGATCGCGTCATCGGGAATGGGCAACCCAAGCTCCTTCTCCGCGATGGCGAGATTAAGCCACAGTTTGCGCCAGGTGAAGAAGCGATTCTGGATCGGATTGTGGCGGTCAGAGAGCGAAGTCCAACAGGGCGGTAGGATTCAAACAGCAGGGGAGAACAAATGGGCCATCTCCTTGCTGGCATATCGACTACGGATTATTATTTGAGCGGTCTGCGGAGAACTGGGAACTGGACAAGGATGGACCTGGACAGAGGCGTCTGGTATGTTTCGAATGCGTCCATTGTTGAGGGGGACCGGGCTTGTATCGATTTTTCTCTTGCTCACCGACCAACGCGTCAGGTCAAAGCGATCGATATGAGCGTTTTGGATAAGAAGCTGCTGATGTAAGCGACGCCGATGCCAAGCAGGTGCAAACTGCTGTTCAACTTATGGGTTGAAATTTTAGGAAATCAAATATAAGGCCACCTGCTATTGCGAGCCTCGAGGATACATACGACTATCTAGATTTCCAAGGTGATGTTACAGGCATTTTACTGCCGGTGCCATATATCATAACGGTACCGTTTCATCTCGCACGAGCGCCATTCAACTGTATTCTACTTCAGAACGAGTCAGGATAGTAGAACATCAGGAGGAGGTCGGGCCTGAATGGCCATCGTACTCACCGACACGGTGAGGGATTTTTTTCTTAGAAGACGGCCTGCGCGGATCGACTGTTCGAACTCGGACTCCAATGCCGAGTAGGTAGTACTTGGCGATGATTGAACATGTAAGTGCACGGTCAAGCGATGAGAAAGATCACAGACCCACCCCACCGCGATTCAGGAGGAGTGGAATGAATAGAGCTCGAGCCCGCATGGTGATTTGCATCTAGCACCGGGGGAGGAGTGGGTTGCTGCATGCACAGCGCCTTGAAAAGCCTGGTCAGGAAGGCCGGAGCGCATTGAGGTTCTCTGGCGACGAAATCTTCGGGCAAGCGCTAGATGCATACAGTCTTGAAAGGTTATTCAGCCGACGAGGGATTGAGAGCCTTGTACGACGAGACGCCGGAGAGTAGGAGCGGATGCGTATCGACTTGCATTAGTCTAGGCTCGAATATCAAAACGGCCCACACGGCATCGGGTTCCGACGCGAGCTCCGATACATAGAGGTCCTGGCATGCGACGGGTTTGTTCACAAGCGTAAACCGAGAAGTAGGGAACCAGTGGTGGCCAGTAGTATTCAAAGTAGCAACGAGTCACACACTTTGGAGCCAACGGGGATCATCTGTGTTTCATTGAATTCCAGCTCGTCGAGCAGGTGGGTGCTAGGAACACCGCTTTGTCCGGGCCTGCGTCCCGAAGAAAAGGAAACAAGATTTTTCGAACGCCGGATTTTTGGTTGCACACTCGATGAGGCTCTGCAAGAAGCCTTTTCCTGTGAACGTGACGGTGGGGCTTTGGAGACGTTACAAATTGACAGTACCAGCGGTGCTTGTACAAGAGACGGACGTATCTCCTCGGTTCCTTGGTTTAGTTTAGACAGACGTTTGGTGGGGAGCTTCTTCTTCTCCCGCCGAATGCATGACCGCACGTTTGAATTATGTTGGTTGGGCTCGCGAAACGGAGCGGAGTGCCTGGAAAAGAGATGGCCGCCTCCTGGAGTGGTTGGTTTAAATTAGCTACAGATTTCAGACGTTCGGTGGGCGCACGTTATGGTGACCTGGCGGGGCGTACACTCATCCATCTCGGCGGAGACCTACCTCGGGTTCGGAGGCGGAGGCCGCCGCTTGCCACTCGGTGCTCGGTCTCGGGCAAAGACAACGTTGGGAAGACGAAATACCTAGCAAGGTTCAAGGATGGAGCGAGAGACTCACCGCAACAGTTCCAGACATGGCAACTCCGACAAAAATATGACAACCCGTGATGTGTGCGCTGACTGAGCCGCCCGGAGATAAGGCGTGTACTATATTACCGGTCATCGGGAAATGTCAGCAAGCGCGGGAAGGGGACACCACCTTACTCAGGTTTTGTTGCGATTCTGAACGCGGAGAACGATTGAGTGATAATCATACTTAACGAGCAGATCATGGCGGTCTGTCGCCCCCCTTGGTCTTTGCATAGGCTATGCAGCACAACTACTTCACGTCCTTCGCGGTCTTCGGGGCAGGCTTGATCGGGGCGCCCATTGCCAGAGAGCTGCACGCGCGGGGCGCCGAGGTCCTCGTGCTGGCGCGCCCCGGAAACTGCCCAGACACCGTCATACGGACGCTCCCAGATATTCGGATCGCACAAGTCGATTATACGGACGCTGTGGCCATCGCGCGGCTCCTCAAGGAACACGGGGTCCAGGTTGTGGTCTCTACGATGTCCGCCGCGGAGGTGGCGATGCAGAACCAGTTGGCGAGCACTGCGCAGGCAGCAGACGTGCAACTCTTCGTGCCTTCAGAGTTTGGGGTTGTGACCGAGGGATTGGGCAAGAACACGGCCGAAACCAGCACGATAGGTCAGCGCGATCCACGACCAGTGCTTAGGGACTCGAACTGAGGTGTTCTTGATTTTAGGGCATCTGAAATCCATCGGGATGCCGTTCGCCAGGTTTTATGTGAGTGTCGAGTACGTAGTCCTGAGAGTGGACCTGAAAACAACAGGCTGGATTCTTCATGGAAACCATACCTGCAATGACAGGCTTCAAGGTCAACGGGAAGATTAACGTTGTTGGATATGGAAACATGCCTTGCTCTTTCACGGCGTCCGACGATGTTGCAGGTGCTTGCTCCAGAACTCTTGATTTGCGAGAAAAACCATTTCCTCAGGACCGATTTATTTTGTTGAACAGGTTTCGTAGCACATGTGCTGGTGTATCTCCCCCCGCAAGAGCTCTTCAACCGAACATTCCGGCTGCAGGGTGACCGGTCAACGCTATCGGACTTGGCCGTGCTCTTTGGGACGGAGGTGCAGTATGTCAAGGAGATTCCTGGACAAATGTGTGAAGTCTGGACGAGGATGCAGATGGCGGCCGAGTGTGGAGCGGCGAGCACTGGGTGGGACATGCGGAAATGGGCAGAAGGGGAGGAGGAATATGCGGGTTGCACCAATCATTTGTGGGAGGGACACGAGTGGAAGACCATTAAGTCGTTCTATCGGTGTACTAGTATGGGATATTAGCTTAAATTCTAGTCTTTTTCCACATCGAGGAGATCGACACCACCTATCATGGTCGAGCCAGGTTTGATAGCTGTTTGATAGAACACGTCTGAGAAGTGTCTGACATAAGTCAGGTCGTCCGAGGAGTCATGAAAAGGTCACCGTCGCGTTCGATGCAGGAAGGACATAGGCAGGATGCAGGACAGCAGACGCATGAAGGATGTCCGCGCGGTGAAGAGAAAGCAGTTACATAGAAAGCTCAAGAAAACGCGAAGCTGACTCGAGGTTCTGGTTCAAGGAGGCTTGAAATTCGCGGTGCCGAAGTCACAGTCACACCACGCGACATTGTCACGACCGTGTCATTCTTTCCTCCCACCACCACCACTGCTAGTAGACCCGCGACGACTGGCCTGAGTTTAGGCCCGCGGAAGAAGAAAATTCCCCTCAAATTTTCACCTCAATCCGCCCGGAAGCGAGAATAGTCTGTCCTGGACACTCATTTTATGAGTCGGAGTCACTGACTCTTTTTCCCAGAGATCCACTGGCAGTTCTGAGGCTCCATTTCGTTACTCTGTCCCAAGACCCACATACCTATTTAATTCATGTCTGCGAATGGTCTGGAGGATGAAAGCGACTCCGACGGCGACTGGGAAGAAGTTCTCGTCCCGGAAGAGGACAAACACCTTGAAATAACAATCACACGTCGTCCAGCGCAAGCAAAGTCCGTTTCGGCACTCTTCAAGCCTGCCGTCACTCATTACTTGTAGAAAACTGCGGCTCTCAAACGCTGAGCGACTTGTCCGTATAAATTGTCACAAGCTCCACACCCTTGCACTCCTTACGAACGGATGGGTTAGAAACAGATGGATAAACGACCGCTTATTACAAGTAGGCTGCTTCACCTCCACCTCAGTGTGATCATCGCTTAACCGTAGCAGGCGAGATTACTCTCCTTGACACCACTCTCCCTCCAAACCGCTTTTGCCGTGATTCACAAGTCCCGAGTCCCCGAACAGCACATGCGCGGCCGCATGTTTGAGAAGGCGATAGGCAACCTCACCACTTGGTGGGCGGAAGCATTCTTTGACGTCGCCTTTGAGGGCCATCTGCGCAACCGCACCTTTGAAGACGTCCAGAGATCAATGGAGCGACACGACGTCCCCGAAGACGGCGAATGGGATCCCGAACTCTTGCGGGAGGTGCTGGACGACGAGGGCGAGCTTATCAAAGGCCCCAAGAGCCTGATGAAGCACGCATTGATGCGAAAGGGCAGTCGGGACACCAGCGCACAGCTCTTCACCTCCCTCTGTCGCGGACTGGGTATCCCTGCGCGGCTGGTTGTTAGCCTTCAAAGTGTCCCATGGAAAAGCTCCGCCGACAAAGCCAAAGTCAAGCCCAAGGGCAAAGGAAAGGCGACATCTGAGGATGGTGATTTTGTTCCCGATCCGAAGGGCAAGGGCAAGGGCAAGGCCGTCAATACCTCCGACTCTTTCGCCGGGGACGGACAACGTCTCGACGGGGCGCCTCCTCAAAAAAGCGACAAGGCCAAGGGGAAAGAGAAAGCCAAACCGATTATCAAGCTGCGCAAGAGCAAGCCCAAAGGCAACGTCCTCGGCAACGCTCCATCGACCTCCGCAGTCCTAATCGGTACGTCTCGCGCATCCCATATCGTCCATATCTATTCTAATACGATATATACAGACCCCATCAAAACACCGCCTGTATTCTGGACGGAGGTCTTCTCGCGCCCGGACGGGCGCTGGCTTTCAGTCGACCCTATCCGCGGAATCGTCAACCAGTCGCATGGTTTTGACCCCTCGACCCCATCCGCGACCCCATCCCTCCCGTCTCGCAGAAGCCACCCCAAAAACGGCCCGAAGGAGGCACTGCGCGCCGACGCCGACAACCGCATGGTGTACGTGTTGGCGTTCGAGGAGGACGGGTATGCGCGCGACGTGACGCGGCGGTACGCGCGGCGCTACGCCGAGAAGGTCGCCCGGCTCCAGGGCCACGGTGCAAATCGGTCGCGGCGCAAGGAGCTGTGGTGGGCGCGCGTCGTAGAGGGTGTCCGGCGCCCGTATCGTCTGGTGAGTCCGCCGATCCCCATTCCCCATGCCCTCCCTCCTCCTTTCTCGTAGTTATTCATCGTTACTTGGCACAGAACCGCGACGATGTGGAGGACGCGGATCTAGATGCGGCGCAGCTGATGGAGGGGATGCCTGCGACGATGGGTGGGTTCAAGGACCATCCTATGTACGTTTATCTATTTGCGCGCCGATGGAAGGTCGTCGTCGCTGATCACCTCGCAGCTATGCGCTGGCACGCCACCTCACGCAGGCGCAGACCATCCACCCGCCGCCGCCGCAGACACGCGAGCTGGGCAAGTTCCGCGGCGAGCCCGTCTACCCGCGCTCCGCCGTCGTCGCGCTCAAGACGGCGGAGAACTGGATGCGCAGTGAAGGGAGGCAAGTGAAGGAGGGGGAGCAGCCGCTCAAGTGGGTGAAGATGCGCGCGTCGACGATTGGGAAGATGAGGGAGGTGGAGCTGATGCGCGAAGGGCTGCGCGTTGCGGGTGAGCACAATGACGCCGAGGATGCGGCTGGTAGCTCCAACGCAACGACGAGCAAGGGGCAGCAGAACCAGGGCGAGGTTATGCAAGGGATGTATGCCCTTTCCCAGACAGAGCTCTATATCCCGGATCCCATCGTCGATGTACGTTTCCTCCTCCCCAAACCGCACAAGCTGACAGATACTTTGTCAGGGCAAAATCCCGAAGAACAATTTTGGCAATATCGACATGTACGTGCCGTCTATGCTGCCTGCGGGCGCAGCGCATATACCTTGTCAGTTTGCTACTCCACATGCACTCCTTTCCACATACACTGCTAACTGTTCCTCGCAGACAAAGGCACGGCGAAAATAGCAAGAAAGCTTGGGTTCGACTTTGCTGAGGCGGTGGTAAGCAAGCACCGGCAGAACCGCACACCCAGCTGAGTGAAATATCAATGACTCTAGACGGGCTTCGAATTCAAAAGCCGACGCGCAAACCCCATCATGCAGGGCATAGTCATCGCGGCCGAGAATGAAGACGCGGTTTTAGAGGTAAGTTGTCAGTTAGCCGTCCCTTCCTTTCCTTCCCTAATTACCCCACGAGGCATATTGGGAAGCTGAGAAGGAAGCAGCGGACAAGGCGCGCGCTAAAAAACGGGAGCGGGTGCTGAAACGCTGGATCCGGCTCGTGCATGGGCTGCGCATCCGGCAGAGCCTTCAGGAGGAGTACAAAGACCGACAGCCTGCGGTCAAGCCGGGGGAACAAGGCGAGGTTCGCTCGGTTTTTTACTATACTCGTCTGCACCTTGAAACTGACAGAAAGGCTGCTTTATAGGACGTAGAGATTCTACCGGGCTTGGCGGGCGGCGGAGGTTTCGTTACGGGAGCGGACGCCGTCGTGCAGGCGTATCGGCTGCCCAAGGCATTTCTGCCCGGAGCAAATTCTGCTGGGCCGTCGGGGGTGGCGTCAGACAACGACGAGAGTGGGGAGCGGCCGACGTATGATCTTGAGACGATGGATGTCGACGACCCTGTCATCGAAGAGGAGGAGGAGGAGGAGCTGCCTCGCCCCGTTGCCCGCCGGGTGCCGAAAACTATGCAGGAACTGGCGGAAGAAACGACGGCCCGCCTGCAGAAAGAGTTTGCGCGAGACGACGATCGGGCGGAGGCCCCCGCCGACGACGTGGACGTCGACATCCCGCCGTCGCCTCCCCCGACTGCCTCGGCAGCCAAATCTAAGAAGGCTCGCCCAGCTAAACCGAGCAGAGCTCCGTCAGAGCGTAATCCGACAAAGACGAAAGCCAAAGTCGGGGGGCGTGCGTCGGCGAGGAAGAGGCGGAGGACGGAGGGAACGGACTCGGATTCCGAGGAGGATGGGGGCGAAGATTCGGAGCCGTCTCCTGCGAAGCGGGCGAAGACTGGCAATGGCAACGCCGTCCTCGTTGCCGTTCCCGATGCGGCGCCGCCCACACCAGCAGCGGGAGGCCGAAGTCTACGCCCCCGTCGGACAAAGACTCAGACACAGCTCCAGGACGAGGAGGCGCGAGAGCGGGCATTCCAGAGAGCGGTGGCAAAGTAGCTGTATCATCGTAGCACTAATTTTATACATACATAATCCGTTCTACGTGCTTTCCGGGCCTAATATCGATGGCAACACCATTAATTGTCTGTCTGTAATCGAGCGAACGAGGAAAGCAAACCTTGGGACGGAGCATCATCCTCAAGTGGGGCTGGTGCCATCGGTGGAAGCAGAGTTGCGAACGTGAGGTACGAAGTATGCCCACGGACTTCAGCTGAGGCCTTCGATACGCTAATTTTCGCAGGGGTTGCAGCGGGAATGCTGACACCATGCACATCGTGCGTGGAGGCCTCGTCGAGACTTCGCGAAACGTCGACACCTTGGGATGGCATCCCGTCGCTCATCTCGTCATTGGTTTTCAGCCTTTTGCCGCTTCCAGAATCCTCGGGCTCGGCAAGGAGTGGCACATCGTCCTCCTGTTCGTTCATCTCAGAGTCCTCATCCCGCTTGCGTTTTTCACCGTGCGGATTGGCGTTGCTTCGTTGGCCCGCAGCGATTTGCCGGAGTCGCTTGATCTCGCGAACTTCCTCTCCTTTCTTGAGCTTGTCCGCGACCTCATTAATGGATGGGAGGACGGGGACCTGGCCCACGTCGTGTGATCGCACCAGCGTCTCGTACATAGTAATGTCTGCCATATAAACATTGTCAGATTAGGTTTCCCTAACGCTAGCCGAAATAGACCTGAAAATCCCGAGTCGTTTAGGGCACTGACGGTGCGTAAGACTTGCTCCATGCAGGGGCTGAAGCAGCAGATACGTGTTGGGCGGTCTTTCTGCCGGGAAGGTGTCAGTAAATAGTCAGGAAGGTTGAGATGTAGAGTCTACCCGTAGAGCCTGTTTGGCATGCTCGACAGCGTCCCACGGCGCAGGTAAATCAAGAAAAACTGCGGGATGTGGTAAGAACTTTTGGGGTGCGGGCGGTCGCCGACAGAGTATTACCTGAATCTGCTGCGTCCGTTAGATTGAAGCCGTCCTTGCACACGTTTTGGTGGGTCAGTGTTACGATATCTGACATTCCGTGCTGGGCGAATTCCTCCCTGCGAGGGATCAGACAGAGGCCGTGACAGGTGAATACTCAAGGACGGACCTCGCTTTTTTTGCACGAGCCTCGTGGAACTCATAGGACCAAAGGTGACCGGAGGGGCCTATTGACCGTGCGACCGAGTGCGAGAAAGATCCAGATCCGGTCCCTACACGAAAAGGCTTAGTTTATCTTGGTAGATCAACACGGACACGGCGGACATGCCTGTAATTTGGATCTCATCAGAAACACTGAAGTGCATCGCAGGACGGGGACACGAGGAAGGACAGACCAGCTTCGATGACACGACTTCCCCGGCGGATATCCAGGTACGAAACAACCAGGGAGATATCCGCGATATACAGAATCTGCGTCCGATGGGGGAGTGCCATGGTCCAAAGCTCTGGAGTCGGTCGAAGGATGTGTATAAACCCTCGCCCGGTGCGAGAACCAAGCTTGGATCCATATGGCAGCCCGACAAGGTCTGCGTGCCTGTAGTGCCCAAACTTGCTGTTAAAGTCTTTGCCAGGGGTAACCACGAGACTTTGCACAAGCTCCCGCGTCTGTAGTCGGTCAGTTTTTTCGCGACAGAACGCGACAAGAGACTTGCAAGCCATAGTATAACCGTGTCGCCGGCTGCTATTACACGACCTGTGGACCACATAACGGATTTTGAGGGCGGAAGGTGTTGGTAGAATTAAAGCGAGAATTTGATCGAATTGTCGCTTGTTAAGTTCGGATGGCTCTTCCTCTCTCACCTTTCACCACGGTTCCACCGGCACTGCTGAGCTGGGGCTTAAATAATCTAAATCCTCTGGACCAGCTTTCAACCACGAAACCCAATGAACACGACGGGAGCAGGAAGAATAAACAGGAAATTTTGGGCGCCCATGAACGCTGATCCGTGCCTCGTTGCTCTGCTTCTAGGTTCTTACTACGAAAGAAAGCAAATCTCAAATCTCAAGAATGCGTCTCGGAACCTTGGCTGCGCGACGAGCATCTCCCGCGGAGATTTCATCAAGCAAATCAAGCTACAATTTATTCTCAAATTGCTTTGCTTTGCTGAAATCTACAAACGAATCTGCCTCTACGCTAATGTTGAATTGCCACCGAGGTTGTGGAGCCGCCCTGGCATCTATATAAATGTCCGGGGTGCATTTAACGCGTCGAAATCACGTCCGAAAAGTCCTCCGAGTCTGACGATGAACAGTATCCCGCCGTCCGTGTCGTTTAGTAAGTGCTCGCGTGTAAAACCCCACTCCGCCTGACGGTCCCTCTGCAGTAGCCATTACGGACTTTACGGTACGGCAGCAACATCTTCACTGGGCGTCCTTCTCATACCTCTTCTCAAAGGCTTGCTGGAAATATCTGACGGAGTCGGTTTCCGACCTACTAGGTGACCTCTCACCTTCTTCACCCCAAATTTGAAGCTGATTTTGAATCCAGGATGGGAGCCGAGCGACCTACGCGGCCATTCGTTTTTCGAACTCGTCCATCCAGATGAATTAAATCAAGTCCAAGAATTGCACTAGTACGCGAATAGGGAAGGCATGGCTTCTCGCGACTGATTCGTTCGGTAGTGAGACAATTCGATCTGACAAGGCTGCAGCCATGGCGTACATGCGCCTGAAGCACAAGGATGCTCATAAAGGCTACCTCCTCTGCGCCGTTGTCAGTTTTTTGTTCCCTTGCGTGTCGAATTGTGCTTATTCCAAGGTTTTTTCATAGTCGCGGTACATCGGTCATTCGGTCGTGATTTACAGCCGCTTAAATTCACTCCTCCTCTAGAACGGTTGTGTACGACAGAGTGGTGGGAAGGTATCATACTCGCACAGTGTGAGACAAAAGTATTGAAATTCGCTCCAGTGTCTCCTTCGCCAGCCCCGGAGGAGAGGCCCTTCACTACAGCTCAACCGCTCAGGAAATCACCGTGATCACTCCGGCTGCCGCCAACTTCGAGTTCAGGGTAGGTACCATCTCGTCGACGCCCTCAGAGAGAGCTCACTCTTACCCAGCGCTGGCACGACCCTCCGCCACCCCGCCCAAAATTCCCCCCCAGTCCCTCCCGTACCTCGCCATCCCGGCGCATCTCCCCGCCCGCAGACCTGCCTACAACCCAATCTTCACGCACCGCCCTCGTCCTCGACCGCTTCTCGCTTAACTGCACCGTCACCCACTACACAAACCACAGGCTCATCGCAGCTGCCGCAACCGGGCGCCGCCCGTTCTTTGACTTTGTTGCGCGCGAGGACGAGGCGGTCGTGCGCAGCTGGCTCGCCGCAATCAAAACGTGCGGCGTGAACGACCGCGGGCACCCATCGAGCGGGGGCTTTGGTTATGGGCGATTCTTGCTTTGCGCAGAGGGGCGGGATTCCATGTAGGTGTCTAACGCTCACCTCGTGCGCGGTGGTGACTGAGTCTTTTTGGCAGGGCGTCGGAACCTCCGCCACCGGCAGCTGGATGGCGGAGGAATAATCTGAAGCGCCTTGACACGCGTGCGGAGAGCCCACTGGAGGAAAATACTTTCTCAGTAGACGCAATTTTTTCGGCTCATTCGGATGGGCTGGTGTGTATTCTGCGGCGCGCACAGTAGCACCTGTGTCCTCGAAGATGACGCACTTTTGGAGTCGAGAAATACATTTTGTCCCTCCCAAAAAAAAATGGAGTGATTTTTTCCCCGAGCACACGAATCCTCATCCGAGTCCATTTGAGCGTCTCTCTCGTCACCTTGGATTCTGTGAGTTTCTAGCTTCAGTTGCAGCCGAGTTGAAGCCTACAACTTGAATAAATAACCTGTACACACAACACGTCCTTAATTCACGCCTCGACGCCGCAGTCTTCCCCTCCGCTGCTTTCCATCTACCGCACTCGTTTTCTCGAGGAAGTCCTCTCTCTTCAATCACCTTACCCGACTGCAGCGCGCAAGCATCAGGAACTTGGCCACAGCCCAGATTCCTCGCTTCGCCAAATTCTCGGCAGAAAGCTTACCGGTCCCCTTGGGCGCTCATCCTACTCGGCGTCAGGGACTCATATAACAACCCTTTGAGTCTAGGCCTGTAAATCAGGCTGGATTCCGCAAGACGCGACCCTTTCGCACCTTTATCTGGCGGACTAGGCTAATATCGATATCGAAGGCGAAGGTGTCTTCTGTGACTCGTCCTTGTGCCAAGTGAGTCCATCCCTCCCTCGCGAAAATGCTGTTTTCAATTTCCACTCCGCAATAGGCATTAAATCAACCATGTCGATGCAAGACTTGTCAAATCAGCAGCTGCAGCAGACAATTAGCCAGCTGCATGCTGCCGCTGCAAATGTCCCTGTTACCACACCATACAAGAACAACCTCCTTACATGGTCTGTAAACTCTGCCGCACCAGCGCGAACTGCCGCCACCCGTAGCAGCACCCGTGCTCGTACAACACGCAGCTCCGCCTCCACTCCGGTCCAACAACCACCACAGCAGCCTTACATGCCAGCAGCTCCTGCCGCTCCCTACCCTCCGCCCGCCTCATACTATCCTCCAGCGAACCCCATCCCGGTGGCCACGCAAGGCTACCTATCGACCTATCCCTCCCGACTCCGCACGGGCGTCACCCTCCTCATGCAGCCCATTTTTTCCGGCCCACAGGCAACCACCTCTCGTGCGACGCGACGCGGCGGTGCTATCAACTACGCCGACCCAGGCTCTGGAGACGACATCCCCGACGCCGGTGCGCTCGATTCGGACGACTCCGACTTTGTCAACGAGAACCGGTTGGGGAACCGCCAAAAGACGACGCGGACACGGATGGCGACGGGTATGTCTGTATTCAACTCAAATACAGGCGTCACCACTCTCCAACCGGCGCCTCCACCCCCACCGTTCAGGGCGGAGAAGGCTGAGCTGGACCAGAGTTACCTTGGCATGACCCCGCCCGCGCGGTTCCTAACGACGAAAGTGATGGCGCTGACGTCCCATGTACACCAGTACGTCCTCCATTATTTTATTCCTATCAGGCCGATCCTGATATGTCTCCCCTGCAGTACTCCGGAGTCGATGGCGCGGGAAGCTGTCCGACCCTCGGCGCTTGTTCCAATCCGCGTCGAGTTCGAAACCGACACACACCGCATCCGGGACTGCTTCGTTTGGAATCTTAACGAGGAGCTCATTCAACCTGAAAACTTCGCCAAGATCTTCTGCGCGGACCTGGACCTCCCGTCGGTCCCTTGGGTGGAGACTGTGACGAATCAGATCCGGGCGCAGCTCGAGGAACACGAGGCCATTGGACGGCTGGAGATCACCAACAACGACTATGCTGCCGAGGGCGAGGAGCAGGTGCCCGAGTGTCGGGTTATTCTTAGCGTATGTTTCTCTTGAAAAGATTGGGTGGGCTCTGACTAATTGAATGCAGATTGACGTCCAAATAGCGACGCACCACCTCCTCGACCACATCGAGTGGGACCTGCTCTCGCCACTCACACCCGAGGCCTTCGCCCAGACCCTCTGCTACGAGCTGGGTCTCACAGGCGAGGCACTGCCGCTCATCGCGCATGCAATCCACGAGGAGCTGATGAAGCACAAAAAGGACGCGGTGGAGTGGGGCGTCGTTGACGGCGGAGGGATGCGCGACAAGACGGGGTTGGGGCTCGGCTCCGTCGCCCGGGGGCGGGGGCCGAAAGCATTAGAGAGCGTGTGGCGCGATTGGCAAGAGGCGGATGAGTTTAGGACAAGGTTTGAGGTGCTTAGTGCGGAGGAGGTGGAGCGACGCGAGGTCGAGAGGGAGAGGGCTAGCCGGTGCGTCTTCGCCTTCATTCTTCCCCGTTGCGGCTGGCTCAAGCAAAGTCATCTATCTCTCCAGGCGGTTAAGAAGAGAAACGTCAAAATTCCAGAGCGCCCGGCGGCGGCGATATTAGCTTTCGATAGATCGTATTGCTCTACTTCTTGTTGTACTTTATGGGATGTGTGGAGAAAGACACTCCTGCGTTGCGGCTCGATACATGTTTTCTCGGTACTTTCCGTAAGCATCGTGTCCCGAAGAGGAAATCGGGCGTTTTGGCTTTCCTTTTTACCACCACCAGCAACAAACTACAAGCGTTTGCAACTTGGTCAACTCCCTCATCCCCCTCGAATCCATGGCAGTTCCGGAGTTACAATCCCCTTCAAATGACGCAGAACTTCAAGCAAATTTCGATCCTCCGCCTGGAGTCCATGGCCATCCAACGGACAACGCTTCATAGACTCCTTCTCCGAGCACACGGATTCTCAAACCTCCCCCGAATTCCACACGGTGGCTGACACGATGAACTCGATCCCCAAACTCGCGCAAATGTCAGCCACCTGGACCTGGGGTATAAATACCTAGCCGCCCTTCGCTTTTCAGGATTCCCCTCTTGCTCTCTCCCACCACATGCCTTGTCCCCAAGTGTGCGCTCGGCTCTATATACCCCAAGCCCATGTACCGCCCATATACCCGCCACCCGCCCTCGTCTCTCTTGCCCTAGCGTAAGTATACGTCTCGCCGTCCTCGTAGTATGAGACTGACATCGTTCATTCAGGCCTCGTTCCCTCTTCACCATCCTTTTTCAGCAACGAGCTCAAGCTGGATAGACCCAAGTGCACAGGAAGAGCGGCTGCATACCGACGGATAGGCGAGACTCCGGGAAGCTACGACATACCAGTCCCCCTCCCCCGACATCCTCGCCGCCCCGCTGTCGGCGTCGCATCGCCGCCCACCCACTTCGTCGTCCCCCTCGCTCGTCTGCTGTCCTGTCCCTTTCAATGTCGCCCCCCCGCCGAACAGTCCGAACCAAGACGGCACAAGTAAAGCTGGTTTGGGTCTGCAAGATGTCGACTCCTCTGCGACGGATAGACGAGGCTCTGGAGAGCTACGACGCACCAGCCCCCCTCTCCCGATAACCCCGTCGCCCCGCTGTCGCTGTGGTGGTTGTTGCCTTACCCCTCGCCTCTATCCCTTCACGCCTCACTCGTTCCCTCTCTTCCTCTCGACGCCGCCCCCCGTCGAGCTCGCGATGCTGTCCACGCCAAGAACGCAATCGGATGAATTCGAAGGGCACAGCCTACAGGACGGATACGCCGCTCCGCTGGGATGGATAGACGGAACTCTGGCGAGCTAGGACATACAGTCTCCCTCCCCGACCAACCCGTCGCCCCGCTATCCCGGCCCGTGACGTTCGCCCTGTCGACAACACCGACGCGACGCGACCGGCATGCCACCGTCACCACCGACTCCACTCCGAAGGGGCCACAGCGCGACGGCCTGTGGTCGATCCGACTCCTCAAGCAGCCTTTGGATCTGGAGTCTTTCTCGTGGTAAGAACGGTGGTGTCGTTGGTTAGTTTCTTCCTGCGTTCGCCTTCTTTACTCGATGCTGACTCCTCTCACAGGTCTTGTCCTCCTCGGTGTACGGTACGCCCTTGCGCTCGTCCGCTTCTTGGCGCTCGACAGTCGCACCCAAGCCCGCACCGTACCCCCACGCCCACAGGCACCCAGCTTCGCTAGCGGAATCCCCGCCGACAGATAACGCCATATACCCGTTCGCCGACACGATGCCCATATACCCCCTCGTGCACCCCGCCGACAACACCGTATACCCCGTGATATACCCCACCGAGGCGCTGGCGCTCTCAAGGCAACGACTGACGCCCACAAAGGCCGAAGGACGTCCTCCTACCGTTTGACTTTGTGCGAGTGTGGGGGACACTGCCATTGGCCAAACGGACGTATATGTATTGGCTCTACCCGCGTCGACTGAAATGAATTTACTTTTGGGTACAACTGTACATATGCACTCGAAATTACATGAAGGAATATGATAATACCAGGCTTAGAAGCGAACGGAGCGTGTAATATAATACATGATTATAATACATGACACAGATAAAACATCGCGACCGGGAGAGACGCGCTCACAAGGAGTAGTGAGAAGCACATACCGGGCCAACTAAAACAGGTGCTCCAGTCGCATACGCTGCAACTTGCGGGCAACGACCGCCACTGGTTCGAGGGCCAAGGAGTCGGTGATCACCTCCACTGGCCCGTGGCTCGCGCAGTCATCGAGAACTGCATCGTCCGTGCACTCTTCGTCGGAATCGCCGCCGGGCTCCGTGACCGCCTCTGAGTACAGATCGTCGCCCGCAAACGACACTTTGACGAGTCCAGGATACAGCGGGGGCGCGGCGGGAAAGAACTTTGCGCGCTGCGCCAGCAGCACTTCCAGGCTATCTTTCGTGGGATAGCGTCGCGAGTACTCGTCGTACCATTCGAGGACCTCGACTGCCGGGATAGCTATACACAGAACATCGTCGTTAGCATTGCACATCAGGAGTGCGTCTCCAACGTACGCGGCGTAACGTCCTCCTCCATGTCCATGAACTTGAGGAAAAGAAGAACGGCTGCAATTTCGGTGCAACCGACTTTGCTGGAGGGGATGTAGAAACCGAGAGGGAGGATAGGGAGCTTGCGCTTGCAGACGTGGTTTGCGCGGGCCTCAGAGAATCCGACGATGTAGCACGGCGTTTTGCCACCGTTCAGAATATCGTCTTGGGAGAGGCCGGGTGCGTTGACGTCGAACATAACTTGTCGGAAGTCAAACGAGGAGGACAGATCGCAGAGGACGATACCGCGGTCATGGAGGGCCTCGAACGTGCGTCCCACAAGGATCCTGCGGGGACGCGTGTGAGGGAAGCGCAGGGAAGTTGACCAGCATATCCATACATACCTATTTGCCTCCGTGTTGGCTCTCGTCCAACACAGATCCCTCCATGACATCCCACACCACTGCGTGATACTGAGGAGCACCTTCCTCGCCCATTTGCCAGTGTCCATGAGCCACATCCCGTAGTGAACCGGCACCAAAACGCCCTCCAGCTCGGATAGATGCGCCAAATGAAATTCGGCATCGCGCAGCAGGCGCTGGTACGCTCGGTGCCTGGGAGATGTCTTGTGGCGAAGCACATTCTCAAAGTCAAGGATCATCCGCAAACAGAATCGCGAGGTGCGGGTTTTGGCTTGCGCAAAAATCATCTCATCATGCGCGAGGTCGTTTCCCCAGTAGATCGCCTCGTCCATGGTGATTTGGGCGGGGCGTTTGTCGCTATGGCGGTTGACGAAGAGGGAGCACGTCTGCTGAACGACGAGGGTGGCGGCGTCGGCGGGTAGGGGCTGGAATGACGCCGCCCTGTGGCCGGGGATGTCCCAGGGAGTCGTCGGGTACGGGCGGGGGACGCCTTCGAAGTAAACCTGCATGTTGCTGGTCATGGTGAGAGGCAAGTCGGAGTCAGCCAACTTTTGACGCGTCCTCGCCGACGAATGTCGCAGACGCAGATTTCCTCGAGACCATTGGTGCAAAGAACGACCTCAAAAAGCACCCGAAGACCACCGTATTGTCGTGTTCTGGACTTTGAGGAGACCAGTAGACGGACGCACTATGCTACGTTCAAAATTGGGTGTGTCGGCGGAAGGAAAGAAATGAATTTTCGTGACAGGGAGAATTTACTGCAAAGTATGTCCTTTCCAAAAGAGAACCAGGTAGAGAAGATACATAACGGGTTGGGGAATCGGATACAGGACACGATATACGAGGATAATACCAAAAAAATGGGCTCTCGTTTTGAGGCTGCCTAAGAACCTCCAACTGCGTACACCTGGACCGCAACGCCAGGTGCCCGCATGGCAAGAAATGTATGCCTCGTATACTACTCCAAATCCGGCACGATCCTGGCAACGGAAGGAGTCCTTATAGAAGCGGTGTCAGTCCACCGGGTTAAATCTTGCCTGTAGCAGCGAAGGACGGTCAACACAGGCGAATTGCGTGTATGTCCTCCCGTCGGACGCCCACCATGGCATCCCTGAGGTAGCGCTTCTCTGGGATGCCTGGTTTCGCGGCGAATTCAATGAGGTACAGCGGATTGGGTGACAAAGAGGCAGGACAGGCCGCCTTCCCAATTACCACATCGCGAACCACCGCGCTGGAGCTCCAGCTGTACCAATTGCACAGAACGCAACCGATTTCACATCCAGAGCAGCGGAAAGTCCCACCGACGAAGCTCGCAGCTCACAGCGCGACAAACGGTTCAGGCCATGCGAAAACGAGGCGAGGGGGGCCAAAAGGCAACAGGACGGTCGAGGAGAGTTTGTAAAACCGTAGATTCATTGATCAGGGCCGGGGCCAATTTATGTGGATGGTCGTAAGGAGGAGGGATGTTAGTTTTGAAGGCGAACGACATTGATCGCAAACAAACTCTGCCTCCTGCCTCCACACCAACTTCACACCCTCAATCTTTCGTCTTGCCTTCCGACAAAAATCCCAGAACTCCAGCGCTCAGGCCCAACCTACACACTTCTTCAATCGTTCTCTCAACCCAACTTGAAGTCTGGCCACGGCGGCGTTAAGGTATTCAGGATCCGTCCCATCCTGACACGATTCTAGACCCAGGCACTGGCCAGGCTTGTCAAGTGCCGATTTCCTCCTGTCATTGCAATCCTCGGACTTCACGAACGAAGGCCAAAAAAATACCCCGCTTTTCCGTGCAAGTCCTATACCCTCGCCTTATTTTCTTCGCGCTGCAACTTGGAGAACATCCTCGCCATTTTCCCTCCCAATTTCCTTGTCTCAAACCTTCCCCTCTCCAGACAGCCGCCAGAATCGGGAAATTGTCTTGCTCCGCACAGCGCGCCTCGAGCCGTCCCAAGGCACAGAACCCTTGTCGGCATGGTAGGAAATGCGAGCTAGCGCACCGTCCGCCGGGTTTCAAGTTCGGCGAAAAGGCCAGACCGCCATCATCGCAATCTCGAAAAGGAAAATACGCGTGCAGCAATGTGTAGCAGCAGCGTCTAGGCCCGTCAGCTGGAGAAGCCGTTCCCGAAAATATCGCGAAGTTGGACTGGGAGCACATTGTTTTTCGCCTTCGACGTCCGCCGCAAGGCGAAATGAGGCGACTGCGACGATGGTTCCGCCCTTTTCAACACGTCGGCGCGTTCCTGCATCCGCCTTCCGCCTCTTCGTGGATCTCCGATTGCGTCCCCGCCTTTGCTATAAAGACTGGCAACACCGAACCCATTCTTTAGGTTTTCGTTCACCGCCTACCTACCCATCCGTTCACTTGAACTCTTACCATCCACCCACCCAACCCAACGATGCAGTTCTTCACCTTCGTTCTCTTTGCCTCGTCTTTCGCGTCTTCCCTTGCTGCCCCTGCAGTAAGTTTCCTCCCTTCCCGCATCCTTTCTAATTTCCTGACGCGCCATTGCAGCCCGAGGCCGCCCGCTCCGTCGACTCGCTCACATCGCAATCGGCGGATATCATTGCGGCTCTCACCAAGCTTCACGACGTCGGCAAGCGCATTACGACCTCTGCCTCGACGCCCGACACCCGCCTCGCGGCTACCCACATCAATAACGTCGTCAGCACCCTCATTCCCGACAACCTTCTCGAAGGCCTTCTAGGCGGACTCCTCGGCGGACTCCTTGGCGGCGGTGCCCTCCTTCCTGGCGACCTCGGCAGTCTCTTGGGCGGTAGCAGTGATCCCCTCTCCGGTTTACTGTCGGGCGATCTCGTCAGCGGCCTTTTGGACGGGACGTTGGATGGTGGTCTTTTGAGCGGTTTACTCGGAGGTGGCGACCTCTTGAGCGGGCTGCTTGGCGGCGGGGAGGGGGGTCTTCTCGGCGGCCTGCTTGGTGGCGGGGGTGGCGGTCTTTTGGGCGGGCTCCTCGGCGGCGGGGACGGCGGCCTGCTGGTCTCCATCACCGGTTTGCTCAACCTCTTCCCGGGCTTGAGCTCTTCCTGCGGCACCGACCTCCTCAGCCAGCTGCTCGAGATCATCCAGGGCTTGGTCGTCTCGTTGAACAACATTCTTCCCGATGCGCAGCAGTGCGGGTGTGGTCGGGACCAGGTGCTCAAGGCCAGTGTCGCGGCGTTGATCAAGGCTAGCAAGGGGGAGCTTGGGCGTATCGGCGCTTAGTGATCACTACGTGCGTGTTTTTTTTCTCTCTTCGAACTAGATTTTCAGTCTGATTTATGGTGCCAGGTCCTCTTTCGTTGGTTTTGCGCGTGTTGGTTCGGGTTTACTTGCTTTTCATATCTTGCTACCTTGTTCACACCATTACCCCATATCTCCTTCCTTTCCTCCCCTTCGATGTCCCGCTTTACTTATCGATTATCATTGTCTGCACTTCGACTGTCCCCGTAATAGTTCTTCCAAAATACGACGTGCATTTCGTTGATTTTCTACGTTCAGCATCAATCATCCGACCTTCCTAAATCTTCGACTCGAATGTGTGCTTGTCCAAGGACTTGTCTCTCTAATCCTGCGTTCATGATGCAATATGTTTCGATTCCTTCAACGAAGCAGGGTCTCATTCCAAACCACGACCCCTCGTGCCTACACTGACTTTGCGAGCATCCACCGCCCAACCCAACGCAGCGACGCCCGCGGCCCCGGCGAAGCACGTCCCAAGGTATATTATCATATTCTCAAACCGGCCTTCACCCACCTCAAACCCGGTGCTCGCCCCGCCGCCTGTGACATTATGCGCAGATCCTCCGTAGAGCTTGGCCGCGAGGGGGGTGGAGAGAATATTTCCGATGCCTCGAGAAAGCAGGAGGTAGCCGAAGAGCGTGGTGGTCAAGGCCGGATCGTCCTCTGCGATGGTTGAGTTTCATCAGAGTTAGACATAAAATACGAGGTAGAAGGAAAATAGGCGTACTGGCGACGGGTTTGACGAAACCAATGTACACACTCGTCCATCCGCTTGCGACGCTGCCGTACACGATGCTGAATGTGAGCAGACCGGCGAAGGAGTGCGAGAGGACACCCCAGAGGATGAAGGTTGCCGCTGAGGTCGTAAGGAGGGTTATGAGCGCTAGCATCCACGGGTTGAGCTTGTCCGAAAGGAATCCAATCAAGAGTCGACCCACGACCGCGCCAGCTTCGTTGGATCGCTTTAGGTTCGAACAGGATATTGCGAGAACGCGCACCGTTCATCATAGCGAGCGTAACTGCCGAGTTGGAAGAACTAATGTGAAGATCGTTGGCAAACGCTGGGGAGGAATTAGTTACGGTACAACGTGGAAGTAGGGATGGATGTAACTCGGCAGATAGACGATAGGAACGAAGAACGCAAGACCGTGCAGGGTGTTGACTATTAGGAAAATCAAGAAGGGCTTGTGTTTCATCCACTCGCGAGATCTTGCCGCCCCACGCGCTGCGGGGCCGTGGGCGCGGGCTCGGGTGTGGGGAAGACGCCCCTTCACAAAGGGTAAAAGCGGTAGGAGGATCACCAGGATTGCGATAGCGAGGATTCGGAGTGTTTTCGAGGAACCGTATTTGGATATCAACTGTGGTAGCACTAGTGGGAGAACTATGCCACCGGTTGCAGTTCCTAAACGTTGGTTGAGTTTGATCTGGTGTTGTTCAAGACGGAGAATTCATAGTATACCCGCAAAGAGAATGCCATTGGCCGTCCCTCTTCGTTTGACGAACCACTCGGACATGTTGGATATGCAGGACAGAAATAGGAGGGCTAGAAAACAGAGGTCGGCAATGAACTGGAAGCGTCTTGGTAGAAACGTACATCCGCCCATGCCATATACCACGCCCTGAAGAAGGACGAGGTGAAGGATTTGGGTTGCGTAGCTTGCTCCGAGAAGGCTCCCGAAACACAGCGCTGCGCCGAACCACAACGACTTGTGACGATGCTGAGGGTAACGAGCGTCAATGGGGTTGACAATGAAACCTGGCGATATTCAGATTGCCGTATGTGTCTGAATGTGCGTAGGCTAGATCACCAGAGCAATAAATGATCCCAGAGGACAATGTTCCAATTAGCGGAAGGAGTGATGCTGCGTTTTTTTGTGAGGTATAGCGTGGATCTTGGAGGTAAGCTGTCGACACGGTCGAGCCATGTTATAGAAAAGCGCAACCAAATTACTTGCAGTCGAGAAACACGCCATAGACGTTGGGAACCCCCCAGGAAAAAGTCTGGACAACAAATGCAGCAGCAAGCTTGCGTCCAAATCAATCTCCAAAAGGGCAATCAGGGATATCTGCGTACAAAAGACCAAGCACCCCAGCCAACGTCGGTAGGGGGGAGAGCCGACTCGTTTGAACTCCCAGTAGTAACATCGGAGTCGTTCAAGTTGTCAACTTGCGCACTGGACTGAAGACGAGTCACGTCGGAAGCGGCTAGACTGGTAGATGTTGAGGGAGGTAGCGGGACGCGGTGAGCGAGCTCAATATCGCCAGTGGGCGGAGGGGACATGGAGGTAAAGATCCAAGGTGGAAACAGTGACGTACATGGTTTTCGTGACTCGAACTCAACCAGGATTGATGGCCGACTCACGCGTTTCTCGCGCCGTCGCTACCAGTCCAAGAAAGATACCCATTATCGGAAGCCTGTCGAGTCATGCAAGATGTCCGGAGCCAAAGATATAATTGAGAGGCGGTAAGACGACTAAAAGCTAGCACAAGTCGGCGATGCGGCGTCAACTTGTATGGCATAAGTAAAGGTAATGGTGCAATAACACAGAATAAGGCGCGACGAAAGGGGAAGAGTGCGACGCTGGGAAACTTCGTCATGATCACCGCCTGCTGACACGCATGATCTCGAAAATTAGCGACTATGAGAGAAGAGAGAGGAAGAGAAGTCGGACTCAACGTACCGGGCAAAACAAATGTGTGGTTCAAATTCGGGCCGAGACCTGACGAGCGTTGTAGCCTTGTAGGTTGAGTTTACTTCGGGGATGAAAGGTGCTGTGGTTAATGAATTGAATGCACTGTACAGTTCAAATGGCATGTAATCAACGCTGCAACGGTCGGAGGCTCCGTTCGGATTCAGGAAGTTGAACCGTAGAGCAGTTCAAATGTGCCTGCACAGAACAACTTCAACTATTTATGATGAAGCCGGAGCGCACCTAGTCCTGTGAGTCGCTGGCGTTGCACCGACAAGATATCGAACACCTACATTTGTTCAACATTCCTTGGTCAATCGAAAATGATCATCGGATATGATCTTTTCGAACAGTTGTCTCCCGCACGGGCAACTTTCCTGCGTCGGCTTTGTCTGGAGCTTCTTTAGAATGCTCAACGGTTCGGTGTCTAGAACCAGGATCTTCCAATCGCGATGGGAATATCTTCTCACGTTGTCCAGACAAATATCGGGAAGGCCGGTTTTCCTGAGCTTCTCGCACATGAGCGAAAGCGAACAGTATCCCGACAAAAGACGATGGAGCTGCGGGGGAGTGAGATTGGATTGGGAGAAATCCGTCACCTGGAATTCCATCAGTTCAGAGTATGAGTTTCTCGTCGACGCCATAAGAAGTAGCTCGTACCTCGCCTACTGTGGGCACTAGGTCCTGCATTTGCATCGCCTGCTGGTAGTAGGCCTTGCCCAGAAACTTCATCATTCCCCGCGTCTCGCCGAAATCGAGGGCGTATTTGAGCTCTAGTTTCCCACATTTCAAACGAGCCAACCACTTCTCCTCCACCAAGCCGGACAAATCCCGCCGTGCGCCGCCAACGGCGGCGTCGTAGATTGCATCCAACATATTTTGGGGGCATTCTTGCAAATAATCGCGGCCGGCTGGCCGGGAATGGATCAAAACCATGTTCAGGGCCCAGCTTTCGAAGGAGGGAAGCACGTATTTGTTGCTTAGGTTCGCCACGGCGACCAATCTTCCAATATCCGCCCCCGCCTCGTTCTGCGCTTGGATTTCAGGGGGGCTTGAGGTACATAGTCGTCAGTGTGGACTCATTATAGTCGGGAATCCAAAGCAACAACTCACAGCGCGTAGAGTGCCCAGCAAAGCGCGCGGAAGTCCTTTGCGCTGTCCTCGACTGTGATTGGATCCATCGCATTCAAGTCGGCCGCGCTCTGTGGGAGGCTAAACATGCTAGGGAACATCGACTCTGAGTCCCTCGACAGGATCAGTTTGTGCAGCTACACCGTCCCGCCGCGTCAGTGTCGTGTAGATTGTGAGTGGCACACGAACTTTGAACATGCAGCCCTCAGCGCGAAACACACAGTCGCCATTCTCGAAAAAGTAGTCAGAGTCCTTGAACGATTCACTAGAGCCTTGTAGGGCCCGAAGTTCGTTAAGTATGGTTGAAACATCGCTAGATCATGATCTCCGTCGCCGGAGACGTACTTGGTGCGGGCGTGGACCCTATGGCGGTCAGAGTGTACATATATCATTTAGACGAGTTTTTCCATGTTTACGGACTTTTTGTCGTCTTTACGGCTTTTTTCTCAACCTTGCGTAGTTTTCTTCCAATGTTCAAAAGACGGGATTTTTTTCTGAGGAATTGTGGAGCGGATACTTGAGTGTTGGATCATCGGTAATATGTTTTGGCCTCGACGACATGGGTGAACTAAGTTTCAGCTAGAACAACATAAATTTTGAGAAGTTAACCGACCGTGACTTTTTTCCCGGAGCCTTTGGAGCCCCCAAGTTTTTTTTCTACTGAACGAGTGCGACTTTTTTTTCCTAACCCTAGGTTGATCCGAATGGCGGCACGGTCCGGAGACTCCCACGCTTCATCTCCGCTCACTCAAGCTCAACTCGTTCTCAACTCGTATGCCTCCGCTCCCACAAGAGCTGACAGACAACGTTCTGGACCACCTTTCGGACGAGTTCGACCTCGAGGCCCTTTCACAGTGTGCCCTGGTTTCCCAGTCCTGGCGGTACCATGCGCAGTCAGCCGTATTCCGCACAATTTCGCTGGGTGTTGGTTTGCAAGGAGGGTTTGGTCTCGGTATCCTGGAAGTGCCACCACTGGGAGAGGTTTTGAACCTATTCCAGCGCTTCCACGATGTCCTGGTTGCGTCCCCCCACCTCGCCTCGCACGTTCGAACACTGAACTTGGGACTGCAACCCTTACCATCCGAGGTCTTGCTCGATGCATTGACCCCCAATTCATGGCACGAAATCAACCATCATGTTGCGGAATTCCTACCGCTTCTCCATTCCCTGGAGTCCTTGGGATTGTTTCCATGTGGTCCGAACACACACACATTCCAGCTGGCACCAAAACTCTTGAACACATTCCGAGATCTACTCCCAACGACCCTCAGCTTCTCGAATTGGTGTTTCCAAGATGCCTCGGCTCTGACCTCCCTGGGCGCCAGCCCTGCCTTGACCAGTTTAAAATTCATTGAATGCGAGTTCAGACAGCCACTGTCTTTCATCGCCTCGCCAGTCCTCGACCGGGTCGAGTTCGATCGTTGTGACGGATACCAGGCCTTCACTTCCTCGCAGCCACCCTGCGTCAGATATATGACTGTGAAGACAGCCTACACTCTGGAAAGTGCTCCGCGAGCATTAATCGGTCTGGCGCCGTACATCGAGCAAGGTTTGAGCGTTGTAATCAATACCGGTAAGCTGTTTGCTGTTTCTTCTCCACCACGAGACACTCATTCTGCTTGCAAGTTCACACCAGTTCCCCTCAGCTATTCAGTCTCACGTGTTTCCCGCACTTGCGCGCCCTCAATCTCTCCTTCCTCGACGTCGGATTTTCTGCTACGATTGCAATGACGTGGCTGGAAAGAACATTTGCCGCATTTATGCTTCCCAGTCACGTCGACCTTTGCTTGTCGGTAATAACATGTTGCACTCACTCGGCTTCATCTCGGGGATTGGATTGGGAAGAAAGACTACATCGAGTACTCTGCGAGAACCCAACATTGCAGATGAAAGCACATAGATCGGAAAGTAACGGGACAACTGGGCGTAGTATAAAATACATGTTCTGATACTGTAAACGAAGTTGTCCGAACCATTGACCACAGGAGCACGACATACATGTAGTCTGAGTATGGAAGAATCGATCATTCGGGCAAACGCTGTTGCGCCAATGTCGTACCGGTGAATCTAGTGAAAGTAAGTTTTGAAAGAGTAAGAAGGATTGGACAGTACCATTGGCACTTTGAGCAACCGTCACTACATCAACGACTCCGCGCGGCTCTCTTGTCGGAAACAGCCTCTGCTCACTCCCAACCCACTCTGCGGCAGTGGCCGCCCGAACAGCTCCGCATCATGCAGCGCCCCCCGCCGCGTTCTGGAGGAGGACACCTCATACGAGCTGCTCCGTTGTACAGCGCGTGAAAGCGGGGTCGCGTCCTCGGACCAAACAAGTATTATTAACCGCGGTCGAAATTACCGATGCCGAACGGCGACGCGGTGCCAGCGGTGTACCGAGAGGTTGTGAGAGAGCTCGAGGAAAAGTACTACCAAGGGATTAGGTGAGTTGAGTCAAGATTGGACTCGAAGGCGTAGAATGAGCAATGTTGCGATACATCACCATAGTCGTCCTTCCCATTGACGAAGCCGTGAAATGCAATTCCAGCAGGGCACGGTGGGGTTGTGGGAGAGCCCGAGGAAGAATACTACGAGGTAATCAGGCAAGTCAAGTCAAGATTGGACTCGGAGGCGTACCCGCTGAAATGTGTTGAAAATGTGTGCATTTTAGCGAAGCCATGGACCGCCGGACTCGCGGTGCCTGCAGGAATCATATGAGACCCTAAGGAAAACATTCATCGAAGGATTAGATGAGTCCGATTGAGATTGGACTTGGCGCGCACTAGATAAAATGTGGTGCCTTTTTGCACATTGCCCCGCCGTCGTCCCTGCCATCAAACACCGCGACCGGCCGTCAGACATAGGCGCTGGATTGGAGCTCAATGAATATGTCTACGAAGAAATGAGGTGAGTCAAATTTATATTGGATGGCAGAGGTCTTGGCTGCTGCGAGTGCCAGTCCCAAGTGCTGAGTCTTGGCAGAGCAGCAGCCAAGCAGGCGAGACATCGGGCGGAAACGCACCTTGAACACCGCCTCCATTAGCTGTCGCCTTCACCCGCGGGCGCAGGATATCCTGGTCCTGGTCCGCAATCCGGTCGTTCGAGTTAGAGTAGGAGACGGCCGAGTCGTTGTGCTGGGACTCGCGCAAGCGGTTGTTCTGCGGCACGATGGGGATGTGGAGGTGGGGCATCGCCTCGGGGTCGCCCTGCGTCGTATCCCGTGAGTTTTTCGCCGCCAAAAAAGAGAGGAGAAGGTAGCAGGAAAAGGTACGCACCACATACTCTGGGGAAAAGATCTCCTTGCACGGATCCCGCTCTTGCGCAGCGCAGCCATCGAGATGGACGATCTTCATCTGCTTCAGCACCGTCAACTTGCCTGACTCGGCCGAGTCGAGGAGCATCTTCAATCTCGTGTTGCGCCCTCCCTCCACACAAGGACAATCCTGGCGCGATCTGCGGGATTAAGACTAGGATGTTCTTGTTGTATCTGGAAGTCGTCGTCGCCGTTAGTCTCTGTCGGTTTGGTCCTCAGGCAAATACGCTGCGACGCGAACCCCAGCACTAGTGTACGGCGACTGGATGGCACGGCCACAGCATTGACCACTACGCGGCAAGAGCGTGCTTATGCCAGCCTAGTCTTCCATCGCCCGCGGCAGGGCGGTCTGGCCGTGCACAGCGGACGACAGGAAAGAGGCAATTTGGAGTCTCCAGCCAAACATGGTCAACTTGAAGTTACCGGCACGGATATCCGAGCTTGGTTCAACGTTCAACATCGAGACGATGCCACCGCGTGCGTGAGGCAAAGCCACGGTGTCAGATGGAGAGTAGAGAGGGGGCACACGAGTGTGTACATGACGTGTCGTCAACTTGAATACAATTTTGCTTCCGACTCGGAGTCGTTCAAGTTGAAGAGGGAAGCAGGTATTAAATTTGTAGATGCTAAACTTCTAAGTATCAGGGACAGTGGGACATAGTGACAAAACATTCAGTAGGACTACTCATTGAGCAAAAGGAGGGCACCTCGGCGGGCTATGGAATATCTAGGGCCTAGGCACGGACAAGTTTGAGTTGGGCAATGGCAGTGCGAAACAGCTTCTCCTCCTTGAGCAACAAGCCACCTGGTTTTGTGAGCGAATAGATAGTCGCCTTGCGGCAGAGGTCGTCCATGTGGTAGCTGGTGACGATGGTGTCCAGTTGGCGAATGATCTTCGCCGCTGGAATGTGGTTGGGATGAATGAGAGCGACGGCGACCCCATACTTGACTGACTCTCCCCACCATGCATGAGCCCACGACTTGTTGCAGCCGTCAGAGCGACCCGCAGAGATGCACCCTTTACAATGCTCGACGGGCGGGACTGTTAAAGCGCAGAGAGTCCGATGCTCGGTGATTTTGGCGTGCGTCTCGGCCAAGATCGTGTAGGCAGCAAAGCCCATGTGAAGACGTTCTTGGGTTGTGAAGGATTGGAGTGGTACACGTATAAGGAGGAGGAATGCGGGCTCGATCCACGCCTGGATATAATAGCGTATCGCCAACTGCAGGCGGAGAGCGGGATGAAAGTCGAGACGAGCTCCGAGGTACTGTGTCGCAATTTGTGTTACGACCGGGGAGCCGAGGAAATCAGCGGCCTCCAAAGCCAGGGCCCAAAAGGCAATGGGACGGGTCTTGAGGACCAGTTCTCCCAACCTACGAAGGAAACATTGTGAGATTTGGGCGCCGCGGGGCAGGAAAGAGGCAAACATACTCCGAGAAGAGACATTCTAAAAGGACTTCAAAGGCCTTCGCCGAGATCTGGATGCACAACGGCGCAGACTCGCTCTTGCCATCGCCTTTGGTCTCCGTGGGTTCTATGTCCTCTGAAGTCTCTGGATTGAGCTTTATATCGTCCGGAGTCTTTGCTTCTTCCACCGCCGCTACGGGTTCCTCCACCGCCGCTGCGGGTTCATTGGGCACCAACGGAAGCGACAGTAAGTCCCGGAAGAATTCCGAAAACTTGGACAGGCGAGAGCCCCATACACAGTAGATTGCGTTAGAACCCTCGGCCTAGTCGGAGGTAAGCTATTGGGGTTGGTGAGGGAAAGAACTGCAGCCACATACGCGGAGGAACATCGAGCCGTCGGTGTAAAAGTACTTCTCACTGCGATTTGTTCCTGCGATGCAAACCCCAGCGGGGCCCCAACCGGAGTCAACAGATGCCTGGGAAGCCATATGAGTTCGTTGAAGAGAGTGCTAGTAGGACTGTGTAAGAGTGTGAAAAAGAGAAGGAGGAGAGAGGAAAAGATATGTGTGGTTGTGTTATCCCGAGTGGTATGGCCGCAATAATGGCGCTGCTGCCGCCTCCAATGACTGCTGTTTAGAAACATGGCTCACCACCTGCTTCCGCTGCTGCCTCAAAATGCCCATGGCTGGTCCGCCAACGTACACGCCGCCTACCAACTGTTGGAGAACGGATTCAACCACGGGAAAAACTTGCTACGCCAAGAGGATGGAGAGCCACTTCGCCTGAATATAGCGTCGGAGCGACTCGTTACCGACCTGGTACCCCTCCTGGAGCAGCTTGAGCGTGAGGGCCTCGATGAAACCTTTACGCACGAATGTGCTCATGCCATCGGGCCACTGGTTTGCGAGCTCAAAATGGCAGCCATGGCGGCAGAAGGCTTGTAGGTCCCTGGTCTCCAATAATTCTCTCGAGGCTTACAGTTGGAAAGTGAGCGGCAAAATATCGCGTTCTTGGAACCTGTTGAACTTGTACACACCGGTCAGCCAGGGCGACCTGCAAAGAAGATCAGTGTGAAGCTCATGACAGAAGCGTTTGCATCGAACCGGCATATTTCCATAACTCGATTGGCCTTGACTCTTGGAGTTCACCGCCACACCTTGCGCAAACGGATGAAGCAGGCGGGAATCAAGCGGGCATTCGACGATATGACTGATGACGACCTCGATGCACTCGTGCGCGGGTACAAGGTTGGGAAACCAACAACCGGCAGGAGATACACCGTTGGATTCCTGCGTAATCAAGGTGTACGGATCCAAAAAGAACGCGTGCGAAAGAGTTTGGCAAGAGTCGACGGTCTTGGTCAATTACTGCGCAAAAAAACGATTCGCCGGAGGTCATACTCAGTTCCCAGGCCGAACTATCTGTGGCACTGCGACGGACACCATAAGTTGATTTGGTGGGGAATTGTTATCCACGGATTCACCGATGGATACTGTAGAACGGTGAGCGCCGCCGTTTCATGTGCCAATTGACATGTTACTGATACGCCGATACAGATAACCGGGCTGGAAGCGAATACAAATAATCGTGCTAGTACGGTGTTAGATGTATTCAAGCACGCCATACTAGAATATGGAACCCCGTCCCGGTTGCGCGGTGATCGTGGAGGTGAAAACGTCAAGGTTTCAGTCTGGATGATCATGCATCGCGGTCCGAATAGAGCTTCCTTCATGTGGGGATCGTACGTATCTTGTTCTTGTCACTGTCTCCACCTCGTTGAGATACCTTCTAGTTCGACACATAACACGCGTATCGAGAGATTGTGGGTGGAGGTCGGTGTGCAATTTGCGCGCCGATGGCGCGCGTTCTTCACGCGGCTGGGAGAGTTACATCGGTTGAACCGCAAGAATCCTCATCACATCTGGCTGCTTCACCGCCTATTTCTGGATGACGTGAATAACGACTGCCGCGAGTTTCAGGCGCAATGGAATGCTCACCCTATCTCTGGTCGGGGAGCAAATGATCAGAGTCCTGCGGTACATCTCAAAGATTGATGAAAAACTCTCGACGATACTCATTCATTCCCAGGACCTGCGGTTCATGGGTCAGTTGAACGACGGGGTGTATGCGGTCGATCCAATGGATGAGCTACATCCAGATACCATTGAACAATATTATGGGGTTGAAGGCGCTGAGCAGGTTCGGCGTCCTGGTCAAACGGGTGCCGGCCATCCAGAAGATGAAGATGCAGATGCGGCGTACATCACATCCGCCGTAACAGAGGACCTGGCTCACAATATACGACATCCCGCGATTAAAGTGGCGCGCCACAGCAATCCCTTTCGATCACCGCAAGTTGAAGCAGATTTCTTCGCGGCATTGGGGCAAATTACGCAAGAGGGGATTGTGCCGGGTGGGTATGGAGTTCTCGAGGCGGAATGGGCAGAAGGAGGTTATCCGGCAATGGAGGTAATCAATCCAGGCACGAGAGGCCAAGAGATAGTTGTCGCACTTCCGCGCGAGGTCTGGCTTCCTCGGGCTATTTTCTTTGCCCAGGCACTCGATGCAATGACGCGGTTTCTTGTCTTCCATGAAGCTCGCGACGAAGATTCCGATAGTTCTCAAGAGGACTGAGAAACCGGTACGCCGTCTTCAGTTTCTGGATGTTGGGTGCGCTAAAGGGCTTGATGATAGTAGCGGTCTCCACGGTGGAGGTACAGAAGGAGTGAAGCAGCGGTCGCTGTGAAGCCAAGAAGGAGCTCGAGTCCTGATCGTAATTAGACGTTGAAAACTTGAAATTCAATCATTGAGTCCAGATTCGCGCGATGCAGGGTCTCCGCGAGGATTGAAGGGTTTATTTGAGCGCTTTCATCGAGAGTTGGTGCGAGTTGGTCGGTAAAGAACAAGCGAGTGGGGGCTGTGCAAACTTCCTTTCTTCTCTCTCTCCACCTCAAAATCGGGCACAGACGAGCACACAACCACACAGCGAAATTTACTAGTGGGTCCATCTACAGTCCTCCGCTATCACTAACTTAAGCCAGGATGTGATGACGAGTCGTACCCAGACAGCAAGAACCTGACACTGGAAGAGCTCGACGACCAAATCGACAACTCTCAACACCAGCCTCGCCCCGCGCAGCGCAGCCTTGCTCGCACTTCCCTCCATCATTCCCGCGTGTTGACTGGTCCCGCGCCCGGCCTTATCGTTGTGCCCGAGGTCGCGCCTCTCTGCACCCGGCCCGTCCTCGTCTCGCAATCGAGCTGCATCTACCCCAGAAGCCCCAGTTCGCTCACAGACACACTCACACGAACCTTCACACCCAACACCACGTATTCGTACACTTCCTAACCACACACAACTACGACGTCCCCGAGTCTCTCCTGTCCCGTTGAAGGTTCCCTCCGTTCGCTTTTGGTGTCCGTGCGCAACATCGTCACCATCTGGAAGGAGTACATTCGTCGCGGCGTTGCTCACCGAGCACGGACGAGTCCACCGCATCGAAAAATTCAAGCAGCCGCGCTGATCATCCCCTCCCTGGGTTCCCACTCACCTACTCCACGACCAATGACTTGTTGGGGGCGCGGGCGTGCACGCTGCGGCGTGCGTAAACAGTAGCGGGTACCGAGTCTGCGCCTGGCGTGCGCTGCAGCTGTGCACCTCACGCAGACGACTCGGACAACGTCAGCATCGAGCGCGCTGCCCAGGTGGACTCGGATGTTTCACACGAGTCCGCCAGCGACACAGACTCGGACTCGGACTCGGAGCCAGTCTCCCGCCATCTCCAAACACATCCCAGAGCCCAGATGCAGACGAGAAACCCGTTCCATTCTTCTCAGACTCCTGCAGTCTGGTCAGACATGTTGACGAGGTCTCCCCGTCATCGCTTTCGGCGAGCTCGACGCTCACGTCATCCGCAAGATTCGCATGACCGGACAAGACGAGAATTGTCTTCGCGCCACTCCCCCGCACCCCCTACGCCCGTTGTCCGCCGCCTGCAGTCGCGCGTCAGGCCTACCAGCACCGCTTGGAGTAAGAGTGGCTGTCGGAAGCGTCGCCGCGAGGGTGCAGAGTGGTGAGTTGCCATTCCTTTTAAGATACAATTTGCTAACTCGTGGATGCCTCTTAGAACCCGGCAAACGGGTGTCGACACACTCCTGGATGTCTTAATGCCGTTCGAGCTGGTGTACGAGGACGGCGTGGAGCGGTTGGCGGCGGGGAGTCTTGTGGAGAGGCAGAAGTGGATCAATCAAATCCGGTATGTTCTCTTCTTCTTTGTTCATTTACTCCACATGCTAACAACTCGAGTACAGGGAAGCCGTCCACCACCTCAGGTCCTATGCTGCCTTGTCGTCGTCCGCAGGCGATGCGGACGAGAGCGTGAATGGGTCGCGTGCTAGTTCGCGGTTTCACGGATACCGCCGACAAGGAGGAGGAAGGGCAGGAGCAGGACAACGAAAGCGAAAGCCGCCTCGCGCGCAACGCCAGCGTCCGCACCATCCTCTCCATCGCTTCATCCACCTCCGTCTGCAGCGGGAGCGGTGGCAGCGAGGGGAACAGGAGTTTGTTCCGCCTGTCGGGGATATGGGCGATATCGGGAGCGAGAGCGGGGGGAGTGCTACTGGAACTTGGAAGTCGGAGTGAATGGGTGCTGAGCGAGTCGTGGACGCGGACGCATAGCCAGACGCAGGAGAGACAGATTCAGACCAAGACCAGGAGTTTTACGCCAGCTGGGACGCGCATTTACACGCAGTTACCCGCCCACTGGGGATGCACACGGGCACGCCCACCTCGGAGTTTAGTGGCGCGGGCAGGTTCACGCCGACGTATGGCTCGTATACGGGCACCGGCACACACACCGCAAATTCGGCGACCAGTACCTTCACCAACACCAGGCCCACTGGCCTGTCCGGCGCACCGTCGCTCTCGTCGCACCACAGTGGGATGGTCGAGGCCAGCGTCGTCGACGCCGCACGGGGGTTGGGTCTCCAGGGCTCCGCGCACAACTGGGCGCGCTGGATGGGGGCGTGAGGCTGCGGAGGGGGTGCGGAGAAAAAGGAGGGAGGGAATGAAGGAGTGCGAGTGCGAGTGATGTGTTTTGAGCGTGAGCCCAACTCATCGTCATCTGTGGACTCGGCGGAGGATTAGCAGTAGTGCGTTGGAGTGGATAGGGTTGCAAGTGGGTGGGAGTGGCATTACGCCAACGACGTATCCGACCAACTAGACCGCGTACAACATTTACCAGGTGTTGCACCTCTTGGATATCGCCTCGCGCACTCCCTCAACCGCTCCATAGTCAACTTCTCCGGCCTCTTCCGCCAATGTTCGGCTGGTCGTTGCGTTTTGAGTCGCCTACCACAATGAAAATGAATCCAATCTATTTCACCATCTACATGCTGGATGCAATGCCTACGCAGAGCCGCAACTGGGCCACGAAAACTCATCGACATTGACGACGAGAGCTGGTGCTGTATGCTGCTATGTCAAGTCTGTTAAGCTGGAACTGGACGAACACTGTCCTCAGCCGGTATGACCAACCTGAACTTGCACTCAACGTCTAAGACCAAGTTGCTTCGCGACTGTATCATTTTCTTCCATTCGTCAACACCACGCTTGGTTCTGACTCGTTCTGTAGGGCCCTCGTAATTTACCGTCGAAGGCAATGTATGCCGGGCTGGAGTCTATCCGAAGGCCATCAATTGAAGTGGATGTTGAGCGGTGCGGCGATTGATCGTTTCAATTTTTCTCTCCTGCTCCCACAACACATACCCTCCGACCTCACTCGTTCTCTGTTCCCCCCGCCTCCAGTTCCAGTTTGATGGATCCCCTTTTCTGCGCTGGCGATGATAACGGGCGGCAATGCCGTTGTCATCGGTTCATCCAACACGAGCACTCGAAGTGCACTTGTGGACACCCCGAGGGGTACCACCCTGAGCCCAAGGCTATCACTACCGTCACAGCGACTCCCGCAACGTCCACAGCAGCGACAATTGTTGCAGCATACCAAGTGCCTAGCACATTCTTAAAAAAACCTATTTCACAGGCCGTTGCTTCGTCTTCAAGGCTCAACGATGTCTCGGCTTCGAAGGCGGCAGTTGACGAAACCAATGCTGGACTCAAGAAGAAAAGAAAGATACCTGACAATGCTTCAGTCTCGGACCCGAAGGTCTGCATATCGTTCTTACTGTTTGGTTTGATACTCATGCACGGAGTAGCGCCGACGATCGAGTAAAGAGAAGGAGAAAATCGTGATGGGCCAGCTTATAATGATTGTAACCAAAGGTGTACGTTCCTATTCCAGCTCAACTATCCGGACCATCTAACGTTCCGCTAGGTCAAACGAGGCACATCGAAGCAGTGGACTACTCCCAAGGATGGCGAAATTGCCAATATGGAACACGTCGGCCTCGCGGCCAACGGTTTACGCTGTTCCTGGGCGTTCAATCTCGACTGGGATGCCACAGAGATGGATGTGTGGTTCCGCGAGGCCCTTCCAAATTTTTTTGCTTATATGGACTCAAACCACCCTCTCAATCTCGTTCAGCCGTTCCATTACCGTCTTATGATACGGTCCAACTCGACGTTATCCCTCTCTCCCCAACTAAGCTGTGATGGGAAAGAGTTTCGCCGCTACCTCGGGAACAACGGGAAGACTGATGCTCGTAAAATTTACCTCCGTAAGCCGTGTTTAACACGTCGGTGGCTCTTACTCACGACCTGTCCTCAGTCGCTAACCATCACATCCCTGCGTCGACTTACGAAAATGGTTGGCAGATTGCGCCCGTCGTTGAAAACGCGCCGGAGTCAGATAGTTATGACACGATGGAGGAGGAGAGTGATACCAACGACTGGGAGCTCGTGAGCGACGAGGACGAGAGTATGAAGCTCACCCTTCTCTCTTGACGATGCTGACAGTCCCATAGCGCAGCAGATTCGTCGCAAGTCAATTGCGCGGGGAAAGGCCAAGGCCAAGTCGGGTGTGTGAATCAATTTGTTCAGATTGATTCGTTGGCTTACATTGTTCAGTATCTCCGACCCGTAGCTTAATCTCCATCGCGGATGAGGACTCCGAAGACGATTTGCCGGCTTCCATTATTCCTGCTCTATATTCTTCATCAATCCCTTCCACCGCCATTGCGACCCCGACTCCTCTGTCATTTACAACAAATACCGGCCCGGTCCCCACTCCTGCTGCGCCACTCGCAGCTCCAATGGTGACAGCAACAACCATACAACCAGCCTCCGGACCCTCCAGCAGCAGGGCGTCCCGCTTCACAGGGAGTTATAGCACATACTCGACATTCAACTCGAAGCCATTCGTGGCGTGGGATTCCTCGGATTTCGAGATAGATCCCTTCTTTTGGACTCGCGCGGCCACTCCCGAGGATGGGGCGCAGTAAGAGCCACTCGTTATATATACAACCCTCCGGACTATTTCTTGATTCTCGCCGCGACTCGCCTGTCTCACACCCACTTACTTATATCCCGATAGTACTTCACATATATCCTGGAAGTTGACCGATGCCCTCCATCTTCCCAACACCCTACTAGTATACCCAACTCATCTTAATCAAACTAATTCTTTTCGTGTACATTGTGCTGTCGCACTCGAGACTAAGACGTCGATGACCGGCACAATCGGCCTCAACCAATGGTGATCCAGTCACTGTTGGGATCAACCTAGGGTTGGAAAAAAAAAAGTCGCACTCGTTCAGTAAGAAAGAAAACTTGGGGGCTCCAAAGGCTCCGAGAAAAAAGTCACGGTCGGTGAACTTCTCAAAATTTAGGTTGCTCTGGCTGAAACTTGGTTCACCTATGTCGTCGCGGACAAAACATATTACCGATGATTCAACACTCAAGTACCCGCTCCGAAGTTCCTCGGAAAAAAACTTGTCTTTCTGAACATTGGAAGAAAACTATGCAAGGTCAAGAAAAAAACCGTAAAGACGACAAAAAACCCGTAAACATGGAAAAAAACGTCAAAATGATATATGTACACTCTGACCGCCATAGGACCCGACGTTGACTTCCATCTTTGCTTGTGTGTGTGAGCGGCGACTCGGGAAAGCAACCGACAGTTCACGTCGAGAGCGGCGATGGAGAGGTGATGGTGGTACACGACTGAGTGAAAGTCTGAAAGAACAATGAAGAGTCGGAGCTTCCAAAATGCTGTGTAATGATGTCGCGCTCACGTGCGAATCAACTCTGACGCGTGCACTGCTTGGCAGAGCTCAAAGAGTTCTATCCGGCTAGGAGCCCCGAGCTGGTGGCACTTGGTAGGACCTGAGTACAGTGCTTCTCCCCTGCGACTCAACTGATGAAAAGAGTACGTTTCGAAAGCCATCAAGATAATTCCCACGGTTCGAATTACAGTGAGACTTATCGGATTATTCCACAATAATTTGATCATACACGACTGCGGAATCCATGAAGTGGTCAAAAAAGTTGGCCATGTCCTCGTCGCCAGACCGGTGATTCCAAACGTGGGTTGAAAGAGCCATAAAATAGAAGTCCCACGGTTCGAATTGTTGGACGAAGTGATACCGTTCGACAGTCGATGTAACGCCTCTGCTACCAGTAGGCTATGCGGCATTGATATTACGGGAACCGCAACCTGCGCTTAGACTATACTCGGTTAAGTGCTTCCCTCAGTTGAACCGCAACCTTTGGTCTCGCTTTGAAGCCTGGTTCGATTTGAGTAATAGAGCCAGCCATAATGACAGATTTCATAGAATATAAACCGTTACTCCGAGTCCCGGAGCTGCTGCCCTTTCCGAACGTTTATCCCCCAACCCAACGCAGCAATACCGGCTGCACCTGCAAAGCACGTCCCAGCGTATATGATCATACTCTCAAACCGTCCATCGCCCACCTCAAACCCAGTGCCGACAGCAGCGCCCGTCCCATTATGCGAGCCGGCGAAGAGTTTGGCAGAGATGGGCGTGGAGACGATGTTTCCTATGCCTCTGGAAAGGAGAAGATACCCATAGAGAGCAGTGCTCACCGCAGGATCGTCGTCTATATCGTAGTTCAATCGCAGCCGAATCACGCGTCGAGGAAATGAGGGACGCACTGGCAACGGGCCGGACGAAGCCGGTCCAGAGGCTACTCCAGCCACCGGCGACACTCCCATATGCTATCCCAAAGGCCAGCAATCCGCCGAAGGAGTGGGAGAGAACGCCCCAGAGAACGAATGTTGCTACTGAGGTCGATAGGAGGGTCACGAGCGCCAGTAACCACGGGTTGAACTTATCTGCGAGGTAACCCATCGATAGCCGACCCACCACCGACGCAGCTTTATTGGTCTTCAAGAATACGAAGGGCTCATATGCAGAGGAAGCGTACCGTTGAGCGTGGCCAGGGCGACGGCTGAGTTGGAAGGGCTAATACGAAGGTAATTGGCGAACGCTGGGATCGAGGAGTCAGTTTATGCGAGGACGAACACAAAAAACGCACTGGGAAGATAGACGATAGGCACAAAATATGCCAGGCCTTGCAGCGTGTTGACGGCCAAGAAAAGCCAGAAGGTTTTGTTCCTCATCCACTCGTGAGTCTTCGGTGCACCCCGTGGTGCCGGCCCAAATGCGCGGGTTCGTGTTTGCGGCAGCCGCCCTTTTAACAATGGCAGCAGAGGTATGAGTAGAATCGCAATTCCGACGGCCAGGATGCGAAGTGTTTTCGATGAGCCATACGCGCTTATCAAGTGTGGCAGCACAAGGGGAAGCAGTGCACCACCCACCGCCGTCCCTAGAAAATGTAAATGCGTCAATGTCAATCCCAAGAATGCAGTGAGGACATACCCGCGGACAGGATACCGTTTGCCATTCCTCGACGCGCCACAAACCATTCAGACATGTATGAAATACACGGCAGATATAGCAGAGCTAGGAAAGTTAGGGTGAAAAATGGTAGACAAGAACCTGTTCACCTCCGCCTATGGCATAGACTACGTCTTGGAGGAGGACGAGCTGCAGGATCTGTTCGGGATTGAGGTCACAGTTATGTATAGAATCTGTACAGGCGACTGACCTCCTTCGCATAACTTGCACCTAGAAGACTCCCGCAACACAGAACCGCCCCAAGCCACATCGACTTGCGACGATGTTGAGGAAATCGAGAGGCGATGGGATTGAAGAAAGGTCCTGCCGGAGGTCAGAATGTTTCCTTGAGTTCAGAAGGTCGAGTCCACCAGAACAATAAACAATGCCCGACGACAAAGTCCCAATGAGTGGGAGGAGGGACGCCGAGCCTTTTTGAGAGGCAAAACGCGGGTCTTGAAGGTAAGCTGCCGGGGTTGAGCATCGCCGCTAGCGAGAGACGCGGCAAGCACTTACCCTCCAGGAACACTCCGTACGCCGCAGGGAAGCTCCACACAATTGCTTCAACAACGAACGCTGCTGCCAACTTGGCCAGAGTTTATTCAGCCTGTCAGATTCTGCGAGCATATATGCTTACGAAAGACCAAGCACGGATCCCCCCGTCGACAGGAGGAAGAACCAATGCATTTGCGCCTCCAAGGGCGTCACTCGAGCGCAGATAATCGGAATCATGCCGACTAGGGAGATCGGGCTCAGTGACAAAAATTGTGGAGGTGGACGCAGGTAAGGGGACGCGAGAAGCGAGCTCGATTTCTTCCCGAGCTGGGGATTCGTCCGAAATTCGAGACGCCATGTTGGGGAGGAAGAGATGACTCAGAGTCAGGCGGCAGCCATCAAAAATATCGGCGGAAAGCCGAGAAAGCCATCACGGTAGAATCCCACGGTTCGGATTCTCTATCCTTCGACCCTAGGTCGAGCAGGTGCAACTCAAACTCAGTATTCATATGCTCTTGGACATGATCAAACTCCCCCACAATGATCGCACGACATCCCATCGACAGGAGTCGACCCACCACCGACGCAGCTTAATGATATGGTTCAAATCGAGACCGCGAGCCTCGGGGAGCATTGTAAATGAATCGAATGCAGGGGTGTATCTGGTACTACATGTACCCAGCTGTTGGAAGGCGTAGGAGTTGACCAACGCCAAGTTCACGATGCAACCTGACCGTACATAATCTTGTGAGTCGCTGACATCGTCCCGATAGGATTACTGTAAACACTGACATTGGTTAAAATCCCTTGGTCAATTGAAAATGATCTTGAGACCGGATTCTTTCCAACAGCAGTCTCCTGCATGGGCAATTCTCGTTCTTCATCGCACTCGCTTCGAGCTTTTTGAGGAAGCTCAACGGTTCTGCCTCTGGAGCACGAAGCTTGGAAAAGGACTCTTCGTGCTCTTCGTCCCATGCGTCATAAAGGCAAGGATCGGGAAGGTCTTTTTTCCTGAACTTTTCACACATAAGCGAAAGCGAACAGTATCCCGCCAAGAGACGATAGATTTGCAGGTGATTGAGATTGAATTGAGAGAAATCCGTCGCCTATGAGTTGCGATATAATCAGTTTCTCTTGTCGCCGGTATAACAAATAGCTCGGACCTGAGCCTCGGCGCCTGTTGTGGGTGCTAATTGCTGCATTTGCAGCGCCTGCTGGTAGTAAGCTCTGCCAAGAAACTCCATCATTCCCCGTGCTTCGCCAAAATCGAGGGCGTGTCTAAGCTCGAGTTCCCCGCTTTTCAGACGAGCCAACCACTTCTCCTCTACCAAGCTGGACAGATCCTGCCGTTCGCCCGCAACCGCGGCGTCGTGAATTGCATCCAACATATCTTGGGTGCACCGCGCAAGATAATCGCATCCGGGCTGGCAATGGACCCACATCATACCCACGGCCCAGCTTTCGAACGACGACAGGAGGTATTTGTGGCTCAGGTTCGCCACGGCCACCAATCTCCCGATATCCGCCCCCGCCTCGTTCTGCGCCTGGATTTCAGGCGGGCTTGGGGGTGCATAGTCGTCAGGGGACTGGCATTCGTTCAGAATCCAAAGCTACGACTCACAGCGCGTAGAGTGCCCAGCAAAGTGCGCGGAAGTCCGCTGCGCTGTCCCCGACCAGTAAGATCAGATCCATCGGATCCGAAGAGACCTCGCCCTGCGGGACACCAAACATATCGGGGAACATCGACTCCGAGTCCCTCGACAGGATCAGTTTGTGCAGCTACACCGTCCCGGCGCGTCAGTGTCGCATATGTCCCGAGTGGCACACGAACTTTGAACATGCAGTCCTCAGCGCGAAAAACGCAGTCGCCGTTCTCGAAGAAGTAGTCGGGGTCGTTGAGTACCTCGCTTGGGTCTGCAGTTCGTTAGTTCAAATGCTTCTGCGTTCGAGCCGTGGACGTACTTTGTGGCTCCACTGCTGTGGGTGTAACGTCGATGTTGGACTCCATTCTGTCTCTGGACTGGTTGGTGCTACTTCGGAACTCAGCGGAGAGGTGAGTGAGAGAGACGCGCGCCTCGTGTTGACCGCGAGACTCTGGCGCTTGTTCGGCACGGGCGAGGTTGAGCCCGATCAGCACAAAACTATAATGGTTAATTGTAGACAAGCGCCCAAGTATTAACGGTAGCCCGGACACACGTTTGATATGTCATTCATCCTAGTGGGCCCTCTTGCTTTCTTCGGTCGAATTCAGAGAGCTGTCCCTAAATTCAACCAAGGTCACGTGTTTGTGGTTGAATTCCGGAATTCGGAGAGTAGCTGTGCCGATTCAACTTCAGCGATAATTCTTCAGGTTTCGAGAGCCAACACATCCAAGTTCATATCCCCCACACACGATTAATTCATCGTCGTCGCGTCGCAACCCAATGCTGCGGGTTCGGGAATTTTATTTCACACTGGATTTCGACCGATGCCTCCGCGCGATGATTGAGATTCGATCATAAAATTGAATTGCAATGGCGATTGGTAGATGGGATGTTTGTTACTCAGGCCTCAGGGGTTGCCTGGGCGGAAAAAGTGAACCTCCGACGGCCGACTCGTGGGCTTGACACGGTGAATGGAAGGAGGGAAGGAAGGAAGATGGGTACCTGAGCTGGTGTGATCGCAGCAGAGGTAAAACTTGGAACGTTCGACGGGTTGTATGGAACATAAAGCTTCACGCAACGCGACGTACAGTCCGTGCTCTGCGTGTATGTCCAGGGAGATTGATTGAAGCATACCACACCACTGCATCGGCGGCAGGCCGCAGAAGGATTGCAATCCCACTGACTGGTATCAGTGTCGGAAGGAAAGAAGGATTCAAAGAAGGAAGCTGTTGTATCGTACCGTAATGCGGGAAGACGCGTGCGCACGGAGATCTGTTCTCTCCATCCGCCTATCTGGCTGGCGGTTCTGCACCGGCAGTGTGGATAGAGCGGGGTAAATTAGGTTAGTTTCTAGGAAGTATCTGAAGCTACCGGTGATGGATCGGCGCGCTTGGTCTACTTAGTCTGGTCTAGTACAGCCTGGGGAACGACGGATAACCTTTGGTTGCGATCCGCTTTGTGAGGCCGGGATAATTTGTGGGATTGTGGAACGGGAGCGAGTGCGGTAATTGCCGCTCGAATTCGGAGAAGAGGTGATTGCGAGTCTAGGCGGAGTCATTTTGCTAGGCCGTGATTTGAGGTGTGTGATTTGAATATTGGGGTACTGCGGGTATTTATGTCAGAGCAGACTCTCGAGCGGGCGAGTGTCGGCTCATTCGCGATGTGAGGTAAATATGCCATGCCTACGTTTGGCAGTCGAGGAGTGATAAGGCGATTTCAAGCGCCATCAGATAAGGTTCCCACGGTTGAATTTCAGGTTGACGACGTTCTCGTACGCAATTCGATACCCAATGACTCAACAAAGTACCAGAGACCCAACCATACGTGAATGCAGAGGACCAATTATCCTCAAGGTCTCTCCGTCGCCTGACTCTAGGTTGAACGCCATCAAAGTATAATTCCCACGGTTCAACTTGATAAAATTGTTTTGACATTTCTGAGTTGATGCAACCCTTACTATCGGTAGAGCCTCTGGTAAATATAGGGCGATTGGGCTTCCCTCGCTGCTCGTGGGTGAGGTCTATGAGTCCATCGGGGTTGATTCTCAAGTTATTACTGTAAGATCATCCCTCCCTCCCGGCCATTGCCACCGTTCACCCGAGACACGATTAATCCGCGATCGCGTCGCGTTGCAACCCCAATGCTGCACCTCCTCCAGGAGTTTGACATCGGATACCCATGCCTCCGCACGATGATTGGGATTGCATCAATTTGCAATTGCAGGTAGATAATAAGATAGGGCATGCCTGCGAGGTTCTTGCATAGGTTTGGACGCCGGCCGAGCCACTCACGACTCGGGTTGGGCTTGACGCGGTGAATGGAAAGAAGGAAGGAACAGAAGGAAGGAAGGAAGGGGGCGTACGTGAGTTGCCGAGCGTGATTGCGACAGGTTGTATGGAAGCTGGATTGCGGGAGGACGAAGATTGGCTTTGCGCGACATACATAGCCCTGGGAAGGCGGCGGGGAACATATGTGTACCCAATCCGTACCAAGGCAGAGATTATTGAAGCACACCATACCAGACCATGCGATTGCCAGCCTCCCACCGGCGCCGACTGACCGATATCGGTCTCACCGGGAAGGAAGAATTCAAGGAAGCTGTTGTATTGTACCATAGCGTACCGTAAGGCGGGGATACGTACGAAGATCTATTCTGTTTTTCCAGTTTGTGCCGGCAGTGCGGATAAAGCGGGGTAGAAGTTGTTGGGAGGAAGGATTTGCGGGGTGGATAGATAGATGAGGCGTACTGGCCCCGCTTGTGAGCGGTGGATGCTCTGGGTGCGGATTCAGCAGCCTTTGGTTGGAACCAACTTCGTGAGCCAAAGGGCCTTGATACTACTCGCGAACGACGCACGTATGGCAATTGCCACAAGGATTCTTGATTCGGAGAAGCAACGGTCATTGTTGCCGGGCCTGGCCCTGGGCTGGAATGAATGGAATTAATTTTGCGCTACGCGTATGTACCGCAGTCGAGGAGGTGTCGACGTTGAGTGACGCCGTTGGAACCTGTTGCAACGATAGATGCCAGTGTATGGCAGTTGCCATAGGAATTCGAAGACGAAAACGAAGTCGACTCGGAAATGAACTCAGTGGTTGGGGTTAACCTGCGGGCAGGGGAAGCAAGGCAGGGCCGGGGAGTCGTCGGGAGAGGGAGATTGATGTGGGGAATCAGTGATTTTATGGGTGGTGGTGCATGGCCGTTCTTAGTTGCAGTTGTCTGAGGGTTGGTGAACTCACGAAGTACTTAGTGGTACGGTGCCCGTCGGGGGAAGAGTTGTTGGGAACTTGCATCCCGCGGAGGCATACAATGCGGACGCCACCGGGGAGTCGTTGGGAACCTTGTCGTGTGCGCATGTTCATCTTGGTTGGGATATAATTCGGCGATTTGCGTACGACAGGTTGCGATTCTGAACTGACCGCGGCGTACGTTGCCGTTGCATGTCTTTCTTTGGCCGCAACGTAAGGACTAGATTTGGTTCGGCGGTGGGGATCCAATGGGCGGCGTTTGTCGAATCGCCAGAATGTGCCTTTTGGGTGGTGCCCTTGGAGACAAGGAAAGAAGGAAAGGGCTATCTACAGTTAGTGGATATATCAGCGTTGGCGTCTTGTTCGCTGCTTGATGGGCAGAACGGCAGACGAGAAATAATATCTTCGACGCGTCCAGGCCGGCCTCGGCACCTCCTCTTGATTCTTCAACACCCCGATAAGTGGGTCCGCGGTGATTCGGTTCAGGTTGGGTTGACGGAGTCTAGACTCTGTGCTCGGGCGCGCGCTCAGTCTGCTCCGTCTTGTGGTCGAAGTCGAGGTGGGAGACAAACGATCACTTATCTTGCGGTGCCGGGGAGTCGCTGGGGAATTTTCATCTGGCAGCCTCCGCGAGTGCGCGAGTGCCACTGGCAGGACTCCGGAGATTCGTTGTGAGTACCTGTTCTTCGGCCGGGCGGATACAGGTGGATACGACAACGATTGTGAACTGGCCGCGGCGTAGGGTCTCTATATTTGGGCCGGCAACGGGCGGCGTTCGTCGAATCTAACCGTATTTGACTGGAGAATCTAAGTAATAGAGCTAGATGATTAGAAAGACTTTGCCCTGAGGCGATTCCTCAATCGGCCTTCGAACCGACGAAGGGTTTGTTTCGTCGAAAGCCATCAGTGAAGATTCCCACGGTTGGAATTCCGGGCCTGGTTGCGTGGATTATTCCGCTCGCAACAATGTCTCGGGAACTCGATTGCGATCATTCACAAATGCAGGATATGAAGTAGCCCCACGGATGCTAGGACTCTCCTCGTCCCCTGACTCCAGTCAGCCTGCGGTTGAACACCATCAAAATACAATTCCCACGGTTCAACTTGTTATCAAATTGTTCGAATCTTGGTACGGCCAGAGCCTTTGGGTGGATGGGTGGTCTTCCCTCGTGGCTCGGGGGTGAGCTTTACGCATCCATTGGTGGATGAAAAATTCAGCCCACCCACATCCCCTCTCGCCACTCGAAGAGAACAAACATGAGCGATTTATCCATCGTTATCGCGTCGCATCGCAACCCCAACGCTGCGCCTCAGCCCGGAATTTCATTTTCACATTGGATACCGATGCCTCCGCGCGATGATTGAGAGTCCATCAACATCAAATCGACTGACTTTGCAATTGCGATCGCGATTCAATTGCAACTAGTGAAGATAAGATATTGTGCGATACTTAGGGGGTGCCTGCTGTGAAGGAGGGCACCGACGGGAAAATCTCGTTGACCCACTCGGGGATTGGGGGCTGGGGATTGGTTGGTTGGCTGGGGTTGACGCGGTGAATGGAAGAATGGAAGATGGAAGGAAGGAAGGAAGACGCGTACGTGAGTTGCCGCGCTATGGAACTCGTGCGAGGGCAGTGGGGTGACGGGTTGTATGGAAGCTGGATTGCGAAGGTTGGCTTCACACGACATAGCCTCAGGCAAAGCGGCGGGGAACATGTACCCAATCTATACTTGCCCAGGCAGAGATCGCTGCGCACGACACTATGGACCATCGACGCCGGCGGCGGAGGAAGGCTCGCAATCGCCCCGATTCACGGGTAGAAGGAAGTAAGGAAGAATTCAAGGAAGGAAGCTGTTGTACCGTACCGTAAGGCGGAGATACGCGTGCGGCGCACGAAGATCTATTCTGTCCATCTGTTTGTTTTTCTGGCAGGCCCAAGCTGTTTCTGCCGGCAGCTGAGCGTGGATAGAGCGGGGTAGAACTCGGCAGCGGGAGGAAGGAAGGAAGGATTTGCGGGGTGAATAGGCACTAGTAGGAAACAAAAGCCGTACTGGCCCCGCTTGCGTGATATGTGGACGCAGCGGACCCGTTCATGGCGCATCCAAAACCCATACGAGATCAGGCCGAATTGAAACCATGTGTGGTGAGTATTTGCCGCAGGAATTCGATGGTGATTGTCATCTTGAGGTCGCCGAGAGTGGACCTGGACCCTTCAAGTTGGCTGGAAGGAATTAATTTAATTTTGCGGTACGCGTGTGTACGGCAATCGAGGAGGTGTCGTCGGGGATCAGTCAGTCAGCCAGTATCATATTCAGTTGAGGGTTGAAAAACCTGTTGAAATCTGTTGAAAAGATGCCAGTGTGGCAGTTGCCGTACGAGTTCGAAGACGAAGAGGAAGGCGAAATTAATGAATGATTATCGGAGACTTGAATCAATTTAGGTACGGTAGCACGAGCGGGGAGTGAGAATCTCGTCCGAGTAAGTCGCCGAGAAATAGTACTTGCATGGTAGGTTGTGGGTTGTGGGTTTAAACCGCCGAATTCGAATTCTTCACACGCGAGCGCGTGCGTATATAACTGGGGGCAGCCTGTCTTTGAAAATCAGAATCTTGTCGGAGCGGGGTAATACAACAGTCGAGAACTTGTCGCCTGAGGGTTGAATGAAACGACAGTGTATGTCAAATGCCGCTCGAAGTCGTCGAAGTTTCGGAAGTCGAAGACGAAATGATTATCTTGAACATGCGCGAAGGGTACGGCACCCGGAGAAGAGTCGGGCGCCACCGGGGGTTTGTTGTACCTGTTCTTCTCCATACAATATGTACGAGAACGATTGTGAAAGTTCTGAACTGGCCGCGGCCTACGTTGAATTATTGTCGTTGGCGAAGTAGTAGATAAGTGCAATACATACATACAGTACGGCAGCGCGCGCGCGCGCGAGCGTGCACTGGGACGCCACCGGGGGTTTGTTGGACCTGTTCGGATGTGAACTGGCCGCGGCGTACCGTCACCTTGAATGTCGTTGGTGATTCGTGAAGTACATAAGTACGGCAGCGCGAGGGCGCGCGTGGGACGCCACCGGGGAGTCGTTACGAACCCTGTTATGTGTGGCGGTTCGTAACGATTTGCACGGTCGTGAACTCGCCGCGGCGTACACATGTCGAATCAATGTCGTTGGCGGCGAAGTATGTGTTAGTAAGAGCTATATCTGGGTCGGCGGTGGAGATCCAATAGGCGCTGTTGGGTCGTCAGTATGTATATGAAAAAAAAAAACGACCCAACGGCGCCCATTGAACCACAAAAAAAAGTGAGTCGTGGGCGGGAAGGAACTACATTTTTAAGTATGTCGCATCGCCAGCTTGAATGCCGATGGCGCTGCTGTGATTCCGATGAATGATTTCAGCTGGATGGTTGGAAATCAATTTAATTTTGCGGGACACGATAGCAAGTGCGAGCTGCGCCGCGGCGCACGCGTTCAACGTTGATACTATATTTGGGTCGCCGGTGGAGATCCAATGGGTGCACCGTGTAGGCGGCGGTGTAGACGGGGATTCGTCTTCGTCAGTAGTTATGTCGTGCTTGGGGGCGGTGAGGACTCGGAGTCGCTATGTATGGAGGTAGGTTGAGTAGGGATGTTTTTTATTTTGGGAGTAGGGGCGGGGCCGATAGCGTACACTTCCGCGCTCAGTGTCGAATTGGCCAGAGGGAATTAGGGTGAGGCCGGTCATTGCAGATTATTATGCGCGTCTGTTTGTCGGTGAGAACTGCACAAGTATTCTTGACCCACCGACAGAGCCACGTTCGTCCCAAAGATACCGGTGGATGTACTGTAGATGCACCTGCACTTGCACTGCGCCCGCCAGATTCGGGAAGAAGTTTGACCCACCCTCCAACAGCACAGCGGCGTTTCGTTCACTGCTTGACGGGTAGAACACAACAGAACAGCACGGCAGACGGGGAAAGCCTGGAGGAATATCTTTGAGCCGGCCGCGGCACCGCAGTCTCCCAGCCTCCTCGAGGGAACCAGGGAACGAGAACGAGAACAAGATTTGTGCGAGTCGTGTGGCTGCTCCTTCATTCAATATTAATATTCTTGTTTTCCCTGTCTGCGTGCATAAGTATTCTTGCAGGGCCGCAGACAGAGGCACGTTCGTACAGTGTCCTCTCAGGGCGAGTTGAGTTGTTACATTTCGGCGTTGTCTGTGTGTTTACTGAGGTAAGGCAAAATGAAGACGGGGGAAGCGAAGGGAAGGGGAATATCGTTGACGCGAAGCCGGTTGCGGACCACAACGGTGAATCAAAGTCTGCAGTGAGCAGCGCAGTCTAGACTCGGGCGGGCGCGGGCGGGGTCTGTCTGCCAGTGCCTCCTTTGCGTCTTGTCTGCCTGCATGTCGTCCGAGATTGTCTTGTCAGGATAAGCTTAAACCCCAGGGCAGTGAGATCTAGCGTCGAAGCCTCTCAGGCCGAAAGCGTGAAGAGAATACGAAGCTGACCTCGATTGTCTCTCGGAGCCTCAGGAGGACGCAAGAATGTCAGGCACTGCCAAAAAGGTTGGAGTTGGAGCGGTGCGGCAGGGCAATCGGCTGATTGAGGCGAGTCGGGACAAGGTTGACCCAGTGCACTGCAAGCCGGGCTGCCGCGGCAGGGAAGATTGGAGAGACCGCCATCTTAGGCCATCTTTCGTCTTTGGAACTCCGCGGCACAGACGCGAGCCCGCTCTCGACATCTATGCACGGCACGGTGCGTCAGAGACACAAAACGTCGAAAGCAAACCCAAGCGGTACAAGCGGTGGAGTGAGAGTCGAGCCTGGACCGAGTCGTTGTGGAGTGGGAGGCCGGCGGGAGCCTGTCACCACCGCCTTCGTCCTGCTTCTCTGGTGGGGTGGGGCGCGGTAGTGGAGCGGGAGTGAATGATTTCAATTGAGGTGCCTGAAGAAGGGATCGGCGGTGTCACTTTTTTTTTTCGGCGAGTGTATGTCGGGGAAGCCCCGCTAGGTCAGTCCGCCCAAACTGGAGAATCCTCGCAGCCTTGCTCTACGAAATCTCGGGTTTCTGGCCCAGTTTTGCTTTGTTCCGGACCGACCGACTTTTGCCAGCTTTTGCTGACGCGTTCGCCGTTGACAGAATCGGGCCTTTGCCTGAATTGGCCTTTGCTTGTAATGGGGATAGATATTGGATCTGAGTTTGTGTTAACCCACGCTGCCAGGGTAATCGCACTATCCCCGCCCCCTTCTGATGGATGACGATCCAAAGCGAGACAATACACACAAATACACTCGCCAATCCTTCCTCCTGAATCTCTGCGTGCTTTTCCTTTTATCCGACGAACACCATACACGACGCGGACCTTGCTTTACATTGCTGGAATAGCAGAGACGACGACGACGACCTCAAGACAGGATGGGCAACGCAGCCAGCACCACCACCACCACCACCCAAAGCACGACCACCCCGACCGCGCCCGCCTTCCCCCGCAGCGCACAGTCGACGCCCATACGGAGCCGCTTCCCCGGGGGCAGCATCAGCCGTCGGGACCGCTCCTCCGCTTGCACCACTGGGGCTGGGACGAGCAGCCCCCCGCGCTCCCCGTGCCCGAACCCCGCCAACCCCACTTTGACTACGACCACCGCGCCCGCACCGGCGCCACCTGCTACGACGACGGCGACGGCTACGACGAGTACCGCCGCGCCTGCCCCGCCGCCCGCGCTCACCTCTACGGATTCTACCGGCAGTGGTAGTGGGAGTGGGAGTACGACTGGGACGGGGAAGGGGTGGACGGACTCCCCGACGCTACGCCCGAACCGCAAGTCCATCGACCTGCCGGGGCTGAACACTTTCGCGGTCGCTGCCGCTGCTGGGAGCAAGGTTGGGATTGGGAATGGGAGTAGGAGGAGTAGTAGGCTGGGGAGGGGGTGGTTGCGCGGCGGGTCCAACGCCGGCGTGAATGGCAGCACTGCTAATGGTAGTGGGGGGATGGGGACGGGGAGAGGGAGGGGCGCGACGCCCCCCCGGAGCGCGGCGATCCCGATTGCGATCCCGGGGGGCGGGAAGGGGAGGGAGGGGGGCGAGGAGGATACGGGGTATGGGCGGCATGCGAGGGAGGGGATCGCGAGGAGGAAGCAGGAGGAGAGGGAGAGGGAGCGGGAGGCTAGAGAGAGGGATAGGGAGAGGGAGGGGCGGTGAGTGGTTTTCTATCTTCTGTTCTGCGGTTTTTCTTTGGCGGGGGCGCCGCTGGTGGGGGGCGCCCCCAGCGCCACCTTGCGTCCTCCCTTCTCATTTGCCTCGTTCTATTCACGACGGACCTCGCCAATATTCCACCTCCCTGCCCACCTCCATCCCTCGTTTCCTTGGATGCTTTGCGCGGCTGCATCCGCCTCTCCTCCCCAGCGCATCTTACTTTCCGCCTCCCACCTCCCTAGCTCCTTCCCTACCTCTTCCCACTGCCCTGGTCCCTTCCCTTCCATCCACCTTACCCGTCTTACACTCACTCACACTTAATCCCGTTGACCGTTTACCTCTTACATACTCATCCCACCTTACTTTCCAGCCGAGGCCGCTCCCCAACCCGATCCCGCTCCCGGCCCCAACGCGATCGCGACCCCGCCCATGACCTCACCCACAACGACGCGGGACTGCGCGCCCCCTCGCCTTCGCGGTCTACTTCACGGTCGCGTTCACCCAACTCGGACGGCAATTCGCATTCCAGTCCTTCCAGGAGGGGGAGGAGTTACTCCCGGGGACGTCCTGGCCCTCCTCCCGAGCATGCCCTCGAGCATCTTCAAGACGAGATACACCCCGAACACGATGAGCATCAAGACGAGGGGGATAGGGAGACGCAGCACGAGCGGGAACGCGAACGAGAACGCGAACGCGAACGCGAAAGAGAACACGAGAGGGAACGGGAAAGGGAGAGGGAGCGGTACGAGCAGCTGTATGGGCCGGGGACGGCGGTGGGGGTTGGGGTGCGGGGGGGTGCGTTGGTTTTCTTCCTTCCTTTTCTTTCACTCGTTTCGACTGCGCGATTGCGTCTTGCTTTCACGACTGCTGCGACTGCTTTCTGCCGCTCGCGGAGGAGGACGAGACGCTTCCGCTTTCACCGACTTGCCCTCGTTTTGCTTCCAAGCCCGCGTTGCCCTCGTTTTCCAAGCCCGCCTTGCCTCGCTTCCTCTCCACCTTCCTCGTACAATACCCCTGCCATTTCCTTCTGTCCCCACACACTTCCTTTTCTCTTTCTACCACACTTCCTCTTCCTTTTCCTTCTATCTTCATCCATTCATTCGTCCTATCCCATCCTATCTTATATACTAACGATATAACTCCCCACAGCCCCATTCACCCCCGAAATAGTATACTCCACCATCCCGCTCACCATCGGCGCCAACGCACTCATTGGCGGGGCCGAGGGGGACCCCACTTCTTACAACTATAACTCCGACGACGAGGGGGAAGCCGAGTTTATCAACGACGATGTGTTTGCGGATATGAGTGGAGAGAGGGGGAGGGCGGCGGCGGCGGTTGTTGATGAGATCGTTGGGTGTAAGCTTCCCCCACCTCCTACCCTATAAAAACAAAAAGCTGACCAAAACACCCTTGCGGGCGTTTTACAGCCCCACCCGCCCCCCCACCCCCACTCACGCCCGTGCCCATCACGTGGCGGGGCCCGGCGGGGGAGGTGTTTTTGATAAGGGCGGGGGATGGGGATTGGATGGGGAGGAGGGGGATGGATAAAGTAGCCGGGTGAGTGGTTTCCATCGCTGCGCTTTTGTTTTTTTGGTGTGAGGTTTTTTTGGCGGTTTCGGTTCCTTCCCGCACCGTTCTCGATTTTTTGGCGCGGAGCGTTTTTTTGGCGGGGTCGCGGACTGGGGCGCGAAAAGGGGGCGCAGGCAGGGCGGATGTTGGCGGGAGCTGCGCGAATATCGGGGCGGTTGGGCCAATATCGGGGTCGTCGTTGTGGGTGCGCGAATGTTGGCGGATGCAGGCGCGCGAATATCGGTGTCGCTTTGGTGGGCGCAACTGTGCGGGTGTAGACGCGTCGCCACCATCTTCGCGGCGGGGGTGCCCGAACGTTGGCGGGTGCAGACGCGTCGCGTTTGTGGGCGCGGATCGAGCTTTCTTTCGCTCTTTCTTTTGCTCTTTCCTTTTTGACCCCGTTTTTGTTTCTGGATTCTTTTTTTCGCCGCCGTTTTGGGTTTGCGGCGGCTGCGGTGCGGTGAGGGTGTCGTTGTCGTCGCGTTGTGGGTGCCCTAGCGCGGTTGTGGTTGTGGGTGCGCCAACTGCGCGGGTGCAAACGCGTTCGTCGCGGTTGTGGGCGAAACCTCTGTCTGCACCTGCCAAACAGTGGGCGCGGGCGCGGCGCTAGACTGTAAGGGTCTGCGCTCGCGCCTCGATTCCGGTGTTTTCGTGTGGAGTCCGGTGTTTTCGCTGGTGCTATGGCTGGTGCGGGCGGGCGGGCTCTCGATACTCCGCGGAGGAGACCCTCCGGCGTATGCGAAGCTGCGTCTCCTTGTGCTTTGGTCCGCGGCTTCGTTCTTTTCTCTTCCCCTTCTTTTTCGTTTTCTTGTTCTTGTTCTTGTTTCGTTCTTTCTCCTTTTTCGTCTTTGTTTTGTTCCCTCTTGGGAGCACGAGGAGGAGAGAGCGCCCAAAGAGCGCGGCGCGGCGCATCTATCTCCGGATCTTACTTACGCTCGAGGGCGCCACCTGCGCTCATCCTTGTTCCTGTGCCGTCTTGGGTGCGGTGGGGCGCGAGCGATGCACATGGCGGCCGTGGACAAGGTGGACGAGAGTCGTGCGCCTCGTACTGGCCGCCCCGCTCTATCCCCGCCCGTGCGGGATGCCTGCCTGCCTGACTGCGGCGTCGGGCTGTGTTGTGAAATGTGATATGATACTTCCACCACAGGAACGCAGTACATATGACGACAGACAGACAATCCCGCCCACTATTATCCCCGGATGGGCGCGTTGGGCGGGATGCCTCTCTCGGGCGTTGCGGCGCACTGCTTCGTTCCCTTCATTCACATTCGCTTCACTTCACTTCCATTCATCCCGTTCATTTGGGTTGGGTTGGGGCGCTGCCTTCCTTCATCTTCATTTTCGCGGCGCAGGATCGGCAACCGGATTGGGGTGGCTCGCGCTTGGGGCTGCGAAACACTACTTTTTTGTGGTTTGGCGGGCTCCACAGCGTGCGTAAAGCGAGTGGTGGCGCCGTGCCGGCATTGCATTGTGGGTGGGCATTGGGTATCGTTACGAGAGGGATACTAAATTGCGCGCTGTGCTGTCTCTTTCTCACTCATCTTCTGACTGGCGCTCGTCTTGACGCTTCCCTCATCTTTTGACTCTCGACTCGCTCCGCTCGCCGCAATTGCTAACACCACCCTCCCAGATCCCCAACAGAGTACTTCACGACGACGATCCACCTCCCACCGGGCACGCACCATTTCCGCTTCATCGTCGACGGGCAGACAGTCGTCGCACCCGCGACGGAGATCCCCAACGCAGTGGACGACCAGGGGTTCATCGCCAACTATGTCGCCGTCCCCGGCCCCGTCGGGAGCACCACGCCCGCTACGGCCGCGTCGCTCTCACCCACCACTACGCTGCCTAGCTCGGATTTGCCCGCCGCCGCCGCCGTTGGAGGGGCCAGTAGCAGCAGTCAGCCCTCGAGCGCGGCGACGAGCGCTACGGTCAGCCCCAGCGCGAGCACGGGCGGCGGCGCCGGGCGGCCGGGGAAGCGAAGGCGGCCGAGTCTGCCTGTGCATCCGGACGGCAGCTTTTGGGCGCGGAGCAGCGCGGGCGGGAGCGGGGAGGACGTGCGGCTTGCGGAGCGCGCGGGCGGGGGCGTGCTGCGCGCGGGGAGCGGTGCGGATGGGGGCAATATCAGTAGGAAGAAGAAGGGGGTGGTGTGGACGTGTGCGATCCCGGAGGAGCTCGTGCGCGCGGCGGCGCAGGAGGAGGCGTTCCTGGACTCGCAGGCGCAGTATGCCGCGCAGCAGCAACAGCACCACCACCATGCGAACGGCGGCGATGGGAGTCGGGGGAGCAGTCGGGGGAGGCATATCGTGCTGAATGGGTTCGAGCCCGAGCCGACTATACCTGGCGCGCCGAGGCTGCCGCGACACCTTGAGCGCCTCATACTCAACCGACCGAGTCCCGGGGTGGTTATACCGAGGGTGGGCACGGGGGCGGGGAACGGCGGGGCGAGTGGGAGTAGTATGAATCAGGTGGGGGCGGCGGCGCTGCCGAGTCCGAGCGCGAGCCCGAGCTTGAGGGTGACGACGGCGAGTGGGACGGATGTGAGTGTGCCTATGATGAGTTTCTCGTCGGCGTCGGCGTCGCAGTCGCATTCTCCGCAATCACAGCAGGGGCAGCAACCGCAGGGGATGCGGACGCCGGACGCGGGGACGCACCCGCAGTTTGGGAATATGGCGGCGCCGATGCCGGCGCCTGGGCGGGGGGCGGTGAGTTCGGGGGCGGGGGGGACGCCGCTCATCGCGGATGACCCGAGTGTGTTGCAGACGCCATCGCATGCGGTGTTGTATCACCTCTGTACGAGCTCGATACGGGACAAGATGATTGCGATTGGGGCGTCGACTAGGTATCGGCAGAAGGTGCGTGCTCGCTGTTTCCTTGGTGTAGAAGAAAGGGCTGACGATGGGTGTGTGTTTGTAGTATTTGACGACGGTGTATTACAAGCCTGCTGTGCCGACGACGAGGGAGGAGGAGGCGCTGGCGCCTCAAGAGGTGCTGTGACCTTCCCGCCGGCCTTGCCTCCCTCCGTGGCTCGTTCGCTGTTCCCGACTTCCCGACCCGACCTGCATCTCGCCTTGGCCCTTGATCTCGACCCTGCTCTCATAGAATGTACTGCTACTGCTATCTTCCGACCGACCGACCATTTTCGATTTCGATTTCGATTAATTTATTCGCATCCATTCCCCACTCACCCACCACCGCGCCTTCCTCCACGACTCCTTTTCTTGCCCACCACCACCGCGCGCCCACCCCCCTTCCCTCATCGTGATTGTACTGTAGGCGGGGTGCGTATTTTCCTTGGCTCGCGTTTACGAGCAAGGGGCTGATTACCGGTTTCTCCATGCAGCGGTAGCTCTCGACATCCGCGCTACCCGGAGAACAACTGTAACCGCATACACACGATCCGGCGATACCGACCAACCAACCTCAAAATGCACCCGGCGTGCGATCGACTGACTGACTGACTTAGAGCGGGTGCATTGTATGCATTGGATGTGTATTTTTGTATGCGATTTGCGATTTGCTGCCAGTGTTGTATTTAGTGTGCGGAGGTGCGTTCCGCTCTCGACTGGCGGAGATGGTGGCTGATGGGATGCAGTTAGACTCAGGCCCGGGGGCCCCGACACATGCATAGACAAAATGGACGGATGGACGGAGGGGCGGATGGACGGAGAGGAAGAGCATGACGACGAAGAAGAAACAAAGAAGAAACAAACACACAACGAATGAATGAACGACCAAAACAAACTGGCTAATGCCATGTACCTACCACTTACTGCCACGGACCAACCGCCTCACTCATCCACACTCTCACTCCAACTCAATCTACCTCACCCATCCATCCACACCCATTTATCACGCTTCTTTCTTGCTTGCATTTTCTCCTTTTCTATGCATCCCACCACCCAGTTCTTCCTTACACCAGACCACCCTTTTCCTTCAACCACTTTTTTGTCACGTAGTTTCGTCTGCGCTCTGATACCTAGATGCTTGCTCTGTTTTGTTGTATCGATTCGCATGGGTCTGCCGCGACCGTAATAGACTAGTCTGCGAGGCTGCCCCGCAGGCTTTCGGTTGTACTTACACACGGACGGAATGTCTGCGAGACGACGCTGATAAGTTAGGCTTCGTGTGGGTACCGGGGCCGTGGATTCGGATTGCGTTGGGTCGGGGAATCTGATTTGGAAGAGTCGATTTCGGGCTTGGGCTGTTCAAGTGGAGGGTTCGAATGCGCAGTGAGCAAGTAACTCAAGCTTCTTCTTTCTGGCTCTCCACAGAGTTTTTGGTTGGTTTCCACTGGCAGTACTCAAGTTGACTGGCGTGTTGGTTGATGCGGCGGCCGCCGGCCACTGCATGGCATGGGGCGGGGAACACCTGTCGCGGGGGATAGGGTTGAATGATAGATGGTGGCAGCTGCGGAGTCTAACCTGGGTGCGCCGCTATTTTCCTTTCCCCGGACGGTTCGAATTCTGTTCTGACGCCGCGCTTCTTGCTCCCTCGCGAAGGCGGGCGTGGGCGCGCGGCGGAAGTTCGCTGCCTCGCTTCTATCGCAGTTCTCGGAGTCAAGAGGTGCCCGCTGGGCATGTCGGACAGAAAATGTTGGGGAAAAAACTAGGATGGGACGCGGGGTCTCTCACGCGCCGTGGGTTGAGGTACGGTCGAGACGGGATGTGATGCGTTGTGCGATAATCGCGAGTGCCGACGTCGGATTTTTTTGGCACGCTGGTTCAAATTCCTATCATTCCGGAATTTTCCGGGGGGGATATGTTGAACTTGTTGCGAGCCTTCTTGAAGTTGCCCGCCGGCCTTCGCCTCATTGCCAAGTAGACGGTCAACGTAAATATGAGGCCTCGAGGATTAAACCGGCGGATTTGGGCTACGGCCAGCTACGGCACGAGATAGTCTTCCTTCCAAGAGGAAAGGTTTCTTCACTCTCGAAGGTTGCTCCTCGAAAAGGTTCTCGAGGAACGTAAGGAACTGCCACCCAAAAAGGTGGCCCTCGATTCAACCCCGAATCGAACGTCGCTGACATTTGAACTCCACTCCACAGCCCGTCCATGCGTGTTTCTTGTTCATCTCTTAAAACAGGGGTCTTCCAGCCTTCTGCGCCGGCTTCTTGCGGACAATATTAGGGTGCCTCTGCCCCGGCAATTTGCGAGCGGAGTCTAATGGCAGATGCTATCAATCCCGCTAAGCAGTCGGTGACTGTCGGTCAGCTCCCGCGGTAGAAAAAGTCAAGCGAAGAAACGCCACCGACAGGCTTTTTGAACCGAGTCCCCGGCGGGTAAGTCGGACCTCGATGCAATGCGGTTACTTCCAAACTTTGTTTTGAACACGAGTTAGCGACTTCCTAATCGGGAGGCGTTGTTTGGTTCTCGCTTGCTTGGCAAACATCGCCTGATTCAAACCACACACATGCTGGTTCCTCGCCTGTCTCCCCGGATTGCGGTTGTGCAGTTCCAACCCAAGGTATGCTGCGTTCATGCAAGTTTGCCACTTTCCATTCTTGAGATTGGCGCGAGATAGGCCAGGTTCAGGCCAATATGGCACGGGCGCGCGAGCTCTGCCGAGGGTGGGCGCGTCGTTCCAGAACGACCTGATTTTAACCCCGGTTCCTCTACAGAATCCCTCCAAGATCCATAGATCTAGTGTGCCTCCCCGAAATGATCTTCAGTGGTAAGCGGCGCTGCAGAACGCCGAAATGAATCGTCTTGAAGCCTCCAACTCCAAGGGTACGTTTTCGAGAGCGCCGCCTCAATCGCGCCATACTTGGAACACCCGCGCACCGGCCCGACATCCACCTTCTGTGCAGAACTGGCTCGACGCCTCAAATGCTATGTCGTCGCCGGTTATCCCGAACGCCTGGAGCCGTCTGAGATGGAGCAGCACCTTGCTGAAACCGGCGCCAGTGTGGTTGGTGCCAATAGCGCCGCGCTCTACGGCCCGGAGGGGGAATGGGTCGGCGGGTACAGGAAGATGAATCTATATTCGACGGACAAGACGTGGGCCAAACCAGGCAGGCTGGAGTATTATTATTCGGTGGGTGTTTGCGTACTGACGCCTCTTATTTACAGGAACCGGTTTCGCGACATTCACGCTACCGCCGCCTCTTCGGAACGTTAGCCTCGGCATATGCATGGACCTAAATGCGCACCCGCCACCGCATTCGTGGACGATCGAGGACGGGCCGTACGAAGTCGCTGATCACTGTTTGGCTCAAAAGACAGACGTCCTGGTTCTGCTCAACGCATGGCTGGACTCGGGCGAAGAGACGGAGGAAGACCACGACATGGACACGCTCAACTACTGGGCAGAGCGATTACGGCCTTTGTGGCAATCGTCAGAATCGCCGGATTCACATGAGACGATCGTAGTCGCGTGCAATCGAGGCGGCGACGAAAACGGTAAAACGCCTTACGGGGTTGAGGATTCATGCTTCGTGTCTGCTGACGTGCGGTTTATTTAGGCAAGAAATTTGCTGGGAGCTCGGGGGTATTTCGGATGAGACAGGGAGGTGGTAAATCGGGAATCCTTCGTGCAGCGTTGGGCAGGGAAGATGAGGACGTGATGGTCTGGGATAGTTCTAATTGACCTAGACTTGTCGAACAGTCTTTCTGGTATGTCTTTTGCGTATGTCTGAAACGATGCTCGGTTGACGGTCCGAAGTGTTTCTAACTTTTTGAATGGATAGATGATTTCCACTGTGTATCAGAGAGGCTTCGGTCCGAGGTGCGAGCTTGTTCAGATTCGAGATCTTAACATTAGATCCGACCGCGAAGCTTGTATTTGTGGCGAAAAATAATCATTCTGCGGCGCTCAATAGTGGCTTGTTCAGCACGAGTCCCCTTGATTCGCTCCCGACTCCCCCGAGGTTTGGATCGCGGGGTCGCCTGGGTAGCACAATTCCGAGCACCGAGCATCCAGCTGCAGTACGCAATTCGGCCAAAGCATAAATCGTCTGGCTCAGGTAGCAAAGACCAAGACTCCGCGCCACGGGGGTACAGCAGCAGACGTTTGAACTTGGAAGCTTTGCATGAGATGGACCGCGCGGTGTCCGTCGGGTTAGATCCGCAGTGCTGGATAGGATGGTCCGGCAGTTAAGGTAGACTCGGATGACGCATAAAGCTCGTGCTGGGCTCGTTTCGCGGGAGAAGGCGTTTCCAAAGGCAGAGATGCGCAGACCGAAAAAATGATGTTTGCTGTTTTGTTGCTTCATCTGTGCAAATAATATGCCACGCAGACGCTTACCGTGACCGCAGTATCATTTCTGTGGACCGCACCGGTCTTGACCCATGGCCAGCGAACTTGCTTGAGTCGGTCGGGTTGAAGCCGAGGCGCCGCATAAAGGGATCGACGGATCAGCGCATCAGCGATCATTCCTTGCTCTCGAGCCGCCAGCGATGTCGAACGCAGATGGACCAGATGTCATCGTTACACCAACGGAAACCCATGTGAACACACCCGAGCTCGATATACCCGAGACCAGGGATGGATTCTTTGGATATCCAGAGGAAAAAACTCAGCAGCACGTATGACTCGTGTCCTCCGAAAATCTGAGACCTTCCTGGCTGAACGGTTCCATAGATCGAGGAGAAGTACTGGGCACACCGGCGGGGTTCAGAAGCGGGGTCGGAGGGCACAGCGGCGTCTTTCGCTGCCAGTTTCAAGCTTTCGTCGATTCATGCGCCCGCGCCGCCGCCAGGGGAGTATCCCTCGGGCGGGGACCCTTTCGTGGAGGAGGAGGACGAGAAGCACATGAAGGAGGAGGTCCACGTTCCTGGTGCGCTACTTCCCCTCGGACCCTACGTCTCATCTCATCTAAATCAATTCAGAAACCGTGATCACCTCCGAGTTGGCGCAGCTGTTTCAATCTTTCCAGCGGTGCCTCGAACTTCGCGATAAATACATGCTCAAATCCCGCCAGAGACTAGGCGACGATCCCAGGCATTACGATGGCAGCTTCCCGGGTCTAGACGATAACAACGCTGGAGTCTGCGGAGTCCGCCCTGACGCGAATTACGCGTCGAATCGGCCGCCTGCGTCCCGACCGAAGGCTTGGAATCTCTACCCCAAGCCGCCCCCGCCCCATTGGCACTGGACGGACACGGCGGTCGTCAGCTCTGATGGGTCTTATTCCAACAAGGGTGACGAATTCCGGATGGAGGACGTCAAGATTCCCGGGGCCCATCCGTTCACCTTTGAAATCGACGACAAGGGCGTCATTCAGGTGTACGACGTCGAGGTCAACAACTCCTCCGATGAGGAGAAGACGCCCGTCTACGACATTCCGAGTATCCGGGAGTACTTTGTCGATCTGGATTATGTCCTCGGCGTCATTTCGGATGGACCTACGAAGAGCTTCGCCTTTCGACGCCTGAAATACTTGGCTAGCAAGTTTACGATGTATTCCCTGTTGAACGAATTCCAGGAATTATCTGACATGAAGGTATGGCTTCTTTCGCATACAGTTGTCGTGGATATTAACTCGATGTCTTTCAGCAAGTTCCTCACCGGTGCGTCTGCTCGATTCGTTTCCTCGCAACCGTGCTTAATTTCCGCCAGGGACTTCTACAACCTTCGAAAGGTTGATACGCACGTTCATCACTCGAGCAGTATGAATCAAAAGCATCTATTGCGGTTTATCAAGTCGAAAATGAAGCGTAGCCCAGACGTTCGTGTTCATCTCCCTCTTCTAGCGGCTTCACTCACCGCGAACATAATAGGACGTTGTCATATTCCGTGACGGTGCCGCCCTCACGCTCCAACAGGTCTTCCAGTCCTTGAAGCTCACTGCCTACGATCTTTCTATCGATACACTAGACATGCACGCTCACTCGGATTCCTTCCACCGCTTCGACAAGTTCAACTTAAAGTACAACCCGATCGGCGAGTCGCGTCTTCGCGAGATCTTTTTGAAGACGGACAACTATATCAAGGGCCGCTACCTGGCGGAACTTACCCGAGGCGAGATCTGTCCATCCTCGTCAACCAGAGCATCATTACTGATCCTGTGTTGATAGAGCTTATGACCGATTTAGAGCAGGGCAAGTACCAGGTGCGTTCAACCGGAATCTGTCGCGCGTGTATGCTCACCCCTTGATGGACAGAACTGCGAATGGCGTGTTAGCATATACGGGCGCTCCAAGGACGAATGGGACAAGCTTGCGAAGTGGATCGTTAACAATAAACTCTACTCGCACAACGTTAGATGGCTCATTCAGGTTCCTCGCTTATACGACATTTACAAAGCGAACGGGTCTGTGAAGACCTTCCAGGATATTATTTCCAGTGCGTACATATTCATCTTGATCGTCATCAACTTCATTTACAAGACGACTGTCTCCACAGACGTGTTCGTTCCCCTGTTCGAGGTCACGAAAGACCCACGGACGCATCCGGAGCTGCACGTATTCTTACAGAGGGTCATAGGATTCGATACTGTCGACGATGAGTCGAAGACGGAGCGTCGCATCTATAAAAAATTCCCGTACCCGCGTCTCTGGGACACCAAAGAATCACCGCCGTATTCATATTGGTGCGCTTAATCCTACGTTTTCCGTTCCATCTTTCAACGTTTGCGTACAGGATATACTACATGTTCGCCAATATGGCGAGCCTCAATAACTGGAGGCAGGAACGAGGCTTTAGTACGTGCAGTTCCTCCGATTCCTCGATCTAATTGACACCGTCCGTTCTCAGATACGTTTGTGCTCCGCCCCCACGCCGGCGAGGCAGGGGACACGGACCATCTCACCTCCGCCTTCCTCACCTCCCATTCCATCTCGCACGGAATCCTACTTCGTAAGGTGCCGGCGCTCCAGTATCTGTTCTATCTCAAGCAGATCGGGATCGCAATGAGCCCGCTGAGCAACAACGCGTTGTTCCTCGCATACGAGCGAAATCCCCTACCGGACTTCTTCAAAACCGGGCTCAATGTCAGTTTGAGCACCGACGATCCGTTGCAGTTCCATTTTACCAAGGTTGATTGTATTCTTCTACGGGCCGCAGTATCTGAATCTTGATGTTTCTTCTAGGAACCGCTGCTAGAGGAATACAGTGTCGCTGCTCATGTTCGTATATTGTCTCGTCTAGGGAAGCTCGACTCACCTTGGGCACTAGATATACAAGTTCCCGCAGAGCTCACTCGCCGAACTTGCGCGCAACTCTGTCATCCAGAGCGGGTTCGAGATGCAGGTTAAACGGCACTGGCTGGGGCACCAGTGGTACCTCCCCGGCGCTGCGGGCAACGACATTCATAAGGTATGCAATTCATTCCTCTTTTTTCTTCTTTCCGCTGCTGTACCACGGGTGCACTGACGTCGTACAACCACAGACGAACGTGCCCAACATTCGTCTCGCCTACCGCCATCAGACGCTCATGGAGGAGCTGAATATGATCAACACGAAAACGGCGGCGGCGGTGGGGCAGAGTCCTGAGAGGAGGACGGCACTTCTGCCGACGGCGGAGGCCGTGGCTGCACGGGCTATGGCCCCGACGAAGCATTCTGTGTGTTAGACTCGAACTTGAATGACACCCTACCTCATCTAAGTACTGTATGGCGAATACTGCGCTTCGGTGCTTTGGCCGTATCGAACCGGCGAACTGAAAAGTACCCCGTTTTGGTGGGTTTCGGCCGAATCGTTATTTTTGATGGCTGCTGAACTGACTCATCTTTTCCTCTCCCAACATGGCGTCTCGAATTTCTGTCGACGAATCTCCAGCTCGGGAGGAAATCGAGCTCGCTTCTCACGTCCCCTTACCTGCCTCCACCTCCACAATTTTCGTCACTGAGCCCGATCTCGCCAGTCCGCATGAGTCTGATTATGTCCGCTCGAGTGACGCGCTAGGAGGCGCAAATGCAATGGTTCTTCCGCCAGTCGACGGGGGGATCCGTGCTTGGTCTTTCGTACGCATATATATGCTAGCAGAATTTGACAGGCTGAATAAACTCTGGCCAAGTTGGCAGCAGCGTTCGTTGTTGAAGCAATTGTGTGGAGCTTCCCTGCGGCGTACGGAGTGTTCTTGGAGGGTAAGTGCTTGCCGTATCTCTTGCTAGAAGCGATGCTGAAGACCGGCAGCTTACCTTCAAGACCCACGTTATGCCTCTCAAAAAGGCTCGGCGTCCCTCCTCCCACTCATTGGGACTTTGTCGTCGGGAATTATTTACTGTTCTGGTACGCTTGAACTGTCTTGTCTCGAGAGAACCATCCTGAACTCCAGCAGGGCCTTTTGTCAATCCCATCGCCTCTCGGTTTCCACAACACCGTCGCAAGTCAATGTGGCTTGGGGCGGTTCTGTGTTGCGGGAGTCTTCTGGGTGCAAGTTATGCGAAGGAGGTCAGTCGCCTGTACAGATTCTATACAAAACTGCGACCTCAATCCCGAACAGATCCTGCAGCTCGTCCTCCTCCAAGGCGTAGTTTATGCCATAGGCGGAGGTGAACAGGTTCTACTCTACCATTTTCACGCTAACCTTCTTAGCTCTGCTTTATCTGCCGTGTATTTCATACATGTCTGAATGGTTTGTGGCGCGTCGAGGAATGGCAAACGGTATCCTGTTCGCGGGTATGTCCTCAGTGAATTTTCAGGATCGATGACGCATTTACATGTATAGGGACGGCGGTGGGTGGTGCGCTGCTTCCTCTTGTGCTGCCGCACTTGATAACCACGTACGGCTCATCGAAAACACTGCGCATCCTGGCCGTCGGAATCGCGATCCTACTCCTACCTCTGCTGCCGCTGGTAAAAGGGCGGCTGCCGCAAACACGTACCCGCGTATTTGGGCCGGCACCACGAGGGGCACCGAAGGCTCACGATTGGATGAGGAACAAAACCTTCTGGCTTTTCTTGGCCGTCAATACTCTGCAGAGTTTGGCGTATTTTGTGCCGATTGTCTATCTTCCCAGTAAGTTTATCTTGCGTTGATCCTCGGGTAGACTGACTCATCAACCCCAGCGTTCGCCAATTACCTTCGTATCAGCCCTTCCAACTCAGCCGTGACCCTGGCAATGCTCAACGGTAAGCTTCCTCGGCATATAAACTCTTCGTATTCTTGAACAACAATAAAGCTGCGTCGGTGGTGGGCCGGCTCTCGATGGGATACCTTTCAGACAAGTTCAACCCGTGGTTACTGGCGCTCGTTACCCTACTGTCGACCTCAGTGGCAACATTTGTCCTCTGGGGTGTTCTCTCCCACTCTTTCGGCGGATTACTGGCCTTTGGGATAGCATATGGGAGTGTCGCCGGTGGCTGGAGCAGCCTCTGGACCGGCTTCGTCCGCCCCGTTGCCAGTACGTGTGCCCTCACTTCCTCGACACATGATGCGATTGCGAAGATTGAACTACGATATAGACGATGATCCTGCGGTGAGCACTGCGATCTATGGGTACATCCTCCTTTCCAGAGGCATAGGAAACATCGTCTCCACGCCCATCTCCGCCAAACTCTTCGCCAGCTCGCATAACGGGACGGGCTCCGCTGTCGGCTCTGGGTTTGAGGTGGGTGATGGACGGTTTGAGAGCATGATCATATACGTTGGGACATGCTTTGCCGGTGCAGCTGGTATTGCTGCGTTGGGTTGGGGGATAAACGTTCGGAAAGGTCAGCATCTCCGGGACTCGGAATAACGGTGTATATTCTATGAGCATTATATCATTCAACGTGAATGAACTCCTCCTCTCATCGAAAAACACCTGAAATTTACGTACCAAGACCACAGCTTGCGGCTCGAGCGAGGTAAGCGCAGCTTCAGAGTTACTTGGCAAGGTTGCAATGAGGTGGAGATTGTTCATATGCCGGAGCTTATGGATACCGAGCAGGCCCCCGCGGTGTAAGTCTTAGTTGCGCCCCACACAGTTAGATCTGCCTTACAATTCGAACCGTGGGAATTATACTTTGATGGTTTTCCAACGCGTCCTTTTGGGTCTTAACTGCAGCTCGGGGACAGAATTCATGGGACTTCTCCTGGAATCTTCAGTAGAGTATACAGGCAAGTCAAGTTTCCGATGCCGTATTCAGCTTGAAATGAATCAACACGCAATTCGAACCGTGGGAATCTTGTTTGATGGCTTCTTGATGGCGGCACTCATATCTCTCAGTCCAGCGACCAGACGCAGTACGACTTCTTCAAATCATCGGGATCAGATTTCTCAATCACATTACATCCGATTTAATTCCTTGACCACAACGTGCGCGGATTACTATTATGGTGCCGCGAACCGCGCCTTCAACTCAACCTCCATAAACTCCTCCACCGTGCTAAACTCCACACCGAGCGCCACCAACGCGGGGTCCCTCGCCGTATAAAACCCTTTGAACTCTACCAGGCATTTGGCCTACAATGTAACACGTCAGTCAGCCGAAGTTGCATTGAAGCGGGAGGGTGGAAGGTCCACCATATCATCTCGGAGCGCGACACCCGTCCGAGGGGCGCTAGTGAACGTCACCTCGACCCCAAGTGCTTCATATAACGTCGGTTTAATTTTCTTCCATTCATACCTGAATGAACGCCAGGCAGCGCACCTTTCGCAGCCAATGCAGCGACCTCGGGGTACGTCATCTCCTCGTTGACGACCTGGCACGACTGCCCGAGTATATTCTTGGACACGTCTTGGTAGTTCTTGAGCAGCGCGAGGACCGCGGCGGGGACGTCCCGCCCGACCCAGGTGAAGCCGTTCACGTCTGTCGCGCTGAGGATCGGGATGCTGATGTCGAATCCTGTCCCGGACGCGCTCTGTTGCAGTAGCCCATGTCTATAGGCAAGTATGAAGCTCTGGTTGAAATGTGTTAGGAGATGGAGCGACGTACTTCCAGAAATTCTCGAGAAAGGTTCCGGGCAGCAGGGATGCGTGGGGGAGGCCGGAGGCCTTGAGGTAGTCCTCCACCTTGGCTTTTTCTGTGCATCCAATTCGTTCCTCAGACTCAAAAATAAAGGGCCGCGAAACGTACGGTCGGTGACAGCAATCCTGTACTTCCCGCCGCTGAGTTTCTCTACATCGGGTCCAGAGCTTCAGGGTACGGTCTATTCAGTATTCCAGGCAGGCGGAACAACTTTGCAAAGCGCGCACCTGAAAATAAAGAATCTGACCCCGACCTCCTTGGCGGCATCAACCATATTTCTCCCTTGTACAATTTCGTTGGGGCCCTCACCCTCTTCCTTGAGGGGAAATATCGGCACAGTGACCTGTATGTCAATGTTAATCCGCCTTTCCCGAAACGCTCAGAATATAAACGCACCCCGAAGACGGCCTCACTACCGCGCAAGGCCTCGACGAGCGACGCCCTGTCGAGCGTGCAGCTACAACCTCGACGCCCTGCGCCGCCAGCTTGCGCGCCGCCTCGGAGCTGGGGTCGCGGGTGATTGCTCGAGGGGTGAAGGTGCCCTCCTCCAGCAGGCCGCGTATCACGGCCGAGCCTGCATGACTTGCGTTGAACAATTCCTGGGGCCGGGTGGGGAGGACGAAATTCAGACGAACCTTGTGTACCCGTCGCGCCAAAAACTGAGACGATACGAGGTGAAGCCATGCTAATCGGTTGATCTTGATTCTTGAGCTCCTACGTAGTATGAAGGCCTTTTCTAGGAAGCGGTATTCCCGCGATAGCCGTGATGACCCCCGAATGTTGAATGAAACTCTTAGTCAATCTCGGAAAACCAACCGAGTCTGCGAGTCTCGTGACCGCGTCGTCTTCGTCTCTCTCGAATTCTCCGCAACCTCACGCATTGCAAAGTAAAACACGACGAGGACTGCTGCAGGTTGGGTGTCATTGGTTGAGTGACAAAAAAAATGGAATAACCAGAACCCTCACTCAACCGACTAAAACACCCCTCACCGCCGCCGCCGCCGCGCGGGCTTCCGTGAAGATATGCAATCACAATGCATGCGCCTCTAGTTACATAGTGCTATCCCCCTACCTACCTACCTACCTACCTACCCCGCTGCGATCGTCCTTCCGTTTCTCACTCACCCAACTACCGTACCTTTAAATGATCCATGGGAAATACCAATTCTACATCGGTCTTTGGCTCTAGGTTCAACTCGACACACAACAACACACAACGAGCCCAGTATCTCCAGGCGTAATATAAGTAGCGACCCATAGCAGATACGTCGGTAATCCTGCAAGTCGTAGTCGTAAAGAACGAAAACGGAAGGAAGGAAGGAAGGAAGAATGATACAGCTCCAGGCATAATGGTACAAACAACGCAGGAACGAGCGAAAGGAAAGCACGACCATACTTTACTTTATTTATTTATTAGCAGGGGGCGTATGGGGGTTAGAACGTATTCGCCCACGCCTCCAGGTCGACCGAAGACGTCTTGGCGTACATTATCCACTCGTCGCTCTACAAAGGTAGTTAATTAACAGCCCAAATAAAACGAGGAAATGGAGGAAAGGAAACAAGAACTCCAATGAACAAAAGGACGAAAGGCCACAAGACGAACGAGGAAACTCACCAACAAATCCTTCGGCGATCTCCTCTCATCCGGATCCTTCAACAAACAACTATCCACAAACGTCTCCGCCTCTGGCGGGAACCTCCCCTCCGGCGTCAACCGCGGCGCGGGCTCGTTCACAATATGCTGCAGCAGCTCCAGGATGCTCATCGTCATCGCCCCGCCCTGCAGACTCACGCCCTTGCTCTTCCTCTTATCCTTCTTCGCCTTCTCCGCTGACTTTTCCCCACGCTTGCGGGATGGGGGCAGCCCGAGCGCCGCAAGCGAGTTCATAGACCCGGGTCGTGCGGGGGAGAGCGTGCCCTCAAAGTCGGACAGGTCCGAGTCGTCTGAGAGGGACTCGGAGAAGGGGAAGCGCCCCAGTGCGATCTCGATGAGCGAGATGCCCAGCGACCACACATCCGACTTGACGGTGTATTGCGCGCCTTGTATACGCTCCGGCTGTGTAATGCCATGTGCCATTAGATTTTGAATGCGTATGTCAACAAGGGGCGGACATACGCTCATGTATGTGGACGTGCCGACAAACGTGTCGGCTATAGAGTTGACGAGTTCGCCGGAGACACCGAAATCGCATATCTTGATCTCTCCTTGCGAGTTGCAGAGGATATTCGACGGTTTAATGTCTGAATTGAGAATTCGCGTTAGAAGCGTTGCCGATGGAATGATCACGTGACTGCCAATGACTGACCACGGTGGATGATGCGATGGACGTCGTACAGATAGGTGAGGCCCTCGAGGACGGCGAGGGCGACCTTGCCCACGACGTCGATCTCGATGGGCCCAATCTTCTTGTAGATCCCGTCCAGCGAGCCCTTGTCCGCAAACTCCATGCAGATGCAGATATTGGGGTCGGCGAGGAAGGCGCCCCAGAAAGAGATGATGTACTTGGAGTTGCAGTCATGCAGGATCTGCAGCTCGCGGAGGATCTGCTTTCGCACTGCGGGTTTGGCGTCGATGAGGACGATCTGGAGCATCATCGAGCGTCGTGATGAGTAAGGGAGAAGAAGAGCGAGCGACGACGACGCACCTTCTTGGCCATGAATTTGCCCGTGGGGATGTGCTCGACCTTCTTGACGCTCCCGCCGTTGCCCTGCCCCAGCTCCTGGAGGTCCTTGAGGTCCTCATTCCGTAGCTCGAATTTGATCTCGTTTTTGATCTCGAGGGTGGCGAGTGTGTTGGAGAGGGCGGTGTGGTAGGTGTTGCGCCTATTGGCGTGGGGGGAGGCGGTATTGGGGGCGGAGCCGGTGCCGTTGGCGGCGGCTACTACGGTATTGTCCTCGATTGGGTTCGCCGAGGTGGTATTGGCGGGGAGTTTCGGGGCCTTGAGGGTCATGGGTGGCGGCCGCCGCTTCCCACCGGGTGCACCAGCGGCCACTGGGGCCTGGCGAATGGGAACTGGCTCGGGCACGGGCGGAGGCGTCGGCGGCAGCTCTGGCGGGGCAGCGAGCTGGAGGGCCTTGAAGTTGCGCTTTTTCCTTATAGGAGTGGACATGGCTGTCTAGGGCAGCTTCAACGAGCGCAAGAGGGTCGAGGAAGGGCGGTGAATGGAGAGGACGACGACGGAAGAGAAGGGAACGCGTAGATCACGTGCACATTTGTCCCTTGCCTCTCGCCGTCACACTGCAGCGACCACTCATTCAACGCAGAAAATATTCTTATTGGGTCCTGAAACCCAGGTCTAACTCTGGAGGACGATTGGATCCCGATTCTACAGCACGGCGACTGAAAAGACGAGGAACCGTCCCCCCTTCATTCCACCGCGTCAAGAACCTTCCGAAAACCTTCTGATTCTCACTGTGAACGCTGGAGAACACTTTCTGGGTCAAAAATGCTGTTAAATCAGACTTACCCTTCAACAATCCCGTCTGCTTGCCCTGATATCTTCGCGGCCTCCCCACGACGTCTATCTAGCGCGAAGTGCAATTGAATTGGATCATCGTGAAATGGGGAACTCGGGGGCGGGCTGCGATGTAGATCCCTCAAACGTCAAACGGAAATCATCCCCACCGTTCAAGTTAGGTTCCCTGGTTGCCGCCCCGGGCCCAAGTCAAATTTGCTGTTCGAGAGAGAATAAAGGTCTGTTCCAAATCCGCAAATGAATGAAGACTTCATACATAGAAGCTCTGAAGAATCTCATTCCGAACGAACTTCCGATGGCCCTGAGGAGACCCGAGCAAGAGATCGGGTGTCGCCTTTTGCCTCGTTCTATCAGCAGCGCCCTGAAGTGATCAACGCCGCCCAGCATGGAAGACGTTCACTCAATTTTCAAACGAAAATAGCATGAACTTGAACGGCGTTTCAACGCCGGTCCTCAAATACTCTGCCACAACCACTCGAAGACTACCCGAACCACGGCCCCGCCTCAACGCCCAAGCAACAATGGCAAGGCAGTGAGCGCCCAACTCGACACGACGCTCTGGGTTGAAACTCCGGACGAGTATGTATGTCCTACTTCCAACCAGTTCCGATCTCGAAACCCTCCTTCTAGTGTTTATTCCACAGATGGTCATGGTCTATTCACACAGAGATCTCTCCCGCTCTACCCGACTACTGAAAGGGTTACTCGGGACCCACCACGTTCATCTCATTTTACTGCACCAAAAAAAGTCTAGGCGCCTGTTCAGAAATATACGGAATTCTATCATTGAGCGAAAGGTTTGTCGGCGACGCAACAGGACGAATATCGCTCGGATTCTCGGGAGCCAAATCAGAAACAGTCTGAGGAAGCAACCGTAGAGGCGCAATATCTTACTGTACATGTACCTATTCAATTTGTTCCCGAATATGTCTTTAAAACGGTCTCGAGCCCAGCCAACTTCATCTTGACCCCAATTTCGAACAGATAATCAAGGCACTGGCAGAGGTATTCAGTATAGATTCAAACCCAGCAACCATAAACCAAACCTCGGTCTGCGTCTTTGCCTTTTCCCAATCGGAGCCTACAAAAAAGTAAGACGCGAGGTGCGGTAAGGAATGGAATGAAATGTGCGGTACGGACCCCAGACGTAGACGCCGTGCCTGCGGACGAGGATGCCCGCAGCATCGGGATATTGCTTCATAGCCTCCGCCATGCTGTCCTTGAGATCCTCTTCGTTTGGCGTGTTTTCGATGATCGGCAGCTCCAGCGTATCGAGGTACGACAATGCGCGCCCGGTGCCGCCTACGCGGACGCCCTTGATCATCTGGGGAACAGCTCAGACAACTCCACCGAAAGACAACGCCGTAGACGCACCTCCTATATAGAAACGAAAAAAAAGTCGCATCAGGCACGCAACATCACCAGGAAATGACGCGACGGCGCCGACGACGTACTTGGTGCGAGATGCTAAAGGTCGCGCCGGGCCAAAGCAGCGTCGCCATAACCGCGTTCTGCGAATGCGTGTGTATGCAGCTCCCCGCGTCGCGCAGGTCGAACGCGTTCCAGAACAGCGGCGTGCACTGCGACTCCTTGAGGTGCAGCGCCGGGCGGCGCAGGAACACGCGCTCGGCGTGCGGCGAGTGCGGGTACGGGAGCACGAATATGTGCTTTGGGAGGATCCGCTCTTTTTGGACCCCAGAGGGGGCGATGAAGACCTTGTCCCTAGAATCACATTCTCCTCAGAATTCGGGGCGATTGGAGGGCAGCCGCGTACCCAAGACGTATAGTAATCCCCCCGCCCGTTCCTGTCACCCACCCGAGCTTGGGGCGGTATATCACGCTGCCGATCGGGACGCTGCGGTGCTACTGTGCTACTGACCTGGTAAAAGTTGCGGCATAATTCTGGGATGAGATTTGCGGGCTAGTCCGATGCTCAATGCGTTGACGGCCTTGGAAGGAGATGTCGTACATGCAGGGGGTCATCAGAGAGGACCAGAGAGTCCGCATTTTCTTCCAAGGACATTGTGAGGTGCGGACGAGATGGAGGCGATTGGCAAGGCGGGTAATCGCTGATTGGCGCTGGCCGGGAATTACCGAATTCGCGTTTCCCTCTCCCGTCATGTATGTTTTTTCTTTGCAAGGTTCCGCTACAGCTAGGGTACTCGGACGAGTAGCGATTCCTTTTTCCGGACAAATCCGGTGACCCACAGCTTTTGGCTTTTTATCACTTCCGCTGTGCGCCCTGTGACCAAACTAGGACTTCGAAATCCTCGGGAGGCTTTGTTCTCGCAAGACCTATTGGTACCACGACCATGTGCTCAAGATGTCGGCGAACGAACGGGCCGTGGTCGTCGATGTGGACACCCCTTCCTCCTACCTTTGAACTCAAGCCGTCTCAACAACCATGCTCTGGTGCCGTCTGAAAGCCTTGGTGTCTCTGTCCCTCCTCTCCGTCGGCCATGCCCTGAAGAATGGAGTCGGGGTGACTCCGGCCATGGGGTATAATCCCTACAACGCTTTTTTGTATGTGTAGACCATTCCCCCGACGTCGCAGACATTGAATCGTCGAGCAGATGTGCCACCACCGAAGCCCAGTACCACACGTCCGCGCAGACCCTCGTTAGCCTGGGTCTCCCCGCTTTGGGATACAACTACTTCAATATGTGGGTTCCTCTCCCATTTTTCCGCGCCGTTCCTCACTAGAAAACTGAATTCAGCGACTGTGGGTGGCAGTCGACTGCTCGCGACTCGGCGGGCAGAATTACTTGGGATACCAAAATTGCAAGTGTCTCTGTACTCTCAGATGCGATGTATTGAAGTGTCTTTAGCTGCCTGCCGGTGTCCCAGCACTGGCCACTTTTGTCCACGGCTTAGGGCTCAAGTTCGGCGTTTATTCCGACGGGTATGTGCCCGCTGCTGCCTCGCTGGTATTCTTACCAATGCGATTTCAGAGGTGTCTTTGCCTGCGACTTCGTAGGCGGCACCGCGCACTACGTGGGCTCCCTCGGCCACGAAACATCCGATGCCTCGACGTTTGCCAGTTGGGGTGCTGATTATCTCAAATACGACAATTGCTACGCGGTCAACAGCACCGACTTTGTAGACTTTAATCCGCCGATCTCTGTAAATATTCGTCCTCCATTGAAGTTGAACACCGCGAGCTGACCGGTCGTTTTAGATCGAGGCGCATTATACTACAATGCGTGATGCCTTGGCTGCCACTGGCCGTCCGATCCTCTTCTCCGCTTGTGAGTGGGGCGTCCAGGATCCAGCCCGATGGCCCGGGAGTGCTGTCGCTAATTCCTGGAGGATTTCGTGCGTCTTCGTATCACATCGAGCTGCTCTCGCTGAACGAAAATCGCAGGAATGACATTGGCCCGCCCGCGAGTTGGGACAATTTATTCCGCATCATCAACCAGGTCGTGCCGATTACTCAGTTCGCTGGGTACGCGTCAGATTCTTCAGAATAGCGTTCCATCCACGCTAACACGACTGCAGCCCAGGCGGATGGAACGACCTCGACATGCTCGAGGTTGGAAACTCTGGTTTGACAGCGGACGAGCAGCAAACCCACTTTGCCTTTTGGGCCGCTGTCAAATCGCCGCTCATCATCTCGACGAACTTGGTGAACATCTCCTCCACCGCGTTGGCCGTCCTCAAAAACACCCGAATCATTGCGCTGAATGTGTGTGCGGTTCCTTCCTTCTAGGTTCAAGTTGATGTTGACATTTACTGCAGCAAGATTCTTTGGGCAAATCAATCAGCTTCAAGCGCCGGTATACCAACGACCACGATGTCTGGAGCGGCCCTCTCGCCGATGGCTCGACTGTCGCAGGTTTGTGGCAGTGACTATAGTATGACTGAATCCACATTTATTTCTTTCCCGCAGTAATTATTAATTGGCAAACTACGTCTCGATCTCTGACCTTCAACCTCGCCGATGTTGGATTCTCATCCGCGACAGCTACAAACTTGATTACTGGTGCCTCGCTCGGGAAGCTCACCACCTCGTAACTATACCTACCCCTTTCTAACCTTGTTGCCTTGCTCATGCGCTCCCCAAGTTTCACGGCGACAGTTCCAGCCCACGGCTCGATGGTCCTGAAGCTCACCGGCGGCGTCGCAGCCCCCAACCCGACCTTCACCTTCTACGCCGCAACCTCCGGAACCCTCGCCGGCGGTGCGGCCCCCCGCGTCGTCAACTCCAGTGTCACGGTCGTCGGATTCGTCGGTAACGGCGGGACGCTCACGCTCTCGGGGGTCGACGGCGGGACGGCCGGCGGCACCAAGCTCGTGTCGTTCGACTACATCAACGCCGATGTCACCTTTTCGAACACGGCCTGCTCCAACTGCCGCAACACCATGGTCAGCGTCAACGGTGGGGCGGCCGTGCAGGTGCAGATGCCCCTCTCTGCGCAGGTGGGTTGAGTTAACGTGTATATGTATGGATACTGACTCGAGACTTGCTAGACCTGGGATATCTTGTTCTCTGGATATCTGGTGTCGCTTTCGGGATTCAAGGCTGGGAAGACAAACACTATTACTCTGTCTAACCCGTCGGCGTTCACACCCGACTTTTATCGGGTCGGGGTAGTAGTCTAGGCTTTTTTTCTTCTGTAGCTGGCTTTCGGGTTGAATTGAAGGACTTGGTTCGTACTACATAAATTCTTGAACTTGGTTCTAAACCGGCACGCCCACGTGAGCGTGGCGCGTCACTTAATATAGCTCCTGATATTGTCGCGTTTACTCCAACGTGGTGCATTTACTCCAACGTGGCTGAGTCGAAAAGAGTACGCCTCTTTCTCAAATTAAGCAACGCGGTCTTCTACGGGACTTGAGTCGGAAATTATGTAACGTGCTGCAAATCAAGCACAGTGTCCAAGAGTACAATACATTCTATCTAATTCTAGTGCCAGTACTTGGACGGAAGCGCGCGAGTCTCCGCCCACCCAGCATCCAACGCCTCCACCACATCCTCGGGCAACGGTCCCGCCTCCAACGCCACCAAATTCTCCTCCAAGTGCTTCACACTGCTGGCCCCGACGACCACGGCATCACCGAACTCCTTCTTGAGCGCCGAGTGGTGCGCAAGCCACCGCAGCGCCGCCTGGCTCTCGGTAATTCCGTGTCGCGCGATCACCGGCCGCAGGAGATCCAACGCCTTGAAGCTGGGCTCGTTCCAGTAGCGCATGCGGTAGAGCTTCCCGGCTCCACTCGCCGGATCGAAGCGCTCTCCACCGCTGAGGGCAGCCTCGCGGCTGTAGCGTGAGGTCAAGAAGCCGCCCGCGAGGGGGTTGAATACGTAGAGGCTGATTCCGTAGTGGCGAAGACAAGGGACGAGCTCCGCCTCGATGATGCGCTGTTGGGCGTTGTACAAGCCCTGGTAGACGGTCGGCAGCACCCATCCGTTGCGTTTGCAGATTTCGCAGATCTTCGCGACCTCCCAGGACTGGAAGTTGGACAGGCCGAAGCGCTCGAAGATACCCTCCGTGTGCATCTTGTTCACCTCACGCAGCGTGTCCTCGAAGGGGACGGTGCGGTCGGGCCCATGAAGGTAAAACATGTAGAATTTGTCGGTCTTCAGGGCAGCGAGACTGTCGTTGACGGACTGGCGAAGCTCGGCGGGGGAGTGCGTAATCTGCTCGGCGGTTAGCCATTCCATGTTACGGCCCTTCGTCGGGTAAGATTTCGTTTCCATTCTCAATCCGCGTTCTTTCGAGAGCAATCTGAGTACAAGAGGTCAAAGAAAAAAGCAGTGCGCACCTTGATAACCAGCCGCAGCGAGGAACTCTTCGGTCGTCCCCCCGGCGTATATGCGCGCTGTATCGACCTCGTCATGACCGTGTTTTTGAAAGGCGTCAAGCAGCTCGATGGTCGCCTCCTGCGTGGAGACATGAACGCTGCCCTGGCCTATAAATGACGTCAATTCGGATACGAGTACTTTTGTCGAGTCTAAACACGCACCAGCCTCGCCGATCGCCATCGTACCGAGCACGACGCCAACGTTGGTAGTGGGTGTGGTCTTCATCTTCAAGGAAATGGGGTGTTCGGGGAAAAGGATGAGGAGGGGAAACGAGTCGGGTAGTACGATTTATACCACGGTATCCCAACGCTTCCCACAAAGAACTTCCCAGAACTTCCGAGGGCTAAGGTAACCTATATCAGTAAGCTTATGTATTTAAAGCTCAATAAGCAAGCCGCAAAGCAAAGAAGGCGGCCGGTGGGTCGTAGACCGGGGGTCTAGGGCCACCGGGTTATCGGAGTCGTCGCACCGAATATCAATGCGACCCCCGAATGCGACATCCGACCGGAACGCAGGAGAGAAATTTTAATGAGATACCCAGGTTGGGCGACAACTGACAACGTTAACGCATTAGGACTGCCAGAGAGGCGATGAAGTTTCTGTACCCACTGCCATCTTCCCGCCACGTTTCGAAGCCCTAGTCCGAAAGTCCGTTCCAAGGATTGTACGTCGACGGAGTCGGAGGACTCGGGTATGCGATCGTTATCTGAAGACCCACGTCAACGAATTCCTGGAGGGCCGGACTCACGTCTTCTTCCATTGAGCGGTTAGCGAATTGTATGTTTACGACCTTTAGGGGACGGCCGCTGCCCATACGGCCGCTAATGAATGGGACTATGGAGCGGTGGGAGAAGGCCGGTGAGCGGGTGAAGATGTAAATGTGCGTGAGGTCGGGGCAGACTGGTGAGCGTGTCGGCGTCGGCGTGAGGGCGGCGAGGAAGTCGTCGTCCAGACGGGTGTCGACCGTGAAATTGTAGTACTTTGTCGTGTTGGGCGGGGTCAAGTAGAGGTGCGAGATCCGGGGGAGGATTTCCAAGAAATGTAAGACCTCCGCCTGAGGGAACAGATTGGGGGGTATCCCGACGGTGAAGCCTGCCGTATCGGCAACAGGAGAATTGAAGACGGAGTCGAATATCGCTTCCCCGACACTAAGATAGCAGATGACCGGAAGAACTAGACATTGCATGACCGGAGCGAGCTCCTTCAAGCCTCCGTAACTGAAGGACAGGATGAAAGCCTTGAGGTGCGGCAGGGTGATGGCGGACGAAGGAGGAGCAAACGGCGTTTCTGCCGTTATCTCCAGCTGACAGCGCACGAGATTCGGGCATCTGCGCAGGACCTCTAGAGCGCCGGTGTAGTCCAAGCCACCGTGCGCGCCGTTGCCCACCGCCCGAACGTAGCACGAGAGCGCAAGATCTGTGAGTTGTGGCCACGGCAAAGGTAGCGTGAGAGCGTCTGCCCCAATCTGCAGCAACACTCGACGGATATTGGGACTGCGAAGGAGCTTTACTGTCGCCCATAGCTCGGGGTCGTCGATGTGGATTAAGGGAGTGGAGATCAACACGACCTCTGGCGTCAATCCTTCACCTGCATTTGCATTGAGCCACGACACTTCCTCGAATATGTCAGATGGCGAAAACAGATCGAGATGGCGAATGCGATGCGCAGCCTTCTGTAGCTCGCTCAATAGTGAGCTGTCGGAGGGGCTGGTGAATTGCGATGGGTTGCCGAACGAGATGGATAGAGGACACGTCCGCGAGCGCTCCAGCCAGGCGTCTATCACGCCCGCAAGCGCTGAAGTCAAGGGCATAAGAGCGGCCATTGGACGCTCAGGCTCGTTCACGTCCGAGAGTGAGGCGATGTGCAGCGAGCTCCACAGCCGCGGGGTGGAATGTGCAACACTCCTCCAGTGTCGGCAAACCAACCCGAGAAGCAACGGCGCATAGTCGGGATGCATAAGAGCGTTGTGCGTCGTCGGAAGGCATGCGATGAAGATTTCCTGCAGTATCTCCTGCGGGAGGTGGCGCATTGGGGACAAAAGGGCTCGATGGGCGTTGATTTCGCCCGTCAACGCCTCGCGCTGGGCTGAAAGGCGATCGAGGACAGCTTGGGTCTCCTCGATCTGAGCTTCCAGCACGGCCAATTCGGCGAGTGGGCCCTTGAGAAACGAGTTAATTTCCTGGATCTCAGAGTCGGATGGCGCGTAGTTGGTCGCCAGTTTATCGGCGAATGGTGACTGCGGCTTTCGGGACATTTCCAGTGTCCAAGTGGATGGCCGTCAAGAGCAAGTACCGATCGGCCGAAGATTGCCGATAATGTGCATTCGTATGTAGAGGAATTGAGAGGAAGTAAGAAGTAAAATAATTGTCCGTATCCACATCCACATGCGAGAGCGAAGTACTTTTATACGCAATTTACTGGTATCAATCCCGCTGAAAGACAGCTGAATTAGTGACCGACTTTATATGCAATGATTTTGCGGATATGAACGTACCGTGTCTTTCAGTCCTTCACGAGCATGATATTGAGGTCCCGGCGGAGGATTCGGGTAGTCGATTTTCACTCGAAGACCCCCCTCGATGAATTTTTGAAGCCCAGCAAGCACATCATCCACTTGCATTGACATGCGATCGAAAAAACTGATATCAAGAACCAGGAGTGGGCGACCGCCAGCCATGCGCGCAGCGACGAAGTCGATAATGGAGCGGTAAGAGAATGAGTATGAAGGCAAGCTCGAGTGAATGGTGATGTGCGTGAGGAGTGGACAAATTAGCGGATAGTTTCTGAGTTCCCAAAGAAACTTGTCGTCCACTTGAGGTAGACTTCTTTCCAAGAACATCTGTTGTGAAGTGAGATGAAGCCGGCGGATCCCAGGTAGCCCGTGCAACAGTCGCACGAGTTGATCCCTCGGAAATAGAGTGGGCGAGATCTCTGCGACGAGACCACCATCCGTCGGGATAAAATCCAACGGCGCAGAGCGGAAACTCAAGTGCTCGATACGCAGATGGCATAAACGTGGCAGAATGAGACATTCCATGAAGTCTGCGGGTTCTATAAAGGTGCCAGAGCGGAGGGTGACGGTGAAGCTCCGCATATAGGAGAGGGTGACCGTGGAGGAAGGGATGAATCGGGTCCGTCTGGTGATCGCGAGCTGGCACTGGACGAGGTTCGGGCACCGACGCAACAGGGTCAAGGCCCCTTTTTGATTCAAGCCGACGCCATCGAATGCGTAGCAGCAGTAGAGAAAGAGGTGGGTGAGTCGCGACCAGGGTAGAGGCAGCGCGAGTGCATCCGCCGCGATCGCAGAAAGCGACACCCGACAGAGGCTAGGACACTGTAGCATCGTCATAGTTTTCCACATTTCAGGTTCGTTTTCTTTGTCCGATTCCAAGTCTCCAATGACTGTGAGACTTTCCAGTGCAGAAATCTCGCCCAGCTCGAAACGTAGAAGCTCTTTGAATATGACGGACGGGGAGTGGACTCGGAGATCGAGGTGCCGAATGCGACGAGAAACTTTGAACAACTGGTTCAACAGGGGAAGGTCGCAGATGCTGCTAGAATGCGACGTATTGGCGAACGATATGGATAGAGGAAGAGCACCCGCGCGACCCAACCACGCCTTTATCATGCCCTCCAAGGGAACGGCATAACGGGTGAGCGCCTCGATCGGGTCGTGGCCAACGCGGATGCACGGAATGTGCAAGGAGCTCCAGAGCCGCGGGGTGGAGTGCGCGATGCCTCTCCAGCGTCTGCATACCAACCCGAGAAGCAGCGGTGCGGAACGGGGGTCGACCACTGCGTTGTGTGTCGATGGCAAGCACGAGATGAATATTTCTCCGAGCACGTCCTGCGGAAGACGGCGCATTGGCGAGAGGAGGGCCTTGTGTGCATCTATATCTTCTATCAACTCCACTCGTCGCGCTGAAAGCCGATGGAGGAGAGCTTGAGCTTGTGCGATCTGAGCGTCCAGCTGGGCTAAATCGGCCTGTGGACCGACAAGTAGCGCTCGGATCGCTTGGATTTCTGGGCCGGAGGGAACGTAGTTGGTCCCCAATTTATCTGCGAGCGAGGACGTTTTTCGAAAGGACATGGTCTGCGAAGTGGACGAGTGTCACTGTTAAAAAAGTCAACTTGAATCAGATCGGCGGAACGTGACGCCGACGCGTAGCGTCGCGGACCAAATGGAACCAAATATTGTTCACGCGTGTAGAGGGAAAATGGGTATAGGTCCGGTATGTATAGTCCAAGTCCAAGTCAACAAACTGTTCATTCAATATAAACCTCGGTCCCCGCAACCCATTGCGCCTTTGGCCGGTACTTCAACTGAGTGTTCGCCATCCGTTCCTTGACCGTGACATGGAAATTGGGCTTGGGATCCACAATCGGCCGACCCTTGCCCAAGTGGAAGCTGCCGGCAAAAATCGGATTAGTAGTAGCAAACATCAACAGCCTTGGACTGACCCAAATTTACGATGCCAACCGCCTTGTACATCTTGAAGTGACCAGGTCAGAGGGAGTATTTCGAGGGCCTTCCACGCGGAAAAGCCCGCTAGAGTGTCAAACATTGGCTCGGACGAGTCCGCGTCGTCGATGCTCTGTGCTTCCGGGGAAACGGCGACCTTGGAGGCAGGCTCCACGAATCCCGGAATTGTCGCGCGCTTGAGTGCGTCTGCTTCGAACAAAATTCCACAGTTCGACGCCACAACTTGTCGCACCATCCATCGCAGCGTGATGTCTGAAAGGCTGCGCGCAACGTCGTTTTTGACGTTGCCCCCACCGATGTCTGAAAAGCAGAATTCATCAAGGTCCAATGATAATTCGACAACAAGAACGACAAGGCAAACCTGAGTGACACCCGCTGAACCAGCACTCCAGTGCATCGGTGGGTGGCTGCTCGTCCTGGGGGGTGTTGGGGCTGCTTTGTTTCGGTTCCAATAGATAAGGCATGAACCGGACGCGGTGCTGAAGCGAAGTGAGATACACGAACAGGACAGGTTGGCCCAAACTGACCTCGTCGAGCGATACGGCGTGCCGAAAGGTCTTGATGGTCGTATTTACGCTGGTGAAGGGCAAAGTACGGCCCATGAAAACACCGACGCTTGATACGGTGTCCCTTGATCATTTGCTGCGCGTGAGTCGCACCAAGACAGTAAGAACGGGATTACACACCAGACCCCCATAAAGTCCACCTGGACGGTCTGACAAAACGTCTGCTTGTAACCGGCAGCCAGCTCGATCCCAGATGCACTGGTGTTCTGGTACATCTTGAACGCGAAAGGGATCTGTTCTTGGTTGTCTCGCGGCAAGAGGCCAACCTGGGAGCGGATTTTAGTACCTCGATCGTCGAATTGGAAGGATTATTTCCTGGCTTGCCTTGTGCAGGAGGCCCGCAAGGGCGCGCGCCGTATACGAGCCGCGTGAGAATCCAAAGAGACATATTTTGTCCCCTTTCCGGTAGTTCTCCATGAGGAATCTACGATGTCTTTTAGTCTTTGAGCGCGAAAAATATTTATGGAGGGACCTGTATCCATCCATAACATGGTCATTCAGGAAGCTGTCAAGAGATGAGCCTGTGGAAACAAAAGCGGGAACAAGACGCACATTGCGAAAGCCTCATCCAGAACCTTGGCACACCACTCAAAGACCGGGGAGACCATGCTGGGGTTCAAATATGTACCGATTCCGGGCTGAAAAAATGGCAGTGAGGGGAACCACTTTATCCAGTAAACGCGAACGAACCTGGTAGTAGCACAACTGTTCCCTGAAATCATTCTTCTTCAGCAAGGCGAATAATTTGACGGCATTGGTATTCTGCGAGGTAGCATGTTGGCCACGAATCGCACGGAGCTACACGCAAACCCACATAGCCGTCATATTGACCTGCGGTTCCATCGAAACACAAGACGAGGGTGCGTCCAGTCACGGCGGCCTGCCCTCCGGGCTCTGTGGAGGAAACGGATGACTTGGGGCTCATTTCGTTGAGGGGGGTTGGCGAGGGATTGCTGCTGCGCGTGCAGTATTTAAGGGTGGACCGACACGCGGAACGTGTACCGTTCTGTCCGTTCGCGAACGCTTGGCCGTCAGCTGGCCTTCTGTGATAGGTTTTCCCATGATTCCGAGGCGACGCAATGGACGCATACACTAATTTTAGCAGACGACGAGGGTGGTCCTCCCTATTTGGCCAAAGCCGTCGCCCGTCAATTGACGCTGGATAGTCTGAGGGTGGCTGGATAGGTCGTAGGGCGGATGGAGAGAGAACGAAGGCGGCCTGACAGCGAGGCTCTCGCTAAGGTTCTGTGATCCGGTCCAGGAGCTCCAAGGCTGAATATGGACTATATGTCCCACCTGCCGTTCGTTTCAAGGAGAGTTCAGAAACGTGCATGGAACCATGTGTGAGTACTATTCCGGAGCATGCAATTCGTGAACGAGGATTGAATGAATTTCACAAGTGGAGTTCACGTCCTACTCAATATCGCAGAAGAAACAAGGCGCCAGTGTATAGACGTCCTTGGCTGTTGAGTTAGCATAAAGCAGCGAGAAGCTCGGAGCCTGAGGGAATCTAGAGCAAAGGACAGCGAACGTTACCTACCGCACGTGACTGTGACGAGACGCGATTTTTACAACCGTGAGAACCAAAAAAAGCGACGCACCAAAAACCAAAACGAAAGACACGAAATTACTGGTCCCTCGAAGACAAATGTTGTGGTCTGAAAGCCTGTTCCGAAAGCCATTAACTGGTGAAATCGGCTTGCGGATTCTGGCTATGTGCTCATGGAGAAAGCCCTAATCTGAAGGCATGATCAAAACATAATTCCCACGGTTCGAATTGTTGCACAATCGTTCGGCAGTACCGCATACCGGCAGACACAAATGCGACGCGGATGAACTGTGTGAGATACTAGTGCTACGGAAAGTGCGACCCGAGCTCGGTATCCATAAACTCCTGCACACTGCTGAATTCCACGCCAAGCGCAGTCAACTCTGGGTTCCGCGCGGTATATAGGCCATGAAATTCCGCTAGACAACGCCACTGCAGTGATATTGAGACCTCGCAAGTGGACATGTTGAAGGTGGAAATGAGACCCACCATATCGTCCATATAAGCGGAGCCGATGGGCGGGGCGCTGGTAAAGGTTACCTCGGCGTCCAGAGCTGTGAATAACTTCAATCAGTTCGGGTCGCCCATCCAATCGAGTGCTGTCACCTTTCGCAGCCATCGCGGCCAGCTCCGGGTATGTCATCGTCGCGGTCGCCAGTTCGTACGCGCGACCCAGCACGTTCTTCGACGGGTCGTCGTAGTTCTTGATCAGCGCGAGCACGGCACGGGGTAAATCGCGGCCTGCCCAGATGAAAGAGTTGGTATCCGTGGGCTTGAAGAGCGGGATGGCGATGTCAAATTTCCCTGGGGCAGTTTTCTTGAGGTCGCTATATCTACGAGAATTGCCAGGTTCAATTAGGCTTCTGTGTGTATTTGTACCGCGGGAAGGAATACACACTTCCACATATTTTCGAGGAAGGTTCCGGGGAGGAGGGAGGCATGCGGGAGGCCGGAAGCTTTCAGGTATGTCTCAACGACGAATTTCTCTGCGCGGAGGTTGTTGACCGTGTGGAGGACACAAAGGATGCGGGAACGTACGATCGGTGACCAGCATGGTCTTGTACTTTCCGCCGGTAATCTTCGAGATGTTTGGCCCCGAGCTCAAGATACAGTAAGTGAGAATCTCTCAAGGTGGGACGGCTTGAGACGGCGCGGTTACCTAAAGACAAAGAACTTGACACCCACTTCTTTCGCGGCATCGACCATATTCTTTCCCTGCACGATCTCGTTCGGGCCTTCCCCCTCCGCATTGATGGGAAATATGGGGACGGTGACCTGACAACCCGAATATGAAGTCTCGTTCGCCGAAGAAAACGTGCAGTGTTCACTCCGAAGACGGCTTCACTGCCGCGCAGCGCTTCCACAAGTGAGGCCTTGTCGAGCGTGTCGCCCTGCACTACCTCTACGCCTTGCGCCTGGAGCTTACGCGCCGCCTCGGAATTGGGGTCGCGGGTAATTGCGCGCGGGGTGAAGGTGCCGTCGGAGAGGAGGCCGCGGATGACGGCCGAACCTGGGCATGGGGTGAGCAAGTTGGAGTGGGAATGGAGAGGGTAGAACGCGCCTTGGGTGCCCGTCGCGGCAAATACGGAGACGATTCGAGGTGGGGTCATGTTGAGAAGGAATGTGGATGGATGTTACGGCTCGAGTGTTTTGCAGCCTGAGGGAAAGAGTGACTGCGTGTACTTATAAGAGGCAAGAAGCAGAATTGCCGACGACGTCGGAGAAGAGGGATCGAGTCAGTGAATACTGCACCCTTATGGATCCGCAGCACTGAATTGCGCGTCCGCACGGTGAACAGCGGATCTGCGCGCTGTCCATGACCGCGAAGGTCGGTGTTCCGACTTCCGTTGCATCAAACGCGCCTTGTGGGGCTTGCTACAGTCCATATGAGCTCGCCAAATGCCACGGTTCACGCTCATGCTCTTGAACAGGAAACTTGAAGCTTAAGGGTTTAATATTTGCTTCAATCGCTAACATTCAAACTCCGATGATGCCATCCCGGATGGTTCAACCTCGGTTCAGACTGCTCTGGCGATGCTGTTTGGAGAGAGAAAAGAAGGCATACGGACTTACTTATACGTACGGTTGTTTCATTGACGTTGTTCACGAGTAAGGAATATTTTACTGATATTCAACCCTTCAGATCTTCCCCACCAAATCGCGACTTGAGCTCGGTGTTCATAAACTCCTGGACGCTGCCAAATTCAACGCCGAGCGCTACCAAATCCGGGTTCTTCGCGGTATACAACCCGTTGAACTCTGCCAGGCACTTGTACTAAAAGCGGGGTTAGGTCAGGTAAATGCGAAGGTTTTGAAAGCTGGATGGAACCAACCACATCATCTCGATGCGCGCTCCCCGTCGACGGTCCACTGGTAAACGTCACTTCCACTCCCACAGCTGCACAAGACACGCGCAGGTTAACGCTTCGCCCTGAATCAGCAAAAATATAAGAACCCCACCTTTCGTTGCTAGTGCCGCGAGCTCCGCATACGCGATCACGGCAGTCACGACTTCGTACGAGCGACCCAGCACGTTCTTTGACGGGTCGTCGTAGTTCTTGAGCAGGGCAAGCACGACGCGGGGGTAGTCGTGCCCGATCCAGGTGAAGGAGTTGGTGTCGGTGGCCTTGAAGAACGGCATGGCGATGTCGAAGCCGGTGGGGGTTTTCTTCAGGCCGCCGAATCTAATTACACGAGTCCGACGTTAGCGATTGCTTTACTTGGGCCACGACTACGTACTTCCAGAGGTTTTCGAGGAAGGTTCCAGGAAGGAGGGAGGCGTATGGGAGGCCGGATGATTGGAGGTATTGGTCGACGGCGAATTTCTCTGCTCACAATATAGGTGCACATAGGGCCCTTGAAAAAGTGAAATGCACGCACCGTCTGTGACCAGCAGACTCTTGTACTTCCCGCCCGTGAGTTTCCCGATGTCTGGCCCGGAGCTACGGAGGTTAGGTTACCTGTATGAATCGGTGGTGCATTCAAGTGACTCTTGCCTGAAGATGAAGAACTTGACCCCGACCTCCTTAGCCGCGTCGACCATGTTCTTGCCCTGCAGTGTCTCTGTCGGTCCCTCTCCGTCGGACTCCAGAAGGTGGATTGGGACCGTGACCTGTGAACCAAGTGGACTTTACTGTAAAACAAAGAAATCGAAAACGCGAAACGGTAGTACAACGCACACCGAAGACAGCCTCGCTCCCGCGCAGGGCTGCCACGAGCGACGTTTTGTCGAGCGCGTCGCCCTGTACCACCTCTACACCTTGCGTCTGTAGCTTACGCGCCGCCTCGGAATGGGGGTTGCGGGTGATTGCACGCGGGGTGAAGGTACCGTCTTCAAGTATACCGCGTATCACAGCGGAACCTGCAAGGGGGTTGCCCATCAGGTTATTACTGGTGAAGAGAGTTAAGTTGTAGGGTACGCGCCTTGGGTGCCCGTCGCGCCGAAGACCGAGACGATGCGGGGTGGGGATGGGGACATGGTGTAGGTGCTAATAATATTTGGCCAAAGGTGAACGGCTCCTTTTAAGAAAGTTTGAATGGCTACAAATTAGACTTGGTCAACGTCGGTACGGATCCGCATTGACGACACCAACCTGGGATTGCCGACGTTGCCGGGAAGCTCGGACGGCGTCGGAAAATTGCTTGATTCATACTCATCCAGTTCGGTTGCGCGGTTGCGGCTAAGGACTCAGCCCGCCCGCCGGAGGCAGCTTCGCAAAATGCAGTTCGGTTGCACGGTTGCGGGAACACGGCAGCGACTGGGCAAAATTAACAGGTTCCCGAGGTTCCTTTTGCTCCTGTGGAATTAGGGAATATAGCAGGGACGGAGAGGTTCACTGAAGAGTTGAGAACCATGGTAGGGAAGGTGCTGAGAGAGCCTTACTTACACCTAAGTACTCGGAAGACACAAAAATCAACCATGAACTTGAACTTTCGCCTTGTTCACGGCGCGTCAATCGGGAACGCTGGCTTCTTGGGACTGGGTGATTTTCGTGGTGGTACGCTGGCAAGGTGACGAAATAAGGTTGTGTTTCTGAGCCATTCCCTGCGCATTCAGGTAACAATGGAGTTGAGTTGAACATGTGGACTTGCAGGAATGCGCACCACACTGAGCTTGGAGCTTGTGTAGGTTCATTGAGTTATTTGCCTAGAATCCGCCCGAAGTTCTACTCTGCTTGGTTGGATGGCCAGAGCCTGAAGGCGGGGTCCCAGGGACGGCGATCTGATCCGCACCAAAACCGAGTCGCATCACCGTCGATGTCGCGTTTGATCAGTGTGGGCGTTGGCGAATCGGTTCATATCCTGGTCCAGGGTTCTACTCTAAGAGTCCCTCGGGCCAAGAACATCTGAAAAACAGGAGTTGGATAATTATCGAATCGACGGCGGATGTTCAACAAACCTTTTAGTTCCGCATTCCACAAGCTCTGGCTGAGAGCCGCAGCCGTAAAAGCAAGAAAAATCGGAATCATTCACTGAGAGTCCAGTTATAGAGGTACATGGCATATTATGGTAGTGTTTTCGCTATTCTAGGACGAACCCAATCGTGCGTGCGTGCGTGCATTGCATAACGAAACCAGACGTGCGAACAAACAAAACGAACTGGGCATAATGGATAACAACCTAGAGCAGACATGCCGGTCAGCGACACGCGAACCAGGCGAGAGATAAGCAGAAAACGAAACGAACCTAACGCGTATCGCATCACTCAATACTCAAAACTACAACCGTCCGCGTTACGACGACGCCTGCTGGTAGCTCGTCGCGAACCAGGACTGCTTCCGCTGGGACTTCACAGGCAGAGGCGTGTCGTTCCCCTTGGGCTTGGACGGCGAGACGGGCGCAGACGGGGGCGCAGACGGCGGGGCCGAAGCGGATACAGGCGGCGTGGGCGGAGGGTTGGATGACGCAGGCGCGTCGACATCCATCCCGCCCATGTCCTGCCCAGCAGCAGTCAACACAAGATGGTGCAGCGGGTGCCTCGCTTGGAAGATGACGGCCGGGCCGGGCCGAGGAGTGGTCGGCGTGGCTCGCGAGGGCGTCGTCGAGACCGCCGGCGACGCAGGCCTTACGGCCTTGATGCGCGGCTGTTGTTCGAGAAACAGGCGCCGGCGTTCGAAATCGAGGTTCAGTTGCTCCCGCTGCGCCCCCAATCCATCCCGCAATTGCGCCGTCAGCGCAGCTTTCACCTGAGTAATCAGCCCGTCCTTCAAGTGTACCGTCAGCGTATCTTTCAACTGAGTGATCAACTCCTCCTTGAGCTTCGCAATGAAATACTTGAGCTGAACGATCAAGTCGTCCCGCAACTGCGTGTTCACGGCGTCTTTCAGCTGGACGAGCAGTCCCTTCAATTGGTCCTTCAGCTGTTCCGTGAAGTGCTCTTTCAATTCAACGACCATGTCGTCCTTCAGATCCGCACGCAACTGCTCGCGCAACGTATCCTTGAGCGCTACCGTCAGATCGTCTGTGAGCTGAGTCCGCAGATCCTCCTTGAGCAAAACGACCAGCTCCTCTTGCAGTTGCAGCAGAAGCTGGTCCTTGAGCTGCAGGAGAAGGTCGTCCCTCAATTGAACTAGGAGTTCCTCCCTCAACTGCGTCAGTAACTGGGCCTTGAGCTGAACGAGGAGCTCGTCTTTAAGCTGGAGAAGGAGCTCGTCCTTTAGTTGAACGAGGAGCTCGTCCTTGAGCTGGACGAGCAAACCCTGCTTCATCGACGCCGGCAGCTCTGCCCGCAGCTGAACAAGTAGCTCGCCCTTCAGCTGGTCTTGGAGCTCGTCTTTAAGCTCGCCCTTCAACTCGTCCTTCAGCTCGCCCTTTAGCTCGTCCTTCAGCTCGCCCTTCAGCTGTTCCTTCAGTTGCGAGCGCAGTTCCTCCTTCAAACGCACGATGAGCGTGCTCTCCAGACTGCGCATGTCGATTTCCGGCGCTTTCGGACGGTAGACCTCTATCGCAGTCGACGCATCGTGAATCGAAGACGCGGGAGACGAAGGAAGAGGCGGTGGAATGGCAGAGGGCGGGGAGGAGAGGGTCGGCGAGGCAGCGGGGCCTGCAGAAGACGAACGACGCGCGCCCTCTGCATCGACACTGCCCATCTCAATCTCGGGCGTGTGAGCAACCGGCTGAGGTACAACCTCGGGCGCAGCCTCAGGAATGATGACAGCAGACGGCAAGACAGCTGGGGGTCGTGGAGATGGCGGCCGGGGAGGGCCAAACACGGGGCGATTGAGCGGCGGAGGAAGTTGGTGCGGTATGGCCGCGCTGAGAGCTTTGACCATTTCGTTGGCCATTTCGACGTCGGGGGTGTGATTGACGCGGACGGGAGGAGCAGCGGTGGGCTCCGTAACGGGACCATTGTTTGAAGGTCTGGAAGGGAGGGGATGAGTGCTCCGTGGGGGAGGGGGACCGTACGAGGCCATGTGCGAGGGGGGAGCATGGGGCGGAGGGGGTGCATGGGGTGGTGGCGCGTGCGATGAAGGACCATGAGGTTGGGGCGGTGCGTGCTGCTGGGGCGGCGGGCCATGCGCTGCCAGCGAAGGCTGACCGTACGATGGCTGCTGGGTGTAAGAAGGAGGAGAGACATGCGAGGGCGGTAGGGCGTGCGGAAGGGAAGGCGACTGCATCGGAGGCGGTCCCTGGGTAGAGGGCGACGAAGGCAGATTCTGAGACGGGGTGGCGTTCAAAGAAACCAATGGAGAGTAGGGAGGGTGATAGCCTCCTGGCGCGAAACCCATCCAGCGCGGATACGTCGTCGCAGGCGGGATAGAGTACGACGTGGACGGGCCGAGGATAATCGGGTCGCGTTGTCGTGGGTCGTATTCGTCGCTGGCGTCCGAGGAGAGTCTGATCGGACGGGGCGGCGGGTGATTGAACTTGGTGTCGCCGCTACCAGTCATGCGATTATCTGGACGATCGTTCATGCGCATATCCGGACGGTGGTCACTCAGACGGCGGTCGTTCATACGCATGTCCGGGCGGTCGTTCATACGCACGTCTGGGCGGTCGTTCATACGCATGTCGGGACGGTCGTTCATGCGCATGTCGGGACGGTCGTTCATGCGCATGTCGGGACGATCATTCATCCGCATCTCCGGGCGATGAGACACAGGTGGTGCGGGAGCCTTATCGCGTAAGAAGAGGCGAGAACCGCTGAAGAAACCAGGCTCTCGCGCGCCATTCACTAATGACTGAATTAGTCTACCGGATTAGACTAAAGACTGTCAACTCACAGTTCTGCGCATTTTGGGGAGCGTAAGGAGAATGATGAAAGTCCCGACCACCGTTTTCTGGAAAGGGTCGAAGCATTTAGCCATAAGATTCATCGCGAAAATGGAGTCCACCTACGGTTCGGGATATGTTGCTGCGGAGGATGAGAAGGATGGTGAGGTTCCCTGGCGCCATTTTCTGGAACTGGTCAGCTCGCGGAGCGACAACGTGAATAACCTCGACTTACGATGAGAAATATGCTGCTGAGGGTGAGACGAGTGATGGAGGGCGCCATTGCCGTTTTCTGACCAACTGAATAAGTCGGAAGCTCGTGATAAAAACAATGCTGACGTACGATTGGGAATGTTTTGCGGAGAGTACTTCTCGACGATGCGTTGGGCTACAGAGAGACCAGGCAAAGGCGGGGTCCGATACGACGGGGTCTGCGCGCGACCAAAGAGACTGAAGTCGCTCGTCGGAGTCTGAGATGACGCTCTACCGATGGTCGAGAGCCCGGGAGCAACCTCATCGTCGATTTGCTGTGAGACGGGGGAGGAAACACGAGGAGCCGCCATCGCCAGGGGAGGACGCGCAGCCGAAGCCATGGAGGAACGAGGCGTCACGTCGGGAGTGAAGAGGCTCTGGGAGACACTGAGCGGGGGACTGGCCGGAGGCGCAGGGACCGGGCTCGGAAGGCGGTCCTCCATGTCCACGTCGATGGGTGTCTCGATATCCATGTCAGTCTCGTCTTCAACAGTCTCGCCGTCTCCTTTGCGCAGTGAGACGGTCATAATCTCGAGCTTGACGCGCTTCGAGTCGTCGGTTTGCGGTAGGGTTGACAAGACAGTCTCCGCCGTAACAGTGACTGGAACTTGCGCAGCTGCGTCCTCAGCCATAGGGGACTCTGAACGCCCATTGAGAGAAGCTGATGCGCGCGAGGATTCGGCAGTCGGGCGCACTTGGACGCCGTCAGAGTCGCCATTTTGAAGAGTCGGCGGGGAAGGCGCTGAGTCTTGAGGCGGCGCGTCGTGATGCACACCAAGGAACTGGAAGCCCGGCGGGAACTCCTCGACGTCGGCAGGGCTGAGCGGCAAAATATGAGCCACTTCGACCTGAGGCGGTGCAACCTCGACCTCCACTGGGGTTGTGTCGACGTGAGGAGCGGGCGCCGCTTCGACTTGGGCGGGTGTAGCTTCGATCTCTGCTTGGACTTGAGGCTCCGTTACTTCATCTCCGGCACCGGCAGACTCGACGAGAGCTGGAGCTTCGGAACTGTCCACCGCGGGACTGACGGCCGCCATAGGCTCCGCATCCTGCGCCGGCATTTCCTCCTCGTCAGAGTCCGGCGGCGGGGAGGGGAGCCGCTCTTGAGGTGTAACTTCAGGTGGCACGGAGAAGGGCTCCGGCAACCCAGGAAGCCTTGGCTCCGGGCTCGAGGACGAGCGTATCGAGCTTGATTCGGAGGGGTGCGGCGACACAGCTCGCGGCGTGGGCTCGCGGTTCTGGGGCTCCTCCTCCTCCTCCTCCTCTTCCCTCTGCGGTGTGGGCTCACGCTCCTGAGGAACCTCATCCTCTTCCTCCTCTTCCCGCCGCGGCTGTAAAGCGTCCTCTGTTGGTGGTTCCAGAACCGGCGACATGACTGGCGCAGGCGCAGGCGCGGACACTTGGACTGGGGGCGGGGTCGCCGCGAACGGCGACGGCAAACGCGACCGAATGTAATCCGTCTCGTCAAACTCGAGCTCATCCTCCTCCTGCGGCTGTCCTCCTCCTCCATTCAGCGGTCCCATTATGATAGGCTCCGCCGACTGGTACATGTCATGACTGTGCGCAGCAGGGTCCGGCGGCGGCGTGCCCGCGGCGGACGGCGGATACTGAAGGAAATTACCCTCGAGCCCATCAAGCTCGTCTATATCCTCCATGCCGTCTGCGTCCCCGTCTGCGTCCCCATTTGCGCCCTCGTCATATCCGCGCTCCGCATCGAGGTCGACAACGGCAACAGCGGTGGGTTCGGCGTCGGGCTGCACGGTGTCTGCAACTTTGCCGTCGTCCGGGTGCGGGGTGGTCAAACGCAGAGGAGAGGACCAGCGCGAGAGAGGCGTGGGCGTCGTGGTGCGGTCGTCCTGGGTCCACGGACCCTCCTCAACCACGGGGACGAGGATGGGCTCGGGAATGGGCTCGACGTTAGCAGCAGGAAGAGACTGGGCCGGCTCGGGAGCCGCTTCTGGCGCCGGGGCGACGGGAGTCTCCTGAACAGTCGGTCGCTCGAGGGGAGGCACTGTGTCTTATTTAGTATCGTCATGCGTTTGGGGGTAAAGGCAATAGAAACATACATTCGTCACGCTTATCCTCAGCCATGGGGCTGCCTACCGGTTCCTCTGGGCGCAAAGATTCAGAAGCTGGAGGCTCCGGGTTAGTCTGCGGGTCAACGTCCATGAGATTGTCCATCCCAAACTCGGGGGTCAGTGGCGACGGGGTCGGTGAGCGAACACCCGCAACTTGCGAGAGTGAGAGCGGCGAGTGGCCGCGGGACTGCGGTGGGGCCACATCGACACGGAGCGAGACGGGTGGCGAGGGCTCCGCTTCGACTGGGGTAGGTGTTGGTGTGGAGTGAGACTGCGGTTGAGACGCCTCGATTGCGAGTGTTGGAGTGGCCGCAGACGTCGAAGCAGCAGCATTCGGCGACGAAGGAACTGACGAGGACGCGGGTGGTGCATCGTCGATCCACTCGAACGTCTTCTGTTCACGGTCAAGGTGCAGGCCGCGCGTGAAGCCTTCGGCGGTGATACCTTCGTTGAGCTCCTGCTCGGTGATAGCAAAACCCTGGATGCCCTTGACAGCCTTTTGCAGCCAACCTAGAATGAGTTGTTGAGCGTGAGTAGATCAATTCGACTAAGGGAAAAGAGAAATGATGACAAAAGACGAAAATAAAAGACAGAAGGAAAGAAGATGACAGTGACAACATAGGAGAGAGAGAGAAACGAAGAAAGAAAAGGATCATTCGAAAGAAACCACTTACGTCTCTGCAACATATCGTCCTCATATTCCTCATCCCTGAACTCGCGATAAAAGTCCCAAACAAACTCATCCCTCGACCCCATCCACCCATTGAAGAAACGCGTCAACGCGCGGTCAAACATCACGTCCCGATACTGTCGCTTGATCTTCGTCTCCCTGCGCGCCTTCGCAAGCAGCTCGACAGTCAACCGCGCAATATGCAAAATATCCCACTTAAGCGTCGGCCAATGCTCCTTCCCCGACGTCAGCAGCAGCTTCACACAATCCCACTGCACCCTCCCGAGCCACAGCAGCGGAATCCGATACCCGCGCGGCAGCCGCGTCGTCGTCGGCGTCGCCCCAGGCCCGCCGGGAGTCTGCACCTCAACCCACGTCACCTGCTTAGTAGTACTATCCGCATTCCGCGACGGGATCGTAAACGCATTATCGACCATGTATTCAACGATGCGCCAGTCGCTCCAGTCGGGCGCGGCAGGGTGGTCCGCGCCGATGTAGCCGAGCTCCGCCTGGTGGCGCCAGGTCGAGAACGCCGGGATGGGCGTCGGGGCGGTGGCACGGTCGTACGGGTGCGTCGACGGCGAGGAGGAGATGGCGTAGAGCTTGTAGTGGTGCAGCGGCACCGCAGGGAGCGACGCCGCAGCTGGCGGGCGCGCGGCCTTCACGCGCGTGGGCGTCTCCGAGGTGCTGCCCTTGCGGGCGGAGGTAGACGCGGTCGTCGGCGTACTGGGGCCCGCGCCAGCAGTTGCAGTCGCAGCAGCGGCGGCGGCAGCGGCGCGCTGGGAGATCTCGTAGTATCCGTCGTACGCGTCCGCCGCGGGGCGCGACGAGTACACGTCGGGGTTCGACAGGCGCGGAATCACGATCCGCGAATTGGTGCTGAACCCGCGCCCGTCTGGTGTCGCATTGACCGGCGTTCCCGTCCCCGGCGCCCTCATTCTTCCACTCCCACTCGCGCTAGTGCTCCCACTCGCGCTGGCATTATTATTCGGCGCGCGCGACCCGCGCCCGCTCCCGTCCTCCTCACCATCGCTGTCGGAAGTCAGCGGCGAGGGCGACACGTCCGAGTATATCGACTCGATCTTGCGCTTGCGTCCGCGCGACTCGACCGGCGCCGTAAAGTCGAACCCCGCAAGTTGAGGTGTGCGGTTCGGCGAGCTGCCCGTGGAGGAGTCGTTCCTCGTGAGATGGCGCGCGACCTGGGGCGTCGCGGGGCTCATGCCCGAGAGACTGCCGCTCATGGTGCGCGTGCGGAGCGGGCGCGGCGCCGCGCCGCTGAACGAGTCGCGCTCAATGGCGGGCAGACGCGGTTTCGGCTTGTGCGATTTTTTGCGCGGGGGGGCGGAGGTGGTGGTGGTGGTAGGGGCGGAGGGGATGACGATTTGTGTGAGCGGACGGTGGGTTGAAGTGGAGGCGGAGGACTCGGCCGGGTTGAGAGACTGCGCGATCATGTCGATGTCGCTGCCCAGGTCAGAGGTCAAGGGGGAGGAGCCGCGGGATTGACTGCTGCCGGTCGCCGCTGTCTCTTGTTGGGAAGCCTGCGATGGTTGTTTGAACAAGTCCAGCATGAAATTGAACGGACTACTCACGTTTGCTGGCGCAGGTTCTGTCCGTGGTTGAACGACCGGCTGAGCAGCGGCGGGGGCAGCGGGGGGAGCAGCGGGTGCAGGAGCTGGTTCAACGACGGGGTCGACGACAATTTCGTCCTCGTCTGGGTCTGGAATCCATTCGAATGTCGCGTTCAAGCGGTCGATCTTGAGCCCTGCGTGTAACGTCTCGGGGCCGATACCGTCGACGATCTCTTCCTCAGTGCAAGAGAAACCCTGAATTCCTTTCGGAACCTTCTGCGCCCATCCTGCACAACAATGAGACAATCGCGCAAAAGGAGTTGAAAATAATAAACGCACTGCGTGCCAAGGCATCGTCTTTGTACTCGTCGTCCTTGAACTCGTCGTAGAAGTGACTCACAAACACCTCTCTGCACCCCATCCAACCGTTGAAAAAGCGATGCAGGACGCGGTCGAACGTCGCGTCGCGCCACTGGCGCTTCATGCGAGCCTCGCTGCGTGCCTTTCCGAGGAATTGGGCGGTGAGGCGCGCGAGGTGGAGGACGTCCCATTTTATGTGGTCCCAGAGCGGACGAGCGTGGGTCAGCAACACTTTCGTAGTCTCCCACTGGACCTTTGTGAGCCAGAGCAGCGGGATGCGGTACCCCCTGGGGAGGGTAGCCGTGCCCTCGTTCGGGGTGGTGACGGTGACCCACGGATCGGACCTGTTGTCGGTGCGCTTTGGGACGGTGACCGTGTTGGAGACCATGTAGGTGATGATTGAGTAGTCGTTCCACATCTGGGCGGAGGGGTGGTCGGGGCCGATGTAGTCGAGTTCTGCGGGGTGCTGCCAGTCGCCGGGGCGGGCGCGGTTGTGCCTGCTGTCGGCGGGGATATGGGGGGACATGGTGAGGGCCATGACCTTGAGGGCGGCAGGCCGGTGCTCGACCTGCTCTACCATCGCCGTGAACTTGTTGCATTCCCATTCTGTGGGATAATAAGCAGTCCCATCGCTGTGGTACAGTCTGTGGTCAGGTCCTTTGAGGTGGTCGTGCATGGCACGCAATCTCGCTGAAAAACGGGAAAAAAAGTCAGTGGGCTGGGGACAGGGTGCGGGGAGGGTGTAGTGTTACAATTGGATGATTTTGGGAGACCAGCACCAAGAAAAACAGAAATCCAACCTCTGCAATCCCCTGTGCGTGGCCGTTGTTGAACAAGCCTGGTGTGGTTGGCAACTTGTTTATTCTCAACCTTGAAGCCAAACATCGGGTCGCCTGACTCCCGCACACAAAGATCCTTGTCCCAAAAACGCCGTCCAAAGCCGTTTCTTTCCCTTCCTTTGCCGCCCCTCCGCATTCCCCTCCACGCCCCCACCCATCCCTTTCTTTCCCAAAAAAAGGGGGCCGTGTGGTTCAATTTTGAGTTTTATTTTTCGGGAGCCGGGGTTTCGGTTACCTTCCGAGACCGCCGGGTCTGTGAATCCGCGGTGTCAGTAGTTGAACAGCGTCCACGGTTGGATATCGATTCTTAGCAGGACCGATATAACCCGCGCCAAAACGCCATTCCCCGTCTCTCCTCATCCCGGCCATCGCTGGCATCGCCATCGCCATCGGCCTTCCTGCACGCACAGCTGTATCGTCCGCCTGCGGGGACGTACGTGGCACGTTCAGGCACGGGCGGGTGTGGATTAATCACAGAAATCAAACCATAAATCCGCAACAAGCCGATCCCGTCCCGCCCGTGTTTTGTCGGACGTCCATCGGAAAACTCCTACACGCTCCGCGCCGCCCAACTCCAGCCCGTTTGCTTCAAGAAACCAATCGCCGCGATAGGGAAAATGGCGCCGAAACAGGCGTCTCGTTAGCTGCTGTAGCTTCAAGCCAAGCTGCTAAGCATATGCTGTATAGTTGATCCGCGGTTCGGATGTTGGAAAGGAAGTCGACGTTGTCCGTCTGAATCCTCCTGGCAAGTTCTAATTGTGTTGCTATTACTTTCTACGTCCACAGACTCCACTTTCCGGGAAGGGATACAGTTGAAATTGAAGTTGAACATACGGCGCTTATTCTATGATTATCCAGTTCCTTACTTTCTTCTAGATGGTTCTCGCTCAAGTGGACTGGAGTAACCCTGGACCATTGACAGCGACCAGGAATGACTCTGGCCCGATCATCGCGCGCGCGCGGCGGTTGAACGTTGTACAACATCTGAATCGGATTCGCACCCGGTTCCCCCCGATAGCGATGGCCAAGCAGTTTCGCCCACTGAATCATTCTTAGTGAATCTGAGCTCTTAATCCTATCCCGACGCCCACCCGATCAAACCCGACATCGACGGTCAAGAGGCACGCGGCAATTCCCGATCGGACACAGACCTCCTCAAAGACTCCCCCAAATAAGGAAATAAACACAGCCACTGAAACGCCGGAATTCATTCCAGCGGCCTCAATATTGGCCAGAGCGCTTCCGGACCCTTCCCTACACTTGTATTATCGGGGTCCAGCTATCTGATTCCGATTTTCCCGGAATTTTTCGAGCTCAATTTCGACGCAAAACCTCAAAAGACCCCTTCCACCACCCAGTTTTCAGCGAAAAAAAAAACCGACTTTGGATTCGGATTCAGCGCCAGAAACAACTTAAAGACCGGGCTTGATGTATTTTCCAAAATTTTCGCCTGCCTCTTGTCGACGGTGATGCGACTGGGTTTGTTTGCGGATCAGATCGCCGTCTCTGGCCCCTCCCCGCCTTTTGACCTGTTGTCGCTGGCCATCTAGCCAACGAAGCCGGAACCTCGGGTGGATGGTGTGCCAATGGTTCAATTGCTACAACAGCTCCAAACCCGCTGCCAGCGGTGCGCAATTCCCGCAAATTTCAACCAATGTTCAACTCCATCTACTAAAGCCAACGTTCAAGTTCACGGTTTTCTTTTGTTCCAAATGTAGGTGTAACTACTAAAGTCACCGAAGCCTCTCTGGCATATCTCTCACCTTATCGCTAACTCCACAGGAAGGGAAAGTACCTCGGTGATTTGTTAATTTTGCGCAACCGCTAGCGCTGCCGTGGTCCCGTAATTAACCGCATTTTGCTCAGTAGCCTCCGGATGGGCGGGGTGAGAATTGACAGTCTTAAACACGAGTCTACTTGGAAAATGTGCCGCATGCTAGTACTTAACATCGCTCCACCAGATTTCTGTCGATAATTCCACCCATGGCTTGCCCGCATTTCCTTTTTACGCTCCGCAGATCCAAAGGATTTTAGCGCCAAGGGAAAGGGAATCTATCGGTTCCGAGTCGCCCAATGGAAATGGGCAGCAGGACTGAATGCTTTGGTATCCGAGGTACGAAATTATTCTGCTGTAGCGTCTGTTTTGAAGAGACGACATACGGTGGCGGCCAAAAGAAATGAGTATTGTCGTTCTGGCTCATTCCTCCACCAAATTTCTCCAAATAAAATGCTAGGACACACTAGCCTGGCTTTCATGACCATTTGTATTGTTGAAACCATACAACACCTGTTCCGTTTCTCCGTAATAAAATAAATCAGGCCTTTCAGGAAAACCAAGTTTCTAAATTCAGACTGAAGGGGGGAATGGTGAACATGGCATGAAAGCACTCGAAAAGTAGTCCCTATTCACATTTAAGATGACCTGAATCGATAGGGATTTGAGCTCACAATGTCCACTTCAAACCCGGCATTTTTGGTTGAAAATGCTCAAAATTGCCCTAAACCACGGAAAATGGCCAAGTTGCGAGCCATCTCCTGGGCTCAAAACTCCATCAACTTGGGTCAAATAAAATGTTAATGAGGTCTCCTTTGCAAGTCCTTTCATGGGGTAGGCACCATTATTCTATGCGGAATGGTTGTAGGATTTCCATTTTCATGAAAGCCCTGATTTATTTTATTACGAAGGAATGGAACAGGTGTTGCATAGTTCTAACAGTGTAGATTGTCATGAAATTGAGAGTAGTGTGTCCTAGCATTTTATTTGGAGAGATTTGGTGAAGGAATGAGCCAGAACGGCAATACTCATTTCTTTTGGCCGCCACTGTAATCCTCTGGTGTGTTCCATTGACCGTATGATTCATCAGCGCTCTCAGAACGGACGGGATGCTGATGCTAGATATGTATACACTTCAATCCCCAGGGTATATCGTCCGCCGTCCACCCGTGAATGTTTAGCCCAGCTGGGGGTACTCCGGCAGTTTAACTTCACCCGCAACTCGGTCGGTGTCAGAAATTCGGGCCGTTCTCGTGGAGCGGAGCTTAGTATGGATCGAACTAGCGCGGTCAGAACGAGTGGTATCTATATGTATCGGGGCCAACTCTTTTCACCGAATCATGGTACGCAGGAGTATCAGTATTGCGACACTTACTGAACGGAACCGTGAATGAATGAACTTGACTGCAAATTTGGGATCCCCGCACAGGCAAGTCCATTATTTTCGGCTCAGACAGGGGCTCTTTCGAACCGTGAGAAAATGCCTGGTTGCCGTCAGGGCCTTGGTTAGTGAGGGTTCTTTGAAAATGAAGATAACACACAGCTTGGAAGGAGTGCACGCTACCGTACATACCCACCCGAAAACCGGACCTGCGTTCCCGGTCGACGTGTTACACTGGCGAAAGGGCAGCGTAAACAGGCCAAAGTTCAAGTTCATGGTTGATTTTTTTTTTTCGTTTTCCAAGTCGAGCACAATTGAAGTAGGCCTTTCGTCACCTTCCCTCCCATATTTCTTACTCCTCACTCACTCGACAAGAGCAAAACGAACCGCGGCGATTGTTAATTGCGCGAAGCCGCTGCCGGCCATTCAGGCGCAAGGGGATTAGTTCATTCTGTTCAAGGTAGGTCGGTAGGTAGGTAGGTAGATACTTACCCACAAACCCCCACCTACTTCGAGTAGAGTACCGCCGCGTAGCCCCTGAGCCAGGTACGGCGTAAAGAAATAATGAATGAATGAATGAAAAGGTAGGTAGGTAGGTACAAGGAGGTAGAATTGCACGGCACGGTCCCCTTAGGAGCGCTGGGCCTCGGAAATATCTGAGTGTACATACAGGTACTACATGTAAATGTACATTCCCCAACTGAGTCAACCCGCCGCGGCAGAAATAAAGTGTACTGTGTGAATAGAACGAGCAAACAGGTAGGAGTCAGGTACCCCGAGTCTGACTCGGGCCTTCCAGAGTCTTGACATGGCGGTAATTACATCTTGCCTTCACTTCACCGCGAGGTCAATGGCAGCGCCGGCGTAATTTGAGGTTTTCGAAAAGCTGTATGACGATTGGCGCGGGACGAGGAGCAGGCGAGTCACAACGCAATCCGCAAGCGCCCACCCGCCTCCAGCTCCGCAAACCCCTCCCGCACGCAGTCCAGCGCCGCGGCCCTGTAGCCATCCACGGACCGCCAGTGCACCGTGACCATACACGCGCGCGGCAGACTCTCCGCGCACGCGACGCCCAGCACGCGCATGGGCTCCGCCTTGGGAGGCCTGTCCAGGACGTTCCTGATCTGCAGGGTCACCGCGCGGAGGGCGCTGGGGCGGGGGAGCGCGGCGAGGAGGGCGGCGACGTCCGCAGGCTCGTGCGCGGTGGTGATGAGTGTGAGCGCCGTCAGGGCGGGCATGTGCGCGAGGAGCGTGGGGCGCGGGGTCATGGCGTGCTCTGGGCCCGCGACTTCCTGCGCATCGATGGTCAAATGGCGCAGTGAGGGGCTCGCTCGCTCGATGACCGTGTACACCGACGGACTGCCAGTGTGTGGACCGCCTTCCTCGAATTCGAGCTGCGTGAGAGCTGAGAGATCGAGCGGGGACGGGGGCTCGAGCAGCCACGCAGAGTCCGCGTGCTTGCTCCCCCAACTGAGCGTTTTGAGACGCACGCGGGGCGGCGGGTGTTCAATCGTGGTGGTTGACTCGAAATTCAGTTCAAGCTGTCGGATAAAGACGGACTCCAGAGCGCCTGTATGCTCTGCGAAGAGCCGCACCATGTCGTGCAGTTTATTGAATGTCAAGGATATGAGCCCGACCCGGCGTATGGTTGGAGTTCTGATGAGCTGGGCAGCGAGGGTGATGGATTCCTCGCGAGGAGGTCCCCACAGTCGGCGGTGGAATACGATATCATGCAGATTCGGAAACTGCAATGCGACCAGCGGAGTCAGTACACGAACTTCGAGGCTGGCGCGGATGCGGCGAATATAGGGCAACAGATGTGGTGAGGCCTCCAGTATTGCACAAAGTTGGCTGGAGGCTCTAGGTTCGTCACATAGATAACTTGGAACCACCGAAAGGTCGTTGAGATCCAGTGAGTGGCCCCGGATTGAAAATGATGTCGTGAAAGAGTTGGCGTTGAGCAGAGACGGTGAAGGAGGGGGAGATAAGTGTACAGGCGCATAAGTCCCTTTTCGAATCGAAGTATTGTGCAATTTCGTCGCACAGTTCTTGAACGCTGAGGACAGCGTCGGCAGACATGACCGTTCGGGACAACCGATGATGCATCACGTATCGCCACCTTGGACTTCATTTCACTGGCTTCGATTAGGGCTCAAATACTCAATTCAGTCGACCCTTATGGGAGTATACAACACGTTTATTCAGTGGGATTTAAGAAATCCGCCTCGCTCAATTAATTTTGTCCGCTCGCCACCACGCTCCGACGCCTCACAGTCACCCGCGCCCCATCCAACATTCGGTTGGGATCTCCTCAAAGTGTACACTAAGTCGCTCTACCACGGTATATAGCAATAGCCCTCATTCAATTCTTAATTAAGTAGCACTGTCCTACCTCTCCACGACCCTCCATTCCGCCATTTGGCCAGACCTCATTGAGCGCGACAAGGTCAAGGCGTGGATCAAAGAAATCGGCGACCGGGTCAAGACCCGCATGGTCGAGATCCAGCCGACGGGGTTGTGAGTCTGTGGTCCCGTGCGTCCAGCGTTTCCGAGCGTTGTGCTGGTGCATCCGCAGTAGATACATTGGCTTGACGCAAATCAACGAGAACCTGGGGCACTGGGGTGGTCGGTCAGTATTGGACATAATAGGGCTCTCTGGTTTGCGCATTGAAGGCCCCTATCACCCAGAATCTGATTCCAGAGAGCGCATCGTCGAGCTTTTAGGCCGTCGAGCAGTCTGAGAACGAGAAGGCAATTCGAAACCCGTTCACCATTCATGGGAATAAAGAATGACGGCAGCTCCAATTAATACCCCAGCTTTTCTCCGTTCTTCTAGCCCTCAGTTTTACCAACGCCTTGAGAAGAACCTTTTGTGTTCCAATAAGTATATGGCATGGTTGGTTGCCAAGTGGGCCGGAGAACTTGAACTCCAATTCATACCATGCTTATGGCGCTTTCCACGGAGGATGGGTACTGCATTGGATAAGTTCGCGCCGGTAAAAGGCAAGAGACGTAGACGTACCGAGTTCTATTGTGGTCTACAAACCCTGCCTGGGCTGCGACACAGTGCATGGACGGCGGAGTTGCCATCGACGTCGGGGATGAGGTGTGGGCTAGGCCGGAGGAGCGATGGATGCTATTCACCGCTGCGGCTGGTGCGATTCGGAGACTGACTCAGGCTGGTCACGGCTAGAACCCTCGTCGCTCTTCCACGAACGCAGATGGAGGTGTGCAATACGTGTCTGACGGTCGCCTTGATAAGTTCAGAACCGAAAGCGCCCGAGCAAGCAAAAATTCCACATAATGATGAGAACCGGCGTCTTCAAGTGACTTGGACCACGACAGGAGCGCCATTATGGGACGCAGAGCATTGCCACGCCCGTCCTCAGTGTCAAGGCGGAGTGCATCGTCCGCCACGGGAATGCAAAAAGAACCCCAAGTTCTGTGTGGTTTCCCAGTTATAGCCAAGTCATAGCCGATAACAAGCGCGAAGGGCTTACGTGGATTCAGAAGAGACAAACTCGAGCTTGCGACGACCGATGATAAGCACATACTCCAGCTTCGCGGATCCAGGGCGTTGCATTTCTCGAGACAGAAAGAGAGAGACTGCGAATCGTGGGCAAGGCTTGACCTGAGGAAGAGATTTCTACAAATTACAGTAACAAATGAACGCGACTCACCGAATTCCACAGCGCTAGTGGCGGCAGAGATCAAGGGGACCCCGCTGGGTCGCTGCGCGCATATTCGAGGTCAGCGTTACGTTTAGAGTTTCGCCGATGGATGGCGCGACCGTATCGCCACCTTGATTGACACGCAGCCAAGAGGCCTCGACGGCGGCCAAGACTAGACGTCATTGCGCCCGCTGAGCGCTGAGCACTGAGCATTCGGATGTATGTGGTTGGAAAAGCAAAGCGCGCGATAAGGATGAACGGATGAACGTGGCTTAATTTCAATCAGTCGTTTGGTTTGGGCGAAGAATAGTAGTAGTATTCCATTCGACAGACGGTGATAGAGTTAACCACCGCTGCCTATGTAGAGCATATATATACAACGCATTCATTAATTGGTGAGTCCGTCCAGAACGCCGACGACGTTTAGCAACACATCTCGCACGGGCAGCCTAGATAACATTAGTACATGGACCGTAACTGGAGAGAGGAGAGGAGAGGACGCACAGACGATGTCCGCAATGCACTCGCAGCAGCCCTGGAGGAGAGAAAGGGTTAATGAAGGGTTAATGAAGCGCCGACAGCGAGGCGATGAGCATCAACGGACCTCGCAGCATTCTGGAGGGCGGTGGTCGGTCAGCGAAACGAATATGGATGGATTTAGGGAGACAGGGTACGCACCGAAGCAGAGGAAGCACCCGAGCATGCCGAGGAGGCAGTCCTACAGTACGGAACAGGCCTAGTCAATCTACTGCGCAATCGTACGACGACGACGGTGCGCACCTTGCCGGCGCCTCCGCCACGCATCCGGGAGGCGAGGAAGCCGCCCTTGTGCTTGTGGTCGTGCTCGCACTGGTCACCCTGCTTGCAAGCACCCTCCTTCGCTGGCGCAGCAGCCACGTTCATCACGTCTACCACAAAAACGCATTCAATATACGATATTCCGGGGGATGGGGACGAAGGCGACTCACTCATCTCCGTGGCCTGGGGCTGGGAGGTCGTAGCTTTGGCGGGGGCAGACATGTTTAGGTCGTGTATTGGGCTGGGTAGGGGGAGGGAAAAGTGTGGGACGACCGCAGCAACGGATCTGTCTTCTTTATAGCCCGCACCTCGTGGTTATGACGGCACCCACTAAAAATAGAGTCGGGCATTTATTTAGGGCCGGGATTTTGTGAGAGGGGACTGGACGGTTGCAGTGTTGAGTACAGGGTGTTGGGGTCGTTGGATATATTCAGGCCCAATATAAGGACTCGAAATCCCCCCCACGCATCAGAGTTTTTTTTTTCTCCAAAGTCTAAAGATAGACAGGGATGACGCACATTTCCTTTTTCAGCTTGGTGTATTTGAGGTTTTGGAGCGGCGTGAGCCTTCTGAGCTCAGTGCTACCTTCAATTCCACTGAGATAAAGAACCCTTACTGACCAGAGCTCGGCGCTCTTCCTGAACTCGAAACTTTGATGAACTTCCCACGTTTCAAAGAACCCCTGTCTGAGTTGAAAAATGACTCTCGAGTTCTTCAGTTTGCTTATACTCTAGCCTCGAGTCTCGAAGAAATGACATCAAATTCTGGGAAGAGTCGTAGTGTAGCCGTCTGTCGATGCAAGTGAGGCTTGTGTTCAAGTTGACAATTCTCCCGCGCGTTCAGTTGCAAACTTTCTACGGCGTACCAGCATTGGAAAGTTGGCCAAAGCATTTGACGCGTCGCGGGCCCACACAGCTCCACTGTTGATTGAGACGATTCAGAAGGGATAGATTTCTTTTCTTCGCCGCGGAAACCTACTGGCTGCGGAATATTCTACAACGACGCATACTCAAATTTTCGCAACTCGTGACTTGAGCTCAGTGTTCATAAACTCCTCGATGGTACCGAATTCAACTCCGAGCGCAATTAGGTCCGGGTTCTTCGCTGTATACACCCCTTTGAATTCTGCCAGGCACTTGTACTAGAAGCGAGGGCAAATGTTGAAAAGAAATCAACCTGAGTGCAACGCAAGCACATACCATATCATCCAAATGCACGCTCCCCGTCGGCGGTCCGCTGGTGAACGTCACCTCCGCCCCCACACCTACCACACACCAAACGCGTAGGTCAGTCAACACTTCACCTTGAATCATTGAACTGAATGGGATTATTGAACCTCACCTTTTGTCGCAAGTGCCGCGATTTGCCCATACGTGAGTACGGCGGTCACGACCTCGTACGAGCGGCCCAGCACGCCCCGGGCCTTCGACGGGTCGTCGTAGTTCTTCAGCAGCGCAAGCACGACGCGGGGGTAGTCGTGCCCGATCCAGGTGAAGGCGTTTGTGTCGCTGGCCTTGAAGATCGGCATGCCGATGTCGAAGCCGGTGGGGGTTTTCTTGAGGCCGCCGTATCTAATTACAGGACAGTCGTGATTGAGTTGATTGGATTCAAGTAAGTACAGGTGGCGACGAGGACGCACTTCCAGAAGTTCTCGAGGAAGGTCCCGGGGAGGAGGGAGGCGTATGGGAGGCCGGATGCTTGGAGGTATTGGTCCACCACGAACTTCTCTGTTCACAACATAGGATTATGATAGGGCTTTTGAAGATCCAGAGGTGGGATGCCACACGTACGGTCCGTAGCCACCAGACTCTTGTACTTCCCGCCCGTGAGCTTCCCAATGTCGGGCCCAGAGCTACATAGAGAGGTTCGATTGAATATATGAATCGGCGGTGCATTCAATACTTGCCTGAAGATGAAGAACTTGACCCCGACCTCCTTAGCCGCGTCCACCATATTCTTGCCCTGCACAATCTCGTTCGGGCCCTCGCCCTCGGCCTTCAGGGGGTGGATCGGGACTGTCACCTGTGTTTTGGCAGGTGAGCTAGTAGCTTCACCAAAAATCAACTGAATCGAAATCGAACGCAAAACGCACACCAAAGACGGCCTCGCTCCCGCGCAGCGCCGCCACGAGCGACGCCTTGTCCAGCGCGTCGCCTCTTACCACCTCCACGCCTTGCGCCTGGAGCGTGCGCGCGGCCTCGGAGAGGGGGTCGCGGGTGATTGCGCGCGGGGTGAAGGTACCGTCTTCAAGAATACCGCGTATCACAGCGGAACCTGCAAGGGAGTTGTCCATTAGGTCATGAGTGGTGAAGAGAGCTAGTGTAGAGTACGCGCCTTGGGTGCCCGTCGCGCCGAAGACCGAGACGATGCGGGGTGAGGAGGGGGGGTTGGACATGGTGCGAATACTAATCGACGAAGGTGGATGTTTAGTACTTCAAGTTTATGTACCGCTATTCTGCTGTTTAAGTAGGGTTGAACGGCAATAAAGTGGACTTGGTCACCACGACGGTACACATCCGCTCGTCGCGTGCCCAATCCCACCTCACCTAGAATTACCGATGTTACCGGGAAACTAGGACGGCGTCGTCGGGAAATATTGAGATCCAGTTCGGTTGTACGGTTGCGGATTAGGACTGTTGATAACGTTGACTTTCGGCCCGGCCGTCCGAAGTTCGGCTATGCGGTTGCGGGAACACAGTGGCAGCGTGTTAACAAATTACCGTGGTTCTTTTTGCTCCTGTGAATTCGATCGATGGTAAGTGAGGTATAGATATGGCAGGGAAGACAAAGACTCAATCGAAACTGGGAAGACAAAAATCAACCATGAACAAGTTGAACTTTATCCTTCCGTTTTGCCGCGTCAACGGGGGACTTAAGCATCCTGCAGTTCCATTTTCGTAGTGCTACACTGACGGCTGGATTGAGGGAATAAAGCTGTGGCTCGGCGCCATTCCTTGCGCATTCAGGTACTTAGACGCATAAAGTTGAACATGTGGTTGCAACTTGCGGGATGGCGCACTGCCACGAATTTGGATTGAGTTTGGAGCTGGTGTAGCAGTTGAATCATTATCGGCGATGTTCCAGACTGGCTGCTGAATGGCTCTGGAGCTTGTCTGGAGCGTCGAAATACAAGAGGTCGGGAGATCAAATTGGCGATCACTGATGGATCAGCGGCGATCACTCGGAACCCTCGCTTGGCTCTTGCCTACATACTTATTGGCTCTCCCCTGCTTAAAATCATCCCTGCCCACTGGTCCGTCTAAGCCGTCACCATGCGGGCTTCCCGTTGCTTTCCTCTCTCCGTACGCGCCCGCCGTCGGATGCCGTCCGCCATCCCCGAACGGCCTCACCACAACGGACTCGACGATGCAGGCGCATCCTGGCGCATCCAGCGGTACAGATATTCGGTCCTTCATGAACAAGACTAATAAACCTTTCATACCAAGCTCTCGCCCATATCCTTCCCAAATATCCTCGAGCAGCCGGAGTGCCATAACTCGGCCCATAAGTACATGGTATCGGGCAAGGCTAACCAAGGGGTTCCGGATCTCCGAAATTTATACCCCGACCCATAATTTTTTTTTCAGCTGGTCGAGGATGCCCCCCCCCCCTCCTACGTAATGCCGAGCGGATCAAATTGCCATTTCGGGATATGGTCCGAAAATAATATTATTTACAGTCGACCAATGTGCGCCCCAGGTGTCCATGCAACTTTTCCACTGGTTATCAATGCCTTTGCAGGTTGTCTGGAGGGCCCTCTATTATTTTTGCCACAGCGGCACTTTCTGCCGCTGATCGTGCGGCGGCTTACGGAAGCCCCACGCGAAGCCAAACATTGACAGTGATGGACCTAATCCGGCAACATACCGCCAATACCACCCAATTCTTCCCAGGAGCTACTGAAAACACCTGAGGAACACAGGTGAGAGCAGTTAAACCTTAGAGTTGCCTCAGAGGGTGTACTAGGCCCCTCTGAATCGAAATATTCAGACCCCCTAAAAAAAAAAATTCAGCCGCCGGGGGGGACCCCCCCCCCCCTCCTATATATGGAAATTTCTTATCATTGGAACCCCTTGAGGCTAACACAGGGATTCTGTCGTCGCCTGAAAGTGATCTTCCCACATCTCTCATGCGCCCGCTGCCTCCCTGATTTCCTACTTACATCTTGCGCGTCCGCATCCCATGTCGTATGTAATACACCCGTCTGTTCAGCTATTTTATCCTGATTTCCCTCATCAAGTTACGGCTTTGATATGATCCCTCCGACATCACTGTTTCTGCTGCAGCCCGGAGGGTTGATTCATATTTCGAGACCCTATTCTGATAGATACCTTTCGTTGCCGCCTGCACTGCCTATATTCCTCGTCGTTTAAAGGAAGCCCGCGCAGGAACATAACAAGAAGCCTTATCCTACAAGCCACCCGATCTCAGAGTCAGATACCAGACGATGGAATACGTCGTCGACACCCGTTTATTCGATTATAACTGGACAGAACTGGACTGTGTTGGTATACACCATTGCCAAAGCAGGTGTAAGTGAGCTTTCCTCTGCAATTTCGGCTGCTGAAACAGAGCTTCCCCAGGTTCAACGGCTGCTATACGGTGAGTGGTTTTTCACTTTCATATCAATGCATCCCACCCAAATCACGGCTCAGGCATATATCTCATGCTCTTCACCCTCGCCATCCACACTCTCGCCCGTCGAAAAAAACCAGGAAAGCGACTACTCCTCGCGTATACGTGGACCATGGCGGGTTTTGGCACGATACAGCTTGTGCTCTACCTCGTCACGACGACGATAAGCGCTCGCTTCGTGGAAATTCTGGTCAAACAGCACGTCACACGTTCAAACCTCAACTCTGAACTCTCGAAATTGGTGCTCGCATCCCAGTCGCTGTTTCTCGCACAATCTTTCGTGTTTGCCGTCAACAAGTGGGTGGGCTAGCCAGTGATGCTCTTTTCTCGCTTACCTGATTATCAAAACCACTCGCAGCTTCGTGACGGATACTCTCCTCGTTGAGTGCCCTTCCTCCTGGGGGTATATTGTTTACACATCTTCAGTTGTACCGCTGCTTCGTGATATGGGGATCGCGATGGCGACCAATCTTCTTGCCTGCCATTCTGATGGGATGCACTGCCGGTAAGCCAGTGCATTTGAGGCTGAGCGTCGCTAATATAGCGTAAATCCTATCCAGTTGTGGGATGTGCCAGTTCCTTCTTTCCTGTGCGCCCCGACCTATCCCGTGTTGCATATATACTGGGCGCCCTCACCAACCTAGTTTTGGTCGGTCTCACCGGTAGTTATCTAATTTATCGTCACTGCGCGCCCATACTGACCGCCCCGGGTCACCACTGGCAGGTGGTCGGATATGGTTCATCAGACGCCACGCACGCGTCGTTGCCGGTAACGGACTGAGGAAACGTTACGATACGGTCATTGCAATGATGTATGTGCATTCACTCAATCAGCTGCCCTCCATCTTATCTTATCCCGCACAACGAGCCTCGAATCTGGAGCATTATACCTCTTTTTCGCGGTTCTACTCGCAATCTTTCAAGACGACCCGGGGCTCACTTTTGGCGTGCTGGAGGCCATGGCCATACATGGAGTGGTCAGTTCCACATACCCCCTCGTTTATGGTTGATTGAACGCAAGGTATTCTCAGAACATTGTGCCGACCTTGATCATTGTGCGCGTCGGACTGGGACAGAATACCCGAGAGAAGGCTAGCACGCGTCCTGTTGAGCCTTCCATACTCCCATCGTCAGGGAGCGCGCCAGTATACCGATTCCCGAGAGTTACGGCGAGTCTGGATGATATCCTCGATATCAAACCGAGCGAAGGAACTCGCACTGGCGGCGATTCCCTCTAACAGCAATTTCACAATTCCACACGGGTCGACTGGCCTCGTAGTGCTTTGTTGAATCGTAGCATCTAAAGCCCGAATAAACGAACCGTGGGAATGTCGGCAGGCGGATCAATATGAATTAGCATTCCGAGCATCCCCGCCAGCCTCTTGTTTTTGTCTCGAGTCCAGCGCCAATAAACTCGACGTTGCATTGTTCTGTCTATCATATTCAACAGTTCGATCGTGCCTGTCTCGTTCACACGATTTCGCCCACACTCGCCCACACCATCTTTTTCCCCTGAGACGTGCATCAGATGCGCCGCGTCCTTCGACGATATGTACTCTGCGATACTTCTGCTGCGGAGCCGACGGCGGGGAGGGTTGAGGCTCGAGCAGGGCAGAGATGCGAGACGGGGAGTACGAAATAAAGTTGATCGCAGAAACGGATCCACTCGAAGCCGAGGTAGGTTGAACCAAATGGGATCAGATTATCAGCGAACACAATAGCGGGTGGTCCCTTGCCGGTGTGGGCGTCTGTACACTTTAAAAAGGGCCGCCTCCCCTCGCGCCGAATTATCGACTCCCCCCCTCCCGTCCGTCAATGTCGGCAGCCCCTCCAGAAAACCTAGATATAACGCGCATGCAAGAGTACGCCACCGAATTGCCTTCTCCTTCCCACCCTTATTATTCTTGAACCAACTCAGCATCTACCCGGGCATTGACCCCGCGCCACACTTCGCCAACCAAACCTACGCGGGCAAGGCGGTCCTGGTGACGGGTGCCTCGCGCGGCATCGGGCGCGAAATCGCGCTCTTCTACGCGCGCGCGGGCGCCTCAGTTGCGCTCGTCGCCCGAAACGAAACGACACTTAACGCCGTCAAGGCGCTGATGCTCGCGGAGAGTCCCGTAGCGCAGGTCGTGGTGTTTGCGGCGGATGTAGTTGATACGCACGCGGTAAGGGCGGCGGTGGAGGCTGCTGTGCTTGCTTTTGGGAAGCTAGATATTCTGGTAGCGGGTGCGGGGAGGAGCGATGTGTGGGATAAACGTGAGTTTTCGTTCCGCTCGAAGGCCCTGGCAGGCACCCGGCCAGATTATTCACCGGGTTGCATTCAGATTTGACTGACTGCGATCCGGACGAATGGTGGACGACGGTGGAGACGAACCTTCGGGGGGTGTACAATGTCGTTCAGTGCGTAAATTCTTCTTCTTTGTGTCGTTGCCTCGCAATGAATTTCTCTTTTAATAGTTTTGCGGTTCCGGAGCTTGCCAAAACCGAAGGATACTGTATCGTCTTGGGCTCTGCCAGTGCGCAGACTCGGTACCCGCGCGGCTCTCCTTACAGTGGGTGCCGTTGTTCCACTCCAGGAATATTGTGTCTAATTCAAGACACAGTCATCTCGAAGCACGCGCTAAACCGGCTCACCGAGTACATTTCGATCGAGAACCCTGGAGTCAAGGCATTGACGATGGACCCTGGTGCTATCAAGACGGACATGACCGCGCTCAACCCCGCCGCGGCGCCGTACCTCATCGATACGCTGGCCCTCCCCGCGGCAACGTGTCTGCGGCTTACCAGCGGACGCGCGGATTGGCTTAATGGCAGGTGAGCATTATCATACGATTTATGCACCCGAGGAAGCCTGAGTTCTCACTGCGCTCATAATGTAGATATCTTTCCGCGAACTGGAACCTCGATGAGCTAGAGGATGTGTGGAAGGCGCGAGTTTTGAAGGAGGACGCATTGGTCAATCGATTACATATCCCGGTCTGAGATGCGAGTCTAGTTGCAATTGTTGCAATTTTTAATTAGTTTACGAGGTACACGTGACCGCGTTTGATAACTCCTCATTTCAACTCCAGGCCTCTTCGTTCAGTCGGTGAGCTCAGTCCGAACTGCACCCTTGAGACAACCTTGAGATTTAAATTGTATTACCTTTAGATTGTAGCACCCTGTGAGACATTATTATATTGATTCCAATCCGGCTTTGGGGCGCGTTGCGACTTGGTTCAAATACCGTATACGTATACGCGGCGCGTCGCGTCGAAGAGCGGCCTCCTGCCACGGTATTCTCACCCTGAGGAATGTGTATTATTCGCTTCAGATTGTGTAGATACATGGTTGAAAAAATGACCTGACAGTGAGACAATTCTGCGGCCTTGTGAGACAAGGGCACGAGGTTACTTGTATTAGATGGCACAGACGGCGCGACCTCGGGTTTTTCGCGTGGCATGATGCCTATCTCACAAACTCCCAGGCAGCTCACTGGCTGTCGGCTCTTTCTCGTTGGACAGTCCTTGCCCTTTATTTCCTGAGTGAACAGGTTTAATTGGCGGCCAGTGAATTCGAAGCGACGAAGGGCGTAATGGTCTGAAGACCGCAAGAACTAGGCCCGACCAATTTAAAACCAATTGAAGGACCGGCGGACAAACCTGAGAACGCCGCGATGCGCCTCGATCAACCGTCGCCCTGTGGGGATGGTCGGCAACCAATCGAGTATAAGCTCTTTCCGCCCACCACAGGTCGGTGGCACGGCGTACTTGTCCGTCCATGTACAAGTTCACCGGCGACAACCTGGAACTATGGCTGGGGTGCGCCGTTCCTCCTCCGGCCAACGCACTCACCGTTGACAAACCCCCCAGGCTCATCCTCGCAGGCAGCTGGATTAATCTTGTCTTCTACACCACAGAGGTCATCCTGTTCGTGTACCACCTGCCGCGGTGGACGCTCAACCCGATATACACATACGGCTCCTATGCCCTGCTCGCCAACGACGCTGTCGGAACCTTCGCCGTCTGCGCAAACGCGTTTGTTTCCGCTGTCGACGGCGCGGCGCGCCCGGTTTGGCCTTCACGTGTCCTCCTCATGTCCACCGTCCTCTCCGCGTTCATGGAACAGAGCTTCCTCATCGTGCGCCCGTCTCTGAACTGAATTCATGTCAATGTCCTAATGCTGCTTTCAGTACCGCTATTACACAGTGTGCGTCCTCGCGCCGTTGGCATTTTGCTGCTCTGCCTGACGCCGAATTGCTCTTGATTTTAGCGCCATAGGCAAGGTCATGAGCGTTTTTCTGGTGCTCCTCGCGCTGGCACATGTACAGACGCTCTTCCTCATTTCGACGGCGTTTAATTTGACACGCGTGTCGATAGCTCGCATTTACAGTGATCGCCGTCAGATTCGGAGACCTTGGGTCAAGACCTCTGTTCGACGGGAAAATTGCCGCGGTATGTGTTTGATCCATATTCCTCAATTCACTTCAATTCAACCGACCCTAGTCCACGTATGTATTAAACGGTCACCTTCATTTATCCGACTCTAACGTACCTTGCAAAGGATCGGCGCCGCACTGTGCTCGGCCATCGACGTACTCATCGCGCTCAGCATCTGCTGGTCCCTCAGCGGAATTCAACCAATCTGGCGTTCGACGCAACAGTACGCATCCATCAGCTCGTGCTCGTCCTCATCCACTCAATTCATATGTATGTAGACTCCTCCGCGCATTATGTCTCAACGCCCTCGCATCCGGGGCCGTCGTCGCCGCCGTGACCCTGCTGTCGTCAGCCAGCTCCTTCGTGAACGGACCAAAAGCCACAGGTCAGTCCCCGTTCTCGTACTCGTACTCGTATGCCGCGGAGGGTGTTCAACCAAGTTGTATTCAAAGTATTCACGCTTTTCTACGCGAGCAACGGGCGCATCTACTCGCTCACCATCCTCGTGAACATCATCATCCGCAACGTGCAGCGCGATGTCGAGAACAGCGTGCACGTCTCGCAGTTCAACGGCGACTCGGTGGCGCCCTCTCGTACGTTCACCACCTCCTCATTCCTCATCATCAATTAAACAAAAAATCCTATGTACTCACCTCACCCACCCAGGTAATTATAACCCCACCACACAACCGTTGGCGGAAGCCAGCACGGGTACGGACTCCTCCTCGCATCATGGCCACGACCACTCGCTCGGCGCCCTGTCCGTGTCGAAGTCCAAGTCAACGTTGTCCATGACCATGGCGAACGACGCCGCGCTGTCCGCTATCTCCCTCCCTGCCGTGAGTTCCCCTTCCCTTCTTCCCTCCCCGCCCCTTCTACTACTACTCGAAGACGAGATGATGATGCTAACGGTTATTATGCCGATGGGTTGCAGACGCGCGCGCGGACGTCGTATGCCCCGCCGCAGTCACCTCGATGACCCTCCCCCCTCGACTCGGAGGGATGTTGAGTATGTGTTATTACTTGGCGACCCTCAGATTTGCCTCAGTGGCCGGAGTTACAGTATCGCCGCGACGTCACGGTTGTGGGTCCTACTATTCGTATGGCATGACCTGTTACTATACAGATCCAATCCCTCTTAATACCGTACACATATGCATAATTACGGCGTGTAGGTAGGTACAGAGTCGTTTGGTATATAATATAATGCGAGGCACACGTGGTTCGAAACAGGGAACTGGGAGGCTAACAAACAACTTGAGACAAAATTGAACGTGGTTGAGGAGCCAGCAGCCATTTAGACGCTACTGCTACTATACAGGGCATCAGAATATTTCTCGGGCGATGAGTCCGTCACCCGAGCAGCAGCGTCAAACCTGTATAGTTGTTCCAGAGTACGCCAAAAGGTAGTAGTAGTACTGCTGGATCGAAAGGCGGCCGGTATTTCTCGGGTTGGACTCAACCAGTCCTGAGGCGTAAGTAAGATCAAGTCAAGGCAGCGAGATGTGTTGATATGATACTTAGCGTACCTGAGGAGCGCTGGCCCGCGTGACAACGGCCAATAAAGCCTCCCGCTCCTCAATCTCTTCGTTGTAGGCGCGTTGGAGCTCCGCTTCTACCGAAAGCTGACGGAGGTTGAATTTAAGATTACGATTGAGTTGATCGCCTGACACATGCCTCGACGCCAATGCGAAGATTCGTGATGTCCGTCGTACACCGATAAATCTCTCTTGAGAGGTGCCAGTAGGTCTTCCAGGCGGCCATCTGCAGCATGCGGCAGCGGATCACCGAGGCGGAGCGTTTGATTCTGTGAAAAATGGTTGATTAATCGCAGAACGATGACGGGCAATTCGATGTTTCGAAGTAAGTTGGCTTACTCTACCAAGCGCACACCCTGCTCTATCCCGTTGACGTCCCTGGGGCACCGGACTTTGACGGTGGTAAGAGTATCTTCAGCGGCTCGAATCGCGTCCTCGAGCAGGTGGAGCTGCCTCGACGGACGTTTGAGGTAGACGACATAGATCATGGGTAAAGCTGTCGCGAGGGCGAGGAAGGTGTAGCGAAGAGCGGCGTTGGATGCTTCTGGCGCGAAGGCCAGGATGGCACTGAGGATGGACTCGGAGGATTAGAGTTGAAGCGCGTTGTCGCACATGTTGCCTGGATAGTCTATAGATCTGGTTGAGTCTGGCCTTTTTCTTCTCCGTAGACCGTGCCAGGTTTTTTTATGTCCAATGCTGTTCAGAGAAGTTCGACAAGATGAGATCTTGGTCTTCCAGAGCTGTTGTGGGATGTTTTCAGTTTTCGAGATCTATTGAGTCCTCGGTTTCTCAAGAGGAGATCTGTTCCAACTGCTGTTACTCACCAAGTGATTACTGTATGTGGCCGGAGATCGGAGCGAGCCTCGAGGGGCGTGGGTCCAATGCAAGTTGTTCCGTCGGTCCATGGGTCCAGTGTCCACTGCCAGGTGCAAGTGGCGGCCTGCTGCCTACCATTGCTGTTACCAAGGGACTGAGTATGCGTGGGTCCGGGGTCCGAGCGCGCCGTGGGTCCAATCCAAGTTGTTCCGTCGGTCCATGGCCATGGGTTCGACACCTTTTTATGCCATCACGCGCCCAAGTACCACGGCCCTCGAGGAGGAGTTCGTGCACAAGTATGGATATAGGCATGCGATTCAGTGCGCGTGGGTTTGTTTGAAATCGTTACAGCTTTCAGGCGGTTAAAATTGTTGTAAAGGCGAGCGCATACCTCGCGGGGTTCCTACATTGAGCATGGGACGCCGTAATTTGAGTTGAGACCCCCCACATGTCTTTGTATTGAGATCCGTTATCTGTACATGTCTCTTCATGAATCACCCGGATTCTATGTCATCCCTGGCAAGTTGAAAAGACCGACGAGGCAATGCCGTCTTTCCTTGGCGAGATTGAAAGACCGATGAGGCAAAGCCGTCTTGCAGATCCAGTGCGGGACGATAAGCGGAGGCTTCAGCCCACGAGTCCGACTCGGGAGCCAGCAGTAGGACTTGATGTTGTCAGAAGGTCCAATCACGAATCGACGGAGGGGGGCAAGAACACAGGACGAGCCCGCCGTCATGGTGTCGCCAGTTAGGTGCCAGAAAGCGTTTTGCGAGTTCGGAGTCGGGGCGGAGACAGGTAAGTTTGCCGGTGAGGATGGAAGATGTTGGATTTGAAGCTTGTTTCGAAGAAGAACGTGGCAAAGGTGAAAGTGAAGAAGGTTGTTCGAGATCCTGATCCGCCACAATTGATGGATCAGCGCGGCGATCACCCGGCAGTTCCCGCTTGGCTGTTAGTGTCTTACCACCACAGCCAATTCCGAGTCGACGATGCAGGCCCATCCATCGGTATGCTACACCTATCACGCTCTCCCTCTTCGCGAACAGAACTAATAAACAACCTGTAGTACCAAGCCCTATCCCACATCCTCCCCAAATATCCTCGCGCGGCCGGAAGCGTGTTCCAGGCCTACAACGACATCTTGCTTGGTGGGTGAAGAAATTTACTCTGTGGCCTGAGCGCTGCATACTCGATTCTGGAGCCTGACCGCGCGTTATGTAGTGCAACAATGGACCGACGTTCAAGTCGTTGACCTTGAAGGCGTGTCGCGCGCAGCGATCAGTGGGAAGAAGCCTGGGACGGCGAGTCTACTCCTCTTTCGTTAACTGCCTGCTCTAAATGACTCTGCCATTTCACGACGACGTCCGAACTACATAGGATGCGACTCTACACGTCGTACCGTGTTCGTTGGCGGAGACGTTATCTTTTGGATGGTGCGTCGCGCCTTCCTTCCTTTTTTTCTTCTTCTTCTCTCTCCTTCATCAGTTTGACATCAGTATTGAACGTGAATTAATGGCTTGTGGCATCCAGGTTAACCACCGCCTTCACGCTGCTCGCCGACCCGCCAGAGATATTCCTCGCAATCACGTCCGACGACGCGTCGATCGTGTACTATAAATTAAGTCGCGGGATCGTCAAGCCGCAGGTTTGAATATCGAGCGCGCCATCTCTTGGACGAAAACATATTCGTGACTTGGCCCGCCCTGTCAAATGGTAGACATATCAGGCAAGGCAAGGCCAGGCTTCGTCGCCTCAAATTGGGTTCTCCGACATCGCACATGCTCGCTGTCTTCCTGGTTATGACTTTGCGTATGTGCTACACCCGGATAGTTTTATTTCGAGCCCCCATTCTGATGAATATTTTCTCGTGTGCCACCCGTTGCTGCCGCATGTGCTGCCTGTGTTCCTCGTTCAGCAAGAATCCTCATCCTACAATGCTCAGATTTCAAGACGATGGAATTCTTTGCGCGAATTCACCTACCAAAATCCGCCGCAACTTCTCCTCAGTCAGTACTGCTTGGCTCCGAGTCTCCTATACAAGAATATAGGCGAGCGGCGTTCTGTCTGAAGCTCCCTTCTACTTATTTCTGGTCGTTCTGAACCTGGATCAGTTGGGCCTCAGAAGGCCTTGGTTTTCTATCTCCTTCGTACAAGCGTGGTATCTTATCTGGGCGAACAAAGTCTTGGCATCTCCTCCTCATCAGCAGGTCCTTCTCCCCTCCGACCCCCACATGCTGCATCCCTTTCTTCTGCGGGATGGCAACGTGTGTCGCGTCGATAACGGAAGGCGCGTCCAGCATAAATACAGCATCCCCGCGCAATCCAATCCTCGTCGAGTCCCCATCCCGCACCCGCACCGATGCTCGCCCTCACCGCCCTCGCCGCCGTCCTCAGCGTCCTCCCGCTTGCTGTGACCTCCTCCCCCCTCCCCCGCGCCCTCCCGACGCCCGTCTCCGTCGCCACCGCAAAGACCTACCTCTCCGAGCTCACGGTCGCGGTCGACAGCAACGTCCCCGCGTACGACCGCACCTTGTTCAAGACTTGGGATATCAGTTAGTCGTTCCCCCGAATCGACGCATGCTTACTTATACCCGGCTGCAGTTTCTGGAACGTGCGACACCCGCGAGAGTGCGTGTTAATATTGTTGGGCCAGGGGAATACTGTGTGCTTATTGAGCGCACGACTCGGAAAGCCGTGCTGAAGCGCGACGGGACGAACGTGGTGGTGAGCACCGCGTGCGCGGCGACGTCGGGGAACTGGGTCAGCCCGTACGATGGCGTCGCGACCACGCTCGCGAGCGACCTCGACATCGATCATCTCGTCCCGCTCAAGGAGGTGCGTGCTTGCACTCTCAACTTGAATGTGTGATTGATTGGATATCCCTTGCAGGCCTGGCTCTCGGGCGCGCGCGACTGGACCAACGCGCAGCGCGAGGCGTTCGCCAACGACCTCACGCGGCCGCAGCTGGTTGCCGGTGTGTCCCTCCCTCCCTCCCTCCTCCTCTCTATATTCCTTAGTATCAGTTGCTCACGAGTTGAATGCAGTGACGGATAACCTGAACGAGTCCAAGGGTGCGTCGCGTCCTTCATCCATGTAGACTCAAATTAACATAACACCACATTGCAGGCGATAAAGGTGCTTTCCCTCCCGCTCATCCGTCGACTATGGCACGTCGCTGATACACCCGTGTTATATGTAGACGTAACAGGCTTCGTCCCCCCGCTCGCGAGCTACCTCTGCACCTACATCCGCGCATGGATCACCGTCGTAAGTCCCTCTCTCCCTCGACTCTTAATATTAACTGAACTAACGTGGTGGAACAGAAACATTTCTACGACCTCACGATCGACGCGGCGGAGAAGACGGCGCTCACGAAGTATATTAACGCGTGCTGAGCCTGCCGAGGATGAAGATTGAATATTGAAGGAACGAACGTGTATGTATGTTATGCACTGTGGAGTTGGGAAATTTCGAGGGATTTGACTTGTACCCTTGTATTCATCTTGTATCTTGTAGGTTATAGCGCGGTAGATCTGAGGCCGATGCTACTTTTGTTACTGTAACATCTAAGTTACTTTTGTTAACAAATATGGACCCGAGACCAAAAAGCTGCTCATCGACGACGTTGAGCCAGCGCAGAATAAAATACAGGAGTCGCCAGAAAGCTGGTTCGCATTGCTAGCCGACGGGGATTATTCGTCAGGCGGAAACTTGAGAATGAGTGTTGGACGCGCCTCAAAAAAAGGTTCAACTCGTCTCTTCCCGCATTCCCTTCAAGTTCAATATTTTTTGGAACCCAAGCCCGGCACACGGCGGGCATCAAATCCCGACCGGCGCCAATCAATTTGTATCCTGACACCACTTCCATGGAACTCTCGCATCTCATCCCAGTACACTCATTTCGGTCGGGGTTCACAGCATGCCCCTCCCTGGTCCTCCCCAAGATACAACGAGTCGCCCTGAAGGACGCGGATCTGGGCGTACACAAAGTTAACCCGCGCACAAACCACACCCTCGTGCCGCCGCCTCCCACCGAGGACTCCGACTCCGAATGGCCAACACCGTCCTCCGCGTGGGAGGCGCTCTATCCAGAGGGTAGCATCAACCCATCCGCGCCGATTCCAGGCGGATTTGGGTTCTATTTGTCGGGCCCGTCAGAGTTCGCGTCAAAATTACATTCCGGCGCAACGCACGTAATTTTGAGCTATCGAATGACGCTGCAGAGCGACTGGGAGTGGGTCAAGGGTGGGAAACTTCCTGGGATATGTTCGTTATTAGCTCTTTCTCTGTCTGGCTTGCCCAATTTATTTCGCTGACTTCAATTCGTCGTTAGTTGGCGGCGAGGGGGAGTCTTCCTACGCGTGCACAGGAGGTCGCCAGCACGATCGCTCCAAATGCTTCAATGTGCGGCCAATGTGGAGGTAAGTCTCGTGTGGTTGCTTCGTTCAACTTTCTGAAGGACTTCCATGTAGAGCCAAAGGCCTCGGGGAACTCTACATGTACATCCCACTGACGGAGACGAACCGCGAACGGCTCCTCGCCGTCCCCCCGTCGTCGAAGGAGAACACCGACTACGGCTTCTCCGTCGGGCGCAATGCGTTCAATTTCGACATGGCCATCGGTAAGTGGATAAGCCTGGCCTTTCGGGTCAAGTTGAACGCGATTGGGGCGGAGGATGGTATGTACTCACTCGGCCATCTTTTTATTCTGGTGCCTAACCGCTATTTTCGCAGGCGAACTGGAGCTCTGGGTCGACGGCAAGTCGGTGATAAATGTCACGGGCTTGACCTTGCGCGACTCGGACAGCGCGCGCATCAAGGGCGCGCACTTTCAGACCTTCTTCGGGGGTGAGTTGCAACTTGCGCGGTACATGGCTGCGAGCTAAAGTTTCTTATGTAGGTCACCAGGACGACTGGGCGTCCCCGAAAGACCAGCGGGCTTGGTTCGCAGATGTTTCTGGCGTGGTTATTGATTAACTTGGATAATGCGATTTCTATGGATCTCTACATATGCGATTGAAAGGACGCAAACACTAGAAATTCGCCAACGTGTGTACTCAGCCTTGGCCGAGCTCGAAACCATAGAGTCCAGCTACACTTGCCGCATCATACTGGCACCGTTCGCAAACAACCTTGCATTTTACTGAAGCTTTTGCGAGGGATCGATCCTCCCAGCCCAAGTCGGGCATCTCGGGCATGTTCCAAATCCAGTTCAACCACCCAACGATTCAGGTGAGAATTACCCCCAAGCCCTCTGACCCGCAGACTATCATGCGGTATCGAGATCTCCATCCCTAACGCCTCCTTGTGTGCGCGCTCTGTGGGCGTTCTCAACACGTGTGCGATGCATGTACCTTCTGACGACTACTAGTAGCCCCTTGTGCGTCTGGCGCATTCGCCCTCCATCCCCCCACCATGACCATATCCCTCACACTAGACTCCTCCAGAGAATGGCTCCCATTCAGGCTCGCAGTGCTCAAGCGCGCTTTGCGGCTGATTCGCCGCAACACGCATCTGGGTCCCAGGCTTCTATCATCTTATCGGCTGCCGGGGAAGGCCGTCGGGAGGACGCTTAATTCAAAACCGCCGCGCGAGCCCCTGGTGCAGGAGGAAACCGAAAGTGTGCTGGACGACGAGGATGAATTCTGTATCTTTGAAGTGGAACAGACGTTGTACAAGGTACAACACAAACCATATTTCAAACCCCTGTTCTAATGTTGCCCCAGGTTCACCACTCCCTCTTCAACTTGAAAATACGGTCGCATGCGGATTTCGTACCAGCCTCACCTCGAGACCCTTCTGGGACTGTTGTCTTGCAGGAGACGGCGGAAAACTTTCGATTTTTTCTGTGGGACCTACAAGCATTGTACGATTGCTCTCCATTACAACTAATGAAACTCACCGTATATTGCACCCAGCCCGTACGAGTTGAAGCGCCTGAAGCGCGACAGCAGCAATTTACCCCACGTCGTCAATCGCCTCCTTAGTATAACGGAGATGGCAATCAAGCACGACCTTTCGGTCCTGGAAACACACGCGCTGGACTCCCTCCGGAACTTCGTCCTCTCCCCATATTTCTGCTCCGCATCCTCCAACGAATATTGTCGCACCCTCCGGATCGCAACCACCATCACCGCCCAAACCCCAAACCCCCTCCTCCGCGATCTCACTGCCCGCTTAGTCCAGCAAATCCTCCACCACAGACAACCCACGGACCCCGCGCTGCTGCATCTCGCCGAAACCGACCCAAGACTGCACACAATTCTGGGCGCGCTGTATTACTGCGAGCTCATCGCGACCGAGGCGCGTCTCGCCGACCGCGCGTCGACGCAGCCCGTGTTCCCACCTGGGATGGATCTGGAACGGCGCATGCGCTTCCTCGCGGCCCACATATCTCTCTCAGCGCTCTCCACGCGCCTCTGCGCCTCCGCCCCACCCCTCCCCGCCCGCGGCTGCCGCTCTCATTCCGCGTGCCTGGACGCATGGGCGGACGTGTGGGCCACCGCGGGGGCCGTGAGCAACACAAGCTGGATTGGATCCGCCGACGTTCTTGGCCGGCTTTGCGGGATGATGGTGCTGGTGGGGCAGATGGTCTCCGAGTCCCCGACGATTTCGATTGATTGTGGGTTGGCCGCGTTGGAGGTGGTTGGATTGCTTCACGACAAAGTCGTCGATGGTCTCCTGGATCATTTTAATTTCGCATGATTGTGGCATACTCGGTAGCAGAATCGCGGGTCGATGCATGCCCATTCGTGAAAGTGAAAATGCAAATTGCAAAACAACAAATTAAGAAAACGAGATGGAGGCCCCCTCCCGGGGATTCCAGGTCGGTTTGTTTTTCAAGTATTCGAGCGAAACGAGCAAACCAAAGTCTTTCTGGAACGACTTCAACTCGGGTAGAATTTTCGTTTCCACCTGCCGGAAGAACTTGACGTCGACGCGGCGGAGCGGGTGGATCGCCATGCGCGCGCGGATGAACCGTAAAAGGTCGCTGTCGGAAAAGCTGGCGGCGTAGTTGACGACGAGGGTGTCCAGTGCTGGGAGGAGGCACCGAGTGGGCGAGGCGTCGGAGGAGTCTGACTCGGAACTGTCGTCAGACGACTCGGAACCGTGGGACGCCTCGTCGGAAGACGCCTCATCTAAGGGATCGGGCTTGGAAGGCGGTGAAGGTGGGGCCAAGAGACACAAGATGTCGTCGCTGACAAGGGAGGGTGTCTCGAAGCCGATGACATTCTGGCGCATCGTCAGAGATCGGATGGTCGGCGGTAGCATACGAAGGAACGCGACGAGGGTGTCCCCCGTAAATATCAGTGTCTCGATCTCGAGCTCCTTCAGCTCCGTCGTGGTGGAAATGAGGGTGGGGAAGAGGAAGTCCGTTGGGGGGTGGTGGCCGGTCACGGCGAGCGATGCGAGCAGCGGTAACCGCAGACGGTCCAAGGGGTTTGAATGCACAGCAGGGTTGCCCATGCTGAGCGTAATTTTGAGTGAAGTGAGGAAGGGGACCTCCACTGACAAGGGCAGGTCGGGCGGTTCGTCCGCCTCCGCCTCCGAGGTCAGGAAAAGTACGCATTCACGTAGACTGCCGCAGTCAGCGAGGATCCGAAGAGCCGTCGAGCTCGTCAAGCTTCCCACTCCACCCACAAAGTGATACGGGTTGTTGGGGCGCGAGAGCGTCAGGGTCGTCAATTGCGCCCACGGGAGAGGTAATTGGATGGGATCGATCTCGCTCCCGAGGGAGACCTTCCGAACGCAAGCCCCACCGAGGAAGTCCTGCGCTTTTGCGACCTCAGGATCTTCCGGGACCGCATATTTGAATATCTCGATCGATTCCAGCAGTGGGACGTCTGCCCGGGAAAGTAGAATCTGCGGTTGTCCCGACAGCGAAATGTGCTTCCAGCGAGGTGAGAAGGTCACCAGGGCGTCGAAGAAGGGGGATGCACCTGTATGGCCTCTTCGATGGAATGATATCGATAGCGGCAAAGCCCCCGATCTGTTCAGCCATGTCGTTACCAGTCGAAGACACCCGTTGTATAAGCTCAGCGGAAGGTCGGTATCCGGTTCCGCAATGTGGAGGGATGCCCATAATCGTGGGGTGGACAGAGCGATGATCCTCCAAACGCTACATATGCGCCCGAGCAGCAACGGTGCTTCCCGGGCACTCATTACTGCGTTTCCTTTGGTCGGGATGCACGCGAGGAAGATTTCGCGGAGGACGTCAGAGGGTAGTTGTCGGATGGGTGAAATGAGTGCCGAGTGCCCGGCGACGAACTTCTTGAATTCGTGGCGCTGGGCCCTGAGCCGTGCCACTTCACGGTCAAGACGCCAGATTTCAGCGCGCGGGTGGAGGAGCAGCTCCTTTATTTGCCCGATTTCGCTGTCGAGGGGGGCGTAGTTGGTTCCAATTTTTTCGCGAAACGGTGAGTCCATGTTGAGCCGGGACACAATGTCTAGAAGGTCGCTTCGGATTCCTGGGCGCAGCAAATCGAAACAATAAGCTAGAGTGGAAGAGTTAAGCAGATGAGCTGTGATACAGCCCAAATTTGAGACGCACCAGAGCGCGTCACGTCGCAGGAGGAAGTTGGGAGCAAAGCGCTCTGGGCGGCTTGAAGTGAATCAAAGGTCAGTGCGAGAAGCTGAAGCGATGGTGCACAGCCACCCCTCACGATTTGTGCCGACTTTGCCGAGTCGCAAACCGTAAAAAGCTTTCTCTCAAGGTATCTTCTCTGACTTCATAATATCGTAGGTTTACTTTATCGAGTTCAGAATTCATTCCGGAACGCAAGTTGACCGCCGTCTAGTGTAAGTATCCACCGTAGCGTCATAAATGAGTCATTCGTGAATCGTACAAGGCGTTTGCTTAAATATCGTAGCTGGCGAACCCTAGTCACTTCACTCACCACATTTTCAACCACCATATATATGATCCCACCCATGCCAGCCTCCTCTAATAACAACAACCTCACCAGCGGGACCACCGATTTGAACACTGGTACATTATCTCCTCCCATGCGGTTCTAACTATTCAACCCGTGTTGCAGAACAATTCAAGAACAGCACCACGACCAGTGGATTCAACGACTACGGTCGGACGCAGGTCGGTGATAACACGGGTAAGCCTTTTGTTACTTTCCAGGTCATTCAACCGTGAGTTTACTCCACTCAGGCGATACTACTGGCGCCGGCGGTGTGCGGTTCGACGGCAACACTGGGGAGGGTATGGGCGCCGGGGTCGGCCCTGGTAGTGCATCATCCAACACATACGGCAGCGGAGTCGCTACCCGTTTCGACGGCAACACGGGCGAGGGGATGGGCGCTGGTACTGATGGAGTCCCGGCAGCGGTCCCGCCGACGTCGTCGAGCGGAGCGGCAGACAAGCCGCCACATGCGACCATGGGCGACAAAATCAAAGGTATGTTATACACATGGGTGGTTCAAATTCTGAATGAACGCTTTGTGCAGGCAGCGCTGAGAAGGTACTTGGCAAAGCAACCAAGAACCCGGGGATAGTGGAGATGGGCGAGCAGCGGAAGGTCAGTTTCGCGTACATATTTTACTTCCGACTCAATTGAGCTGAGGGTACGATGTAGGAGGGACTTAACTAAAGAAACAGTGTAGGAAGGAGAGGGAGGCAATGCAATTTGAGGAGCCAACGGACGGAATGGAGCGAATCTTCGTAATTTTTGTACTAGTACAGTCTGAAGGATGAAATCATCGTTATTTTATCTCTATTCCGACGCGACTGGGCTCGATGGTCGCCAGCACTCCTATCCCATGACTCATCCCGTCCCCACATTGCCAAGGGCGGAGGCGAATTTATCGGGGCTAAGTAGCACCTAAATCATATTGCAGATGTACCCCGTGATAGGATTCGACATCGCCATCCCGATTCCCCGCACGACGGACGTGAGCGGCTTCACCTGGGTCGGGCGGGACTTCTCCGCCGCGGTCCTGGCCGCGGCGCTGCTCAAGAACTACCAAGACGCGTCCAACCAGGTCGTCAACGAAGAGATGACGTACCCCGAGGTGGCTGCATAGGTGCGGCGCCTGGCGTTCATTCATGTTATGATCCTGAATTAAGCTCGAACCGCCGTTGTGCGCACCGCTCGGGGTCTCAGTGACGTTCATTGGGATCTGAAAGCCGTTGCGAAAGGATCGATGGGCCATCAAATAGGATTCCCACGGTTGAATTGCATGGCAATCTGTTCCAATAGCTGAATACGGTGTCGGAAACATGACTTACCGTGGCAATTTGTTCCAATAGCTGAATACGGTGTCGGAAACATGACTTACCTGTATGCATTTTTAAGGATTCCAAGAAGCGGTCTTGTGTTGTGGCCCTTCCTGCCCCCGAGGGGCAGTTAAGAGCCAACAGGACGCGGTGCAAAATTCATCAAAATATAATTCCCACGGTTCGAATTGTGTAGGTCGAGGTGACTCCGACTATAAGGAGAACAGATCCAACTGTGTGCGGTGCAAATCAATACTGGCACCGCGAGGTCGTGAGTTCGGTATCTAAATCCCTGCGTATGACCAACCTCTTAGCCCAATGCAACCCTCCACCAAGTCGGACAAATCCTGCCGTCCGCTCGAAACTGCGGCGTCATAAATTGTGTCCAACATATTTCCGGGGGCACTTCAAGTACCCAAGCTTGTAAAGGGCAGACATTCGTACCGGCGATTGAGACAGAATAATAAGTTGATCGTGGGATAAGAACTTTTGGACACGCGGGAGCGGAGGCGGCCTCCCTTGCAAGTTCGAGGGCGGTGTTCCGAAGATACCGACGTGTAGGCATGATGCTAGCAGCCAGAACCGAAATATTCTTTGTTTCGACACATTGCCTAACCGGAAGAAAACTAGAGTTGACTCGCAGGTAAAGTCAGAAGGAGCAGCCGAGTTTTAGCTTTGAACCCACCCCGTGAACCTGCCGAGTGGAGGAGAAACCAATTTCCTTCTCAGTGAACGCCATGGCGCTTGCCCGAGTGGGAACAAAATTTTGGTCGGAGTCAGCGTTGGATTTGCCGGTGGGAAGGCGATACTGAGAGTATCTTCAAGCTTAGATTCTGATAGAACGTGAACACATCTAGTCAGACATCTCATGACATGAGCGAAATTGTGAAAGACTGAAGGCTTACATGTCTTGTTAGAAGCAGCGTCGATTTCCCGAATCGACCGGCATTACTGTGTTTCCTGCTCACGAAACCGAGGCTGGATGAGGCGACTGAGATTAGCTCATGAAGTAAAGGTGCATTATTTAAGAAAGCGAGGTGCGCGTTTCAAAAGTTCAACACCTCACCGAAAACTTAAATCAACCTACCCATCATGTCCGACGCCTACCTCACCGCCATCTCCGCTCGTCGGAGCAACTACTCCATCACGTCCAAGTCGTCTGTCCCGGACGAGAAGCTCCAAGCCATCGTCCAGGCCTGCGTGCTTCACAGCCCAACGGCGTACAACCAGCAGTCTAGCCGCGCGGTGATCGCGACCGGTGAGGCGAACACCAAGCTGTGGAAGTTGTGCAGCGAGTCAATGTTGAAAAATATGGAGGATGGTGTGTTTAGTTTACCTTTTGGGGGATTCGAGGATCTTGTTGACATTTTTTTCAGGGGAGAGGAAGAAGATGGTCGAAGGGAAGCTCAAGGCCTTCGGCGGAGGCTACGGAAGCGTACTCTTTTTCGAGGACCAAGCCGCCATCGACGCCATGGCCGCCAAAATGCCCATGGGTTCGTACCTCGCCATCCCATTAATTTTCGCTTAGACTGACCTTCCACTCAAGCTGCCCCACACTTCCCCGGCTGGAGCACCGCCGCGTCGGGAATGTTGCAAAGCGCCGTGTGGACCGCGTTGACGTTGGAGGGGCTCGGGGCGAGTCTGCAGCACAACGGCTCGTACTCGGACGAGCTCGTCGCGGAAATCCACCAGACGTTTGGGCTTCCGACGACCTGGAAGTCGATGGCCATCATGCCATTTGGGGACCCTGCGGCCCCGCCAGCCGAGAAGACCTTTGGCCCCATCGAGGAGCGCGTCAAGTTCATCAAAGCATAGATTGGTTGGTTCGCACTGTTAGGTACTTTGTAAGTAAGTAGACAGAAATGAAGAGACTGTCGACGCGTGGGGGTTTTGCGATTTTCAAGCCAGACCACCACCGTCTGCGGGATGGTAGGCCCGGGGTCCCGTCTGTCTGTGGTTCCAATGCAAAACAGATGAGGACAAAGCTAGTAGGGTACAGCGACTTGGTCTGTCTGCGTAAAGAACGCCCGCATCTCTACGGTCAGAGGCGTTACTGGTGGAGGGGTGTACGGAGGCAGCGCGGGCACTCGTTTGACCGCTCTCTTGAGCCACTGGAGCCACCGTGAAGAGAATGTATACTCTCCGGAACGGCGGAGGTGCCATCACCCCAGCTTCCGACACAGTTTATCGAACCGCTGGATCACCTCACCAATCGTCGGTCGATCTGCGGGGTTCTCCTGGGTCATGTCGTCAACGAGCTGCGTCAGGAACCGCAACGGTTTGTGTTTGAACGGGGCCTGGTTTGAATTTCAGAAGCGATCCTAGAAATGTGAACTGCACGAAGACGAACAAACCGGACCCCAGAGAGGTAAGCGCCGGTCGAGTACACAAATTCTTGTTTTAAGATGTTACCCAGAAAGTAAATGTCGGTTGGGAAAGGATTACAGGCGATGTAATCATGTTCCGCTGGCGACCTGTCGCCGCCGAGGCGGACCTCCTCGAAGGGTAAACCGTCGTTGGGGTCGTACTGACGGGACAAACCGAAGTCGATGATGTAGTAGCGCGGCCAGCATTCTGTGCGAGTGATGGGATGCGAAGCTTCCTCGAGCAAGGGATCCATCCAGGTTTTCACAGGTGACACCCCGCTGGATACAGTATAGCTTCTTGCATGATATTGTTGGAACCACAATCCCTGGAATACTCGGTCAGGCAAATTGGACAATGGGCGTGAAGTAACGAACCGATGGGCAACAAAATTTTCATGCATGTATTGTAGGCCCTAGCATCACGGTTCACACAGGAATATCGTGGGGTGTTGAGATTTACCTCAAATATTTGCCGAAAGCAGTCGACGACCTCCCCAACTGTATCGAAAACGGGCCCGGGTCGGTGAAACGGCAGGAGAAAGGGCATCACAAGTACTCTTTTGTCGTCGTCGTCGGGGTCCTGAAGAACGTTAAGAATGGGAACGCAGTGGTTCCTTGGATTTCCCGCGTGAGGCGGAGATGAGAACAACTGCGCTATCTTGACCTCGTCGGGGTGGGCGTTGCTGGAAACACATTTCAGCATGACCTTCCGTCCGTCAGAGATGCGCTCGGCATCCATGATGTGTGGATGCTGAAGAAGGTCAGACAGCGTGAGGTATAGGCTGGATAGACCTACGAAGTGACGGGATTGGTATTCCTCGAGTACTGCCCCACTCAGTTCATTGATGTTGGCGGCAAAGTCGGGCTGGAATTTGGGTCGAAGCTTGTAACCTGAGGATTCGAGGAAGACTCGAGTTCGCCGCCAGTAGCTCTCCGTGGTGCTGCCAGTCAGATCCATGGGTGCCTTTCAACACGGTGGAGGGGTGACCCGGGTGAAGAGGTTCGTGGTTTACACGTGGCGGGTTACATCGTCTAAGCAGTACCGCACTAGTTGCGCAATGCCCGTTGAATCTCCTTCATCGAATGCATAAGTACGGCTCAGGAAAGGCTCGAAACTTGGAAGGCGTACCAAACGAGTGAAGGGGGAAGAGAAGATGTGGCACCAAGCCTGAACAAACAAACGCGTCGCGTTTCTAAATGTGTTTTTCAGTTGTAACAATTTCGAGACCAAACCCAGTTGGAGTGTCAGGATAGACCTCCAGAGTGGTCCGAGGTTACTGGAGTTTTCCTTCTGCTGGAGAGGAAACAATATCCCGCCCACGGGAGATCTTTGTTCGACAAAACTGAACACCTCACGTAGCCTAGCCTGGCAGGCCTGAAACTTAACATCGTAAAGCGACTAGTCAGGTATAAGCACTGAAACACAAAGACCAGGAAACCCTGAATAAATTACAGCGCGTGTGTATTGATGTCCATCCATAAATCCTCCCCCTTGGCCAGCAAGTACCCGCCCATATATCAATTCCAACCCTTATGTTGAAATCGAGGGCGGGCGCATCACCCGGGCGGCCAGCTCTGCACCACGAACCTGAACTTTCCCTCCCACTTCTCGTGCTCCTTCAGCGCGAGCTGCTTCTCGGGCCCGGTGGCTTCTTGCCATTTGATGAACGCGGGGTCGAGCGCCTAGTTAGTGGAATTCGTTGAGTACGGGAACGAGGGTCAAGTAAGACGAGTAGATACACTACACACCTTGCGCGAGGCCTGCGTAGGCGTGGGTCCGGAAAGCCGGAAGCTGCCTTGCGCGATGTAACTGGGCGAATTTAATTAGCGTTTTTTTCTTTTTGAAGGAAATAGGAGCGCACGTACACATCCAACCTCCTCGGCCTAAAGAAGTTGACATTCCACGCCTCGACGAGTTTACACGTCGGCCCCACTCGCCCCGCGCGCAGCTTGCGCTCCGCTATAGTTGACACGGCGAATCCAGCCCCGAAGATCGGCATGAGGGGGACTGCAGCCGAGCTCAGTGGCATGCGAATAAAAAAATGGTGAACCACGTACGCGTAGCGACGCTCAGCCCCGCACTAGCGCGCATCTCAATCCTTGCCGTCTCGTCGATATCATCCCACAGCTTATCCCAGTCCTCGCGCTGCACGTCGTGCGAGTGCAGCGGCGGGGGCTTACTCGGGAACGCGCGCCCCGTCGTGAGCGCCTTGGCCAGGTCGTTCGAGTTGTTCGAGCGCAGCAGGACCGGGGTGGCGAGGCGCTCGTACGTGATCTGGATGCCCTTGTCGCTGTTCGTCGGCTCCGGCGGGGCGCGGGAGAAGCACGAGGGCGGGGGGTTGAGGCAGTTGCGCCGGTTGCGCGCCATTTCGACGGCCTTGCCCTTGGCGAAGCCGGTTTTGTCGGAGGACCAACTGGGGGTGGTGCTCGTGCGGTCGGAGAGGGAGGAGGAGGATTTGGTGCGCGTTGGTGGGGGGCGGAGGTTGGGGTTTCGGGTGGAGGATGAGAGGGCGGGTTTTTCCGGCTCCTCGTCATCTTCCACGAGGGAGGCGGTGGATCGGGAGGGGAGGGGCGGTGGGGCGGAAGATGAGGTTCGAGATGGTAAAGGCGGTGGAGTCTGCGCCTGTCGAGGCGGCAGCGGAGGCGTGAGTGAGGATTGCGATGACTGTCGAGAGGGCCCGGATCGAGGTGGGAGTGGAGGCGTAGATTGCGAGGGTGCTCGCGGAGGAAGGGGAGGTTGTGAACTGGCTTGGGGCATTTGAACCACCGACGGCCTTGGTCTTGGCGGCGGTGGAGGCCGCCTATTAATACCAATGGGACCTTCATCCGCCATTTCTTCCTCCGAATAATCCACATTGGCTGCAGGAACTGTCGAAGTACGCCTCGGAAGCACAGGCGGCGGTGTGCTGCTGGATACAACTCTCCGCCGGAACGAATTGGGCTCGAATCGAGCCAGTTTATCAGGCACTGTCGCTAACTCCGATTCATCGTCGCTGGACGGTTTGGCGGATACAGGTCGTGGTGGGTATGGAGGCGCGTACGGCGGAGCTGGCGACTTTTGCTCCGGGGGTATTGGAGAAGGAGGAGGTGGAGGCGGCTTCCGTTTCTTCACCACGGGGGGTAACCGAGGTTGGGACGGGGTCTGAATCTGGGCAGCTTGGAATTTCGCTGCTCTCGCTGCGACGAGATTCTTTTGTGACTCTTGACGCGTCGGCTTCAGAACTTCCTCTTCAGACTCTGACTCGGAGTCTGGAGGTGGTGCCACCGGGGTATCGACTGTAACGTTGCCCCATGTCTATAACACAGTATGAGCACTCTTTCAGTTCGTGTATGAAACGCAAGCAGCTGAACTCGTAGAGGTCCGAAGTCCAGCTTGCTTGCTCAAAGCGTACCCCGTCTGCGCGCTTTGCCCATGGCATTGTCGGGGTCAGTCTTCGTCGTCGCGGGGAGCGTCTTGGGAGAGGGAAAGAGAGATGAAAGTCAGAAACATCAACGACCACCGTGTCGCGAATCGCAACGACGGTGATTGACAGTGGGCGGAGCTGTGTGCGCCGACTTATGTAAGGTTTTCCAACTCCGACCCAACTCCGACCAGCTTCGACCGCAGATCCTCTTCTTTTGTTTTGCGATGACAAGCCTGGCATGTTCTCTCCTTGTCTCCGCACAATTGGCTGCAAGCGCCCAATTCTTGTCTGTTGTTCTCTGTGCGAAAGATCTGTGGGCCCCCCGGAGCTGAAACTCATCGCTACGCTTTTTGTCTGGCCACGAGTATTAAACCTCCATGGAGCCTTTGCTCGTACCCAACAATAATAATGGTTGCCTCAAGAGTCCAACGCTCCACCTCTTCAGAATGCACAATCCCAATCCGCCGAATAATCAATTACTCCTCTGGCGAAGACGAGCTGCGGATGATTAGAGTGCAGAATACACGCTTCAAAGTGCGGTGGACGGCTGGTTTTTGTGCTCTCTCTAACGCGTTTCACAGGTCAACCCCCGTGTCCTACGCGCTGGGTCTCCGATCTTCAAGTCTCTTCTGAAGGGCCGCAATTCTCCGGTCGTTCTGTCGGGACACACCGCATCGCAGTTCCAGCATTTTCTTTGGGCGGTATATGCTCAGTGCGTCGTCTGACCTCTCTGTTGCTCTATCAAAACTCAATCGATTGCAGGCCCTTGCCAAGCGCAAAGGTCCTCGACGTCGGCCGTCTCTGCAGCATCGCCGAACTCTCCTTCAAATACGACTTCAACTCCCTCAAGATCTGGTCCATGGACGGCCTCAAATCGCTCGTCGACGGCCCCAACACAATCCTACGCACCGCCCCCTCCGACACCTTCGTGCGCCTCCTCCGCCTCGCCCTCCTCTACCACGACCCCGCCCTCAGCCGCGCCGTGCAAGCCCGCTGGCTCACGCGCCTGCACTGGCACGACCTCCCCCCCGCGCCCGCGCTCGTCCTCGCCGACGCGCACGACAACCTCCGCCACCTCCTCTGCCACGCCTACTACGTCCACCTCGTCGAGCTCGCGCCCCGCATCGCCCGCGGGCAGCGCATCGACACCGACGCTGACTCCTTGTTGAGCACGGCGCAGAACCTGCACGTCTTCTGCGGGTATCACTCCCTCCTGGCTGCGTGGAAGCAGCTGCAGGAGAATGCGCCCGCGTTCACACCGCACCCCGAGTGCACCGCGCACGAGCAGTGCCTCACTGCGTGGAACGCGCGCTGGGCGCTCGAGACGGCGCACATCGATAATGTGTTCGCGTCGGTGGACGTCATGCGCCGGCTGTTGTTCGTGGAACGGCGACTGGAGGTGGACGCGGTGGCGGCGGAGTGCATGACTGCTGGGTGTATGCGGGAGGCGCTCGATGCGATTGCGAAGAAGAGGGCGGAGATTTCGGATAATCTCCACCATTACTTCGATTTGTGATATCCACCATACCCTTACTGTAGTATACCACTGTAGAACTGTGTATTACAATCTCGAAATAAATGTACATTCATCTTGTACATATGAAAGCGAGAGACCAGTCCTAGTCCATCCACCAAGAAGATCTGTTGTTACATGCATCATTCCATTCAAAGCCATCCAAAAAAGTGGTCCGCCAGCCCATCCTCGACGCGGGTCGCCAACGCCTTCACCCCCTCGACCGCAGCAAGCTTGCACTGCGCAGGTATCTTCTTCGTCAACTCCTGATCCGCCACAAGCAAATCCCGCATCGCCGCCAACAGCGCCAACACGCTCGCCGAGCTCAGCGCATTAATCCTGCTCGACGCCGCCGCGACCCGCCAGCGCTCCTCCACCACGCCCACACACCGCCCCGCACACGCCCCCTGCGCCTGCGCACACGCGAACTTGGGCGGCGCGCGGCGCAGGCGCTCCCACAGGCTGACGAGCGACCAGTGGCCGGAAAGCAGGCGCATCACCTGCGCGTTGCTCAGCTTCGGGTCCGTCGCGAACTGCGTCGCGCCGCGGCCCGTGAGCGCCGTCTCCGTCTGCTCTCCGGTCATCACCTGGATGTGCGCGTAGTACGCGATCCCGCGCAGGCGCGCGAGCTCGTGCGCGTCCGCGGCGAGGATGGCGGGCACGCAGGGGGCGTCGCCGCGCATGATGCGCGCGGCCCACTGCGCGGTGGTCGCCTCCACGAGGGCGTCGTTGCGCGTGCGGATGCCGCAGTCGAGGATGCGGCGGAAGAGCGCGGAGGGGCAGCTGGCGATGAAGGCGGCGTCGGCAGTGACGGTGCGGAGGATGGCGGCCGTGGACCATGCCTCGAGGCTGGGGCAGCGGTATTGCCGTGTGATGCAGGCAATGAGGAGGAGGCGGTCCAGGTCCTCGTGTTCGCGGGGTTGGGCCGCACGCTCTTGGGGGCTGAGCGTAGCAGAGTGAGAATTTAGCAGAATTGTGAGGAGGGAGGGTAGTACCTGGCGTACAAGGCCCAGAGGAGGGCACGAAACTCGTCCGAATCGGCAATAAGGACCAAAGGGGCGTCCGCACGACGCGTCGCCTTGATATGACGCTGCAGGATGTCCTTCAGCACCTCGGAGGCGTCCCAAAGCAACGACCTCTGGACCTGGGACCAGCGTTATAACAGCGTCAAGAGACATGGCTCACGACTGACCTTGAAACGAATGTTTCCGACACGGATAACACAGTCGGCGGTAGCCTCTGGTCTGTAGAACTCTGGGTCATCTTCCACCGGCCCAGTCGATGCTAGACAGTCATTATCGCTGTATCCACCGGTGTCGATGCCCGAGTCTGTGCGCTGACGTTTCCGAGGACGCTCAGGAGAGTCATCGCGCGTTTCGCGGATCGTTCCCTGGTCCTGGATGATGAAGCGGGGCGGCATTGGAGAAATATGGTTTGAGGTCGTGTGTAGACTGTGTCTTTTGACTGGAGAGAACAAAAGACAAGGATGACAACAAGAATCGTGAACAAAGGCGGTGATTTGAATGTATAGCCTCTTGGGGTATCAGCGCAGAGTACAACAGCAGCACGGAAACGCGATGCAATAGGCTTTAGTGCCCAAAACCAGCCCGAGGTTGTGGTGGGCGGTGGCAAGAGGGACAATGGCGGTACCGTGTTATTATGGTTTGTTTACCCTCTTCGGCTTTTGCCGAACCATTGTTCTCGGACATTTTCTCAGTTCTGACTCTGAGTCAGAGCCTCAAAACTGCACCATACGCTCGGTACTCAGAAACAAGGTGAAAACCGCGCAGGGAATATTTGGTCTCTGCCGTCTCTCCTGCGGATTTCTTCAGCAATTATATTTACCGCGGGAGACAATCAACCTCTATCACCTCGGCGAATGCGTTCCCCGGGAGAAGTGTACAGGACTGAGCGTCTAGTCGCGGCGCTCCAGTCGGCATGGTGTCTCCACCTCTTTCATCCTTACCACCATGAACTCTCCGCCAATGTCTGCGAATTCCTTCTCGTCCGAGTCTACACTATCCTCCGAATCCTCGTCTCTCACGAATTCCGACTCCGCTGGGACTGACGTAGACTGGGTAGTTATCGGCCAAGGACCGCGAACGCCGGCATGGTATTTCCCGCGCGTCGCCTCCCCGCCGCCTGCGCCCACCGGAGTCGTGCGATGGCAAGGGCCAATCAACGTCCGTGAAGATGCACCCGACGACGTCACCCCGCGTACCAGCTGGATCTGGAAGAACAAGTGGCTTGCCCTGACGGAGACGGCGCTGGCGCTGCACATCTGGGAGGCATGTACTCAATTGTTACCCCGCTTTAACGCCGTCTGACTCAACGGCTCGCTGTCGCACAGCCCTCCCCACAGCAGGCGGTCGTTCAGTTGTCTGACGTCGTCGTCGTGGCGCGGTCGGATCTGACGCCGTACTGCTTTCTGCTGGAGACGCGCGACGGCGTGCGACGATACTTCTCGTTCAAGCACGAAGAAGAGATGCGGGGTAGGTGCCTCCCGCCAAACTCGCATGAATAGATGTCGATGTCTTGGACAGAGTGGTTGGATGATATCTCTACGCGTTCGCCAGAAGCGGCAAAGGCCTTCACTTTCGTGCGAGACAGACCAAGTGAAGCTACGCCTGCAGTGACTCAATCGCCTCCACAAGCACCCAGCGGTACGTGATCTGGCCTTTCGACCGGAACGCTATTGAAATGTCGTTTCAGCACCGCCAGGTCGGAATGTCAGGTTCGGGGACGAGCTCATCGCGACACCCCCAGCCCGCATCCCTCCGAGTCGCTTGCGTGCTATAAACATACCGCCGCGACCTCAAGTCACCCCACCGCGCCCTCCGACTTTGTTGCGTCCGGTGAAGGAGGATGTGGAATCTTCTCTCCTGACACTGTCGTCGGAAGAAGAAGACGAAGACGGGGACGATGACGATGTGGTCAGGCAAGGTTCGGTCTCCATCCAAGAGGGTAGCCCGGAGTATTGGTCGTGGAAGTCCCAATGGCTCGTCCTGACAGAGAAGAGTCTCGTATTTCGCGCAGCACGGGTCAGTAGTATTATAATCCCTCGATTCGGTGGTCCATTATATTTACTTCATCCCACTACCGCAGTGTTCCCCGCTGGCACCAACCATCCTGCCACTGAAGGACATCGTGAGCGTCGGGCGCTCCGACCGCCACCCGTACTGCCTGCTCATCAAGAAACAAGACAAGAGGCAGCGGTACCTGTCCTTCACCAGCGATGTCGATCTTTTCGGTGCGCGTTCACCTATCTCTCTCACTCGAATATCGTCTTTTAACTGAGGGATGATAGAATGGCTGGACGACATTGCGGCGCGCGTGCCAAGTAGGCCTGCCTCGCGAACGCCGAGTACTCCGACGTTCCAGATCCCCTCGCTCCAAACTCCCACCACACCTCTTGGCCCCCGATCTCGGAGAAGTCTTCCTCCTCGTCCTGCGCCGCCCGGATGGTGAACCCAGCTGTATAACTGTCTTTTGTTCTTTGTACGAATTACAATGCTCTCGATGTATTTATGACCCGACAATGGAAACACGTACCTGTACAACTCCCTCCAACCCAGTTATTTAACGGCCACCGAGGAACGCAAAAGTGAATGCATCAAGCCACCGCCCCTTGCTGCTGCTGCTCTACCAACTTGGTCTGCATGACATTAACTAGATAGCCCATATTCTCCTTCTTCTTCCCGATCGTTTCCTCCAGCGTGTCGAGATTGCCCTGGATGTACTTCACCTTGGCGGCGTAGTGTTTGTGCGCTTGGTCCCGGGTCTTTAAAGCAATTTGAATGAAAACGCGTCAGGTTTGAATGCGGGGGAGCGAAGCGGCTGCGCTACACTACGCTAACCTTTTGCACAAAGTACCCTGTCCCGACGTCGACGATGACGTGCTCGAGGTCCGACAGCCGCCCGGGCACGTAGAGTGAGTTTGTGAGCGGGACGAGGATCGTCTTCCCTTGAATCGACGTTAAATTTATTCAAAGACCGGCGGCGGTTTATTCGGTTAGTCACCCCTGTTAGCTGGCTTGATCTCAGCAACGTTCTCGATACACCCGCGGAATTTCGACTGCGCCTGCTTGAGGTGCCCGAACGAATTTGTGAGGTGATTTAATTCCTAAAAAAAAGACGCGGGGTGAGTACTTAGATGCGTTTGGGGTCGCGTGGATTGCGAGCGCGAGCACCGCACCTCGTCGAGCTGCCTCCGGACGTCGGCGAGCTGGGATACGTTCAGATCCTCGAGACTGACTTGCTGCGACATGGAGGTAGCGGATAAACGCGGTCACCGTGATGGCACCCGGAGTCGATCAGTGATTGCGGCTAGCGTCTAGGCGCTCTTCTCCTCCTCCACGATGTTGCGCTGTAGGTATCGACTATCGGTGTGTTCTGAACGCGAACTCCTCGAAATCCCGGCAGGAATGGATCACAATACTTCATCTCGATGCGACATACGGCGCGACGTGTTCAATTTTGTCGAACATCGCTCTTCGGAGCCATCTACCAGCGGAAACTGATTTTCTACAGCAAAAGGACTCCTTAGGCAACATAACTTGAGCGCAGTTTGGTCCAGGCTCGGAGCTTATCCTCGCATGTGTCTTTGAAGTGGGAGATTATTCGACATTTGGTCTCTGCGGCTCGAAAGGAGGATTGAAGCGCCGCGGGGCCGTAACCGACGGAACTCAAAATATCCTCCGTTCGGACTCCGATCCTGGTTATTGGCCTAGGTCTGCCAGGGTCTGCCTGGGTGGGAGGTGGCCCGGGTGGGTGCCAATTTGAATGATGTGTGTTCCCGTTGTGGCACTGTGCGCTGTTGCCTTCCCGTGTGGGAAGGACGCGGCAGCGGGCGGATTCGCGCTCCACCTCGCAGACTCACACTGCGTATACCTGCCGCGCCTGCTGGCAGCTCCCCACTTTACTCTCTTTCTTGTACTACGATCACTGATTCACTCTCAACCATGTTTACCCCTCCTAAACAAGACACCTCCTCAACCAGCAGCTTTGCGTCTGACGAGCACACCCTTGCATTACAGAGCTTCCTCTCTCTTGCTCAGGATGAGAAGACGCAGCAGCCCCCACTACCGCCCAGTACAATTCTCACCGGCGCAAAGTTGGCAGTCGTCTTCAGCTGCATGTTCGTCTTTTTTTCCACCTTGGCTTCGCCAGCTAACACTCGAACTGAAGGTTAATGGCCGTGCTCCTCATCGCGTTGGATCAAACGATCCTCGCGACCGCCCTCCCCCGAATCGCTTCGGATTTCGACTCGTTCTCCCTTCAAGGATGGATCTCCTCCTCTTTTGTCCTCGCGCAATGTGTCTTCCTCCTCTTCTACGGCCAAATGCTCTGCATCTTCCCCGCAAAGTGGGTCATGGTCTCTGCCATCGCCATGTTCGAGCTCGGCTCCCTCGTGTGCGCGTTGGCGCAGAACGTCGGCCAGCTTATTGCCGGGAGGACCATCTCTGGAGTAGGCGCCGCCGGAATCTGTCCGTGCTTCTACAACTCTTTCTAGCTCCAGCCGACCTAACATGACCGCCACCAGTCGTCGCCCTCATCCAAATTATCTCCCAGGTTACCCGCCTTGAGGACCGCCCGCGTCTCTTCGGCCTCTTCGGCGCGGTCTTTGGCCTCAGCTCCGTCATTGGCCCGCTCATAGGCGGTGGCCTAACGGACCACGTCTCCTGGAGATGGTGCTTCTGGTGCGTTATTCTCCATTTTCCGGAATGGTCATGCTTATCTTGCATCAACCAGGCTCAATCTCCCCCTTGGCGGCGTCTCCGTCGCTGGCGTGCTCCTCCTCCTCAAGGCGTCCCCCCCGCTCGGGTCCGACCCCAACAAGCGCGGGCTCCGCGACGTCTGCAACCAAATCCTGCACCTCGACTTCGTCGGCGCGACGCTCGTCGCCGGCGCCGTAACAACCCTGGTCCTCGCCCTCCAGTGGGGCGGGAACACAAAGGCCTGGGGCGACAAGGCCGTCATCATTGTCAGCTTCCATCTTCCTCTCATGTCCTTTCCTGCTGTGATTTGACTAACTAGTCGGCCGACCCAGTGCTTCGTTTTCGCAGCCCTCCTGACCGTGGCGTTCATCTCATGGGAGATTCACCTCGGTGAAACCGCCATGGTCCCCACCAGCATATTCAAGTCGCGCTCAATGTGCGTTGTACTTTATTCTCATCGCTGAATGCTGAACAATCCCATTCAACAGATACGCCCTACTCATATTCGCCTTCCTCACGCGGTTCTCGCAGCTTATCTTGTCGTACTACATCCCCATCTTCTACCAAGCCGTACGTGGGCACAGCGCGACCAAGTCTGGCATCGACCTCCTCCCCTTCATGCTCGGCACGGTCATCACCATCGTCAGCGCCGGGCAGCTCGTCGGCCAGTGGGGGTATTACTGGCCCTTCCTTGTCGGCTCGCCCGTCTTCCTCGCCATCGGCTCTGGCCTCCTCTACACCCTCTCCACTACCACCACCGCCTCCGCGCTCGTCGGCTTCCAGATCCTCGCCGGCGTAGGCCTCGGGCTCGGGATGCAAAACTCGCTCATTGCCATCCAGGTCGAGTTCCGCACCCTCCCCAAGCTCCTGGGGCAGGCGACTTCCATGGCGAGCTTTGCACAGTTCCTCGGCGGCACCCTGGGATTGAGCGTCGCGGAACCGATCCTTGCGTCCCAGCTCACGAAGAACCTGCTTAAATACGCGCCGGAGGCGCCCGTGGCGATCGTCAAGGAAAGCCCGACGGCGATTTGGAGTAAATTGCCGAAGGAGATGATCCCGGGCGTGGTGCGCAGCTATACGGAGGCGCTGAAGATTGTGTTCCTGGTGGGGGTGCCGGTAGCGGGCCTTGGGCTTATTGCCGCGACGATGATTGAGAATTTGAGGATTGTGAAGACGGTGGTGCCGCCTGTGTCTGGATCTGTGGATTCACTTGCGACGACGACGGATATGGAGAAGGGGTCGCGCGGGTCGCATTTGTAGGAATATGTCCACTCTGATCGCATTCCTGCCATACTGTAGCGCATCAGTCACCTACCAAGTTTCTCTGCCCCCTGGGACCTGCTTTGGTTTTCTGACGGGACTCTGGGAAGATACCGATTAAGACCCGAGTGAATATGTATGTAACATGATCCGGCACACCCTTTGAGGCTCTGACCCACTGAGCTTCGGGAAGATACGCATTTTATGACTGCGCACCACTGCTTTGAGATCTACTTCCGAACCTCAAGTCTTCTGGACCACACAATACCGTAGGCCAGAGTTTATCAGAGGGCTTTCCCACGGTTCGAGCTTTCCTCCCACGGTTCGAATCCCTAACTCGATGCCGGAGAAAAATGAGCTCGACAATCAGGGAGTTAAGCGTGAGCCTCGAGGCGACGTGTTCAATTTTGTCGAACAACGAATCCTCGGACCCCGTCACAAACTACCCAAGGCGTGGAAAACTGATGAGTCACATATAGGGCGTACTCAGCGAGGGCGAGCGCGCCAATGGACGTCTTGCCCGCCGGGAAAGTTCAACTTCTCATGCTCTTTCTTCGGCTGCCCGTTGTCGGTCTTTTCGAGCCATCTCGAACACTGCCTGATGCGAGGAAACTGGGGAAATTTGATCTCCCGGCAATTAGGACGGAGGACCTACTCGAACTTTCTTGCCCAAGGCTTTTATGAGATTGAGGAGTTGCGTGGAAATGCATTCTCCATTTCTGACGTGGCGTAAGTCCAGTTAGAGTCGCTTAGATTGCGAAAGCAGTTTTTGAAAGCCTAGGCAACATCTCAGAGCGGGACCAGTGATTTGAACAGATTGGCTACACCTTGTATCGCTCAACGGTAGCATCTATAGGCCATGAGCTACCCGTCTCTTCCAAGTCATCCAGAATGGCGCTGAGATCAGCGATGGAACGGACAACGTGAGTTGGGGCACTTGGAGGAGGAAAGCGATGAGGTCTTGAATCCTCGAGGCTGCAGCATTTCAGACGCAAGGATGTCTTTACTTTTACATTTCGGTAATTGGGAATCGATGGAGGGGCCAAATTTGAGCCGAGGTTAACGAAAAAAAACACGTTTGGTTCGACGCGACGCGTTTGTTTGTTCAGGCTTGATGTCACATCTCTTCCCCTTCCCTCACTCGTTTGGTACGCCTTTCAAGTTTCGAGCCTTATCTTTAGCCGTATCTATGCATTCGATGAAGCAGACTCAACGGGCACTGTGCGCAGCTAGTGCGGTACTGCTTAGACGACGTAACCCGCCACGTGTAAACCACGAATCTCTCTTCATCCCTCGACCGTGTTGAAAGGCACCCATGGATCTGACTGGCAGCACCACGGAAAGCTACTGGCGGCGAAATCGAGTGTTCCTTGAATCCTCGGGTTACAAGCTTCGCCCCAAATTCCACCCCGGCTTCGCCACAAACATCAAGGAACTGAGCAAAACAGCACTCAAGGATTACAGAGCCCGTCACTTCGTGCGTCTATCGATCCCATACCTCACGTTGTCTGATTTTGTTTAGCATCCACATATAATGGATGCCGAGCGCATCTCCGACGGACAGAAGGTCATGCTGAAATGTGTTTCCAACAAAGCTCACCCCGACGAGGTCAAGATAGCGCAGTTGTTCTCATCTCCGCCTCACGCGGGAAATCCAAGGAACCACTGTGTTCCCATTCTTGATGTTCTTCAGGACCCCGACGACGACGACAAAAGAGTACTCGTGATGCCCTTTCTCCTGCCGTTTCACCGACCCGGGCCCGTTTTCGATACAGTTGGGGAGGTCATCGACTGCTTTCGGCAAATATTTGAGGTAAATCTGAATCTCAACACCCCACAATACTCCTGTGTGCACTGTGAACTGTGATGCTAGGGCCTGCAATACATGCATGAAAATTTTGTTGCCCATCGGTTCGTTTCTCCGCGCCCATTGTCCATTCGCCCGACCGAGTATTACAGAGATTGTGGTTCCAACAATATTATGCAAGAAGCTATACTGTATCCAGCGGGGTGTCACCCTGTGAAAACCTGGATGGATCCCTTGCTCGAAGAATCTTCGCATCCTATCACTCGCACTGAATGTTGGCCGCGTTACTACCTCATCGACTTCGGCTTGTCTTGTCAGTACAACCCCAACGACGGTTTGCCTTTCGAGGAGGTCCGCCTCGGCGGCGACAGGTCGCCACCGGAACATGATTACATCGCCTGCAATCATTTCCCAACCGACATTTACTTTCTGGGCAACATCTTGAAACAAGAATTTGTGTACTCCACCGGTCCTTACCGCTCTGGATTCCGGTTTGTTCGTCTTCGTATATTTCAAACTTCCAGGATCGCTTCTGAAATTCCGCAGACTCCGTTCAAACACAAACCGTTGCGGTTCATGACGCATCTCGTTCACGAGATGACCCAGGAGAACCCCGCGGATCGACCGACGATCGGTGAGGTGATCCAGCGGTTCGACAAACTGTGTCGGAAGCTGGGGTGGTGGCACCTGCGCCGTTCCGGAGAGTATACGTTCTCTTCACGGTGGCTCCAGTGGCTCAAGAGAGCGGTCACGCGGGTGCCTGCGCTGCCTCCGTACACCCCTCCACCAGCAACGCCTCTGAGCGTAGAGATGCAGGCATTCTTTACGCAGACAGACCAAGTTGCTGTAATTTACTAGGTTCGTCTTCATGTATGAGCACTCACCCAGGACCCGGGCCCCAAATCTGGCTTGGCGAATAATACCAAAGCACCTGAGACTCCCAGATAATCCGATTTATTTCGTGGTTACTTACTCCTCAGCTTGCGGGCCATGGTGGAGCCTATGGACATCGATACACGCGCTGTAATTTATTCAGGGTCTTCGTGTCTCAGTGCTTATAATATTAAATTTGCATGCGACTCGGACGTTGAGTTTCAGGGATGACGGGGCAGGTTGAATTCCACAGGCGCCGTGGTCCTTTCAGTTCCAGGTGGATAATGGTAGGTGTATTCTGGACGCGACCTCTACAAAGCCCCAACAGGCATGCATCAGAATGGTTCTTGTTTCCGATGCTCGACCTTTTCGATTTTGTTTTGATTTTGTTGCGATTTTGTCGAGTTCAACTCGCAAATTTCAAAAATGATTAGGATGTCTTAGGCAAATGGCTGCAGCCTGACCATCTTGGCGGTCTATCCTATCACTACCTCCTCCCAATTGCAGCCAGTTTTGATGAGTGGGACGCCTTACGCCTAGTAAAATATTGTGGCAGTGCCGTCCGTGGGAGTTTTGCGGCCATCTCCTTCCTTCTCGCCATCGCTTCCACTCGAATTCCACAACTTTCTACTGACGCTCAGTCTACGCAAGATCATGGCTGTTTCCCTTCCTGTGTCAGGCTTGGACTTTCTGGCTTCCGCCATCGGATTCTACGGTTTTCTGACGCTCAACTTGATGTGCGCAAACTCACGCCTACGTTCCTTCCTGTCTTGGACTTGTACTTGGATCTCAGCACGCCCAGACTCCTTCATATTCCTGGCGCAGCGTGACCGTTCGGGATCCATTGCGTCATAGTTTTTCAGGGACCCAGTTCCGAAAGGGACACACAGCGGGCATGATATTATCCAGACTTATCCGGTACCGTGCATCGCGCTTTCCTCGCCGCTGCTCGCATAGCCCCTCTCAGAATGCGCCCACGCGTGTCCACCATGGCCGACGACGTCAACACACCACATCGTGACATGCGGCCGCAGCGCTGGAACGTGCGGGAAGGAGGGGAACGTGAAGAGGGTCGTCATTGCCGCGGCGACTTGCCGAACACAGGTATGTGTGCGGGGCCCTCGAAACGCTTGTGTACATCACTCATCCATCTATCAGGGGGACAACAGCAGGTCAGTTTTTGGGCCGAGCCAGAAGAATAGCTACAGGTTGAATGGAACTTGGAGCTCAAATTTGGAATCAGACAGTCTGCTCGCCGACGCCATGGTCTCCTCCTCTGCGCGGAGCGCATTGACCCTGGTTCGTCCCTGCCCCTCCTCGCCACTGTCCGCCATTTCGCCTTCCGCTTCGACACGTTATAATCACGGTGTTTATTGAACCAGATTTGCGGTACCTACCTAAAAATTCGAGGTGAACGGTGGCGTTTCGCGTCTGGCCCGGGCCCTCCTCCTCTCACAGAACGTTCCCGCTTGTCAAGGGATCGCGGATCCCTCAGGACCTCCCGATTGCGATTGGGCCGACGCGTCATCGTCCAGGCAAGGTATAAAGGTTTGTCTGCGAGGCTACTTTCTTCAGACTCCCTCCTTCCATCTCACAACCTCGCAAACACTCGACTCACTTCATCCACCACAAGTATGCTTTCCACCTTGACCCTCTGCGTCGTCCAACTGGCAAGTACATTGTCCCATCGATGGAGATTCAACCTGACTGAAGGTTTCCTAGCTTGCGCTCAACAGTGTTGTTGCTCTCGGACCGGCCGCTGTCAACCTACGCACTGCCGCCAACTACGCGATTTTGTCGAAGGCCGGAGTGTCCACAGTGGCGCCCTCCGTGATCAGTAAGTCTCTCAATCTGGAGTGTATCCATCCATCTGACGGACGAACTTCTCAGCCGGCGCAATTGGAACTAGTCCCATCGCTGCAACAGGCCTCACTGGGTTTTCTCTCACTGTCGACCCGACGGGGCAATTCTCCACCTCAGCCCAAGTCTCCGGCCACCTCTTTGCTGCGTCTTACTCCGCACCTACCCCCGCCACTCTTACCGTCGCCATCGGCGACATGGGGACGGCGTTCACCGATGCGACCGGCCGCGTGAACCCCAATTTCAGCAACCTTGCCAGTGGTTAGTTCCGCCTATAATTGATTATCTAGCTCGCATTGAATATAACTTCCCCAAGGTGCCATCGGCGGGCTTGTTCTAGTGCCTGGGCTCTACAAATGGACCAGTGCGGTCACCATCGGGAGCGATGTGACTATCTCTGGTACCTCCACAGACAGTGCGTCCACACACATTTTGTTGGCGACCCCACTCATTAGTTGTTGACGCAATATTACAGCTTGGATTTTCCAAGTTGCCAGCACGCTTAACGTCGTGGCGGGTAAAAAGGTGGTCCTCGCCGGCGGTGCACTCCCGCAGAACATCGTCTGGGTTGTCAGCGGGTCGGTCACCGCCGCTGCTGGCGCGCATCTGGAGGGTGTCATTCTGGGCAAAACATCGATCAGTCTTCTGACAGGCGCGACGGCGAATAGCAGGCTCCTGGCTCAGACCTCCGTGGCGCTCCAGAAAGTACGTGAAATGATCATTATTCGACTCTGTGGATATTGATCCCACTCGTCAGGCGACTGTGAATAATTGAGCAGCATGTACTCACCTATGCACTTCATATCTGTATATTTCCCTCTGTGATAGCCTGTAGCCTTGTTTTGAATTCGATTAGCTTGTGTTCAGCGAAGTTCAAGACCGAAGGATGAATGGGACTCCTATCAAACTCGAATTTTATGCGCTCTGATTCACCCACAAATACTCGTAGACTTGGGTGCTGTACACGAGTAAGTTAAACTGGCTCGAGATGCTCGGATATTGTCTCGAGTCGTAAATGAAAACGGTACTACTTAAAGTCGAGTCACGGGTCACGCGACGTGACAGACGCGTCTCTCCTCTGGGGCCACAACCCCTCCTTGTCCGCTGAGGCCGCGACAGAACAACCGACCGTATCCGTGCACGCTCTTGAGCAATATATACTACCAATCCCAACGCGGCTCGACCCCCCGTGCCCCCACGGTTGCAAATTGCACACCACTAGCCCACTGTCAAACCTCAATATCGCAGTTTCTCCAAAGATTCACGGTCGAGACTCGACCCGGAGTGGTTCAGATTCGCCAGAGTAAATGCATGGAGGCAGCCGAGCTATGCCTCAAAGATGACAAGCTCTGGGGAAATGGATGTCAAGTCCGCCCAGCAACCTGCCGAAGATATGTATGTGTGGGCCGACCTCGGAGTGCTCGTGTGCATCGATAACTTACGCCAGAACATCAGATCTTTTGCCTCGCCTTTGGGCTGGACTGGATTATTGACAGGTCGAATGGAACTCGAAGATATTTCGCAGGGTCTCAAATTTGGAATCGGACACTTCGCTCCCCGACGCCATTGTCTGTTCCTCCGTGCGGAGGTTCTCAACCTCTGCTCGTACTTGCCCCTCACCGTCACTCTCCGCCATTTCGCCTTCCGCGTCGACCTATTGTAATCACGGTATCCATCGGCCCAAATCTGCGGTTTCTACCACAAAATTTGAAGTGAACACTGGGGTTTCCGGCTAGTTCAGGCGTCCTCCTCTCACAGGTCGTTCGCGCTTGCCAGGGGTTCAAGGACATCATTGGAAATTACGCTTGCAATTGGAGCCATGTGTCATCGTTCAGCGACGGTATAAAGGTTCGTCTTGTTCGGCGAGACTACTAATACTTTCCTTAGCCTCCCTCTTTCCAGCTAACGCCATCTCAGACCACCTCACCTACTACCGCAAGTATGGTCCCACCTTAACCCTCTGTGTCCTCCAACCGGCAAGTTCATCGTCCCATAAATGAAATCAATCTCACAAAGTGTAACAATTTGTAGCTCGTGTTCCCCCACTGTCGACTCCACTGACAATTCGCCCCATCGACTCAAGTCGCTGGACGCTCCTTGCCGGGCGTCCTACTCCGCGCCGACCCTTGCCGCTCTCATCGTCGCAATCGACGGCATCTTGACCGCTGCGGCCGATGAAGAGCCGGTCCTCGGCGGCGCCCTCGCTAAAAACATTGGCTGGGTCGTCATCGGGTCGGTCAGCGGTTCCGTCGCCGCCGCCACCGGTGCGCATCTTGAAGGCGTTGTTCTCGGCAAGACGTCGATCAACTTGCTGACAGGCGCGACGGGAAATAGCAGACTCCTGGCTCAGACCGCTGCAGCGCTCCAGAAGGTACGCGGGATTCGCGTTTATTGGCTCGGTTCTTCTGGTACTGATGCCACTTGTAAAGCTACTGCGAAAAATTGAACCTATCTATGCAATCCATCCGTGTACCTTCCCCTCTGTCAGTCGCATTGATCGCCTCGTTTTCAACTCATGTAATTTGGCTCGAGCTGTCATCAATCTGGGGGCGAGACTTACTGATTACGGAGGGTGACGCTGTGGACACTCCGCTCGCGGACAAGCTTCCGTTGTTGGCAGCAGTGTATTGGTCCGAGAGCGACGACAGCGATGAGCGTGAGTTACAAATTTGAAACCTGCTTCAGTGAGGTTAATTCAACTAAGGGATGGTGCACTTACCAGTTGAAGGACACAGAGGGTTAAGGTGGAAATCATGCTTGTGGTAGTAGAAGAGGTCGGACTGAGAGGGCGTTAGCTGGAAAGAGGGAGGCTGAGGAAAGTATTAGTAGTCTCGCCGAACCCGACAAACCTTTATACTACCATGGCTGGATGATAACACGTTGTCCCAATTGCAGTCGGAACGTCCGATGGTACATTCTGTGCAAGGAGGATGCCTGACCTAGACGGGAAACCCCACTGTTCCCCTCAAATTATGTCGTAGATATACCCCAGATTTGTTCTAATAAATACCGTGCTATCGTCGGTCGAAGTCGAAATGGCGGAGAGTGCTCGCACTTGCTCTGAACCGACTCGAGTCGCGTAAAGACGCGTCCAACAGTGCGCTGTGCCGCCGTACACACGAACAGTCACGTCGTGACAATCAATCTCGGCCTCAACTCTCACCGTCATGCCCGAACGCATATGGCGTCTTTATTGAGTCCCTACTCAATCCGCGGTTCTCTGGAACCCGCTTGTCGGTCCGGCCTCCAAATCACTCCTTCCGAAGTATTCTCTCTCTCCATGGACTTCGACTTATTCAGATTCACGCTCCGCCGGTCGAACATTGTCAAATCCCTTGTGTCTCGGTACCAACCGCGATGCCGTCGATTCAAACACTGCTTTGAAACAGGGCCATAATCATAAACCTATCCGTTTATGACGAACCAGCAAGAACCATTGCGCATACATACGCGCAGGCTCTATTCCGCGCACGACCCACGGCATCCGGTGTCTTCTGCGTCATCGGACAACAGCGGACGACCCTGAACAGCTCTGAACGGACGGGCTTACGGACTCTCGTAAGATTGCTCCACCTTCAATTTTCTTTTTCTTCAACCATTGCGGTTCAACGTTCAACCCTCTCATTTTCTGGGTTTTCTCTTGTCATTCACTTGACAATAGTTTCACCAAACCTTCACCATTTTTTAAGAGCCTTTCACTGGCAGCTGCGCCGTCTTCTGCCGTCATTCAGTAGCGCCGGGCGGGGATCAACGATTTTCATCATAGATTTTTCTACGTTGGAAGACGTTGAACCGGGTCGCAGTTGCCACGTAACAGGGTGTGTAGGCGTCGCCAATGGGTAGTCGCGGCTTGACCACTTCCTTCATCCCTCTTCCCTCGAGGTCGACTCCTGCATTTCTTTGTTGAAGGGCGGGACCCAGATGGCTACTTCCAACGTCATAGATCCATTCCTAGTTTTATTCGGGTGCGTTTCAATGCTCTGGAGCAAATGTCCAGCGGCTGATTGACTTGACCCTAGGGTGCAGCTAGCATCGTCGTGGGTCAACATGATGCTTTACATGCTGGAGCTTGTTATGTGCTTTCGCTATTTCCAACGCGCCGCGCGTCCTTTGCCTCACAAGATTGGGGTCGGAGCCATGGTCTTATTCGACACTCTGTGCACCATGTCTGTGAATGCGAACGTCTTCGTCATTCTTCTGGGCTTCTTCGGGAAAGAGTCGTTCATGGCGGTCCTGATCCCCACTACAACCACGATTTTTTTCACCTACCTCACTGCGATGGTCGAACAGTTGTTTTTGTGTCACCTTTACTTCATTCTGTGAGTCTTATTAACCCTATGAATAGTGTCTCAGCGCTGAAGCACGCTTAGATCAAGGCGCCGAGTCGTCACCATGATTTTAGTCCTGCTCGGAGTAGTCCATGTCAGTCTTACCACCTAACCCTCCAGGCTCGCTTTTCACTCGCTTTTTTCAAGCTCGCCTTTTCGTTCGCCGGTGGAATTATGGTTCAGACTGCCCCATTTCTTAGCCGATTGACGTTCACTATCACCGCGTACGCTTTATCCAGTGTCCGCCTTTCTGCGACCCATTTTGAACCATTTTCAACAGAATTGGCGCCATCTTGTGTGCGGTGAACGACCTTCTCATTGCAGGCTGTCTGGGATACGAGCTGCACATGTCTCAAGTCAAGAAAAGTCAATCCGGCACCCCGAAGTATGGTATATATGATTCCATCGCCGTCTGCTAACCGTGAGCCTAGCTTGCTGCGCCGGATGACAATCCTCAGTCTCTCCTCGGGTGCCCTTGTCGCGTCAACTACCTTGTTGATGCTGATCTTGCTCTTGAAGGGCAACAGCGGCAAGTCTCCTAATGGTTTCTGTGGCATACTAATCATTCTGTACGACAGCATACGATTTCTTCTTCGCGTGCCAGGGCCGTGTGTACGCTCTCACGCTGCTCGTCAACTTTCTATCCAGCTCATCTACTGGATCGTCGGCGAGTTCTTCATTGGACGGCACGAGGGATGCTATGGTCTTCCATGGCCAGTCTGCCGAAAAAAAGCCCGCACCGTCGCTCTACTCGAACTTTGTGCGCATATATTACTCGCGGACACTCAATATGCATTCTGACCTGATTACTACAGAGTGAGGACTCGATAAACAAGGAGCTGCCTCCTCTCCCGTTCACACCCACTATCACTATGGCCTCCCCCCGGCTGTTCACTTCCACGGACCAATTTGCGTCGCCTTACTCCGCTCCTTACTCCGCTCCTTACTCCGCCTCTTCGCTACCTGTATAAGTACTTGTGACACTCCGTGTGGACTCTGGACTAACTGTAGCTACTTTGCAATGGATTTGGTCGCTCGAGAGTATTACTGATCCTCGACAGTCGACATGCTCTCGAACCATGCACCTCAACGCGCAGCGTCGCTGAAACTTGCCTGATATTTCCAACCAATGAATGAACGCGAGGATGAGTTAGCTTCACATCCCTATCGGCAGCGATACGTCTTATCCTCTGCAGGAAATAATTTTACTGTTGGAAACTGGGCATCACTGGTAAATTGAACCGTGGGAATGTGAAATGATGGTTCAACTCTGGTTCAAGTTGAGTTTGGCGCATTCGATACCTAATTGTCCCTCAGACTGAGTCCAAGAGGCTCTTGCAGCTCAACTACATACGATTCTTCTGCGGGTCACCCTGAGTTAGTCATGTTATTGCGGCGTACCGAATTTCGCGCGTTGTATGTCCTTGTTGACGTGTCGAGACCTTTTTCAGGGCCATCTGATGTGCACATTGTGACTTTGCGCAGCCATCTCCGCCAGTCTCCGCCTATCTACGCAGCAGGATTTGGACGGCCTAAACGGCATTCACTCGGGGAAACTGCGCCAGCGATGCTTGACCCAACTCTCAAGTCGCCTCTTCTCCCTCAGCGACACACCTCAGAGTCGTTCTCCACGCGTCGTCGACCCTCAAGAGGTCTCCCTACACGCGTACGCTGGTTCGTTGGCTATGCCATCGGTCTGGCATGGGTCTTTTACTCGTGGCGAAACTGGAAAACCGTGCAGTCGAACTTGGACTCCTTCTATTCGAGTGTCACCAGCCCGGAAGACATTTGTGCCGGTTCCACAGTTTCTCATGCGGGGCATATTGGGTTGAAGGGCGATAGCGAGGATGAGCCCAAGCGCTTGTTCTTCTGGTGAGCCTTCCCAGAAATAATTGCCGTGTCTCCCAACCCATAACCCACCACGCGTCCAGGTACTTCGAGGCCGAGCACGACGCTGCAAATGCTCCCATAATGTCTGGAAGTTTCGCGTTCTCTCGTGGTTTATCTCACCTGCGCCTTAGACTTACCATCGGCGGTGGCCCAGGGACGAGCGGGATGCTTAACCCGATGTCCGCCCAAGGCCCTTGTCTTGCGGTGGAAAATGGAACAGTCCCGAACCCAAATCGATGGACAGGTGCGGACGAGTTGTACTTCAAAAGGCTCGCTGACTTGTTTTGCAGAAAACTTCAATTTAATCGCCCTGGATCACGTAGGCCCTTTGACTCCTTCATGCGCACTAGTTCTCATGACATCTTTTACTTCTAGCCTGTTGGTGTCGGCTTTTCCTACGGAACCCTCGTCAACAACAGTCGAACCGCCGCCGTCGACGTATATGACTTCCTCCAAAAGTTCTTCCGTCTATTCCCTCACCTTTCACAGTGAGTTTTCCTTCTTCTCTAGATCCACGAGTTCGGTGTTGACCGGCGGGCAGAAACCAATTTATTCTCTCCGGAGGGTCGTACGGCGGCGTGTATGTTCCCCACATCGCCACCGTGATCCACGAGCAGAATCTCGAGCTCGCTAAAGGAAAAGGCGCTCCCGGTACCATTCCCATTAACCTCGAATCCATGATGGTCAGCAACCCCGTCTCGGTGCGTGGCCATTCCCTTCGTCAGATTGAATGACTTCGTTTATGGCCACCGATTCAGGACGCGACTTCGCACTTTGCATGGCTGCTGCAGATGCGGTGCTATAACGTCCCGGACATGTACAATGCGTCGACCTGCGCGGAGCTGTTCGAGGTGCTTCCGACTTGTCTTGACAGTATTCGGTTCGCGCAGGAGGGGCCTTGGGTGCCCGAGCGACATGCCGCGGCGGAGCAGATATGCAACCGCCTCCAAGACGGTGACAGACACGGTACCGTCACTGAAGACGTGCGTCGGAAGGTGAGTGGTCCCAAATCCATCCTGGCATACTTATCATACTTATGATTGAACAACCATCCTCTAATAGTGCTACTCCAAGGAGCCCCTTGGGTGTCTCCCGCCCTCCTTTGAGTGGACGACATCTTTCTTCAGTCGGCCCGAGACCAAACGTGCTCTGGGCGTCCCGGACCACGTTAATTTCACCGCGCTCAGCGACGCGGTCAGCGATGAGTTCCAGAAGTACGGCGACATGTAAGCTTTCCTTCCTTGTACAGTCTCTGCCCAGATTCTGATGGAGATTCTCAGTATTCAACCGGCGTACCTCTTGTACACCCCGCTCTTAACCGCCGGCATTCGCCTCCTGCGTGCGTTTTCGCATACCAAATTTCGCATAATTATGTGGCTTAATTTAGGTGTTCACAGATTACGTCGGCGCTCAAGACGCGAACTGCGCCTGGCCGGGGGTCCTCTCCTTCGTATGTTGCCCTTGTCTCTGCCATCCAGAATCCCGCGCAACTGATAATCGATTCTATCCAGCTCAAACTCCTCCCATCTCCCTTCCAAGCCGAGTTCCTCCGCGCGCCTGACGTTCCGTGGCCCACAGCAGAGGACGCGACCATCCGCGTGATTGGCGACGGTGCAGGGAACATGACCTACATCTTAGTCGCGCAGGGCGGGCATTTTGTACGTACTTTCCTGGCACTTTCGCGTTTCCTTCGCGTTGACCGAAGAAACGCAGGTCGCCCGAGATCAATCCGCGCTCGTTAAATCGATCGTGGACCACTGGGTGCCAAATGCGCCGTTTACTTAGGCTTGAGCGCGTAAAAGTGGGCGGAGGTCGAAAGTGTTGCGCAGTCGGATTGTTGTAATAATCTATTACTGATGTTCACGACCAAATTATATCGTGGAAGTTCGCTCATCGTTCTCGGTTCCACTGCCTCTGGTGGTCGCGGAGGCTCCTGGCTCGCCACTCAGTTGGTAAATAAGACTATTTCCGAACGATCACCGCCATCATCGGCTGCCAAACTTTTAAAGTCCGACAACAGCTCAGAACAGCCCTCCACACCGCTTTTTTTGCTGAGCTCCATTCCGCCGTGATACCACCTCAAGACTTGCTGTATCTGTACTTCCCTGGACCTCAACTTCCCTTCAAGTTCCAACTGTGGCGCTCAAAAAAGATATCCGTGCACTGGCTTCAAATAGAATATCCGCGCACTGGCTTCAAGTTGCTGGGCTGAGGGCTCGTGGTTTCGTCGTCGTTCCGACTAGCCACATCAAATCGCAGAGCTCCGTCCCCCGGAGCGGAGGGATCTACAGCCCTCAAGACTATACCCGAAATCCGATTTGGCCATGGCCCATCACGCTCCACTGCGCCGACTCGCGTTTTACTTGTGGCCTGCGTTGTGGGCGTCTAGTACGCAGTCCTCCTCAGTCTCTACGCTGGCCACTACAGTCTCGCCCTCCCCAAGCAACCCTGCTCCCAGTCCAAGGAATTGGAAGCAGACTATTTTTCATCACTATCCTTGACTCTTGCAGGGAGTTTATCTTCGCCGGACAATATCTTCGCTCCTGCTAGCAATCCTATTCTCGAACCAACATGGTGTGTTATCCAAGCAGCTTTTATCCATACACGCTCGCGCCCTTCTGACCGAATCCTTCGCTGTTCTGTTGTCCTTCCTCAGACCTCACTGCTCGGGTTCTTGCTACTCCAGGGCGCAACGGCTGCCATGGTTAAATCAGCCCCGACCTCACTTGCAGTGAGCTATCAATTTGAATCACTTGTTTTGACGACGATTACTTATTATGAGTTTCAAGTCGCCTCACAGCAGTTGAACATCCTCTGGTTGGAATTCACGATTTCCGTCTGAGTAGTCGGAAATGTGGTTAGTTTTCCAGTCATTCCATGCTAAGGAAGTACTAGGTGAAATCCAAAAGGTCTTGACCACATTGAACTTTCTCCCTAGTTGTTGAACTTCATACTCGGAATACCAGTCTGAAACTTGGAAAGCAGTCAGAACGGGTGAGTTTTCAGCTACTTTCTCAGTGGAAATTACTGGAAAATTACCGATGGACCTCACCTACCCCATATATGTTTTTGCGGGTACCATGCTCCTCCTCCTCAACTCCACTGTCATTTTATGTTCAACTTTCAACCAATCTCGCCTCTGTAGCCTTCCTTCCCATCGATTTCCTCTTTCGACATCTCAGCTTGGCGCGCCATTGTCTTGCCTCGTTCTTGTAGCCGCGCTGTATTTTCCTTTGGTTGAATGAATTCTTTGTTGGAAAAACAAAAAGGAGATCAGTCGTCACGCTGTGACACCCTCGGTAAAAACTTTTTAAAAAGAACGGCTCCGTTGGCTGCAGTTATCCTCACGATGGACCTCCAAACACTCTCAAATCTATTCGCTGCCACGCTCAGCAGCGACCCTAATGCCCGCCGCTCTGCAGAGCTGCAGATTCGCAAGGCAAGTCGTCTTCTTTAATGGGCTCCAATGAATCTAAGCCTTGGATTAGGTTGCAAATGAAACAGGCATGCTTGCCGCCCTCCTCCAGATAATCGGCGCAGACAGCATCGATATCGCAACCCGCCAGGCCTGCTCTGTCTGGCTCAAGAACCGCGTCCAGTCAAACTACACTTTGGACGCAGCAAGCCGTCGCCCTGACCAAGCACTGGTGGCAACCTCTGACCGCGACGCTCTTCGCGCGAGCCTCCTCCCCCTCCTCGCCGCTTCGCCGTCTCGCTCTATCACCGTCCAGCTCGCGAGCGCGCTCAAGACCGTGGTGGCCCACGACTTTCCCGACCGATGGCCGGGCCTCGTTGATTCGATCAAGGGGATGCTGAGCAGTGGTGAGATTGGCCAGGTGCATGCGGGGTGTGTCGCCGCGTTGGAGAGTGTGCGAGCTTTTAGGTGAGTGGCTGCTTGCCTTTGTTCTGTGATGTGCGCGTGCCCTCCTGCGCAGCCGCACGCGCCGCGTCGCTGTTTATCTCTATGGATGGCACGCGATCTGTCTGTTCTTCACTCTCGTGCTGGAAGAGTACGCAGGGGGGTGCACTGAAGCCGAGGCGTACGCGCGGCCGCGCCGTCTCCATGTCCATATCGATGGTGGTGCGGTCTGCGGTGACGACGAGACGCGAACGAGCGCGCGTCCACTGGCTTCCTATTCTGCTTCAAAATTCCTACCCTCCCCATCGTATTGACAAATTTCCAGATTCCGCCAAAAAGCGGACATTCTCCCCTCCCTCGTGGCCGCGCTCTTCCCCACGCTCGTGGACATTGCGGCACAGATGATGCAAAATCCATTTGCGTCTGCTGGCGATCGTGGGTTTTCTTTCTCTGTTGCGAGAGAACGAGGACGCTAATTTTATTTTACCAGCCAACCACCCTATCCCCGCCCTCCTCCACCTCATCCTCAAAACCTACAAGACCTCCATCGTCGTACACCTCTCCCCGCACCAGCAGAGCGCAGAGAGCCTCGTGCCCTGGGGCCGGCTCCTCTTTGGCGTCGTCTCGGCGCAGGTGAGTACTTGTCATTACCGCTTCGTCAAGTCCACGTTTTTACCGTCTTGCCCAGATCCCCCCCGAGGCGGTACCGGCGGATGAAGACGACCGGGAGCGGAGCGAGTGGTGGCGCGCGAAGAAGTGGGCGTATGGCGTCCTCGGGCGCTTGTTCCATCGGTGGGTCTCCTACCCTTCAAATAAATAAACGACTGATTGACATACGCGCTCGCAGCTTCGGCAACCCCTCGCAGCTGCCCACCGCGCTGCAGCCCGCCTACGCCGGCTTCGCCGCGCACTTTGTCAGCGTCTTCGCGCCGGAGATACTCGCGATCTACCTGCGCCAGGTCGAGCTGTGCGTCAAGGGTGAGGTGTGGATGAGCAAGAAGTGTCAGTATCAGGTGTTTGTGTTTTTTACCGAGTGGTGAGTCGCGTTTCTTTGAAGTGAAAAACAAGAAGAAAACTGATGATGTGTTTGTGCGTTAGTATCAAGCCGAAATCGACGTGGACGCTGCTCAAGCCGCACGCGCAGACGCTCGTGGAGACTTTCGTGTTCCCTCAGCTATCGTTCAACGCGGCGAGGCAGCAGCTGTGGGAGAGCGACCCGGTGGATTATGTGCGGGTGTCGGTTGGTGAGTCGCGCGGTTGATTCTGTGTTAGCTATGCTGACTACCTTTCCACAGACGAATACGAGTCCTTCGCGACGCCTGTGTCGGCGGCGACGACGTTCCTGTTCTCACTCGCGAGCAACCGCACCAAGACCACGTTTATGCCGATATTGACGTTTATCAATTCGATTTTGAGGTCGTGAGTGGTCGTTTTACTTCTTTCCTCCTCCGCTCTGCTCCCGACTCGTTCCCTGCCCTGCCCCCTTTACTCCCGACTCCCTGCCTGCCCGCGCCCGTCTCAATTTGCATGAACGAATGCTAACCACCACCCTCCCCCAGCAACGCCCCTCCCGCACAGCGCTTCGGCGCGCTCAACATGACCGCCGCGCTGGGCCCGTGGATCCTGCGGCACCCGGACGTCGCGAACGGCATGGAGCAGTTCGTACTGCAGTTTGTCGGCCCCGAGTTTGGGAGTCCCGAGGGGTATATGCGGGCGATTGTGAGTTCTTGTTTCGCCACGCGAGACACCTGCTGACGCGCGTTCAGGCCTGCGAGGTGCTCGGCACGGTGACCAAGGAGGGGCTCAAGTTCAGCTCGGATGAGGTTGGTGTACTCATTTTGTTTCCTTCGTAGTAGCTAACGCGACACAGCACTTGAGCGCCAACTACCGCGCAGTCATGGGGGCACTCGACGACCCGGAGCTGCCGGTGCGCGTGCAGGCGGCATTGACGCTCACGGAGATGGTGATGTTGCATGATTCGGGTGCGTCCTGCTTTCCATCTGTAATACTATCTTTACTGACCCCGACGACGACGATTTGCAGTCAAAACGGCCGTGTCGCCGCAGGTGGGCAAGGTCATCCAGGACCTGCTGAAGCTCTCGGACGAGACGGACCTCGACATCCTCAACCACAGCATGGAGGTCATGGTCGAGGCGTTCCAGACGGAGCTCCTCCCTGTCGCGGCGCAGCTTACTGCCAGACTCGTACGTCGTCGTCTTCGATAAGTGACTGTGTTGACTGAGACGGCCCCCAGTGCGACTCGTACCTGCGCTTGATCAAGGAGAGCCTGGTCGCGGAGGAGGCGTACACGGACGTCGACGCGAGCATCGAGCAGATTATGGTGAATACGGACGAGGACAAGACGTATGCCGCCATGGGGGTTGCGAAGACTATCGGGACGGTGAGTTGCCTTGCCTTACTTTACTTGTTTAAGAAGAAGTTGCTGATCACGGACGCAGATTATCTCGTCCATCGAGGGCGCGCCGGAGATTTTGGCGCAGGTGCAGGAGGTCATCATCCCTGTTATCACGTTCACGTTCAAGCACAAGATCCTTGGTGCGTTCTGCCTCCGCAGGAAATGTACGTGCGCTGATGACCGCGGTTAGACCTGTTCGACAACATGTACGAGCTGGTCGACAGCCTTACCTTCAAGCTCCGCTCCATCTCGCCCAACCTGTGGCCCGTGTTTGAGCTCACGTACAACCTCTTCAAGTCGGATGCGGTCGACTTCCTCGAGGGTGAGTTTTGTTCTTCTTTACCGGAATGTAGCACTGATGAATGCGGCGCAGAGATGCTCCCGTCGCTCGACAACTTCGTCTCGTACGGTAGCGACGTTATCAAGACGCGCCCCGAGTACCAGCGTATGCTGCTCGATATCTACACGACGTCGATCACCAGCGACCAGCTCGGCGAGAACGACCGTGTCAATGGATGCAAGCTCGCCGAGAGCATCCTGCTGAATCTCCGTGGCAGCGTCGACGATGTACGTCTCTCCACTTGTCGTTCCTCATGCTGGGCCTGATAGCTTTCCTTTGCGATGTAGGCCCTCCAGCCCATCATCGTCACCGCCCTCGGCCAGCTCGACAAGTCCGAGACCGCCTCCCTCCGCCTCGCGAACCTCGAGGTCCTCATCAACGCCGTCCTCTACAACCCCGCCGCCGCGCTGCACATCATCGAGGCCACCCAAGCCGGCATGGCGCGCAAGTTCTTCGACACGTGGTTCGTGGCAATTGGGGACCACGCCAAGATGCCACGCGTGCACGACAAGAAGCTGTCGATTATGGCGCTGTGTGCGTTATTGGAGATGCCCGCGGGGGCCGTGCCGGAGACGCTCAAGGAGGGGTGGCCTGGGATCGTTGGGGGTGTGCTGACTATCTTCAAGGATCTTCCAGGGGCAATCCAAGGTGAGTTGTTAGCAAGCTGACGCTTTCGGAAAGGGGCTGACATCGATGTGCTTGTAGCGCGCAAGGCCCTCGAGGAGATGGAGGACGACGACGACGGTGATGACCTTATCGAGGAGAAGATCTTGAATATGAACGAGGACGATGGTATGTGCTGTCCTGCTCTTGGCGTCCTTCCCACTGGCTCGGCTTACACACGCACGCAGAGGACGTGTGGGACGAGGACTCGGCGTACATGGAGATGCTCGCCAATGAGGTGTGTTTCCTCTAGCGGTTCCCCGGACGCAGTATGCTCACTTTCACATCAGGGCGCACGTCTCCGACAAAAATCCGAAAAGGCCGAGGAGGGAGAGAGCGACGACGACGACGAGGATGACGTGATCGACGAGGAGCTGGGGTACTTCAGTGCCCTGGATACCGTGGACCCGTACGCTACTTTCAAGCAGGCGTTGACGAGTGAGCGGTTTCCTTTCTCTCCTTGCTAATATGATATTCACCTATCGGTTTCTTTTCCTTCTCTAGCTTTCCAAATGCAAAACGGTCCCGTTTACCAGGCCGCGACGACCTCGCTTTCGCTCGAGCAGCAGACCCTCCTCATGGAGGTCATGCGGATAGCCGAGACGCAAACGGGAGGCGTGGCTGTTTCCGCTTAGACGGCCAGCCTACCCTCGCCTTCCTCCCATCCTACCCGTCCACCGCTCTCCCCCGTCTCCCGCCTTTACATCATCGCTCTGCAGTCCTCCCACTGTTTTCCTTCCCGCTCTCACTTATCGTCACGATCTATGGTCTATACTAAGTTCCTTAACGACTTTCCCCTCTCCTACTACCATTACCCCATCCGCTCCACTTCCTTTATATCCACCCCCTCCACTCCGCCCACTGCAATCTGCGGATTTACGACCTGTTTCAACTCGACTTGACTCCCCTTTAAATGTGTTGTTCTAGCATTCCCGGATAGTACTTGTGTCAGGCATATAATATTCATGGAGAATAACACGTCATTTGTAATTATTCACCATGGGACTCGTCGCTTTCGCTCGCTTTGGTGGGTTCGGGCGGAAAATCGCTGGTGTTTTTCGCTCGGCCCCAGTACACATGTGCGTCCGATTTCACATCGCGATCTCTGGTGACTGACACCTTTGGCTTGTCGAAGAAATATAAACACCGGGCATCCCTCCGTTCGTTCCTCGGCGAAGTTGTTTCAAGGCTCAAAAATAAAGCCTGATGTGAGCGCTGTCCGCGGTACCGCTCATGAAAACAGAAGCGCTCGGGGTCATTGTGAATGTCTGATTTTTCCTCGGAATGCCTGCCCATTCGAGGAATTTTCGGCGCACGATTCACGAACCACACGGTACCGCAGGCTCAGGGACTAGAGTTTGACTGTCAACGAGAAGCTCGCGGGGCTTTTGTGCGATTTTTGATTTTCTGAACGTCCGGTCAAGAAGAGGTGTTTAACTCCGATGACTTCGAAATGGTGGCGGTCGGTGCGTGTAAGCGCACCAATTACAACCTCATAAAGTGACGCAGAGAGGAGGAACGGGCCGATACTCGGGAATGAGTTCAAGAATCTGACTGGAGGCTTATTTGCCATGCCAGTTGAATTTTTTCTCCGGGTTGGGAGATAAGGTTCTGTGCCATGAATCTTATCAGATGTCACGGTTCAACTGTTCACCGAATCACCATCGCAAAACTCACGAAGCGGCGCCGGTAGAGGTATGGGTTGGGGGTATGAAAACTGTACTGGCCCATTCGTCCGCGCAGTTGAATTCAATTTAGAGGTGGATTAATTCTGGGTTCAATAACAAACCTAGGGTCAGTCAACGGGGTTGAGACATTTGTTCTTGCTCCCAGGATCCGGAGACAATCGTTCCGCGGGTCCAACTATGGCAACTCTCCTGCAATGGTTAGATTAAATAAAATAAAACCAGCGGGAGAAGGATCACGAATAACGATGACTCGCGCGTCCAAAACCAAAACGCAGATGTTAGACCAAGATTATGGCGCTAGGTCAGGAGGCCTTGGTAAAGCGGAGGCGTATCCTGAGCACAGGTCTCCTTCCGACCTGGGGCGCTGCGGAAGTCGCGGTACCATTAGAAACGCATGGCGCCACTGTCCTCGCCACAATTCCACTTTATTTCTTCCCCTTCGCGGTAGAAGGATGCGGTTGGGTGAATTACCGAGCGGTACTTAGAAACAGCCATTGTGATCATTGTCATAATATCCCAAGACGCTAGGACAAAGACGGCAGCAAGTTCAGACTATTAATCCAGACTCTGAATTGCATCAAGTTGAAGACTATTCTAACAGACACTCAGAATAGGAAAACGCGCACCCGACCAGTGCGCAGCCAAAGCACAAGACGGCGACAGCTTCTTGGAGGACCCGTTTGGTGTTGCTACCCACGCCCCAAGTTCGCTTTCAATTATAGGAGCCAATTGGGAGGAGCAACTTGACCGGTATCTACATCTCCAGCCTGAGACGGTTCGACGCGCACGGACACGGACACCGCGCGTCGCCCGAGATGTTTGGGACTCGAGACCGGATCTCAAACCCGCGCTGTTCTCAATTCGCACTGTAATCTGGATGAGGTTCAAAAACGGAGGAGGGTCAACTTTGGCCAGTGATCAACCAGAATGCAGGCAGAGTTTAAATCCCACGGAGACGGCGATCCCACGTACAAGGGCGAGCAGCTCGGAGGCGAGGAGAGCGCAGGAAATGAAAGGTTGATTCAAAACCGTTCTCCTGTGTGTAAACGCGCTTGGGTCGGATGCTTGCTTACACGTCCCAACGAGCTATCGATTACTTGGACGAGTTTATTCCGGATCAAAGGATTGCTAGCGCTGCAGGGAGCCGGGACGCCAGAAAATCTTCTGAACAAGCTTTGGGCAGCGCGTGTAGCAGTGGTTCGAGACGTCCTGGTGACTCTAAGGTTCAACGAGACGACCGTCAGTTGAGATGTCTGAGAATCCAAGTAAACGAACCCATCGCGAAGATTGGATGGGAAGGCACTGGCAGTCAGTGACTGTGACGATTTTGCCTTTGGCCATTGTCGCTTTACCTGTGGGGATCGCCTAGCCTAGCTTCGCGAGCCTTCGCGTCTTTGCCCATTCACTCAGCCCCTCTGCTCGGCCTCTGCCCCAACCTGTCCTCTTCTCTTCCTCGACGGCACATGAGACGACAGCAAAATCGTCCTCCGCGGGGCGGCACGCTTCCGACTGGCTGTCCAGCACCTAGTTTGACGGAAAGTGGCAGACAGAGGCAAGACAGAGGAGCCTCGCGATTGGTTTCGGAATCGAAGGCGAGGAAGTGCGTCAGATTCGCAGATGACGCCCAATAAACAGGCACTGTTCCCACAACTATTTGGAGAGGTTATTTCTATTTGGTCGTCTTGGGCGTATGGGCGCGATCCGACGTGCGAGGGGAGGTCGTCTGACACGCCTGCCGTTCGCCGGCGAGGCAGCATCGTCAGAATCCCGCCCCTAGGTGAGAACGACTCGGCGCGTTCCGCGGGGGTACCATGCGTGCCTGCCATATCAGCTGCCCGACGGTCGCCTCGGAGGGTTCGAACGTGCTTGCCCGCCTTTGAAGGTACCCAGATGCAGATGGAGACGCCGTCCTCCCCGCTTTGGCGCGCGTCCCAAACTGCTGCCTGTCATATACAGTTGAGCCAATAACTTATACTTCGCGTAGCGTCGGATGGGGGCCCGATGTCCGAGCGCGAGTCCGACAAGTCCAGTGTTACCACAGGCGTTCCTGGTGGAGTGCGAAGTAACTTGCATGCATTTTGCTCGAACGTAAGGCGCGCTGTTCCTTGACGTGCCCCTGGGACCAGACTCTATACACGACGCTGGGCATGCCGGCACAGAAGTCGGGGATGGTTGAATCCTGCGTCTTCAATCATCGCGCACGCCAAAGTGTATTAAACCATCGAACCGCGTTTCGATCGTCGATGATGAAGGCGCTGGCGTTTCGTGATAGATGGTAGCAGGCAAGTTCAGAGCAAGAGCTTGCTTGGTTGGCGGTGGACCAGGCTGATTCTGGGGTAGAAAGTAGTGATGTCGGTACCAAGCTGGGTGCGAGGGAGGACGCGCCGTAATTAATAAAGACTCGGATGAGAGTGAGTCCGAAACGAAGTAGTTGATCCTGACCGGATGTCGCCTTACGGCTTTGGAGACACCGAGCCCGGAGACGCCTGGTTTTGAGATGCTTGGTAGGATAGGATATGGAAGACGTGCCACCCAAAGTTGAATCCGACTCGTCCGAGGTTGGATTGAATTGTTGGAATCACAGAGTACAACGACGGATCAATCTGGCCATCGAGCGGACGGGGTTCTCCAGCCACCAACAGAATGTCCAAGTCGAAAATTCGGCGTTTTGATTTGGGGATAGCGGTTGTGATTTGGGGAGGCTTCATCTGGAACGAGAACCTGGGGTGGGGGTATTCGATGAGCCGTGTCCTGGAAATGGATTGAGAGATTTGGGCCTGAGGGAGTTGCAATGATTCTGCGCTAGACGAAAGGGCGGATGACGAGAGGCAGGAGGGTCGAACAATATTATCGAACAATATTATCGAACGCAGCGCTTGGTTGCACGTACATGCCTGCACCCTTTACACGCTGCCTGGATGTCGGACCGCAATGGGATTCCAGAAGTTGTTCTCGCGGATGCAGACGGCGCCTCAGGGGACGGGCTTCTGGATCGCTATCATCCGCGTCCAGTTCAGGAACGCTGGCGAATTCCGTGTGTGTCCGTCCGCTCGCTCCGCCCAAGCAATGTCGCTCGCCATCGAACGCCTAGAGGAGCTGGTGATCTGCACGACGCGCGACCCTCTAGCATAAGCGCAAGCTCAGCACGATCGGAGCGTGTTTGCCTTTCGCCCAGTTCATCCTGTGTTACTACCATTCCGCGCCCTCGCATCCCAGCCTACCTTCCAGGTGGATGAAAAGAACCAGGTAAAGTAAAAGCATCCCGCTTCAATTCATACCAAGTACGCACCAATACAGATAGTCCAATCGAATCGAATCATGCCGTCCTTCGATCGGGCTAGATATATAGAGCAATTCACCATATCGAGGCTGGATGCGGTGCGGGGAGAGCCATATTGAGGGTCCCCGCGTGGATCAAAAGCCGGCGTTGGTCCACGTCCGAGGGATCAGAATTCCACGAGTGGGCAGACAGGGATAGACTTTGTCAAGATGAAGCGTCGTGGAGTTGTGTGCAGAATTGTTTCGTCCAGGTCGCGATGCGTGTCGGGACTCGAAGGGGGAAAGGGAAACGCAGAGTCACAGAGCTTTGCAATTCGGCGACCAAAGGACAAGGTCCTTGGGGGTTGGACATGTTCAAGACATGTTCGCAGATGAAGGAAGAAAACAGAAATGGATCGGGTTGATTGACGGTTGTTTGGCCTCGGAGGTACCCGAGACTTTCTCACGGCTCAATGTTGAACTCTTTTTGGTTCAACTCGTTTTTGCACTAAGCGACGTATCCAGCGTCCTACAGATGGTAACCTTCCAGCAGTCGAGGAGTTGGACAGTAAATATCTGCTCAGTTATGGCGTGATGATTATCCCCAGAGCAGCCTGATAACTTCTCCTCAAAAATAAACCGAGTACCGTATTTCTAGCGATGGAGATGGAACGAGACCATGAAGGCTTCATCGAATGAGCTCTCACGCGAGTCGGAAGTGCAGTCAGGATCAATCAGCGGTCTTTCTCGACTCGGGCTACCCTCGGGCTCGACTGAATGACTGAATGCAACGATGTGAGACGTGGATCAAGGCGAATGGATGGGAGGCCGAGTGTATCATTCTTGTAAGCCGTTTGTAATGGCAGCGAGCTCTTATGAAGCAACCAAGAGATTTCACGTCAGAGGACACTTCCCCGTAGGCCGTGATTCCTGAAGGCTGAAGATGAGAAAATCTCTCAACCAAAAGTGTGGATGCGAGAGGGGTAGGCGCGGAATGCCGACGTTTCATTGCCATGAGGTGATTCTCGACAGCGGCTTGGACAAGAGTGGACACCGGCAACGCGGTATTCAGATTCGGGGTTGAATTTACATCACACGTGAATAATCATTTGATATCCCGCAACTCCGCAATTCAATTTCAACTCCGCCATCGGCTTTTCCCGAGTGTCGGTTAACTTGGTACCCGAGTGTGTCTTTCTCTTCCTGCCATCCAGCGACACCCTGGGGCCTGAACTGTCTCCGAAGCGCCTCTCCGTGTGCTCGCAACTTCCTGGATTCATTCTGTTCGAAACGCCGTCAGATAGTCTTTCTTGGACATCCATTCACCCGACTCTCACAGTCTCACTCTCTATTCACCGTGACTCAACGATCTCGCGGATCTGCGAGCGCAAGATTGGGGTCCCCGTTAACCGACTTAGCCTGCCTCGCTGCTGGAATTATTTCAACCGCCTTGACTCACTCGCCGCTGCCAGCGTCTGTGTGTAATAATTCTCCGTGGCTCGTCAAGCAGAGGGTACTCCTTTTGGCACCTTCCCACCTCAACCTAATCTTAACCGCCCCTCTTCGCCGCAATGTGTTGCGCATTTTGGACCCTTGACCACCCAGACTACGCACTGTGGGTCCCGCTTTTCTGATTGTTCTTTGCGGACTTGTCCTCCATTTCCTCTCCATTCCAATGCCATGCCATTGCGCGCTTAGCGCTTATCTCTTATCATCCGCCATCCATCTCAATACGCAGCTAATATCCCTCCGCATTTCACTCATTTTTATTTCATTTCCATCTTATTTTTCTGACGACCCTGCAGAATCCTGTGCACCAACCGGGACGAGTACCTTGCGCGTCCAACTCTCCACGCGGCCCTACACTCGTGGGGTCCCCATGAAGGGGAAACCGATGACGAGACGGAGCCACGCGTTCTCTCTGGCCGCGACGTCCAAGCCGGCGGAACTTGGCTCGGACTTACCCCCAAAGCCGGCCGCGTCGCACTCCTCACGAACATCACCGAGACGCCGCAGTCGTTCGCGTCCTCGCGCGGGGCGCTCCCCACCACGTTCCTATCCGCCGCAGCCCCACGCACGCCGCTCCAAGATCTGTTTGCGCTCGACGTCCAGTACGCGGGATTCAATATGCTGCTGCTCGAGGCGGCGTGGGATGACAGCGGCCGGCTCTTCTTCCCCGACGCGTCCATCCTCTCGAACGACGGCGCTGGGAAGCACCTCGCCTTCCGCTCCCTCCGTCCCCATGAGCGCGCGCTCGGGGGCCTCTCGAATGGAATACACGTCGGGGGCGTGGAGGGCGAGGCGTGGCCCAAGGTCGCTCATGGGCGCGCTCTGTTTGCGGAGGCGGTCGCAGCGCATGATGATGAGATGCGCTCGCCGGCTGCGGAAGTTGCCCAGAAGGAGGCAGAAAACCCAAGCGCGAAGGAGAAGGCGGACGACGAGGAGCTCGCGTCGCGCCTCTTCGCGCTCCTCCGGACGGCAGCCCCCGACCCTCCTCGCGCGCGCGAGGAGCTACGAAAGACGATCTGTGTGCGCCCCCTTGAAATAAAGACCGCGGTGGATGCGAACGGTGTTGGTGGTCCGCCGAAGTACTACGCGACGCGGACGGCCAGCGTTCTCCTCGTGCGTCGCACCGGGGCGGCCCTCTTCGTAGAACGCGACGTGTGGCGGCTCCAGGCCGGCGCGCTGGGGGGCGTGCACATGTATGTGGACGGGGAGATCGGTGTCGATTTGGCACGCGGGGGCGCTCCGCGGGCTGGCGATGGGGAGCGGGTGTTTCGCGTCCGGGTGGGCGAGGGGTTGCCTGCGCCGGCGGGGACCTAGACATCGTTCCTTTCACAGCGTGGGATCTGGTCGAGTCATTCGTTCCTCCCCTCCTTCGTCCATGACTCTACGGCTACAATAATAACGACACCAGCGGCAGCGGCAACAGCAGCGTACTAATCTCGCTGTCTACGTCGTGTGTACATCACCTCATTCCACCTTACTCTGTAAAAATAAATATCCATGTAGAAAGAATGGTCCTCCAATAGCGCGAAGACGTCTACTCCTGCTTCGCGCGTGAACGACGGAGGTACATCGTCTCCGATACTGTTTCCTTCCTTCCTTGCATCCTTTCTCCCTACAATATCGTGTTGTTGTCGCAACAAACCATTCCGACTGTTGCCCGCCCCCGCCAAGTTTCTCTACCATCAGAACTATCTTCTGCATGCTATCATCGTGCCATCGTCAATCTTACAGCTATGGCGCTCGGTGCAATCGTACCGCCTGCCGCTTGTCGCGGAGCGCCTCCCTTGAACACGGCAAGGCGGTAAAACAAGACGGGCTCGGGAATGTGGCTCGTGGAGCGGTAAATTGACGCTGTAAGTGTTCTGTGAGTATGTATTTTAACCGGTGATTTCAATAAACGGATTCAGGCAAGTGGCAGACGGTATGGTGCCCCAGGAATCATTGTGCCCCGGCACTGACTGCCTTTGCCCTTCCTTAATTATGAGAGGCAATTTACCGCCAAGTTCAAAACGGTCATCGCCAGTTCAAGCAATTTACCTCCCCCAAGGACAGTGATAGGAAAACCAGATCTAATTCAACGGACCCCGCGAACGTGCACTGCACGAACAATACTTCCTTCCTAGTTCGAGTCTGCAATTTACTTCCCCACACATAATTGCTTCCAAGGCAGTGGAAGTTATCTCGCTCAAATCTAAAATGTAGAGCTCGTTCCCCGTCGCTTGCCCAGTCAATTAAGGCAGTACCAGAGCGGGACTCCGACTGCAGGCGAGTCAACTAAATTATCGTCATTCGGAGCGAGGCGGGTCCAGTTGTCTGTGCGCGCGCATGTCAGGTCGTGAAAGGATTGTAAAGAATTACAATATGCATTCGTCAGAGCAGCGTCAGAGTCAAAGGATACAAAATTGTTGTCTGCGTACGTCCCACACCGGGTGAGCGACTCGGTAATAAAATTACGGTAAGTAGGATAGTCGATGGAGGAGGATAGCGAGGAGGTCCGTCGGTACAGAGACATGTAGGTAGCACAGAGCGGAAGGGGTCATTGCGGTAGTAGTTGTGAGAGATGAGGTGGCTCATGAGATGAGATGTAAGAGGGAGTAGTACAGAGCGTAAGTGAGACGGAGTGGGAGTAGCAGCTGAGGTCCGGGCGGGTCATCACGAAGGTGTAAGGATACATAACAAGCCAAACCGTCCACCGTCAATCGGCTACGAGATGACATGCTGGCCATAGATGTGCTCGCTCGGAGCGATGGGGAAGTAGGGGTTATACGCGCCCCACCCGTCGTGGTCGCGCAGGGGCCCGGGCGACGGCGCGCCGCCCCCACCAGCACCAACCCCGCCAACGCTCACGCCCCCAACATGGATCCCATGCCCGCTGTGGAACGCCCCCGGCGAGCCGCTGCCGTGCTGCAGGTGCGCGCCCGCGTGGAACGGCGAGCTCGGGTGGAAGTTGTTATTGCTGCTGCCCCCGCCGCTGCCGTTGCTTGAGGAGGAGCTGCCGTTCCCGTTGTGGTTCGCCGACGCGTGCCCGGCGTGCGTGGGTGACCCGCCGTGGAAGGAGCCCGTCGAGACAGACCCGGAGGCGGAGAGCGGCGTGAGGACCTCGCTGTCGGTGGGCGTGTTGCTGTCGTACGCGGGCCCCGCGGGGTCCGTCGGGTCGGTACCTCTGCTCCTCAAGGGCGATCAGCATCCACCAATACAAAACGGAAAACGAGACGACATACTGCATGAGACTCGCGAGGTCCGCGATGCGGCGGTACAAAACGCACGACGTGCTGGGCGGGTGGGCGGCGTACGTGCGCGCAGCGCCGAGAGTGCTTTGAAGGGCCTGCGAGAGGGAGATGTAGGCGTGCGCCATGCCGGGGCTCGCGCGACAGCTGCAGTACGCGCTGCCGCCCCCTCCACGACCACCGCTCCCCGATCCTCCCGCGCTCGACGGTGAGTAGTGCCCGCCATAGTGCCCGTCATCGCTGCCGGACAGCGGGTAGTCGTACGTGCCGCCACCGTCAAAGGAGCCCGCGGAGGAGCCGCGGTGGGCCTCGGCGAAGGATGCAGTCGGGTAGCCCGACCGCGGCGGGCCAGGGGAGGCGGAGAAGCGATAGAGGTGGGGGGAGGAATCGGGGGCGACTTCAGTCTTGATCGGGGGGAGGAGCTGTGGGGGCCGCGGGCCCTCGCCGGGGGAGAGGTCGGGCGAATGGCGCCGCTTGGTGTTGGTGAGTGGCGCGCACTTTGTTGCGCGCGAGTGCCATTTTTCGTTGGGGTCCCCGTCGCGGAAGTTGCTATCTGCCCAGCGAGGATGCGGTTTTCCTGTGGCGTCGATAGTGGTGAGGGCATGAATCAACTGGCGGTGTTAAAAATATGGTACCTCTCAGTTCGCGAACCAGACTTTCGAGCTCCGCAATCCTGTTTCTCAGACGCGTATTTTCATCGACAGAAGGGTCGTCTCTGCATACCACGCCACTGTAAGCCTTCTATTTTAATTACGCCGTTCTAGGGCGCTCACCTGAGGGCGGGGTCGTCAATCTCGTAAACGCATAGGCCCGTCTACAGACCGGTCAGATATGTTATTGTTTCATCCAAGCAGAGGACCCACCAAGCCAAGTTGTATGCATCGTTGACACGGCCGTTTGCGGTCACACTTGAACAGGTCAGACGCGCTCACTGAGACACGACGGCGACGCCTACCTTCCGCTTGGACGTGTGGCAATTCAAGCAGCTCTGGGTGGTCCTGTTCCGCCGACGTTTGCTGCAAAGGGCGGTTTAATCCTCGTCGCGCAGCAAGAGGCAAGGCATGGCGCGCACCGGTGGTCCGTGTCGATCGTGAATTCCAAGTCCATAATCTCGCCCTTTAGCTGGAGGGGGGGAAGAAACGACGGCTGTTGCGGAGAAGCGGGCTGGTCGTTGAGCATGAACCTGTCGAGGGGGAGGAGGAACCAAAGAAAGCAAGCGCCCTCGTCCGTCTCGAGCCGTCCTTTTTGTGCTTCCGGGCATTAAGTAACGCTGCCAGAAGCCACCACCCAACACAGAGATCCAGATGGCCGATCCGGTGCCCAGACAAGAAAGAACAGTCCCAAAGCCCAAACACAGATCCTCCGTCAAGGCGAAGAGCCGATTCGCATCTCATCTTGAGTCCTGCCTTCCTTGTCGTAAGCTGCCATCCCCGGAAGAGCACAAGCTCGCAGCCACAGGAAAACAGCCTTCGGTCACGGTCACGACACTGACGATCTTGCATCCTCCGCATCCAGTAGTTTTTCTGCAACCCCATCTGTGCGTAATGCCATGCCATGCACGACAGATTTTTTCCCAGCGTCGGCGTCGGCGGCTCCATCAGATCCAGGGCACCAAACTCGGTGCGGTAAATGAATTCCCCAATGCGGCAGTCCCCGGCAGATGCCACGGCGCCTTAATTAAGTATCCTTTGTGCCGCTTGGGGAATGCCCCAACCCGACCGACATGCCCCTGATGCGTCCGCGGCGTGTGTGTGCGCGTGTGGGCGAGAACGGACGGCCTTTCCCGCCCCTGGGGTTGAAAAAAAATCCAACCCAACCAACACACAACGCGGCACGTAACCACAGCCCCTCATCCGGCCAGGCAATGAATGATCCATCGCACAAGCATCCGCGCGTCCCGGGGCTAGAACCACCCTCGGGTGGGAACTTCCCACTCGTTCTTTCCTCCTTTGCCAATGCTGCTTCTTTACCTGGCGCGCGGCGGCTTCCTTGCCTTGCCTTTTGCACCGCGCCGGCCTCATCCGCTATAACACGGACGACGGGGACTCTCCTGCTCGACCTTGGTACCGTGTAAGGATCCAGTCCGGAAATAAACCATGAGCGATCCCTCCGCAGTGCGAAGAAAGCAAAAGTAAGATGGGATGCTGATCATCCCATCCCATTCTACTTGGGGTTCAGCTACAGCATTACGCACAAAATTATTCGCCTCCTACCTGTGCATAGCGCGTTTCGGTGGATAAATAGTGCGACGCGACGCGGATCGCCTAGACCGCACGCGATGCGTGATAATCGTATACCGCGTCCCGATTTTCTTTTCGCTCCGACCACGACGCCGCTATTCCGAGTGATGGCCAGACCGTGAACGAGGCTGATTATGTGTTGGCGTCGTCCTTATAAGTATCCGGGTGCTTGTGCTCATCGTCATGATATCTATAGCTCGTGAGAGCTCCGTTTTTTTCTGATAGTGAGATACGCGCTGTGAGTGTTGAGATGAGGGTGGGAAGATGTGATTGGGGGGAAGAAAATAGATAGGTAGATGGATGGACTGACGCAGAGATATGTCGCGGGAGGAGAAGCCCGATCTATCTGTCTGTCTTCTCTTCGAGCTTCGAACAAATACACGGTGTGACTTGTTCCTCGATTAAAAGATGGGGAGGAGTCGGTGGGTCAGGGTGCTGTTCCATCCTTGGCTGGGTTCAGCGTACTTGCATTAGGAGGATAAATTGAACATACACGGGTGCGCTCTCACTCCGGGTCGCAGTGTGTGTGTGTGTGGCGGAAAGAAAGAAAGAACCTCGGAAATTAACCGTCAACTTCGTTCGTTCGTTCGGATTTCGGGTGGATTCCCCGCTCCGCTGCCGAGTCCTCGTCTGATTTCTCGAGCATCTGCAGCGTGCGTCGTCGAAAAGTGGGGTGGAAAATATAAATGCAAAGCGTGAGCCAAGACGCAGTTCAGTCTGGCAGCGGACCGGGGTTCCCATACGCGCAGGTGCAATTATTTTCGCTGTGAACCATCATCGCTCTCAGCATCGGCATCCAGAAAAATAATTTGTCGAGCCACTCACATAGCCGTGTGTGTGTGCCGCAGAACCGGGCCCACCGTATAAATAGCGGCCGCTCGCTCGTTCGTCCAGCGCAGTGGGTTTTCACCACGACACGAGACGACACAACGGTTGTCGCTGGGTTGCCGGTGCCGAGTGTAAGCACACTGTCCTGACGGTGATACTCGTACTCTGGAACGACCCAGCCCTCCCGTCGTCCGGTCGTCGCACTGTCGAAGTCGGAAGGAGGCCTTCCTTCTCCCATCGCGTCCGTGAACAGAGAATCGCATCGCGGGATCGCGGCCCTCATTGGAGCCCATTGGCGGGGGCGAGTTATTTATCGTGCCTCGAGCCCGGCGGCCAAGTCAATCTTGCGCGCATTGCGTGGTTCAAGATGCTGGACGGAGAATTGACGCGAGGACCTGCGAACAGACCCACGGCCACCACCTGCTGCGCGCGCCTCCGTCTTCAACGCGGTCCGCCGATAATCTTGCGCCCCGCCCGCATATCCGTCGCGTTAATGCCTTCGAATCAGTGTCAGTGAAATTCGGTTGTATGTCCCAATTAAACGTGAGCCCGCACCAGGGATGCCTGCTGAGGACTGGAGTCGAATCAGCAACGTCGAGTGAAGCGACTCCATGCGATTCGAAGGGCGGAAGCGGGAAGCAACACCCGCTCGGAGGTTTCGGTGAATTAACGTACGGCCTTGCCTTGCCTGCTCGGAGTCGTCCATTAACGCCTTCGTTACTTTAGTGCGAAGGAGACGAGATGAATTACTTACTTACAAGTTTTGAACCTGGGCCTGGCATCTCATCTATTACGCATCAACGTGTAATGGGATGATTAACGCTCGTGAGGGTGGGCGCGGTCCGGGGTGCGCATGCTGCAGGCAGGCAGGCATCGATGCGTTGGTGTGCATCTTCAGGGAAGCGGGATTTCAGACGCGTCAGCGGTGAAGTAAATGTGGAAAAATTAATATTGCTTAAATTTCTCACTGGAAATACGGGTTTTAGGACACCCGAGCCTAGGCTATCCGCAATCTTCAAGCAGAGCCTCTCGCGTTCCTTTCCGCTGCCGAACCGATGCCATGCCCCTCGTGCGGATCCCTCCTGGCGGCACGCGTAAAGGGTTTCGAGACGCTTCCAAATTCCTGCCAGCTTCCGATTTCCGTGGGCAGAGGCAGTAAGTGATCTCGAATGGTAAGCAGCGAGCGCGTGCGTAAATCATCATCTTGTTCTGGAGCCTAGACTGTTTTGGTGGCGTAGGCGTGAGAGGGTCGGAGGGTCGGAGTCGAAGGACGCGCTGTTTCAGTCTTTCGACATCTCGAAGCTGGGCTGCGTCAAAGAAAGAAAGAACGATGAGACTCGAATCGAGGGTGGCACGGACTTGGATTTGGAGCGAGCCAAAGGAGGACACAGGAGTCGGGTGGAGTGGGTAGTGAAGCGGTGGAGGGTGGGTCGATGGGCCAGCGGTATGGGATGGCTCCCGATTCGCGCGTTCGTTGGACGTGGAGGAGGGAATTCGAAGGGAGTCGGAGAAGGGCGAAGGCAAGGTGAGCCTCGGCCGAAGCGCGAGCGCCCAGTTCGGGACTCGGCCCGAAAGGCCGAGGGTCCCTTTTTCAACCAGGTTCGAATCTCGTCAACTAGACCAGGTATCTGCTCGATCCCCTAGCCCTCGGAGGGGGAGGAGTCAAGGGAAGTTCAAGCCCCTATCCTATTCGAACCCATGCGAGCACCGGAAGGCGTCGAAGCGCGCCAGAGCATACGATTCGAAGCCGCGAAGGATGCTCCATCAAGTCCATGGGCGTGGAGGCGATTCAAAGAAAGGCAGGACTCCTTGGTTCGCGTCATTACGCGCCCGACGCGTAATGTACAACGCGTCGTCGAACGGGGGGCGGGCCGAGTTGCAGGTTTGACGCGTAATTTACCTTCGCCGTGAGGGTCGCGGGGACGGTTGGCGCGCTCTGGCAGTGGGAGCGCGACGCGCCTTTGCATGTAAGGATACGACTCAGTGCTCGCTCTAGATTCGATTTATTACAGCAACATTCACATGTTAAAATCGGCGGACGGACGGGGATGTAGGCGAGAATCTTCAATCAGCAGTTTGCACCCGCGGAGGCTTTATTTAATTTAGGCTTGCCGCCGGGACAACCAGCGGGGATCAACCATAAAGGAACAGGAAGGGACTGCAACGAAAACATGTAAGTACTATGCGCTCTCAAGTTGAAACAAGGGGAACCCAACGAATTTACGCTTGAACTTGGAGCCCAGCCCATGGACTTGAATCGATATCGATGGACCCACCGTAGCACGCGCTGCCGGTGATTCAGTGTGTGCTCGTGTGCATCGTCTGTCTGTTGTGATCATGCCTAATGAACGGAACGGCAGTGATAAAGCCATTCAGACGAGGCCAGCATGGTACACAGTACCCACAGCGGTTAAGTATGTTGGTTCTTCAGCCTTTTGAGGAGCATGCGCACGGGCTGAGGGAACCCCTGTCCAAGTAATACAAGCGGGATTGGACAATGACCCACTCACCCAGTGCGCAGGATCTTATGTGTGCACAGGTTGTCTTTGGTTCGAGTAAAGAAGTTACGATTAATTAGCCAACCAGTTTCTCTTCGTCGACGTCGGTAGAACGTCCTGCGACAACATCAGCTTCCTTCCACGCGCATGCCTAGAGTAATTTACTTCAATAGGTATTTGGCGCGAAGCGGGGTACCAGTGCCACGCCGATAGTTGAATAGTTCACGTGAATTCAACCCGGGTCGGGTACGCCGCGACGTTTGAGATCTAGTGTCGTGTAGTCGACGTCGGTAGTGGTGGCAGTTTCCGGTTTCCAGCGAGGGGAGGTACCTATGCGCAGTCTGTCAAAGAAAAATAAAAAGTGGATAGCTCTGAAGCGCGTGGAACGACAGCTTGCACTGAAATGCGCGTGTTTCTTCGGGCCAGGGCCAGACGCGTTTGGCCCCCCGGAGTTTGCTGCAACGCGTCGCTCGACGCGACACGGAGCATGTTTGGAGACGCGTTACTAATACTTGCAGACGTCCGGTTGAGACGCGTTTGGCCATCCGGAGTTTGCGCACGCGAGACGGAGCAAGCCTGTCAATGTCAGTTAAAAAACGGGGTTGTTATGCTCGTTATGTCCGTGCCCCAGAGATTCGTCGGATCCCGGATGCCCACACTCTATTGAATCGGCGAAGTTTTGCGACTGGCCATTGCCGCAGAGACTGAAACCCAGGCGACGGCGCACTCAGAAGGAACCAAGCGTAAGACAAGATTGGCGAGAAGAAGGCACTGGGGCAACAAGAAAAAGCTGTCGAAGGACGCGGTTTTGAAGATGGTAATGGGAGAAAAGCAAACCACGGTTGAGAAGACGGGGCGACAGCCACGGAATATAACATGCACAAACATGTGACGTACTCCAATATTGGAAGATCCGCCTTGTCGCAACGCACCTTTCACCTGAACACCCTCTTCAACCATCCCAGGATTCAGGAAGAAAGCCAACCACGAACTCAGGAAACCCCGCGAAAAACAGGAAGGATTCGCTGGAAACTGAGGGCAAGAAACAAAATCCAAATCTGCTTCAAGGATGGCCGCCTCGCCGCCCCTCACCCCATCCCCGGGCGCAATGGCGACGGAACCGGACTATCTCTCGCCCACCTCACCCAACGAGGACTCGGATGCGGTCCTTTCCGCCCCCCATGAGGCCGAGCCAGAGCCGATACCGGGTATTGATGGGACGCCTGTGCGGTGTGAGCCACTTTCTCATTTTTTTTTTTGAGTGCGGGCTGACCATAATGGCACTTTAGGGTACGATGTACGTAGCACTCTTTTCTGCTGGGGAGAGAGAGCCAGAGACTGATTGAAGCCCTCATTTTTCCGGAATATTGCTTCAAACGACGCGTCTCTAACACTTTAAAATAACACCCAATCCCGACGCGCCCACCCGCAGGCGGACCGCACCGAGCCCTACACGCGCATCACACCCTTCCAGGAACGGCATGATACCAGTGTCGAGTACGTCGCGTTCCCCTCTTCTGTATGCTAAGCTCAGAGCCCTCCCAGATTCTTCTACAAACCAATAACCCTCACCGCCCTCGCCGCGCTCCTCGTTGTCCTCGCGTACACCGCCACGACGCAGGACGTGCTCGAAGAGGGGCGCGACAAGCGCACCATCGGCGTCTACGCCGCCATCTCCTTCTTCCTCGCGTTCGGCATGCTGCAGTTCCGCGACGGCCCCTTCATCCGCCCGCACCCCGCCTTCTGGCGCGCCGTCCTCGGCGTAAACCTGCTGTACGAGCTCGCGCTCGTGTTTTTGCTGTTTCAGGATTTGGGGAGTGCGAGGTGGGTTTTGTGTTTCTGTTTCTCCCCGAGCGCTTCCATGATTCACCCCGACCCCCAGATCCATGATGCTGCACCTCGACCCCTCCCTCGGCAAGCCCCTCCCCGAGAAGGGTTACGCAGACGACTGCAGGCTCACACCGTCGACCTTGTGGGTATGTACACATCGTCTCCCTCCTCGTTTAAAGGACGCCACTCACACTTTTTTATTTGTTTCCAGAACGCGCTCGACGTCTTCTGCGTGGCACATACGCTGGGGTGGTTCGGCAAGGCGATGATTTTGCGGGATTATTGGTTCTGCTGGGTCCGTTTTTTTTTGGTGCGCGGGACCGTCCGACGGCTCTGACCCCCCACCCCCAGATCCTCTCCATCGCGTTTGAGCTCGCAGAGTATAGTTTACAGCACCAGTTGGCGAACTTCAACGAGGTGCGTCGCGTCTGTCTGTCGACTCTCTTCTCGACCCTACCTGACCCACACATCCCCAGTGCTGGTGGGATCACGTACGCCTTCCTCTATTTTATCGAAGAGGATGATGGGCTGACGCGACGGGCATCCAGTGGATCCTCGACGTGCTGCTGTGTAACTGGATCGGGACCTACATCGGTGCGTCTCCCAAATGCGGGAAGAAGATGATGCCCATGGTGTATTGTAGGCATGAAGACGTGCCAGTACTTCGAGGTCAAGGCGCGTACCCCCTCTTCCCCTATCAAAAGCGCGTTCGTTCGTTAAGTCGTCGCCTATATCTATATAGCCCTACTCCTGGCGCGGCCTCCGCGCCACGCGTGGCCTGCGCTCCAAAGCGCGGCGCGTCATCTCGCAGTTCTCTCCGCACGACTTCACCTCGTTCCAGTGGGGCCCCGCGCGCTCGTTCGCGAACTACATTAGCGTGGTGCTGCTGCTCAGCGTGTTCTTGGCGGCGGAGCTGAATCCGTTTTACTTGAAGGTACATACTCGTCGTCCACCATGCTCGACTTTCATTCCTATATTGCGCGCAACCTGACGAGCTGACGCATCGCATAGAGCCTGCTGTGGATGGAGCCCGAGCACCCCATTGTAATCCTGCGTCTCGTGTTCATATTCTTGTGCGCGCTACCCGCAGTGCGCGAGCTGTTTCAGTATGTTAACGATCCGAGGTGCGTCTCGTCTCCTCCTGGACCATGACTTCACTGATTAATATCGTCGCCACCTTTCCCCAGACGCGCGGTGCGTATGGGCCAGCACGTCTGGCTCCTCCTCGCCACAGTCGTCACGGAGGACCTCGTCATCGTCAAGTGGAGCAAAGGGCAGTTCCCCGCGCCGCTCCCGCGCGCGGTCAAGTGGGGCTGGGGGCTCGGCGCGAGTGTGCTGGTGCTGTATCCCGTCGTGCAGGTGCGCTTCACATCGACCCTTGACCCACCTACCACACGCTTATTCACTCGATGCGGCTCCGCAGTTCGGGATCCCAGCGGTGCGCAGATACGTCAGGAAGCAGAAGAAGCGACTGCGCCACAAAGCGGAGTAGACTCAATGTAGACTTCGACGACGACTCGACAACGAAAGACGACTACTTACAGCGGCAATCTACTACCGTCCGTGTATCCATAGACCCCTACTCGCCGACCACATACACGCTACATTTCTTGGTCTTTCTATTGATCCATTTGGACCCCGGTCGACGAGGACAACAAGGACACGGACAGGGATCTCTCCTTGGCCGAGTGGACGGACATCCGGCCGACAGCGCTTCTACCGTACCTATCTATCTATCTCTATCTATCCATCCGCCAAGGTACCTGCCACGCTTTTCCCCTCCGCTAGGCGGTGGTGTGCTGGGTTTGTTTACTTCCAACGCCAACGCCGCCCGCCCTGGCGCCGCCGCACCGACTCGAGGACGACTGTTTGCCTGTTTACCTCCAACTTCCGCAAGTCAATTGAATGAATGATTGCCTTGGACATGGACCAAGACGCCTGGGCACCGCGGGATATCTATACGCGGCTAGATCTCTCCGATTTCTTCTCGGTGTCGGGCTTAATCAAGCGTCACGGCTTTTGGAAAGAATGCCAGGAGAAGGTGATAAGTTCTGTGGATTATCAAGATGATACGCCAGTGATGAGGGACGGGGCGCTGGGCGGGGTGATTTCGGAGGGATCCCGGGGCCGGGGGCTCGCCTCAGCGAAGGAGCTCCAAGAGTCAAGACGGAAAGACGGAAAGGAGAGTGATTACTATTCCGCGGAAAGTCTGTGGCGGCGAACATGGGGATTGCCGCAAAATGTGTATGGTGGCTCAATTAAGATTGGGTTATACGGTACGCGTTAGGAGATAGTGAGTAGGTTTATGGTAAGTGGGTGTCCGAGTCGCCAGGAAAGGGAAAAAATGAATGCAAGAACGGATGAAGCAATGAATGAGTAGGAATGGGTGTGGCGCCGGAACTTGATAAGTCACGGATGCAGCTCGCACGTATGTCCCGCTTCCCCATGGACCACGGTCGACTCCTCATCCCGCCCTTGTCAGTTGTTACACCGTCACACTCGGCGAAAACCCAGCGGTGAGTCCGTCAACCATCCCACGCGTTGTCTAAATAATTCCCGGGCGACGCCACCGGGCTCTCAGGTCGTCCTCATCCAGGTGAATGCTCCCAGTTCCGTACGTACCACGGGTCACGCGATGGGGGCGCGGCCTCATGCTGGGAGGAAGCGACCAAAAATATACAATGGTGCACCATCGCGCGACGCGACGTAGACGCGCACCAGCATCCGCGCGCCGTAAGTTAATCAGGCGGGGTGCGCCACCAAAGATTGTCTGCGTTTCACCCTTGTATTATAATTCGTGCAGGGGTAGGCCACGGGGACAACACGGGGACGAGCTTGCATATGGGAGGTGACAGCCTCTCCGAGAATCCGCGGTGGTTGACCTTGTTTTTTTACTGGACGGAGCTTGCCTTTGGCTTGAGTGGGAGCACTGGACCCGTGCAGGACGAGTACAAAGACTTGATTGGCTGCAGTATAATTGTGCGCGCGCCGGTCGGACAGACAGACAGCAAACGGACTCGGGGTAAGCTTCGAATTCCATTGCCGGCACTGTGGTATGCAGGTATGCAGAAGAAACGGAAAGGCACAAAAATAATTAGCAGCTCGCATTCTTCCGTGGGCCGAAAATAGTCTCGTTGGGGAGGGAGGGAGAGTCAGGTACAACCATTGAACCAGGTCGAGGTGGCTTTGTCACGTCTGACCTAGAGGACCGTCCGCGAGAGCCTCCCACGCAGACATACAGCTGTCTAATAACGATCGCTCGGTCATGGCGAGGGATATAGCCATTCTCGTGCGCGTCATATCACTTGGAAGTCGCTGCAAAAGGAAGGAGCGCCTCAGATGCGAAACAAAACAGTAAAATAGCGCGCAGGGGGAACGACGTACGTCTAGAATTTCGCCGAGCTCTGCCATCTCCACGCCAGGGCGGCCAGTCCGTGCACAGCGCCCGCGGAACAGCGAGACTAGAAGCCGTGCCACTTCGAGAATAACGCCATATGGGGAACACCGCTGCTGCTCGTCGCTAGGGCCAGTCGATGGTGGCACGAAGGGCGCGTCGTCGTCGTCTGCGTGGATGGCTGATTCGGACGACTCTAACGTTGATTGACACTGGAATGTTTCTTCCAACAGAACGACCAGGGAATCTGGGTTCCGCTTGCAATCGGGAGGAGCATCCCTAAGGCACACGAGAAGCGCGAAGAAAATCCAGAGGCCGTGCGAGATGGTCGCGTCGCCGCCGAGGGAGAATTGGTGCCTCCGGTCCAGATGGAGGAGTTCTGACTCGGAGACGCGTTCCCAGGGGCGCGAATTAATCGAGCGCAGTAAATCTCGAAATTGGGCGAGGCCACCGACAGAGTTCCAGGTCCATAATCTCGATACCGACAGATGATTCTCCGAAAACTGCGCGAGTTCGTCGAATGTCCAAGTGAGATGATCATTGTCGTTGCCGTCAAGGATAAAACCGTACTGGACGAGCAGTTGGGCGTTGGTCAACGTTTCGCCGTACGTGTTAAAGACCTCCGCGTGTGGCGGAATGGGACGGTTCGAGACCATCTCATAAAAATTGTCGGCCTCGTCGGGGATCGTCGACCGTGGAGTGGGGTCGGTACTGTCATCGTGCACGCACCGTTGCAAGGAACCACATTCAGGGCAGACATCGAAGTCGCTCTGAGGCGTTCAGGTACGAAAGTGTAAATTGGCAAATGATACGCGGACGTACCTCCAGATGAACATGGTTCTCTTGGGCGTGGTTGAATCTGCGGGAGAAACAATCAGTTCGGTGAAAGTATGGACAGGAATTGAAGAAATTACGCGTCAGCTATGGGTACCATAGACAATCCGTGGTATGAATCCACAAGAAATGATCTTGAAGACACGAGAGCGTAGGCGTGATAAAATTCAGGGGACGAGGGAGCCTTCTCGGGTGAGGAGTCGAAGACTTTCGCGTATACTGGCCCAGCGACCTCGTGAAAATAACGTTCAATCTCTTTCTGCCGGCGAAAAATCATTAGAAGTAGGAAAGGCAAGGTGGGCCCAGTTATTCACAACAAGGCTAGAATCACTGTCCGCTGAATTGAAAAGCATTTTCCAGGCTTCTGTTCCATTCAGCCACTCGATGGGATCGCCATTTTGGGAAAGGCTTTGTGGACTTTCTACGCCACGAGCCCAAAAGAGAGGGATGTTCGGAATTTCCCGGGGTAGAGATTGCAGATACGGAAACCACGGTGAAGCCGCGCCAGTGACACTGCAGAGTCAGCTTAGAATGAATCCATATTAGGACAGAAATGGTGAGCCCAGACTGACAGCTCGACAGACAGAGCGAGGGCGAGAGAGAGTTGCGCGCCCCGTCCGTACGGGTGGGGTGGAATCAGGTCAGATATGGAACTGGACTTCACGGAGAGGACCGATTCGCGCGGAATGCGCACGACTTCGGTGCCATGGCGGATTGAGCATAATTATCTGATATCGACGACTGGCAGACGCACGGATGCGGTCTTCAGGAATCGTCGAATCTTGAGAGACGACCGCCACTCCACATGGTCCGGGAATTACTTGTATACTTGGGTCAATCCAGAATCCACGCTCGGAGCACCAGGCCAGGAGGTTTGCCACTGCGTTCGAGTCTGTCATGAATCCGACATGCAGGTTCAGGTTTGGAATATCCCGTTGTTTGTCGAGCCAAACATCGTGCACTGCCATGCTGATTCAGCTTGCTCCGCACCACCATCCCCTCACATCAATATGCCTCGCGCTGAAGGTGAATTAGCTCAACTGGCTTGAATACCTCACTGACTTGGTCGATAGTTGGAACTCCCAAGTATGTAGCCAACAAGATGAAGTCCAAGGGGCTCCAGCGCCTGCGGTGGTACTGCCAAGTGTGCGAGAAGCAGTGTCGAGACGAGAACGGCTTCAAGTGCCACGCCGCCTCCGAGTCCCATCTGCGGCAGATGCTCGTCGTCGGAGAGCACGCCGGGAAGCATATCACAAACTTCTCGCAGCAGTTTCAGTCGGAATTCGTCGCCCTTCTGTCTCGTCGGTGCGCCTTGTCTCGGTCTCGTTCTGTGGCACCGCAAACTGAATTAGGGTCTTCCAGCTTCGGGACGAAGCGCGTACGAGCAAACCAGGTCTACCAAGAGTACATCTCTGACAAGAGCCACCTGCACATGAACTCCACCCGCTGGGTGACCCTCACCGAGTTCTGCAAGCACCTCGGTCGCTCAGGTATCGCGCGGGTTGACGAGACGGAAAAGGGCTGGTTCCTCGCCTGGATCGACAGCAGTCCCAAGGCCCTTGCGAAAGCGGTACGTCGTTGCCTTCTTTGTTCTTGAAGCCATAAACTCACGTTTCTTTAGGAAGCATCGCTGAAGAAGGACCGTGCCACGACCTCGGACGAGCAGCGCGAGCGGACCCTCATTGCCGAGCAGATCGAGCGTGCCGCGGCCGAATCAGCAGCAGGGCCGTCGACGGCGTCGTCTTCCACACCGCCAGTGGAGGAGGGCCTGAAGCGTGACGAGGGCGCAGAGAAAGTAGTGCTTTCGTTCTCCGCCAAACCCGCCACGCCCGCTACCGCCGCTGCACCGACGCTCGCCTTCAAGGCAAACCCTCTGAAACCCGCCAACCCTCTCAAGCCGAATCCGCTCAAGCGTTCGAATGTATTCAAGACCGCTGCATCATCGTCGTCCTCCGCCCCAGAGAAGCGGCCAGCTTCGAGTATGTCTGCGGCAGAGCGCTTGATTATTGAGGATCAGGAGCGGAAGCGCAGGCGGATGGAGTAGGAGCTGCCCTTTCTCAGGATCCTTTGTGCGTTGGATAGATTTCTGTTATGGTTACGACTGTTGTACTTTTCTCTTTACGATTACCGCTTGAGCGGAAGGAACCTCGCCCAGAATGTCGTGCTCTCCCAGTTTTTGAAGGTCCGACATCTCCGAAGTCCGGCTCCCAGCTGCCGTACCAATTCGTATCCGGATTGCGCTGCTGTTTTTTCTCCGGAGACGCTCTATGAATTACTGGTACTTGAATGGGGATTTTATATAATTCTCATCCCAGTTAACGGTAGTGACTCTCGTGTCGCGATTTTGAATTACTGCTAGCGCTCCACACGATCACTGGTTCCAAAAACTGCTCTGAAAAGTCCTGGTTGAACTCAACAAGGCGCGAAAGGGCAAAGTGCGTCATTAAAGGAGAGACGGTATAGCAACGCCACTCGGTATATGATTTGCCCATGCACAAACAAGACAAGAACCGGCAGGGCGAAACTACAATGTTGCAGAACTTGTTCTGGTCCAGGAATAGAGGAAAGTTTGAGACTGTCGCACCGGTTTGAACCGGCCGGTAAGTAAGGCTGGAGTGGGCCGTTGATAACCTCCGATCCATTATTAAGCTTCGACAATGGACGTTTTCACGTCTGGGCCTGCGTAGACGAGGAGGTCTCGCATGCTGTAGGCCTCGCCGAAATCGAGAGCGCGCCGGAGCTAAAGTTCCTCGTTCCTCAATCAGAAGCTGAAAATCTTCATTCACAAGGCCGCACCAACCTTCGTGTTTTCGCGCGGCCGCCCTTTCGTACACGTACATGGGGATCCAACATATTTTGTGAGTAGCCGTTTAAATAGTCGCCTCGGGGCTGATGTGGTTCCATATCATGTTCAACGCAAACCTTTCGAATGTCGGGAGGGTGTATTTGTGGGACATGTTCGCTACGGCGACCAGCCTCGAGATATCGGTGCAGCAGCCGTTCTGATCCTGGAATTCGCAGGGTCTATCGGATGAATTAGCGTTTATTTATGGGTCGAACTGCGAGCTCACAGCGCATACAGCGCCCAGCAAAGGGCACGGAAGTCGCGTGCGGTGTCCCCGCAGAGCGGGATGGGCTCCATCTGTTGCGCCAGTCCTACTTGAGGAAGGCTGAACATCCCGCTGAACATCGATTCGGGATCTTTGCACAAGGACCATTTGTGCAGCTAAAAAAATGATTAAGGAGATCTATATGGGCCAGATTTGAGCGAGCAGGTACCTTGAAGAGAGTGCCCTCGACGAGAAATACACAGTCGCCATCCTGGAAAAAGTACTTGTCGTCCTGCACAGGCTGAGTTGCCCCTGGGTTCACAAATTCGTCAGTGGATGGATGCTCATCGTGGTGGCAGGATGCGCACTCTGGGGGTCATCGGAGACAGAGAGAGTGGCCCTGGGCATCGTAGAAGAGAGATTCTTGCGTCTGGCTAGTTAGCGCTCGGACGGGAACGAAAGGCCTTGGGCTGTGGACTGCTGTGGAAGGTCCAGGCGCCAGGGAAGATCGATGAACATTGCCCGCGTGGTGCACTCGACGAGAACACGGCGAGAATAGTCCGATGGCGAGAGAGCGGTTGGGATGAATAGACTTTGACGCCGGAATCTTCCTGTATGTTAGGCAAGGTTTTGCTGCCTCTTGAAATGATGGAAAGTGGGCTCGGTCGAGTCAGAGGACATTTGTTGGGCTTTTCCCATCTTTTTTTCCATTCCCTGCCCCGAAGGTTCTGGGCACCGTGCCCATTCCAATTGGTCGGTAAAAACGTTGTCGAAGTTCGAGAAGAGGACGAGATCCGGGTCGGCCAAGGGTCGGCAGTTTTGATTCCCGCGATCAGATCACCATAAAATATTCAACCAGTTGCTGAGCTCTTTCCGACGAGGCTTTGCATAACATAGGCAGGAGATCTAGGAATGGCATCACGCTTCCAGACCTCACGAGCAATTTCCTGCAATTTTATTGGGACCGCCATTCTCAACGGATATTCACTAACAAGTACTGCCAACCAACTTCAAGTTACCTTGCGCGATTACTGCGCTGGTCCCAGAAAGTAATCCGCCATCTCGATCTCCAGCTTCGAGATTTGTCGGTTCAGCTCGAATGTAACGCAGGGATTAGTACGTGAGTACCTGACAGCAGCAGTCTGCATAATATCAGAAAGAACGTCTGAGCTCTCCGACTTCGTGACGGAGGCCCAAACGGCATTGCAATTGTAGTGGCTACTGCAAAGGGGGCCCGTTGGGAGCGGATCGCACTGGAGTCTTTGCCAAAGGCTGTCCAACAATACGTGGCCCGAAAGCAAGCGCAGGAGTTGTTGGTCCGTTAAATTGAGATACGAGAAGCCGTCGGCAGGGGATAGGGTCGGGTAGTGCGAGCGCATCCGTTTGCTGAGGAGGTAGTAAACATCGGCTTGAAATTTTCGTCGGCTATATCTCTGTCCAGCAGTCAAGGCATCACGAGGTCGAAGTAGGACTGGAGGCGAGTAAGTCTGACTGGGCTGGACGGCCACGACCTGTGGCCCGGCCTGTGGCCCGGGGTGCCCGAGGGGGTGCCCGAGGTACAAGCGGGGAATCCATGCAGCCTCAGCAACGTCCATAAGCTCGGTGTAGCCACAAAGACTCCCCACGGCTATAAGTTCAAAAAACACCTCTTGTGCGCAAGTAGCGAGGTGATTCAGTGGTGGTTTGCATTGGACGCGTATGACTTCCAACGCCCAACTCTCGAAGGCGGGGAGGGTGTATTTGTGGGACATCTTCACCAGATTTATCAACCGCCGCACGTCAGTTGCGGACGTGGTTTGGCGATGAAGCTCGTCCGGGCTAGACCAATATGAGACGAGGCACAATTATCGCGCGACACACACAGTACTTACAGAGCGTATACCGCCCAACAAAGTGCACGAAATTCATTCGCGCTGTCGTTGGGCATCGGTATCGGGTTCAAGCCCATGCTGGCCCCCTGCGGGCCCTGTGGAATGCTGAACATCCCACGAAACATGGAATCCGGGTCTCTGCAGAGCGCCCACTTGTGCACCTGATGGACAGAATGAGCGACGCCCGGCGCGCAATAGTGGTCTACTTGCCTTGAAAAGAGTGCCTTGAACGAGAAACATGCAGTCGCCGTCGTCGAGAAAATATTTGTCGTCCTTCACTGGGTCTGTTCCGTCAAGTTCAGAACGCCCATCCCAATTATCAACGTTTAAGCGCACCATTTGGTTCTGCGGTATTCACAGCATTCGTATCCATTACTGCGGAAAAAAAGCCAGGAGCAGAAGGGGAGCTTCAGTAGGCAATTGCTCGAGAGAGGTCTTAGGCAGTGGGCAAAGAAGTGTTCCAAGATAGATAGATAGCAGACCCCGTGTTAACCACGGGGTAAAGCCTGCAAAAATAGGTAGCGCGGGATTTCCGGTGAAGCACAGTACCAGTTCGTCAGACGAGCGGTCATTACAGCTGACCGAAGGTGCACGAAGCGCGGGGCCCTGGACGGGAGAGGAAACAGTGGCAAGTCCGCTGCATGAATGGGGCGCTCGAAATAACACCTGGACGACTTCATTTGATACGGATGTGGGCGACTTGCGCTATCGCGTCATCGCATACGCTCCGGGGCGTACAGAGTACGGAGCTCCGAGCTGATTCGAGGGCGCAACGCATCGGAGGTCATGGTTTTTGGCAAGAGGCGATTTTCGCACGGCCACTGACGGGAGAACAAAAATAAAGCCTCAAACCTCAGTTCTACACAGTGTAAATTAACAATACATAAGGTATAGCTGGGTAATCTATAGTGCAGTAGCAAAGCTTGCAAGATGTCCAAATGTCCATTTTAGAAACGAATGTGGTTTTTCCCAAAATAACGCCCCAAAAAAAGAAAGAGATAAAGGTCCTTACTTAGCCTGCGCAGGTCGCCGCGGGTACAGGTGCATCCACTGCATTCCAAGTGCTAGGAGCGTACATGCCGTCAGCCCGCTGGACGAATTCTCGAAGAGGAGGAGCTTACTCCGGGTAGCTGCACCCAGCAACAGGGCTGTCCGTCCAAGCATCAGCGCCGAGCTCTTTGTGCATCCGAGTACGATTCACTCACACGTAGGCGAGCGCAGTGTCTACACTGTTATTCCACCCGCTGCCAACAGCCGCCGTGGGCGCCGCCGCAAACGTCGGCGCGAAAAGAGTCTTGACTTTACCCGTCGCGGTGTACGTCGGCAGTAAGCCCACCTGCGTTCCTGAGTAGGATGGCGACAGCGTCGTTGGGGGGAAGGCGTGCAGCGACGTCTGCGCCGCGTCGACGCTCGTCGGCCCAGCCTGCGACAACGAAGTCAAGTGACTGCATCCGGTCAGAGGTGAAGACGAGACGTACCCCGGTAGCGGACGCCGGGAGCGTCCCGTCGAAGATCTGGGACGAGCCCAAAACGGACGCGCAGTGCCCGATGGCCTCGCGGGGATCTACGGGCGGCGTCATAAGCCATTCATTCATTCATTTTATTTATTTTTGGCGAGATATGTAACCGGAAGCGGGAAGGAAGGGACGCACCCTTGGGAATCCAGCCCCTCTCCACACCCAACTGATAATGCCACAACGGACTCGAGGACGTCCCCAACGCGGTCGAGTTGCCGATCTTCCACGTCCAGAAAAAAAAAATCTGCAGCGCGTCCATCGTTGCGAGCGTTACTTGCTTCAAGCTTGCCGTCAGCGTGGCGTTGTACGACTACCCAGGCGGCAGGTCAGTAAGGATGGTGATGCGGGAGAAGGATGACGACGTACAGCCCAATCGTCTATCACTCCGCAATCAGGAGCCCCGGGGGTGGACCCAATGCCGTTGAGCCTGCGGTGGCAACTTGGATGAGCGCGGAGTTCTTCGCGGCCACGGCCAGAAACGGAGGGAGAACAGCTGACCAGAGTCCGCAGTCGTTAATGGCAGCAGAGAACTCTCCGCCCAACGTCACCCCAAAAGCCTTGGAAGACTGGTTGGTAGCGATCGCCCATGCACTAAATAAATACAGCACGAAGATGAAGATTGAGGGTAAGATTGGGAGTATCTATCAGCGTGGTTGGCGGAGGGCGGGAAGGCACGGTCACTCACCAAGGCTTCACCGCCATTTGGTCAAGACTATAAGGGGGAAGATTAGGATGCATCCCGCTGTAACGGTAGAACGAAAAAGAAACGGAAAACGCACGTGCTAACGTAATCGTATGTGAAGGCGAGGTACTGGAGAAGCGTTATTTTCGTGTTAATTGGTGGGGCGCGGAGGAATTGCATACATACCGGGTGCTGGTCGAGCGCGATGCGGTCGGCGCCGGCCAGGAATCTGGAACATAGATTAATTCATGTTTGTACCCACGGCGGCATCCTCACCCCTCCCATATTGCCGGCTGCGAGATGTGACTCAGCCAAGATACGGGGAAGAAGGTCTGGGAGGAGGAGTATACACACGCCCTGAAACGCCTCGTGGATAGCCATGTACGGGCCTTTGCCTGCGCCGAGACCTCTGAGAGAACCGGGCAATGAGTCTGTGAAAGACGACGATGCGGGGACGACATACGTGGCCGTCCGGATCGCCTCATAGGCACCATAATAGAAGCTCTGCACCGCGACCTCGCCGATCGCGCTCCAAAGGATCTCGTTGACGATTCCGATCCTGTGGTGCGGAGGCCAAGATCAGATGCGCAGCCCGCTGCGGGAGAGGAACAACAAACGCACACGCAGACGACGTCTCGGTATTGGTCTTGGCTGGCGAACTCGGTGAGGCTGCGCAGGTATGTCAGCGTCCGTTGGGCGTTGGCAATACCCATCACGCCGTGCTACCGTCGAGAGGAAGACGTCAATGACGAGGACCCAGTAACGAAGGGGGAGCTGACCATGCTGGAACTAGCGGTCAACGAAGCGCAGGATAGGTGCATATGCCGCACTTACAAGTTAATCGTCCCCGCTAGCCGTTTGCGAACGGATTAGATACAGTCCAGGAAGAGATTCCGCGCCGCACCTTTACCGGAATGGTTCTGGGAAAGAGACTCAGCACCGACGCGAAAGGCGGATGTACATTCGCACGTACCCATCCGTTTTGGCTGCCAGGGAGGGCATGCAAGTCCATGAATATTCGGATACCGTACTTGCGGGCCCATTGGATACTGTGGCGAGGGTGAGCCTGATCCGGCGCGATATTCGAGAGGGATGGCTTGCGCTTTGAGGAAGTACGTCCACGACGTGCCCACGAGGAACGGCTCGTCGTTGATTGCCTCGATGGCCTGATCGAGGGTGAGGATGACTGGGCCTCGAAAGAGGTGTACGATGCATGTATGCGTACCCAGAATCCAATCGGGATGCGGACCCAATTCAGACCCGCGGCGGCGATGTTAGCGAAGTCCTCCTCGGTCTGCGAAACGAACCGTGAGCGGAGAAAGTGGAGCTGGACCGACGAAGAAGGCACTCGCAATGAACGTCTTGTAATGGTCCTCCATCTCGGAGGCGAGGTTGGCGCCCATTGCGATGGAGAGGGTCCATTCGTCCACGACAGCAACACTGCTCTTGTTGACGTACTTTTCGTATAGCGCGGGGGTAATGAAGGGCTCCGTGACCAGCCAGCCCCTGCTGAGCGTCAGCGCGCAGTCGCGGTATAGGGGAAGGAAGGGACAGACCCGATATTGACACCACGCGCGACATCCTTGCCCCAATCCCATTGCTCGGACCCGACGCGTTTGCTCCACGATTGGGCCTTACCCCCCGCGCTGAATGGGCTCTTGGGGTCCGCCGCCCAGTCTCCGCCAAAGTTATTGATGTACGTGAAGGTCTTGCCGTCGTCCATCTTTATCAGGCTCCCGCTCGTTCCCGCAGTCGGACCCGAATTGTTGGAGACGCCACCGGATGGAGTAGTCGACGTGGAGGAAGCCTTTTTGGAGGACGAAAGCGCGACGGGAACCGCGACGGCGACGATAACCACAACGAGCAGAGCCAGGGAAATGATTAGGATTTTCTTTTGTCGGGGGTTTGCAGGTTTTCGGCGGACCGTGTTGCGTGAGGTGAGGCCGGTCGTGCTTCCTGCGCTTTTGAGTGGAGGGCGGTCTCCTTGCGACTCGCCGTACTATTCATTGGTCAGATGGGTTAAAATTTCAGAAATTGGTGTGTGCACACCATGTCAATAAAGTCATCCTCTCCCCAGCCACTATGGCGCATCGCCCCAGGCGAGGGCGACATTTCGTGCTCGTCCTTGAGCGAGACGTTTCTATAATGAGCCATGGCAATAGGAAAAGACTGTGAACCGAGGCGAGCCAAGGCCGCCGTGAGGCGACGCGAGCGGCGAAATCACCTTTGGTAATTTACGACACGCCGCGGAGTAACAGAACCGCGTCTGTGTTTTGTATGTAGCCCTTGCTCACGATGGTGCACAATTGTGAAGATACTGGGGACGAGACGCGGTTATCTTGCCAAGTTGACATTCCCGAGAATTCACTTCCGCTCGAGAGGTTTGTTTTTGAGACAGTTCAATACGAGCGTGAGCTAGACGATAACGCGTAGAAAGACGACCGTCTCTGTCAATAAGCGCGCCCATCGCTGGACATTGGTTGGACATCGACGTTTGCGGCAGGAGGTCACAGTGTGACAGGCTCTTCCTTCTCTGCAGCTGACTCCAAATAACCAATGGCTGGCTGAATATTGCTTTTGATGCTCGCACGGGAGCCTAGCTGCTCCAAAACCTCGAACACTCCCCGCCACCAGTCTGTACGAGTCGCCATCTGCCCAAGTCAAAGCATCTGAAATATCACTCGCTGCAACATGTCCTCCACCTCAAACCTGCCTCTACGTACTCTTCTCCCGCTGGCTGTCATGCTTTCACAAGCCTTCCCGATCTCTTCCCGCTCCCCAGACGATGCCGCTGGAGCACCCCAAGCCCCTTCTCCGTTATTTTCTGTGGTTGCTTCAAGTTGCGTTGAGAAACTGCGCGTTGAATCTCTCCTGCGAGCAGGAGCGAGTGGGACCGACCTGGAATCGCATCCAACGCTATTTACGTTACTAGGCTTCCAACGTTCGACACTACGTCGTCCGTCTATTCCTGCAATCAGCATGGAAAAAGACAGCTCAGCTGACCCACAATATGGCTCTCCGTCTCAATCCTGTCCAAAACCAATTCAGTTATCACTCGCCGTCCCGTCGCGTGAGTTCCGCTTGCTCGTTTTCAGTGCTGGCTTGATCACGAGCGACGCTTTCCTGAGAAGAGAAGCTTGCACCTGGCTAGGCACACTTTATTAAAGGCGCTGGAGCCGCAAAACGCCCACGACTGCCCTCTTCCTGCCCCCCAGCTATTCCCGACGATGTCCAAAGAAAACGAGAAGGGCGATGTCTCCGTTGTCGAACACCATTCTCCCAGCGACGAAGCCCTGGTCCCGCTGCCAGAAATAGGAACCCCCGAACGCATCCTCGCAGAGAAGCAGCTTGTTCGCAGACTGGACTTCAGGCTGCTCCCCACCATTATTTTGATTTACATTATGAATTACATAGACGTGAGCTTCCTTGTTGTCGGTGTTCAACCTCTCGACTCACGATGGCTTCAGCGGAACGGTATCACGACTGCTCGTTTGAAGGGTCTGCAACAGGATCTGGGACTCTCCGGTACGATTCAACTCGTCGGCGTCCTTCATCGATTAACCTGTCCTTAGATCTTCAATACAGCGTTGTTCTTTCAATCCTTTTCGTGTCCTACTGCCCGGCCCAAATCCCTTCGAACATGGTGCACCAACTAGATTATTATTGTTTGATCTCGCTAACATGGCCTCAGATCCTCAACCGCATTACAAGGTATGTGACTCTGGTCGAATCCTATGCTTGGGACCCCAAATAAACCGACGCAGGCCGTCTTGGTATATTGGGCTTTGTGTCATGGGATGGGGACTTACCAGTCTGCTCACCGGTGTATGTATGATTGAGGCCAAACGTGCGGCACCAGTCTAACAGCCAACAGGTAACCAAAAATTACGGCGGAATTCTGGCATGTCGTGTCTTCATTGGACTACCTGAGGTGTGTATCATCCAAGCCCGTGCTTCGTAAACCCCGTCTTGACCAACGCCAAGGCGGCATTCTATCCGGGAGGTGCGGAAAGTCTCGAGCTACTACTAAGTCATACTCATCGAACCACTGCATCTAGCTATCTATCTGTTGTCGCGGTGGTACACCAAGAAGGTCAGTCGACGGTGCCAGTATTGCCACACCTCCCGGCTCACTCGAATTCCAGGAATTGGCGTTCCGCTCCGCGATACTCTACGTTGGTCTCCTCATTTCCAACGCGTTCGGTGCTGTGAGATCCCAGAAGATCACGTCCTTCTTCGGTTGCTGACCACATCTAATAGCTCATCGCCGCGGGAATCCTCGCAAAAATGGAGGGCAAGCGGGGGATCCGAGCTTGGAGATGGTATGTATGGTTCAAATCAATTCGAATCACTGTTTACGTCGATTCTAGGCTGTTCTTCATTGAGGTGGGTTTGGTCAACACCATATTATCGAGACGTCATTTCATTGAGAAACTCAACAGGGTTCTATCACCATCTGCGTTGGGATTTTCACGATGTTCGTGTCGAGTTGAGCATCCCGGGCAATAAATCTTGATACTAACACACAGTACAGCTGGGCGCTTCCGGATTATGTGTGTCTCAACTCGCCATTTCTACGTGTTTTACAAGCTCACGTATCATCTTTACAGCCTCACAACACGAAGTGGATTGTCGGGGACCAACGGCGTCTCGCTCAGGCCCGTCTCGCAGACGACGCTGGCGAGGCGGACCAGGATAACGACAAGGACACGTAAGATTATGTTTGTGCTCGCCCGTACTTTCAAGGCCTAACCCTCATATGTAAAGGCCACTCGCGGGATTGAAGATGGCGATTACAGATCCCCTCGTGTTGGTATTCGCCATCATGAATTCTGCGCAGCTTCTCGGGCTGAGCTTTATCAACTTCTGTGAGACTTCAGTGCTCTGCGTGAATAGCCCGAGTCTGATACTCCCGCAGTCCCGACGTTCGCCTCGCTTATTCTCGGACTGACACCAAATAAATCTGACCGCTTACCTCCAGGCTGACCCAGACTCTCGGTTTCAATACTACGATCAGTTTGCTTCTTGCAGCGTAAGTGTTCTGGTGGGCTTACCTCTGTATCCACACGCTCACAAAAAAAAAAAAAAAACTCAAGGCCTCCCTGGGTGGTTGCATCGGTAGTAACCTGCCTCAGTGCTTGGCATGCGGGTCGGTTCTGTCTTCGATAGTAAATGCCGTAGGTTCTGACTAGGTCTAGATAAAACCGGGGAGCGATACTTCCATGTCGCGTTCCCCTGGTGGGGCGTTATCCTTGGGTTTGTTATCAGCCTGGCCACAATGAACACTGGTGCCCGTTATTTCTCGATGATATTGATGGTCCGTCGCGTCCCCTTCAGTTTGATTTCTTCCTGCTAAGTTGGTTCCAGGCGTGCGGTTATGCTGGTACGTATTCCGGCGCAAATTGTGCGGTTGAACTTGACCACTATTCCAGGGTTCTCTTTGACAATCGTCTGGGTATCCAACGTGATCCCGCGCCCGCCCTCGTAAGTGCTTTTCCCGTTCAAATTGACGCCGTTCTTGACTGCAAACAGGAAACGGGCTGCTGCTATTGGAATTGTTAACGGCGTTGGGAATTTGGGCAACCTGTGCGTAATCCATGAGACCTTTCCTTCTTCAACTGCCAACACTTTCCTTTGAAGGATGGGTTCTTACACCTGGAAGGCCGCTTGGGGTCCGCAATACCACCAATCTATGCTCATTTCCCTGTGTTCTCTGGTTTTGAGTTCCGTGATCTCGTTAGGTAGTTTGCGATTCCCGTCTTGGGTTTTTACACCATTATTGACGCGACGGCGTGTGTCCAGGCATTCGAAGACACCTGATGCTCAGAAACCGGAAGTTGGACGAGGACGAGCGGGTCGCGATGCAGGGTGCGGATGAGATCCGTGTAAAAGAGGCCGCGATTCTCGAAGGAATCAGTTTCGAACAGGCGATGGAGAGGAGGAAAGGTTTCCGCTACTTGTACTGAACAATTTGTGTATGATCATCATCCTGTAGTATATACTATTCGAACGTTCAGGCGTTCCCTGTGTTTACCTCCGGGCCGGGTGTTCATCGGTCGAAATGGGATTGTTGAACTTCTTCTTGAGGCAGGTACATAAGCTGACTTTTACAATGCTATTACCACTTCTCACCTTCTCATGTCCCCGAGTCGTGGCCGAGGCCGCCCCGGCCGAGCCAAACTCAACCCTCGCCGATGACCGAGGCACACTTACCTCTCGCCCTGATGTCGCCCAGTCGCCAGCAGCTACTCTTTGCAGCCGAAATCCTGTTTCTCGACCTCTCGGCGGACGCGTCCTCCAGCATCCTCGTTCGCCACTTCTCTACAACGAGAGAGGTCGTGCTCCAGCATGCCCCGGCACTGTGCCCACATCCGCACACTTCTCGAGTCACCGGGCTAAACGCCGTCCGCTCATACTTTGACCTCCTCGCAACCCACTGGCGGCGCTCTGAGACACAGCTCCACTCTCGAGCGGTGGTGGAGGGAACTAAAAGTCAAGTCGTAGTGACCGCCAGCGTCAAATGGACGTGGCGGTTGAGCGGCCGGTCGTGGCGAGAAGATTTCTCGTGTACACTCGAGTACGACGACAGCCTGAAGGTCGTGGAGATGATCGTCGAAACGAATTCGCCCCAGGGGACCTGTGTTATGAGGGCAGTAGATGCCGATCCACTGGAGTCGGGCGAGTTACCGGTGGCACCAGCGGTGTGTGATCGACCAAGTTGCTTTTGGTCATTGCTAAATCGTTTCTAGTGAGGGAATAAACATTAATAGAGGAAGGACGATCGCTTGTACGATATAATATTCCTGGTTCGATATGAAATGGTACGGCTCGCGACTCGCTCACTTTTCTCTGGGTCAAACGCATCAAGGTGCTGACGGACCAGCGGCCAGCGCCATTCTTTGGTGTCGAAAGGTCTCTCCAAATAAGTCTTTGACGATCACAATTTTCAACCGTGAGAAAATATTGAATACACGCGATTCTCAAGTTCAAAAGACGTTCTGAGCAGAAGTTCCTACGTAGGTTAGCACGCAGAGAGCTCACACTGTGGTTCCACGGAGACCCTACCGATTCAGTTCATCGACCCGAATTCTGGTTCGACTGCCTCCTCGGTGAACTTTTCTGAAGACTGACCGGTACCAGTCCACAAACATTTGTTCATCGCTCGCATCTCTTGATTTGATTCCTACAAAGCTCCTCCGGAGTCCGACTGGAGCGTGAATCTGAATAAGTCGAAGTCCATGGAGAGAGAGAATATGAGTCCGGAAGGTGTGGTTTGGAGATAGGACCGATAGCTGACTGGTTTAAACTAGTACTCCTGCGAGTTCCATGAAATCGCGGATTGACCAGGTAACTCCTAAGGATTGCCACATGGGTGCGAAAGCACGGGCATGACTGTTCGCGTCTGCCGCCGGCATCATGGTCGTGGGAAAGGTCTGCCGTCTATGTCACGTATTTGCGTCGTGACATGTGGCGTTCCTCTTTGTCTTTCTCCCGTTCACTCTTGCTTCCGCCTTCAATAGTAACGGGAAATGCTCCGAGCGATAATAGCCAGCATGCTTCGTGGCGGACTCTTTCTAAGGCGCGACTTGCTTCCGAGGTTGCTGCGTCGCTGGAGTCTTGGTGCGTCAAATAACCAAACTTGAAGATTTGCCCCTGAAAGTAGAATTTATGCAGTGGCGCAGACAGTCTGGAGTCCACAGCGCCTCCCAATCACGAGTGCTGATGGTCTGGACGGCTTAACTTCTCGACCGGACGCCCAACCGCCTGTGGAACCTCAAGTGGCACCCAAGGAAAGGTAAGTACCCGTATAAGGTTACTGTTTATCTCGCGGCTCTTATACGAGTAACGTCTAGTATGGTATCCCCCTCCTTTGTGGATACTCTCAAGGAGATGAGACCAAGTCATGAAACCTGGCGCCGCCCCGCCCCGACACCGTTCGACGATCTGGGTGTGTGGACTACCTGTATAAACCAACTGTCTCAAACTATTCTCCTTCAGTGTTCTTCCACACCGAACTGCTTCGGGGACCACCAGGACTTGGCGCCACAATGTTTGGGGTGACAAAGGTGGGTGATAGCATTCGCCGGCTCGAACAGTTCTAGACTGAATCGTGTTCAGACACACAACAGTGTCTGCATTCGTATAGCGGACTACCCTTCAACTCAAACCTCCGGGTCGAAAACTGGGGCCATACCCGGCATGAGTTGGCTGAGAATTCCCGCCGCGACATATGTCCATCTATCCGACCCCGAAAAGGTTTCCTATTGCCAACTCGAGGTCACCGCCAGGTCTCTGCTCTCACTAGTACTCTCCTTCCCTGTTCGATTTACTCATTAAAGTAACTAGCTGGTCAGACATCGCTCCCCATGAACTCGACGACCCCCCGCCCCCGCCGTTGCGAGTTCTTAGCTTCGACCTCGAATGCCTGGGCCGCGACAGGATCTTTCCTGACCCGGAGTTCGACCCCATTATCCAGATCGGCAACGTGGTCTCGCTCTTAGGCAAGCGGTCCTATCCTCTCGTTCCTTTCGCTCATACTTAGTATTTTCGCACCCGCAGGCGACTCAAGCCCGTTCATCCGGAACATCTTCACATTGGGGACATGTTCTGATATCGCCGGCGCCAGTGTAATTCCGTTCGAGGACGAGGCGTCCCTCTTACAGCGCTGGTCGGAATTTGTGAAAGAGGTCGACCCTGATCTAGTCATCGGGTATAACACCTCGGGGTTCGACCTCCAGTATCTGCTTGGGCGCGCAAAGGTCCTCCAGCTACCGCAGTTCGCCTTTCTCGGCCGCCTGATAGGTCAGTCACCGAGTCCTTTTTCAGTTCAACCTTCATTCAACTCACACCTAAATGTTAGATACTGCAACCACGCGGAGCCGCCAAGTCTCATACACCTCTTCTCGCGGTAGCCCGCGCCGCTGGGAAGACTTCCTCCTCCCAGGGCGCCTACAGCTCGACCTAATGCACTACGTGCGCTGGGAGGCTGGGCCCAAGGACCGGCGGGGAATGAGCCTCAACGCCGTCGCGGAGCGCGTGCTCGGCGAACGGAAGGAGGACGTGCACTTTACGGCGATCCGCGGGCTGCAGACTGGCTCAGCGGATACGCGGCGGGAGCTCGCGGTATACTGCCTCAAGGTCCGTCCGACTGTCGCTGAATTTTTGCACGAGGTACTTATGCGACTATCTGCAGGACGCGTATCTGCCACTCCGACTCTTGGAGGTTCTTGGGTGTGTGGCGAGGTATACGAAGGAGGTGCACGAGAAGGGGATACAGTTCAACTCTGTATTATCTGTTTACGACGACGCTCAAGAGCAGGAGCGAGCTCGTGTTGCCGCTGCTGATCAGGAGCCCACTACCAATTAACCGGTTCATTCCTGTTTTAAGATGCCCTCTCAGTGTCGTCTCTCCCGGTCCAATCCTCACGTCTCCGTCCCTTCTCTCCCTGTCCAATCATCTCTCCCCATCTCTATGACCAACCGTCCCACTTCCGCTAGTGGTATTCATAGTCTGGCCTGGCCTGAATGGCCGGGCTTGGGCTTGATACGGGCCCGACACACCTGTCTAAACTCATCATGACCATGCTGCAACGGTACAGCTCTGGTCTCTCCAGACTCGCCCAGAACATTTCCCGGTATTTTAACGTCCCACAGCCGTTCCAGGATGCGTTTCCCCGACACTTACAATTTCACGATGCGCCGCCAGATACGCAAGCCAGGTTATTAGTGAATCTCAGTCAGGTCATTCTCCTTCATCTTCCCGCTGGGAGGTAAAACTCCTCTTCACAGGGCGTAGATCCCGGCCAAATCGCCGTCGAGCCCTCGACCTGCCTCGGGTTCGAGGCCAGACCCTGGGCTACAGTGATCTGTCCAATCATCCGGACACTACAGCTTGATCACTACAGCCTTCCTTGATCACTAATAACTCTGTCCAATCCCCTCTGTCCAATCATGTCTCCGCAGCTCTCCCAATCATCTCTCCCGCCCCAACTCCGTTTTGATTCCCAAAATGGGTAATCGAACTCAACACCCTGTCTGGCCAATGGGAGTTAGCATTGAGCTAGAACGTCCCAGTCAACCTCAGTGTGCCATAAAGGACTCGGCGGAGGCCCTAACGTGACAACCTCGTTTTTCCCTCCTCACTATGCGACCAACCCCGACCCACCTCGTACTCAGCGCGGTTTTGACCTGCGTGGCCGCTATTCCCAACGATGGCATCCGCTATGCCGCCCTGGGACTCAGCATGGCGTGTGCTCTGATGCACTGCTACCTCGTCCACCGTGACCTCCATTCGCCAGCCATAAAGTTGCACCGTCTCGCTGAATTGATCGAGGACACCACCATCCGGATTCGAAGCGCCACAGCACATTGCCAACGTCACCACTTATTCTTCGTCGAACAAACGCTGTGCCTTCTCCAGTACGCGAGTTCTCCCTGGCTCAACGCATTATTCAACTCAGAATCTCAACCAGGGCGGACCACACCGCATCTTTGATTCGCTGTCGTATTATTTACGCCAATGCAGAGAGGTTCAGTTGGAAGATATACCGCCTCATTTTGAAGGACATCGAGACCTGTATCGAACGCGTTGAAAGTATCGGGATTGCCATCGATGTGCGTAGTTTCGGGTCCCTTCCGCAAGCTTAGCGATTAATTGCCCTATGCAGCACATTATTGAATCCGAACGTCAACGCCAGCTCGCGGATGAGATCCACGAGGTTAAGACTATCCTCTCTACCGTACCCACTGCTCCGCGGACCTATCTTCCTAATCAATATATGACGGAAAGGTGCGCACTTGATGGTTCGAGTTCAATGTTTCGGTTTACTTATATTCAAGAACAGTGTATAAAGTGAACCTTCAGGCTTAGCAATGTAATATATCTATCCGGGAGTATGGAGCTTCCTCTCTCTGTCCTATGTATCATGGTCGTCTTTGTACTTGCCCTTTGCTGTATCTTTTCTCTCTCCCTCTCGTGATGTATCTCAGCAGTGTCTGTAGGTCCGAACCGAATATAACCGAGTGGTCTAAAATAATTCCTGGCCCTGTGGAAAGCTTCACGTGTCCATGTCGTCCTTAAAACCGCCCTCGCAAAGTTGATCATAAGATATTACCAAATTTAGACGCGAGCGGTTGTTTGGTTCGGAGGCCATTGGTCAAGCTCGTGGTTCAACTTTTGGTTGAAATTTTTAAATTGCACTTCGGGCGACATGAAAAAGTCTGGGAGTGCCCTGATAGATTTGAACTGGGTAAGTCTACTCTGAAATGCGTTATTTGAATGCTGGAACATTTTAATATTTTATAAGCCGATTATTGGTCACGATTTTGAACTGACCTCGATGGTTGTTGCGTCAGCGAAGCGAGGGTCCCCGGCGATAGAACCCCTTCAATGCTCTTTGAGCCCCTTGTTTGCGCACTCTCTTGTCTCTACTGGTGTGTGATTGAAACTGAAGGTCAATAGATATGGAAGATAGTTAGGGGACGAACACGAGACGGGGGTAGGGGTAAATGTTCAGGCTTCTCAACGCGTTGTTGACGCGTTGCGTGTCATGCCATAACGGATTCTCAGGCTTATCCGAAATCTTTATTGAAGTCCAGCGCATCGACTTCAATTCAAGACACCAGTTCACAAATGAAAACAATTGAATACTAATTGAAATGCTTGGACCCTCGCGCCATCAGCACCCATCGTACAGGCTGTTTCGAGGGAACGTATATCCAGCCTGTGACCACGTCGTGAGATTGGCGTTCATGTACGCCTCGATGTGCCTTGTCGAAAGCGAGTGAGTGCGGCGCGTTCATAGATCAAACTCCAAAACGGCCACCTACCGATTGATGTAATCGGACGTGGGGTAGTTCGGCGGGTCGCAGGTCAAACCATCCGTGGTACCAGGCAGCTGGTAGACTCGCACGTAGTCGATGAGCATTTCTGCTGGAAAGACCAGGTGCGCAAAGTCCGGCCCTTGGAAGGAAGGGGATATCCCGAGGTTGAAGATCATATACTAAAATCGGTGTTGCGATGAGTGCCTGAAGCAAAAATGAAGAGGTATCACGCACCATTGGCTCCTCTGAAATCAACCGCGAGGATACCAGAGATGTGTTATCTGGCCCGATGGTATCCGGAGTCAAGGTCCACGTTTTGGCGCCGTTGCTGTACCAGGTTATAAACCCGTTCTCGCGCTTCGCGGGATCCGAGAACCACTCGAGTCCATAAGGCGTATACCCAGATCCCCCATAACCAGTCGAATCAATATAAGTCAGAGCAGATACCGTCTGCTGGAACTCATCCCCCATGTAGTGGTTGAACTTGGTGACCGTGGCGTTTTGAATTGGTGTCGCCGCCGAGGCGTTGTTGAACTGCCGTTGCGCGTTGTACGGCGCGACCTGGTAGCTCTGCGACACCTGGCCGCGGAAATACGGCGCGGTGCCGTCGATTTCCACCAGGGCCTCGATGATGTCGATCTCGGGCACCCCGCGTCCGACCGACGGCGCGGGACCGGGGTGGTCGGACCCAGGGCAGGTGCACGCGGAGAGCCGCTGGCCGGGCAGGAAGCTCAGCTTGTCCGCCACTGTGGACGGCGGGTCGTCGTCGTGGGTTGTCTGGTTGGGAAACGTCCCCACGTCGCAACTGTAATCGAATCAGTACGATGAAAGTTCAATGAGTGGATGCGTCGACCTCGCGTAACTGTAGGGCCACATGCCCTCGGTCGTCGCGCCATAGCCTGCCCGGCCAAGGTTCCCCATCGTCCATGCGCCGGGCCAAAAGCCGACCTGAGTAGGCGCGCCGGGGAGACTTATCGAGACCTCGATGTATCCCGTGGTAATGCAAAGCTTGTTCCAGGATTGGATCATCCCTGGCGATTATCAGAATTCAGCCCTCCGTTTCTCCGCGATCCCTGCTACTCACCGCTCTGGAAATTCAAATTATGATTGTTGACTTCGGAGAGCGTGAGGACGAGTTTCCCGTTTTTTGTCGTTACCGCCTAGAGGCTGTCAGTCGGACGAAGAATAACTTCATAGTTGACTCACGGCAGGATCGTACCACTCCAAGTCCCCAGTCGGCCAGTAGTGCAAATCGACCGCTTCGAAATATGGATCATCCCCAGGGTAAAAGGTTCGGCCGTCAATGTTGAACTCGTCGCTGAACACGAGGTCGTACTTCTGGCCATCGAACCCGGTGTACGAATACGCAGATTGCGGGGTATCGGGATCTATCAGCGAGGGGAAGTTCGTCAACTGGGGGACCTGTCCCGTTCCATTGATGCCTCCCAAGTTGAACCCCCTAATCGGCGGGGACGGATGGTTGAAATGCCATATGATGGGATAGCCCGCGAAAAGCGCAAGAAGCCCGCCGAGGAGAAAGAAGAGGGTGGTCGCGCTGGCCCAGCCGCGAGCAGAAAAAATATCAAAATCACGGTCGAGCCGCGCGTCTCGCTCTAGATCTGGGTTGTGAAGTGCGTCGTCCAGTTGAAGATTCTTCCCCCACTCGGTATTGACGGTCTGTGTGCGGGGCATGAGGGGGCGTGGATTCGATGGACCTGTCCGCGTGCGGTTGGGAGCGGGAGGACGATAAAGCCCGGGGTCATACTGCAAGCCTGGCTCAATGGGGCTCATGGTATTCAACGCGATACGCACCGCGTATGGCCCATAGCCTCCGCCGATGGAACCTCTCGCAACGTCTCGCACTATTCCCCCGCCTCGTGGGTGGACGTGGCGTTCGGCCGTCGGGACTCGCGATGTGCTAGTAGGCTGAGATTCGAATGCTGTTTGAGCATACAGATGCATTTGCTCTTGCTGGTGTCCGCGTCTGCTTACGCCGCGCTGCGGAGGTCGGTGAGCGGCAGACATGGAGGGAAGGGAGAACGTAACCGAGCTGCATCGTGGTCTGGGAAGAACGCGCTAAGTTTGCACGCGAAAGTTAAATATACTCTGTTGACGTCACACGCTACACACAGGTGTCCGAGGATTGGGTAAATATAATCTCACCGTGATACATCGCTGAGCTTTGAGTTCTCTTAGCGAGAGAAATTGAATTCATCGCCAATAAGGACTCAAAGCCCAGTATCCGACCTCGCCAAGTCGCCGACTCGAGACCTATCGCGATTCATACGATATCCGGTGTTGAGTGTGGCTATTTTCATCGCCTCATTGGTTCAACGAGGCTGACAACTGCAGGCATCAGTAAATTTCAACCGTGGGAACTTTAGTTCCGTGACACAAATCTGAACGAGCACAAGTCAAAGCGCGACCGGACGTCTTGATTCAAATTCCGGTCAGTTCAAGATGGGAAAGTATCGGATCTTACCATGCTCTCCTCACAATCGTCGCATCGGCCGAGCTAATGCGTGATCCGTTCTCGGCTTACTATCCGGCGATGACACGCGCGGGTTAACTTTAGGCCGCGACGCCGATTGTGGTTCCACCGTCATGTCGTCTAAGCCGGAGCACCAAGACTCGCCCTCCCCGACAGTCGCCAGCCCAGAAGTCGACGAGAAGAGAACAGCAAAGGACACTAACAAAGAAGACGAATCTGACATCGTCGTTGATTGGGACGGACCGGATGACCCGCTAAATCCTAAAAAGCTCGTTTGTGGCCAATTTGTGGCTCATACTGACCTTTCCTGGATTCCCACTAATGCAGCATTCATTTCTAGTTGGGTGCGACGAAAGAAATGGGCCGCGACATTGGTCGTCTCCTCGTTTACGTTAATCTCGCCGGTATCGTCGAGCATGATCGCGCCTGGAAGCGCCGAAGTTGCAAGGCAGTTTGGCATTACAGATGACGTTACAGTGGGTTTAATCACCTCCATTTTCGTGCTCGCATACGGTGAGCCAGTCCTCAATCTGTGATACAAGCACATAACTAAGCACTGTGGTTTGCAAGCCTTCGGCCCGCTGGTAAGGTTTTAGTCATCCAGCCGGTGAAAAATACTAACGACTGAATCAAGTTTCTGGGCCCGCTCTCCGAAATATTCGTATGTTGTCCCCTTACGCCCTTCTCGTTTAAGCCACTTACCTCCGTTTCAGGGCCGGAATCGAGTTCTTCAAGGCGCCAACCTGTGGTATCTGTTTTGGAATCTCGGATGTGGATTCGCTCAGAACACGGGCGAGCTGCTTGCATTCCGGTTTCTCGCAGGTCTCGGCGGGTAGCGCCCCGTTGGCGATTGGAGCCGGCGTTCTCGGCGATATCTGGAGCGCCGAAGAACGAGGTCAGGCCATTGCTATATATTCTTTGGCGCCTTTATTAGGGCCTGTCGTCGGCCCCTTGTGCGGTGCATTTATCGCAGAGAAATCTACGTGGAGATGGGTGGTAAGTTCCTCACGAAAGCTCAAGTCGTCTTCTGGCTAAGCGACTCCTCAGTTTTGGTCAACCAGTATCTTTACTGTTGGAGTTCAAATCTTGGGGGTTTTTTATCTGCGAGAATGTGTGTGGATCTGGACAGTTCCCGGATTGGGGTACTCACTCGTCATGCAGCATATCCCCCCATCATCCTCGGGGAGAAAGCGAACCGGATTCGAAAGTCTATGGACCCAGAGAAAGGTCCAGTTCGGCATGTCCGCTCCAAGTTCGACAACGAAGATCGCTCGTGAGTTGTATCCTACCTTCTTTGAAGCCACTACCTCAACTACTTTCAGTTGGCGGCGAATTATCATAACATCTCTCACGCGTCCATTTGCCCTTTTCTTTCGAGAGCCCATCGTTCAACTTCTCGGCATTTATATGGCCTTTGTATACGGACTCTTCTATCGTGCGCGCACCACCAAGTAACCTCTAGCGTAAACTGACTCCCACTTCACAGTGTTCCTCACCTCGATGCCTCTGATGTTCCAAGGGACGTACGGCGAAAGCGTCGGTATCTCTGGTCTCCACTATCTTGCGCTGGGTGTCGGTGTCTCTGGGGCGTCCCAGATAAATGCCCGCTTGATGGACTACATCTACAAACGCCTCAAGGAGAAATATGGTGGGGAGGGACAGCCTGAGTATCGGCTTCGTGGGTGTCTCTTCTTCCCGATTCAATTCAACGCTGAACCGAAATTCGAACCTCAGCGTCGATGGTACCAGGGACGATAGCGCTGCCGGCGGGCCTGCTGATGACCGGGTGGGCCGTGCAGGCGAAGGTCCACTGGATAGTCCCCGATATTGTGCGTAAAATCCTCATCGTCTTGAACCCAATGCTGAATCCATCTCCAACAGGGAATCGTGCTAATAGGCGCCGGAATTATCCTGAACTTCCAAGCTATTCAGATATACGTGGTTGATGCTTTCACCCTCTACGCTGCCTCTGGTAAGCTTTACTGCCTTCCGTCCGATTGCTGAACTGACGCGAGATCGTGTCTAGCCCTCGCCGCGGTGTCTTTCTTCCGCGCCATCTGCGGCTTCGCGTTTCCCCTATTCGCACAGCAGATGTACGCCAAGCTCGGGTACGGGAAAGCCGACACGATATTGGCGGTGATCGCAATTGTCATTGGATGCCCTGCGTGAGTCAACCCAAGTCGAAGTTCAACCACCTAGTATAACGCCATTATTATTGTCTAGCCCGTGGCTGTTCTGGAAATATGGGAAACAAATTCGGATGGAAAGTAAGTATGCGCGGCGGCCAACGGACCTATGACGGAGCTATCATAATATGCGGAGTCGGGAACGAACCAGATGTCGATAATCGTGTCGAGTTTTTCCCTGGTGTCGCTCTGCTGACCAGCTACTATAGTAGCAGCTCAATGTAATTACTATCACGAACTAGACTGAATTGGTTTGAACGGATTTCCTTCGAACTCAACACAGAGCTATTCAACTGCACATTGGATGGCGGTGCGGTGTTGTTTGGCCCAACAAACATGCCCCTTTGTAGCCCTTCTTCTCCTGCGATTGTGACCATGCAGCACGACCAAGACCCAAACACTCCCGAGAGGCTCTTCGCGTTCTGCCCGACCATATGCAACGAATACGACCTCGCCAGCCGCATCGCCTCCTGTGATTACTGCTCGCGCTTCTTCGCGCAATGCTGCGAGCATCCTCCTGGACTAGGACCCGGCTCGGCTCCCGTCTGCCACCACCGCGCCGTCGTGTACGTTGACGGGGCGTGCGCGCGAAACGGACAGCCAGGTGCCCGCTCAGGAATTGGCTGCGCCATGGACCCCGGCGCCGTTCGAACGAGCCAGCGCGCGGAGCTGCTCGCGGCCCTCCAGGGACTCGAGTTCGTTCTTGGATTGAAGCCGAAGTACCACGTCGGCTCGCGCGCGCATTTGAGCAGCAGCGACACGCGGCGCGAGTATGTTATCGTGGCGGATTCGGAGTATGTCGTTAAGGGTATCACGGAGTGGGTGCCGCAGTGGAAGGCATGTGCTCCTTCGACCAAGCTTTCTGTCGCTTCACTGAGCATCGAATATACTTTCAGGAAAATCACTGGAGAACGAGGCAAGGTCGTGTGCCTGGGAACGGCGATCTGTTCTTGCGACTGGACGGTGCCGTTGTAGTCTCTCTAGACAGACGCTCTATCAAATGTAGCTCGTACCTCGCATGATAGAGTCTGTTAGTTACCGCGTCAGTTACCCGGTATCCTGCGTTATTATATAAGCTTTCCATTTCGGGCACTTACGAGCGGCAGGGCGTCAAGATTCAGTTTCTTCATGTTCCCCGCGACCTCAACTCCCTCGCGGATGCCCTGGCCAAGGAAGCGACGTCTTGAACGGCACAAGAGTCGGGATATATGGTTTGCAAGGTAAGGCTCGTTGGATTTGTGTTGGACGGTATTCTCGTCGGTATATTTACGGTCTCGTCCAGCCACAATGAAGACCTTCATCCATACTGGCCAAGTTGGGATCGGCCAGACACACCTTCTTCTCCCAAGGAATTGATACGACCTCTCCGCTGCGTTTACATCTGAGTCGGATAGTGCTTATACTGTAACTTCAACCAAAAACTTGGGGGATTCTTTCTCTAGTGACTACTTGAAGCTAGATGTTGCCCACTTCTCGCCTTCAAATGACCACGGTTCCTTGCAACTTGCACCATTTCCTGAAATTGGCCGGTTGAACTTGAAATCGGGCCGCACGAAGACAAAACAGTTGAATGCATGGTTTGAGTAAATTTTCTGGTCTCTCGCCGCACTCAGGCCGCTCCCAAATTGTCGCGAGTGACGGAAATCGCTCACTGGGATTGCTTGGATTTCCAGGCGTATGTGGTGTGTTTTTATACATCATCTCACCTCTAAGCGGAGCATAGGCGTGATGTTCCAGCCTCTAAGCCAGCTTGTGAGAGCTGTACAATGAGGACAGGCTTGCAATCGAAAACGGGAATCACTGGCAGCCTGAAAAGTTCATGGTCCCGAGAAAACTGCCGATTCTGATTTTGCTGGGCAATAAAGCTTAATGGAGGTTCGGAGGATTCTTTCTGACCGTTCTGCCTCTTTCGGAATTGGATCTCTCCAGTACGCTGAGCGAGAATAAAGTCTCCGTTAAAGCGACTTTGATGCGCCGCCGTCGGAGATTGAAACGGTGACTTCTCCCTGACAATGACATTAATACCGCACAAAACGACAAGACTACGTCCATCGGCAATGGCCAACCCATGAAGTATCTCTTGTTGATCCACTGCCTTGCTGTGTGAACATTTTTATTCCACCGGTTTGTCGCGCTCACCGCTGTGCGTCCGCCACCTCAATTTCGACTTTTGACGACCCTGAGGCCTGAGGGTTCCCGGCCTTCCACCCACGCTCTACTCACCTCAACACGCTACGGCGCAAGAAGTATCCCCAAAGCGCGGAGATTCGTTCGCAAGTGGTCGCATACAGGTCGGATGAAGTGGGAAGGTGGTGCAATCGCCACATTCTGGGTCTCGGTCGTGCGCGGGCGCCGGCGCCAAGATCGACTGGCCAGCGGTGACGCAGTGCAGGGTGCGAGCTGCCCACACCCGCCGCCTGCCTGCGTCCCGGTCCACCCGCTCACGAACCCCGCTCGCAAACGCTCGCAAACGCCGCGCACGCTCGCCCGCACTCCCAGTGCATGGCCTGACACGCTCAGCGCCCACCTGCGGCCTGTGTTGCCTCCCGCCCCCCGCGCGAGTGCCACGCACCACCATCGCGAAGGATGGGTGCGTATCACTGTGCAACGTGCGCACTCGGAAAAAATTCTTCCCATAGCGCTCTGCGCCCCCTCCCCACTGAGCCTGCGATTGGACCTCCCCCTCCCCATCGTTTGCCGCCGCCATACTGTCGCAAGGCGAACGGGCGCCAGAAAACAAGCTGGGGGCTTGGCCCGCCGCAGGACATTTCCCACCCGCAGACGCTTGGCTGACTGTGCGTTGTCTGGTTCCCGTGGCCGCCTCGCGCGCTGCCTCACACATACCCATAGCAAGCCCCAGGGACATTCCTCCCAGCCGGCGAACCTCTCACCGTCATCCTCGCTGGCTCTTCCGACCTCACTGTGCTCATAGACTCGCAGCTCGACGGCAGCATGCGCAATCTCTTCCTGTACGTTGCTGACGAGTGCGGTATTTTGTGATCATCCAGACTGATGTGTTCTGCAGCGGCGTCGGGTTTGCGAGCGAGTGCCTCGGCCAGCACAAGGGGACACCGCAGGATGCCGACCTCGGCGACGACGGTACGTCGTCGTGGAGCCACCCACCCCTGTGCAGCCAAATGCTCACTCCGCCTTGACAGTCAATGAGACGGTCGTTCTGCGATGGGGCTATGGCGACCCATCGCTGGGGACGCGCGAGGAGACGACAAAGGGCGGGAACCACTTCCGCTACTGGAGGCAGAACGGCAAGGATGCCAACAGCAGCGCCGTCTTCATGGCCACATCGTACGGGATGCCCATTGCGCAAGGACATCGCGGTGAACGGGTACAATCTGGGCGGTGCGTATTCTGCTGCCTCCCCCCTCTCCTCCTGCTCACGCACTGCGCTCCCAGCGACTGGCTCGTCGGGAACATTACGCATTCCCCATCGACACCGACTCGCTCACCAACACCTCCACCTTCAGTGGCACCGTGGCCTATGCCCGCTTCGTCTACTCCACGTCCATCTCGTACGTCTCCGGCCTCCTCGCCAACACCAGCATCAGCGTGAACCACGACACCACCGTCGGCATCGATGGCAAGAACGCACTCGACCGGCTCGTCGCTGTGCTGGACGTGAAGATTACCACGACACCCGCGAACGCGACCAAGCCGTCCGCGTGAGTCTTCCCCCTCCGCGCCCCCGTGTCCCGACAGCCACTAACGTCGGTCTATATCTTTGCAGAGCCAAGAAGACTGCCGCCACACCGACACAGCTCCACGGACTGATACCGACGCTCCTGCTGATACTGCTCGGAGCACTCAGCCTGTAGACGGTCGTCGGCCGTGCGGCGTACATATAGAGGATCGGCGCTGGCATGGACCAAAACTTACGATTGTTACTGACACGAAATAGATACCTATGCAGGCATGCACGAGTGTACCCGGCGTTGTACATCTATCATCTGTCAATCCAATCTAATCGACTCGTAGAGGTGGAACGGGGGAGGACTCTCAGTTCGGGGTGCGAGGTATTTTAGGAGATAGAAGCTTCGGAGACTCGCGCCAGGTACTTCCGGAGAGTTCTCATGCCAGCCAGCGAAGTAGGGCTTGGCTGAGGGCACGACGATGCTCAGATTCTGGAAACGGTCCCGCTTCAGGTCCCTGCTCGCCTTGATCGTCTTCGCCGCTGTCCTCAGCTTGCGGGGACTCGACGTCGGGCGTTATTCTGCGGAGTTGGGGTGGCCGACAAGAGAAGCCGTTGCGGGAGCAGATACTTCCCTCCGAGTCGTGGACGATCCGTATGTTTCGCTTACTGAGAGCCCAGAGCGGGGCTCGTCCGTAGGAGGCAACGAAAGCCAACCGATACCCGCATATTGCGACTGGTGTGGACCCGAGGACGATCTGTGTCGGAAATACGGGTGAGTACCACTCTAATATTCGGTTCGTGCATTCTGACGCTCTATCAGGGAACCGCACCTCGCCCGGGCCCTTGCGTTCGAGGGCGCCAACACGCGCCTCAAGCGCGTGCTGCGCAAGGCACAATCCGGTGCTAAAATAAAGATCGGTGTCCTCGGCGGGTCGGTGAGCAAGGGCCACGGTGTCAAGTTCGAGGCTCAGTGGCCCACGCTCTACGGCGCGTGGTGGAGCGCCGCATTCCCGCGCGCGGAGGTGCAGGTGCTCAACGGCGCAGTCGCGGCGACGACGAGCGACTACTACGCGACGTGCTTCCTTGAGCACATCGACGCGGACGTGGACGTCGTTGTGGTGGAGTTGGCGATAAACGACCAGCGCGGGGAGGTACTCGCACAGTCGTACGAGTATCTGGTACGGATGCTGTTGGGGCTGCCGAATGCACCTGCGGTGGTTAATTTGCAGGTGAGTTCACGTTGAGGTGGTTTCTTGGTCAAATCATTAATTTTTTGGATTGGGCTACTAGATTATGGCGCTGGCGTTGAGTGTGATAACTACGGGCGGGGACCTTCATACGGCGATTGCGATGTATTATGATACACCCATCGTTAGGTTCGTTTCAAACGTTTCAAATTTCCTCTAACGAGGCTTATAATGAGCATGTCAACAGTGTTCGGAATTTTCTACTACCTCATATTCTGTACCACCACGCATCCTCGCCGTCAACGAATAAAGGTCCTCAAACGCCGGGGGAGGATTATTGGTTCGTGCATAATTACAATGGTGACATCGACCTTCGACATATGAACACCGCGGGCCACGCACTAATGAGCGAGTTGCTGGTGATATTCACGCGGAGGACGCTCTGCGCCGTCATGAGGGAAGACACTCGGTCGTACGCGATAGCCCAAACGCCTCGAGATTCAGGGTTCAATCATTCACATCTGCCCGGCGATGAAGTCCTCGACTACATCCCTCGTGTAAGTCCACACCTCTGTCTCAATAGCAGCTAATGTTACGCTGCCTCCAGATGCGCATCTTCGACAAATACGACGCGCACACCGTCGTCGGGCCCGCGCACCCGACCTGCATGTCCACCGCTGCGACAAAGCACCCTCTGATCCCCATCGAGGCGCAGACGCGCGGGTGGGCGACCTGGGCGGCGGAGGAGCGGCCGGACAAGGTGTACCTCCGCGCCACCGAGCCCGGCGCGCACATCGCATTTGCGCTTCGCGCGGGCGAGGAAGGGATCAAGGTGCTCAAGGTGACGTATCTGAAGAGCAAGACGTTCGGAATGGGAAGTGTTGCGTGTTGGATTGACGATGAGCGAAGGCGGAGCATGCGCTTGGACGGGTGGTGGAATGTCGATGGGGTGTAGGTGTTATCTTTACTTTTTTCCTTGTCTGGTGGCACTTGAGCTCACGATTCTGTATGCAGGAACAGCCCGGGGTAAGTTCAAATCAAGTTCAAATCACCGACGAATCTCGAGTTGACCATGATTTACTGCAGGACGAATATGGTTGCTGGGAAAATCCCTCCCGGGGAGCACGTCCTACACTGTGAGCTGCTCTCGGAGACTAAGGATCCCGGTGGAGGGCACGATTTTCGGATCATGGCCGTCGTCGGGGCGTAGATTTAGCTTTGCGTCAATTTCCAGGGACTTTTTTTTGGTTGCCTTCATGTTTGACGATGCGGGTTAACCCAGGCCTCCCAACAAAATTCTGAGTTGCGAGTACGACCAGACACGGCGAGAGATCCAAAAATACTTATCAAGACGTTATTGCAATGGTGCATTTGCAGCATCATAGTACCTGACCACGGGATAGCTTGAGTAGAACACATATCGGAATGTACTCACCTCGAGACCAAACACTTAAGGGTAGAGTCAACGAATCGGACTCAGAATTTCGGATAGTCTCTCTTGACAGACTGTCCACTCATAACCTCGTTCTATAATACGCAACGCGTCAAACGTTAACTTTTACCCCGGGTGAAGTAGACGCGGAGATACAAGATGAAAGAGATCCCTTCAGCCCTGGTGCCCCTTGAGCTCCCCGGTGTAGTCTCTCCACAGCAAAATTGGGCTGAGGAAATCCTCGCTACCATTTCCCAGCACAATCTCGATCGCCCTGTCCTCTGTTCCCTTCGCCATCGAGAAGTACCCGTCAAAGGCAGGGAACACCTCGACCCCGGCTCTTCGCCACATCCTGGTGACACAAAATTTATACTGGTCCTCATTGCCGTACCTGTCGGGGACGAGAAAGACACCAAGTTTTGTTCCCTCGGGCATGTTTGCTTCGCGCGCAAGCAGCACGGCGTTCATGAAGTTCGAGTACATGTGCTCGCTCGTCGCATCAACCAGAACCTGATGTGCGGGGATCCCGTAGTTCTCCACCATATATTTCTTCATCGACAGGCCTTCGTTGATGCGCGTCAGCTGGGGGCGGACGGAGCCACCACAGACGATGTAGAGCGGTGCAAACTTTTGCCGCTCGCGATTCAAGCCCACACATCTCGTTATTTTGTCCTTGGTCATCTGCGAGCAGGCTGTTCCTTTTCTGGCCTCCTCCGCAGTGGGCGAATGGCCGAGGATGACCACGGCTCCGTAGGTATATTCTGAAAATTTGATGCTCCTCGCATATTCGAGGGCGGGGACATTCTCCTGGGACTGAGCATCTAGGTTCTCCGCCAGTCTTCCTTGGTCGTTGAGATGGTGGATCTCCGCGACGGCGGAGAAGCGATCCAGCATCGCCGTCCCGCTCGTTCCACCTCGAAGGCGCGAGAGAAGGCTGCGCAGGTGGTGGGTGTATGCACCATTTGCATCGGAATAAGACGCGCCGTCGACGTCAGGATATGGCGTGCGGTTTCCCCCGACCAAAACCTTGATGAAGTGGTTCGCCTGGTCGATGTTGGCCGTGAACCAGTTTTGTTCCACCGCGCTCGCGCCCAAGAGATGAAGGGTCTGCAAGAGTGTTTGTTTATCCTCCGGTGTCAAGAGGAGTGTATGGGCGATGGAAAGCAGGTCCATCGATTCGATATCGTCTGGATCGACTCTCTTCGAAAAAGACTCGAGAAACCGCTCTTGCAAGGCGACTACTGCAGGGGGGTTGTCGTCGCGATCCAGGAACAGCGCCGCACGTCGGAACAATGCCAAAAGGGTCCCGTTGGATGATCCGGAGGGCTCAAGAACCATTTTTCGAAGTGGTGGGCGTAAGTTGAGTGGGGGGAGTGAGGGACGCGCTAGTAGGCGCTACCACGTCCAGGTGTCAGAAAGGCGATACTGTCTGACATCCACAGCCCCTGTGTCACACTGTGAAGAGGAACCATCATGAATTTCAGCATGTTGTTCACGACCTTATGCCCTGAAATTTCTCATGGTTCATCATGAATTCCCCGATGTTTTGTTAGGAATTCATGACAATTCATCATGAACAGAATCCTTGAATTTCAAAAGGTGTTTAGGAACATTTCATGACATATTTTCACGATGTATCATCATGAACTTCTTAACGATTCGTGTTGAATAATGGGCTTATCCAGAATGAAAAATCAACAACTTGCAGGTGTTGTTTGAACTATATCTACCGTTGGTGGTTGAAGGGACTGTGAGTTATGTCTAAGTGTAGTGTAATGTAATGGATCTAGTCTAACTAATGTTAAGGAGGGCCAATACAATGCTAAGTTGAACTTGAATGACTCTGAAGTCGCGCCTACACATGTGGTAAAGTCTGGGCAGGGCATGACCTGAGTTTTGTACCTTGCTCGAGCCACCGGGTGCAGGCCCCACCCAGCTCCACAACCTGGGAAAAACTGAAGTGTCATGAATTCATGGTGAATCGTCGTGAATTCAAGCGCTCAAAAAAGGCCACCAAATGGTGAGTTCACCCATCATGAATGGCATCATGAAATTCACCCGTTCAACCACGATGAAACATCATGAAATGTGAAATTCAAGAGAATAGTGTTGAATTTCATGACGAATCCTTCTTACAGTGTCACAATGGGCGCTGAAAGGAATTCAATTGCTCGATGCAATACTGCGGATGAGAGCCGAAACGAAAGCCTGAGGAAGTCTTTTATTCTGGCGGGACACTCAAACCAAAGCTGGTCCAATATCATGACTAATAATCGCCGTTTAAAGTATTCTAGGAGTCAGATGATGCATTGGAAGGTGGCCTGAACCAGCGCGAACTCATTATGGCACCGCCCGGTTCTTTATTTGTCGCTGGGAGTCGCATTTGAAAATTTCAACCAAGAAGTTGAACCACGCTTGAACAACGGCCTCCGAACCAAACAACCGCTCATGTCCAAGTTTGGCAATATTTTATCTCAATCTTATCGCCCGAATCGAATTCTCCGGGAGAGTTCATTTTGAGGACGGTGAGGGCATAGAGCTCTCCTCACAGCTAACAGATATTTCTGCATCAGATACATTTGATTCGAAATAATGTAAAACACAGCAAAGGGCAAGTAAAAATACGTCCGTGATACGGAACAGAACCAGGGAAACTCTGTATTTTACCCAGGCTATATTATGTTGCAAACGCTGAGGGCTCACTTCAGACACTGGTGGAAACAATTACTTACGATCGCAATCGAGCCATGAAGTTCACAACTTTCCGTTGCATATCGGGTGGGCGGATACGTTTGTTCGGTGGCTGGGGCGGAGGGAAGTACGACTCACGCTTTGTTCATCTCATCCGTCAGCTGCCGTTGACGCTCCTCTTCTATTATGTGCTGCATGTTGTCTTGAAAGCCCTCACACCCGGAAGCTTCGTGCCGGCAATTAATGAGCCTTCTGGCCGGACCTTTTTTTAAAAAAAATCCTTTTCACCACAAGAAGACTGCCGCGGCACGAGTTCAGTACGTCTACCTTGTCCCGCTCATGTGGTGCGAGTCTAATGAGCGCCAAAGTGAGGTTTGATGAAATGGAGATAATCTTCAACCGTGGGAAATTCCATCAAGCAGCTGTAAGCAGCCGAGAGAACAACGCGTCGGCGGGAGTTAAGATAGCGCCAGGGATGTCAGGATGGAGTGTCTAAGCCTCTCTAAGGCTTGCATCTGTCTTAGTAGTAGGATTGGCTCTAAATTCGCCATCAGTGAGGCTCTACCAAGCGATAATATTCTTGCCTCGCGAACGCCGAGATCAAAGCCATCGGTTTGGCCTGATCGGCCGACCACTGGTCTACGAACCTTCCGGCTCTACTCACCCTCCTTCGGTGCGTCTCCATATGATGACCAGATCTTCACCCTCGCCTAACTCCACCACAGCCCGTAACCAATCCGTCATCCGCGCCACTTTCGCAAAGCAAGACGGCGTCAATGCAGGATATGATCCTAAGGGTAGCCCCGCAAAAAGACCGTACAGACGAGATCCCTCCCCGCCTCCGCCTCGGTCGACATTCTCAACAAGCAGCGCCTCCTGCGCCCTTCGAGCCCACACTTTACCGTCTATCAGCCGCAGCTTACCTGGATCGCCTCCATCGCCAACCGCGGGATCGGCGGCGCCCTCGGCGCCCGTGCGTCTTTCGTACTCCAGTGCGCCTTGAAACCTGCTGACAGGCCAGACAGTCCTGTACGGTTTCTCCATCGCCTACCTCGTCGCGCCGGGCACCTTCGACAGCGTGCACGTCGCCGAATTTGTCGCGGGCCTCCCCGACGCAGCTAAGTACGCCGGCAAGGCGCTCCTCGCCGCCCCTTTGTCTTTCACAGCCTCAACAAGATCCGTCACTTGGCCTGGGATATGACCAAATGTGTGTTGCCTCCCTTTTGTTTTTCCCTCGAGTGTTGGAGGGCTAATATGGAGCACACCACGTAGTTATGACCCTGAAGGGTGTGTATCGAACTGGGTACGCCGTCCTGGCGGGGACGGTGGTGTCTACCGTCGTGCTTCACGACTCCGCTTCAACCTCTACCGGAGAATAGGTGCTTATTCTGGGAGAAGTGGAGTTTGAGTGAAGTAGAATAATGTTCTTACCCGAAATTCAACCGTGGGAAAGGTCCATCAAATTTAAAATGCGGCTTGAAGCAAGCAAACGAATAGCGCGTCGAGTCGGGACGGAGTAATTGCAATGTTGTGAGAAGGCACTTGTCCTGACTCAGGTCGTATTTGCCCCGCGGAGGAATATTCACGTCAAGCCGAACATTTGAACCACACTGAGCAGAACGAAACTTTATAACTCAATCAACTCGTGCTTTGCTACGACTTCCTACCCAAATCGCGGCTTGACTTCGGCCTCCAAGAACTCCTGCACTGTCCCGAATTCAACACCCAGCGCGACAAGGGCCGGGTTGGGCACAGGCGTCGCCGTGTAGAGCCCGTTATGCTCTGCCTGGCATGCGTACTAGGGAGATTAACATTGGTTTTAGTCAAGGCTGACGTGAATCCTGCAATAACACGCACCATATCGTCCATTTCCGTCATCCCCGTTGCGCGAGCGGTGGTGAAGGTGACATCGACCCCGAGAACTGAAACCGGTAATTAGCAAGGTGGTCAAGGTTAAGTACGTCGAGCGCACCTTGAGCCGTTAGTTTCGCGAGCTCGGTATGAGATATGTTAGCGGTGACAATGGGGTACGATTTGCCCGAGATATCCTTCGACGGATCGGTGTAGTTCTTGAGCAGGCCGAGGACAGCAGCCGGAACATCGCGCCCCGCCCAGATAAACGCCTGGCGGTCGGTGGGACCGAAGATTGGGACGCTGATGGTGAAGCCATTGGCCGTTTTCTTCAGGGTGCCGAATCTAAGATATCGAAGGTTGAATCTTCGGCGTGGAACGAAAATATGTAAAAACTTACTTCCAGAAGTTTTCCAGAAATCCGCCAAGATGGATGGATGCATTCGCCAGACCAGAGTTTTTGAGGTACTCTTCAACGGCCGCTTTTTCTGCCCAGGAGAAATCAGCGTTGAGGATTCAGCCAGGATGAAATGCACCGCGACGGACGGTCATAGTGCTGGAGGTTGCTATATTTGCCGCCAGACAACTCGGCCATGTTCGGGAGGGAACTATCCGTGGGTCAGAAATGAAACACAACCAAGATAATGTTCAACTTACCTGAACACGAAGAATTTAACACCCGCCGCCTTTGCAGCATCAACCATATTTTTTCCTTGGACAATCTCGTTTGGGCCTTCGCCATCCTTCTTGATAGGCCAAATAGGCACGGTGAGCTGACGCATTTTGAGCTGACATGAGAAGTAGATGTAAGATCAGATATACCCCGAAGACAGCCTCGCTGCCGCTCAAGGCGGCGATGAGCGACTCCTTGTCGAGGGAGTCTCCTTTGACAACCTCAACGCCCTGCGCCTTTAACTCGAGCGCGGCCGCAGAGGTAGGGTCGCGGACAATTGCTCTTGGAGTGAACGTCCCGTCCTTGAGGAGGGCCTGCACGAGGCCCGAACCTGGATTTTTTAGTGAGCCCAGATTGCATAGTACATATGGACTGAAATTCGGCCAAAGAAAACCAACCTTGAAGACCAGTCGCACCAAACACAGAGACAACGCGGGAAGATGTCATGCTTGTAATTTCTATTTCACTTTGCCGAGGATGTAGACAGTAGAGAGGAAAGGATGGGTCTGTGTGAGTACGGATTCCTCCCAGCCCATTTTATATAACAAGAGGCTGCTGGGACGAAATTAGCCATGTTCGAAGGAGTTAACGGCCTTAGCAAGACGCGCATTGGTAAGTAGATGTTGAGAATGCTTATCAACCAGAAGACCAACGGATAATTTTGAGCCAAATTCTCCCGGCCGTTTTTCCGAGAGGCGAAGGGCGGTCGGTATTGGACGCCGCCAAGGCTACGAGCGGCGAGATGGATTGAATCCTTTGAATTGGGGTGGTTTATAATGCTACCCTGATTAAGTACATTAAGTAGCTAATTGAACTTGAACATTTTGTAACACTGGGACAAACCGCTCATCCGAACCGCGGCTTCACTTCAGTCTCCAAGAACTCCTCGATGGTGCCCAACTGAACACCAAGCGCGACGAGGTCGGGGTTCGGCACAGCCGTCGCGGTATACAGCCCGCTGTACTCGGCATGGGCGGAATACTGCCTGGGTTCAGCCGCTGCACGAATAAGAGGGCGCGTGTGGACGTACCATATCATCGAAGGACGGCATCCCGATAGGGGGCGCGGTCGTGAAGGTCACCTCGACGCCGAGGGCTAACAAACGATGCAAATGAAGTCAGTCAATCGTGTCGTTCTTAAACTGGGTAGCCTGCGTACCTTTTCCAGTCATCGCAGCGAGTTCGGCGTAGGGTATGGTGGCGTTGACGATGGGGTAAGTTTTGCCGGATATGTTCTTCGACGGGTCGGTGTAGTTCTTGAGCAGCGCGAGCACAACCGCGGGGACGTCCCGCTCAACCCACGTGAACGCCTGGCGGTCCGTCGCAGAATAGTTCGGTACAGCCACGTCAAAGCCCGTCGCGGTCTTTTTCAACAGTCCAAATCTATAGACAGTCAGCTGTCGAACAGGATGGAGAGCGGCGGTAGGACGAACTTCCAGTAGTTCTCAAGAAAGCCTCCGACCTGGATGGACGCGTTGGCGAGACCAGACGCGCGCAGGCGTTCCTCTACGACGGCTTTTTCTGTAGGAAACCAGATCTGTTATTTACGCCTGCTTCTCACGAAGCTTTCGCAGACGTACGGTCATAGTGAAGGGCATTCTTGTATTTGCCGCCTGATATTTTCGAGATGCTGGGCAGTGAGCTACATACACGTCAGAACTTGAGACAGTTCCAAAGGCGTCGATGCGTACCTGTAGAGGAAGAACTTGACCCCAACTTCCTTTGCAGCCTCAAGGATGTTCATCCCGGTTACGAGCTCGTTCGGGCCCTCTGCCTTGATCGGAAAAATGGGAAAAGTGACCTGAAAACCTATTGTTAGTGGACTCGCGTCGGAACTTGACTCAGAGCCGCGTCCACGCACCGAGAAGACGGCCTCGCTGCCTTTGACAGCAGCTACAAGTGACGCCTTGTCGAGATTGTCGCCCTTGACGACTTCTACGCCCAGCGCCCTGAGCTTGAGGGCGGCCTCGGAGTCGGGATTGCGGGAAATTGCGCGCGCGGTGAAGGTCCCGTCTTTGAGCATCAGCAACCTGACAAGTTCTTTTCCTTCCACTTTTCTCCCTTCTGGAGCTTTTCACTTCTCGCCCGCTTTATCAAGCACTTTTTTGCCGCCCTTTTGCAGCTTTTTGACCTTTCAGCACTTTGAACTCTTGCGCGTTTTGACCCCGGGAAACTGTATGAAACAAGGAATGAGAGGCTTCTGTACGCTTGCTGGACGGCCGTGTAGTCGCCTGGCCGGATTTCCAACAGAAGTGACGGGAAAGTAAGTTTTGGCATAAATAGGTGGTGACGCGGATTTGCGTGAGTTGCGTATTATGGACAATGCGACGCAAGTTTCAAGTTGCTTGTGCTCTATTGGTTGAATGCCGCGAGCGTGTCGCCAGAAATTTTGGTCGAGGTTGGAATCGAGAGGTTTCAAGTCATTCAAACTCCGCCATCCGCTGCCAATGATGGACCAATCGGATTCATCAAAGTGCCGTAAGTTGGTCGCGCTCCTTGCTCTTGACCGCCACGTCGCCGCCGTCGCCCACTTCTCCTCCTCCTGCGCCCGTCCTCTTCAAGCCACGCGGGAACTCTACAATGCTCCAAGTCCTCAAGTCCTCAAGTCTAGGCCTCTCTGCTCTCCCACTTCAAGCCCAAGATACGCAAGCCAGCAAGACCAACGTAAGCCAGCAAGACGACGACCCGAAGTCAAGACCCTCCAAGCAAAGACCCTGCAAGCGGGCCGTCAACAGACTCTCCCCTATTCATTGCTGGTTGCCTGCTTAGAGACAACTCGTCAACCTTGTGTGCCCGTTTAGGATGTAAGTGTGGGGGTGCCGGCGTCGTGCCTCGGCGTGCAATGGTGCGTTGTCTGTCGTCCTCCAATTCCATTACTGCTGCCGCCTATGTCCTTACTTATACCCGTACCCAGCCCTGTCCCCGTCCCATTCCACCCATGCGCCGTCCGGACGTAGGGGGACGAGTTCACGCGGGCACGGGCTCGGCTGCAGCTGGGCGGAGTAGGCACGGGATTGTCGGCGCTGGGGGAATTGCACCTGCAGGGACGAGAGCGCGAGCAGGTGTGGTGGGGGCGCAGACGGGCACATCTTTCCATGTCGCGCCCGGGTACAGGTACGGATGTGAGTGTTGCATCTGCCACTACGTGCAGCCGCAGCCGAGTATGGGCAGCGTGGTGGACGGGTATTTTCCTAGCTTAGTGTACTCTGTGTAACGTGTAGTGGTTAATACACCACCTTTTGACCCCTTTGTGTGTCCTTTTCAGCCCTCTTTTAACGCACACTTTCCGCCCTTTATTCACTTTTTTCACTTGTACAAGCAAACGGACCTAGCCAGGAAAAGTGCCAAACCTCTTTTCCTCTTTTCGCACTTTCGACTCTTTTGGTTCTTGTACAAGAGGCAAAAGAGACGAAAAGTGAATTTGTTAAGTTGCTGATGAGGAGATCACGCACAACTGCGGCACCTGGAACCGTTGTTAGCAAAGGTTGAGCTTGAGGTTACCATATATCAGGACCTTGGGTGCTCGTTGCGCCAAAAACGGAAACTATGCGAGGAGGGGCCATGAGATATGTGGGATGGGGAGAAATGGTACTGTTAGTTGAGACAGCTCCCGGGCCCTCTTAAATACAGCAGCGGATATGCGACCGAAGACGTCCTGCTGAACATGACTTACGCGGGCGGCCTTTGGGCGGCCTTTGCGATGGACTGGTCTACGGTCGGCGGGAAGGCCACGGATGATGAATTTTATATTTCCGTTTTGGGAATGCAGGCGCAAGTTCAATCCTCATGGTCGGCGTCTTTTTGTGTACCGCCGTTAGCATTATAATTTTATTCTTGTACATGCTCGTCACAGTTATCTTACAGTAAGCCTTCAAACATAGTCCAGCCCTGGTTCATTTCCTCCTATGAACCAGTAGGCGAGATGAACGAACACGAATGAGCACAGCCATGTCAATGACAGTGATCTCTGACATGGCTGTGCTGTTCTCTCTTCCCCCTCCTGTGCGCTGCGCGAAGAGCTTGCTCGACGCCGCGTGCAGGGGCAGACTGCGCTGGCGAAGATTTTGCTCTCTGCCGCGCAGTGGTTAGCTCACCCGCTGTGGCCATGGCCCCTAGTCATTGACACTGGGGTCTGCGCTACAGCCTATCGGCACATCTTGCCAGACCTGTTGGGCACACTTCAAGACCTTTCATCCCTCCAGCATTGTTACAAACCTCGGGGGTGACGACGACACCGGGAACTCGCTGGTAGACGAGAACGAGGCGATCCAGCATCCCGGGCAAGCGATCTCCAGCGCCTCCTGGTCACAGTCTCGCGGTACTGGCTCCAGCTCGACGGACGCTCGTTAGGGCGGCTGGTGTCAATGGTCCTAAAGGCTGGATCGAGTGGTTGGTGGTGCGTCTCCGCCACGATCCTACGATCCGAGGGGAAAATAACTGACATGAATATAGAATTGCGCGAAGAGCTGCAAAATTGGGATCGACGCGCGCATGATCTCGCACACGCAGGCGACGCGGATTTCGATACTGACGCACTGTCCTCGTTAACCCCCGATTGCCTTGAAATGGGGGGAACGCGCGTACAAGGGAGCGGGGAGTTGACGACTCGGAAGGGGGTCACGAATGGACCCGGCGCCAGCTGGACGAGGACATGGGGTGGGGGCGGGGTGGATTGGATGTCGAAGCTTGTCATGCCCGTAGCGGGCAGGCGTTTAGCCGCGGACCGAGCTTTGGGACGGACGAGGAGAAGGCGCGCATGCTGCTCGTTATGCGTGTGCTTAGTATCGTGCCGCTGAACTTCAAGGTGCGCTCTTTGTTGGCCGATTCACTCTAAGCTGCTGCTGACTGAAACTTTGCTTAGAGCCCGCGCCGTGGTCTGCACCGCTCTCGCGCGAGCTGCTCGTCTTCAACTCGTTCGTGCGGAGCTTGACGCGCGCGCTGCGGATGCTGCTGGAGGTGATGTCGCAGAATATGCTCCTGCGCAATGATGCGCGGCGCGCGCGCGACAATCTGCTGGATATTGTGTTGAGCTTGTCGTTCCAGACTGAGGTGGGCTTCTATGTTATTTTTCGTTGCTCTCGTGCTGATATTCGTTTGCACAGGTGAACGCGGGCTTTGGCGTCTTGGGCAAGGTCTACCTCGATGCGCTGACACATACCAATAACCGCACGCGGGTGCGGGACGCGAATGCACCGGGGGTGCGGGAGGCAAAGGTGTGTTGCAGTCAGTCTTCCCTCATACACCTCTCTTCGTTTCCTTCTCTATCCTATCGCGGTCGTACTGCGGATCCGATTTCTAGGCACGAGCGCAACTCCTCAATACATCGCCCCCCGTTTGAGGGACCGGTCATGCGCGTAGCTGCACCCGGACTACGAACACGAATCCGTGTCCCGTATTGCGTGTGCAGCTGGCTCTGACCTGGTCCCATGTTCTATGTCCTTGATTACTTGGGTCTTCAAGCTCATTCGACGATATATTACACTACATTGTCTCGATTACTTCAATCAACTTGGCAAACGTCGCCCAACCTGTCGAATAATGCAGTCTCGGTGACCCAATGTGCTCGTAGGCGCCGGACACCAGATCATCGAACTCCTCCGGAACCCACTGCATCACCTCAGCGCGCGTCTTGTTGAGATGTGAATCCCGGAGCTCTTGGACGAGCGCTGTAGGAACTGTTGTCCCACAGTGCACCATATCAAATCTCTCCGGGTAGTTGAAGATCATCTCTGGTGCAGCGGTAGGAAGCGCCTTGAACTTCTGGGATCGACGCGGGGTGGTATTCCAGTAGTCCTGGAACTCATCGAGGTGAGCCTGAACGATACGAGACCACAGCCATTGGAATAAGTTCCTGTAACGCATGTGAGATGAATGTGAGTTGCATGAACGAATGCGAGGATATACTGACACGTGGTTTGGGTTTCCAGGGGCGAACAAGCCATCCGCATTCCCTTGAAGGATGATCTCTCTGATATTCCGTCCAGCATACGTGCACCAATAGCTCCACAGCGACTCAATCGGAATGTTATCCGTGCTTTTCAGGGCGACGGTCGATGCTCGATCAAGCTCAGTAAGCTCATCCCCTAGGAGTATGCGACTGCCAACGATTGTTCAGTCTTGGATGCCTATTGAGGTAACTAACACCTACCGGAGTTCTTGCTGAATCGCCTTCATGTAGCCTGTCTCATTGCCGCCATCGAAAGTAAGTTGCACGGGCATTTCTGCAAATCACGCTGAGCATTATCAAACAACAGAGAGCAAGTTTACGCACCGCCAGTCGCCTCAATAAAATCGAGATATACATGCCCGATGGTGTCCTCGTCGCGGTCATTCGGTACAACAGTCAGGTAAAGGACCTTTCCGGTATGATCGCGGAATCCGTAGATGGCAATTCCGACTGGACCCATTCGCAACGCCTTGGAGCCAAGCTTTTCATGGCCGTCACAATGCACTTCCTCCATGGGCCCAACCGCCTTCAGCTACCTCGAACCTTGAATGGGGAAATGTCCTTCATCAGATGAAAAAGGGGAAGGGAAAGTCGGAGGTGCGTGTGTCGAGCTCCTCGATTGATGCGGGTGCTGGCCTCGGACTCGAGACAACGGACCGGCGACTGACAGAGACGTGCAGAGGCATGGCGTCCTGTGGCGGGGGGTTCGATTGAGCTAGACGGTGCAGGCGACAATGGTGATTGTGCGAGGGGCCAGGGAGAGGCTCGCTCGGGCGTGGCGAAGGCAGAGGAGGCGTGGATGGCGCAGTCGGATTGTGAAGGCATCGGGAGGGAGATTCGTTGGAAAAAAGGAAGTCCACACAAACGAGGAAGCTGCCGGGTCCAAAGAGACTGGAGGAGTCCAGTGCAAACAGGTACGCGAGGAGCAGCTGCGGACACAGATGGCGAGGATAGTGCTGGCAAGGTTCGGTTCAGAAATCGGTTCGAACCTGAACCGGACCGGACCGAACGCCGCGTTCAGGTTCAGCGTTCGGGCTCGGCCTGAACCGAACGCCACGTTCGGGTTCGGCGTTCGCGCGTTGGGGGATCCGTTCGAACTTGAACCGAACCCCGAACCGAAATTGTTCACCAAAAGTAGATTTCGCAGGCATTTCTCAGTTTTCAGGATTCATTTTGAGGTGCAGTCTTTCTACCTTCCTCCTTTGACCCTAGGTACTGTATTTGGTGGCCTGGATGTGGAGTAAATGGGTGCTGTGGATATTGCGGGTGCATGTTCAACTTTTATTTTTTTTCAACCACTGACCTATTTGAACCAGAGTCGATCCAACGGATGGAAATAGGATCCTGAACCTCCCTCACAGCTTGCTGAATACGTCAGGAAGGCGAAACACTTATACATGTGGCCTTCCCGCCGGAATCTGAGTCCCCGAGAAGGCCGATTTCTGCCGAGGTTCGAACACGTTCGAACGCCGAACCGAACGTGAACGCAGGTTCAGGTTCGGGGTTCAGCGGATGCCTGAACCGAACGCGGCGTTCGTGTTTGGCGTTCGGGAAAAAATACCCCGAACCTGAACCGAACCGAACTTTGCCAGCACTAGGCGAGGAGTGATAAAACGGCGCACAAACTTACCATAGTTCTGAGGCGCCTGAACGCGCACCTCCTCCTGAAGCTTCTCCTCTTCCTCCTGCGCGGCGCTCACGTGGGGTGCCCTGACCAGCCAGGGTAATATCCAATGGACTTGTCCGGCTTAGTGATGTGCTGGCCCTGGCTTGAAGCCAGAAGCCAAGCCTACCAAGCCAAGCCAGGCCAGAATCCTGGCTTGAGCTGGCCCTGGCTTCTGGCTTCAAATTCTCAAGCCAAAGCCACGCCATCAAGCCATGGCTCGGAGTGATGCCATTTGAACCACGGAACGAGAATTATCTGAGACATATTTCCCAACATGTTGAACCCGGTAAGTACCCCTTCTTGAATACTGCCATCTTCTCGATGATTCTGACGATGGCAAGTGGTTTCAACATCTTTTAGTTTAACCTAGTTCGGATCAACTTTGCGCGAGTCCACACCTCCCCACTTGCATTCCTTGTTACACTCTTAGCAAGCTCTTGCAACCTCAAGCATGGGTTTTTCAGCCCAAAACCAACACTTTGTGCAGGAATGAACCGTGGGAATGTGTGGTGCCGAAGCCGTGGCTCAAGCCAGAAACCATGGTTTGGCTTGGCTGGCTTGGGCCTCTGGCTCTGGCTTGAATATTTGTGAGCCTAAGCCAGATCAAACCAAGCCCAAGCCATGGTTTTCGGGCCAAGCCAAGCCAGCACAACACTAGTCCGGCTGCACCAAGGTCAAGTCGTACTCTGGCTCCACCACGAGCACCGCGTGTTTGACAACTGTGTCTTGTGCACCCACGGACGCTGGTGTGGGTAGGATTGAAGGGAAGACATCGGGCGGCGAGTCGTTCGGATAGAGGGTCCGAGTGGGGGTGCACGTGCGAGATCAGCGCCAGCGGGTTGATGCGGGAGGGGGCGAGGGCCGCCGGGTGCGAGGGGGAAAAGGATGATGTTCATGTCGCCGTAGTAGTCGGGCCCAACACAGATGATGTCGCTGTCGGTGCCGTGGGTGCTGGCGGTAGCAATAGTATGCGACTCCAGAGACGTCTGCGCCGTTCTACTTTGGCGTGGTTGTGCGACACGGGCATGATGGCCTGCTCTCCTGAGCCTAGCAGTATTGAGGGATGCGCTGGCAAAGCCGCAAGAGCGAGGACGCCAAAGTTATGTTTTCGTCGGTTAGTTGTCTGGTCGGGGACACGGAGGACAGATTCAAGAGCGGAGGGAAATGAGTGAGGAAGCCGATTGGGCGGCCTTGGGCTGTAGGAAGAAAAGCTAAAGCTGCGAGTTCCTATTAATATTTGGTTCCTGTACGGTATAATATGCCGGCCCTAAACCATTTTTGATTGTCAAGACACAGCCACTCTTGACATTTCGCAAAATCCTTCCGCATCTTGTCCTGATGGTCACTGAGGCGGGGAAATCTTGGGATAATTCCTGACCATCCATAAACTGCCCATAACCCTCCAGGCAATTTTATTTGGGATTCATCGGAGGCTAGGCCACACTTGTAACCCAACTATCAGAAACCCACTGCAACTCCAATTACTCCCTAGCGCACACGCTATGACACATAGAGAAATCGTTTTATTCAGCTTATACCTCCTACACGGTGCATAGCGGAGCCCGAATAGAGATATATTGACTGCTTCAATGGTACACGAAAAGATGCTGGCACGGAGGATTGAACCTGCGACTATATTCCCAAGACGGAAATATAAAATTCATCCGTGGCCTTCCCGCCGACCGTACTGGTCCGGCGGGAGTGACGGGGCTGAGCGGCGATCATCGACGATCACGCGGGTCAGTTGCGGATCGCAACTCGGCGCGAAAAAAAAATGCTTTGAACACGAGGTAATTGCGGCTTCTCGACGTTAACACAACACTACTCGGACAAGTGTATGTTGCGACGGAGCTCCACCGAAGTTGGATAAATTGCGTGGAAGATCGGCGGAAGGACTCAGCGCTGCTGAGTAGTTCCACGGTTGCCTTTCCGTTCATCGATAGAACCCGATTCCGCATCTATATAAGAAAAGAGGTGGGTGTCGAGGACAAACGTCAAAGTGGAGCCGGGTGGGGCCTTCGGGAAAATCCGGCAAGCAGTTCAATTCTCGCCTCGCTCCAGGGGATATTGAACTCGGTAGTATGGGGCAGAAGAAAAGTTTTCATGCAAGCCAAGTTCACCCCAACCCTGATAGCCAAAGTTGTATGTACCTAAAAATGGTATCTGTTGGATTGAACAATTTTGGGTGCCTGCGGACGATTGAACCGAGGGAAAATAACTTATGGTACGAGACATCTTGGTTCAAGTGAGTGTTGAATGGACTGGGTAGGTGCAGAATAATTACTAGGGCTGGTGGGGTGCGCGATGGACGGCTTGCTACCAACCCCGGCGCGGGAATGTTGAACCGTGGGAAACGGGTAGATGTCAGACTGCAACCGGGTCATCTTGTTCGTGGAACTCAAGGGTGCGGCTGTTCTATGCACAGACCATAACTTATTCGTCCTCAAGATATTAAGGTACAGCATGTCCAACCAGTCAGAGGACCTCAGCCTCCAAATCAGCCGTCATCAACCATGCGGCTGCCACCATGCCATTTATTTACCTGCGGGCGGGTGTCGAGGAGCTTTCGAGGAGCCGTAAGTATATATGTATGCATCTGAGCGGGGGCTAAACGAGTTGACCTAGAAGTTACCGGTGTTTAGTTTGCAAATGTTGACTTTCCTCGAGAGCAGAGATTGCGAGGTCGGAACGCGGACACGGATAAAGGTGATGAAGGAACATAGGTGAATTGACTGTGGGTGGGCAAGGAACGAATAGGCAGAGATTCATATAGGCAGAGATTCATCACGAGATTCAGCCGGAACCACTAAGTAACTACTGACTGAGTGTGTTTAAATCACTAATAGCATTCAGTTTTGGATCAGGTTGTAGGGGCAAAATTCAGCATGAAGGTGGAACCGCTGGCAGCAACCCCATTCGTGGCGAAGACACGGGTAACTGCTAGTTGCCCATTGAATCGTCCGATGCAAACTGATACCGCATATGAGAATTGAGATATAAAGCGTTCCATTGTGTGCGACACTAGTACTTACCCCATGCAACCAGCGAGGTCAGTTCAAAATTGTCACCAATGATCAGCTTTAAAATGTTCTAGCAGTCGAATAACGCATTGGAAGGTGGACTGAACCAGCCTGAACCCACTATGACGCCGCCCTTCCTTCGATGTCTGCCAGACTCGGATTTCACAATTTCAACCAAAAAGTTGAACCACGGTTGACCAATGACCTCAGAACCAAACAACCGCTCGCGGCTAACTTTGGCAATATCTTATCTCGATCTTATCGCCCCTCCGAAAGAATTCATTTTGAGCACGGTACGGGCATGTGGGGCTCTCCTCACGGCTAGAAGGTAGTTCACATCAGATACACTTAATTCAGACTAGCGAAAAACACAGCAAAGGGCAAGTACAAATACGATCGCGATACATAGGAGCCTGCGTCCGAGGGTAAACCCGTCGGAGACATCGATACGCTTGCCTCGTAGACAGACCAGGCTCTGGTCTACGCGATACAGAACAGGGAGAGGGAACTCCAAATTTCTCCCAGGGTATATTACACCGAGAACCCTGAAGGCTCACTTCAGACCCTGTTGCAGATAAGTAATGGACGATCGCATTCAAGCCATGAAATGCGCACCTTTCCGTTGAATATCGTCGGTTAGGCGGATAGGTCTGTGCGGCGGCGGGTGCGGTGGAGAGGACGGTCCGAATTTCGTTCATCTCATCTGTCAGCTGGCGTTGACGTTCGGCTTCAATGATGTCCTGCATGCCATGCTCAATTGCTGAGCTTGAGGAAGGCGCACGGGACTACGCACCTCGATGGCAATACCGATGGCGTCGACGCGCTCAGTGCAGGCCGCGATGTCTTTCAAGAGAAGGCGATACTTGGTCCAGCTGAACCTCTCTGCGCTGGCGTAAACGATACGACAGTGGATTCGAGACGCCGTGTGGTCCGCTCTGGTTGAAAGTCAAGTCAAGAAGGTAGTGAGTTGTATGAGAGAGAGCACGCGTACTGGAGAAGCCGCAGCATTTGTTCGACGAGGAAGAAGTGGTGTCGTTGACAATGCACTGTAGCGTGTCGAATCCGGACGGCGGTGCGCTCAATCAATTGGATGAGATGGTGTAACTTCATGAGCGGCGAATGGAGGTGGACATTGTAGTAGTGGATGAGAGCACACGCGGCGGTGAGTCCAAGGGCCGCATAGCGGATGGCGTGGTTGGGTATAGCGGCGACGCAGGTCAAGGCTGCGCTAAGTACGAGGTGGGATGGGGGTGGTTGCATGGTGAAAAGGGAGGAAGATCTCAATCGACATGTTCCAGAGCCCCGTGTGCTTTAAGGGACGTCGAAGTCGGAGCGGGTTTCCTTGTGGTTGGAGTCTTGTGGGAATCGGCGTAGGGATGCCGTAACGGTATATACGGGTCGCGATTTTCTACGGTTACTGGTCGGGTTGGCAAAACCCGTGTTGCTTTACTTCACGGGATGCGGGATGCCTGTACCTATTCCGGGAGGGGTGGGTAAGTTTTTCTGACGATGGATTCATTCAATTCTGACCTGTTTGTGTCCTGCTCGACACTTGGATCCCCCTAGCGCAGCTCTAGGGTGAGATCGAGAGAATGCCTCTAACCACTTAATACATCTGCACGGCTTAATGCCCAACACCAACAAAAATGCCCAACACCACCAAAAATTCACAGCGATGTCGGGAATGAACGGCAAGGTCGCTTTCTTTAGAGCATGGCTGGCTTCCCGAACATTAGAACAAAAGATGGCACGCCAGCAATGGCGCAAAAGGGACGGCACCGAAGGATGTCGCTGTCCCGAACAGCAACCAAAAAAGTGCACGGCAATGGCGCAAAAGTGACGGCACCGAAGGTTGTTGTTTTCCCGAACAGCAACAGTAAAAAGCTGGCAGCGGACTAAGTCCGACTGACTATCTGCGATTGAGACAGGAATCTCGGAAACCGTGGGGTAACCCGGTAAGTATCTGATTGAGTGCTCACTGCTGTGAAATGACAGGTTAAGTACTGTAGAGCTGAAACGAGAAGCACGACCTTGATACGGTATTGCCTTGAGATACGAAGGCGGTGCGGTATCGCGGTTAAGATTCGAACTTTGGGGATCATTGAATCGGAAGACGTGGTTGTCACCTAAGGAAAGGGAAAAGCCAATCGTGAGTACAAGACGTAAATAATCAAATGTGCCACTTTACCACGGTCAGCGATTCTCGGGAAAGTAGCGGTGACCGACTCCATAGCTACAGACAGCCCACCCAGAATCGCGGCCTTGGAGTTCTCCGAAAATTCTTGCAAAGTCTGGCGTTCCATCCCTACTTACGATGAGTTCTGAGATGCTGGCGCCGCCCTAGGAAATGTCGCCTCTCACCACTTCATTACCAACGGAATATACGTCCTTGCGTCACTCTAGAATCACGAGCAAAGGAAGTTGAACCAAGGTTGAACTGATCGCAAATACGAACAAATCCGGCAGCGGCAGGCCGTGGGAATTAGAACACGCGTCCCAAACGACGATGAGCGACACCCCGCCGCCACCGAAGCCCAAGCCTGGGTCGCTGCGCGACCGCATCGCCGCCTTCGAGAAGCCCAGCACAGCGAGAAAGAGCGCGCCAGCCCCGCCCCCATTGCGTCCCAAGCCCGCCGGCGCCGTCTCCTGGAAACCCAAGCCCCCCAGCCCGCCTGCAGACAATGCGACGTTTGCGGCGGGCACCGAGACTGAAGGAGGCGCAGTGAAGAGCGGGGGAGTCGGCGGGATGAGCGCGAGCGATGCAAAGGAGAGTATTGGACGTGGAGGGAGCTTGAAGGACCGAATGGCCGCATTGCAAGGTCGGGGAGCGTTTGGTGCACCTGCGGCACCCGCGGCGCCTGTGGTGGGGACTGGAAAGAAGTGGGTGCCCCCGCCGAAGCCTGCGGTAGAGGAGGAAGAGGAGGTCGTGGTGGCGATACCGACGAGGGCCAGGGTGCACGATGGCGAGGACAAGGCAGAAGAGACGCCCAAGGAAGGGGATGCAGAGGAGAAGGACAAGCCAGAGGGTGAAGCGGATGGCGAGGCAGAGGCGGATCCCGAGGAAGAGGAGCGCCAGCGGCGGGCGGCAATCGCAGCTCGGATGGCGCGTCTTGGTGGTGCGCGCGTCGGGATGTCGCCGCCCATCTTTGGACCCAAGCCTGTGATCAAGAAGCGCCCCAGCGAGGACTCCCAGTCGGCCAAGAGCCCCCCTTCCGAAGATACACCAGGTGAGCTCACTTGGAGGTTGTGGAGCAGTTAACCGAGATTTCTCGCAGCGTCGCCCCCCATTCCTGCGACCAGCCCCGAAATCAGCAGTAAGTTTCGTTTCTCATTCGTCCCCGTTCTGCTGTTATACTACTCCAATCGAACATTGACTCTTCATTTCAGCCTCGTCCCCGACGTTGCCACCCGTCGTTGCCCCAGCTGCAGGTACGTCGCGGCGTCGGACTCGTTATCCCTTGCTCCACCCTCGTTGCTCTTCTTACACTTTCCGTGCATTATTCCCTCTCCTCGTCTTCCTCCCTTCTTGCTACAACTCGGTCTCTTCACTATATGATATTCCTGCGTCTGACTACTTCGATTCTCCCACTTTACTTTCCGTTACACCGCGTATCTGAACCTTTTTATCTCTGAACATTCTTGCTTGTTACTTATACGTGGACCACCTCTCTCGTTATTTTATACCTCTCGGACTCACCGTTCGTTCCTTCATTTCACAGCTGCTGCTGCTTCCCGTCTTTGGGACGGCACACCTTCCTTTTTTTACAAATCTCCTCGCTGTTTCTTCGTTCTTCCCTCGTAAACACGGCTAACCCTGCTATTTTTCTAGCAGCAGCGCCGACGCCAGCCAGCGAATCCGCGCCAGCGTCCGAGCGCGAGCCAGAGGCAAACGAAGACGCTACGGTCGCGAAACCCGAAGCAGGTCAGTGTCTGTCGACGTCTATCTCTAGTCAAGTGCAACACCCAGCTGATGACATCTCTCCGCAGCCGCAGACGAACCCTCCCCCATCCCCGCGCCCGTGGCCGACGACACATCGGCACCGGCAGGAGGAGAACCGGAAGCGGAAACAGGCACGACCTCTCCGCCTCCTCCTCCTACCATCGCGGCCAGTGAACCCCCCGCCGAAACCCCAGCGTCTCCTCCCGCCGCTGAGACGCTCGCACCCCCCGCCGAAGCGGATCCAGTAGACACCTCGCCTGTGCCCGCGCCGGCAGCACACCCCAAGACGACGGCGTCCATGCCCGTGCCAGCTGCGCCCCGCCGTGCGGCGCCGCCGAGGAAGAAGCGTGCGGTCTCGCCCATGCCCCCCGCTGTTCGGGCGGAGGAGCCGGCTGCTGCGGAGGACGCGGCGGTGACTTCCGCGCCAGGAGAGGAGCAACCTGACGTTGGGAGTGCGGGGACTGGGGCGGAGGCGCCCGCACCCGTGTCCTTACCGACGGTGAACGAGCCGGAGGCGACGACGGAGGAGCAACAATCGCGCGACGCCAACGACGAGGAGGATGACGATGTGTTCGTCACTCCCGGGGAGGAGCGACTGTCGTTCATGGGGAGCGCTGCGTCGCCGCCGGTTTCGACGCCTGCGAATGAGGAAGCGGAGGAAGCGGAACGCGAGCAGGAGCCCGAGACGGTGCTTGTTCCGAGCATTATTGGGGTGACACCTGTGCCCGTGCCCGTCCCTGCACCGGCTGTTGCTGTTGTGCTCGAGCAGGAGGCGGAGAAGCAGGAACAGGAGGAGAAGGAGAAGGAGGAGGCCGAGCGACGTGCGCGCGAGGAGGAGGAGGAGGCTGAGTACGGGCGTGTACGGGAGGCGGAGGAGCGGGCGAGGAAGCAGCAGGAGGAGGAGAGGACGAGGCAGAGAGAGGAAGCGGAGGAGAAGGCGAGAGAGCAAGAGAGGCAGGAGAAGGAGAAGGAGAAGGCGCGTGTTGCTGCGGCAGAGGCCGAGGAACGACGGAAGCAGCAGGAGGAGCGGGAGAGAGCTGAGCAAGAGAGGGCTGAGCGGGAGCGTGAGGAGCAGTTGCGCGCGACGCAGGAAGCTGAGCAGCGGAAGAAGGAGCAGGAGGAGGAGCGGGAGCGAGCTGAGCAGCGGGAGCGCGAGGAGGCGGAGGCCGAACATGAACGTGTGCGGCAGGAGCAGGTGCGCACGGCTGCGCTGGAGGCGCAGGAACGAGAGCGGAAGCAAGAGGAGGAGCAGAGGGTGAAGGAGGAGGAGCAACGCAAACTGAAGGAAGAAGAAGAACACAAGCAGCAGGAAGAAGAACCGGTACCGGTCCAAGAGCCGGAACAAGAACGGGACGAAGAGGCGGAGGAAGAAGCAGCGCGAAGGCAGCGCGTCGCAGAACGCATGGCGCGCATGGGCGGAACCAATCCGTTTGGGGCGCCCCGACCTACCCCACCCCCGCGTCGACCGACTGAACACGAGGTCGAGGCCGAGTCTGCCAGCAGTGAGCAACCAGAAGCCAAAGAGGGGGAGGAGCAAGCGCGAGAGGGCGAGGGCGAGGGTGAGGCGCAAGGAGAAGAGCAGACCGAGGAAGAGGCCGAGGCGGCGCGCAAGAAGCGCGTCATGGAGCGGATGGCGAAGATGGGCGGGTTCAATCCGTTTGCGGCGGCGCCGGGGAGGATGCCGGCTATGCCTCCGAGGCGGGAGAGCTCTGATTCTGGCACGGGGGTGCAGAGGAAGGGCAGTGCGGAAGTTGGTGATTATTGATTTTTCTTCTTTTCTTTTACTTTTTTTCTTCTTTCATCCTCCTCCCATCACCCTTTCATCTTCGTCCCCTGCTTTCCTTTCCTTTCCCATGGACGTTGTTTCCCTTCCTTGACGCTGCTATTCAAAGTTCCCTCGTTTATCCCGCTTCATCCCCTTGATGTTTTCCCTCTTCGATTCTTCTCCCTGGACCTTTCTATCTTCAACTGCTTCCCTCCCCCCTGCCCGTCGTTCTCACTACTCCCTGCGTGTACCAATGGAATTTTTATTGATGTCATCATTGCACAGCTGCGCCAACGATAGCGCCCACGGAACAAAGCGCGACGCCGATCAACGACGATCCGGAGGAATATGCGGAGCAACAAGAATCTGTGCGTGCAATCCCGTCACCGCCGCGCGCTGTGCCCGCCCCGCCTGCGTTGAGAGAGAGCGATGAGGAAACTGAGAGCGCTTATGAGCTGGATGAGGAGGATACGCCACCCCCGCCACCGCCGCGAAACGATCGTCGTTCCATGCCTCCCCCGCCGCGCGCGATGCCTGCCCCTCCGCCGCCACCTGTAGAAGAACCGCAGGGGCAGTATGAAGAGGAGGAAGAGGAAGAAGCTCCTCCTCCGCCCCCGCCGCGAGCAGAGCATCGTCGTTCCATTCCGCCTCCGCCACGTGCTGTCGCTGTGCCCCCGCCTGGGCCACCCGCTCTGAGGGAGAGCGAAGAAGAGACGGAGAGTGCGTACGAGGTCGAAGCTGCACCACCCCCACCCCCGCGCGGCTCCAGGCGCGCCATTCCACCACCACCAGAGTCAGAAGTAGAGGAAGTTCCGGCACAGGAATACGAGGAGGAGGATGAGGCAGTTGAGGTACCTCCGCCGCTCCCCCGCAGCCGGCGTCCCGACCACGGCGCGTCTCCTCCCGTGACCGCGCTGGAGGACGATTATGAACAACTCGAGACGCCTGAGATAGGTGCCTTTGAGCACATTTCGGCGCCCGGACCACCCCCTCCCGCTCGTCACGATCGCCGATCGATCCCGCCTATTCCTACTGGGCAGGAGCAGGACGCGGCCTCGACCCGAACATCCGCCACGCCCCCTGCTCAGCGCCCGAGTGCGATTTCAACTGCTGCGGCGTATCGTGGGCCGTCGTCCGCACTGTTGTCGCCCGCGTCGGCTGCCTTTGAGCTCAAGCGACAGCAGGAAATTCTTGATGAGGAAGAAGGAGGTTCGTTGCTTTCCTGATTTCTCTGAACTACTCTGATCCCTTGTATAGATCCGATAGACCCTGCGTTCCATAGTCCGAGTCGACGCACCTCTGCGGTAGATTTGCAAGGCCTCGCGGCCGCCCAAGCAGAGGCAGAACCAGAGGCGCCAGTCGAACCGGTAGAAGACCCTGACACGGTGCGGAGGCGGACTATTGCTGAGCGCATGGCGAAACTGGGGGGTATCAAGTTTGGTGCTGCGCCCGTACCGCGCGCGCGCCAGCAGGCATCAGAGGACGAGCACAGTGTGCCGCCGGCGGACGACGCGGAGCAGCCGGCTCAGGACGAGGAAGAGGAAGAGCGTGCACGTCGAGAGCGCATCGCAGCGAAGCTTGCTGGGATGGGCGGTATGCGTATCGGCATGATGCCGTTTGGCGCTGGCGGACCGCCACAGCAGTCAAGAGCGCTGAGCGGTGCGGGCGCTCCTTCTCCGCCTACACGCGCTGTGCCACCTTCGCGTGCCCCGCCGCCGCCTCAACCGCAGGAAGGGGACTCGGAGCATGAGAGCTCGATGACGAACTCTGAGGATGGCGTAAGGGTGGAAGCGGAGGAGAGCGAGATCGAGGAAATACGGCATGAAGACGCGGAGGAGGAAGTCGCCCCACCTGTGCCAACGAGAAGCGGTCATCGTACGTCTGTGTCGTCAGTCCCCGCACAAGGGCCGACCGAGTCCACCCGTCGAACGTCGCAACCCCCCGTTCCGGCTGGCCGCCCTCCCGTTCCTTCCGCCATGCCTCAAAACCGTAGAGCGAGCGGCCAGATGGCTACAGCACCAACCTCGAGAAAGGCCTCCGCCGAAGCTCCTCCTGTTCCCAGCGGTACCCCCCGCCGGGCTTCGACGTTGAATAAGCCGCCGGGCCAAGAGTTTGTGATGGTGGAATCCGATGAATCGCCACCGCCGCCTCCGGCTCGCCCTACCAGCCGTCTACCTCCTCCACGAACCGGTCCCCCTCCACCTCCCCCTGGCGCTATGGCTCCCTCGGATTCCATCGACAGTATGAGCTCGTCGCAATGGGAGCTTCCCTCGATCCCCACCTCGTCGCTCGACTTCGGGGGCGGCATCGACACGTCATTTTCTACATTTGAGGGAACGCCGACTCCCCCTACCCCTCCGAAGGCTCATCCTCAATCGAGTCAGCAGCCCCCTGCTGTTAGAAATACGGAAATGCACTACTCGGCTGATGACCTCGTCGCGATTTGGGGTCGCGTCGGCGTGCATCTTTGCGAAGCGGCCACACAGCTCTACGAGAAATCGAAAAAGTCGCTCGTAGGCGATGGGACGTACACTGGCTTCGTGGATGCCGCGCTGCATGAGGTTCCTAATGCTGCGCGCACTCCGCCGCCGGCATGGGGGTATCTGGTATATTCGCAAGCTGGTGGTGCTGTGCAGAAGCGGCTCAGCGATATCATGCCCGGAGACATTGTCGCGCTCTTTGACGCGAAGCTCAAGGGGCATAAGGGACTTGCTACCTACAGCCAGACTGTTGGCGCGGGGGAGCCCCTAGTGGGCATCGTTAGTGAATTCGAGCCGAAGAAGAGCAAGATCCGAGTGTTCCAGGCGAATCAGCATGTCGGTCATCAGGTGCGCCCTCCTCCTTCTCTCGCGAGTAGTAGAAGCTCATATATGTTGCAGACTGTTGAGGCTGCTAGTTACCGATTGGAAGATCTCAAGAGTGGGATTGTAAAGGTCGGTTTGATTGACGAATTTCCTTGACATCTCTGACTGGTTCGTAGGTGTACCGCGTATTGGAGGCTTGAGCTGTTCAGCCACGCATTTTATTTTCTGGTGACGGGTTTCCGCACCATGGTCTATGCAACCACTTGGGTCATGTATATTAGTTCCGATTAAAGCATCCATTTTCAGTCCAGTTTTCGATCGTCGATGACGACGGTCGATCCCTCATGATGGCCGTCTCGATAGGTCTCGATACCTCCGATACCTCCTTCAGCTCTGACAAGGTCTGCATTCAGACCGTCACGGTTGATCTGCTGACTCTGACCCCTGCAAATATTCCGACAGCAGGGTCACCGCCCTTGCCTGACTTTGCCCAAACTTTTGCCCGCCTTGCGCAGTTGATCTTGAGACTCCACATCGATACCGGCTCAGTTTCTTCTTTTTGCTGTGGTTCCATCAAGGATCATCGCTAAAATCCTCCGTTACCACCCATTCATTTTTTAACCGGGTTTTTCTGTGATAGGCGACGCGAGGCGCACATATTGTGTGATGAACTTGAAGTCCGCGCCAACGGAAATGTGGACGCTTGGGGACGGCAGTCCTCGTCTTTCCCTCCACCTTCCTGTTTTCGTCTGCTCTCGTCCAACGTCTGCCGGCGCACAGACTGGCCCATGGCAGTGGAAGTGGGAAACGCGTATGTGCTTCCGCTCTCCGGGGGTCTGTAGCTCACTGGGGGTGTCAGTTTTCTCCTGGTAGCATCATGGGTCAACACCTTGTTCTACATGCTCGAAATCCTTCTCGTTGTCCGCTACTTCCAGCGGCCCAACCGGCCAAAGTGGCACAAATTCGGCGTAGCCACTTTCCTCCTGGCGGATACAGTCGCCACCATAGGCATCTGCGCCCAAGTTTACTTGACCATCCTCGCATATCCTTGCATCGACATTAACTCTGTGCCCTTCATCGAAGGGTTATTTTGGCCAATCTCGATGTCCATCCTTGGAACGTATATTACGGCCTCAGTGGAACAGGCCTTCCTGTGCTTCCTATTCTACTCCTTGTGGGTGTTTCTACTGCCTGTGTGGGTCTGACTCTGATTTTGTTCAGGACTCGTCAACGTTGGCTTACAGGATTCTTTGTACTCACCATCCTCTTTCATGTGAGCTGCTCGTCCGCTTCGAGAGCCTCAATTTACCTCCTCTTTAGCTTGCCGCCTCGTTTGCTTCCGCTGGACTGATCCTCAAGAACCGGAGCCCGCGCGGCGCCGCGTTCGTCACTACCCAGTCTGTGCTTCCTCTCATCTCCTGGAGATGTAGTTTTTTATTGAATAATACAGGATTAGCGCGTTTGGTTGTGCTGCCACGGATATAGTCATTGGATCCGCGCTAGCCCTCACGTTCTATCGGTTGGAAGGGTCCGTCATGAAGGGGCGATCGACACAAGGGTGCGGACATCTCCTTCCCGATTTTCCCGACGAGAATTCACAGCATGAAATAGCGTCGTTCATCGACTTCTGCTCCTCAGTTTAACATCTGGGGTTCTAGTCGCGTCGATCACCGTCATCGCCGTGTCCCTTTTAGCTGCAGGTATTCCAGGTATGCCCGCGATTGATATCCCTCTTTGCCTTAACTTATGGACGTGTGTTTAGCATACTCGATATTCTTCTTCCTTCAAGGACGTACCTATGCAATCACCGTACTCGCCAACTTCCTACTGGGTCTCCCCACAGGCCAGGCTTCGCCATCGCAACTCGACTCGAGCGGAACTCGCCGGACGGCGAATAACCAAACCGACGTTGTATTCCGTCTGGATTATCGAAGAACATCAAGCGTCCATGTATGTTGACTCATTCAAAGCATCGAGCGAACGCTCACTACTGTCAGACTCGTCCGGAGTCGTTGAATCTGGAAGCGCTGCCGGATCTCCATGGTAAAACACGCCCCGATTCCGATTAAACGTCGGATGTTGTTGACCAGGCCCCGCCGGGTCCCGAGCAGCGCAAGCATACGAGCATGCGCGCGCGTGGCTTACCACCCTCGGGCGAACGTCGTACATAGGAGCACTCATTCAATTGGTACCCGTCTCGCCACGATGTATGTAGAGATGCCCTCGATCCCACTCTGGGCGGCGCTATAGTAGGAGACGTTTTAGGCCTCACACTCCAATATGCGAGCAATGTATCAAGTCAATGCGATATGAACACCGAACTTTTTGGACTAGATTACAACGGTAGTGCAAAGAACAAAGGACAGTGCATATTCCCGTCAATTTCCCGAAATTCAAAATCAAACGTAGAACGAATGCAGGAAGACGGACTCCATTTGTGATGACCGTGAGCTCAAACCGATCAAATGAACGGTGGAGGTAACCCATAGTGGCACCGGTTGGCTTGAGTATGTCAAGGTAATGTCAACAATATGCCGCCGGGGAAGATTACATACCATCGCCGTCAGCGCCTGTCGTTGCTGGCGGGTCATACGGCCAGACGAGCCTTTTCAGTTGGGCGTTGTGCGGAGGGTCGGGCGCCGCAACTTCGTTCACGAAGTTGTATTCTTTGAATCTGGGGGTCCGAGCCTTCTTTTCACCGCGACGAGCTGGCTTCCGCGCTCGATTTGCGGAGGATTGTACGGAGTCGTACGAGGGACCACGGCGCTTGCTTTGGCCCTCCAACGGCGCCGACCGAAGGACTGACATGGAGTTGCGGTCAAGTGATCGGACGAGGAAGAAATCAGGGCGCACTGTCACCCGAACGCTTGTGGGTCTTTATGTGGGCTCTCAGCTTCGCCGATCTACACAACTCACGATTGAACAGGATAAATCGCACGGAGTGGAATATTCGCACCGAGAAAATGTCTCCTGACAAGTTGGACATTCGTAACTCCGGTTAGCCGCAGTCTTGCCGTCACCGGCTCGGTCTAAAGTAATGCGGGGAGAAGGTTCGTAAAGGGAGAGAAAAACGGAAACCTGCCGCTACGCTTGGTGGAGTATACGCAATGAATTTAGCGTTATTGGGGAAAGATACTCTATATTGATCTTTGTTCAGCGCAACGCAAACAGCGGCAAGGTCGAATTGAAAATACTGACATGAACTCTGAGCTTGTGCTGCCAACATCGCCGTCGTCCGGTCCATCGGACACAGAGGCTTGGAACGATGGACCGTCAGAACAATTCGGCTCATGTGAGTTGAATTGACTCGGATGATCAGCGTGGTTGAAATCGGCACGAGCTTGAGCTTGGAATTGTAATCAATTAAAAAAACACATCGCCGTTGAGAGAGGCTCGAGGAGTTAAATACCAGATGCTGCCTCATGAAAGCGCCGAGCGTCATCACGGTCTGTTGTCGCGCCAGACGCCGGCCAAGGGAAGTAGTGAGACATAGAGGCTTGATCGAAGTTCAAATAGGGTGAACCATCGCATGGGTGGGCGACGTCGACGTTGATCCTGGGACTTTTGGTTGAGTACGTTGAGAAGTAGTCAGATGTGCAAGGAAAACTCGTACCGACTCGAGCTCCGCAGATTGGTGATTGAGTTGTCCGCTGAAAGCGATGGATCAAAACATGGCAAAAACGTCGGGGGCGTGAACTCGTTCGTTGCAATACTCCAGTCCGAAGACAACAATGGCCATGGAGTTTGAGAGGCCATCTGTGGAGGTGGTGGGGTGCCGGCCCACCTGGCGAGCGCGAAAAAGGGGTCGATTTGGGTGATGCTGCCGGCGATCTGAAGAGCAAGGCGTCGAGATTCAGTTCAAACATAAGAACTGATATGTACCTGTGAACCCCATCGACTATTATCCGACGACGGAGCTAATTGTTGCGTGTATTCTGGCGGTAGCCATGGAGTAGTATCCGGTTCCCCGTCTGCGTTGAACATCGGGGGTGGTCTGCTGAAAAGGAATAAGCCAAACGGCGGTGGATCTAGCTCCAGCTCACCCAAGCGGCCAAGAGGCGGAGACGGGAGAGGCAGGGACGTGAGTGGCCAGTATGGTGACGGCTTTCATTCAGCAAATATAATAACGCGTGCGACGAACACGAGGTTGCTCCTGCGCACCTGCAAAGCCTATCGAACAGCGGCTGGTAAATCAGGAATAGTTTCGGTCGAGCCGAAAGAAATTGCACAGAGTATTGAGGATATCCATTGGCCAAAATGAAAAGGACATTCAGTGAAAAGGTAATTCAGCTGGATCGAACAGTCACTTACTTCTGAAGAGTCGGCTGGGGAGAATATTTCTTGGGAGTCCCGTGAGTGGGATCTGCGGTGTACCCAACTAGGCATGTACTAGGTTGTTCGGAGCCATTGAGAAGACTGGCCTGCAGCCAATGCGGAGGGTATCCAAAGGTCTGGAGAGCGGACAATCTCGACATGAGCCACGAAGGCGGACATAACAAACTTTCGACTCCGGCGAGTCCTTGGCGAGTCCCGGAAGAAATCCAACTCGTCAAAGCGCGCGTCAGTGTGGGTCCAACAAGAATTCATAGCACTTGCCAGTAATCGAACCCTGGCCTAGAATCCTTCGGGGATCGGCTGCTAAATAAGTGAGTAAACCGGTGGTTAGATTGCAGTAGTAGTGCGAAGAAGGAATGATGCCTGAACCGGCAGGTCCACCTATGTAGACTCTATGTAAATTGCCTGGCCGGGTTTGTGCGGATCGGTGTGGAGTGGGGAAAAGTGGAAAGTAGCGACGGCCATATTAGTTTGCGTAGTTGTAAAATGAGAAGAAGGACGGCAGGCCCAGCTGAACATATATTTTCGAGACATCGGTACACTTATACTGAGTCGTCAACGGAGGGATCCATCGCGTCCATGGTCATATTGTGATACGCCAGACGATCTGCGACGGACTTCAGCAAACCAAGAGCGACCGTCTTAGTCCTACAGAGGTCAGTGAACGCATCCTCAGCTTCAGTCTTGTCCCTGCGAGTTAGCGCCGCTTTCCACTGAGCATCGACTTGAAGGCCCATGGCACGACGCAGCTCGTCCACGGCGTTGCAGAGTGGCTTGTGTGGCGCGGTACATTTGGACCATGCCTGCTTTTGACACTGAAGTGTATGTCAGATCAGAAAACGGATACAAGTAAGACGAAACATACGGTCTCGGAGCAGTAGCACGCCACCGCGCACCGTCGGCAAAACATCATGGTTTTGGGAGGCTCTAAACGGTTGGGGCAGTCGGGTTTATTGCATCGACTATGCGCGCGTTGGGTCCACAGCAAATGCCAAAGGTCTGCAGGGCCGATGGTGGCTCGCACAGGAGGGGGCCCCGGGCGGCGGCCGTAATTCTCCCAGGGAAACTCTGGGCCAGCATCAATGCCGATCCTCACTTGCGCCCACCATGCCTTGGCGAAAACGGCCTCGGCGCCAGGCATTTCTGCCAGCGCGGGTTGAATGCGGACTGCGATGTCCAGAAAGAGATCTCGGTAGGTGGTGAGCAGGAGCAAGAAGCGCGCCTTGGGCATGTGGTGGAGGAAGTTGGTGACCGCGGCGATTGCCAGGCGGAACGTATTGGGCGGGGCGTGGGCCTGGAATGCGTCGAGCGCATACTGAAGGTGCACGAGGGCGCATGGAATAGCAATCGGTGAGTCGGGGATGGCCGCGGCGAACGACGGGGAATAATCGGACAGGCGCGAAATGAGGAGGAAGATGCCGCTACCGCCGCTGGGTTCGCCACTCCAAAGGAGGAGGCTTTGAAGTATTTGCGCCATAGTCCGAGTGGAGGGAAGCACGTCCTCGGGACCACTTGGCCAGGGCACCTCTGCAGGTTCCGATGTCGCGTCTTCTTCGATCGCAGGTTTCGCCACCTTTGGTTTGAGCTCCTCGGGCACGACCCAGTCCGAAGGCAATGGCCCCAGTTGATCGTCGACCTCCATCAGATCATTCCAATCCGCCATCCCCAGGACAATCTGGTCTAAGTCCTTGCCAGCGTCGTCGGGAATCGGTGCGTCTTTAGGTCTGGGACTCAGAGCGTCCATGATCGCAAAGGACAGTTCGAGGATGGCGAAGTTTAAGGGATCCACGTTGGAGACAGGCTCGTGGAGCGAAGCAATAAAGGAATCCTTCAGGTCGCAGTTGCACTGGAAAAGCAATGCTTTCAATTGCATTTGTTCTTCCAAAGTACGCTCGCGAGCCAGAAATTGCATTGCGGCGCGGAGGACCTTGTTCGTCGCCGGGGTGGTGCGGGGGTGGAGTATTTTGTCGCAGCAGTTGGCCAGGCCGGTGATGCAAAGCGCCCCGGGTTCCAGTTGGAGACCAGACACCAAAAGATCTTGGAGATCTTTCGGCGGTGTTTTTTTCTTCGCCGAGCGTTTACGGCGACCCATGATAGGTAGCCTAAGGACTGGGGCCAATGTCGAGGTCGAGTATGGCCCAAGATGCGCGTCCCGGTTTTCTGGCGATGGAGTGGAAGGGGCGCGTTGAGTGTGCGTGTTTGGCCGTGAAACCCTAACCCTACTCGCAACGCCTCATTCCGAACCTCCATGATCGCGTTAGCTTTTCTTTGAAGGGACTTCCGGACGCTGCAAGGAGGGCACCTTCAAGACTTTTAAGCATCACCTTTCCGCGCTGCGCCGCAAGACGTACTCGGGCGATTGTATTCCTCGGTCCCGTTCCGGAGCTTGCGGTTTACGTTTTCCGCAAGGCGGTGATACGGGACCCTGCTAAATAACTACTGCAAAGCTTTCCATCTAGGCGACTCGTGTGCTTCTCTGCTGGTTCACTTGCTCATGGACCTGTCAACTCCGAGTCCAAATATACGACCGGAATATTCCACACCCTAAATATACGACCTTATCTCCACCCAGCACTGACATGGACATAGCCAAGCTTTCGCTGATATTACTGAGCCTTGCAGTATGCGTTGTGGCTCAAATACAACTCCAAGACGTCTTCCAAGCGCCCCAGGAACCTGGAGTCTTTTTCCACCATCCCATTCGCCGAGTTGCCGTCGTTGGGGCTGGACCTGCTGGTCTGCAAGCAGCTGCGAAGCTTATTGAACACAACTTCGCCGTGCGGCTCTTCGAAAGAGCACCACACCCAGGAGGCAATTGGCAGTACAGCGAGGAACTTCCACCGAGAGAATCGTATCCGTGCGTCTCGTACTATCCGTCCCACCTCGCTATGCTAATGTCGATCTAGCGACAAGCCGATAGGGCACACCTCCGAGATACCTACGCAAATCCCGACCACCCGATACTTCAGCGATGGTGACGATGGTTTAAGTCTCGACGCCAGATGGAGGGAACACTGGCGCCCTCGTCCGGTGTGGGAAAGCCTTCACACAAACTCCCCCAAAGCAAGTCGTTAATTTTCGGCTCTTGGCTGCGGCCATTAAAATTGTTTTCAGGTCAGCACGGAGCTCCCCGACGTTCGATACGACCCAGATACACCATGGGTCATTTCCCATCATGCAATCCAACGCCACGTCCGCTCCTATGCCTCGCACCACTGCCTCAACTCCAACGATCATTGTCCGATTACGGCGCCTCCAGTAACATCGTACTCTACCCGCGTGGAGAAAGTCGAAAAGGACGCTGAAACGCATGAGTGGGTGCTCACACTTCGCCGACTGGAACGCCTGCACGAGTCGGACCGCATTCGTGAAGAATGGTGGACGGAGAGGTTCGACGCAGTGGTTCTCGCGACCGGTCCGTATACGTCTGCCCATGTACCTGAGATCGAAGGCATCGTGGACTGGAGCAAGGCAAAGGAGGGAGCGCAATACAGCATGTATCATTCTCAGTCGTATCGGCATCCGGAACGGTATGCAAATAAGGTGCGACTTCGCCACCCATGCATACTATGGCTGATATGTTGAAAGACTATCTTAATTGTCGGTGCCTCTGTTTCCGCCTCGGAAATCGCACGCGATATAGGGCCGTTTGTCCATCGACTTCTCGCGAGCATTCGGGTGAGTTTTATACGGGCAGAGGGAAAGAAATATGCTAACAATTACCAAATCTCAGGAAACGACGTCGAACCACACTGGCACGCGGCGGCGCAGTCTCGCTCGATTCCCCAGCATTACCGAGTTCGTTCCCGAGATTGCCGCTTTTGAACCTCTCCAGCAACATACCCTTGGAATCCGCGAAGGGAGAATTCATCTCGTAAACGGTTCAGTGATGCAAGGCATTGATGAGGTATCACCATCCTCGGTTTTCACCGTCTGCATCTTGATGTGGACCTGTAGATTATACTCGCAACTGGGTTTCGAGGGTATCCCTTGTATCCACCCAATGCGTCAGCGCTCTGTCTGTCTTGTTCACTTTGTGCTGAAGCACCCGCAGCACTCAAAGGCGCCCGGAGAACCTTTATTTCACTGGTCACTGGATTCCGGACAGTACAATTGCGTACACGATCGGTATGTCCCCTCAACCCACTTCCTTCTGTTTCTCCGCGTCGCTGAGATGTTTTATTTGCAGGTCGCCCATGGACCCTTGGGCGCTATCAGTCGTACGCATTCGCCAAGGTATGGGAGGGTAGCGCGCGCCTGCCGTCGGCGGAACAGATGCTGGAAGACCGGCGAGAACGCGGCCTCAATGGGTCGTATTGGCTTGATATGTGGCTGGGTGAAGGCACGTACCTCCTTTCTTACTCAAGCTATTGGTTCGCGGCGTATATTCATCTCATCCCCAGCTGTATTCCGACGTTACGTGTCGTGGTTGAACGACGCCTCGCTGGCACATGGCGGACGCTTCGTTGAGCCCCCTCCGATTGAGTAGGTCCCTCTCTTTAAAAAATTAGACCTAGCTGATTCAAATTTTCCCTTCCAAGAAATCTCGAGCTGCTGAAATACTACACGGTGGTCCATCTGCTCAATGCCAGTCGCTTTTTCTCACTCCGTTAACGCTTACTCACGTAGCACTCGCGTTGCAGACTACCAGCAAGCTTGAGCCGTTTGACGTTTCTCGACTTCCAACCGAGTTCGGAGCAGAGGATCCCTGGGACGAGTTGGTTTATGAGGATGACGACTGGTGATCAAGCTTTCCTCGCGGTCTAACCACGCATTATTTTCCTCGGAGCCCCGAAATTTGTACGAAGTTCGAACCATGTTATTCAGTACACGATTCTAGGCATTCATTTTTCCATGGAATTGTGGGATGAAAAAATAGTTCCGCGGAACTTTGTACGCGGCCGAGTTTCTGCTTGTGTACTACTTAGTTTTCGAGGTCAATCAGGTTATCTGTTATCGCACAGAGAAAGCTCATACATGATATGCCGAGCTGCCGAGCGTCGTCGCGGCTTCAAATTACCACAACAATATTGAACAAACTGCAAGCCGCCTCCATGATTTCCCGCGAGAGCTCGGGGACCGCATAATTTCACGATAAACTCCGCCTTTTCCCTCGCTGCAGATATGTATATCTCACAAATTTGTCGCCTCAATCAATTAAATTGAACCAAGTTTGAACCAAGTCGAACTTCAAGTTCTCCACCTCCAGATCTGGGCGCTTGAGATGGACTCATTATCTGTTCTCGTCTGTCCTCGTACGACCTAGTCCTCGCCCAGTACGGCCTCGCTAGTAACCGCGGCATGTGAATCCTTTGTATCTCCATACAGTTCCCCAAAACATCACCCCATCCAAAAGGTGTTGATCCCCGCCACGTTTCTCATTCCACCATGTCCACCCCCGGCGAGCTGGGTGTCTATGTCGTCCCAGACTTCTCTATGAAGCAGCTCCTAGATGTCATTCCGTAGGTTTCGCGCAGGACAGTGGTTGCCCGTGTGCTGATAATCCGCAGGGCGCACTGTTTCAAGCGTTCAGCGCTCAAATCGTCTATGTATACGTATGTGCTGCAGCAATGGCAAAACTCTGTATACGGTCTCTGACACGGCTTTGCGCAGGCTATGGCATTTGTCGATTATTGGCGTCATATACAAGACCGCGGCCTACGCCGATACCTTGATTAACCCGCAGACCTTCACGGTCCCGTATCCTATCGTGTACCCCCTGGCCCGATTTGCGCTATGGGCTCTCTATGGCTTCTGGGCCGGTCTGTTCGGCACTGGTATCTGGGTTATTGGTGCGCTCGTTGTTTTCCGTGGTTTAGAATTTGCCTAATGGATTGTCGCTGAAGGTCACGAAGCCGGGCACCAAGTAATTGTCTACTGTTTGCGTCGATATTCAAGTTGACCAGCTTCATCCAGGCCTACTCTGAGTCCAAGTTCATCAATAACACCGTCGGTTTCATCCTCCACTCTTCGTATGCTCTACGTCTTATTGGATTCAACGGTATTAATATCGTTCCTTATCCAGCCTTGGGGTTCCGTACCACTCCTGGCGTATCACGTATGTGAAAAAAACTTCGCGCGCGTCGTTCAGTATCTGATTATATTTGTTCCTTCCTTCCAAAGTCATGCCAAGGTGCGCTAGGTCCTATTTTTTTTTGTGTGCGCCATCTCACAGGTCGAAAGCACCACGCAAGCACCGGCCACATGACGCAGGACCAGGTGTGGGTCCCTAAAACGCGTTCGGAGAGGGGGCTTCCTCCTCTAGACCCCAAACGCGAGGACCGCCTCGGCGCGCGCGCGTCGGCGGAGGTGCAGAAGGAACTCTGGGAGGCACTCGGCGACTCGCCGATCGGCGCCAGCTGGGGCGTTGCCATGTATCTGGTACGCGCTGATAATGGCGGGTGCATTTGATCCCTCTCTCTGACTATTTACTGGCCCTCAGCTCCTCGGCTGGCCAGCCCACATCGTCTGGAACGCCGCTGGTCAGCGGCGTTACCCCTCCGGCACAAATCGTGTGTCCCTCTCCTTCTCTCCTGCTCGAAGTGACTCAAACGGTGCAGACTTCAACCCGAACGCGGTCATGTTTTCGCCACATCACCGGACCGGTATCATTCTCTCAGATATTGGCGTGGGTCTCTGGCTGGCGGGGCTCGCTGCGGCGACATACCTTTACGGTGCTGCCACCGTCTTCGTAGTATACGGTGTCCCGTACCTTTGGTGTGTACACCTCGCCGTTCCCGTGTATATTCGATGGGCTGATGCGCATCCTGGAGGGTCAACCACTGGCTCGTCCTCATCACGTTCCTGCAGCACACAGACCCGCTGCTCCCGCACTACCGCGCACCCCAGTTCACCTTCCCTCGCGGGGCGCTCTCGACACTCGACCGCAGTTTGCTCGGCGACCTTGGTAGCGTAATGGGGTGGATCGGCTCACATGCGACGTGCGTTCCTTCCTCATTATTATCCTCCTCCTTCCTGTGATCTCGGCGCGCTGAAGACCGATACCTCCAGCTGTGGCATCTCGGAGACCCACGTCCTGCACCACGTCTGCAGCAAGATCCCGCACTACAACGCGTGGGAGGCGGCGGATGCCCTGCGAAGAACGGTCCTCGCCCCGGCGGGCATGCGCTGGGAGGGTGCCCCCGGTGGGTGGGCGGAGATGTACCGCGTCTTCCGCGAGTGCAAGGTTCGTTTTTGCATGTCTGCCTCTCCTGAGACCGTCACTGACCCGTCCGACGCGATTTTTTCTAGTTCGTCGAAGATGAGGGGGATGTTGTGTTTTACAAAAATGCTCGTGGACTGGCGAAGATGCGCCCGGTTGTTGGTGGATCTGATGCGAGCGACTCAGGGATAGAGATGGTCGACAATAAACGCAAATGATCGTAATGCGGAGCTATGCAAAGTTGTAGAGCGGTAAGCAAGGCCATTCAGAGCTGAAGAATGCTGCTAGAATAGAAATCCTCCATACACATACACCTCCCCATATTTGATCATTGTTGACTTAAATTGGACAGTTGACTTTGAAATCGAAGAGCCCCCAGTCCCAGAATGTGGTTCACTTTATTTCTTTTCTTTTTTAGATTCGTTGATACTCACGTTTCGGACTCGTCCCAAGTATGTTGGTCTTCTCAGACGCACGAGGGCTTGGATGTGAAGTCCCCGTCCGCCGACATGCCGCTCAGACCCGCTATCTCAACAATGATGGCCGATGAATTGGTTGAAAATGGGAGCGAAATGTGCAGGTTCGTGAATAGTAGGTTACATGCACTTAGTTTATACATAACTAACCGATAATTACAGATACAACTCTCCCCTTGCCTCGTCCAAGTCTCTGAATCGTGTCTCCGTCCATCTCGTGGAGTCGTCGCCAACACATTATTCTCCCTCCTGCGCACCAGTTTCCACGAAGTGTACTTTGCGTCGCCGAGTCGGATCGCGAAGGCGCTCTCGAACTTGCTCCAGAAGATGCCCGTAATGGTTTAGCCCAGGCCCCCCTGGCCCGTTTTGACCCCAGAAAAGATCCTGTTCACTGGAAAATGCAATCGGCATGTCCCCCGTCCAAAGGAGCATCGCACACAGGTCAGGATGCTGCGTGAACATGAGCAGCAGAACGTCTTCCATCTGAAACGACGGTGAGCTGGAAAATACTGGAATGGCGGCAGCGTACAGATGTCATGAAAGAAGTATCCCAATCACTACGGACGGACGTTGGGGATTCGAGTGCTAGGCGTTCGCTGAGTGCGTGTACATCGTTGACATCTGGGCAAAGGCGAATAAGTTCTGCGAAGGGCAGGTTTTGGGGATAGTATCTCTTCGATGCATGCAGGTGCATCGCGGAAGGATACATTGACCCTTGGGCTAGGATGGCGTGGGGTGCATGCCAGTGAAGCGCAGGCCAATCTTTCAGGTCAACGAACGGCTGGCTCTGCGGTAGAGATATATTTCCCAAAGAGGGAGTGCGAGGCGGTAACACCTGGGATGGCGAGTGGTGCGACAGCGGTGGCTGCTCGAAAGACAAGGGCAATGCTGGCCCAGACGGTGGTCCATTGCCAGATGGCGTGCCGTACGACAGCGCGGATAGAAGTTGTGTTACCGGCGGTCGTGGTTCCCTGAGGATATCGATGGATGGAGTCGTCAATGGTGGTGCAGATGCAGGACGCGACCCGACCATTGGATGAGGGCCATCCGGAAAGCGCGTGTTCAGGTAGTTGTGTCGGTTGAATTGATCTAAATGCGCCTCTGTTAATTGAATTTGTGCGGATCGTGGCGTTCCAGCAGGTGACGGCGACATTGGCTGCGCGGTGTCAAGGCGTACATGAGCCGACGGCCACGATGGAGTATACGTCGGTTGAGTGGACCCCATCTGCGGTGTGGCAGAAGGGACTCCGCTCGGGCTGAGTGCAGCCCATTGTTGGTGAGGTGTGACTTCCGAGTGTGCCCATTCATGGACGGTTTCTGTCCACTTTCTATCCGATGCAGCGCCATATCGGTAAAAGGTCTTGACGATAAGCACGAAGTATGCAAGTGCCAGGAAGAAGATGACCGTGAGACCCACTCGAGGACCGAGGGAGGCACGCTCGGAGGTCGTGAGGTCGCGTGTGGACCCGTTGAGCCATATAAATGACATAATGCATGTCAAGAACAGAATGATAGACCTTTCCGGCGGTTGGTGAATTTCAACCCATAATATTAGAGCTTCGAAAACTTACCAAGCCAACCATATGGCGGGCTGTAAGTCGTTCAGTTAAATCTCAAGAAAGGCAGTTTGATCGAAGCGTACCATAGCGAGCAAGATCCAAACGTTCCACCAGATATTTGGGGTCCTGTTCTGCGCTTCCTAGAAAAAATCGTCAATGGCTACGAAGAAAATCAACTTCGACCACATACATATGCGAAGCTGCTCGCTTTATGCATCGGCTTCATGGTTCCGAAGCGAATGATGTATATGCACCCGTACAGAAGACTCATGAGGGCGCAGATGAGTGAGAAGAGCGCGGAGGTGCGTATGACTGGATGAGCTGCAGCTTCAATTTGAAGCATGGTCAGGATTGCTCTGTCGGAAAGGTCAGCGGGGCAACGAAGGGAACGGGATTAAAAAGACTTGCGAGAGGAGCAGGGCGGAGATAATATTGAGTGTCTTCCACTCCCTTGTCAGTGAGTCTATAAATCTCTCCCACGAGAAGCGGAAGTTCAGTAGATCTTGGGGTAGGGCATCGAGGTCCTGATTCGTGAAGAGCATTCGCGCTCCTTTGGTGTTCTTGTCAGCGGAATTCCATTGCGCTGCAGTAGCTCGGGCCATTCGTTTAATGTCGGGTCGACTGAGGTCGGCATCCTCGAATATCCGTGTTACGCGCGAAAAATATAATGCCGGGATGCGCAGGAGGAGAGAAAGATACACTTGCGTGGGGAGGTCGAGTACGAAATATGCCAATGTAAAGACCATCGTCTTCATGAATTTTCGAATGTTGTCATGGAAGTTCAGAGCGGGCGCCACTGCCGTTGTCCCAAAGGCCGGGTTTGACGCGCCATGGTTGGATGTCACGGGTAATGGTAGGCCGCCGAGAGAAGAAGTCTGGTAACTTAAAAATGCCTGCGCGACGAAACCGGGCGGCGCGACGAAATCGGGCGTTGAACGACGGGGCTGGGTGGATGAGCTGAGTGAGGTCGAGTCATCCGCCCTACTAGTAAAACCAGACGACGAGAAGTTTTGCACTGCCATCCGATTCCACCACTGGTCGGGAGTATACTGTTCCACATTCTGCGAATTCTGATTCGGGGAGGAATCAGCGGCAGCGACATCGACACCGGCGCTACTCGCAGATGGAGGTCGCGAGGAAGGGCTACCCGTAAATTGGGGGGAGGACTCTAGGTATGATTCTGGTGGACCATCGCCGTGTTCGGTTTCAGATAGGGTTTCCCATCGTCCACTTCCGGGTGTATGCCCGGGAAACGCAGCACCCGGAACGAAGGACAAGTTGTGCCACATAGCTGGGGATCCGGATGCATTTGGAGGGACTTGGCTCTGTGTAGGCGGATTCGCCGCGACGCCGGGGGAATGCGCCATCATGTGCTGGGTCCGATGCCATCGCCGCCCGGGAGACTGCCCCCAAGGGTTGACAGCAACGAAACGTGGCTCTGCATTCAAGGGGCGCATTCCTGCCACCGTGAACGGAGAGAAGTTGGTGGACGCGATGTCTGGATTCGGCGCACTGTTGGCTACCGGGGATCCAGCGAATGGTACATGCCTGAGCGGGGAATGTGAGGATCTAAATTTGATGTGAGGCGAATGGTATGGGCGAGGCGAAGCATCCTGAGTTGGTGTCCCGACGTTAGGCTCATTCGCAGACTGGCTTAACGTGTCGCGACCATTCTGACGGGATCCTTCGAAACGACATCAGCGAGATAATGCGCGGCCACGCGTATTGTGTACCCATATCCTCTGTCCAGGGTCTTGTCGAGTGAGGTTCACGGAGGGCGGAACAGCTGCTGTGGGTACTCTGTGGGTCCACCTTGTTCGCCGTCGCCGGTGTATATACATCGAAAAAATCCGGTCATTCACGACACTCTTTGTGGAACAGGTTTCATGAAATCCGTACCGGTACATACCGCCAGTGTGGAATAGAGACCAGGAGTCTGGGGTTTTGGGGGTTGGATATTGGTCGAATATTTAATCCTATGAACTTCAAGTTCAAGAAGAAAAATAGGCACCTGTGAGCCGCCAGGGATCAAGCCGGGGTTCCATAGCATTGAGTCGCTTTTTGCTCCAGCGATCTGGCCTTACGGTGCATTGGAGAGGAATACAAAAGCATCTGACGTCATCCATCAATGTCACTGATCGTCACGCGGCTTCACCCCTTGGAACACACCTCGACCGCCTCCACCTCGCGGTGCACCGGTGAGGGGTTACCATGCTTCCGGAGTCTGTGCTTCCCGTCTACCGCGAAAAACGACTTGGTTTCAACCCAAAACTTCAGCGAAGCTCAGGGCCGCTACCTTGGAGTGCGTCTCCGCTTCCCAATTTTCAGATTTACACTCAGACTCTTGCAAAAAGCCGATCGCCTCCAAGACACTGCACTGGGGCGCGGTGTCCGCCATTTGTGGAGGTCCTGCACTACGACTCCCGACGGTTCACTCTCCGACGCATTCAAACTTTCTGGCAATGACGACACCGATGCCCACACCTCGGCGAGCGGCGGTAGCAAATTCTTCCCGAAAGGGGGCCAAAACGATTCGTTTCTGGACGTTGTGGTCGTCGACCACGATGAGCATCCAGAAAAAGTGCCGCTGGCCCGGGCGCAAGCGGACAGTTCGGTGCGCTCTGGCCCTGGGAGTACCGGTTTCGGCACACACACCGCAGAGTTTTTTGGGGTCGATGACCTGTCCAACCATTACCAGGGCGGTGTAATTTCTTGGATTCGAAGTACCGCTTTCCATTCTTGACAATACCGCTGCTCAACGCTTCCATAGATCGCGGCTGGCCTCACGTCGTGAACTTTTTCGAGCCGAGATTTATGGAGCACGAAGACGATTATCAGACGCAGATTTGGCATGCGCGCAAAAGCCTTACCTTGTAACGTCCCTCGCAGTTTGCCCGCCTCTGTTGTCCTCATATCCACATATCTAGCTACGCCTCGCTTTGTGCGTTGTTCGGTAAACTATTTGCTCATTGCTGACTTCTCACGTGTCTAGTCCTCATCTTAAACTGGGTTCTCTATCTTATCCTCAACAACGACAGCACGAAACACAGTCTCTACGCAAAGGTGCGTGTCTGTCACGACGCGACGCTTACTGAATCGATTGACCTGGTCTTAGATCGTCTTCGTCAGTAATTCAATGTTAATTGGTATCGTTTGATGCTGAAATTTTCAGTGGGGCGGCTTCACGCTCTTCACGCTTCCCGTGCCACTTATGGTGGCATTGGATATGCCCCGAAGATCCGAGGTCCTCTTCCAGATTTGGTTCTGTATTGCCGTCTGGTATTGCGCCTTCGCAGAAGTCATCCAGACTCGACAGTGTCATTTTTTCACCCAAAATCACTGCTTCGGAAAGGTGAGCTTGCCTGAAGTCTTACCTCGTTCCTCGCTGAGCTGATGGTCACCAGACATTCCTCTCGACGAGTCGGTGGCAACTAATAAATTTACATATAACCTTATTCACGGGCGCGACCAGGTTACTACTTCACCGGACTTCCAGCGCTCATGATGTTCATCGTGTCAAAGCGACTGTACAACTGTATCGCACAGGTTGCCTGCTTCATCCTGCTCGTCACTTTGATCATCCCAGTTCAAGCTATCTACGCCCGGAACGTCATTAGCTTCGTGCGTATCCCTGTGACCTGCTATTTATTTTCGGCTGATCCATATCAGGCGGTCTTCTCGATCTTCATTCAAGGTCTGCAGTATTCAAGCGAGAGTGTGAGTCGTCGATCTTTTACGGGGCCGAAGTTGACCGGGAGTACGCGTAGGACCGCCGCAGACTATATCTGCTCGCCATGCAACTTCAACAGGCATCAAAAGCCAAGCATAAGGCGCGATTGGCAGAGTCGAAGGTGCGCTTGAATAATTGAGCGAACCGAAGTCATCCTCATGAATTCATCTTCCACCCAGGCGAGCTTCACGAAGAGAAGATTCGCGAATTACATCTTCCACGAAGTCCGAGTTCCGCTCAATACTGCCTGTAGGTCGAAAGCTTTTCGATCTATCCGCAAGCTGATGGACGAGCCAGTGATCGCTCTACAGCTTCTTCAATCCGGTAACGCGTTGAAGGAGGAGTTCATGAGCGGTACTGAGATCTATGCGCTTGAACTGGGCCTGAAGATGATGAAAACGGTGAGACGGTTCAACTCGTTGAAACTTGAACTCAAGTTGGCAGGTTTTGAACGATGTTTTGGACTTTGAAAGTTTGTCTTGCTTTGCATTTCGTTCCTGCGGAGTAACTGAGCCACCTTCATTGTAGAAATGGACTCGGGCCACTTCGAGACCGTGGCAAAAGTTGATCGCATTCCTCTCGTTCCAATATAGCTCACTAACGAACTCAACTGTAGCCATTCCCCCTCCATCGCTCCTTGCGCACCATCTTGGATCAAGTAGAGGTGCAGGCAAAGTCACGCCAGATCGTGTTGGAGCGCTCGCTCGATGACCGGATCGATACCCTCCCCGGATCTCTGGCGTCTGCTGAAGGGCTTTGGGTCGTCGGGAGCGAACTGAGGTTACAGCAGGTGCTCACGAACCTGGCGGCGAACGCAGTCAAGTATACGCCCGAGGCGACTGGTACAGTCCGAATCTCGACGGAATTTTTAGGAATCACGACGCGGGAGGAGCTGCCCGGGACTCCACCGGATATTGGTGACGGTAGCGACGCGTCGACGTCGAGCGACGGGCATCGCTCTCCACCGCCACTCGTATCCAAAACCTCCGCCACGCAGACGCAGTGCCTTAACCTGCGGTTGGTTGTGCATGACTCTGGTCCCGGAATCAAGACGTCCGATCTTGTGGAGGACAGGCTCTTCCAGCCCTTTGCCCAGGTATTTTCTGAGTCCCGTCTCGCATCGAATGATACTTAAACCGTTGTTCGAGACCATTCTTGGACGAGCCAGCGGATCAGGCAAGCCAAACCTAGTTCTTCCCTCCTGCAAACGTTGAACGACTTCACGCAGGGACCGGACTGGGGCTCGCGTTGGTAAAAAATATCGCACGTCTCGGAGGATGGCGCCTGGTATGTGAATCTACATTCGGCCTATCAGCGTTCTCATCGCCGCGCAGGGCGTTACTTCTCGCCGCGGTGAAGGATCGAAGTTCTGGGTCGAAATTTCGTGAGCTATACACCGCATGACTACGTCCATTGACCCATCAATCCCTCACAGCTACCCCATCGCTTCGGCGGCCGAGATCGAGGCAGTACGGGAGTCGAATAACCTCACCGCGCCGCCCGAGCCTCGCTCACGCGTGCAGTTCATGACCCCCACGCCGCAAATGGACGACCCCCCTCCAATAGCTGCCATAACGATTCCGGCCCTTCCAGCGCTCGAGCCTCTCCCCGCAGAGGCCCAGTCACCCACCGATCCACTAATCGTGCTCGTCGTCGATGACGACGCGCTAACTCGACTACTGTCCTCAAAGTGGGTGCTCTTTCCTTCGACATCCGATAAGTGCTCGCTCATTGAGGGATACATCTTAGACTGTTGACGAAGCTCGGATGCGTCGTTCACACTGCGAAGGACGGCCAGGAATGCGTCGATATGGTTCTCGGAAAACCTCCACACGCGTATGACATGATCTGCTTGGACAACTTCATGCCTGTCATGACGGGCGAGGCGGCTATACAAGAGATCCGTGCACACGACAGAGTGGACTTTGTCGTGGGTTGTACCGGTGCGTTGAACATAATTATCTAACGGTTTCTGAACCCTAGCGCTCATCAAATGTCAGGGAATGCGTTGACGGAGGACCAGGAGAGTTACCGGGAGGCGGGAGTGGACGCGGTTATGGTTAAACCTATGCTGATCCAGTGCGTCTTAATTACTCGGACAAAACTCTCTCAACTGACATCGGTGCCTTTCCCAGCGACTTTAGACGAATGATTCAACTCGCGCATCACAGACGGCAGGAGAGGCGGACGAAGGTTCCATGAATCTCGTCCCCTTTCTTCTTTGTTCGTCTCGGGTTCCGGTCTCCGCATACCTACATATAATACCATTCATATACACGCTAGAATCATCTATTGCTTTCAGAATCCATCGCCGTGGGGCCATTGGACCTGTTACCTTCCCAATTTCCATGCGACTGGTGAATCGGCCGCCATTACCTCACTGGAGAAAAAAGTTCATCGACTTGTGCACAGTTGATGATTCATTCGCCGTTTACTAATGTGCTCGACACAAACGACTAGAGTATTCCACGAGCGGAGCGCCATCGGATTCGTGATGTCCCCCAGGACGTGCAAGAAGAACTCGCCGAAATGACATGAAAATTGTGACCGGGGTGGAAATCGACCTCGAGTACCTGTGCCACTGGGAAAAGTTGTTGGTGTGTTCCCTGTTATTAACGGCCATTTGCTCCCGATTCAGCTCCAGACAACCTCTCGACAACGAGGTAAGACGACGGTTTCAGTACGGGCCTGGGTTGGTTGGTTTTTCTGCTCAAACTTCATGCTCTTCCATGCCGGGGTTAAACAACATGGGACTGGTTCCACGAGTCCCTCGCCGTTTACCTCCCCGCTGTCTCTCCAGGCTGTCTTTTCCCTGAGTCACGGGTAGATTTTCGAGAATCTGCGGCCTCAAGGAACGAACGAACCCTGGTTTTCAACTCACCAAGAGACCCAGAAAGCAGTACGATATGGCGTAATTCCGCGCACCGGCTCACCGTTAAGTGATTCAGTGATCTGAACGCACACCGGAGGTGCTCGTTCGAATCGAGGTGCTCCCAATGTGCTCCCAATGTGCTGCTCTGGGTTAGCTGACCAGTGTTTTTCCTCCAGTAATCTGAACAGAAAACCTACTCTTCAACTAGGCTACGAATACTTGAAGGGAATTCCGCACCCCTTTGCTGGAGCTTGAGGACATGGAATACTGCAGAGAGGCTGAGCGAGCTCGAAACTTGAGTTATGTCACTGCTCGGCTCGGCTCGGAGGGTACTCGACATCAAGGTAGGCGGAGAGTCAGTAAACACGGGCCAAGAACGGGCTCGAAGGTGGCGAAAGGCTGTTCACGTCAACGGCAATGCCACTTCTATATGTGGTAGAGATATGTTGTACTATTCAAGTCCGCGGAGTTGACCACCGCGTGAACTGGTTAATACGGAGGTGAACGTACGGGAAGGAGACAGTTGTACATGTTGATTGCCGCAGGCCGATCAAATTATGCCAGCCCGACGAGCCCGTACGTTTTGCTTTCATCTTTCATCTTCCAAGTTTCAAGGCCTGTACATACAAGGTCTTCTTCCTGCTCTAGATCTACGCAGGGTCTATAGACTCTGAAATGATCCAGGCCGGCACTGGATCCAAACTGGATCCTTCCCAAATCCTCCGTCCGACTTCTGCCCCACAAAAGGTCATTATCAAGCTCGAAGGTCACTCCGAGGGCGTCCAAAATATCGAGAGGGTCGTATTCTATGGCCAAATCCATCGAACGTGACTCGGACTAGTAGAGAAATGAACACTCTTGATTTTTCTCCGTCGGCTTCTACTCTCCCACCACAGCCACACGGCCTCCGAACTCGCCTTCAACTGTGACCCCGGGGCTGTTAGACTCGAGACCAACACGGAATCACAAGTCTCTTCGGGACCCGGGTGCCCATGAGTGAGAATTTAACGAGGCGAGTCGTGTGCACCTCCTGCCGCTCATCGCGCAACTACAATTGATTCCTTTCTTGCAGGTTGCGTGCCTCGGCCCACTCTCGCAAGTGAACGAGCTGTGAATGAGCTATGAACCTGCGCTTTGTCCCCAATTTGTTTCTACGTGGGCTCAATGCCACCATCAATTTTTTGGGTTCAACAGAAGTTATTAGCGGCGAAGAAAGTACAGCACACACGCCTTCCCGCTCCGACTACGGAGTGCATCTACCACAGTCTCCTGTAGCCCGGCAGGTCATGGCCTGAGTCCCTGCCGACTGCGGCCCGGTTTCGTTTCTTCGGTGCAGTTATGTTGCACGGGCGGTGAATGAATGGAACAGTCGATGGAACAATGCACCTTACCAGTGGTAACATACAACCTCTCAATGACGAGGTGCCCCGACGAAACACCTTGGAGCCGCTTTCAAGCAGTTTGTTTTTTCCCCCCGGCCGACCTGAGACGAACGTCCCCGCCTTTCAATGGGCGTCTCCGTCAATACCCGCGAAACGCTATCGCCAGTCGCTGGTCAGGAATATTGGTGTTGTCGGAAAAAAGCCAGCCAGCTTGCAACGGCATGGCGCAGCATGGGGCCTTGAGACTGCATGGGAGTGGTTGTAAGGTGCCGCAGGACGGCTTATAACCAGTCTCAAGCCGTTGCAAACCACAATCTCAGTTTCAAGCCGTCGCATGTCGTCCCAAGCCGTGCACTGGACATTAATGTCTTGCGGCGAAGACGACAGAGAGGAAGTAAATTGAGACCCGCACGGTGTTGAACGAGTCGCGTAGAATCACTAGAATCACGAATAATATGCCTTTGCTTATATCACACCAAACACATTCATCCTTCTGAAAGAATTGCGTGTTGGGAGGAACTAAATACAAGAGCTACATTAACTCGTGCGCTCTGCGGCGTAGCTTCCGGCTCGTTCCCGATGGATGAGGTGCAGCAGGAGGAGACCGGGAGAGCATGTGCCGGCGGTGGGACGCCGGAAGACCTTTCTGAACCTCATTTGACACAAGGCGCGATATCTCATCTCGCTCCGGAGTGCTCGCCATCCGCGAGGTCGGTAGGATCTTGGGAAAGGCGTCACCATCGCGTAGGACACGACGGTGTTTGGGCAGAGGTGTCGACGGGGGTATGGTAAAGGCCTGCTTTGCTGTTAGTCTGACGCGGTCCCAAAGAAAGACACATTTCAGAACGCACCCAGGCCGCGCGCCAAAGCATATTGGATATCAGCCATGTCGTTCTCCAGCCGCGAGAGACGCGTCTCGAGCGTATGCAGCTGAGTACACTCCGACCCCAGCCGCGTGTTCGAGTTGGAAGCGAGTGGAGTGCGGTGTGGAGCGCGTTGCGGCCGTGGCGAGTCGGGTCGAGATGACTGTCCACTGGTTACGACGGTATGCCTCCCGCTCGGGTTCAGGGTCCGAGACGTGAGTAGTAGTAGAGGAGGTGCGGCGGAGAGGCATTGGGTCCGGTGAGGCGCAGGACAAGAGTTTCTGTGGTGGTGGGGGACGTGGAGTAAGGTTGGAGCTACTCGACGTCATTTGATGTGGCGACATATATAAACCACCGCTCACTCACGTTTGGCTCCACACTCTCCTTCTTCCCTCCCACCACCTCCCATCCCATATTTTGGCCGCAAGTGAGTTCCTTCCCGCTTTTGTCGAGATTCGCGCCCAGGATTTTGAATCAACCTCCGAGTCTGGTAAGTATGCATCGACGCTGAACATTGGACTCACATTTAGTCAGGCATCTTCTCTGGCACAACACTTGTCGCCCCACCGACTCCGAGACTTCGCCCCTGGTGCGTTAGCTGCGGTTCCATCAATATTCTCGCTAACTCTCTTGCCTTAGAATTTGGTCTACGTTGCCGAAGCCAGTTGCATCCGATTCGTACACTGTGGTCCATAGATGCTGAATATATATCATTCCCCGTTCTGCTTCGTCCGTTGTTCGTGATGTTAGTACTGGATATCAGAATCATTGGTATGATCATTTGCCGTGCGATGCCTTGCCGCTTGGGTGGGTTTGAGGACCATGGGTCTAGTTGCGAGGTTTCAAAGCACCCAGCCACCATGGAAGAACTTGGGACTGGCGGCGTGGCTTGGAACTGCATGGGAGATTCTGGATTGTGCGTTGCAAGCCAGTTGTGGCATATAACCATGGAACGGCTTCCAACCGGTTGAACGCCGACTAAAGCCGACTGAGATTTTTCCGACAGTCAGTATATACCCAGTTCCAAACCCTCCAGCATAGCCACGCGCGAAAATCTCGTCCGGTCGCTCATTCATTTAGTGAGCGGACACCACCCTCTGGATGTAATGCTGGACTAACGTCATATCCACCGCGGCATCCTCTTCCGTTCTCTGCGGCTTCCGCGGCTTCAATTTCGTACTGCTTTCGGGCTCCCATGTCCTTCGACATCACCCTTGGCCCGTCGTTTCGTGCTATCTAGAGTTCAACTCGCGTCCAGCACCACCCTGAACGGAGTCGAAATAATGGAGGGCATGGTCTTCCGTGCCCGTATTCGAACGATACAAGAAGGGGGGGGTCCCGCCATCATCTGCACTCAGACCTCCAGCAGTCGTCAAAAGCAAACAAACCCTCCACTAAATTCCCAATGCGTTCCAACGACTTGAATGCTATCATCCCGAATAAACTCTATCTCGGGAAGTAAGTGCATGTATAGTTGAAATTTCGACGGCCTACTTATTTCTATTTGTCTAGTCTCAGAGCAGCTCGTTCAAGCCGATCCCTGGCGGGTATGGTTCATTTACTTCCACTGCTGTCAACGTGCTTAATTTCTGTTTCTGGAGAGCACCGCATCACACATATTTTATCTGTCTGTGACGATCCAATCCCAGCCGAAGTCCCCCAATCTGGCTTCCACCACATGCGTATCTCGGTGGAAGACGTGGACTACGCCGACTTGTTGATACATTTTCCCTCCACCTGCCTTTTCATCGACCACGTCGTTCGTGGCCGCGGCACGATCTTGGTTCACGACGTTCTGGTCAGTGCTGAACAGCGACAATGCTTGCAATCAAACCTAACCCGCACGCGATAGGGTCTCTCTCGCAGCGCCGCTGTCGTCGCCGCTTACCGTGAGTAACTTTGTTACGGGGTTGATGGTTCAACCGGCTGAGATTATCTTCCGCGCAGTTATGTGGTCCCGGCGAATCAGTGCGACGAAGGCCCTAGACACTATAAGAGAAGGTAGATCTCTTTTTCTCGGGTTGTTCGTTCCTGATTTGCCCGCTCCTTCAGTTCGCGAGGAAATTTGGCCGAACCCGGGCTTCCAGGAGCAACTTGTCCTGTTTGAACTCTGCCGATACGCGCCGTCTCCATCAGAGGGAATTTATCAGAGTTGGAGATACAAAATCAACCAGCAGCTTATGGGAAGGAGGAGATGAGGATCGATGAGGTATCCTCAAGGTATCCTTCTGGTTTTCTGGTTCGGAGTACACTTGTAGCCACCAGTACTAATAGTAGTAGCCTTATAGACCGATTTTGTACCTTTCCGCGTTGAAGGCACTCAGATTAAATGGCTGGGACTCGGTGATCGAAGTCACTGATTTCAACCGTGGGAACTTTATCTCGGGATTCAGACAACGGGTTGTGGACTCCGAAGCTGCCGACAGAGGTTTTTCTCGCGTCCTTGTGGTGTTAAGTGAGCATATTAGCGATGGTGACTCGCGAAAGATGCCCTCCAAACCGGGGTTTCATTCGCTTTCCTCGAAGTTGTGTTTTTTCAACCAACGTCACGTGCCTACAGTTGAGTTCTTCGAACTTGCCCTGTGTTGTTTCCTGGACGTTTCCTGAGTTCACCGTAATTTCCTTATGTCTATCTCACGGGTAAGCGTGGGATCCACGACTGAACTCCGGTCAAACGGCAAACCACAGAAGTCGATTTGACAGTAATTACATCCTTTCTGTTTTGAACCACTTACACCGTTATGTTTTTTACTAATTCCTCTCATGGTATCGCATCACCGATGGTACTCATCCCCTAATTGGCCAACCTGTGAGTGGTATCTGCCACTTATTCGGCGCGAAGACTGAATCTGCTGACCCTCCCGGCAAGATTTCCCACTTCAACGGTCCGGATATCCATTGCTTCTACTGCGCCCGAGGCCCGCGTGCTCATAGCCAGCAAACTTCCTCACACCGTCGCATTTCAGCCATGGTGCTCTTTGCTCTCTGCGCAGTATCGCTCCTGTCGTTTTGGAGTCCCTTTGTCCGAGCATTGACAAAGGTACCTCCCTACGCCGGGCGCACAATTTTCAGTCCTCCATCGAACTACCTCGTCCCCCGCACGCTTTATGCGCGCACAGTGCTTATTCCGCAGGATGGCGCTGACCAAAACGTCCTCCTGGCAATCTGGGAGAACTACTCGCCCGAGCCTCCCCACGTCTGGTTCCCCATTTTCCGGTCGGTAGATCTGGGACAAACGTGGGCGCCACTGTCCAACGTCACGGACACGCAGAACAATTGGGGCCTCCGCTATCAGCCGTTCTTGTATGAGCTGCCGGAGGCCATCGGGAACTTCCCGGTGAGCATATCGTGGTCGCTACCAGTTCGCTTTGTCTGACTTCGCCCAGGCGGGGACAATTTTATGTGCCGGGAATTCCATCCCCACCAACTTGAGTAACACACAGATCAACGTCTATGCCTCGTTGAATAAAGGACGCACCTGGAAGTTTGTTGTAAGCATTAGCTCAATCTTTCCTCAAGACAGCTGTAAACTAAACACCGAATTCAGAGTCACGTAGCCGCCGGGGGAGAAGCCGTACCCGACAACGGACTCACACCTGTTTGGGAACCGTTCATCATGACTTTCAATCACCAGCTTGTTCTTTATTACTCCGACCAAAGGGATCCTCTCCACGGGCAAAAACTCAGGCACGCGTTCAGCATATGTATTCAGCATAAAAATCAGAACCTGACCGTACCTCATTTACAGTCATCAAGTAACCACCAATCTCCTCACCTGGGGCGCCGTTGTGGATGACGTTGCATACCCAACATTCTCAGATCGCCCAGGCATGACCACCATTGCGCAGCTTCCCAACGGGCAATACATTATCACCTACGAATACGGCGGTACCGGCGGCTTCGGGATCTACTATCGTCTCTCCAATTCCCCGCTCACATTCAACGGCGCGACTGGACTCGTCATTCGTGCCACGACTGGAGAGGTCCCAACGAGCTCCCCCAACGTGGTGTGGACAGCGCATGGCGGCGTGAACGGTACGATCGTCGTACGGTCGTATCCGCCAACAGTCACGTCGGGTGTTCGTGAACACAGCGCTCGCTGCGCCGGGGAGCCCGTGGACGTATGTGCTGGCCAACGGGACGCGCTCGTATGCACGGGAGGTCCGTGTTCTGCCGAGTAATAATCAGATTATGCTCACCGGGGGTGGGACGCTCGGGGGAAGTACGAACTCCGTTACGGGAACGATACTCCAGCTCGCGTGAGCTCAAATTCCTAGTCAAAATATCTGCTGTCGTAGATAGGCTTACACATGTAATCTGTGTTGGATTGGGTAGAGTTCGGCGGGCCGGCGACGGCCTAGTGGATAAAGGCTCAACTTCAATGCACTTGCCTTGTTCAAACACTAGGTGTACAAGGCCTCAATTTTTGCATACAAGTTGGTCGGGGATAAAGATTTCAGTGAACTGGCAAGTCGAAACGAAAAAACCCTGGAGCTGGTGCCAAAAGCCGAGCACAATCGGCAATGTCCGATCAATGCCATCGCTCCGCTTCTTTACCGCAACCCTCATCATGAGAGATCTGCAATTCGTGGGCCCTCCACGATGAGAGATCGAACCAGTGTCCACGGCCTCGCTGGTATTGAACTTGAAGCTGCTTGAACGCCGACTCGTTTTGCTAGTGGCCGATTTCAATCTTCGGAATCACCTCTTCAAGCTCCGCTCAGACGCGTCAAATGCCTCTTGTGTGTTCCGGAAGCACATAAGACTGCATAACTCAAATGGTTCACCAACGGGCGATCGGTGAGTCTCGCTGATCCATTTTTGCTTCCGCCATTCTGGGACTGAGACCGTCTCCTTTGCCAGAAAGGACCACGTCCACCTCCCGAAACCTCTGCTCCTCGTCCATCCTCGCCCTCTCAAGTCTTCCTCACGGACCTTTCACGACTCATCCATGACTATGGGCGCTTATGACAACGGATTTGGGTCAGTGCTGCCACCTATCGAATCTCGCCAGCTTTTAACTGGCGCAGGGTGGATTTGATCACCAGCTGGTTTTGTGCCCTCCTCGCCGGAGTCGGGCTCACACAAGCCGTCCGCTACTTCCCCAAGTTCCCGAACGATATCCAATTCAAAAAATGTCTTGTGGCCTTGGTCCTATTCCCCCTGTTTCTTGAGGTGGCGATGCAATGCACGGCCTCGTACATTGTGGGTGCTTTATTCTCGCTCGAAGTCTTGCTGATGATGGCGGGGTACACAGTCAGTTGTGACCAACTGGGGTCAGTCCTATTTCCTCCTCAGATGAAGGATGAACCACTGACGTCGTCTACAGGGAACCCGACAGCGTTCACCGTAGTAGTAAGTGAATATCTTCTCAATAGCAGAGGAATTCCTTTTACCCTGTCGTGTTAGATCTGGCCTGTGAGTACTGCCGAACTTTTTCTTCGTGGTGCCCACTGATCTATTCGTTTACAGTGTGCGGGCGGTATACTCTGCACCTCCGTGGTCGCATTCATCGTTGATCAGTTTCTCATTCATCGATTCTATGGCCTGTGAGTAGACCGAGAACCTGTCTTCCTCGTCGCTAAAACAGATGCGCCAAGCTCAAAAAATATTTGGGTCGCGATCATTTTGTCCCTGTTCAACTTGGTCTCGGTAAATGAACTTTCCTCCCCATTGACGGCGACTTGCCACGCTAATCCTGCATCGACAGTTCGTCATGGGTCTTATCATCGTGCAATTCTTCGCGAGCAAGGTCGGGAGAACAATCAGCTTAGCAGAGGTAAGGACATGGTTCTTTTCGGCCTCTGTTGATCACCGCTGGCACAACAGCTCCACGACACAGTTACTCCTGTGACCACTGTGTTGAGCATCATGAGCGTCGTGACAGGTATTCCCTTTTTTCCCTGTGATATCCCTTGAGCGCTAAGGGCAGTAAAGATGTTACGATCACAGCGTCCCTCGTCTGGACGCTTCGGGGAATGAAGACATCCTTTAAAACCACAAATCAGTACATTGATATCGGGCAATCCCCGCATTGACGCCAGTCACTTTGAGGCTCATTCAACACATTGTAGCGGTCTCCATCCAGAATGGCTGTACCACGAGTGCGGTAGCAATTGCGGGCATGGTCGCTCAGCTCGTCGCCCCCGCCACCAGGAGTGCGTTCCAACACGGTGTAACTATCAAGACGAATGTAGTTTCTGAGATGGGGCCGAAGTACATATTGGCATACTGTAGAGGTTCAAGTTTCTCAAAGATGCATATGGACGCCTTCGGCGATATCGGGGATGTTGAAAAACACGCCGACATTTTCGGAAAAGTTTAAGACACACTCGATGTCTTCCTATCAAGCTGGAAGAGGAAGCTCAAGACGCTCTGTGAGCCGGCATAGAATTGTGGGTGTGGCGCCGACCGTGCCTTGGACCTGGATTAACCCTCGACTGGTCAATATCACATGGCTGTACTGATTTTCGTTCGAAGAAAATATTCGAGTCCACTAAGGGAAGAAGCTGGTAGGTAGGTACATTTATATCACACCGAACTCATATTCACATCCCTCTGCATGCTCCACACTCAATTCGGTCGAGCCTGGTACTGGTATGCGCCCTGCTGGCCCCGGATAAATAAGACTGAGATCGCAAAAACAAGTCAAGACAGAATTGGACGCACAGATTCCTTCCCTCCAGCCTCGATGTCATCGGATGTCCCACGAACAGTCGACTCGGTCTGTATGCCAGGCGTAAATAAGCAAAATCTGAAACGGAACATGAGGCAACGCACGTATTCCCCTCTGCTCGCTTCGACATCGATGGTAGACGCACCACCGGTCGTAGCAACTGAACGCCGGATATCTGCGCGATATTTGGGTCATTTAACAACACAGTGATAACACGAGCTTAGCCAGAAAAGAACTCACGGACACCGCCTTGACCAGGGCGAGACGCCGGGTTGGTGTTGGATGACCAGCTACTGACCACGACCGGGGCCGATGCGCGAAGGGTGAGGTTTGAGAGCAGCGTGAATAGGTACATATGTCTTTGAAGGACGTCTTCATTCCCCGGAGTGTCCAGACGAGGCAGGCCGCGATGGCAACGTCTGTACGGTGGTTAGCGCTCGATGGACGAACATCACAGGAAAAGGAATACCCGTGACACCGGTGCAGCTGGCCCACACATCCGTCAGAGGAACAAGTTTACGAAGCTGCGCACCAGCGGTTATTGACAGAGATAGAAGGAACGTTACTGACTTACGTCTGCTGAGTGTCTGCCCGATGTTGCTCGCGAAGAGTTGCAAGGCGATGAAACCCACGACGAGCTGAGGATGAGGTTGTTAACGTGCGTCGCCTCGGAGGAGAGTCTATCTACCGAGACCAGGTTGGGCATGGACAAAATGATCATGATCCAGATATTTTTTGACCTGGGGTGTCCATCTCAGCGCCGAACGCCAAGGGCGGTTGGTCTGTCTACTCACAGGACGTAGAATCGGTGGATGAGGAATTGGTCGACGATGAACGCAATCAAGGAAATGCAAGGGAGGGAGACAGCGCGCTGCAAACGAATGACTTAGGACTAGGCGCCGCGAACAAAGATTAAACTGGATTTACGGGCCAGGGCTATGGAAAAGGGATGAGAAATTTGGTTCCCGATGGCAAGATGCCGACTTACTACGACGTAAAGCGCTACCGGGTTCCCTGCACGCGGTGTCAGTCAGCCAACAGTACTGCAATTGTGGTGGAGAATGGCTTACCCCAGTGGGTCACAACGTCCTACGAACGTCAGAAAGAACACCTAAAGAAGGAATCAAAGAGAGTACGAGGTATATTTCGGCGCACCCCGTCGCTAACCCGAGAAAGAGGAGGAATATGACAAGTCCCACGAGGGCCTTTTTGAAGAGGACGTCGTTTGAGAACTTGGCGAAGTAGTGCACGGCGTGTGTGAGCGCGACCCCGGCGAGGAGGGTGGAGAGCCAAGTTGCGATGAGAGTCACGCTGTGCGTTCGGTAGTCAATGAGGGTCGAGGTCCACGCTGGATGGTACTCGGAGCTCACCCAAATCCCTTGTCGTAAGCGCCCATCGTGAATGTGTCGTGGAGGTTGCGTTGAAAGGGCGGGGAAGAGGAAGGGCAGAAGTATGAGCTTGGGTCCTTTATAGTGGAGGAAGAGAGGTTTCAGTTCAGAATGGTGGATAGCGCGGAAGCAAAAAACAAACGGATCAATGAGACCCACCGATCGTCTGCGTGGCGAGCAATCGGCTTGCTCAGTTGTCCGTTCACAAGTTACAGAGGGTTACGAGGACTAGGGAGCAAAGGAATCTTGTTTCCTGGATGCGCGCCAGGGTTTGAAGCATCTTCTAGAGCTTGCATTGCAGAGGTTTGAAGCGTCTTGAAAGTTGTTAACGGCCTGAACGTGTGTGGTAAAACTAGTTGGCGGTCATGATCACCAGCTTCAACATCGATGGTCTGAACACCACTTGGGGTCACTCACACCCGGTAGGCTGAGATGCGCCGGCACTATGGATTTTTTGGCAGCAAGATGAAGGTTGTGGTCAAAGAGCGATCCCGCTGATTGATGGCTGTCAGTATCCTCGGCTTTTGCCGCCGGCTGTAAGTTTACTCGTTCACCTCCGACTCCAAGAGTGAAGAGAGCACGCAGGCTTGTGTGTCTTACGGATTGTAATTCTAGCTATGTATCTCGTAATTTTTCAATCTTGAACTTGTCGACCGTCACTGACATAGCTTTTTGTTGTAGAGTCTGTTTACTATTTAGAATAGACTAGTGCAAGACACCGATATACAGCAAACTTTGGCTGCCTTCCACCAATACGCCGAATGTCTACTGAAGTTCACCGAAATTTGTATCCCGACCAACTTAGTCTTGGACCGCCGGGGCCTATCATTATCACAGGTCTCTTTTCATTAATATAGTATGTCTTCGAGGTACAACGTAGATTTGACCATTGCACAAGCCATTAAGGGTCAGAAACGCGATCTAGAAATCAAATTTCTCGCCGATGATCTTCTCCGTGATAGTCCAGAGCCTCTCGGCGTTTGCCTGGAATCCCAGATGAGCAGCTGAGAGCGGAAGAATATTGAGGTTAGGATACTCACGGGGTCTGAGCTGTGAGGCGCAACGGACTCGTTGGCAACCGTCGAGTTGTCGAGGTACGCGCCAGGCTTGTCTGCGAGGGGTATAAGAAATTGGCGCACTGCAGAGATGGGAGAAGGAGGACGTGCCACTTATCCGCGGGTCAAAGGAAGCGGCCACAGTCCTGGACAAAAAGGAAGAAGGTCAGAATAGCGCCAGTGAATAAGTGGGATGTCGGCATACGTTGCGGCCCCTTGTGCAATAGACTTCCACTCGAACTTCTCGGTGTTAGGCTGCCCGTCAGGCCCGAGGATGCCCATCGCTTGCATTTCAGGGATCGCCTCCTCCTTCTGGTTGATGTTCGTGAAGATGACTTGAATACAGTCAACACCAATTTTTGGGCTAGGCTCGAGATTGATTAACGCACCACCGGGATGAAGACTGTACGCGTTAATCGCGCCCTTGGACCGCTTCGAGAGCTCAAGCGCGGTAAGGATGTTCGCAGACTTGGCATGGAAGTACGCGGCTGACACGTTGAACGTGGCGGGGTTTGGCTTTTTGAGCGCGTCGAAATCCACGCCGGGACCGAAGGCGTGGGCGCCGCTGGCGACGAACACCACACGCGGGGTGTAGCTAGGGGTCGCGGATGCGAGGAGTTTATGTTTGAGGAGCTTCGTGAGGAGGAAGGGGCCGACGTGGTCAGTGGCAATCTGGCTCTCGAGGCCGTCCACAGTGAGTTTGAAAGGCCCTATGGCGGCTGCGGCGTTGTGAATGAGAACCTAGCTTGAGGTTGAATTTCTTCTCCCTCGACGTCAAGGTGATGCGGCTCACGTGTATTGGCTCAGAGTATGTGTTGACCTCTGCAGCCGCTTTGCGCACACCGGCCAGGGAACTGAGATCGAGAGTCAGCCGGCGGACGTTCGCCGAGGGTATCTCTTCCTTGATCGCCTCCTCGGAGAGTTTCAATCTAAAACACGAGTTGAACAGAGCGCCTGTTGAAGTCGAGGAGACGAACCTCTCATCGTTGTAGCCGGTTATCACGACAAGGTTCGCGCATTTTGCAATAACCCGCGCGGTTTCAAAACCGATTCCGTTGAGGGATGTGCCGGTTATGAGGACTGCGGGGACATACCAATTAAATCAGGCATGGATGTATTTATGCGCCGAAGTTACGCACCATTCTTGCCCTTTATCTCCCGAGCAAAAGTGTTTGCCACCTCCTCGGCAGTAGTGGCGAATGCGAACTTGGGGTCGGTAGACATTGTTGGGATTGGATTTGGGAGGGTGAGCAGAAGATAATGATGACAATCCGTTCAGTTTGAACATTTATACCCAGTAGAGGACCGAGTGTGTATAAGCAGATACGGGGATGCCCGAGGTAAGTTATGAACCTCGATCGCTGGATTTGGAAGTGGGTGAATCAGCTTGAAGCCATGATGATAAATGCCCGACCGACATGATCCGGGTTTCGGCCCCGGATTCCAGGGCTTTCCACATAGTGCTCCTGCACTCCTTGAATCGATGAATTAGAGCTAAATTGACGGCCCATGCTCGATACCTGGTTCAATTCTTCGCACTTTTGGAAGTCCGCCATCTCCGCTTATCGGCTCCCAATGCCGAGTTCACTCGAACTCGGCCGGTCAGCTATTTTGCGTTGGGTTTGTGGAAGAAAGCAACGGAAGTGGGTGGCCATGGGATCATCCGGTAGGCACATTATGCTGCCTTTGCGACGGTAATTACTGGGTGGAAGCTCGACATCGGTAGCGGAGGGGATCAATCCTGCGGGGAGGGTGCACTATGTACACGAGTTCATCAAAAAAGAAAGGCGTGCGGGTTCACTACGTGTGCTTACTCCAGGGCAGTGCAGAAAACAGCCTGAGTCCTAAGAGGATGGATGGCATTAAACCTTCATTAAACCACCGCATCTTCCTTGAGTAGTGATTCAGCAGCGAAAGACACCGACAGTGCGGGCGAAATTCTGGGTAAATATTTAGTAGGTGTATGAGTAGGTGTCTCACCATCCGAGGTGTTGCACAAAAAGTGAGGCGAATCCCCGTTGCCATATTGGGAAGAATCATGATCAGCGTCAAGCGATCACGATTTACACTTTCGCTTCCTTCCTTTCGGGGGCCTTGACAGGAAAAAAGGTCCCCAGCAGTTTCGTGCGCGCGGGGAAGTATATATGCGAGATCTGAACTCGGAAGAACCCGAGAGCGAGGGTTGGACAGATTTCGGAAAGAAATTGATTTGTGACGAAAAATGTCGTCGGTGGATTGAGGAAGTCATTATGGTGGCGAGAGCGGATGAGGCAAAGCGGAGGGCTAGAGTATCAGAGTCGGTAGTTATTTTGAGCGCACAAAGGCGTCTGGGGGGGGGGGGGGGGGGGGGGGGGGGTTTGTGAGTTCTCACCTGTGATTTCCGCCTACTCTCGGACTTGCGCCGATCTTCCGGGACGCCTGATTATCGATGGAGCGTGGGGGAAAATGACCGCGCGTCTTCGCGAGGTTGTCAGTAAGGGAACAGCGACCGAGCCGTAAGGGGCATCGACGGCGACGCGCTGAGCCATTTGAGGAAAGCATGCTCGAAGTGACAACGACGTACCAGAGTCCGGGTAACGGGCGTCCTTCTGACACCGAAGCCAGGAACTGAGCTCTGAGGCTCGCGGTCCGCACAAGCATCGGGAAATTCCGGGAGGGGAGACGAGTTTTGGGTCCGACGCACGAGCAGGCCGCTGCCGTTCCTTTGGGTTGCGCAGCTGTGTGGGTCCTATTTCTCTCAGTCAGTGCCGATAGAACGACAGCGCGAGACGGTCGAAGATGCAAGGGATGCCTTGAACCACAGCGAAAGAAGGGCGAAAATTGAATTATGCGGCCCGAAGATGGATCCATGGAATGATGAGTGGCCGTGGCATCAAAAAGCTGACTCGGACCCACCAGGACTCAGCCCAAACAGGACCTACTCGTTGTGACCACGTCTCCCTCTTCCTACCATCCTCTTTATAAAAATCGCAGAGAATTTGCGCCCACACCGCGACCAACAAGCTTTGTCCCCCCTCATCCAGTCACGAAGTTCCGAGAAAAAAACACGGCGCCTGATATCAACACTTTGATTACGTCGGAGCCGCGTTGGGATTCAGGAATAACATAGCCTAGGCTTCCACGGAGGGGTTTCGGGGTCCTGGCCTATGGTGAATGCAGATAAAAGGCGGCCAGATATTTGTCGCCACACCAGCCCCCTTTCCCCCTCCATCGCATACACCCCAAACCCATGCCCGAGTCCGAGTCAGGCAGTGCTCGGGCCTGGATTTTCATGACCATGGTACTCTGTCGTTGCGCACACCTGTTGTTCTCCACCAGGCCGCTAGCGCACAGTCAGATTACTATGGGAATGAAATTCAGGCCCTACCTGTGTCACTCAACCTTGGAGCTAGGGATTTACTCTTCTCTCTGCCGTGACCATAGCCGCTAGGGTATCTTTTCGCCCGCGGTTGCGCGACGGCTGCTAGATCCCCCGTCGACATCGCACGGGAGACCTCTTGCTAAATCGAGTAAGAAACGTCGCCGAGATCGTCGACCGAGACCTTGAGACAATGTCGCCGTGTCTTTCGCGGTGAGTTTCCCTTTCGTTCCTCCTAGAGTCGTAGCTGTATTGACCGCTGGAGACTTCCAGATGCACCGTCTTCGCCAGTTCCCCATTCGGATTTGTTGTCGCCGACACGGATGCCCAGCCAGGTGAGGGTGGTCATCCGCTGTCGACCAAGCACTTTCCTGTAGCCGTCGCACCAAGTTTGGGGGTTTTGTAGGATCTCGTTCGTCGTGGGCAACATCCGATACAGTGAGTGCCTGCCATCCACGCTCAGAAGGTCCACCAACTGACTGATCGCCATATAGGACCATCGCCAGCGGAGTTTTGGTCCGAGCGTAGACCAAGCGTAGACTATAGTGTCTTCACCTTCTCTCCAAGCAATACAATGTGTCCTTCAATCTCTTTGTCACTTTACTGGCCTGATATTCTTGATTGACCTTCGAGCCAAACGTCGAGTAGAGCACTGTGAATCACTGGAAACTTCGTCTAAAGTAAGTACTATCCACCGCCGGAAGTTCTTGAATATCTGAGCACCGCGGTTTGTCAATGTTCCTTTGTGTGTCCTTGCAGTCTTGAGAATGACCAGCGGAGCCAGCGTCAACGGGGAAGCCTGAGTCGAGTTGTAAAGGGTGAGGGTGAAGTCAACAAGGCAAGTGCAAGGGGTGCGCCGCAGCGAGTCTTGTTTGCTTCAAACAAACAATCATCCCGCTTGCTCCGTGCTATACTCTCTGATCCTCGTGCTCGTTACTGCCTAGGGTGCTACTGCGGCTTTCCCGCTTTGCTTGCACATACAAGTCTTCGACGACGGCCTGCTTTTCGCTAGCATTGGGCAGGAACTCTGTATCGCTGAGCACGTACTCTGTGTCGATTCGAGTCGGGTTAAAGGAAGTACTTGTCGCAGTAGTTGGGAGACGGGCATTGGGCTGGCTCAACGGCCAGGACGATGGACAAAGTGGTGCGCCGAGCCTGCGTTCCCTCTGAGGGAACGAGAATATTGATGGAACCGCAGCTAACGCACCAGGGGCGAAGTCTCGGAGTCGGTGGGGCGACAAGTGTTGTGCCAGAGAAGATGCCTGACTAAATGTGAGTCCAATGTTCAGCGTCGATGCATACTTACCAGACTCGGAGGTTGATTCAAAATCCTGGGCGCGAATCTCGACAAAAGCGGGAAGGAACTCACTTGCGGCCAAAATATGGGATGGGAGGTGGTGGGAGGGAAGAAGGAGAGTGTGGAGCCAAACGTGAGTGAGCGGTGGTTTATATATGTCGCCACATCAAATGACGTCGAGTAGCTCCAACCTTACTCCACGTCCCCCACCACCACAGAAACTCTTGTCCTGCGCCTCACCGGACCCAATGCCTCTCCGCCGCACCTCCTCTACTACTACTCACGTCTCGGACCCTGAACCCGAGCGGGAGGCATACCGTCGTAACCAGTGGACAGTCATCTCGACCCGACTCGCCACGGCCGCAACGCGCTCCACACCGCACTCCACTCGCTTCCAACTCGAACACGCGGCTGGGGTCGGAGTGTACTCAGCTGCATACGCTCGAGACGCGTCTCTCGCGGCTGGAGAACGACATGGCTGATATCCAATATGCTTTGGCGCGCGGCCTGGGTGCGTTCTGAAATGTGTCTTTCTTTGGGACCGCGTCAGACTAACAGCAAAGCAGGCCTTTACCATACCCCCGTCGACACCTCTGCCCAAACACCGTCGTGTCCTACGCGATGGTGACGCCTTTCCCAAGATCCTACCGACCTCGCGGATGGCGAGCACTCCGGAGCGAGATGAGATATCGCGCCTTGTGTCAAATGAGGTTCAGAAAGGTCTTCCGGCGTCCCACCGCCGGCACATGCTCTCCCGGTCTCCTCCTGCTGCACCTCATCCATCGGGAACGAGCCGGAAGCTACGCCGCAGAGCGCACGAGTTAATGTAGCTCTTGTATTTAGTTCCTCCCAACACGCAATTCTTTCAGAAGGATGAATGTGTTTGGTGTGATATAAGCAAAGGCATATTATTCGTGATTCTAGTGATTCTACGCGACTCGTTCAACACCGTGCGGGTCTCAATTTACTTCCTCTCTGTCGTCTTCGCCGCAAGACATTAATGTCCAGTGCACGGCTTGGGACGACATGCGACGGCTTGAAACTGAGATTGTGGTTTGCAACGGCTTGAGACTGGTTATAAGCCGTCCTGCGGCACCTTACAACCACTCCCATGCAGTCTCAAGGCCCCATGCTGCGCCATGCCGTTGCAAGCTGGCTGGCTTTTTTCCGACATCACTATGATCTCGCTGATATGCTCCCGACCCAGATCTGCGGAAAAATCACTGACAACGACACAAGAGCGTCGACCCCTACTACCTCGACCTCTCCTCGCTGTCGAGCCCAACCGCAATCGCGCGAGCTGTGGCAATTTCCGGCAGGCAGTGGCATCCATTGACATTTGTGGATCGCGACGATTCTTGCTAGTCTGGGGAACTCCACCTTCCTCAATATAACAGCAAGGTAAGGGGAACGCGCGCCCTCACTTCCCTCTGGCGTCATTGCTGAGCTGTCCCGTAGGCTCATTTATCTGTTAGAACGCAAATTTCGGTGGATCCATTTCCAAATTCGATGCGCTCCGCCGCCCCAGCGAGTTGGTCCGCGCATCCAACAGGTCGGACCCTGCATTCATCGCGTCTGGAACGAGCGCCTTTTCACTTGGATTGGCTTAAGATAGCAAGACCTTAGACCTTCGTGGATTCAGATGGACAGGATTTTGGTGTGTCCATCACTCCGAAAATAATCGAGAATATACAGTCGAATTACTTGAATTCAAACAATTTCAATGTTGGAGACCTTCTCAGAAACAGTTCCTCCACCCGCGCTGTCCAAGGACTATCCCGTGTTAGCTTCGTTGAGCAGGAAGGCGTATCAGGGACAGATCGAACTCGGGATGACGACGGCCCAGCTCAGAGTGAACGTCGCCGGCAAGGTCTTGGAAGTGGATGAGCGGCAGCCTGGACAGCTTTTGGCGAGCTTGATTCTGGGCAGCCCGGAACTCTTCGCGAGGTGGGAGGAAAGCCACGACGCCTGCGGATAGGGTCGCAGTGAGTAGACTCAAGTAGCCGTGAAAATTCGGCGTCCCACGACGACTCACTCTGCTCCCGACAACAGAGCTCGTCGTAAACATCCCGCGAGAGCTCGTGAGTTGTTTGGTGCTGAGCTGGCCGACATTCTTTCGTGCGCCCGGGCGGGTCTCGTCCACTTCCGACTCGTCAGGTCAGACTGAGTTCATGGTACTACTGGGAGTAGGCGGCGCCGCGGATACAGTACCTTGAAGTTGCGCAAGATAGTCGGCGAGATAGTCCTTGAGCGCAAAGAAATGGATTTCCAACTGAGAGAGTGTGATTCCAGGAGAGTAGCTGGGCTGGGGTGTTCTGCCAGACACCGCAGACGATTGTGGACGTTTAGAAGTCGTGGCGACAGCTTGAGAAAGAAAGGCATCAACTGGATGGGGTTAAAATGAATAATAGCAATGTTGAATGGATGGCCTGTTTCAATGTTGATGGAGAAAATATTTTGTCGACTTGGGGGAGGAGGAGGAGGAGGAGGATAGTATTGAAACTCGGACGGACCGCGTTGAACTCGGGAACCGACGCCAATTTGAGAGTGATTCATGTCGCCGGCAAGCTCTTCAGAATAGGTCACGGTTTCATGGCGTAGATACAGCATAGGTACTAAGCTACGCCCATTGTACGGTACCAAGCAAATTCAAATTACTACGGGCGAGATACCAAGTCAACGAACTCAGAAGGGCGTCTGCCCGTCCTCTTCCCGATTCACAATATTTTTGTCCTTCCTCCGCCGTCGAGGCGTCTTGCGGACGTTCAATCGCATGCCGTAATTCGCTAGACGCTGGGAAATGGTTAGGAAAGCCGACGGAGTAAAAGGAGTGTTGCCTTCGTGAGTATACTTGATTCCTTCAGCGCCGGTGCATCTTTGGAAGAATATATTCTAAACGACTGGCCGCAACATTCCGCCAGCACCGTCGTCGATCCCTCCAAATTGGAAAAAATGTCGAAAAAGCGGTACCTGCATGTCATCGTCAACCGACTGGCAAGGTGGTTTAGATACTGACCTCAAGCGAAAGAGACCCTCAAGCCGGACCGCCAAGTCCTGTGGCGAATTACACGGGGAAGAAGCACAAAAACAAACTAACGTTGAACGTAAAGAGAAGATATTTTTGGCCGCCACGACCGAAGTTAATGACGCGTGGCTCCGTAAATTTTGCCCCGAATAACCACTGAGTGCGATTTGAGCTCTCGGGCATCGAGGAGCAGTCATCGGTGACCGCGGGGATCCCATGATGCGGGATCCCATGATACGATTTTGCGTCCTTAGGATAGCGCATGTGTTGCGCAGTTGCTGCATACCGTGTCGCCTGAGGGCGATGAGACCTAGGCGGGGTGTTTAGGAAAAAACAGACAAATGGCGTAGAAGGCCTCTCGCACCGATTCTCATTCGCAACCTCGAGCAATTCCGCCATACAGAGGAGCCCTGCGATTGGGAGATGACTGGAGCGATATTAAGAAGAAGTTCAAAATTGGACGGAGAGTCAAACGCGTACTCGTAAGTGACTTCTCGCTCTCCTACTGTTGCGCCGTCGACGAGCTCGAAGAGGCGAAGGAGGACAACCGAGTAAAATAGTGAGTTTGGTCGACCATGGATTAATTTATCGAAGGGAGTAATGACCTGGAGCATCATCGAGGACGCGTTTGTCGATCGCACCAAACCTGAGATTGGGCACAATGAGACCGTTGCACTGGTACATCGGAATCAAATCCCGCTCACCTCCTGCCATACTCCGGTCGTTGGATTTCCTGCTATTCCACACGGAGAGTCCGTCCAGCAAAGCGACCTGTCGTGAAATAATTCGGAAGTCCCATCAAGTTAGCTTGGGATGGAGGTACGACAGGGTGGTTATGATGAGTTGGTTGAATCTGTATTTGCAGGGGTGAGGCCATCGGGCCAGAGTGAGAGAGCCCATACGCCGGCGAGGAGAATAGTTCCATCCACACGCGTCGCTAGTGCGACCTGCGGGTGGAGGGAACACAGGTGGCCATAGTATAAATACCGGCGGAGATCGCTAGCATGTGAGCATCCGGCAGCTATAGCGTGGAAAGTGAGTACTCTCGTTTGGGAACTGGGCTCCAGGTGGGCGGTTTTGGGTGACTGCGAGTCTGACCCCGACTCCTGAGGGAAGCAATGGAGGTCGAAGTGGCGAGCTGAGGGTATGTTTAGGCGACATGACTCTCGACTCAGAAGAGAGATTGGGGCCTGATCACCGAATGCATCTTCTGCTTGCCTTGTGCCACAACCGCGACGACGTCGGACACTCGCAGCGTCGGACGTTCAAACTTTGGAGGCCTCGGGCAAGGAGCAGGTGGGAAAGCTCGGAAAATGTTGTTCGATTCAAGACGCCAGAGCCTAGAGAGTAGCTTCTTTTCGGGGCAAGTGAGGACAGCCGCAGTTGGGGCAAAGCGTTGGCAAAGCGGCGGAAGAGAAGACGCCGCCAAACAGGGCACGCAACACTACCGCCCGACACCCGATTTAGATATGTGACGTAATCACCGTTGTTGACTTTTGCGACGCAGGATTTGTTTCAATGCGAGAGGTACTTTGTGTTTTACTGAGCACAGATAGTCGTAAGGAGTGGTAGGTTAATTTGAGAGATGTCGAGCGTCATTTAAAAAATCCACGAAAAGCCATCTTACACATCAAATAGAGACTGGATCTCTCAGTACCCTGCGACATATGTCTGTCAAACAATTCAATTTCGGGGTACACAAATCCCCAGAAGTATCCTGGTCACCGAAATACTGGCTTGTCGAGGCGTCGTCAACCTCGGCGAGCATGAACGACTCTCAATACCCGAGGAGCTGAGGTGAAGAGATTTTGTCAAGGCGTTCAATCTACATATAGATTACGCGCATCCTTCCCGGGAAATTGTACATGAAATCGCACCACTCGACACCGGAACTAAAGGGAACTAAGCTTCCTTCTGTGCAATATGAATGGATGAAAGACACAGATAGGGTGTGCGTGGAGTGAGAAAGAGAATGGACGGAGACTTGCGTAGAAAGGACCCCCCTATCATGTCGTGTATTTCAAACCTGGCGGCGGGGATCGTGTATTCAGACCCGGGTACCAGGGTGGGATGGATCTGAATTCTCAGAATAGACAAGGTGGAAGATATATTCAAACGACTGGCTGGACTCGACAGTGCGAGGCGACATTGCGGCTCGCGATGGTTGTTGCGCTCCTGGGGAGTACTCCTACGCGCGACATTTGAGTGTCAGAGTCTGTGAAATGGGAGCTAGAGTTGGGCGGCGTCAATCGGCGGGATTGGAACCTGCCACATACCAGACATTCATACGGACTAAAGGCGCCATGAATCCACACAAAATGGGGCGTTCCGTTCGGAAAAAATGATAGCCAATTTTCGTTGGCGAGAAGGTCGGCAGGCGGTGAATTGCGGATAACGAAGCGGGTAACCGTCAATCGTGGGTGCGCAAGAGACCCCGGAGACACACATGTAGGCTGAACCGGGCGAGGTGACGTGGTGAAACTGCCAAACGAGGACGGAAACCAGGGGAGATGTCAAATTTCGACTATCATGCGACTCCCTGGTCTTCCCTGGTGCTCCCGCAGATGCGGAGCTAATAGGCAGATTGAGAGGCCGCTGCATTGGCAAAGAGAGTTTTAGCACGAGCCATGGAGCTGGAAACTTGTGGAAACTAACGGCAGGAGGTCAGCGGTGCAAGACTCGAGGAGTTTGGGGTGTCCTCGGAGGAGCGCCACTTTTTTGGGGAAGCGGAAGCTCCCGAGGGCGGGATTCGCACGTAGAACGTAGGGCGGGATTGCTGAGGGCGCCAGAGAACAGGATTATCTTATACCGGGCTATGGGAGCACGCATTAGGTTTTGTGGATGAAGGTGATGGCGGTCACCTTGTCTTCCGTCAACCACCACCCCATGTCTATCGTCCGCAGGCTCTGGACGTGCGCGCGGCTCCCTCGTCGAGGAAGGACTTATCCACAGCGAGGATAGACCGACTAGCAATTTTTGTGGCATCCTACGGGCGGTCTAGCGGTGGCACTTCCCCCCGCTGAATAAGTCATCCAAAAAATCCCCCCCAGGCCTCAACCTCGACCATGCCGGGACGCAGAGGCCTCTCCGGAGGCCACACCCACACCCCCCACCCTCCCGCGGCAACGCCAGAACGTGGATGCCTAGGTAGGCCACACCACACAAATCATACTGCCCCCCTTGACGCTCCCGCAGTCCAACGTCACGAACGACGAGTACCACGGCGCCTTCGTCTCGGTGGAGCCCGCGCACGGACCCGCGCGCAACAGACCACCACACGCCCCATGATGCCACACCGTCCGTCTGGCCCGACGCCAGAATTGGAAAAGTGGTACTTATGGGGCTGCAACGATGAAGCACGAAGACGAGCGATCCACCGTAGCTGGACTCGGAATTCTGCCGTCCCTTGCGTCCACCAAACGAAAAACGACCGGCTGAGATGGAATCGTCGACGTCCCGGACTCGTCATCGAGACGACCCCAGTGCCCCGCACTCCGGAATGACTCGTGATGGACCGCGGCGCACCGCGCTCCGTGAAAAGCCTGGTCCTTCAGGTAACGCAGCCCCGTCCAAGTCGAGTCGAGTCACTCCTTCCTGTGAAGACTGAATGCGGACGCTCAGGGTCGTGGGCGGCGCTCAGACCAAGACCAGGGCGCATCATCGCCGGTCGGCTCAAAGTCGGGGGGACGAGTGTAAGGTCGAGTCGTCGAGGTGCGAGGCGAGATTCGTATCCCGTATTGCATTTTACCCTGCCCGTAGTGACCGGACGGCAACGAGCGAGCCTACATCATCATCTGCAACGCTCAAGTCGAGGGGCGGCTCAAGTCGGAGTCGTAGTGTCGAAAGGTGAGAGTTGCAGTCGCCGTATCCCGTATCTGTATTTTAATCTTCCTTGCCAGTCACACGTCGGGTGAGGCGAGCGAGACCAGCGCCCGGCAAGCCGCCTACAGCGGCGCGGGCGTCGTTGTCGATCCTCGTGCGTCGACAGGTTACAATAGTGGGTGGGCGGACAGTAAATATCCACGAGGGTAAGGAGCTGGATGCGCGAGTTGGTGAGTGATTATTTCTTTGCGATTTGGAAGGAGGCGCTTACTATCCTTTGGCGGCAGATGCTTGCCTTGGCGGCGGGGTCGACGCCACCACGTCTGTCGTGTCTTCGAGGTCCGAAGACCCGTTGCCGTCGGTGGGTCCATCATTTCTTCATACATTGTACAGTATCCTGGGAATCTGGGGCGCGGGTCGCCTCGATGCTACACGCTGCTACAATAGCAATATCAGCGCTCGTCGGACACCATTCTATCCTGAGTGTGTGAGATGTGAGCTACCTGCCGTCCGGTCGGGTCCTACGACGGCGTCAACTACTTGGTGTGAATGAAGGAAGACAGTATGAGTACCTTTCGAGTCGTCGCAGTGGCCGTGGATGCCGAGGCTCGTTGCTCGTGGAGCCACCGAGACCCTGTCATGGTCGCCGCTGGTGAGGTTGGGTCATCTGCGCGCGCGCATGAGTATGCGGTGTCAGGCGGTGTGTGGAAGCTGGCTCGCCCATTGTCGTTCTCGAGGGCAAGGAAGTCCGAAGGACGAACAACCGACGACTCCTCGTCCAACCCTCGACGCTCTCGCTTGTGCTTCCCCCGCAGCCTGAGCAGCTCGCGGTCGTACCCGCCGCCGTCCTCGCTGTCCTCCTATCCCCTGTGTCAACGTCTGCATATACAGACCTCGACCCAGCCCTTTCTCCACTCAGAGCCCCACAAAATCCCCGGTGTCCCGATCGGGAAGTCCCATCCCAGCGTCCGCGACCATTGGAATCGTTACCATCCTAGGCTTGAGGTGCTCATGACGGACAGCGGGGAGAGGTTTGAGTACGTGAGGGCTGCCAGTGTGGCGCTCGGACAGCGGCTTCCAGGGCACGTGACATCGCGCTCGTCCGCTCACCCTCCAGGCCCCCCTGTCTATTGCTCGACAAGCACGGGTATACGCGTGTGTTGGTGTCGTGCTCCCATCCCTCCTTTCTCGGGTCTATAACATAAAAAATGGGCAATTTATAGTATCGCGTCTCTCAAGCCGAGTCCAATTCCAATCCTTCTCTTTTTCCATCGTCTTCAATGCTCTAGGCTCATTCTAGATCTCGTCTCGTCCAAATTTGAACAGCCAGGGTAAGACAAGCTGAATATAAGTACACGTTCAAGACTTGCTTCCAGATAATGACTCCGAGCGCATCCATATATGTGTCCATACTGAACGAGTCTCGACTCCCGGATCCCTGGTACACCCTTGAAGCCCCTCCCTTGTTCACTTAATACCCCTGATTCTTGCTTTTCGCAGTCCCATCCTAATATCCCGGATATATACGCTCCAAATGCTCTTTCCCTGCTCGAAAACCGCCTAATTTTATGTTAGCACTCACCCCGACTGGCCGCTGTACAACGCCGCCGACAAGGCACACTCGCGAGAGCGCTCGAGGTATAGTTTCATGACTTGTACAGATCGATCTGCGGATAGATCCCAGTCCAAACTGGATTCGATGCGTGTCCAGAGGGAAGGCGCGTTGATGACAATCACTGCGTTTTGTGCAAAATATCCACCAGGCCAGACACGTCAACTATCCACCGTTATTGAACAGTATCCGTTCCTGTCAACAGGTGTCCGCTGGAAGACAGCTGAGATGTCTGTGGCGGGGGATATCTTAACTATCTTCCAGGTAGTTGGCTGATATCCTAGAGCATTTCAATCACTATCCACCATGTCCGACACCTACACTATCTTTCCTGAAATCTGCCTGTAGTACACCTTGGATATCCTCTCCAGATGACATCCAAAACTTTGCACCTGGGACTCACTTAAAAGAACTCGAGTCAAGAATTCGTGTCGCATACAAGCATGCCCTCTTCCTCCTCCTCACAGTCCCCCTCTCACCTAGCACTTTCGGGGACTTTGTATCGATTGAGATTTACGTACTACTATTACCACTTGTCTTCGTGTAAATCATGAATAAACCCTAGTTCTCCTTGTTGCAACTCAGTTTTTGAGGGACTTGAGTTGCTTACTTCTTGTGCTGCATTGAATGATGAGTGGTATGCAACAATGTGCAACGTGCGGTGTAAGGCTGCCGCCTGTGAACAGTGAGCGAAAACCAAGTTATCGACCGGTTGAAGCCTGGAGTTTAGACGGTTGTCTCCCGGAATATATCCAAGGTATCTACCTCGAGGATTGTTGGCGAAATCTCAATTATCAGCCGGTTGATTCGATGTGAAAAGGATGCTTTATTCGTTGGTTTTGGCCAGCTGATTCCTCGGGTGTCTGACAGGCAGATAATGAGCAGAGAATGAAATATCTATTGGGTTATCCACCGGGAAGATAATTTGCAGGAAACGCAGTGAATATCGCGGAATCGGCGGTTTAGATGGGACAAAGTCCACTCGGGGAAATTCTCGGACGGCTTGAAGATGGCTGGATGTCGCTCTTCAAGTTGTCCTGCGCTGGCGATAGCGACGAGGAGCTCGTTTGGAAGGGAGAATATCACAGCACGACGGGTCGGCATTAGCTGTGAGTCGTCGCGGTTATCGTCGTCGTCACTGGACCGCACGTTCATTACGGCACCACTGTGACCCACTTTCTTCCCACCACCATCTCGCCCTCGCAAACGCTGCAATGCCTCCAATGCTTTCACATCCTACCTCATCTTGACTCCAGATTTCATTATATGCACCCTCTATCAACGTTCAATTCAAGCTCAAGCACTGGTGTTGGAAACTTGGTTCCATAAATTCTTGGCGTGCAGACCGTGCCACGTTCATGTAACACCATCGCATTCATTTCTTCCAGGAATAAAAGTCGATTCATGCGCCTATGCGACGTTTGGCCCACTATCGATATCAAGGTTCCTAAATGTCCGCGACAATCACGCTTTACCAACTTCAAACCGCTCGGCACCTTTCACGAACCCATCCTGAATTCTTTGACTCAACCAAATCAATTGCCCTCAAGTTCCTCGCGGCCTTGACCTCGAGTGTGGAATACTGCTCGGGTGCGGCTGGGCTCTGGCGTTATGCTGCTAGTGACATGATCTAATGGGAACGAAAGAAAAGAATCTCGGCCTGGCGGGCCTGGTCAATCTCAGGTTGCTCTCGTCGAAGCCAATTCCTTCTCCTCCTTGTTTACACCGCACTCACGCCCCGACTCAGGAACGCACGCCATCGACGTCCCAGGTTTCATTCCTGTGATATACGCGGGTGGTGGTTCTAGGGGCGAGGCCGCGCAAGAGGCAGCACCTTGCAGCGTTCAAAACCTGCTACTTCTTTGGCGCCCTCGACCTTTATCTTCCCGCCGTTTGCTCACAGGCGGGCGCGGGCGTCCCGATATCATCAAAGCCGTCAATCCCCGATGTCGGTTCGACCTTGGGCGCACTGGGGCCCGAGTAAATATTGCTGGCGGCGTCTTTCAAGTGGTGTATGTAGTCCAAACGATTCATCCGGCTTCATTTATTAACGACACAGCGCTCGGAAAGCGCTCGGAAGGCGTCTGAGAAATAAATGATTAACAATCACGGAGAAAATGGACAGAATAGGTACGCGGTTGAAATTCGCTCTTTCCGGCTTCCAAGATCCCGCCCCAGGTGCGGGGAAAGAGATGGAATGGGGATCCTCAACATGTGTTTGTCTGGCGTCCGGGCAATGCAATAAGCGTCCGAGCGCCCCTTGCATGCACGCCCGAACATTTAAGATAATACCCGGGCGCCCTCGGCCAGGTCCTCATCTCGCCCGACGATGCCCTTCGACCAACTTCACTCTCAATCTCAGCTCGCCGACCCGCTCGTTGCGTCGAGCTACTTCCATCCCTCAGGGGGCGATGCATACGCGCTCATGCGCAAGGCTATCGTGGACGAGGCGACGGCGATGGGGTACGACGTGCCGACGATGACGGAGCACGGCATCGTGTGGGCGGACGACCAGGATCCCTTCGGCCACGTCGGCGGCTCGACCTTCGCGCGCCTCAGCTTCAAGGCCAATTTTCGCGTCTTCGAGTCCTTCGCCGCCGTGCTGGGGGACAAGTACGAGGATTTGCGGCGCGCCCAGGGTGTCGGAATGATTATTCGGAGCTATAATATGGAGCTGAAGCGGCAGGTTAAATATCCCGACTGTGTGCGTTGTTTTCCTTTCTTGGGCCTGTCTGCGAGGAGCGTTCGACAACTAAAGGCGGTTCACAGCTACTGGTGGCCACCCGGATGTCGGAGGTTTATCCGGACCGGTACTTTGGTATCACGACCTATTGGTACGCAGTCCTCCAATATCTTACCTCTGTACTGAATTAAGCTTGTTGCCGTCAGGTCATACCAACAACAAGCGATAGTCGCGGAGAGCAGCGGTTATGCAGTTTTCTTCGACTACCGGACGAACAAGGTCGCCAATCTGGTTGAACTTGGAGGCGTGTACGCAGATCTTCAGCGGGTGTTGACTGAAAAGTCCAAGAAATCCAACGAGCTTCATGCGCAATGGATTGCAGCGCATCCCAAGGCGGCCAGGAAGGGGCCGGCGAAGCTCTAGTCGATGTTGTATCCTTTTTCCTTACTTTTGCGCGCGAGTGGCTCGTGATTGCTTGAATTTCCCGTTTGGGCTGCGAAGAGGTTGTTTGCCTTTGCTTTGTATCAACTAATCACTAATAGACGACACCGCGCCTTGCCCTGCCCGAAAGGCTGACAGAGTAAGTATTTACACGATTTCGACGCGTCAAATAGGACTCCATTTACCAAGAACTAAATCAATGAGTCACTCTCTCCAGAGCGCTTCTTGGAGCACCATATACTTATCCTGTGGGTTCTGAGGCTCCTTGCGGGTCTCCCGGGTTCAAACGACGTGGATTTGAAAGGAATGCGATTTGACATTGCCAGGCCGGCTCTACCATCTGGGTCAGATTAGCGACCTCATAAGCCCCATTCGAAACTCACAGTAATAATGTTTGCTGGGGCCGGAGCTCGAAGAGGCAGCAACTGTCGTTGTCTTCAACGCGCCATTGTTTGCTGCGAGATAAGCGGTGGTGAACTGGTCCTAGGATTCCGGGGGGCTGATCTGGTCGTAGTCATCGTGTTCAACTGCGCACCCTTCTTGATGAATCCCCTCACACTTGTATGATCAAGTAATAATTCAATCCGAACAAGCCACAGGATTGAACGTTCCTCCCCGACTGCGCGTTACAGGGAAGATGGATCTAACTCACAGACCCGCCGTGGTCTGTGACTGGACCGTCGTGCGACGTGGGACGGGACGTCACGAATCGGTGTATAAGACACATAGTTGTACAGATGGACGACTATCGCTGCTTCGCCCAACACAGTTTCAATTGCAACATCGACGCGCGGGTCACAGGAATCTAGATAAACGCTCCATCATCATCCGACACGAGGAATATGCTGAGGTACTCACCACCATCCTTCACACCACGCAAGGTTCCCAAAAAATTAGTGAACAAAGGAGACTGCTGCGCCGGCGGCGCGGCCGCCGAGGGACGGGCTCATCGTCGTATTTCAGCGATATCCTGGAGGGCAGCAACGTGGGCTTGCGCTGCGGCCACGGTGACGCCTGCCTTGCGGTTGGCGGTTGTTGATACTCGATGACAATGATTCTGCCGCTGGCGGTGGACACGAGGGATGTGATGGACTCGGACGAGCTGCGCTCGGAGGCGCAGGAGTCGGTGGTGACTAGGGAGGTGGTGGTACATGAGGTCATGGTTGGTATGAGGGCAGTGTGGCTGAACGAAATGCTGGGGAGGAGGGTGCGGGCGTGTCTTTATACTGCTCCGTGTCTCGGACGTGCGAGCCTGAGACTGCCGCTCGCTAAATTAGCGACATCCGCACTTGAAAGTTGAACCCGATAGGAGAAATCCAGTCCGACCTTCGCGATCACCTGCGAATTCACCGATTCTGCTGCAGGGCTCCCAAACTGCCCAGTCAGGTTCAAAATCTCAAGAGAGCTGTGTTGAGCGCACCAGATGCGCCGAGAAAAAATTCAACGCTTCAAGAGGTCGCCGATTTGCCGCCTCCCGGGAGCCGAAAGTAAGTCAACTTCCGCACTGTCTCATCGAGAAGAGAGTTCCGCCTCAATTACCCCCAAAAACAGCGGTTTGGTCGGACTTGGTGGGGGGTCTAAACACAGTGTTCAAAGACGTTCGGAATCTAAGATTAACATACCACCTACTGAGTCAGAGGTAGTGGTTTTCGCCGTGCTTGAGATACACAAAAAGTAAGGCAATCGAAGGCAGTGAAGCGTGCGAAGAGAAAATGGGCACAGCAAACGTGCGTTGGGTTCATTCGGTGTCCAAGCCTGTGGAACGACGAGGTCGAATGCCGGAAATTCAACTGGAAGAGGAGGGAAGAGGGGAAAGTAGGGGAAAGTGCATTCTGAATCGTTCCAAGATCTAGAACAAGAAAGCTTGAAAGCGGCCCATATATATCCGGCACTGTTTTGCTCCGATCCAAAGTCTTCGCTCCCAAAGGTTGCCTCCAAACCATAAGATCCGGCAGAGCGGCAGCACTGGGTCAAACGGTTTGGGATGCGAGGAGGTTGTTTGTTCTTGTTTCGTATCAAAGACATCGCCACTACGACATTGCCTGCTCTCGATTGCGCTCTACCTGCTCGCGATGCTACTGGGCTGCAATCTACCCAATTTGACACGCTTATTCCGTACCATTCGCTACCCAGTTTGGCCGCTCTCGGTCGCAGGTTTCAACTACACTGCAATTGGCTGCCTTAGCCTTTCGGGTGGCATCTTCGTTTGAATACAGGATCGTGTCGCCAGAATGTGACTCTAGAGTCTACCGTCGAAGACACGCGGTAATCTTCAAGAACCATAGCCGGGTCAAGTCCTTCTCCGCAAGTCCTCGCAATCCCTGGCTGCCTTGAATGCATACTAGTAGTCGAGAGCCTCCTCACAATGCATAGCTTTCGGACAAGGTGGGATTACATGCACATTCTCCATGCCATCCTCCCTTGCTAAGTACATACCCTGTCAGGGGCTACCTCCACGGACGTGGCGATTCGACTGGAGATCCCAAAACCCGACAACGAAATGCACACGGAGCTCCCTTTTATCACCAACCCCGCCCGTTCCTCTCGCTCCCCGTCTCGCACGTGGTGTGCTGTACGTGCCACTCGTTGGGTCGTCAACGCAGGAAGCAATTGCGAAGAGTGAATCTCATCGATGTCCGCCACTGTCTACGGCGCTGCGTCGAGTCCCCGCTTTGCTCTTCGAGCTCCCTACGACGGACTCGACGATGGAGGATGAGGGTGCCTGGACCACAGAGGTTCCCGAAGGGGCGCCGCCGTTTTTGAGCGAGGAGCCTATAGACATGCAGCTGGAGGTCCACCGGCGCCGGGGGCGATGGCCATCCAGATAAGAGATGGCGGCCCCTTCCGACCTCATGGAAGCTCTATAAGCGGACGGCACGGACACCATGATGTTCGGAGGTAACCGAGAGCAGCTCTCCAGTTGTAACGCGGTCGACCAGTCCCTCCCTGAGCCTCCCCAAAACCGCTTTATGGCCACGACACGAATTCTTCAAGCCCGTCGTCCCCGAGTCCGCACCAGACCCAGCGCAACCCTCCGCGTCCGATGTCGCCCCTCGCCAAGACACCGGCCATGCAGCCATCGCCAGACAGCAGTCCCCCGGCTGTGAATCGACGCGCGAGCAACAGAAAGGACGCAGCGATCATCACCTCCTTTCAAGTAATGCTCGTCACCATGAGCGACGAACCCGAGTCGCCCCGCCTCCCTTCGACATAGGCAAAGACGGCCCCTCGGGCCAAAGCCCACGCCCCACCCCCTCCTCCCGCCACTCCTTGTCGACCATGAAGCGTGACCGGACGCGCGCGGTGCATGCGCTGACTCGCCCCGGCCAGCGACCCCCTGCCCCCGCGGCCCGCGGGCCCTCCTTCAGTCGCCAGGCAGCACAACGTGCTCGCTGTCGACCATGAAGCGCGACTAGACGCGTGTGTTCTCGCACGACCGGCAACACCAGCCCACGGTCGTGCTGACGCAGACGTCTGGCGGGCTGCTGCAGCTCATGCCGGGACAGGGCCGCGGGGTGTCGACGGACGGGGTTCGCGCGGGTCGCGGCGGAGCTGCACGACTTGCGCGAGTGTGTTCGGGTGTTGGAGGCCGACGTGGCTGTGGGCCGTGGGGCGGTCGTGTCCGCCGAGTTACAAGCGGCCGAGATGACAGCCATTACAATCTTCGAATTGTTGTCTGTGACCCTGGTTCTTATTATGTGTTATCCAGCTACAATTTATTGCTCCACAGTACGACTCGCCAGATATCATACCGACTCTCGAGGCACCTCCACCACTTTGTCGCTAGCGTGTATGTACGTCTCGTCAGAACCCATGGTCCCGCTGTGGCTCGCATTCGAGTGTCGCGCGTCGAGCTCGGTTTTAGTATTGAGATCCACCGTTATCATGGATCCGTTCTGCGATGCGGTCCGCAGCTCCTCCCGCGAGTTGAGGACCCACATGGCGGAGATTGCGTACAGCTTGGGGAGCACCATGTTGGAGATGCAGGCAAGCATTAACGCGGCGCTGGAGGACCGATGATCATAGCTGCTTAGGATCAAGACGCTGACGAAGTTGATACCCGCGCAGATGAGTGCCGGTGCGGCAGACTGGGCAGTCGAAGGTTAGGGACGGGCGGATTGGGGTCTGTCGTCCACTTGCCTGCAGTGTTAACCGGATCAACGAGTCAAGCAGTGTTGCGGTCGGGCCGCGAGGAAGGACCTTTTTCGCGTGGCGCTGCAGAAAGAAGTGAGTGAGGCAACGCGGGAAGGTGGAGGACTAAGAACGCACCAGTAGGAAGCATGTCGTGCTTATCGTCAGCAACAAATCCCCGCTCAATGCAATCCCAAGCTGCGCTGTGACTACGATGATATGAGATTGCCGCTTCGATGTGAGAAAATTGGGGACGCACTCATGTCAACCTGGTTGGCATACGAAGTCCCGAATACGAAACAGGTCTGAGCAGACAACTTGGGGTTAGCATGCATCAATGCGAACCGCTTGGACGCGACGTACAGAAACGATGGCGGAGACAAGTGCGGCAACGAATAAGAACAAGCAGAGCGACACAACATATATATTGTGTGAGATTGCCTGTGAACACTGTAAGCCAGTGCAAACCCAGCGAAGGTATATAGCACCCACCCAGAGACGACGGCAGAAGAACATTTGAGTATAGAACGCGATAATCTCTGCTGCCAGCGGTGATATCTCCGCGCCCCAATACGTCGCCATGAACTGCGGGGCCTCCTCAGGATTCCTGAAATGGGTGACGTTCTGTGCCCACATTAAAACCCTGGGTATTAAAGCTAAATGAGTGGCTTCAGATACGAAATAATGGAAATTGACGCACGAGGCTTGTATCGTTTTCAGAGTCGTCAATAAAGCAAGTCCCGCGACAAAGAGCTTCGTCCCGACGGAGTCGTGTTTGTTGACGGCAGTGTAGTGCGCAAACTGTGCGTAGAGGGTCCCCTGCAGCAGCAGAGCTGCACATACTGCGAGGTCCTGGAGTAGAACCTCAGCTGTGTCGTGAGGATGGATTTGTATTGAGCACTGACCCATGCACCAACGTAGGGGGCGACCTCGAAAACGGGAAGGTCTGCGGTGTCGCGAGGGAAGGGCATGATGCAATGGACTCGGTTGTGGTCCCGCGAGTCTTTATGTAGGATCGCAAATTTGAGTCAGGGACTGAGACTTGCAGATACAATTGTTAGTTCCGCTTGTCAACACCCCGCTCCCCCGGGCTGCGGAGACGGTGGACATGCAGAGCCTTTGAGAGTCGGCGCGGAGGATAGCCTGAAGGTGTTCTTGTCAAATCGCCTCGGGACTTGAAGTTGTGGATGCCCAATTCACCGGCGAGTACTTGTTCTCGCCGCTTCTTAAGTGGCATGCCTGAGCGTGTGTGACTGGTGGACGCGTCGTTTTAAAGGAGAAGGCCTCGGACAACAGAAAGTCAAGAGGAGGAAGACAGTCGGGAGGTCTTTGCCAAACAAAGACACACCCAAAGTGTTTCGTTTCCTTTGAGCGTGCAAAGGACCAGAGAATATATTTGAGACGAGAACCAACCTCAAAGTTTTTTCCAAAGTTAGGACGATAGATGTCGCCTCTTTTGGCCGGCCAAAGCGCATCGTGTTGCTGCTTTTCACCAAATTGATATCACCACTCGACAGTTGCAAAAATTCCGGCGGGCCCAAAGCATCACCGTCTGAGGGTACTGTATCTCTTTCTCCCCCGTTTTGCGCGCGACTTTGGCTCGACATTGCTTCGACTTCCCGTTTGGGATGCGAGGAGGTTGTTTGCCTCTGCTTTGTATCAACGACGATCACTAATAGGCGACACCGCGCCTTGCTCCTAACCGCCATCGATCGCGCCGTGCTCTGCTTGCGATGCTGCTGGGTTGCATCCTTCACTATCTGTTCTCCACCCCTCAGTGTGCCACGCTCTCTCCGTACTATTCGTTGCCCATTTTGGCTCGGGTTTGCCGCTGGCGGTTTCCAAGAACACAGCAATTTCTGGCTGCCTTTGCAAGAGCTTGATCTTTTGGCTGGCTTCCTCGTTTAAACGCAGGATCCTGTCTGAATGTGACTCTACTGTCGAAGACTCGCGAACATCCTCAAGAACCCGAGTCCTCAACCACCTCTCAGCCAGACCCAAGTCAATCGAAGTAACTCAAAAATTGACTGGTCCTTCACCGCGGCTGTTCTTCACGTCCTCAGTGCCACGTTGGGGTTTCTGACCGTATTCAATGCATAGTTTTCAGGTGCCTTCTCCATGCGAGGGCTCTCTACCGTCTCAGGACCGCAAGAACCCAGCCGAAGTCAAGTCGATCGAAGCAACTACGCTTCAACCACGGCTGTCCGGTCATCCATGGCGCCCAGACTGATTTTCGTTCTTTCGGTCAAGCCAAGATTGAAACCAAGTTCCAAACGTGTTCTCTGCCAGTACACGACAGGACGTCGGGCTTCGGTTCTGCGCTTCGACTTCGTCTGAGTCAAAGTTGATCGATTCCATCGCTCTTCACCACAGCGGTTCGTTCATCCATGCTATTCTACGTCGGCCCAGACTAAAAACTTTCCTTCTTTCGGTCAAGGTGAAATTTAAACCGAGTTCTCTGCCAGCGTTTGGCAGGATATCGGGCTTCCGCTTCTGCTCGTCATCCTTCTCCACCGGGGTTCCTGGTGGACGAACGGGACAGACATACTTCCGAGTTGAGGAACCACCAAGGAGCGCCATTCAAGGCCGACGCCGTCGGTCTGTCTTGCTATTTTCCTCTGCGGCCCAAAGCTAAAGTCCGCACGCCAACCAGCTAACTCCGCCAACCCATTCAAGACCTACCAAGACTCAGGATAATAATATTCCCCAGTTATCTCATCTGGTGTTTCCCTCGAATGTCTGTCACCCGACGGTGTTGTCTGCGTTACGCACATGGAGGTCAGGTCACCCCGAGATGTCCATCCAACCGCTTCGCCTGATATCAAACCTTCGCAGTCCGGAGATCAATCACTGTTTAGTACTTGCTCGCTCTCGCCTATTGGACTCTATTGAACTCTTCTAAAGTTATCGTTCGGGGTTCTGCATCTTGGTGGCTGAAGCTCATATAATCCGACGCCCATATGTATGTCGATCCCTTGACGCCAGCTTAGGATCTCCATGGATTGAAGATTTAGCATCGGGCCGCGTGAGAGGCGCGTCCCAATCTTTGGATTTCGAACAAGCGCCGGGCCTGTTGTCCTTTCTCATCCACATGACCTCGAAGCGCCTTCGTCCATTCACCGCCATCGCATTTGAATCGGTGGTAAGCTCCCGCTCCATGTGCGCTGCCTGCCACTCATTCGACGCGCTGAAGCGTCAAAATCCTGTCGATGAAGACAGTGGACATGTTGCCTGCAGCAGTCACCTTACGGCGCCCCCAGGTCCGACTTCCGAGGACGTTTTCTTGTTTTCTGGTTGGAGCATCAGTGATGTTCCGACTTTTATTTGCCGTAACCGCAGAAAAAGTTGCTCCGTTCGGACGCGAATACCTCCGCTCTCACGGCTCACCTCCGAAGGTCGGCCGCAGGAGGGCTCGATGGTCGAGAACAATCGAGGCTGGCCTCCGTTCAGTTGACAGTGAGGGGAACGTCCACTCAGGGTTCAGGTTGATGTATTTACCTGGATGATAACAGGTGCGCCCACACCGTTCTGTCGAATATTCTCAACGCATTTTTGTGCACTAAATCTTGGGCGTATGGATCAGATATAAGATCAGAACTCGGTCCCATTACCTGGTGAGTTTCAACTCATCCTTTGTGCCCCTTTCGGCTCATGGTCACCTAGTTACATTATTAGCGTACCAGTCGCGTGTCTATGATTGCCGCAGTACTTTTTTTTTGTGAGTCTCCAGCTCTATTCTATGGATCGTCTTGGTTGAAAAAAAAACACCTTCGTAGTGAGATCCCAATTACGCGCGTCGCCGATACGATTCAATGCAAATATCAATATGTTTTTCCGTTGCTTTTCTGGTGATCGAATAAGAAGGTGGAGTTTCATCATTTTTGTTGCTTCCTTTCCCCTTTTGTGGAGACCTTTCTAGGCGCGAAATTAGGAATATGTACACGGGGTTAGTAGCCGGACATTCCTCTCTCTCCTCCTCCACAGCCGCCAGGTTTTACGTCGCCTTTCCGCGACCCTCCACACTCGTTTACCGCCCGAAATCGGGCTAGCCGCCGTCTCGTAACGTCCGGCATTCAGTACATATGCAGTCCTCGACCCGCTCCGCTCGCCATCGCGCCCTACGCGATTCCCTTCAAGCCCGCGATGAAGCGCTTGAAGAACGCGACCCATCTCTTATCAACCTCCCCATCCCCATACCCGCTCTCCCGACAATTATACCTATCGTGAACGATATACTTACCGATGTCATCGGCGGCACCACGTACACAAAGACATCCACGCACGCCACGACGCCCACGACCTCGTCCACAACGCCCGCTTCGACGCCCACGACCAGCTCTGGCTCGGGCAGCGGAAGTGGCTCCTCTGGCTCTGGCTCTGGCTCGGGATCCGGCTCAGGGTCTGGCTCGGGGTCTGGAGACTCTGGCTCTGGCTCTGGCTCTGGAGACTCTGGTTCAAGCTCTGGATCGTCGGGCGGCTCCTCCGGCGACACACCCGCCGGCGGCTCCTCCGACACCTCGCCGTCCAGCAGCGGAACGGCTGCAGGCACTAAGCCCTCCAGCGGTTCGGGCGACGACAGCGACACCGGCAGCAGCGCGTCCAAAAGCGGGCCTGGTGGTGGGGTGCTTGCCGCGCAGACCGGCGACAAAGCCGTCGGCAACGTCGGCTCTTCGCCCACCGGCGCACTCCCCAGCGGCCCCACGTCCGTCGTCGTGACCGACGGCAAGACCATGACCGTCATTGGCTCCATCACATACACCAACGGCGTCCCCACCGCTACCGGCACCACAGGCGTTGGCGGTGGCTCCGGTGCCGCGTCGTCGGACTCTGGCAGCAAGCACAGCGTGCCCATTGGCGCCATCGCCGGTGTCTTGGGCGCCCTTGGGCTCGTTGCGCTTGTGTTCTTCGTCATCCGCAGGCGTGCGTTGACCAAGCGTGCTGAGCGGAAGAGGTGGTGGTCGAGCGTCGTTGCGCCTGCCGGCTCCGACGCCTGGTCCAGGCCCAATCGCGATAGCAGCGATGCGACCGCAGGCGATAGCGCTGCCACTCGCAGCATCCGGTCGAGCTTTGGTACAACATTTGACCACAGTTCGTCGTCGTCTTGACCGTCTTCATATTCATTTCATTAATATTTTGTTTTGCTAGGCGAATTCTCCATCACCTTTGACGACAACGTCCCTGAGCTTCCGCCCATGGTCGAAATTCGCGGCGGACCGTCCAGCGTGCCCAAGGGCGACAGCAGCATGACTGGCAACGGCCAGCCGCTCTCGCCCATCTCCCCGATCTCCACCACTGCGCCCGTCCTCCCTATCCCCCTCCTCGTCAACATCGAAAACTCCAACGTCTACTCTGACGCGAACCGGCGCGCGTCCGCGGGCAGCAGCCACAGTGCGCAGTACCTGTCGTACGACCGCGACAGCGGCGCGGCGAACCACCAGCTGATGACGCCCGAGGCTGCCACGCCCATGTCCGTGCGCCCGTTCTCCCCCTCGGAGGCCTTCACGTTCCCGACTCCCCCGCGGGAGAACCGCTCCGGCCAGGCGACGCCGACGCCCACCATCACGCAGACGCTCACGCACACACGATACAGCGAGAACCCCTTTGCGGATGCGTTTGCGGTGCCCGACACGCCGAAGGCTGGTGCCTCGGCGGAGTTTGACGCGGTCGAGACGATTTGGCGCCCGTTTGAGCAGACACTGCAGGATGAGATTAGCGTGCAGGTCGCGGACCAGGTCAAGGTCCTCGCCGTGTACGATGACGGGTAAGCCTTCCTCTCTTGCTCCGTGATTTTACATGCGATTTACCGATTCTTGATAGTTGGGCGATGATCGAGCGCATCAGCCTTGGTCGGGGCAAGGCCGTCGGGCTGATTCCTATTGATTGCATGCGCAAGGCGGAGGAGACCGTGTCGTCGTTCCTAAACGCAAAAAGGGTGTCCTCTGTGGATGCGACGGGGTACATCGCTATGGCTGCTTGAGCGTGAGTCACTCAGCATCTGGCCTTCCTTGCCCTTGAACTGACCTTGGGCTCAGGTTCCTCCCTGTATCCAACCACACCCTTCCTCCAATAGCACAATGTACATTATCTATACCCCCGCCCATATTCATCTTGGCCCGCCACCTATGCGTTTTTTACTCTTCGCACGCTAGGTTATTCAATTCTCACTTATGGATCACTTCCGTATGCATCCCCGTTGTTTATTTCGCACATAGTTGATTGGTTGGTTCGTTGGTTGGTACTTCAATTCGACTTTGCGGGCATAGACGAACGATAGCCTACATATTGCCCTTTACTATTTACTACTTCGAGTCGGATTTGCGACATATGTGATAATTGTTTTCTGCCCTTTGGGTTGCAACAAACTGTATCTTTGAGCCCCGTAACTGTCCCAAGACCGTGAGGCTGAAAACGGGTTTTCTACTCGACGCGACGAATAATTGCAAGATTCGTGGTCAGCTGACCATGAACCGCCTTGTACCGAAACCACATCCTCCTCGTCTCAGGCGATAGTCTTTGCTCACTGCCGCTGGTCTTTCCAATCTACCGCGTATGGCCACTGCCGCTCTCCGCTCGCAAGTCGCCGCCAAGTGGCATGAATCCTTTAACCGCCTAAATCGCACAGAACCAGGCATTTCCGGCCTAGTCTCCTTCAGCCAGGTACTTGGTTACCCGGGGCTTCATTATGGCGGTAAAACGAACGCAATATAGGCGTGGAATGTTGCTACAGAGTACCTGCACCCGTATGATATCGCGGACCCGATGGCGGGCAAGAAACACGGCACGTCGATTGAACGCATTTTGTTTTGGGTGACTGACGCAAGGAGCGCACAGATTTGGCATCGGTCAAGGCGGCGTTTGAGATTGTGAACCGCAGCAGGCGACTACCAGTCATGCTCGAGACGTTTCTGGGTTCGTATCACGCGCGTCTATTTAGTGGCATTTGGGATATTGAAGACGCTTTAGATGATATCTGCAACCAGTACCATCTTATTATTCGCGACATTCATCAGTATCTGGCGGAATACGAGGTGAGTGCAGCCAGTGGTGCCATTTGCCAATCTCATGCGGTCTGTAGCAAAGTGCTGACACCACCGTGATGCTGCGCCTCGTCTTTCGGTTGGTAGAATGGTATCGCGCGTGGGCGCCCATTGACGAGTGCGTCTTGCAGCACATCCTCCTCGCGACTAATGCGAGCCCGCTGAGCAGACTCGGCCCAACGATCCGCAGCGCCTACACCCTCACCTTCCAAACACAACTGTTTTCCATCCTCCCGTCGGCCTTTGTCCGCGGCTTCAAAGCCCTCTGCTCATCGACGCTCGTGCCCATTGCGCAGCACACGCCGCAGATGTGGGAGGCATTCGAGATTCTCGGGCTCACGGACCGTTACGAGGGGATCATCGCGAGCGTGGGGTACGAGCGCATCGAGGAATATGTGCGCGAGACATGTACGGGCAAATGGGACGCGCCGTGCCTCGCGGAACTGCGGACATGGATGACGAGCCAGATCGTGCCGTGGATGCTGCCCATGTACGCCAAGGGCGCAGTGAATAGTGCGCCTCCCTGAAATACCTCTCCGCCGTTCATTAGCTCACTTGCTGGTAGCGGAGGACGCAAGGGGAATGCTGCAAAATGTCGGGTCACGATTTGACTTTCATATGAACAAGACGTTATGCGACTTGAGGTGGGTTCTATCGCGTTCCTACTTCCGGTCGTCTCTTAACATGACTCAGGACCTCAGAAATTTTCGACATCATCATCGATTTTCCCGACTCTATGGGCGCCTTGCAGGATCTCAAAGTACGGCTTCCCCTCTTTGCTTCCTTTGACTGACCATCCCAGGAATGCCTGCAACGGGTAGATCAACGAGCTAACCTCGTACAAGCGCTACGAAAAGCGTATGTTCCTTCTCCTCAAATATACTTCTCCCTGATTCGATAACTCAGTAACCGCAAGCGCCTCCTCCATCCCGGCGCTGACACCAAACTCATTCTCTCCCAATACGTCGCGACCATCAAGTGCCTTCGCATCGTCGACCCGCCCGGTGTCCTGCTCTTCAAGGTCGCGGATCCAATACGGCGGTACCTCAGGTCTGCCGCTGCCTTCTCTCAAACAATCGAGAGTTGTTAACTGGTACACAGGGAACGACCAGACACGATCCGGAGCATCGTCGCGAACCTTGTGGGCGACGACGACAGCGGGGACTCGCTGGTGGACGAGAACGAGCCGATCCAGCCGCTGCAGCAGCTTGAGACGGAGGACTATAACGACCCCCATTGGGATCCCGAGCCGATTGACGCTGGCCCGGGTGCGTTTCTTTCCGGCTGCTGCAGCAGTTCTTTGGTAAAACACTTACCCTGCGAATTCAGACTTCCGCACGAACAAGCCGAGCGACGTGATCAGCACGCTCGTGAGCATCTACGACTCGAAGGACCTGTTCGTCAAGGAGCTGCAGGTGCTGCTCGCGCAGCGCCTTCTCGCCATCACGGACGATAACTTTGAGAAGGTGGAGAAGGAGGTGCGTCGGACCCTCTCACATGCGCATCATCCTGACACCGACGCATGCAGCGTCGGAACATTGAGATCCTGAAGATCCGCTTCGGCGAGGCGGCCCTGCAGGTGTGCGAGGTGATGCTGAAGGACATGTCCGACTCGAAGCGCATCGACGGGCATGTACAGTCACAGAAGTCGGTGAGTGTTGTCGGCCTCTGCCTGTCCTCCTGCGGCTGATTTATTACGCGTGTTGTCAGTCAATCGTCCACCCGACCATCATCTCGCGGCACTTTTGGCCCTCGCTCGAGTCGAGCGATATTGTCATGCCGGGACAGTTTCAAGCGTCAGTCGCAGCGGTCGTGCTTCAACGCTCACATTAACCGGGAATACACAGACTGCAACTCGACTACGCAAAAGAGTTCTCGACATTCAAGCCCGACAAGAAGCTGCGGTGGCTTCCGCACCTGGGGACCGTGCACCTCGAGCTCCAACTCGAGGACCGCACAATCGAGACGGATGTCCCGCCGCTCGAAGCTGCGTTTATCGAGCTGTTCTCCGAGAAGAGTGCGTCCGTCCGACGATATACATGCATACAACCAGCTCATGGGATCACAACAGACATCTGGACGATGGACGAGCTGATCGGCGGCGTGGGCGCGGTGGACCGCACGGCTGCGCTCAAGGCGCTCATCACCTGGATCGACCTTGGTGTACTGAAGGAGGACGAAGAGAACACGTTCCGCCTGCTCGAGGTCACGGAGGAGGCGGCACCTGCGGCGCGGACCGGTTCGTCGTCTTTCCATAGCAATACACTACTCCTCTCGCTAATCCATAACCAGCTCCTACCGCCTTGGAGGTTCCTACCATAACTGCCGCGCAGCAACAGCAGGCGGACCAGATGCGGCTATACTGGAAGGTTCTTGACGACAACCTTGTTCACCGCCCGCTGTGCTGACATTGGACTGGCAGTTCATCGAAGGCATGCTCACCAACCTCGGCTCACTCCCCCTCGACCGCATCCAGACGATGCTGCGGTTCGCGCCGGGCTACGACCAGACGGTGGACCAGCTTGCGGGGTTCATGGAAGCCGCCCGGCACGAAGGGCTCGTCACTGGGCGGGACGGGATGTGGAAGCTGAACCGATGATTATTTTCCCTGTACAGTATTATTTTGTTTTTGGAATACAAGACACATCACACCCCACGAGAAGATAAAACCCAGCGCAACTCTGCGCGTCGTGTATGTTGCCAGTGGTCCTAGGGTACAGTAGTGTTTGTCTATTGATACATGCAGTGGGGTAACCGTAACCAGAATCCGGAACCGTAACCTGAACTAGACTCAAGCCAAGTCGTCTTTCGCCGCAGAAACAGATAAAGTGTGACATCAATACCTGCCACTGGTTACAAGAAAACGGGACGGTATTCATCGAGTCTACTTACAACCGTAAAGAGTGCATGCAAATGAAAGCCGAAAAGCCCAAGCCCAAGGGAAGGAAGAGTTGAATGAAGGACGGAGGAAGGCAGCGAGCGAGTGCTGCTGCCTAGAGTAGCGTAGTGAGTGACAGTGGTTGTTTCCTTGTTTCGTGAATGACAAGAGAAGGGTCCTGTCGGGCGTGATTGTGATTTTTTGGGTTTTAAACTGCAAGAAAGGTAGTCGTCAGAGAGTGAGAGAAAAAAACGATAAGGTCAACGGGCCACTCACACGACTATGCGCAGAGAATACAAGCAGACTCTCCCTGGTTGGATGCATGAAGCGTGTTTATAATGCGTTGGAAGGATCGTTGTTGTTGTATTAATTGGTGGCGTCTCTGAGCGTTCGTCGTGCCGTCCGTATAATCACCGGATGTTTTTGCAATGGCGTAACCGATTTTCTTTCTTCGTATATCATGATAATCTTGAAGCTGCAGCTGCACCCGCCACTCCCCTAGTGGGCCCCGACTCGCTCAGCGGCGTCTCCTGCCCCGCCGCCTCCTGCAACAAAAACGCCCTCCACTCCTCCAACAGCATCGCCCCCACCCCCGGCTCGAGCTCCGTCCCATCGCGCGACACCTTGATCTCCCTATCGTGGTTCCACGGGTTCCGTATATGCCTCGTGCGCACGAACGGGAGCCGATCAGTGCAGAGCCACTGCAGCCGAAAGTCCGCCCCCCACCCGTCCTCCCGCCCCCCACCCTCCCGCGGCTCCTCCTCCACCGACCCCAGACCCACCGCGCCCCCGGCCCCGATCCCGTGTGGCTGCGCATCCTCGGCCTCCGCGAGCGCAAGCGCCTTGGTCTCAGGGCTCCCCCGCATCGCGCGGAACGGCGCCCCCTCGTCAAGCTCGATCATCTCCGGCTTCTGCGGCTGCCGCCCGGGGTACTGGCCCATGCTGCTGCTCTTGCCCTCGTGCGGCGACAGCGCGCTGAGCCCGCTGTGCGTGCGCCCAAGCTCCGCCGGCGCGCTCTGCACGTCGGGGGCCCGCATCGGGGTCGCGGTGGGCGTGGGAAAAGGCCGGGGCGAGTCGTCCACGGCGCGCCCGACGCTGAGGAGCGGCTGGTGGTGGACGGGCGGTGGTCGCGTGCCTGCGCCGTGCGGAGGGAGGGGCTGGCTCGCGGATGCGAGGCCGCGCTGCGCGCTCGGCGAGCCGGAGTTGCTGGCGGTGCTGTCGCGCCGTGCCCAGTTCACGCGCCCCCCGACGTCGTCTTGCCCGACGGGGCCCGCCATCCTATAGGTGCCCTCACTCGTCAGTACGAGTTTCAAAACGCGGCGGAAGAACGCACCTTGCCCAGCCATAAAACTCGCCGCTCTTGTTGACGCTGAAGATGAGGAACACGTCGGTGCTAGTGCGGAACGCGCGGTCGAGGATGCCCTCGTTGTGGCGCTGCGTTGCCCAGAGCCCGGTGCGCACGGAGAGGTCGAGGTCGTCCTGGATTGATTGGTTAGTCAGTCGGTCGGTTGCAGAATAGTTGTTAAACGAAAAAAAAGGAAAAAAAAAGGCGCATTTGGCGAGCGAAAGAAACACCGGACGCATCTGCCCAACGCGCGCCGAATGAAAACGCCAACAGCAAAAAGGACAGACAGACAGAAACACGCCAGGAGGCCGGAAAGGAGCGCCCGTGGGCCTCTTCTCTCGGCCTCTCCCCTCCTCTCGCCAACAAAATCCAAACCCCCCAAAAAACGAGTGACAAAAAAGAGCAGGAAAGCAGGAAACGCAGACAGGAGACCAGGAAGGACGGAAAGCGAACGCACCCTCGTCAAACTCTTGAGTATAAAAAACCGTTGCGGGAAATAGGTCCGCAGGAGGCTCGAGTTTGTCGAGTTTGAATTTGTGGAGCCCTGAGAGTACTGTGTTAGCATCCGGGTAGAAAGATAGAAGATAGACAACAAGACGAAAGACGAAGTTTCAAAGGATGTCCGAGTCGCAGAGTAAAGCAAAGCAAAGAGGAGAGAAGGTAAAGAAGTAAGGAGCGAAAGATAAGGTAAAACAGAGAACGAAAGTATAGGAGAGAAGGTAAAGAAGTAACGTCGAAATGAAGGAAGCAGAGGCAGACGAAATAAAGCATCGAAATAAAAGCAGAGGGACACTCACAGACGCCCCACTCCCACTCCCATGCATAAGCGGCTTCGACGGCGGCCTCCGCCTCACCGCCTCCCCATCCCCGCCATCCCCATCCTCACCATCAGACAACGCGTCCCCCAACGAAAGCGCCTCTACCGACAACGACGCGCTCAAATCCGACTCATCCGTCCCCCCACTGCTCGTCCCCGTCCCCTCCCTCCTCTTCCCCGCACCAACACCAAGACCAGCGCCTCCGCCTACCCCTTGCCCTGGCCCACCGGCCGCCGAGGACAAGCCGCGCTCCCTGACCCACCCCCGGTGCACCCCCACACCCCTCTGCCCCCCCACCCCCGCCCTCAAATCGTCCTCGCCCCTCCGCACCCTGCATACCAGCCGCGGACACCTGGGATCAAGAGGCCGCAGGGGGACGCCGTTGAAGCGCGCGATGGCGGCGTGTAGATGCGCGGCGCTTTGGAAGTTGACAAAAGCGCAGGAGGAGCGCGAGATGAGGAATATGGAGAGTACGCCGGAGGAGGAGGTTGTTGTGTTGGTGGCTCCTTGGGCGGAGGCGCCGTCGACGACTGCGGATCCAGGCGGGGGGGACGGCGCTGCGGCGGAAGTCGAAGCCGAAGCGGAGGAAAGATGCGGCGAGGCAGGTGAGGAGGTAGTATTAGGTGGGGAAGAAGTGAAAAACCGCCACAACTCATCATGCCCCGCATCGCTCGGGACGTTCCCCGCCCACATCACCCACTCTGAGCGGTGCGCGGGCGGGTTGGGGTGGTATGCGCGCCGGGTGAGCGGTTTGCTGCTGTTCTCTCGCCCCGGTCCTCCTCCACCGCCTTCTCTCCCAGCACCACCTTCGCGACCTGTACCTGCTGCACTCGTACCGCCTTCACGCGTACTGGAAGCCCCCCCACCGCCGTGCCCATGCGCCGAGGCCGAGTTCCCCCCACCACCACTCGAGAACCCCCCCGCGCTCTGACTCACACTCGCACGACTCCCCCGCCCACAGGAGCTCGACCCCGGCGTGTCCGCTCTCCCCCCGCCTGCGCTGTAAATCGGACTGGAGGGGTAGTCCAGCTGGCCCTGGCCGTCGAGCTGCGAGGGGACGGGCTGGGGCGCGCCGTAGAACGGATACTGCCCCGATTGCTGCTCGAATTGCGGGTGTTGGGGCTGCGGGGAGGGCACGTACCACCACGTCCCGCCCTCGGCGCCCTCCTGCGCGTGCTGCGGCGCGTACTGGGGGGCGTACCCGGGGTAGTGGTGCTGGGCGTGCGCGTGTTGGGGGTGCATGTAGTGTTGCTGCTGCTGCTGCTGCTGGAGGGGCGAGTGCCCGTGCCCGTACGCCTGCGCGTGCGCGTGCGCATAGGAGGGGGACATGGGGGACATGGGCATCGGCGACATCGGCCCTGCCGCGTACCGCTGTTGCTGCGCCTGCTGTTGCGCCTGTTGTTGAGCCTGCTGCTGCGCCTGCTGGGCGGCCACGTTCGTGTATGGTGACGCGCCGGGGGCAGGGTACGCAGCGAGGGTCGGGTAAGCGCCCACGCCGAGGTCGTACGGCGACGGGGGCGCGGGGTAGGCTTGGAGCTGGGGGTGGGGGTGGGCCATGTTGTGCGGGAGGGGCGGGGACATGATCTGGTATGGGTACGCCGGGCCAGGCTGGGGGCGGTACGGGGGCGCGGCGGTGGCGTAGAGGGGGGCGGCATAAGGTGTGTCGGGGGAGTGCGAGTGGGGCTGGGTGTTGAGAGATGGGTACTGCGATTGCTGCTGCTGCTGCTGCTGCTGGGTGCGTCGACGGCGTGTATTGGTCGCGCTACTGCTGCTGCTGCTCGATGGATGCTGCGACGATTGCGACTGCTGCTCGCTCCCCCCGCGCCCGTGCCCTGGCATGTATTCTCCTTCCCCTCCAACAATGCGCGCTTTCAAGATCGATTGTGGGTCATAAACAGCTACCCCCCAAAAAAAGTTGTCAGTTTTTTTTCTTTACAAGGCCAGCGAGGAGGCGTACGGGGCGTGAGGCGATCTTCGTCGACGTCGGGGTGCTCTATAGGCAGAATATAAGGTTATTCGTGAGAACGGGAAAGGGGGGCATAAAAGAATGGAATGGAACGACAAGAGGCGAGACTGGGGGTCACGTGTTTGGATTTGGAGGACATACCATTTATGGCAAGTACGGCCGGGAGGTCGCGGTGGGACGCGCGTGGAGTGCTGGCACCCCCGGCTGCTGCTGCTGCTGATGCTTCGAAGGGGAGGTCGGCCATCGTGGGGAGGCTCAGCTGCGGCGAGACCATCTTGTCTCCTGATTTATTTGTGTTGTATGTAAGTCTTGGGTCTTGGACGTCGTTTTGTCGTCGTCGGTTTTTTGCAATGTGTTTTGTATGGCGATCGTCAAGTGAGGAGTCTGGTCGCTGTCGCCGTGTTTTATGTATGTGGAACACGGTCCCTGGGAACCACAGAGCGTCATGGCTCACGCACGTGACACCACGTCATACTGGCCCCAATCGCCGCGTCGAATCGTCGGGAAAGGTATAGAGCCTTGCGGACGGTGGCCTCAAGTCAGGAGATTTTATTTCTGGGGTCCCGTACACCGATTCATCCGGGGTGTAATTTCGAATTCCGTGGGAGAACTGTTGGTTCGCCGCCAAGTTGAACTGGGGGGAACCCTGCAGAGTGAAGATTGGCTGGTAAATATGAACATGCATTAGAATTAGAATTAGAATGGAATGGGCCCACCCCTTGCCCGGCCCAGATCGAACCAGACCACCGAGTCGTACGGAGATCACGAATCCCAACAAACGGCGCAGATCCACCATCGTGGCCCAATGAGGAAGGCGTGTGCATGATCGAAGACGGAACGCGGGATAGTACTGAGAAAGATATGTCAGTCGTGGGAAAGGAGGTGAGGCGAAATAGAGATAGAAATAGCTTGGCTTATCGTGAAAGACACCGGAGGAGTCCTAAATTGAAATCACGAACGAACGTGAAAGTCGTCGCCAGTTGAATCACAAATATGTACTCAAAATAGCTTGGCTTATCTTTCTTTCAAGTCCTAAATTGAAATCGTGTTTCTAGAAAGAAAGAACGTGAATAAGATCGTCCCTCTGAAACGAAACGCAACGGGAATATTCAACTCACCGGAAGCGCAAGCTGCTGGAGTAATTTGACGATGCCAGCGGGGTTGCTGTCCAAGAACGCAGTGTCCTGCCTGCCAACATTACGTGCCAACATCGAACCTGCTCTGCCTAGATGAGCGACGTTGAATTGAGGAACGGAACACGAGATTTTCGAACCGTGGGAAATTACATCAATCGATCAATATGAATCCCCTGAGCGGTGTAACGCGTCTGGAATGAAAAACGTGCGGAAAAAACGGGCGCACGTGGACGTGTGGGTCCCTGTGGATCTATTTCGGAGCGCGTGAAGCCGGCTGCAAAGTCAAATAAGTAAGTATCGTCGGTTCAAGGAGAGGAGCGTAAGTGATGGGATAAGTGAGCCGCTCGAGGATAGCGTTGGATGAGTTGGGTTGGTTGATTGGTCGAAGAGGGTGGTGCGTACCTAGATGGTATGTATCTCATCCGAGCAGTGGGAAGAGACTTTATCTGAGTCCGCCGGAATATTGAATATTGGAAGTGCGTTCGCTCCCTATACGCTTAAACCAAAGAAAGGAGGACTCGAATCGGAGGCTCCGGAAGGACATACCTCATTATTTCCACACATGCATCCACATCCTACCGCCTGCATGGCGTCTCTGCTGGAAATGCATAAGTCGAATCGTGTCGTGAATGGTTGAACAAGATTGACCGAACACTCGAGTGGGATTCGAGAACGAACAAAGTTGAATGAGTTGAGTTCGAAGTGATTGTTGTTGGTCCAAGGAACGAACGAATGGATTCTGGGCAGTACGAGTCATCAACGGGCAAGAGGGAGTAGGATGTAGATGGTTCACTGACGGACGGACGAACGAACGCACCCAAGTTGCATGCACTCCCCTGCCAGAAACTGCGACGCACGCATTGAATTCCGCGGCGGTCGAATGCGTGAATTCCTTCTGGGGTTCTTTTCGTGCCGTGAATGACAATGCATGGCGTCTCTGCGGGAGATAGATTAACTTGGTTTAACCTCGAATTGTTGTTGTGAACGAGGTTGCAACTCACTTGCCTGGTCAAGTCGGTCCTCGGACCGTTCGTCGGTCGAATGGAAGGCCTGTGTGTGGGGAGTCAAGAGATGCATGTATGTAGATGGACGGGTTCACTGACGAAGAACGAACCTTGCTTTAATCGAACGCCGCTCGCTCTCTTGACTACTAGAAGATACAGCGTCAAGCAGGAGTTGATTGATTGAGTGACCCGTAAATGGGGAATGGGGGGGGGGGGCTACCTCTGCGGGCAACGTGCTCGTGGGCTCGGTGGCACCTATCTATACTCAGCGCGCGAAGAAGTTGTGATCAGCGAGGTTCAAATCGGGTTAGTGAACGGCGAGATCAATCAAGACTGTGGGAGTGGGCGGCGTGCGAGGAGATATGGATGGATGGGCCTGGAGGTGAGGGCGTCCACGTCGGCTGGGTGGGATCAAGAGGACGAGGCCCGCCTGGATGAATGACGAACTCGATAATTGGATGAAGGACGGTGCCTTCGAAATATGTATGTATGCTGGTCAGGGCCCCAGGTTCGGTGGGTCGGAACGTCGTTATACGAGCGTCCGTCCTTGCCTTTGCAAAAAAATGCGATTGCAATTCCGATTCGATTCGAAGTGGTTAACCCAGGAAGTAAACAAAACTTTTTTAAAAAATGCACCGAGTGCTAAAGTGATCGATGAGGATGAATGAATGAATGAATGGGGTGGAGAAGAGGGGGAAGAAGGGGGCGAGGACAGAACAAATTGGACAGAACAAATGGATGGAGGGGTGTTGAACGCGGGTACGACCCGGGACCCAAGACCTGGTATCAATGCTAACTTTAACGCCCGCGGCGGGTATATCACATCATATTATCATCTTCATTTGCATGTAGTGTAGTAGTCCGACGATCGAGGGGTGAGGGGGCAGGACGGGGGGAGGACGAGCCCGGCGTGAGGAGGGGGAAGGGGAAGGGGAGATGTGGGGGCATGAGCGTTTGCGACAAGCCACATCGTCACGTGGAGCGCCCCCCGCGAGCCACCCACCCTCGAGTCTCAGTAATAATACTTACCCGTGCTTCATGAACCACACACCCAGCGCGGGAACCACCACACCGATGCTGCAGTTCAAGTTCAACTCTGCCGGCCGGCCGCACGCAGCCGGGGATCGGGAATCGGGAGAGCGGGGATCCTGAGAACTGCCAGGGAGGGCAAGAGTCTAGAGACTGTGAGGTAAATGCTACGTCAAGGCTTGCGTCAAGGAAGGTGCGTGCGACGTGCGTGTATTGGGCAGGGTGATGCGGAGGGCGGGAGAGGGCGCGCCGAGCGCGTTGCCCCCGACGAGGGAGCTCCCCTCCTCGATTAGGACGAGTTGACGTCCACACACGATACTGATTCGCGTTGACGCAGGGCCGGCTGGCGGCGAGCACCAGGAGGAGCACGAGCACGACGGCGAGCTGTCCAGGCAGCCAGGCTGCTGGGGACGGGGGTTGGGGACGCGGGAGCTTCACTCCTCGAGTTGGCGCGACGCTGGTTTGCGTTGACGCAAAGGAAGAGAAGGAGGACGGCGGCGGCGAGGACAGGCACGACGCGCTGGTCCAGGCTGGGAGCAGATGCGCGAGCGCGCGCGTCGAGGGACGCACGAGTCCAAAGTGCTGCTCGTCCTCTCGAGTCGGACGACGGTCACCACACCACGGCCGCAGTGAGTTAGTGTCCACCCCCGCCGCACACTCCCACTCATACGCGCACGCAGGCAGGCAGACCATGACAAGGCCTCGGTGGCTCGAGGATCAGCGTCCACGGCCAAGGGCCAGGGGAGGACGCATCGCTTATACAGTACGATCCTCCCTCAAAGTTCACACTGGGTGCTCGTTCGTCCATCCGTCGTGGTCCAAAGCCGGAAGGTAGATAATCTAGCTCACATCTCACACACTAAGGATATAATGGTGTGTCCAAAGGACTGATTGGTATTGCAGCAGAGGATATCATAGACGACCCGCGCAAGATTCCGAGCCAGGCTACTGTATGAAGAAGAAATGAAGGACTGACCTCGAGGAGGACGGACGTGGACGTGGTGGCATCGACCCCCGCCGCCCAGCAAGCAGATTATCTGCCGCCAAAGGACAGTAAGCGCGCCCTTTCCAAAAAAAAAGGCAGAGAAACAATCACTCACTCACCCGCTCGCGCGTCTAGGTAGCCAGCTCCTTACCCCGGATATTTACTGCCCGCTGCAGTATACCCTGACGGCGCAACGCACGGGAACCGACACCGACGCCGGCATCGAAAAAGAAAAAGACGCAAGCATCTTGCAAACCGAAAGTAAGCGTTTCTCCTCACCATAATGGAGAGCCATACTCACCCGCTCCCGCGGCTAGCTATTAGCTTCTTACCCCCGGATATCCACTGTTCGCCTGGACCTTGTCGACGCAACGCGGGGACCCACAACAACGGCTCCATGATGCAAGCATCTCGCAAACCGATGGTAAGTACTAAGCGCCGCTCCACAAAACGCAAGGAAATCACTCACCCGCTCGCTCGCGCGTCTGGCTAGCTCCTCGTCCCGGATATCTACTCTCCGCCCCATCCATACTGTACCCCGTCGGCGCTACGCCCGGGGACCCCCAACGAGGCCTCCATGACGCAAGGATCTCGCAAACGACGAGTAAGCGCCTCTACCAAAATGGAAACGGAAAGACAAAATATCTGACCGTCTTCAGCTCTTGCCCCCTAGATATTTAGCGCCCGTCCAGTATTCTACCCTCGACAACGACGCCCGCTGTAGGTGGCTTGCCCGGCGTTAGTCTTGCTCGCCTCATTTGAAGCCGCATCTCGCATAAGGATAGTAAGCACCTCTCTTCACTAAAATGAAGAGCCATAGTCACTCACCCGTTCGCGCGTCTGGCTAGCTCCTCGTCCTGGATATCTACTGCCCGTCCATGTACACTGTCGACGCGACGCACGGAGGGCTCACAATGACGACGCCATGACGCAAGCATCTCGCGAAAAGATAGTAAGCTCCTCCCCTCCACCACAATGGAGAAACCAGAACTCACCGCCTGCAGCTCTGTGCTCGCTGGATATTTACTGCCGCCCACCCATAACTGTACCCTGACGACGCACGAGGACCGACCACGACGCCCGCGCCGCTGTAGGCGGCTTGCCGGGCGCTAGTCTCGCTCGTCTCACCCGACCTGTGGGCCAGGAACATTAAAATACAGGCAGATACGGAATACGTATGCGGCTGCGACTCACACCTTTCGAAACGACTCCCTCCGCCATGCACCGATACTGTGGCAAGGTTAAATACGGCTGCGGAAGCGACTTGATCGACTCACACCGCACCCCGACGACACGACGCCGCGCCCGTCCTCGACCTCGACCTTGAGCCGCCGACCGAGGTGAGACCGTGATGATCCTGTTTTTGGTCTGAGCGCCGACGACGTCCTACATAGCAGGGTTAAATACGGATGGGGAATGTTTTTGCGATGGGCTCGCACCTCGACGACTCGACCTCGCACCCACAACTTTGAGCCGACCGACACGATGAGGCGATTGCACTCGATCTTGGGTTGGCGCGTGCGCCCACCGACGACCTCTAGCGTCTGCAAGTCAGTCTTCAGAAGAAGAACAGGCAGGCGCCGAACTCGACCCCGACCCTGACTCTACTTTGACGTGGCTGGGGACGTTACTTGACGGACCGGTTCCTCGTCAGGCGCGGAGGGCCGGCCGGGGTCGTGTCGGTGGCGAAGGAGCCATGTCTGTTGGTGTCGGGCGTCGACGGGTCCGTCTCAGTCGACCGTGTGCCGTTTCCTGCATGCACACAATTGCCCATCCACGGCAGGGTCCCGAGTCCAGGCTCGGATCGCGTTGTCGCCACATCCTCCGCCATACCCTCCGCCGCTGCAGCCTCGCGAATACCACCCCCTTTGCATTCTGGCGTCGGGGATGATGGGCGTGTAGTGGTCTGTTGCGGGTCCGTGCGCAGGCTGCTTCGAGACGGAGGCGCAGGGGTGCCCGTGCGCTCGTCGGTCGGGATGTTATTGGACTGCGGGGGCGTCAATGGGCTGGGAGGACTTGGGGTGATGTGGTACCTACCAGGGCATCCCGACCAACACACTTCCTGGCGCCGCCGCTGGGGGGTGGGGAGCTGGAGGTGCGCTCAGGATAGCCTCTCCGTCGTAGGGTGGTCGACGTTGAGGCCGGCGGGATCTCCTTGGAGGACATATTCGGCAGCGGCGAGTGCCACTGGTATATTGCCTCCAGAACGCCGCAAAAATTGCTGGTCGGCATATCGGGGGTGGGGAGCTGGAGGTGCGCTCAGGAGAGCCTCTCCGTTGTAGGGTGGTCGAAGCTGAGGCCGGCGGGATTTCCTTGAAGGAAATATTTGGCGGCGGCGAGTGCTACTCGTATATTGCCTCCCGAACGCCGCAAATATTGCTGGTCGGCATATCCTCGTTATGGATAGTTCCTTGGCCGACGAGGGAGCAGCACGCACGTCCAGAGCCTGCGGGCGATAGCCATGAGGTGGTAGTTGCGGAAGACAAGGTGACTGCCATCACCTTTATTTACAAAAGCCTAACGCATATCGCATACTCTAGCATAAAATAATCCTAGCCCTGGCGCCTTCAGCAGCGCCGCCGTGCGCTCCGTCAGCGCATCCCGCCCACGGCAGCTTCCGCCTCCCCCAACTGGCGCTCCTTCGAAGACACCCCAACTTTTCGATCCTGCACCGCTGACCTCCTGCCGTTACTTTCCGACTCCACGATTCCCCCCAAGCCTTTCTTCTCCATTCCAGAGGGCACAGGCCAGGCTATTGGCTCCCTATCTGCGGGAGCACCAGACAGCATCGTCTGATTATCGGAATTGACGTCTCCGCTGCCTCGCGGCTCTCGCCCTGGTTTCCGTCCTCGTTTGGGAGTTTCACGACGTCAGATGGCCCTGTTCAGCCTACATGCGCGTCTCCGGGGTCTCGCGCGCACACACGACAATGTGCTCGATTGACGGTAACCCACCTCGCTATCCGCAATTCACCTTCTGACCGACGGGATTGGATAGGATTGGTTAGCATCCTTTGCGAAGCGGGAGCGCCTCATTCTCTGCGGGTTTCATGACGCCTTTCGTCCACATGGGTGCGGTGCGCGGTCCCGGTCGACGCGCGCTTCCAAATTCCGTCTACTGGCGCCGTCTGAGTCAAGGTCCCGTCGGCCGCTTAACCGTCTTATCGCACGGGTACCTAGGAGGTGTCGAGCGGCGTCCAAGGGTGTCAAGCATCGCGAATCGCGAAATCGCCTCACAATGTCAGCATCCATTCTCCCTCTATTGGTCTGTTTTCTGACCAGTCAGATTTGTATGGCAGACCTGCGTCTGAATTCATCCATGATCCCTGCCGTCAGTGCAATACGCGGGATGATAGGGGTCCTTCTTTCTACGCAAGTCGTCATCTATAATTCTAATTCTTCCTTACTCCACGGCGCACGCACAACCTATTCGTATTTTCCATCAATATTATATTTCACGGAAGAAAGGTTCCTCCTGCTGTTGGTTTCACCGGGGCGTGCGATTCGGTGCGCGTTGTCGCGGATGTGAACCGAAAGTGCGTGCGCTTTATCAGGACAGGTCTCACTATGTAAGACGCCCTGACCAAATTTCTGTCCCAAGTTTGACTCGTCGGCCATCAAGATCCGTTCATATTAATATGAGCTCAGAATGGCCAACCGCGGGGGTACGGGCTCAAGAGAGGCCCGTTTGACACGATGATTACTTAGTTTATCGTACAAGTCCTCACTGGTTCTTAACAGCAAATCTACTGAAGATCTACTTACCAATGTGCTAATGTGTTCAGTACACGGGGAGGACACACTATTGAGTTTCACCGGAGTCCGTGATCGATGCGCTGGGTTGGACCTCGGAGGTGTGGGGGGTGGAAAACGGCAGATCGGACCTTGACCCGAACTTTCTGTAGGTTAACCTCGGGGTGTCGATGCTTACATTTAGTTTAAGTACACAATTTATAACCTCAGTGCAACTCATTTGGACCCCAGGGCTGCCTGGACACGCTCAAACTCTTGTTCAACCGAGCTCTGATCATTTTAAACAATAGCCATTTAATTCCGAATTGATATTGCTACGCTACACGGTACACGAGCACGCACGACGCTCCTTCAGCTTCCACACAAGGGCCTTAAACGAGCCGACATCGCCGCAGGATACACTGCAACGCAACGAGCGCGCCGCCGCAAGACGCACATGTCCGGAACGGGCGCGCCGCCGCAAGACGCACAGGCCCGGAGCAACATGTTGGTCGAAGCTGTTGGGGTAGGGTTAGTGCGGGGGGAGGGGGAGGATGGGGGAGTAATATACGAACCTTGTAGATCCCTGGCCGACAGGCCGCAATCGCGTCGATGTCATACGAGTTTCTGATGTCGTACGATCCTGTACCAGAGCAGCAGAAAGCCTTGAGGAGCAGACAAAAGTCTTGAGTATTGTTGACATGCAGAGCAAGGCTTGGGGATGTGGCTTGACTCCGAGAACACGCAGCAGGAAGAAGGGCTTCGTCCTCGGCGACTTGAGATGGTCTTGAAACTTGAAAGTTTGGGAGTAGAGCTCTTGAGCGCGGGACGAAGGCTTGTCGCGGTCTGGGCAGCTTGGAGTCTTGAATCTCGAAGGTTGCGGATGAGACAAATCGTGAGGGCGATGGAGGAAGGAGGAAAGAATGAGGATGGTTTGGATTCATCACGTGGTACAAACACGGCCAACCTTTTGCACCGCTCTTCGACGCGCCACACACTCAATTTACTTCCGCTCTCGACGCGTGCAATGAAGACAGAGATTCAATGAACAAAGCAACGAACAAACGGAAGTGTATTAACAAGTTCTACAGATGGCTCATGAAGGATGGTGAAGACCCCCCAGCCACCGAACTCCCAGTTCTCGAGGTAGACGGGACAGGGACGTCGATCTCGATGTCGTCCACGTCGGGAAAGAGGTTCTCATCCTTGTGAACTGTTTCGCTCGTGTACCTGGGCCGCAGGTCAGCAAAATGAAGGCATTGAATGAGACCAGATGCGCACTCTTTCCACCCCGCACTCTGAAGGTTCTTGCTGCCAAACTTGGTGATTTGCCTCGCAAAGAACGCGTCGACGAGGCTCCAAAAGTCCTTCCCTTTCGGGATACGGCCACCAGCGTGGGACGTGGGCCCGAGCTTGCGCTTCTTCGAGGGTGCAGGTGATTCACCGTCGTCGTCGTCGTGGGAGGCGTTGCGGTGCTTCCGCTTCTTCGGGACGGGTGCCAGGGACCCATCCTCAGTGCTGTCGTCGTCGTCGTCGACTTCTTCGACGCCAATACTGCCCGGGTTCTCGATTGCAAAGCGACGCTTGGGTGGGGCATTAGCGGATATCTTTTGTTGCTCATACACACGACGTACGAGGAGTGCGTTGTGGATGGTAAATCCCACGTCGAGATTGAGCCCAGGCCCACCACGCTTGAATTTGGTGGCGGAGGAGTAGGTGAAGCTGGCCAGGGTTGCAGGTGAGTCGCCGCAGATACTGTTCCGAATCTAAAGGATACACCATCAGACAAGTCTCGAGACAGGAGCAAGTACGCACATCTTGTCTAAACGAGTTGCGAACACTTGAGCATATCTTTTTCACGAGGGAAATGAGGCTCTTCTCGCGCGAGGGATTGCCGAATACGCCGTTGAGCTTCATGGATGTTTTGTTGTCTCGTAATTTTTGCTAATTCACGGTCAGCAGGATGTCTTGACTGAGACCGGGACGCACGATGACATCGACATGCATCATGATGAACGAGGTGCGAGTCGCCTCATAAATTGTGTCCTGCGCTTGTGTCCGAATGTTTTTCTGAAGCAGGAGCGGAGTCAGAAGAATGGCAAGTCGACGGTGAGCAAGCACGCACCGTTTGCTCCCTCGTAAAGATGTATCCATCATCCAGACGAACGCGAAGGTCCTCTAAAAGCTGTGTGAGGTCCTCAATCCGTGCTTGGTCGTCGAGCCGTGCTCTCTCATTGACGTTTACAAAGAACAGTACAACGGAGAACAGCCGTGTCGACAGGTCGGGCTTGGAAAGGCCTTCATTCACGGACCCGAGCTGGGCAAGGAAAGTAGGTGAGCGAGAATCTGGACTCGACACGCCGGCAGGGGGCATACCTGGGCAAATGTGTACAAGTGGTTACGCTGCGCGGCGGTGAGGTCAAAGTCCTTTGCCAGGTTGTCGAGGAAGAGCGCGCTGACGACCAGCTGTGGGATGCCAGTCCAGGAATCCCCTGCGGCAGAGTTGGTGGTAGATGACAAGGCGGGCTGAGGCGCGTCTCCGACAAGGCCGATAAGGGGTGCAAAGGGGTTGGGGGTGCCGGGTGGTGGAGTCAAGTTGGAGTTAGGAGGGAAGCAGAATGTGAGGGTCATCTTGATGTGCGAGGAGGTGGGTAAAAGTGATCTCTTTGCTTTCTTGCGACCGGTGGCTTATATACCTCTTGCCAGTCATATCATGTGAGGCCAACGCGTCTCGACGCGTTTGTTGACGTTACTCAACTCAGCACAGCGTCACTTAACTCAGCACAGCCACTCTTTTGGGGTATAAAATGCTGCCGACCGCGCAGTGAATATCCCATCACTTTCCCCCCTTCCCAAAACGGAAATGTCGCTCAAATCTGAAAGTGCTCCCTCTCCCTCCCTCTTTTCGGACCGCGCACCACGCCCCTCGGGGTTTGCGAGTGTGGATATCAACCACGAGTCAGTTTACCAAGTTCCGCAATTCTTGAACACGACTTAACACACATTTGCAGATTATTCAATGGTGGCGCACTTGACAGTCAAGTCACAGACTCGCAGTACATTAGCGACTGCATCCAACGCCATAATCAAGCTCTGGAAGACCTCGATCTTGAACCTGACGCGTCCTTTGCGTCTTCCAGCTCTTCGAATACGGCGGTCGACGACGAGGAGACACTCACACTTTGTGCGCACAATTTCTACTCCTCTCCAATTCCTCACTGATTGTGCTCTCTCAGGGGCCTCTGCCCACTCTGCCCGACGCCGGACTCACTGCCCTGCCGGGGCTGCTGCCCCTATCCTCTGTCGGGCTCCCTGCATCGCTCGTATGGGAACCTTTACCACCCGGTGCCGCGACATCTTCCTCGGCTTCCTCCATACTATCGCTCCCTTTCACCCAGCAGGCGCGGCAGAAATACTTTCCGCGCAATCCGATGTGGCAGGCGAACTCTGACTGCATTGGGTTATCACCCAACAAGGCGAGCACAGCGGGGATCAGTAGAACAAGCTCGCCCAGCTCGCAATCCCAGGCCCAAACACCGTCCTCCTGCGCCGCTCTGGAATGCGGGTCAATTGCTGCGTCACGGCAGGACTGTTCGGAGACGACTTACTCGAGCTGATCCAGTATCCCATCGAGCATCTCCAACGGTGGCGCAATATTCGATGTCGACAAGAAGTGAATGTTGAATTCCTTGGCCGATTGTTCACGCGAGAGTCCAGCGGGCGTAAAAAGGAAGCTGTTGTGTTCGTTCCATTTCTTAGACAGGTTCCCGGAGGTGTCGTCGCAATACAGCCAGATAGGAAAACAGTAGACGCGGGACCCCTTCGCCCGTTCGCGCCATGGATTCCCAATGGCGGGGTCTGTCAAGGTCCATTTTTCGGTGGTACCTGTGACAGGGTCGCATATATCTGAGGTACAATGAGCCAAAGAATATCTGCATCAACGTCGAAAGCAAACCTTGTATTTTGGATGGGTCTGGTATGTGGTGCCACTGATATTCGTTCTGAAGGTCCACAAAATTCTTCAGAAAGCTGGTCTGCGGAACCTCGCTCTCTCGCTTCACGGCGCGCCAACAATGACCTTGCGCGGTCTCGATAGTCTCCAAGTCCCAGCACTTGGCGAATAGAACTTTATCCCGTGCAAACCAGCGAACGGGAATCCGGCAGGTGCCGTTTGTGAGCATTGCAGGTTCGTTCAGATAATAGTCCTGTGTGCCGATACGGGCCATTGGGGTGGTCTGCTCGGAAGGTAATTCCTCAAGCCACCGTGTGCCCTGACGTGCTTCCTGGAGGATTTTCCCGCTATCCTCGGGATAAAATTGAAGGTGCGGGCGGACTTTGGGGTTCGACATTTCCTGTATTGGGTGAGTTGAGCGCGACACTTCCAAGCATTCTTGAGACTGACCTGCGCAATAAGTTGGGCCAGGCTGTTGACATAATATTTGTGCCCGAGAGCGCCGTTGTAAGGTATGCTCTCGATCCCGCATAGCTTTTGCAGCATGGCATTGAGTTCCTGCATCGATTTTACAGAGGGTACATCATCGACGTTGTTAACCTTCAAGAGCCAAATGAAAAGCTCAAATTGACGCTGGGAGAAAACCGAGCGAGGTAGATGCATCAGGACATCGAGCGTGCACGTCTGGAGAAATGTTAGAACTTGCAAAATAAAGCTGATACGATGCACAATGCGGTCAGACCATGGATACCACTGCCGTGAGTGCTCTGTGTGGTCCCGCGTGCGGGCGCGCTTACGCCCGTGCGCGCCATCCTCGGTCTCTTCGCCGTTGTCAACTTTGGTGGAAGTGAGTGAGTAGTTAATTTCAGAAACAAACAGACTCGCCGGTGATTGTCGGTTCGTTAATCTCCTCACCATCGTTCTCGCCCTCAGAGCGCTCCTCCATCTCGTCGTCCGACGGCGGGTCGGCATCAAAGTACGCAGCGAGGGTCTGGGCAATTTGGGCAACAGCCAAGCTCTCTGCGGAAGATTCGAGATTTGTATTCTCTGACAAGCCCCAGTCCACCAATCGGCGTGGCGGGGATGGAGGGGGCAACTCAGTGTGCTCGGGGGATGCAGGTGCACCTGTGTATCCCGCAGGTGCACTCAAAGAGTCGAGAAGACTTCGGACTCCATCAGCCACAAACGAAGCCATGGGCAATTCATTGGGTGGGGGAGAGTCCGAAGTCGGGCTGTTTTGTCGGTGATACTCGAGGGCATTTCGATGGTCCTGCGTTAATTCATGTGCACCTGTGCGCCGGAGCTCTCGGTTGTGCATGTCCGCACATACTCGGCAGCGATACCGGACACCAGCGTCGGTTTGAACCAGTTCCCAAACTAGAAACACCATGGGTTAGTATTCATGCCATAGGAAGGGTTGGTGCTTACTGGTGGGGTCCGGTGCAGCAGGGGATGCCATGATAGCAGTGAGACGAGGAATAGGGGCTTAATTTGATGTCCCGCTTGACCCAATGCGGTTGATGTGCGACCGGCCCCCAACTCACTGAGGAAAAAGTGGAAATAAAACCAGCCTTGAGGTTAGACTGCTTCGATGGCAGCCTAGTTCTATCCTCTCGTTCGACCTCAAGACATAGTTTAAATTTTTGACCTCAACACATCCGAATACAACCTGAGTCTAATCCGAAATTGATCCCCGATCTCCCATTACGGACATCAGCCCGGGGCGTATTCAAGGTCTGGCCGTGTACCGCTAGCGCGGAGGAAAACCACCTGAGGCTCCGATGGCACTACTTTAGCGAACCATCTTGGCCGCGTCGAAATAAATCCTGCCTCAAAACGCAGCGAACGTGCGAGAGCGGCAAAGAGTTACGTAATATATCCAAATCGGGCGTCGGGCGGTAGTGTTGCGTGCCTTGGTTGGCAGTGGCGTCTCCAGCTCTTCGCGTCCTACTGCTCCGCCTTCGCGTAGAATTACGCAAGAGAAGAGAAAACTTCGACAGTCCGTGGCTTCGGCTGGAGAGATTTCAAGCTGGTATGTATATAAACCGTCCCGGCGGCCGAATTTTAGCTAAGGCTGAGCCAGAGGCCATCGAGCACTCGCGTCCGTGCTCGTCGACCAACAGACTTGGTTAGGCTGGTGTTCAACAGACGGAGGGGACACGAGCGCGCATTTCCAGCCCACAATCACGTCACGTGTCCGCAATTTGGCGACCACAAACCTTGACACCCTCGTGCGCCCTCCGCCGTCCGAGATGAGCACCTCAAGCCCAGGATGGTAACGACACCGATGGTCGCAGCAGCCGCGGACGCTGGGACGAGAGTTCCCAATCGAGACGACGGGAATTGTGAAGCTCTGAGCGGGGAATAGGACTGGTCCAAGGTCGAGGTGGCTTGGGCAGGCGTTGACGCAGGGGACAAGGACGACGGCGGCGACGACGAGTGCGGCCGCGAACTGCTCAGGCTTCCGGGGGAGGTATAAGCGAGAGCGTCCAGCAGTCGCTGCTCGTCCTTCCTCGCTCTCGAGTCGAAGACGATAATCGGCGAGTCTTGGGCGAGTCAGCTTCCACACACCACATACCCATACTCCCACCCAGATAACCCTGCGTCCCATCGCCACCCAACCGGCCGTCGGTGACTCGATGACGATCAGCGTCAACGCGAGGACGCATGTATACTCTCCTCCTTCTTTTGATCCCAATGGGACCGGTTCAAACGAATGGCAAGTAAGTAGCTCACATCTCACACACTCAGGATAGAATGGTGTCCAAAGGACTGATAATGTTATTGTAGCAGGGTATCATCTAGGTGATCCGCGCCCGAGGATACTGTATGAATAAATGAAGGAAGCGCACATCCCGGCAACGGCGGTGGGCTCGCGGATAACGACCGATGTGCCCAGTCGCAAGCATCTGCGGCCGAAAGGTCAGCAAGTGTCTCCCTCCGCCAAAAAGGTACAAATAATCACTCACGCATCTCACAGCATTCTAGCTCCCAGCTCCGTGCCCCCTGGATATTTACAGCCACCCACCGCCCTCTCGCCTGCTCACTGTACTTGTCCTGCGTGCGTCTGACAACGCGCGAGGACGACAACGACGCCCGCGCCGCTGTAGGCGGCTTGACGGGCGCTGGTCTCGGCTCACCCGACGCGTTTATTCCGACTCGACTTGGACGATTCGAATCGAGGTCTGTGCGCAAGGTTAAAATACAGATTCAGTGTCGATGCGCTCGCACCTCCGGTCTCGACTGGACCTTTGAGGCGTACTGTGCAAACACAATTTCCTGGGGGTCAAGCTTAAAATACAGATATGGGTCTCGCGACCAGGGGACGACTCGCACCTCGATTCGACGCCCTTGGGGCCTTGACGCGAGACGGGGCGACACCAGCCTCGTGTGCCGACCACACCGACCTTCAGCTCAGCGGGGGCTGAGCCGACTCCACTCGGGCCCTGAGAGCGGCGCCAGTCAGTTTCGGTTCCCTGGTCGCGGCACCTCAGGCTCGCCTTTGTGTCCGTCAGGTCTCCGTCCCGCTCCACTGTTCGCGCGAGTGCCACATCTTCGACGGAAGCTGCGCCAGAGGGTCGGTGTGTGGGCGTCTGCTGCGGGTCCGTGCGTGGGCTCAGGCGGGTGTAATGCGGGGCAGTCAACGGGAGAAGCGCTGGGTCGAGGCATTCCCTCCAGACCGAGCTAGCTCTTGAGGGACGGGGGGCGGGGGGGGGGAAGAACCTGTGCGTCATGGAGTGCTCGAGGTCGACGCCAGGTAAATTGACCCCAGGAAAATTGTCCAGGAAATCTTCATACGACATCGAGGCGCGCTTCCCGACGTATGCGCCTCCACGCAAGACGTCCTTGGTCGACGGGCAACTCAAAAGTAGTGCGCAAGATGTGGTGGACGGTGGACGTTGTGCGGTTGACACCAAGACAACGTTTTCTGCCATCACTTTCCCTGACTTGAAAAATGCTTTGTCCTACTCTAGCATGTTCAAGTCGTCAGTCAATAATCCAGATCCCCCGCGCTATAATCGCTCCCCGCGAAGGTCTCCCGACGAAGGTACACCCCGATTTTTCCTCCGTGACTTGGACCGATGACCTCCTGCCGTTATTCCCCACCCAACTATGGCCCAAACGGCCCAAACCCTCTTTCCCCATCATTTCAGAACCCTTCATTCTAGAATCTATTGTGGCACCATTGGCTTCCTGATATCGTCTTCGGGAGCAGGAAGGAGCTAGAGTCGCCTGATGGTCGGAATTTCACATCCTCGCCCCGGTTTTCGTCCTGGTATGGCCCTTGTTGGCTCTATGGCCGTGTCCCCGGAGCTTGTCGCGCACCCACTTCGCCCCAATAACTTGGCAAACAACTCGATCGACGTTGGTCGACTTCGCCATCCGCCCTTCCGACCGTTGCCGCGTGCTGAAAAGTTACTTGTCGTTTTTGGCGGCGGCGGAGCTGAGGCTTCGTTTTCTGTGGCTCCATTGCACCTTTGGCGTATGCGAGCGCACGGCTTTCCTATTGGCGCCGTCCGGCCCCAAGTTTCGTCTCACAAACTCCCAACTTCCAGACTCGCGCGCGGCCACATCGGGACGGCAATTTTGTTCTCTTTGCGGTTAGGTTGTTAAATACAGAATATGATATTTCTTGGGAAATTCCATTTATCCGACTCCGCGACGTGCCGCGACGAGATTGAGTTGCGGCCAGACACACTCTATTTGTGTATTCTGTTGTCAAGGAAGCTTCTAATGTGCGAATCGGCACCGCGATTGGCGGCAGGCGATATTCATGGCATTGTCGACTTTGCCCACAGGTGCGCTCGCTCTCACTAAAAAAAAAACCCCCTTCGGCCATCAATCGATTCCACCCGGCAGCTCAGCGAACTCACGCACGTTGTTTACAAGCCAACTGGGCGGAGTTAAGATTCGCAAAACACGGCGGATAGCTTGAGAAAGAGTGTACTGCTGCTCTGAGTCTAAAGTCGGTATTCTACCGCTGAAGTTCAAGTCTCAACTTGAGGCAGTACGATAGCTTCCTCATAAAGCAAACTTCCACCCTAAAATTGTTTGCGCAGGGAATTGTAAACCCAGAGACCAAAAGTCATTCCATCTTGATTCCATGATGATTTCCATCATACGTCCGAATTGAGCAGTGAGCGGTAGTGTTGCGTGCCATGTTTGGCAGCGGCATCTTCCTCCTTGCCTCCTATTGCTTCGCGCTTGACTCTTACTGCACCCTTCTGCGTCAAGTGCACGTCAATCCCCTGATAAAGCGTTACGATCCCTTCCAAAGCGGTCTCGAAGCCTTATCGCAAGTTCCTTCAAGACTTAAGTCAAGCCTCCAGAACCCTGCGGCGAACTCCCCCAGCGGATAGTGTAACTTTGATATATCAAAGGGTTCTGGGGAGAGACCGGCGTTAATGCATTAAAACCTCTAATTACAGACGAGATTGATATATCAACTCAGAGATTAATCTATATGCGGAAGCATCCCCGGCTCCCGCATCTCCACTTTGCGGCGGCATCGTGGGGGCGCTGCCCGCCATTTTGATGGCTCGCATATCAGGGCGCGCCGCCCGTCCAAACTGGGCAAACCTTTGACACTTACGAGAATTTGATCAGGCCGCATCAAATTCTGGCTTGCTTCCTCCCTCGACCGCCGCTGCTCCTCCACCGCTGCTGGCTGCCTCTTTGCGTTTGTGAAGCTCCTAGGACTTTACAAGAGTATCACAACTATCGAATGTGCAAACCCGTCCGCCCTGGATCGTCTTCTTTAGCTCGGGATCGGCAGTGCGCGCTTGCTTGCCTGGGGCGCCGAAAATACAAAACAAAATCTCCCGGGCGCCCAATCGTTCCCGCTCTGCATAGGCTCCTTGTAGTTGATGTTATCTACACTCAGTCTCACGATGAAGCCTCAACGACACATATCTGGGGTGGAATCATCGCCCCCATTTCCCCACCCTTTTGGCTGCTGCTCTCCGCCCTTGCGCCCCCCAGTCGTTCGGCGACTTCCCCAAGCCATAAAATCACCTCTATCCTTGGTTCCCATCGTAACGCGCCACTTGCTTGGCTCCTGAACCGCTATACCGCCGGATTAAGAATTTCGCATTTCCCACTCCTTTCAGGCCTACCCGCCCTCCGACTGCTCGGTTCGCACTCTCCCAGACTGTGATCAACTGGTATTCTGTCGCCACGGAGTGCTCAGTCTATTTGCGCCTCCCGCTCCCTCAGGAAGTCGAAATCCGGAGGAATGTAATTCCAATAATCGTGATTCCTCCACAGTTAATCGATACCCGTCACTCTAAACATTTCCCTAGCGCTACTCTGCCCTCGTACTAACTGCCTGACACCGGTAGCGCGCGCCATGAGCCCTCACACCATCGATCCGTTTGCCCCCCGGCCCCGCTCCCCTTCCCGCGTGCTGCGCCGGCGCACTTTGCAGCTACTCGTGCTTGCCTCCTCCTTCCACACCCTCCCTAAAGCCTCGAATTGTAGTCCCCCATCCACGCGACCTGCTAGTCGCCCAAAAACAGGCACACCCCCTCCGCCGCCACCCCGACCACCTTCCGCTTCTCTACGCAGTTCCCCTCGTTGCGCGCCACTTGGAATCGGTTCAGGGCAGATCCCAGGTCCCTGCTGGACACGCCTGCCGCCGCCCGGCGTTCGAAATTCCGAGATCGAGCACATTGTTTGCAATGATCACGTGGGCGCGACTTTCTTCGTCGCTGCGGCCTCTGTGACGCGCCAAGCACTCGTTTAATACCTCTATCCTACACTTGCACATGCTCCCTCCGAAATCATCCCCTCCTTACGTCCAAAAACGCGTCCAGATGATTCAACGGCGTCATTTCCCCTCCGCACCCGGAATGGGCTTCAAAACACATTTCTTCATCCCGCTTTCCACTCCGGGACCTGGTGGGTATTTTTCTAGAGTACGATCCATCATATACCATAGGAATACAACGTTTTCAAACCGCCGGAATCTCTCACATGAGCAAGACGACCCAAAATGGATGATTTCGGCCTTTTTGATGGCACCTTGAGGAACCTTTCCCGTCATCTTCAGAGCGTTGTGGGCAATTCTGAGGAGGGGAAAAGTGTTTATTAGTGATAAAATAACTTTCTAGGCAAAGTCTTCCAAAACTTTGGAAGTTGACATTTGGGCACTGTTTGAGCCGAAAGGTGGGGTACTCCTCCAGTTGGTTTGCTGCAAGGATGTCTGGGAACAAACATTTTTGGAATCAACTCACCATCCTTTGATCTGGCTGCCTCGGAGTCGTTATTTTCAGGCTTGGTGAGTCTCCTAGAGTATATCTGGTGCCTCGGAACAGAAGTTTAGGTCATTTCAGACCTTCGATGAGGTGTTTTACTGGGGGATGGGTTTGTTTTGTGGCAGTTCCCAAACTTCTGGTTTTGGCGAGTTTTCAGATAGATACGACGTGGTTACACGGATAGAGCTCTACTGTGATGTGGTACATACCTGGTCGATGTTCAATGGGTTTGCAAAGGCCGCCGCATCTAGTGGCTAATATTGAACCTCCCTCGGTCGCCTCCGGACAGTCTAGTAAGATGTGGTTTACCGAGGGGAATACCGAGGAGCTGAAAAAAAAATCAGTACGGCCGCAAGAGTGGAAAACCCGAGGGCGCACAAGTTGTTACTAATATTGAACTCCATTGGATCGTGCTCGGTCAAAGCTGGGAATGTTCAATTCATTGAGGCGAGCCCGAAACCAGTTTCAGAATTGCGCTCCGCCGCCTGCGTGACGAGCCCGAGGTCGCGCAATGGGTGGGAACAAGACCATTGCCGCTCTCGAAAAGGCAAGAATGTAACGTAATGACAGGAAATGACAGCGGCCTTTTGCTTTCTCTTCTACCCACCTCCATCCCTCAATCCCCTGGTCCAAGGAGACGACCTGAAACTGCGGCCTACCACCTCCACGACTCTGATTACCTTGATGTTAGGTGTGCACACCTTTGGGCCCGCTGCAAGACCCCATGGACGAATCATCGCAGCACCAGCTCACCCGCGCGCATCCATGTCCAAGAGCCCGCGGAGCACTCTCCTTCGTCGCAACGACCCTCTCTACGCCTACGCGCAGCTATTCACAACCCGTGGCACACCACTATCCCCCTAAAGAGGCAGTACAAAGGTCAAAACCCGGTTGGACGAAGTACACTCGGTTTCGGTTAAAAATCGGTGCGTGCTCACGTTCTTTATGCACGCGGAGGGCATGCGAGGCCACGGATGATGCCGCGTGCTGCCTCTGTTGCTCCCGGTGGAGCGTGGTAGCGGGGAAGGGGTGCATTCGTGCTGCGGCAGCACCCAAAAACTCCTGCGACGCTAGCGCGCGCTGTTACCTGTTACCAGCGGTACCCGCCAACCAGGACGAGGTGTGGATGCGTCTTGGAGCCGGCGTTGCCGCGACAGCGAGCGCTGCGGCGTAATCGCCAGTTTTTTTTTTTGCGGGGCGGGCGGGGTGGAGATTTGACGGTTGCGAGCGCGTAGGCGTAGCGCCGCTCTATGCCACGAGACGACGATGGGGGCGAGCCGTTGGGACGCGGGGAAGGCGCATCGGGGGCGAGAACGAGCGCCGTGGCACGAGCGGAACCGGTACGGCGTACACCCCCGGCCGCAGCGAGCGCGCGAGGCTGCACCGCCCTATCCCACGCAGGCCACACCGGGTGCGGGGCGTAGGAGCGCTGTGGAATTGGCACTGGTGCAAGAGCAAGCGCAGCGGCGCGTCGCGCGAGGCGGGGATTTGCTGTAGCGAGCGCGCGAAGGCAGCGCCGCTCTATCTCACACAGGCCACGCCGGGTACGGGGTGTAGAAGCGTCCCTGGAGTGGCGCTGGGGTGGGATCAGGTGCTGTGACGCGAGTGGATGGTGCGGAGTGGTTGATGGGGGGATCCGGCCGTAGCGAGCGCGCGAAGACAGCACCGCTCTATCCCACGGGGGCCACACCGGGGACGGAGTATAGGAGCGTCCTGGAAGTGGCGCCGCGGTGAGAACAGGTGTTCTGGCGCGAGCGGAGGGTGCGGGGTAAGGCGAAACGGGGATCCTGCCGTAGCAAGCGCGCACAATGTATCCCACGCAGGCAGCGATGACTGCGAGGGATTAAATTACCGTGGTAAAGGCGCGGAGGGGAATGTACCGCGGCGGCGTGAGGATGGGCGAATAGGGGCCGGGGTTAAAATGGGCGTAGCCAGCGCGGGCAGCTTGCGCCTCTCTATCCCAAGGAGTCGGCAATGGGGGCGAGGTGTCGTGACAATATGGAGGCGACGCGAGGGCAAGAATGAGCGCGGTGCGCAAGTATGTACAGACTGTAAGTTCGATGTAATGTATCCTTATGCACATATATTGTTGAATTATCTATTAGATTTCCCCCCTCCTAGTGTGTTGTATATAAGCCCCATGCCCCGGAATTTTCTTGGGAATTTTAGTGCCTTTCCCGCGCTCATCGGCGCAGACAGCGATCAGCGTGTTTGATGGCTGTGTTCCTAATACGGATGCCCGAGCTCAACGTATGCCACGACGACGAACGTGTTTTGATCCTACGCCTAGCAGCCGAGGAACGCGCTACTCCAACGGGAAGTATCTCTGGGTTGATATATCAACCATGTCTCTGAATCTCCGACTTTAATGCATTAACGCAGGTCTCTACTTACCAGCGTTGATATATCACTCCGCCAAGATCTGGTGACTCCCCCAGATTACAGCTTGGACCCTTCTACTCCTCTCTATGCCAGCGATCCCACCCCACGTTATCATGCAGCCGCGTTGATTAGTGGACCAAATTGGACTTGGTCACTTAGACTCAGGCTCTGAAGGTACATCCGTCGAAGAATGGGACGTCGCGTGGCCAGGTACGATATTTCATTCCGTCCGAAACATACCCTCAGCCTCCGTGTCTGAATGTCTGCCCCATTTCGCGATCAAGTCACTTAGCCTTTGGAGTCCTCACCGCCAGCCGCAGCTCTGGATCGCGGTTTCCATACCCCGATGAGTCGGTTTCCACGCTGTGCGTGCCGACGGCCCACATGCTAGCGATGTCCGATGGTATTTATGCCCTCGCTATCCCAAGTTTTGCCTACGTCTGCAGGTCGCACTGGCGGCAAGCAAACACCTGGAGCTCGGATGCAACCATGCTCATCACAGATTTCTGGCCTCATTGCTCATACTCTTTCTGACCAGCCAGCCCCGCCCTTGCAACTCCAGCTTCCACCGAGTTATTGTCGCCAATCTGTCGTCCTTCCAGCCAACCTCGTGGGGCTTCCGACCTACTTCACTGAAGGCCGCTTCGCTGGACGAACTCTACGCGCGGAATTGGAGGAGATTCAGCGGCCCGAATACGGCAGGAGGTGGGTGTCATTCAATACCACGATACCCATAAATATAAAACTCATCACCCAATTCAGATTCGGTGCCATCGACAAACGCGTGCTCGACGATGCCCCAGGTAGTTCTGCCGTTCGATATATCATCGCCCGGAGCTAAATTAACTCCACATAAGTTGTCCTCCTTCGCCTTTTCGAGTTACTCGACGCCGGAACAGTCGCGGAGCGAGAAGTGGGGATTCAAATCACCGAGTACGCGTTCAACCCGCCGTTCAATTGCGAACTGATTCGTGCTTCTACAGCGATCTGCCACTAGCAGGAATGCTCTGTATGGCGGAGTTATTCGCGGTTCCCGATGAAAACTTGTTCGCGCGTTTCTAAACGGCTTGCCTTCTCTAACCGCCTCTCCCAGGTGTCATCGCGCTCCCACGACCCAGTACGCCACGCAAGACATTCCCATAGGTACAACACCACACCATCGGATCCCCGCGCTCGACACCAACTGTTCCTCGATACACGAGAGCTCAAATCGCACCCAGTCTTTATTCGGAGCAAAATTTGCCGAGCCACTGGCCGTCGCCTTCGCAGGCGGTCAAAAACATATCATCTTCGCTTTCCACGTCCGTTCCATTCATTTTTGGGTGTGCAATTAGCCATTGAGCGTCAGTATGTAGGACCTGGCGGTCCAGCTTGAAGGCTTATTCCGTTTGAGGTGATCAACAACCACGACTTGTCTTGCCAGCTCATTGACGCTTCCACGCAGGTACCGCTTTTTCGACATCTTCTCCACGCTGGGGGAAACAACGACGGTGCTTGCGGAATGTTACGGCCAATCGTTCAGGATCTATTCTGCCAAAGCGGCCCCGGCGTTGAAGGAATCCAGTACACTTACAAAGGTGACGCTCCCTTAGGCCTTCCTACAATTCCTGCGCCAAGTGACTTATCCTGGCAGCGCCTCGCGAATTACGGTGTCCGGGTAAATGTCCGCAAGACGCCCCGACCGCGGAGGAGAGACAGGAATGGTGCGATGGATGAAACATCGGAGTGACCCAAGTTTTTTCAGTTGACTCTATCGATTGACTCGCGTATGATTACCCCAGTTTTGCGAACGATGGTTGGGGCTCATAACGCCATAGATGTGCTCAATTCACGAGTTCGCACATCACAGTGGTTGACATCTGTCTCTTTCTTTCTGTTGTCCATTAAATAGCACGCTGTTCGTTACCCCATGCCAAAAAAAAAACCGGGTGCTAGTTTAACTGCTGGCTTCTCAACCTCCTACATATACCAGATAATGCACTGACATGAGTCCCGAGTTCGGCCGGCAAAATGTCTCGACCCCATTGCAGTACCGACGGGCTGCCCGGCATCTGTGTTCCTTGGTGCAACAGCCATTCTAATTTCTAGCGGAACTCCTGCCGCAATCGTGCCGCTTCCGCCCAATCCGTTCTACTGCATCAAGCACTGAGGGCTACTAATGCGACTCTATGGGTAGGATATATTTGAACTTCGGTGTGGAGACGCCTTCTCCGTACATTCGGTTCGCAATGGAACTAACCAAATACTTGCGTCCCAGTCGAGATCACCACCACAGACTCATTCCAAGTACGACATACACGAACAGCGTCCCCACCGCCAACCTGATCAGGGCAAGAACCCAATTTCCCAACGTGACGGTATTGTACTTCGTCCCGATCGATTGCAGAATTGCGAACAAGGACGAGGCGGGAGTGTTTCCGCCGTAGCAGAGAGACTGGTACCGCGCCGCCGGGGATCCTAAGAGAGTTGTGGTTGAGTTAGCCGGAGTTTGTTCTAAGATAATGTCAATTGAACGAACCTCCGACGACACCGTGCACCCCAAATCCGAGGGCCGTGAGGAGAAGGAGGGCGATGGCGTGCAAGATGAAAAGGGGGAGAAGGAAAATTTGTGGCCCGAGGAAGATGAGACCGGAGATGACGAGGGCGGCGTGAGGATGTGCCTTGACTGTTGGTCGAAAAGTCAGAGATAATTTTGACGCTCATCGAGCTGAAACTCACGTGGCTCCGACACGGCGGTCGCAAACCAAGCAGCGACGGCCGGCCAAGTCTTGCGGCCCCATTCCATGGCAGTGGCGAAAATACCTTTAAACCAAGCAGCGACGGCCGGCCATGTCTTGCGGACCCAATTCACGGCAGTGGCGAAAATACCGCGAATCCAATTGGCGACGGCGGCAGCCGCTTTACAGACCAAGCGCCAAATAGCCGTGAAGTAATCTTTGGCTGAAGAATGATATGTCAGGAGCTCCAGAATTGAAATGACGAGACATACCGCCGTCTGTGTCGTCGCCGTCGAGGAAATACCCGGCACCAACCTGCCAAAAGACTGAAGGATCAACTGCGTGTGCGCGATGCCAAGGACCAATAGTGGCATACCAGCTTGCTGGGGAAGCGATAGTCCAGCGGGCAAGTACATTGTGGGCGTCGAGAGAGGTGTGTTGGTTAAGATCAAGTCTGCCTCGTGTTGTCCACGTTGGGGTGCTGCATCGCAGCAGACAACCCAAGTCGGTGAAATCTCGTGAGCCGCCTTGCGCTCAAATTAACGAGCCTAAACAGAGACTGGACTGCGTCAGGAGGACAGGCGAGGATATAGAAAGCCTGCAAGGATTGCCATAGCGGTGTGCTGAGAGGAGGCCGATCAATGTTTGGATCCAATGTTTACGGTTACAAAAAATAACTCCTCCAGCATCCCCCAACAGGCAATGGTGGCTGGGCGGCCATCTGACGTACTTCCGGGGCATATATCAGTTCTCAAGTACCCGATCTGGGTTATAGTGCAATGGGAACTCCCCAGAGGCGAAGGTACGCAGATAATTCCAGATAATATTTACGAGTACTAGTCACAACCTCTGTCAAGTGCTAGATGCGCTCCATTTTGCAGTCAAGCGACATGCACACCTTCGGTTCAAATTGAATGTCGCCTCAAAATGAAACCCGGACCAAACCCGGACCGTTAGCGTTTGGGATATAGTGTCCTGAGGCACACACCTCAAGATATCATGGCTTGGAGCATACTCCCAGCATACTTTGTATGTCGTATGTAGCAAACCTCGACCAGGCGATAAGCGACAGAAGAAACCAAGCGCGGTGCGGGTAGGGGCCGCAATGGCCGCAGGACGGCTATAAACAGGCTGACAGCGACATCGCATGCCAGGCCATGGATCTGGACCTCGAGCCGGTTCCAGAGCCTAGTCTCGAAGGTGTGCAGCCATAATAGGGTCTGAATTTCATTCCCATAGTACTCTGACGTCGTGGTACCCGTTGGAAGGAAACGGATGTAATAGCAACTCCAGAGTACTAGGAATGGAATTGAGACCCAGACAGTGGCCAGCTGAAGCAATCGACACGGAGGACTCTGAGAGGTGAGGTGCTGGTTGGAAATGCAACTTGTGTTCGACCTTTATGACTGGAACGCCGCGACAGGTGACTCGACAGAATTTGTCCAGCCACCGTCGGGAAGAATATTTATTCTTGGGAACTTACAAGAGCTTCAACGTCTCACAACGCGGCGGCGACGGCGGGAGCAGCTAATAAGGCAGCTCTTCGTTCGGTCAGGAGGCTTTTGAATGTTAATGCTACGAGGGGGTGATGGAGACTCACAATCGCGCACGTCACGATGCGATCCATTGGTTTCCCAAACCCCAAGGGTCGGGGTAAGCTTCTTGAAGCTTCAAAGTGCCGCCGAAAAACGGTGGCTTCTTTGGTTTCTGATCTTACTTCTTCAGGGTCGCCTTCCACAATGGCCTTCCACCGTCTTCACGTTAAACTCGCTGGCCCTCTGAATGCTCGAACTCGAACGGCGGAGCCTCCGTCTCTCTTCGAAGTTTCGCTATGACGCGGCGCCCACGAGTATGGGTGTACTTTCCTGGTGTGTCGGGTCGCCGTTCAAATTTCCGTTAACCTGGCTCTGGTTCTTGGATGAATGCACCACATTATTGCAAACCTTACCGATTGACTGGCACAGAATCAAGAAGAGGATCCTTCACACTTGCTTTGTTGGTGACGGTGAACTGAAGCGACCTCGGCACGAAGTGTCTTTGAAATTAGATGCTACGCACACTACTTCGAACTATTTGCAGACCTCCCCGCGATACGCCACAAAGCTCCGTTATTCCGCATCGTGCACGTCTGAGGCCTGTTGAAATTTTAAAGTGGAGGTCACCTCGCACAGTCTAATTACTCCTCATAGCGTTGGGAAGCCGTGTTGTCGGCCACCAGGGCTGCTTCCTGGTTCCACTGACAGAGCCTGAGGAGATTAAAGGAGAATGAAACTCGCACACTGTAACTCAAGTTGCTCGTCGTGTGCGCTGGTTAAGTGGGCAAGCCTAAGTGAGTACTTTCTACATGACCATTGACACTACTTCTGTTTGTCTTCGGCAAAGAATACGGGGGGCCCCAACTCGCCGTAATTCCGGCCGTCCTCAACCGTCCTCACCAACCGCTCAAAGACCGTGCCATCCGCCTGGAATAATTCCGTGTTCATGCCGAAGAACCCCAGCTTGGCTTTGGGCGTGTCTCCTTGAGGAACGAACACGCAAACAATCGCGTCGTCGTCGTGAGCCGTGCGCGAGATAGTGGTCTCCCAGATAGACCTGAAATACGCACGCCCGTCCAAAACGCTTCTCATCTCGGGGAAGTAAACTCCAGTCTCGCCCGTTTTGCCGGGCGGGGTATCAAGACACGCTTTGCCGATGGTCATGACTCCCGCAGGGTCCTCGGTGAAGTCGAACGAGACCAGCGGTGTGCGCGTCGGTCCTTCGGATCTCCACACGCGGGCGATTTCAGCGCCGTGGAGATTGATTTGTGAGAAGGCAAGATGCAGCACCCCGTCCATGTCCGCTTCGCTCATAGCAAGCGGTCTCCCCTCTAGGACTTCGGCGTCGGTATAAATCAGGTTCGAATACTTGGAATTACTTACCTTTTCGGAACGTCTGTGTCAATTTGCAATCGCGTTCATGGTCATACGCCCAGTGCCGTCTCTGGCAACTCTCCGAGCAATACGAGAAACTAAAGCAGCCACTGCATGCTTTGAAAGCGCCGACTGCATCCTCCTTACCGCACTAGGAAGCAAGGACCGTGTCAGTAAGTTCCGAGGTCCATCGAACGGACATCTCACCGTCGCGCACTTGTCGTTCAAGCTGATCTTATGCGTGCATCTATGTTGAACCATATCCATGCGCTCGTTGACGAACTCGACGAGCTTCAGATACGCCGCATGGATGAGTTTGTTGGGGTCGACGATATCGAGCTCTGCGGTTCTGCGGACGGACGCCAAGAACGGGTGGAGGACGGAGGGATACACGGTGTACAGCGCGATAATGTCCAGCACTTCCTGAAGGCCGGCACGGACGTCGCTACCGTCCGGTAACAGCATATCGCAGCGAAGGATCGCTGGAAGGATGCCCGCCTGGAGCGCCATGCGGACATGGCTGAAGCCATCCTTAGTCGGCATGAAGCGGATGAGGAATCCGAGGGAAGACGACGCGACGAGCTCCATGTCCCTAGGGGAGGCAGATTGGTTCGAGGTGAAGTTGGATAGAACTCGAGTAACGGCGCGGATAGCATGCTGCGCAAGTAAGGCGTCGGAATAAGGACCTCCGAGCGCGAGGTGATTGATCATTTGGATGTGATGATACGCGAGCAGCAACGGAGGGGGAAGGTTCCGGAGGAGAGCGAGAGCGTTCGCGGCAACTTTAGCTGGATAGCTCTCGGGTTCCGTACTAGAAAGGGCGTCCAGCTCGGTGCGATGTGCGACCAAAGTGCGAAAAAATTGCACAGCGGCGGCCTCTGGGTCCGGAATCGCTGTGAGGAGTTCCACCAATGGGAGGGCGGCAGACATGGAGGGCACGTAGCTGCGCTGGGAAGTAAACGCCTCGGACGTCTCTCCTGTCCAGCAGTAAAGCAGGAGGGAAAGTATTATTTCCTTGCTGGGCTCCGCCAATAAACGAGTCCGAAACTCGGGGACTGCGGCGAGAATGCTGAAAAAAGGGATTATGGTGTTGAAAGCGGTCACGGTCTGTTGCGCGCCGGCCTCACCGCCCACCACGAAGGTTCCGAGGATGATTCCTTGGGTGAATATATGCCTGGTCCAGTGTTCTATATCAGGCCATGCCTCCACGACGCGCTGAACAATGCGAGGATCGCGCTCGCCAAGCATGAAAACCTTCGTTAGAAATTCAAGCGCGACCACGGAATGGGAAAGAGCGTAGTTCTTGGTGCAAGTCGTTGCGCGGGGACCAGGAACATCAGACGATTTGAGATATTGGAGGGCGAACGACAAGTCGTCTTCGGTCAGGGCCCCAGGGGTACTGCCAGTCGCTCGGGTGAATTCACGCAGATTTTCGAGCGTGTTTCCGGAGAGGCGCGCCTGGGGTTGCTACATATGTTTCGAAGATTAGACGGAGGAATCCGACAAAGGTGAGCAGTTCACCTGGCATATGCAATTAGGGTCCCCGGAGGAACAAGCTTCATATTCCTTACTCGGGGAGGAACTAAAGTCACGGCGTCCGCAGGACTTGGTCCGCAAAATAACACAGGATTTTTTTGGGGTAGAATGAGCTGTTGTCGGTGAAGTTGAAAGTAGGGTCCATTTTGAGTATGCACGGGGTGAACGAGTAACTAGCGGAAGAGGGTGAGATGCGATACGTCGAATGCCTCGAAGCATGACTGCGTCGTGGTCGAGACGAAAGGACGATCAGCGTCACGCTAGTGACAGATATTGATTGCCGCCCAGGACTCGAAGGAGTGAATAGAATATCATTATGCGCGCAATGATTACGAGGGATAGGACCAAGTATACTCAGGTCAGCCTATACCCGAAACTCGAGAACCAGTCGATCGTCGAGTATTGATCCCGATTGAACCGTGGGAATATCTGCGAACTGGAGGGAACATCATACTGGCATAGGTAGTGGGCTTTGCCGCGAAGCGGGCCTACAAGTGATTATATATTCAATTGTCTTTGAGCTTGGGCTCTGAGTGAATGTGCCGAAAACATTGAAGACTCTGAATTAGCAAGCTCCCCCTTACGTATCCGGGAACCGGAATACAAAACATATTAGTGCGCCAAACGTCGCATATTCCAGCGACATTCTGGGATGAAACCTATTCTGTACATTGCAATTTCGTCACATTAAGGGAGAATTACGCGAGCGCTTTACTCCAATCCGCCGCCTTCACAAACTCCCTCCAAGTCCGCGTCGGTCGCCCGAGGCCCTCACGGCTGGAGCTAGATTTACCGCCATAGTCTGCGCATCCTACGATCAGATATGGATCCCAGAAATTATGTGCCAGCGACTTACATCCAAACTCGTCGAAGGCTAGGAACCCCTCGATTACCTCGGTGGCGATCGCAGGAGGGAGACCAGCCGCCGCGAGTTTTGTTCCCCACTCCTCCGCCGTGATTTGCTTGTACACCACTTGCTTCCCGGTGACTAGGTCAATCAAAGTCAGGAGGCTGAACTGAGTGAAGTGCGATGCGGGAGGATACCTTCAGAAAGTTGGCGAGCCAAGTCTTCACCCGCGATATCTTCGCTCGAGGTGAGAACCTCAGAACCATCAGGGAAGACGGGGGCCTCGAGGACACGGCGCACGAATAGGCCGTAGTCGTCCATATCGATAATAGGGACGGTTGTAGTCGGTTTCATTGCCCATGAGATCGCGTAAGAGCCGTCGGCCTGTTTCGTCAGCATCGAATGGTTCCCCGTGAAGTTGGCGGCGTAAAATCCGGCTTGAACGTCAACGAAGGGGGCAGGAGATTTGCGTCCGTAGTCGGTAACAAGGGCTTTGCCGTCGAAGTGGAACACATGGGCATATTTTCCACCGCTGAGCTTCTTCACTGGCATCAGGCCGGACCATATAATCCCCTTGACCCCCGCCGCGTTCGCAGCGTCGACAAGAAGCTTCCCCTCCGAAATTTCCTGTGCCGCTCGGTGAGCTGATGGTGGAGCTCGGAAGCGAGCTTTGAACATACCTTCTCCATGCTCATGTGCTCCCAAAAATTGGTTACGAGCTAAATTGTGTCGGTAAGTCCCAAGGGAAGAACACAAACATGCCGACTTACAAACGTAAAATCAGTGCCAGCGAACGCCCGGTAGACCTCGTCTTTGTTTTCCACTACAAGATTGACCGCAACCATTTCCACCCCCTGTTTCGCGAGACTCTCGGAAGCCGGCTTCTTGACGTCTCGAGTAAACCCGCGGACGCGGTATTCCTTGGTGGAGTCAGCGAGCGCCTTGATAACGCCCCCTCCCTGAGCTCCCGTCGCGCCGACCACGGCGACGAGTGGGGCGGAGCTGGTGGTTGTGATCGTCATGTTGTACGGTTGTGCGTTGAATGAGGTGGGTTATTCGAACGCATAACCCAGAACCTGCTTTAAATACCTGGATTGGCCGATCCCCCGGACTTACCGATACCGCCGGACTTGACTTACTCATATTCCGAGAAGTGCACAATGGTAAGCAGAACTGCGCGGGAGGGCATGACGTGACTTCGATTTGTTTTTCGGCCCCCCGGCAACGGTGCAGCCGGGGCGGCACAGTATTGGATATGTGTTCAATTGGCTCAACGTGTCCTTGACCATCCATACCATCATCTCAGGCGTCTAGTTCAACGCGTTCAAAGGTCAGAACATTGCTCTCGGAAGATTCTTCAACATTGAACCGTGGGAACGTGTCTCCTGGCAGGGAAGTTGAGCTTGAACAAAGGTCTTACCATCTCGCACCTATCATTCACAGGAACCTTTATTCTGGACCTGCGCTGCGCTGCAGAAACGCGGTCGTCTACGAGCTGAACGAGCTTGAGGTATGCCGCGTGGAACGGCTCGTTGGAATCGGCGAGCTCGAGCTCCTTGATCTTGCGGCTCGATGCCAAAAATGGATGAAGGACGGAGGGGTAGACGAGGTAGAGCGAGATGATGTGGAGAATCTTATCGAGTGCGACACGCGTCTCGCTTTCCTGCGTTGCCCACTGTCCGCAGCGTAAAATCGCGGGTAGGAGCCCGGCCTGTAATGCCATCCGCGCATGGCTGAACCCGTCCTTCGTCGGAATAAATTTCGTGAGGTATTGGAGGCAGCCCAAGATGCATTGCTCCATCTCCGCACCAGCATCGGGCCGCAACGTCACGACAGAAAGAAGACGGGTAACGTCGCGGATGGATTGCTGGGCAAGAAGCGCGTCGGAATAGGGACGTCCGAGAGCGAGCAAGTTGAGCATTTGAACATGAGCATGGGAAAGAGTCGGAGAGTGGATCCGCAGGAGGGTGAGCGCGTTCGTGGCAATTGTAGTACGGTAGCTGTCGGTGGGTCTGTATCGACGAGGGAGTGATTCAGACTCTACACGCTGTGCGTTCAAAAGGCGAAAGAGATAGAGGGGACCGGAGGTGGATTTCGGATCCTGTGCAATAAACGCCGTCAGGGGAAGGGCAGCCGATCCCTCTCGGTCATCCACAGTAAACAACTTGGAGCTCTCTACGAGACTCCAACAGGAAAGCAGGGCGGCAATCGTCATTTCTTTGTTTGGCTCGATCAGCGCGCGATTTCGAAGCTCGGGGATTGTCGCGAGGACGCTGAAAAATTTGACAATGGGGTTGAAAGCGTTGAGCACGAGTTCCGGGGTGCCGCCCACAAAGCTCTCTACCACGATCCACTCGATGTGGGTAAACCATATCCACGTCTGGATGTCTGACCATGCCTGCAGGATGCGGTCGACGACGACGCGATGGAGGTCCGGCTGAGTGAGGTATTCCGCGAAGCAAAGAAGTGCCGCCATGGCGTGGTTATAGCCTAATGTTTTGGCGCAACAAGTAGCATCGGCGGTGGGAATATCAGACCCCTTGAGGTACTGAAGAAGGAATGACACGTCGTCGTCGGTCGCAGGGATGTCAGTTATTTTATCGCCAAAATTCATCAAATCTCTGAGCGTCTTTGAGGAGAGGCGGGAGTCGGGATCCTGCACTTTCAGGATTAGGACGGAAAAAGTGGAGGCGCTGGATAAACTCGCCCTGCAGCTGCAGCCATGATCCTCAGAAGCACAAAACTCATGCTCGTCATGCTCGTTCAGACTCGGAGCGAGTTCTATCATTTCCGTGAATGAACCCGCCTCAGAGGCCAACGGAGGACTTGGATGAAGCCCAGCCACGGTGCGGGAAAGTCGGCGAGAAGAATTGGCAATGTGACCGCGAGCATGGGCTGTTGCCGTCGAACCAGGGACGATGGAACATCTTGAATACACGCGGGGCAGTTTCGAGGGAAGTGCAAGTCGAATCGTCCTGAGCATGGATGTGGACGGAAGGAAGCAGGACGAAGATGACAGGTAAGTAAAAATTCGTGGCGATGCAGTGTAAAATATCCAGTTTCAGTGGGCGTGAAAAACAATCTCTGCGGGGAGTTTTTTCTGTTCTTCAAAGCATGAATGGATTACTTGTATGTACCCATGTCAGGCCTCTGATTCAACACAGTCGAATCTCCCAAATATTAAACCGTGGGAACGTCTCCCAATACGGCGGAACTCGACAACGAAAGTATTTTGTGTCCAGATGTAACCCTATAACCGCAAATCCATCCCGGAAAAAAAAAGAAAATGACGAGCGCTGAGTACTATGAAACTGAAATCCTCTCGATTCGTCGCAGTTGTGCAAGCTGAATTAGTCGCTTGAAATCGCTGGAAAATATTAGACGTCGACGACCAATTGATTTGAGGCGTCTACAACGCACTGGATCATCACGGGCTTGACCAGAACCGCATCCACCCCGGCTTGCCGATAGCTGATTTGGTCTTCCGTCAAGGCGTTGCCTATAATTCGATCAGGAATCGGAAGAAAGATACCGGTGAAGTTGAGACACGTACCGGTGCATCCGACAACAAAGTCGTCCCTGGCATGCGCCCGGATCTCCTTGATAGCTGCTTCGCCCGTCAAGACAGGCATGAAGTTATCGAGGCAGATCAAGTCGTATGTATGTGGCTCCACTGCGAGGACCATATTCACACATTCTTGGCCGTTTTTCGCGGTGTGGACGACGCATCCAAGCTTCTCCAGAAGCCTAATGAACCCATAAGTATGCGGATATTGAGAGGGAAATTCGATACCGACTTGGAAGATAATAAACGAGTCAGCGCGTCGTCGTCCACGACCAGAATTAACAAGGGATTGGTCAAGGGATTGGGGGAGTCGAGTGCTGATGGCGGGGGCGGCAGCGTAAGACTGCTCTCGTAACTGGGTGGAATTGACGGCTCGAAGTTTGGTTCTATGGTGAGCGATGCCAGAACGGTTTCCACCACCACTGGTATGACTGCAATCAGCGGCGCATAATTGAACCCAGCGTCCTTATCCGGTTCGCCGTGGCGTAGAGGGGCCGGCACCGTGAAGTCATTTACATCCCGCGCCGCCGCTATCTCGACAGCGGAGGCGATGGGGTAGCTGTTGAAACGCGGTTAGTTTCATAGAATGAGGTGGTGTCAGCGCAACTGACGAAAGTTCGACCCAGAATTTTGACCCTTCCCCGCGTTGAGAAGTCACGCCCTATAAAGTTGAAATCGGTCATGGTCTTTCGGTTGAGAAAATATATCTACCAGCCGTCCGCCACCGTGTCGCACTATCCCCTTCACTATGGCCAAGCCCAGTCCGGTTCCTGGGGTCGAGCTTAACGTCAGTGCGAAGGAAAGGGTAAAGAGCGGCTCGCCTGATTCGCTCGTTCGGCCTAGAGTAGTCTGCGGTCAAGGGAATCAATGCGAGCCAAGACAGATGGAAAATGAAGGGTTACCTGGGAGAAGGGTTGGAACAGCTTGTCCTCGACGAGGTCAGAACGCTTGATTCCAGGACCAGAGTCGTGTACGATCAAACGCAAATTGAGGCAACGAGTCTTAGTGCCAGTCCGCCCGGAAGTCGGAGGGCAATCTTCGCCGTCGTCGTCATCCGATGACGCGGTGTCATCGAAGTCGATATCTGGCGGCGTCCCCGGTAGCTCGTCCTGGTCCGATATCCCCATAAATTCCGTCGAGATGCGGAGCACGCCACCCTCGGGGGTGAACTTGACCGCGTTGGAGGCTAGGTTCGTGAGTATCTGTTGTAGGCGCAGTTCACTGCCGAGTACCCACAGCCCGCCGGATTCTTCCGCCCCAGGTACCGGGACGGCATCGATCCGCTCGTCCAGCGAGCTGATTAAAACCAATTGCCGTGTCTTCGCGTGGACCTGCACCTGATTGAGGATGGCGCGTACGGCGTGGTGCAAAGGGAATGGCTGGAATGGTACGGTTAGAAGAGAACTGGTACGCAATGGAACATATCTACGCGAGCTATGGTCTCGAAATGACCGGAGTCCATCTCTGGATAGGAAAAGGACGACTCAGTAGACATTGATATCTGAGCTTGAAACAGGACGGACTTTCAAAGTCCAAGACGTCGTTCAAAACCTGGTGATTCAAGTTCAAGGTTAGTAATAATTGCACAGGGAGAGCGGGTTTCGCTTTCCATCCGCATCGATTTCAAGCCCTGCTCCAACGCGTAGATTTCGGATCCATTCACGAACTCCTCCTTCAGCGCGTTACCGGATTGAATAAGCTGGAAGGCCAGCACTGTCCGAATTGTCAGTCATCGCGAATCGCCCAGGATAAGATGTCGTGCGACGACGTACAGGCGGTGTTCAACGGAACGCGAACTTCGTGGAAGATATAATTGGCGAATCTTCTCTTGGTGAACGCCCCCTTCGCTTCAGATGTTTGCGCTCTATGCTTGGCCTCAAACGCCTGCTTCAGTTGGAGCGCAAGGTAGAACAGCTTGCGCCGGTCCTGCGTCCGGTGGTCAGTCTCGGCCATTTCCGGGTTGACGACGACCCACGTTTTCGCTCGTGTACTGCAGTCCTTGCATAAAAATCGAAAACACGACCTAGAATGCGTCAGCCAGGTAAAATGGTACTACACGTAGGGAATACACACAAAGCTCGCGACGTTCCGCGTGTAGAGGCCTTGAATCGGGAGGATCAAGACGACGAGGAGGACGAAACAGATGATCTGCGCGATGAAGTTGTACAAGCGCTTCGAGACAATGAACATCATGAGCGCAGGTAGCCCTGTGATGTAATAACCTAATAATAGTTGTTGGTCGGCGACTAACCACGACGTTCGGGCGACTCACTCGTTGCCAGAGAGTTCTAGGATAAGATTAGCGATACGTATGAACGATGGCTAGTCACTTCCGTACCTTATCGAAGCAGTAATGCTGCGTGAAATGGATACATTCTCTCATTTGTATGACCTCTGCAATGCCGCAGTACCAAACGGCGATGCAGAACCAGACCTGGAAAAAAACCTCGGATCTTCGCGGCATATCAAGGGCAACCATGAATGGCGTGGCCAGGGTGAACAGGGAATACCCGCCCCACTAGAAGGAGCTCAATATTGAAAAATATCAACGCGCGCTGATGACTGACAAAGATGAGCTATAGTACGGTCAGCGATATTGGCGGACGGTGGGCGAACACACTAACTTTTCTGTTGAGGCTAAGTTTCGTGCTTTCGTTGTTGAGGAAGAGATAAAGTCCCCAATTCAAGACGAGGACTTGTGAACAACGTGAGTTTGGAACGGGAAATTTGATACATGCACAACGCACAGAGCGAGGCCCAACTGCCGCAGTTTCAGCGCTACGTAGGGGGCAAGGAGGGTGCGAGAAGCTCACAACGCAAGGCCCTTGCGCGCATGCCATGCTTGCGCCTGATAGTCTTCCTCGTGCTCTGGAAACTTTACGTCGAAGAAAGCGACGACGCGCGGCCAGACCCGGTCTACACATGTAACACGCTGAGCATGGACTACCTGAGCGCCGAGATTCACATACGTTGAAGCCAGGATTTGAATCCCCCATCGTAATAGCCAGGGTCGTCGGCGAGCGCAGAAAACTCCGGTGTGCGTGGACGAAACCCGGTACTGTCGGACCCGCCGCGGGGCGTCGAGTTGGTGTTCATAGTGTCGACCACTACAGCGTCCAAGAACGAGTCGTCCGCGACAATGATCTTGGCCCGAATTTGGGTGCTGGTGCTGCCGCCATCGTTGTCGTCGTCAGCGGTGTCCGGAACCACGAGCTTGAATGTCTCGGAGAGCGACCCATCCGGGGTTGTCGTACATGCCCGCCACAACTGGCGGACACGACCGAAGAACGGGTTTTCGTCGGAGGTCATGGATGGAGTGGAGCGAGGCGCGGTCACTGTGATATCATGTCACTTTTCGTTGATGGCGTGAGATATGAAGCCGAACAATTCAACATTTGTTGGAGGTCAACTCGTCGAAGGTGTCTGGGTAGTTAGTATATTCCACGATTCGCCGGCGTTTTGTATGATCAATAATACCTTGGAATGATGCTGGACTCAGTCGACATCCCATAGAATTCTGTGACTCACAGGTGAGGATCGTTTGTTCGTAAACTCAGATTGTTCACCTGTCGACCACAAGTATAATATAGGCCAAGTTTGGAGTGAGTAGCAGGTCCGGCTGATATGGTTCGCGAGGGCACGGCTGCGGAATCGAGCCGAAAAAAAGCCACGGAGGTGGGAGATGCACGGGCCGAGACTGAACGAGCGCGCCTTTGACCTGATGAAGGCGTAAAGCAATTGCCTTCGACGCCGAATGGAGGTGAGTCTAGCTATAGAGAAGGGGGCGCAGGTTTGCAAAAATAAATTTAATCCGACCGAAGATTTCCGGATAACCCTCATATCCCAGTCAGCTGGAGCACGGTAATGCGATAGGGTTATATATTCACGACAGTGGTGCGATGATCCTAAGGCTTTCGCTCTTTCTCCACTCGAGGATCTGGTGAAAACACGATGGAAACGAATTTAAAGCGAGCGTCGAGCGACCGCCGATGGGGGAAGGGAGTGAGATGGAGCAAGAGCAAGATTTTGAATCCGAGGTAGATGGGCGGAATGGTCGGCGGAGAGGATAAGAGAGAGTGAGAACCAAACAGGACCTATTGAGGGTCAACTCAACCACCTCCTCGGCGCACTCTCCACCATGGTGTCGTTTCTTCCTCAAATTGCTGCCCGGGCGAATCGGGGAGCGTCCGAAGCCTAAACGAGTACACATCCCCAACGGAATCAGTGAGTTTAGACGTTGAATCCTGGAGCGCCCTCGTTGGGTACCTTCTCACAATATGGGTTTCCGTTGGGAGTTTCGGGGTCCGGGAGGCTCCATCCAGATAAAATGCAGCGGGTTTTGCGTCGCTGAGTACGTATACACAGGCCACCCTCTCCCCACACCCACACCCATGCCCGAGTTCGAGCTCAAGGCAGCCAGCGCTCGGGCCTGGATCTTCATGACCATAGTACTCTGGCCCTGCTCGCCCGCCTGATGTCCTCCACTAGGCTACCGCGGGGTCAGATTACTATGGGAATGAAATTCAGGCCCTACCTTACCTGTGCCGCCGGGTCGAGTCTTGCCGCCAGGGACGACGACCTCATTAATGACGACGGACGGGCGGACGTGGACCCACGCAGCTTGCGACTTCGCCCCCTCAGTCGACTTTGCCACTCGGATGGATAGACGTCGCCCAGGGTGTGCTCGTCGTGGTGCGTCGCATCTGCACTCTTCACCGCTACTGATCGAGTCATCTAGCAGAGCGTCGTCGTCTGACATCCCGGGTCGCGTCGCCCTTTCAGTCGAATTTGCGTTGCCCCTCGGATGGATAGATGTCGTCCTGGGTGTGCTCGTCATGGTGTGTCTCCCATCCGTACTCGTTACCGATACTCACCGAGTCGTAGGAGGAGCGTCGTCGCCTGAGCACCGAGGTCGGAGGTGACGCCTTCACTGTCGAGCGCGGTGTCCAGCGATGTGAGTACCATCGTCCCCCGAGCGAGCACCTCGGCTAAGCAGTCATCGTCGCCAGCGAGTCAGCGCCACTATCAATCAGGGCGACCTTCGTCCCGACCAAGCCAGTTAACGAGCACAGGAGTCGTCGTCTCGCAGGTTTGAGTGTTCGCGTTGAGGGGGTATCGGTGCATGCAGCCGCAGCCGTAGACTACTTGCCAGTGTCTGTGTCGTCTTCCGCGATCCAAGCAATACAAGCGCTCTGTAACTTCGATGTCTTTGCCAGAGAGAATCGTGAATGTCCCAGACCCCGCCCCGGACGTCCGTCTGAATCCGAATGCTGAAGATACCCGGCGGAGGGTCTTACAACGGGAGCCCCAGCCTCGCACCCGGGCCAGTCGCCTGGAGGTGCAAACGAGAGTCTAGGTCTTTGCTCGCCAGAATCGATGCTGAGCCGCGGATACAGTCTCAAGCACGCTGAGCCCAAATCTGAATCCAGAGGATATACGGCGGAGGGGTTTACGACGAGGGCCTCAGCTTCGCACAGGCGAGGTCGAGGTTCGCGATGAGTGAGCGGAAGCGCGGCGGCAGGTGGCAAGGCATTTTGTTTGTGTCGGTCAGAACAATCCGGCTTGCCAATTGCTTCCTCGCGGTTACTCTCATCCCACCCTGGCCTCCAGGGCGGCCTGGGCTGCCAATGACCTCCGACTTGAGCTTATCCTGTCTATCTATGGTACTGCAGGCTGCCGCGGCGGCGGGCCTCCTTCTGGTACATCTCGCCTTGTCTGGTCGTCGATGGTTTCCGCGGCGAAAGCAAGTCCTTGCCATACCTTCAAAGGACGGAGCTGGATGGATGACGAGCGACCAGTCTGTTCGCTAGTGTCCTCTCCTGAGCTTATCTATGTATCGCACCACCACGAGGGCCCTCCCCGTCCTGGTACACTCACCTCGTCGCCGAAAGCAAGTCACCATCGCAATACTCTCAAGGGGCAGAACCGGATGGACGGCGTCAAGCTGGTGCTGGCAGCACTGCTGGGGGAGGCAAGCAGCGAGCGGTGCGCTTAGTTCCTTATAATCTCGCTCTTCACTAGCCTGACCTTGACATTTCCGCTTTCCAAGACTTGATCACCTTCACATTCCACACCGGCTAGTTAAGAACGGCGGCCCTCCAACCTCGAGTCAGCCTCGTCGGCCCCAGAACACATGCAGGCTGCTGGTGTACCTTTGGATCATTTATTCCTTCGCCGCCAATTCACCTGGCCTTGGATCCTCGACTCTGCCTCGTTGTCTTCAGGATTCAATCTGGGCGTCGACGGCTTGCGCGACTTATATGCAACGCCAGCAACACCGATCTCGTCTTACTGCCATCTGTATCAAGCGCCCACCCTCGACGTGCCCCAGTTGGGGCTGGTGAATCGATTCCGACCATACTTGCTCATCGGTGCAGATCGGAACCCAATCCACATGCGCGAAGACGGTCATATCTACTGGAGCTCGATAGAATATCCTGGCAATAAATTGGTGACACTACGAAATCGTCGGAAATCTTTCACTTCAGAGAGCGTTCAATATCCCAAGCCATGCATGACCTGAGGATGGTACACCCCTCACTCTCTCTCATCCCCAACCATCTACTGTATGTCGCTGATGATTATTGTGAGACATATCATTGTCTTGATTTTTTTCTTCTCGCGAACAAACTTTTGACTGCACAAATTCCGGGACGTATTGTCACCGGACTGCCAGTGAAAATGGCTTGAAGCTTGCCCTGGCTATCGTCCCTTCACGTCGGAATGCTTGCCTTTTTTACCGCGAGCGTACTTGAGTTTGCACATGTTGAATCCAGTTGGGCTCGCGATATTCCACACGTTGCTTCACTACCTTTGCCTTGGTATGCGGTAGCCTTTTCTTTGAGCCCTTCTATGCTCCTCTGTACGGCGCCTTCCACCGCTCGTTGCCCCTCGATACCGGACCGTGTGCCGGTACTCGCAGAACAACGCCTACTCCAAAGTCCCCTACCTGGGCCCTCCACCTTCGCCTTTCCACGACACACGCGTATACTCCACATACACGACCGTGGCCACCTAGCGCTGCGCCCTCGCCTCGGCATGCGTCTGCCCGCCCGTGTCTATGTCTTCCCCGCCCCGTACATACTCCCTCTTCTTTCCACCTCCACCTCCATCTCATTCCCCCGCGCCCATGCCCTGCCTGTCCTCTCTCCATCCCCACCCCTCGTTCGCCTCCTCCCTTGTGTCCCCGCACCCACGTCGCTCTCACTGGGCCCGTTACACGACCGCGGTGCCTCTGCCCGCACGCAGGGTGACTACCGTGCTACCGGTGCCGAATGCACTCACGTCGGGTGTAGCGTCCCAAGCTACACACCGCGTGCGTCCTCGGCGCGCTTGCCGTCGAACGCGCGCACGCGGCGCGGCCACCGGGGGCGGCGCCGCTGCGGCGCGCGTACATACTGGCGAATGCGTCCGTGATTAGCGTGAGGGGGGGGGGGAGTTGGTGAGTGGGAGGAGGTCTGGGGGAGCGCGGATATTGTGCTGCATGCGACGCAGGCGGGGGTGGGCATGGCGGTGGATATGCGGATGGGGGAGGGGGCGGAGGTGTTTGTGTGGAATGGGGTGAGTCCTTCGTTTCCCTTGTTTTGAGAGTGGGAGAGATGCTAACGATGCGTGCGTACTAGTTCTCGAGCCTGACGAGCAACATCGTCATGCTGCGCCTTGCGCGCGGGCTCGACCCGGAGACTACTCGGTTCCTCATGCGGATTGGAGAGGGGGCGGAGGTGTTTTCTGGGAATGGGTGAGTCGTGCTTTTTTCCCCCTTGATTTCGTTCTTTCGTTCGCGCTTTCTTTTGCGCTTTCGTTCTTTCTTTCGTTTGAGCACGCGGCGGCGCAGGCCCCGATGGTGCGCGCGCGCCCAGTCTTCGCCGGGTGGCAGCGGCACCTTCCCCCTCATTCCCGCGCCTCGTTCTCCCGTACCACCTCCCCCATACCATTACCGTCTCCGTCACCGTCTCCGTCTCCGTCTCCATCCCCACCTCCGTATCTCCCCGCCCCCGCATACGTCGTTCGTCCCCGCGCTCTACCGTCCCCACCCTCTACCGTACACTACTTACCGCACACGTCGAGTCGCTCCCGCGCAGAAACTATGTCTGTAGTTATATTATATAAATCCATTTTTGTTTGCCACAACAAACCAATCCTCCGCGCTGTGGGATCGTCGACGTCGTTAGCGTGGGCCTCGGATCGGAAGGAAGGAGATCGGGGGAGAGAGAGAGAATGGACGTACGTACTACAGGAGCGCGCGGTCATCAGACTCCTTGCGCGCTTCCCATTCCCTCATCTCGTTTCGCGGCGACGACGCAACGCTCTCCCTCGATGCGTCACGGTTCGCCTCCTTTCCTCCCCTTCCCTTCGCCTGCCCCATTTCATTTCCACGCGCCCACCCCCGCCCCGCTCGCGAGTGCAGCACGACGAGGTGCGTACAACAACAAGTCTCGGCGCGGACTCGACTCGTCTGCGGGTGCGTGTCCCGCCCTGCGTGGGATCCTGGTAGCGAGAATCTGCCGTAGAAAACGAAACTGAGGAGAAGGAGGAGGATAAGTGCTACTCACAATGTAGCAGGATTAAAAGTTCATCAGCAAAATGTTTTTGTGTTGGCAGAGCTGGCGCCGGGCCCACCAACGCTGCCATCGAGTCAGAACGGGACTTGGCGCCAACCCGAGCATAAAAAGATAGCCGGCGCCAGAATCCATTCTGCCGCCAGAATGTATGTTCTGACAGGTGGTTCGGCGAACAGCGTTCCCAATATCCACATTCACAGCTCACTGAACAAAGAACGGGAAGGCATATATTCATTGCAGTTAAAGGAATACATTGTATACGACATCGAAGGGGACTTCAAAACGGATGACGATGGGGCGGATGGAAACACGGACGACGATGGGGCAGATGGGGACACGCACCAGTCCGAGTACTTGGATGAATGACATGCTCATTCATCTGCACGCCACCAGGATTAGTGCATGCGTGATGGGGATGTCGGGGGAAGGGGAGGACGAACGATCGCATAAGCACTGCGTGAATCATCAGAACATGTCGTAGCGCAGGAAAGTGACGACACACCGTGAAGACCCGAGTCTACCCAACGAAATCAAATCAACGAGAGCCGGGGGGACAGTGGAGGGATTGAAGAGCCCGCTTGCCAGCGCTCGCAAGGGCATTTCAAGGTTTTGACGGGTTTGAGATGGCGACATTGGCTTGAGTGGACTTGGAGCGGCGCGGCGCCGCAGGGCTTGTACTGGGGAGAGTTGCAGGGAGGGAAATTGAAGGTGAGTTGAAGTCCTGAGGGCTTGAAGGGACTTGGAGGGAAGCAGGGCTTGAAGTTGGTGCTTGAAGACTTGCGCGGTATTGATCCTGGTCGGGTTCATTCAGGCTTCACAGCGAGGAAGAGCATCGAGGAATGCATGTGGGAAGCTTCTGGCCGTGTTTCAGGTGGATTTGGCCGGGAGGGGACGGGGGGAATGAAGGGAGTCGAAGGGGGGAGATGGTGGGAGGAGCGAAGAAATGCATCAACCAACCGTCACAACACGTGTCGCATCTTTGATGCGCACGGACCACCATCGGAGTTTAAAATACTTGAGGAGATTCTCGTCTTTCCCGCCAATCCCGGTTCCTCCGCTGCGACTCCTAAGGTATTTGCTGATGTTCTGTGGATCTGCTGAAGTGTTTCCTATGTATCCCATTTAGCTGCGGCACCCCGAGTCTTTTGTCGACGAAAATGTTAATTCTGGCAGATCATCAAATTCTGGCACGAGCTGGCACAAAAAGCTGCCAGTTGTGCCAGGTGTGCCAGGTGTGCCAAGTGCAGCCAGTAGGAAAACATTTTCCTGATGTTGTGTTTGCTCACCTCGAAGAATGAATACACTCACTCCAGCGCGGACTCAGGTGTTTTTGCTCGGATGTGTTTGAACTTTCGAGGCGGCGAGTGCAACGCGGCGAGGCGAGGCGCGAACTGGGTTGAACGAGAACGAGCGTACTGTGAGTAACTGTATGTGGAATAGGATGGAAGGATCGACAGTCACACTGACCTTCACAAAATTGTGTACTTGTGTCCGCGTTGTTGGCTGGATACTCGTAAGTAGTAGCTGTGGAACTGCTTGTCAGGTGGATGCAGAAGCAGAGAATTGCAGTTGGAAAGCAAGCTCACCTGAACAGCCGGTGGAGACTAACACTACAACAGCAGGGGTGAGCGCTCGTTGCCATATACATATATGTACCAGAATTGCATTCGCTCACCTTGAGGAAGAATACACTCGAGCTCGGGCGTGTTTGACTCGAGTTCGGCGCGACGCGGCGAGGCGCGAGCTCGAAACAAGCGTACTACTGTGAGTATGTGGAATAGGATGGAATCGGATCGGCGCTGACCTTCACCAAATTGTGCAATTGAGTCCGCGTCGTTGGCTGGATACTCGTAGTAGCTGTTGAATTGCTAGTTAGGTGAATGCAGGAGATTGCAGTCGAAAATCAAACTCACCTGAATCAAGTCCGAGCAAGTAATTTTGAATCAAGGCTTCAAGCTCGACGTCGAGTCCCAGGTCTATTTGAATTGTTAGATGGTTGGTTTGAGAGTATATGTATTGAGTTCAACGAGCCCGAACTCGCGACGAGTTGAGAGAGTTTGTTTGAAGGTCCAGATGGACAGAAACCTGTTGGAAGAAAGGACGGCTCAGCGATGAATGACATGAGCGAGTATGAAGTGAAGGAAGAGGGCCGCTGGGACGATAGCGCTCCGTTCGACGCGTCGGCGAGAAGGAATGAAGGGATTCAAATGAACTCAAACTTACCTTGATTATTATCGAGACGTTGAATAATGAAGTTGAAACTAAGTGCAAGTTCCTACGGTCTGTGAACGGAATCAGCACAATGCTTCAACGAATATGAGTACCAGAACGAAGGGTCGAAACGAAGCGCGAGTGAATGGTGGATACATGGAAGGTTAGGGTGAAGGGAGGAGAATTCAACTCGATGCCATTCAAGTGCGACAATTACACACAAGGGGAGATAGATACAACAAGTGCGAATGAATGATAATTTCCAAGTACATACCTCCGAGTGATCCTCAAGACGACGTGGAACCTCCTGGACTTGAAGCCGAGGGCACAGAAGATTGACTGAAAGACAGGTTAACATCGCTGTGAAAGAGTATGCATGTGGGATTACTGACCCAACGAAGTTCAGTTCGATTTGGACGTGATTCCAAGTCCATCGAAGCTAAAGGTTCATTCAATACGAGGATGAGGAATAAAATGCCGCGCACCTTGTTTCCTTCGAACCAAGCGGAGACTCGACGATAGCCCCTACCTCCCGCGGTCAGTTGAACGGTCAAGACAAAAAACTAAACTATGCCGATTGAGCCAAGCGGCAAAGTACCTGGGGACGTACCTGGCTGGAATTACACAAGTATAGCTTCAGCCTCGCGCGCGGCGTTGAGGGAGGTATACGAGATCCTAACACCTTGAACGAAGGTAAGTCCGATAGATGTACTCAAAAAATGGCGGACATACCTGCATTCCGACAGGCATAGATCCAATCTCGCGGCGTTGAGGGAGTCAGTTCGCAAGCCGGGATCCTGGAAGAAATTGAACCTCAGCGAGATCAAGGTTGAATGAAACGAAGAGGACTCACCGACCGAGACGTTGTTGAAGGGTTCAACTCGGGCAAGAGTTCGAGCAGCAGGTGGCGATAATTTCGGCTTGATGTTGAGCAGTTCAGTCAGACAGCGTTCCGGCGTTTGAGGCACATCTTGGCAATCGAGGGTGAAACGAGGTCAAGTTGAACTGTTAAATCACGGTCAGTGAAAGCCAAGGTGAGTGCGATATATACACACGCGCACCTCGGGTCAAACGAGCGTAATTTCGTGCTCTGGTGACCTTCAAGTTTGAGACGAGGTGTAGACTCTGGGCTTGAGGCGCGAGCTTAAGGTACATATGTACTTTGAGCGAAGGAGGGTGAGTTCGGTTTGATAAAGAAATCAAGGGAAACGTACCTCACACAACAGTAGATTCAGTATCCCGAGCGTTGAGGCCTCAGTAGAACTGCGAAAGAATCAGTACTCTGCGCCTCAACCTGTGTACGCACCACTAACTGGTCGATGTTTGAGTTGAACCCCAAAGTTCAACGGGTTGAACGACACCTAGTAAGTCAAGGTTGAACTGTTAGCGTCCAAGCAGTGTAAAAAGTGAAGGCAAGCAACGCACCCGAGGCCAATCGGCCAAGATCCGCCATTACAACGACGCACGAAGCCTGCGTTGCCCGTCGAGCTCAGCAAACGAGCGAAGGTTGAAATTGAGAAGGACGGACAAGAAATCTGGAAGCAAAGGGTAGCTGGGCAAGATTCAACCAGAATTGAACGTTACTGACCTTCCTCGACGCAATCTGGCGCAAGTACGGTCAATCCAGGTCCGCGAACGAATTCTGGTCAAGCCAGAATTTGCCAACGCAGGCAAACTCGACTGCACGGTGATTCGGTGCAGCGCAAAGGTTGCATGGGATACAAACGAATTGTATTGAAGATCTGCGAGGAAATCAGAAGTCAGTTAGGATGAGAGAGTCCAAAAAATCGAAGGACGCACAAGCGGAGTAAGTACACGGAGTACGCTATGCACAGCGGTCAGTGAGGCTAGCGCACGAAAGGAAAAGTCAGCATTGAGGACGACGACGAAGCAACTGTTAACACAGACCTTCACAGTCCCGCGCAGCTGAATTTCGACGATGGTTCCCGCAGCAAGTCTACCTGTACGCTGGGTTTGAACCGCAAACTTGAGGGCCGTTGATTCGCTATGACCAAGGTTGAACCAGACATCAGTTACGCCAATTCACGCCGATAATATAGCACACCTTGAATCCAACACAGTCCCCGTACCGAGCCAATTGATAATAGGTCCCACACAACTTGAGGTAACTTGTAAGTATTTGAAGCCGGTTGAGAAGGTCTGTGGATGAAAGCAAGCATTAGTCTCGAACAAAACGATAACAAAAGACACTTGAACGCACCTTGAAGCCGAATACACCTCGACAGGGCCAAGGCCTCACAACAACGTGATTTTTGCCAATATTCCCGCAGAGAAGGTCGACTGAGGTGCGACGAATCTTAGTGGGCCAAAGATCGGGGTAAGGATGAACTCACCTAGTTCCTCGAGAGTTCGATGATAGTTCTTGAAGGTTCGAGGCCGACCAAGAAGCAGCTGCGAACGAAACCCATGTGAGCGAGGATAATAGCAGCAGTGTGTAGGTTGACGCACCTTGAACCCCCAAGTCAAACTCCCCCCAGTTCCGTCTAGCCCAACGAGCCAGTCTCGACGATGGTCCCCACAGAGAACGACAATCTGAGGAAACAACCCCAAAGTCAGTAACGCAGACACAAAGTGTAGAATACACGGTACCGCAAGGTGAACTTCGATATCCCAGCCCCCCATCCAATCCCGCGCATCGACTGCGCGCAGTCGGTCAATCAGACTATGATGTGACGATGGGTATTCGGCGTTGAGGCGCTATAACAGTTATAAAGGGTCAGTCAAGCTTCCAAAGATACACCAAATAGATTGAGACGCACACCATAGTGTGAACCCAGTCCAATTGGACGACATCCAGAGTATTTTGAAGGTTGGTGGAGGGTCTGAGGTCAATGCGGGAACGCTTTGATGTAGGGCCGGGTGAGAACGAGCCCAAATAACGGCCAGCACCAACTGGATCCAAGCAAGCGCCAATCCGCGTTGAAAAGGTTTGGATCCTAAAGAAAATGTTAGTTATGCACGGATATTGAACCAATGAGGCGTACATACGGAGGTTGAGACCATTTAGGGAGTCAAATACGATTCAGGACTGGAGGAAGGGCGCCATAAGTGTTGCTGGGATGGTTATTGAAGTTGGACGAGGGCCGCGGAAACTGAAGTGTTGCGGCTGTTGGATTGAAACTAGCCAGTGAGTAGTTTGAAGCAAAACATCGGCCACTGGAAGAAGAGAATGTTAGAATACACCACAAAATGAATAGTTAGCTCGAGATTCACGTAGCGAGCTCCAGAATTGCGCAGTGAGATTGGGTGGAATGGCCAAGGGATGGCGGTGTCCCAAGGGCTTCAGAAGCAACTAGAAGAGGTCTAGTAAGTATTTTTCGAATGAAAAGAGTGGGAAAGAGCCATGCCCGTGGTGGAATGGCTGTTCGCGAACGAGCTGGTGGTAGTTGATATCAACCAGCCTTAGCCGAGAGGCGTGGGAATCGATGCCGAGTGCGTCCGAGTTGCGTCGGTCAACGAGAAACTCGGCGTCGAGGGTGAACGGCGAGCGCAATGGAGGCGGGATGTGGGGGAAACAGTCTGCCGCCACGATTCCGGGAGATCCGAGACGCAGCAGGAGGGGGAGGGCGAGTCAACCAGGAAGTGGGTGGAAGTGGGCGGTTGACTGAGGAATTCAGAGAGAGGCGGCGCATACTTATACCTTTGGCGGCGGCCTGGTATCGTACGATTATAAACCAGCAAGATATGAATCGCGGAAGATGTGGGGCGCGGCTGTACGGTACCCAGCACCCCAAAATAGACTTGCTGAGGTTTTTTGCGGAAACTCCGTGCTGGAATAACGCGCGGGGGAAGAGAAAGCTGGGGGAAAAGATTGGACCATTTCATTCCTTGAGTTTACGCGCGTACATTCCGCGCATACCCCATACCTGTAGAGACAAGTGCACAAAGTGTTTTCTGAACCTCCGAGCCCTGGTGCTCCCCAAAGATTCGCGGGCAGCGGTTTGGGGGCTGGGCACGTCAGGCGTGTGACCAACATCAATTTCCGACGTGGCGACACTCCGACGTCCCCGTCGAAACCCGCGAAAACGCGGAATATGCATTTCACCATTTCGGTTCCTAGGCCTCTCCGCGCGCTCCCCGGGGCCCAGACTACATCGGCGGAGATTCCAATCATGCTCCGACGTCACTCGGCGTTGGAAGTGGCGCACCTGAGAGTTCAGTAAGTATCCTATGGTAAATTCGGTGTTTAATCGTAATGTTGAATACTGCACCTTGAGACGCGGCAGCGGGCTAGCTCTTGAGCACAGACGCGTCGTCTCGCAAGTAAGTACGTAATTAGCATTTACCTCAATTTTTTTGGCCGAGGTTGAGTTGAACCAAAAACTCGAGACCACCTTCCTTTTTGGTCAGAGGCGTTGAGTCCGGATTGGGAAACGCCGCCGCGAATCACGATTTTTTTTTGGTGTGCCCCGCCAAAAATTTGGACCACTGACCACCAAAATAACGCGTAAATGGACGCGCCGCGTGGGGTTTATTCCGTTCCTGACGGTGGGAAACGAACCAAAAAAAACTCAACCAACGACGAAAAAAATAATCACCTCGAGCGCACTCGAACTCAGGTCTTCTGGAAAAGCGTTGAGAATGGGCCCTATAGCGTACTACCACTCTCCCATTCCACCGATGACTGAAGCCCCACACGGGGCTACTTGACACGCAGTCAGGCCCGTTCAGCGTAAATCTGCTTGTCAAATTTCCGGATGAATTCCGCCTCCGACGCGTTTCGTGCGTGTAGTCCGCTCCTCCGACGGCCTTGGCAGCCCGCGTTGCTCACTCAGCGCCTTCATAGCCGGAGGCGATATCGTATGTCGCCTGGAACATATTTTTGTACATTTGATCTCGATCACGAAACTTACGTGTCGCGGCTTTCAGGGTCAGCGCTCTTTGTTCTGCACCCTCATCCTCCCCATTTCCCCTTCTCAGAAACGACCCTCCCGGTAGGCCTCTAAACATCCACTCTTGAGTGGGTTTCTAATCTGTCTTTCACAATGGTTGGATCAAGCTCACACCGCGAATCCTTGGGGGAATATTATACGTGTCGACGGCCCACGAGTGCTTCTCCAGTGTGTACTCGCTTTCTGCTCTCTTCGCATTTTGACTGAGTCTTTCCAGTCTCTTTTCAAATATTTTTGGCCGCCAGCAGGCACGTTCCACCCCTCGACGCGCAAAGCTCCATCGTCGATCCTTGAGCACGCCCACAACCCTCAGAAGAGCCGCGCAGCGGCGCCGACTTCCTTGCCAACACACACCATCATCTTTCGCGTCGCCGTGAACATCGAATACTATGTGTATCGACGTCCCGCGACCGCGCTTTCGGTACACATTTCATCTCAGACTCAAACTGCTCCTGATCTCTTTTTTCAGTCCACCTCCTCAACTTTCTCAAAATATTTTGGCCGCCGGCAGGCATGCCCCCGCCTCGACGTGCAAAGCTCCATGGGCGACCTTCGCCGACTTCCCTGCACACACACACCATCATCTTCCGCGTCGGTGTGAACGTCGATTACTATATGTATCGACGTCCCGCGACCGTGTTTTCGGTGCGCATTCCATCTTACACTTAAATCCCTCCTGATGCTCTTTTTCCGGTCCACCTGCTCAGCTTTTTTGAGATGTTTTGGCCGCCGGCAGGCACGCCCCGCTTCGAGGCGCAAAACTTCGGCCTCAATGGAGACTTCTTGAACTCCGCAAGCGCCGCGCAGCGGCGCTGACCACGTCGAATACCATATGTATCGACGTCCGCCGAGCGGGGGTTTGGTACGTCCTCACTTTTGCTCAGTCTTCGGTTGGAAAAGATTGCACGTTGGGTATGGCCTCGATTTCGTCCCTTCACCACTTTCCCAGCGGTGCCGACGTCGAATACTATATGTATTGACGTCCGCCGAGCAGGGTTCTGGTATGTTCTTAGTAAGTAGCTAGCTTCCCAGTTGAACCTTCAAAAATGTATTTTACGCGCTGCACATCCCCGATCCACCCCAGCTCCGCATCTTACTTACCCCTGCCCCGGCGGAGATGCTCCCTCAGATCTGAGGTGATGTTGAAATCCAATCCGGGGGAAGTTGTACCCGTCGCGTCGCGGATCCATGTCAATGCCGTGTTCAGACGTCGCGTCGCGGCGCGTCGTTCGCGCGACAATTCTGCAAGTTTGCGCCGCGCTATGCTGCGCACGCCTTCTCATTCCTTGGCTCCAAGGCACGCGTGCGCACGGCTTGACTGAGTTCAAAACCTGTTACTCAAAAATTTCCTTGGTTGCGTCACGCAAACTTCACGCGGGATCATTGCGCGTAAAGGATGAAACTATTTGGTGCGTTGTATTACCACTGGCCCACGGACGCGGTACTGAGCTGGGATACGGAAAGCGCGGGGAAGGAACAGGATCGACGCGTCGGTGTACTGCGCACTAAACTAAACCAAACTCTGTTCCAAGTTGGATTTGTCTCGTCCACAGAGTGTTGTGCCCTTTATGCAGCGCCCCGCCTCTCGAGTACCCGGGCCCCACGTCGGTGTCCGCGCCCGCGCCTTCACGTGTGTATTTGAAACAGAAAATCCAATCAAGAGTTTGCGTAATTTTACGCACGTTACAGTCGGTCCAGGCGACGGCTTCCTCCGGAGGGATGGGAATACGTCTTTGGGAGTGTGTGCTCAAAGTCTCAAAGCGCGTTCAGGTCAGTTGTACATTGGGTGTATACCTCTCGATATAATGGGTTTCAACCAAGGGCTAATTCCTCAACGTTGAGCGGGAAGGAGCATGTCGCGTACCTGCATCGTACGTATATCATGTACATCAGCTCCGCGCGCGTATGTATTTTTTCCCTGAATTGATTTCGCCGCGCGCGAACAGCAACAACGAAATTGACGTGCAACCAAATAAACAAGGCTCTTGACCTCTTACCACCGCCATCCCCCGGCTTGTAGTCCCTCTCTCTCCACTGCTCGCCTCTTCCCTCAACCACCACATGGACCTGAAACCATGACTCTATTCCCTGTATGTTCATTCCTTCCTCGTTCGAGTTAGTGTTTGGGTCACTGACCGCCGTCCGCTCGTAGGCTATCTTCGCGTGCACTTACCTGAATCGTGCAATAGCGGGTCTACCAGGCGAGTCCCAAACTTCTCTCCGCCGTGTTTTGATTCTGACTCTGTGTGTTTTCCAGGATCCACACTGCTGCGAACCATGACTTGCTGACTCTGTACTTTTTAGCCTTCCTGACTTCAACCACGCACCACCCCACCCCACCCCGTTTTCCACCCTTCCAGACTTGAACCACACCTCACCCATATCCCTGTCATTTTCTCTTTCACACCAGCCCACGCACCCTGGAAGCTAATCCCGTACGCCCAACCTTCGGGAACGCCGAGAGTATCGCCAAATTCTGACCCAAAAAACTGTAAAACTTACGGATTCTGAAACACGAAGCCTTTGCCGGGATATAAGGAGCAGCCTCCTTGATGCGCTGTCTTGCTGGGGTTAAGTACGGGCGGCGGAGGTGGATAGTTTCGTGTAGTCGAACCGTGAGAATAAATCAATGATTCGGCAACTCGGCCACCCTCTTCTCGTTCTTCCTGCTGAGACTTTGAAGAGGACGCGTTCAGAATAGATGTCGGTCAAAACAATCCGAATGGAGGTGAGTCTAGAGAAGGGGGCGCAGGTTTGCAAAAACAAATTTAATCCGACCGAAGATTTCCGGATAACCCTCATATCCAAATCAGCTGGAGCACGGTAATGCGATAGGGTTATATATTCACGACAGTGGTGCCACGATCCCGAGGCTTTCGCTCCTTCTCCGAGTCCACTCGAGGATCTGGTGAAAACACGACGGAAACAATTTAATGCGAGCGTCAAGCGACCGCCGATGGGGGAAGGGAATGAAGTGGAGCAAGAGCAAGATTTCGAATCCCAGGCAGATGGGCGGAATGGTCGGCGGAGAGGACAAGAGAGAGTGAGAACCAAACAGGACCTATTGAGGGTCAACTCAACCACCTCCTCGGCGCACTCTCCACCATGGTGTCGTTTCTTCCTCAAATTGCTGCCCGGGCGAGTCGGGGAGCGTCCGAAGCCTAAACGAGTACACATCCCCAACGGAATCAGTGAGTTTAGACGTTGAATCCTGGAGCGCCCTCGTTGGGTACCTTCTCACAATATGGGTTTCCGTTGGGAGTTTCGGGGTCCGGGAGGCTCCATCCAGATAAAAGGCAGCGGGTTTTGCGTCGCTGAGTACGTATACACAGGCCACCCTCTCCCCACACCCACACCCATGCCCGAGTTCGAGCTCAAGGCAGCCAGCGCTCGGGCCTGGATCTTCATGACCATGGTACTCTGGCCCTGCTCGCCCGCCTGATGTCCTCCACCAGGCTACCGCGGGGTCAGATTACTATGGGAATGAAATTCAGGCCCTACCTTACCTGTGCCGCCGGGTCGAGTCTTGCCGCCAGGGACGACGACCTCATTAATGACGACGGACGGGCGGACTTGGACCCACGCAGCCTGCGAGTTCGCCCCTTCAGTCGACCTTGCCACTCGGATGGATAGACGTCGCCCAGGGTGTGCTCGTCGTGGTGCGTCGCATCTGCACTCTTCACCGCTACTGATCGAGTCATCTAGAAGGGCGTCGTCGTCTGACATCCCGGGTCGCGTCGCCCTTTCAGTCGAATTTGCGTTGCCCCTCGGATGGATAGATGTCGTCCTGGGTGTGCTCGTCATGGTGTGTCTCCCATCCGTACTCGTTACCGATACTCACCGAGTCGTAGGAGGAGCGTCGTCGCCTGAGCACCGAGGTCGGAGGTGACGCCTTCACTGTCGAGCGCGGTGTCCAGCGAGGTGAGTACCATCGTCCCCCGAGCGAGCACCTCGGCTAAGCAGTCATCGTCGCCAGCGAGTCAGCGCCACTATCAATCAGGGCGACCTTCGTCCCGAGTCCCGACCAAGCCAGTTAACGAGCACAGGAGTCGTCGTCTCGCAGGTTTGAGTGTTCGCGTTGAGGGGGTATCGGTGCATGCAGCTGCAGCCGTAGACTACTTGCCAGTGTCTGTGTCGTCTTCCGCGATCCAAGCAATAATACAAGCGTGCTGTGACTTCGGAGTCTTTGCCAGAATCGTGAATGTTACAAGCCAGACCCCGCCCCGGACGTCCGTCTGAATCCGAATGCTGAAGATACCCGGCGGAGGGTCTTACAACGGGAGCCCCAGCCTCGCACCCCGGCCCTGAGTTGGGTGGAGGTGCAAAAAACCAGAGTCTAGGTCTTCGCTCGCCAGAATCGATGCTGAGCCGCGGATACAGTCTCAAGCACGCTGAGCCCAAATCTGAATCCAGAGGATGTACGGCGGAGGGGTTTACGACTGGGGGATTAGCTTCGCACGGGCCAGGTCGAGGTTCGTAATGAGTGAGCGGCAGGTGGCAAGGCTTTTGTTTGTGTCGGTCAAACAACTCTGCTTGCCAGCTCCTTCCTCGCGGGCTCATCCCATCCTAGCCTCTAGGGCAGCCAGGGCTGCCAATGACCTCTCTTGGGCGGGTCTATCTATGATAATACAGGCCGCTGCGGCGGCTGAGGGCCTCCTTCTGGTACATCTCGCCTTGCATCTCCGAGCCCCATCGCCAATGGGTTTCGCGGCGAAAGTAAGTGCTTGCCATACCTTCAAAGGACAGAGCTGGATGGATGACGAGCGGCCAGTCTGTCCGCCAGTGTCCTCTCCTGAGCCTATCTGTGTATCGCACTACGACGAGCCCTTCCCGTCCTGGTACACTCACCTCGTCGCCGAAAGCAAGTCGGCATCGCCATGCTCTCAAGGAGCAGAACCGGATGGATGGCTTCAAGCTGGCTCTGGCAGCACTGCTGGGGGAGGCAAGCAGCGAGTGGTGCGCTTGGTTCCTCATGATCTCGCTCTTCACTAGCCTGATATTGACATTTCCTCCAAGCCTTTGTCTTTACATTCTACAAGGGCCGGCCAAGAACGACGGCCCTGCGACCTCGAGTCCGCCAGCGTCCTCTCCTGAGCCTATCTATGTATCGCACCGCGACGAGGGCCCTTCCCGTCCTGGTACACTCACCTCGTCGCCGAAAGCAAGTCACCATCGCAATACTCTCAAGGGGCAGAACCGGATGGACGGCGTCAAGCTGGTGCTGGCAGCACTGCTGGGGGAGGCAAACAGCGAGCGGTGCGCTTAGTTCCTTATAATCTCGCTCTTCACTAGCCTGATATTGACATGTCCTCCAAGACTTGGTCTTTACATCCTACAAGGGCCGGCCAAGAACGATTGCCCGACCGCCCTCCGATCCCGAGCCAGCCTCGTAGACGACCCAAGAAAAAGCGCGGACTGCTGGTGTAGCTTTGGATCATCTATTCCTTCGCTTTCGATCCACCCGGCTTTGGATCCTCGGCTCTGGCTCGTGGATTCTATCTACGGCGTTGGCGATTTGCGCGACTTGGATGCAGTGCCAGCAACACCGATCTCGTCTTACTGCCATCTGTATCAAGCGCCCACCCTCGACATGCCCCAGTTGGGGCTGGTGAATCGATTCCGACCACACATCGCTCATCGGTGCAGATCGGAACCCAATCCACATGCGCGAAGACGGTCATATCTACTGGAGCTCGGTAGAATATCCTGGCAATAAATTGGTGACACTACGAAGTCGCCGGAAATCTCTCACTTCAGAGAGCGTTAAAACCCCAAGCTATACATACACATACCTGAGGATGGTACACCCCTCACTCTCTCTCATCCCCAACCATCTACTGTATGTCGCTGATGATTATTGTGAGACATATCATTGTCTTGATTTTTTTCTTCTCGCGAACAAACTTTTGACTGCACAAATTCCGGGACGTATTGTCACCGGACTGCCGGTGAAAATGGCTTGAAGCTTGCCCTGGCTATCGTCCCTTCACCTCGGAATGCTTGCCTTTTTTACCGGATTTGGACGCGAGCGTACTTGAGTTTGTACATGTTGAATCCAGTTGGGCTCGCCATATTCCACACGTTGCTTCACTACCTTTGCCTTGGTATGCGGTAGCCTTTTCTTTGAGCCCTTCTATGCTCCTCTGTACGGCGCCTTCCAGTCTAGATGACCGCTCGCCGCCCTCCCTTGACGCAGAAACTTCGCCCTTCCTCCCAGATCTACGTCGGCGCCGATTCGTCCTACTCCAGCTTTCTCTCCAGTCCCCCCGACCTCCCAGACCTCCCAGAGCCTCCTAGCCCCGGCTCAAGCGCTAGTACGAGCACATCTGGCCTGCCCTCGCCTCCTGCGACCAACTCGACTGGAAGCGGCAGCACAGGCGACCCCGGAAGCATTGCCGTACGCGGCGGACTGAAGATGCTCAATGGCTCCAATATCAAGACCTTCCACGCCGCTTTTCACTCGGCAGCTGATCCAGACGACGACCAGGACGACTATGACGACAACGACGACGACGGTGAGGATAATACCGCCCGCCTCGACCACCAGCGCAGACACAGCGCAAGCGAGAATGTATTGGCTCTCCAGCGCGTAAAGAGCCTCACCCAACGAAACAAAATGGTGCGTACACCACATTTCTCCTCGTTTGAATCGTTTCTGACCGTGCTCGGCTCCTTTTTTCTTTCTTTCATATACCCATCTGTGGCGCTTTGTTCGCTTGACCCGACCTCAAACACCCGCCCGCGGTGCTGCACTGACGTCTGGGCGCATATACCCACCTTCTGGCTTGGTGTGCCACTCGTCGTGTCGTTACCGCCCTCTTTGGTATCCTCGATGCGCTTCTGGCCTACTTTCTCTCCGATCCGATGCTTTCCCCGGCTATACCCCATCCACACCCTCGCCATGACCCTTCCTTTACCTCGGGTGACTCGTTTTTCGCCCACTGACGTCCTTCGGACGACCTTCCGCCGGCCATCCACTCCGGATACGCGGGCTTTCACCATCTCGCCTGCCCTCATCAACCTTTTTCACTTTCCGTGACTCCCCCATCCGGATACTTTTACCTTCTTGCGCACATCCCGCCCTCGACCCACAGGCACTCGACAAACTCTCCTCTTTTTCCCGCCTTAGCTCCCCATCGCCTAGTACCCGGCCGGCCAGCACCAGTCGCTCCCCCCATCCCCCCGCACCCCCCTCTATCCTCGCCTCGTCGTCCACATCCGGCTCCACCTCCCACAACTCCAACTCCAACTCCTCCTCCTCGCATTCCAGCAGCCGGCCCTCCATCCGCCGCGCGCGCACGCAGGACCACCAGTCCGGGTCCGAGACGGAGCGCGACGAAGTCCCTACCCGCTCCCCCGGGCGCCCGACGACGCCCTTACCCCGCCAGCGCCTCGTCTCCGCGCCGGCCTCGCCCCAGAAGCACCTGACTGCCGCCTCGTCTTCCTCAGGCTCCAACTCCAGCACGCGCTCCCCGCGCCGAAACCGCGTGTCAAATCTGTCGTTCAGCAGCCGCGCGGCGGCGGACGACGCCGACGGGGGCCCGAGCTCGCCGGAGGATATTACGCGTGCGGCGTTGGCTGCGGTGGCTTCTGCACGCCGGAGCCCGTCGGGGAACACGGGAACGGCGCGATACACTGGGGCGCGCATGAGTCCGACTTCGACGACTGGCTCGGGGAAGCGGCGGCAGCCTTTACCCAGAGAATGGGGAGCTGGCAGCAGTAACGGCAGGGTAAGCGGTCTCTTTCCTTGTCTTTTGTAATAATCCTCATTATTGGTGGCAGTTCTCTGCGGAGCCCCCAACATCGCCCCCGCAACACCAGGTGTCGCCGAACAAGCGCCATTCACTCGCAGGCTCCTCGGCCTCGGGCGCGTCGTCCTCAGCGTCCATGTCCTATCGGGGCCACGCGCACTCCAACTCCACCTCGTCGACCTCGACGATCGGGTCGACGGCGCAGGGGCGGGAGCGCGCCTCGACGGTGCGGGACCTGGCGCGGAAGCACCAGGCGCGGTGGCTCTCGGAGGACCTCGGGAGCAACCACGGCGGGGGTAGTAGCAGTAGCGGCATAAACGGCGTGGAGGAGCGGGAGCGTCGGCAGAGTCTGCGCGCGGGGAGTGCGGAGAGCGCGTTGGGTGCCGGGCGGAGTCTGGTTGGGGAGGGGCTGCGTGCGGCGGGGCTTGCGGTGCGTGGGGGCGGCGGGGACGTCTTCTCGCCGCCGCCGCCGCCAGAGCGCGAGCGGACGCCGGCGCGGGTGGAGTGGGCGGAGGGCACGCGTAGTCGGAGTCAGAGTCGATTGGGGGGCGGGCGCGCGGCGACGTCGATGGCGGATTACGCGGCACCGCGGAGGGAGGACATGTATGCGTATGATACGCGGGATCGGGACGGCGACGACAGGGATGACGGGGAGCCCCGGACGGCGCCGCCGTTGAGGACCTATCGTAGTAGTGCGTACATTCTCGACGCGGGGTCGGGGTCGGGTGCGCGCGCGGGGAGCGCGCTGGGGCGGTACCGTGGCGTCTCTGTGGAGCGGGAGCGTGATGCAGAGCGCGCGTATGCGCCGAGTCCGAGTCCGAATCCGTTTGGGAGCGTGCAACGGCGGCATGGGAGTGGTGGGGGCGGGGGCAGCGGGCAGCAGGAGCACACGAAGCTGATGGGCGACAGTCTGGCGATGTTCGAGGGGCACCTTGCGCGGGTGGCGGGGGATCGGGATCGGAGTCCCACGGAGCTTGCGAGGAGCGCGCAGGCGCTTGTGAGTGCGGCGGAGCGGCTCAACGCGATTCTGCGTGCGGGGACGGCGCGGGCGCTGGAGGAGCAGATCGACGCGGAGGTCAGCGGGGTGGATAGCGGGACGGCGGCGGAGTTGACGGAGGTGTGGAGGAGGGTGGGCGGGGAGTATCGGGAGGGGTTGCGGGTGAGCGACGAGCTTGTGCGCGGGGTGACGGGCTTTTTGCTGGGTGTTGGCCGGGTGGTGCGCGACTTTGGGGACCAGCGAGGATCGGATGAGGGGAGAGGGAGTACGAGTCCGGATGCGGTGCCTGGTGGCCGGAGGAGCGCAGAGTCGCGACGGAGTTGGGAGGCCAAGGATGATACTAGGCGGATGTCGAACGGAGGAAGGGAGAGCGCGCTTGGGGTGCGGCCATCAAGTGTGTTGCGGCACGAGCCCACCCCGCCCAGCGCTCCTCGCACTACCACCCCGGCGTCGCGCCGGCTGCTGACGCCGCGGGAACAGCGCGAGCTGAATGCGAGTGGCGGCATCGTCCCTTCCGATTCGCAGGAGACCATCCAACCGGGTGGATACGACCCATCCCCGACTCCCGCCTCGCGAAAACAAAATCACACAACGCTAGACCGCAGTCGCACCCTCCCCCCCATCTCAATCCCCAAACCCCTCCCCAGCCTTCCCTCCGAATCCACTTCCACCCTCCGCCGGAATCAAACTACCGGCGACAAACCGCTGGGTTTCTCGCAACAACGGCGGCGGACGTTGACGAGTGCTACCGTCCGCGCTGCCGGCGCTGGCTTGCTCCCCTCTATGACTACGCCCACCACCGCCTTGACGCCGCATACCGTGTCCAACTCCCCTCACGAGCGCGGTGACGCACGCATGACGTTCCCCGTCCTCCCCCGCACCGACTCGGACAAATCTGCGCCCACGCGCTCGCGAAACAACACCGTAACCTTCTCGCGCCCCTCGACCGTCGCACTGGCGGGCCTGCAGCTCCAACACGACCGCGAGCGGCAGCGCACCATCTCGGGGTCCAATGCGTTCGAGGAGTCGCGCGGGGCGGGCGCTTCGAGCGCTGCTGCTGGCGCAGGCGCGGGCGGGCCGTCCGGCTCTGAGACGGAGAAGGACACGCGCAAGCGCTCGGTGCTCGCGGCGCGCGATCGGCCGCGGATGTCGCTGGACGGCGGCGTTGAGTCGGTCGGGCATGGGGGCCATGCGGCGGATCGGAGCGCCGCGGCTGGCTTGGGGGTGGGGGTGAGCCCTGCCCTGCCCCAGAAGCGGGAGAGGAGGAGGACAGTCACCGATATCTGGCCACCGTCTGGGTCTTAATCGCCCTTCGCTCCTTCTCGCCGGCTTCTCGTGCTTCTTTTTGCCATTCATGTGCGTATGCCTCGCCTGTCTATGCACTAGCATTCTTACGAACGTCCTTCGAGCAGGTCAAATTGTGCTTCCCCTTCCCTTCGTGTCTTTATTGAGCGTCTCGCGCGGCGGTGCCACCTCGACCTCCTCATCGCGCGCGAGTGTTCGCTAGCTGCTGAACTGTTCATCACCTTCGCTCTCTCTATAATTCTCACCCGTCGTGTATAAACTGTCTCTCCTCTCTCCCCTCTGTTTTTTTATCTTGATGTCTCATTACCACGCGCGCTTTTCTTCCAGGGTTTTACGAATAGTAGTAGACGGAGCACAGGCTTCCTCTGCGGCCAAGTATTATACGGCTTGATGATTCGCTAAAGTTACCTAGCTATAAAAATAATGATATGCCCTCTATGCGTCGAGTTTTGTGGGCGGCTGGGTCCTTTTCGAGCTGACCATTGACCATCGGAACCTGCGATATTTTCTCGCTGATTTTTACCAAGATTTTCTCGTCCTTAGGGTCTGGCACATTGTTTGCCACGAGCGCCTCATCCAAATTACGCCAACTCTGACTCGAACCATTATCAGCGATTCAAAGACGAAGCTCAGTCGCCATTCCTTCGAACTCACTAGGAGCTTGACTGAAACGCCGCCACGGGCACTCTTGTGGGTGAATTCCTCGAGAGTCGAAATACGTGCTTGACTCAACAACTCGCATCAAAGAGACTCGGAGAATCCACCAATTTTGAATCTCTGCTTTCAGAAAATTCTTGCGGGCAGATCCCACTATGTCCATCTCAATTCGCCTCGCCGAGAGCTCTGATATCCCACAAATAACGAAGATAATCAACCACTACATCCAGTTCTCTGTCGCGACATTCCGCCTCGACGTCCTTGCCGAATCTGCCATCCTCGAGAGCTATCAGTCCGTTTGCGAGCAAGGACTCCCCTACATCGTGGCCGTTACGGAATCCTCGCCAGCCATCCTCGGGTATGCGTATGCCTCGGGATATCGTATGCCGAGCCACAAGGCGTACTGCCATACCGTCGAAATAACCGTCTTCGTGCACCCCGAGCACCACGCGCATGGAATCGGCTCAACACTGCTGAATGGTTTGCTGTCGAGGCTGAAGAACCCCGACTCGTTGGAAGGATGGGCCACCGTGAAGGCTCCTGCGATCTCGGAGGTGTTGTGCGTGATGGCGCTCGATCCTGACGGCCGGGATGCGGGATATGGCTTGCGGGATTGGTATCTCCGCTGGGGCTTTGAAGAGGTGGGCCGACTGAGGCGTGTTGGGTTCAAGTTCGGGAAATGGATCGACACCTTGATTCTTCAGCTGTCGTTGACGAGCTAGACGAGACTGCAGTCAAACTGGAGTTGATTTGAACAATTAATTCGAGGTCGGTGTTGAAGGAGGTCCAAGATGCAGAGCGTTACAGGTGTGTGGCACGCATGGGCGGACTTTTCGATGGACTGGCCTGAGCGGAATAGAGGCGACCGACGGACTGAGCGGCGATCACGCGGGTCAGCCGCGGATCATAGCGGGGTACAAAAAACAACTCGTGAAGCGGCGGTTTGAACACCAAGTATTGCTGCCACCAGACACAAAATCTGGAGCTTTTCGACATCGACGCAACCTCCACGCCTTTTTCGAAACAGAGGGATATTGCCGAACTCCGGGTAAATTGCGTGGAAGATCGGCAGAAGGACTCAGCGCTGCTGAGTAGACTTCCGGTTGCCGTTCCGTGCATCGACTGAACCCCGATTTTCCGCCGGCTCCGACATACAGTGACAGGAGGAGATCTCCGTCGCGTGGATCCGCCGCTGTATTTAAGTCGGAGCCATCCCAGCTAACAGTACCCTTCCCCCAGATCCCACATATCTCATGGCTTCTTCCCGCATCGTCTCCGTTTTTGGCGCCACGGGCACTCAAGGTCTTGAAATCTCTATCGTCAGTCTCAACCTTCGCTAACGATAGTTTAACCCAGGCTCCGCAATTGTGCGTGCCCTCCTCGAAGACGCGACTTTCACCCCCCGCGCAATTTCCCGCAATCCCGACTCGGAGGCCGCCCTCAAGCTCAAGGCGCAGGGCGTAGAAGTCGTCAAGGGCGACTCTCTCGACAAGGCGTCACTTGTGGATGCCCTACAGGGCAGCGAGGCCGTCTTCTCGGTGCGTGGACGCGGCTCTGAGTCAGCTTCCAACGCGAGTTCACTAATAGTTTTCAGGTCACCGCTCCCACTTTCCCAATTAAGGCGGAGGGCCCGAACGAGCTCGTCACAGGGATGAATATCCTTGAGGCTGCAAAGGAAGTTGGGGTCAAATTCTTCATCTATAGGTACGCGTTGACGTCTTTGGAACTGTCTCAAATTCTGACGCGCACGTAGCTCACTGCCCAGCATCTCGAAAATATCAGGCGGTAAATATAAGAATGCGCTTCACTATGACCGTACGTCTGCGAAAGTTTTGTCGGAAGCTGGGTAAATAACAGATCTGGACCCTGGTCTCCTACAGAAAAAGCCGTCGTAGAGGAACGCCTACGCGCGTCTGGTCTCGCCAACGCCTCCATCCAGGTCGGAGGCTTCCTTGAGAACTACTGGAAGTTCGTCCTACCGCCGCTCTCCATCCTCTTTAACCGCTGACCGCCTATAGATTTGGACTGTTGAAAAAGACCGCGACGGGCTTTGACGTGGCTGTACCGAACTATTCCGCGACGGACCGCCAGGCGTTCACGTGGGTTGAGCGGGACGTCCCCGCGGTTGTGCTCGCGCTGCTCAAGAACTACACCGACCCGTCGAAGAACGTATCCGGCAAAACTTACCCCATCGTCAACGCCACCATCCCCTACGCCGAACTCGCTGCGATGACTGGAAAAGGTACGCGGGCTGCCCAGTTTACGAACGACACGATTGACTGAGTTCATTTGCATTGGCTGTTAGCCCTCGGCGTCGAGGTGACCTTTACGACCGCGCCCCCTATCGGTATGCCGTCTTTCGATGATATGGTACGTCCGCACTCGCCCTCTTATTCGTGCAGCGGCTTAACCCAGGTAGTATTCCGCCCATGCTGAGTACAGCGGGCTGTACACCGCGACGCCCGTGCCAAACCCCGACCTCGTCGCCCTCGGTGTTCAGTTGGGTACCATCGAGGAGTTCCTGGAGACTGAAGTGAAGCCGCGGTTCGGATGAGCGGTTCGTTCGAGTCTTAAAATGCTCAATGTTGAAGTTCAATTATCTACTCAATGTACTTAATCAGGGGAGCATTATAAACCACCCCAATTCAAAGGATTCAATCTAAGTCGTCGCTCGAGAGCATCCCGTACCGTCCTTTGCCTCTCGGAAAAACGGCCGGGAGAATTTGGCTCAAAATTATCCGTCGGTCTTCGAATTGATAAGCATTCTCAACATCGACTTACCAATGCGCGTCTTGCTAACACCCATAACCCCTTCGAACACGGCTACTAAATTTCGTCCCAGCAGCGTCGCGTTGAGTATATAAAATGAGCGGGGAGGACTCTCCGTACTCACACACACCCATCCTTTCCTCTCTTCACACCCTCTGCTCAGCGTTTAAAAAAGTTACTACCATGCCATCTTCCCGCGTTGTCTCTGTGTTTGGTGCGACTGGGCTTCAAGGTTCGTTTTCTTTGCCCGAATTTCAGTCCATATACGATCTAGGCTCACTAAAAAATACAGGTTCGGGCCTCGTGCAGGCCCTCCTCAAGGATGGGACGTTCACTCCAAGGGCGATCGTCCGCGACCCTACCTCTGCGGCCGCGCTTGAGTTAAAGGCACAGGGTGTCGAAGTTGTCAAAGGAGACGCCCTCGACAAGGAGTCGCTCCTCAGCGCCTTGAGCGGCAGCGAGGCCGTCTTCGGGGTACGTCTAGCCCTACATCTGCTTCGAGATCGACTCATTGATAGGGTGTCAGCTCACCGTGCCTATCTGGCCTATCAAGAAGGATGGCGAGGGCCCAAACGAAATTGTCCAAGGAAAAAATATGGTTGATGCTGCAAAGGCGGCGGGTGTCAAATTTTTCGTGTTCAGGTGAGTAAAACATCATCATCGGACTTGGTTGGGGTTTCATTTCTGACGCACGGATAGCTCCCTCCCGAACATGGCCGAGTTGTCGGGCGGTAAATATAGCAACCTCCAGCACTATGACCGTCCGTCGCGCCCCATTCCATCCTGCCCATCCACATCAACGCTGATTTACACAACACCTGCACAGAAAAAGCCGCCGTTGAAGTGTACCTCAAAAACTCGGGTCTAGCGAATGCATCCATCCATCTTGGCGGCTTTCTGGAAAACTTCTGGAAGTATGTTCCTAAATACCGCCGTTCTACGCCGAACAGAAATTCAACCTTTAATATTTTCCATTAGATTCGGCACCCTGAAGAAAACGGCCACTGGCTTCACCATCAGCATCCCAATGTTCGGTCCCACCGACCGCCAGGCGTTTACTTGGGCGGGGCGCGATGTCCCGGCCGCCGTCCTCGGCCTGCTCAAGAACTACACCGATCCGTCGAAGGACATCTCGGGCAAATCGTACCCCATTGTCACCGCCAACATATCCCATACCGAGCTCGCGAAACTGACGGCTCAAGGTGCGCTCGACGTACTGAACCTCGACCACATTGCTGATTACTTACTACTGGCTCCAGTTCTCGGGGTCGATGTCACCTTCACCAGCGCCCCCGCAACGGGAATGACAGAAATGGACGACATGGTGCGCCGCCGTTTGCGCAGTGATACGCACCGACGTGAACTAACTGAAACCCATGCGAATTTCAAACAGTATTCATGCCAGGCAGAGCATAACGGACTCTACACGGCGACACCTGTGCCCAACCCGGCCCTTGTCGCGCTGGGTGTTAAATTCGGGACGGTGCAGGAGTTCTTGGAGGCCGAAGTCAAGCCGCGGTTTGGGTAGGAAGCCCTCAAGGTCAAGGTTGGGCAACGTTGTCATTCCTGCTAGCAAGTACTTAACGAGTTGATTGAACTATAAAGTTTGTTGTTCTGCTCAGTGTGGTTCAAATATTCGGCGTGGTGTGATCTTATAGTATATTCCAAGCCGCGGGGCAAATACGACTTGAATCAGGACAAGTGCCTTTTCACAATATTGATATCGTTATTCCGCCTCACCCGACGTTGACCCGATCCGTTATCCGCTCGCTTGCCTCAAGCCGCATTCCATATTTTGATGGATTTTCCCACGGTTGAATTTCGGGCAAGAACATTATTCTCGTTCGCTCAAACTCCGCTGCTCCCAAAATAAGCACCCATTCTCTAGTTGAGGCTGAAACGGAGTCTTGTTAAACGCTGTTTTTGCGGACGAGGGGTCGGGACAAAGGGCGCATCAACTTTACTTTCGCCACCTGGCCGCAAGCCGACGGCCTGGGGGCCAAATTCTGTACAAGACTGCGGGTCGAAAGGATGCCGCGTGAGCCGGGCAGATGTGCGCGAGGACTGATGAACGAGCGTCGCCTGGGAAATTCACGAAAGAAAGTATTTCTACTACACTACGAAAGCACCAGCCTGACGGTCGCCGCCGTCCCCGCCAGGACGGCGTACCCGGTCAGATAAACACCATTCAGGGTAATGACTATCCCATATTAGCCCTCTGACACTCGACGCAGACAGAAAGGGGAGAGAACGCACATGTGGTCATGTCCCAGGCCAAGTGACGGATTCCGTTGAGGCTGTGAAAGGCAAAGGGCGCGGCGAGGAGCGCCTTGCCGGCGTACTTGGCCGCGTCGGGGAGGCCCGCGACAAACTCGACAACGTGGACGCTGTCGAAGGTGCCCGGCGCGACGAGGTAGGCGAGGGAGAAGCCGTACAGCACTGTCTGGCATGTCAGCGGGTTTTTGAAGGCGCACTGGAGTCTGGAAGACGCACGAGCGCCGAGGGCGCCGCCGATCCCGCGGTTGGCGATGGAGACGGTCCAGGTGAGCTGCGGCTGATAGATGGTAAAGTGCGGGCTCGAGGGGCGTAGGAGGCGCTGCTTGTTGAGGATGTCGACCGAGGCCGAGGCCGGGAGGGATTCCGTCTTTACGGTGCTTTTGCGGGTGTACCCTCAGTAGCGTTACACCCTGCATTGACGTCGTCTTGCTTACCGCTTTGCGAAAGTGGTGCGGATGAGGGATTGGTTACGGGCTGTGGTGGAGTTAACAGGTTTCGGCGAGGATGAAGATATGGGGACGCACCGAGGGAGAGGGAGCAGAGCGTCTTGCGCAGTGGCGAGTCCAGGGTATGGAGGGCGCGAGTCGACATCATGGGCGCGGAAAGAATCGGAAACTGAATATTCTATCCATACAGGCGCTACCAATGGTCGGCCGATCAGGCGGTCGCGGAGAGAATCGGAAGCGGAAGATTCACTACACAGCGGCTGGTAGTCGGCCGATCAAGCCAATCCCACGGCTTTGATCTCGACGTTCGCGAGGCAAGAATATTATCGCTTGGTAGGAGAGCCTCGAATTTAGTGCCAATCCTACTACTAAGACAGATGCGAGCCTTAGACACTCCATCCTGACATCCCAGGCGCCATCTCAACTCCCGCCGACGCGTTGTTGTTCTCTCGGCTGCTTAAAGCCGAATGATTTGATGGAACTTCCCACGGTTGAAAATTATCTCTGCTTCATTTAACCCTCACTGCTTACGGGATCACAGCACATGAGCGAGCCGAAGTAGAGGCTTGAGTCGCCTGTCCAATTGATCCAGGTCCTTGTGCCTATTCTGCTGACTTGGCATTATATATTGAACCATTGGGAATATCCACGCACGCGTAAACCACTCATCTTGAAAGTGGTACCAGTGTATCCATTGCTTCGAAAACGATGTCTCACTGGCCTTATTTCAAAACCACAAACAGTTGCGCAGCGTAATATGCGCAAGTCAGCTTCGGATACCTACCCGTGAAAGGGGCAGAAAAAGCAGCTCGTTCGATTAAAAAGAAGATGATATAAAAGGACAATCTAAGACTGAACACAAATTTCAACCATATCGACCATCATGAGCACTCCTGCTGTTAAACGTGTCGCCTTCATCATTGCCTCCACCCGCACACCCCGCGCTGGCCCGACCATCGCCAATACCATCCTCGACATCATAACCCCCCTCCTCCCGGCCGGTATCACCCTCACGGTCATCGACCTCAAAGACCACCCGCTCCCCCTCCACACCGCGGACCCCATCATCCCCGCCGGCATTGCCCGCCCAGTTGCCCCCAACGCCTATGCCGACGCCGCCACCAACGCCTGGTCCGTGCACATCCGCGCCTTCGACGCCTTTCTCTTCCTCACACCGCAGTACAATTGGGGGTATCCCGCGGCCCTGAAGCTTGCCTTGGACGCGCTGTACCACGAATGGACCGGGAAAGCTGCGCTCGTGGTTTCGTACGGGAGCCGCGGGGGCGGGAAAGCGGCGGGGCAGCTGCGGCAGGTGCTCGCGGGCTTACGGATGCGCATCTGTGAGCGCGGGGTTGAACTGCCGTTTGCGGAGGGGCATTCACTTGGTGGGGGTGTGGTTGGGTCGGACACGAACGATAGGTGGAGGGCGGAGAACAAGAAGGTGGAGATGGTGCAGGCTTGGGATGAGCTTATTGCGCTGATTAACGCGTGAAGCGGAACCTTTCTCTCATTTATCAAGTACACAGAATATACCTATACACAGAACGACTACAAAGATCGACATGGCTCCAGAATATTTGACAATTAAGGCAACTGAATTACAGTTACGCGGGCCTTCACCATGTTCGTGAGCGCTACCGATCCGCTTTTGTGCGGTGCCAACGTCCCATCAAATTGACAAAATGCGGGATTCATGTCAGGGTGTTGTACGGGAGATGATGCGATGTTTGCGTACTTATAATAGGTAGGTAGGTAGGTAGGTAGGTAGGATTAGTTGACGTCGAGAATCATGGGAGTCGACTAGCGCATCATTAACAGGACACCTCAGTGAAGCCTTCGTTTATGGGCCTAAAGCACCGGAGATGGGCTCGAGTTTTGCGCCAGAGCAGGACAAGTATAGCGAAAGGCGGCGGCAAAAACTGTGGTTTCAACCGTGGGAAAGCGCTCGATGATGTCGGCGTTGCGCTAGCCCCCTTTAATTTTCAGCCTGGCTCACTCAAGTAAAGTGTTCAAGACATCCTCAGTACAATATTCAAGGCTCATGTGGTACTAACCCCGTATTTACTGATGTGACAGCGACAGCGTCTCATGAAGAAATAACTACGGCGCCAGTTCAGCACCGGCCTGATTGCGCCAGCGGCGAAAGTGTCCCGGATTAGATGCAACAGTACTTATCTTATTTGCGGCGAAACTCCTTCCAGAACTCCCATCTCGCTCCCGCACAGCGCTAACCTTTACTACCCACTCCCGCTCTTGCCTTTACCACTCAAGCCTCACGCTACACACCATGAGTTCCAGCTCTTTCGGCGCGTTCCATTACAACTGAAGCCGAAATATCTGGAACTTTCATGGGTGGCCTGGAATGTGTCCTTCCTTCATAGACAGACCAGTCTCTGGTCTACCAACGCTCAATCTGCGCCAACTCGTGCCCATGTTTCTTCCTTTGTGGCGCTCACTGGCAGATTACTTGGCTTCTTCTCTATTCCTATGGCGCAGCGTGACACTCCTTATTCTGGAATTAACCGGCGTCATGGTCCCGCAGGGCCGAGTGCCCCGCACTTTCCTCGTGGCTGCTCACATAGCCCCTCTCTCTGTCAGTACCAAGGCGACCTGTTGAAAACCGTATGTGTGGGCCTCGGAATGCGCGTACACGCTCATACATCTATCAGTGGCGCGACAGAATGTCAGTTTTTGGGCCGATCCAGACGGGTACCTACAGGTCGAATGGACCTTGGAAGTCTTGGACGGGACCGAAGGTATTTTGCAGGGTCCCGGATTTGGAATGACACAGTAATGAGACACTCTGCTCCCCGACGCCATAGATTCCTCCTCTGCGCGGAGGTTATCGACCTTTGTTAGTCCTTGCCCCTCCCCGCCACTCTCCAGCATTTCGGCCCCCGCTTCGACACGTTATAATCACGGTATTTATTGGACCACATCTGGGGTATCTACCACAAAATTCGAGGTGAACAGTGGCGTTTTCCGTCTGACTCAGGCCTCCTCCCTCTCACAGAACGTTCCCGCTTGTCAAGGGCTCAAACGTTCAAGGATATCATCCGACCTTCCGCCGATTGCGGTTGGGACGACGCGTCATTGTCCAGAGACGGTATAAAGGTTCGTCGGTGAAACTACTTTCCTCAGCCTCCCTCTTACCAGCTAACAAGCTCTCAAACCCACCTCATCTACTGCGACAAGTATGCTTTCCACCTTAACCACCCTCTGCGTCGTTCAACTGGTAAGTGCATTCGTCCCATAGTAGAAACCAACCTCACTGAAGAGGGTTACGATTTGTAGCTCGCGCTCAACAGTGTTGTCGCTCTAGGACCGGCGCCTGTTAACCTGCGCACTGCTGGCAACTATGTACGCAATTTTGTCCAAGAGCGGGGTGTCTACAGTGCCGCCGTCCGTAATCAGTAAGTCTCAACCTCTAGTAAAACACTCCATCTGACGGACATACTTCGCAGCTGGCGCAGTTGGAACTAGTCCAATCGCCGCGACGGGCCTCATCGGGTTCTCCCTCACCGTCGACCCGACCGGCCAATTCTCCACCTCCTCCCAAGTTGTCGGCTACCTCTTTGCTGCGTCTTACTCCGCGCCTACCCCATCCACTCTCACCGTCGCCATCGGCGACATGGGTACGGCCTTCACTGACGCGACGGGACGTGTGAATCCCAATTTCAACAACCTTGCCAGTGGTTAGTTCCGCCTATGATTGATTATCTAGCTTGCATTGAATCTAATTTCCTCAGGTGCCATTGGGGGACTTGTCCTCGTTCCTGGGCTCTACAAATGGTCCAGTGGGGTCAACGTCTTGGGCGACGTGTTTATTGCTGGTAGCGGCACAGACAGTGCGTCCACTCACATTTCTGGCGAACCCTACTAAGTTGTTCAATCGATTTAACAGCTTGGATCTTCCAAATCAGCGGCACGTTGGTCTTCGCGGCAGGTAAAAAAGTGACCCTCGTCGGCGGTGCACTCGCGAAGAACATTGTCTGGGTCGTCAGCGGGTCGGTCACCGCCGGCGCTGGCGCGCATCTGGAAGGCGTCATTCTCGGCAAGACATCGATCAGCTTGCTCACCGGCGCGACGGCGAACAGCAGACTGCTGGCTCAGACCGCCGTGGCACTCCAGAAAGTACGTGGGATCATAGTTATTGTAACCTGTGGATACTGACCCCACTCGTCAGGCGACTGTGAATAATTGAACACCACATACTTATGCAATTCATATCTGTATCCTACCTGTGAACTCCGTTGCCTCCATTCCGACTTCAATGCTGGATTTCTATCACCAAGGATAAATGAATGGGACTTGAACAGGTAGTTTGCGCGAGAATCCCATCTCTAAGATCTCACCGCAACGCGTTATCCGCTCGCTTGCTTCAAACCGCATATTTTGATGAATTTCCCACGGTTGAATTTCGGACAAGAACATTATCTCGTTCACTCAAACTCCACTGCTCCCAGAATCAGCACCCATTCTCCTCGAAAATATTTTTTAGCTCGTAAGTAATCCGTAACTTAGCTTTACCCGGACTGCTAAGTAACTTCGCGTATCTACGAGAAATTGGACTTTGAGAAGGATGCTCGACCTTGAACGTTATTCCAAAGGCGCAAGCAGTGGCCCAACGTAACGCGTATTTCTCAGTTTCGGAGACCTACCCGCGAAGGCGGATAGGGCCGACACAGCTGAGTTTTGCATTCAGCAAGGTGCTCCAGAGTCAAGAATTATGTGATGTTATCGATTTCGCACTCGACAAATCACCCGGTGGCCAGTTTCGGGTTCCATTGCAATTACCGGCTGAAGTGGGTCGCACAGCGAACTGAGGGGCGCGCAGGATTCCAGCAATGCGTGTTCGCAGCGGACGACGGCAAGTCTCATGAATGGATGAATGAATAAATCTTGGTCCGGAATAAACCAGCATGGCTTGAGCATAAGATTCGACGATCTTTCATTTGTTGACTCGCAAATCAAAGCGAGTAACACCCAGGAGCCCATCCCCTGCAACGCGTGAGATTATTAGAATTCATATCTCAAACCAGAACCAGGATGACTGACACTCAGCTGCATACAGTCAAGGTCACGGATCTCTCGCCGCTCGAGGTTGCAGGCGGCGTCTTGGGACCACCCGTGACCAAGGCCGGCGGCTGCGGCGGAATCGTGGACGTGACTGTAAAGCAGGATCCTGTCGCTCCGGATGCGGTTGTGGATAGCGTCACCGTCGGCGGACCCTGGAAAACAATCAGGATTATTTGAAGCCGGGACACACTGTGACCCTGTGATGCGTCTGGACGTACCCCGGTTGGGATGAGGAAGGACCCATCCGTCGTGGTCCCTGCATCGGGAGTCGTCGCCGAGCTGGGGACGGATATCGGAGTAGTAATTAGTGTGGTTGTGCTTGTTGTGGTCGTTGGGCTCGTCTAAATATGATGTATTCAGTGCGCGGCTTGAGGGTGGTAATTGAGACTCACGGTGAGCGCGAGTGCGGCTTGAACTCCTACCAGAAACAGCACGGAGAGGCGGAAGGACATCGTAGTGCGCACAGAAGGGGGGCTGTAAGTAAACACTGATCAGCTTTGCTACTTGTAGCCTGAGCATTAGGTACTTACTCACACGTCAGGGCGATATTTCGGAAAAAGGCATGCGCCAAGCGTCCTTGGGAGGCCTAGGTTGAATGCCCATTGCCAGGATTCATATCATCCCAGAGTTGTTGGTGGCTGGCTGTTGAATGGGAGTAGTCAAACCTAGTCAAACCAGGGGTTAGCAGGGGATCGATAAGTCACGGTTGAGCAGATCTGCCGTCGGATTTCCCGCGAAATTGGAGGTAGCTTGCAGTCTGCCAAAGGGGAGAGTTGAGTATAAGTTGAGTTGTGCTAATCACGCCACGACAGGCCCATCAGTCTGTTCAACGCCAGGTTCGCCACGTTGTTGGGGGAGACTCGTGTGCATTGACCATCTCCGCCGCAACTGGCAGTCCATCTTTTCATCTCTTGCCACGGTTGTAAATTTGTACTCGAATTTGCGACCCTCGCGACGACGTGCGGCGTACTCTTCAAAGCATCGCGGTCAAGAAGAACGAGCGCCAGAACCAGCCACAGCTCTGCAAAAATAGCGCGCGGTAAAAGCTCGAGTCAGAGTCAGTCAGTGTCGGCAAGTTCCGGTGGGTTGGCAGTTTGCACCCTGCATTCGTCCCTAGGCTATCGTTGAATTCGTCCGTGGAATAGATGTGTTGTGAGGTGGGCGGTCTCGAAAAGAAAGATAGATGCGATCTTGAGAGTCGATCCGCCGCGGCAGCAGCAATATTCTCGGAGCAGCTTGCGCCTGGGTCGTCCGCCCTAAGTGCCAATTCAATGGGAAAAGTTAGTTTGAATTTTGGTAGTTCATGCCACGAGAGATACATCAGTCTGTTCGGCGCCAGGTTCGCCACGTCCTTGAGAGAGACACGGCCCCTACCATCAGACGAGTCACCGGTTTTCTTGATTTTTGAGGCGCTTCGGGGAGTTTGAACTCGGATTTGCGACCCTCTCTATGGTGTAAGTAACCTTCAAAACGTTGCAGTCAAGAGCGCGCGCCAAAACTAGTGAAAGGCGTGTCCTCGTGTCGGTCGTCTGCAAAAATAGCGGGCGGTAAAAGTTCGAGTCAGAGTCAGAGTCGGCAAGTTCCGGCAGTCTTTCGAGGCAGTGCAACTCGAGGCGGTGTTTCGCCTGCTTGCTGTCCTCTCTCACTGACATCCGCATTTTCTTGCGTCCATCCTGTCGGCCAATGTGCTCTCTGCGCAGAAGATACCGTTTTAACCTCATCTGGGTGTCATCAATTACCGACCCACTGATGTCTCAGGCTTTGCTCAAGATACTGGACCGCAAGCTGCTTCTCTGGCTGGTTCTTGCTGTGACGACTGACTGCTCGCATTAAGGTATCGTTCTCAGGTCTCCGAAGAAGAAGAAACAAAATACATTCAAGCCAGCGAAAAAAAATCCAGACGGGAGAGGTGGGGTTGCATATAATACATCGGTCGAGCTGAGTACAGTGTGAGTGGTGGTGTGTCCATGATGTGGGGATTATGAAGGGAAATGGTCATGCATAATCTGTGCGTCCAAGTGAGCCTCGATTCACCGCCGAAATTCCTCGCTCACTTTCTCGTTAGAGAAATCATGGGGTGGGCGAGTAGAACTCCAACTTCCAGTCCGCGCCGGATCGCGTCAATCCGTCAAAAATCCGTTTTCCCCTCAGCAGGTCCACCCGGCGCATCCGCTCGCCTTTTATGCCAGTATCCTCGCACCGCTTGTCGAAGTGGGGGAGATATCGGGCCATGTTGCTCGGCAGCTCGTCCTCGTCCAACCGACGATGATACGCGTCGTAAATCGCGACGAATACATCGATGCAGCGGATGCCCTCAGACCGCCGCACGGTAATCGGTCTGATCTGCGGGCACTGGATGACCATTTTCGTCAACGTGCAATGCGTCGAGACGGGCAGATTCCGATCCGCGTCCGACAAGGGCGACCAAGACTCCGCGGATTCGGGGCGCTTTTTTCTCAGGTTTCTGGGCTGCGTTGGATCAAAGCCGGCGTCGAAATACAGCAGGGGGCGATCCGACGACGTCCGTTTGTTCGGGTCGAACCGCATTAACGGCCAATGAAGCGCAATCGCCTCTTCCTTGAGCGCCGCTTTGGTGTACACTGTCGTTGCTGATTAGGTGGGTCCGCTTTCAATCGGCGCGCTTACCTGTGACCGTCGATTTACCACTTAGCTTGGAGCTCCCGCGCTCCACGCGCACTATTCCAATTCGTGAGTACAAGATCTCGACACGAAGTGCAAATTTTCAGTGCTTACCTGGGACGACGTTCGCTGGAGCCTCCGGCGGATCTATCCAAGATCAGTTCAACGACGGCGCTTCTGGTTCGCAAAGACTTACTGATCGACATCGAGTGGCTCCGCGTCCTGGACGACTTGAGGATCGACTTGAGCGGGGCGGGTGCCGGGACGGGTGTCATCGATCTGGTTCTCTCCACCGGTGCTGGCCGACTCGCTGTATGGCCGCCGTAGGATCCCCCGGTCGCTCGTTCACCGACGTCATACCGGGTTGATGTCGCATTATATGTGGCTAACGACGACATTTAGGTGAGCCGCGGTCATCAAGGGAGCTGCGACAAAGAACGAACGAACCAGGGACATGCCGGCTGGCGCTGGAGTGACTCCGCGGGCGCTGCTGCTCCTCGTAGAATCGGGAACTCGGAGTGGGTGCGGTTTGTTGCGAGGTGGTCCAGTGGAATGACGCCGGTGAGCCGGGAATTACTGACGCTGAGCGTGGCGACATGGCCGGGAGGGAAATTGGGTTCATCCTCGGTGCGTAGGGTTGTGCATATTGGGAATACATCGCAAGTGCGGGTGATTATGGGGAATATTGGTGGTGCAAGATGGGATTCGGCGTTATACGCCGAGTATGCGAAAATAGGTCGGTCCTTCGGTCCTGGCGAGGTCGATGGTGACTGACGTCCCTGCGTTTACCAGACAGACCTTTGACGCTCCCGCCACAGCAGCCTTGAATGTAAGTAAGCCTGTGGGAGGCGCGAAGGACGACACAGGCCCTTGACTAACATGAGGCGTTTAAACGGGCCGTCCTTCTGATCACACGTGAACCATCAAGATGCTTGTGGGCGCCTGTATAAGTAGCGAAAATACACGCTGCAGATAAGAGCCGACGGTCGAGTCACCTCGACCCGACCTCGGCCTTTTTTGTGGGGGAGGATTTGTAGGTTCGATTCGAGTATGTGAGTTTCAACTTGTTGAATTCAGATCGGTGGTTCGACTGATATCTACTTCCAGGAAATTATAACACGAGCGACTTTCCCGAGTAAAAACAGACCTAGGAAGTTGCGCCAAGTCTGACTCTGAGCCTCGGTACGAAGTTCTAGTCACGCGGGAGAACTCCACTCAGAGAACTTCCTTATCAGGCCAAATTGGTTCTCCTCACGCCAATGAAACTTTGGAGATCCTCCGCTTTGACTTGGGGTACGGAGGGAGTCTGGGCCCGGGAAGCCGATAAATCCATCACCAACGCAAGTGGTATGTCAACTTCGCTCACAGTCGCCGCGCTCGAAGGGACGAGTTGCCGGTCAGCGCTCCAAAGTTGGAATATGGAAAGACTTAGCCAGGTGAACGGTTCTCTTATTACCCGAAGTGCTAGCAGCTTACCGCGAGGCGCGCCCACAGACTGGCGTCTGTCTCTCAATTAATTAACGAGGCCAGGGTGCAGAGGAATTGCGTCCGATTTTCCGGAAGTGAGTCTAGCGCTGTCATTTTATTCTCGACGTCGACGGAGCAGGAGAAAAGCCGTATTCAGTGAATTCTTCTCGAAGATAACACATCTTGGTGGCGGCGAATGAAAACGGTTGCACCCACAGATAACTATACGCACCCCGACGACGACGGAGGGAAGGTTAGCCGTTCAATCCAGTACTCGATGAATAGTACCAATAAATGAACCTACCTCGCAGACTTTGAAGGAGAATTTACGGACAAAATTTGAGCACATATCTTAACCGCAGTCCTCACTAGTCCTCACATATATTTTGTGGTCTCTATCGGAAGGCTGGCCCGTGTCCCGACCCCGGGGACAGCGTGCGTGCACGGGAATCGGGATTAGAAGTTCTTGAACGAAGAGCTACGAAGGGCAACCCAATTGGCTCGAGGTGACGCGACGATCGGGAGTGAGATCAATGAAATCCGTAGAGTTCGGTCTTCTACTGAGTGTGGGACGTCCAATGAATAATTTTGTACGGTGTAAGTATTCATTTATTCGAGTCGCACTTATCGGCCTGATCGGCCGATCACTGGCGCTCAAGCGCTCACTGCCAGCGCTTGTTTCTCACCATCATCACTTCGTATTTCGGTGTCGGTTCATCTTCGGGCGCTTTGCTCCCTTCCAAATCACTTGCCCTTCAGGCCAGCTTGGTTCAGCCTTGTACTGCGACCACGGCAATCTCGACACTAGTCGGATGATAAACGCTAACGGCCTCGGACTCTGCCACTGGCCAGTTTGTGGCCAGTGGCATCCACGCCCATTCGCAAAGTCCGGCTCTCTTGAGCTCAACCGCGACAGGGACATATCATACTGCCAATTTTTAGGCTAGATCGCGCTTGCTGGAAGCTACAAGGCCATTTTACGCCGCGGGGACATTTGCGAACAAATGCTGTCAAACGAATGCTGTAGAAGTTGTTCACCGCACAGCCCGCTCCCGGATCATATATCTATTCCTCCACGAGGTCAGTGCGCGACTTTGTGTGTCTCTTCGATTTCCCTTCTTTCTGCCATCATGGCTTCACCTTCCGCCTCTGCAGCGCTCATACTCTTCAATCCTCACATTGGCACCCTCGTCAAGAAATCGGAGGAGCGGGATCCCGATAAACGCTGGGCGCTCACCTTCAGTGGCTTTACCGGGCGATCCTTGGATAGAGTGTACACTGTCTGGGGCCATGCGTTGGAGAAGCAGGCGAATCGTATCGCGCACAAGATCGGCATGGGCTCAGACCCCACTACGCAGAAACTTGCGGTCTATTTCGGGGATGGTGAAGAACGCTTATTGAAGCTGGACGGCCTGCGTACTTCCACCCCGCCTAAAGTGCGAGATTATTGCAAGAATATCATGAAATATACCTTGCCGTGCGTATTTTCCGTTCATCTCGGAGCCGCTCCTCAACTTTCCACAGGACCGAGGCGCCGACTACTCAGCTCCGCGCCTTTAAGAACGTGATCCATCTTTGTACCCGCTTTCTTGGCCTCCGGGCGGTCTTCCTTGAGTGCAAATGTATGCAGGGTGCGACCTCAGCAGCCAGCATCTCCGAGCTCTGGAAACCTTCCCCGGGTCTCGAGCCACCAAGCGAGGAATTGGTGTTCTGGCAAGGGCTGGCAGCAGAGTGTTTATGCGAGACCACGATTTCCACGCTAGTCGAGGACACCCCAATAGCGGAACTGACCTGCTGTCCGGAGGAGGGTCTTTCCGTCATGGAGCGGCTATTGGTCGAATGGGATTGCTCGTGAGTAACGTAGAGCCACCCTACCGCAATTCCTCTAATGGGTACAAAGATCGGATTCCCGCGTCTCTGCCGCATTGTGCGTCAGATATCTGGGGGGCATTCTCGATTTGCCGGGGTTCTGGGCGGAGATGGCCGCTGTGCAATCCCTTGTTGCCAAGAAGCTGTGCCGCGAGCTGGTCCAAGCATTGAAGGACATTGGGGTGGATGTTCTGCAGCTAGGGTCCCTCGGCGAGGCCGATCGGCCGTTCGATTATGACGGTCTCGATTTTCTTGCCGCCACGATGCTCGTCGAACTTTCTAGTTGGTTTGAGAAGCTGAATGAACAAGAGCGGCCCCTCCAACCATGGTACGATCCGCTCCGGGAAGTCCTTCGGCTGTTAAGAGCGTGAGTGTCCCTCCGACTGTTCTGTAAACATTTCCAACTCAATGATTTCAGGCCACGATCTGTGGACCTCCTTCCGCAGGCCTCCACCTACGCCGTCAACATTTGGGAGGCCCTCCTGCCTCTGCGCTCTCAAAGCGCTGAGGTGGATGTCTTGGCGATATGGTACGAATTGCCGAATCACAGTGGTTTTATTGTTCTAACCGACAGTACAGCGAACTTGATGAAGACGAATCTGGCGATGAGAACATAGTAGTCGACTCGAACGCTGACACCCCGCTTGCCAGTGTCATCGGCGTCGTCTTGAGAGATAATCCAGACAATGACGATAGTGGTCCGACACTCGAATCCAGCAACGAAGAACTAGCGTCCGGCCCACCTGCTCCGGAGGATCCAGGTTCGGTTCCGTCCGATCCATTCACTTCAGAGACCCGGAGTTCGGTGGACCCACCGAAAGTCAACGACGCGGCCACGGTCAATATCCTTTCATAGTCTTGATGATTTTGGCTACAGATTGTTGACAGGACGAGGCTGAGGTCGTTCAAACGGCTGATCACGCAGAACAATCCGAAGCGCGGGAGGATTCTACGAATTCTCAAGGAGATTTGGTGAGTATTCAGTTTCTTCTGTCCCTCCTTCTATCACGCCTCAAATTTAGGAGCAGTCCGTTCCAGAGTGCAGCGGCTTGAGTCTACCGTCTACCTCGGGTGACGTGAGCGACGGCCAAGCCACAGGCCCTGCCGAGGCCCCGTGAAGCTCCACCAAAGGCTTGTCCGCCCAAAACGTCCAATTTCGACCTCAAAAGTCCAACTTTTCCCCTCCCACTGGCCCTCAAAAGGCCAAAATCGGACAAGGATGGTCACGTGTACCCCTGAAAAAAACCTCGAATTCTCGTGCCATTGACCGAATTTTTGCCCCCCGCGCACCGTCAAAAGTATACTAAGGTGCAGCTTTAGCTTGGACTTCGGTATCCGACCAACCACGACTCACCAAACCCGGCAAAATTCCCAATGAGTAGTAGGCACAAAGTTGCGCGGCCAAGGCTGATCGAGCCCTCAAAAGTCCAATTGGCGGACAAGGGTTTTCGATTTTTGGCCTCGAAAGTCCAATTTTCGGACAAGGAAATCGCAAATTTTGGCCCTCAAAAGGCCAAATTTCCGGACAAGCCTTTGGTGGAGCTTCACGGGGCCTCCCTGCCGGAGAGGATTCTGGTGGCAATCGAGACGACTCAAGCAGTGCGCCCAACCAGGGTGATGCGGGAGAGACGATCCGGGAGAAAGGTGATGTATCAGTGGAGACAAGCGATATTCCGCGGGCAAGTGTATGTTTTTTCAAACAATCATACTCGCTGACCACCAGCAGGATCCTCCAGCTGTTGCGGAGACCAGACGAGACGTCGAGACCAGTATTATCCCAAACCAATTCGAGGATCCAGTGAGTCTGAGTTCGCTTATTCGGATTTCTTATTCCTCGGCTGCGTTCAGGGTGAAGCCATCATCTTCGGCATCAAAAGTAGTACCACGGTTGCTCTTTACAACCCTTCTGGCGAAGCTGACGGACCGAAGAGTTTGGCAGAGCAGGTACTGTTCACCCTTACACTTCCTGTTCGCGTCCTGAAGTCCTGCTCACTTTTCCCCGATTCTTCCTCAGCGATACCCGATGCCCTCTGTGCAGGCCATGGACCAGCAGCCCGAGATTCGTTGGCACATGCGGCCCTGTCTCATCGACTTTCTTGTCGAGATCCACTTCACCTTCCGTCTACGCCCAGAAACCCTGTACCTCACGGTCAATATCGTCGACCGGTACGTGTCGCGTCGCGTCACATACATCAAACACTACCAACTCGTTGGCTGTGCCGCCCTCTGGATTGCCGCCAAATTCGTGGACCCAGAGGAACGCATCCCCACATATCAGGATCTCGTCCAGATATGTCAGGAGACCTATCATGAGTCGGCGTTCAATCAGATGGAGGGCCACGTCCTGTCCACAATCCAGACGCTCTTCGTCCCCAACGCTTCGGATTGCCTCTTTCTCGTGGTTAAGGGACCGTCCATGGATGGGCCGTTTACAGAGGACCCCATAGTCCGGCACGTCGCCTACTTCCTGATGGAGATCACCTTGTTCTATCCCGAGTTTATCGAATGCTCTCCCTCGTCCATCGCCCTCGCCGCTCTCACCCTCGCGCGCTTTCTGTGCGGAAAGGCGCCTCGGGTCTCTGAAGCACCCGACGAGTGTTTCGATGTTATCGATCATCTCGACATGCGGCTGGCCCATCAGGCCGAGGACCTTTCCGATGTGCTGGTGAAAAAATACTCTTTTGCCTTCTACTCGAAAGCCGCCCCCTTCGTCGTCCAGTATTACCTACACGGGGGGCGATATATAAAACGCACACCAGCTACCAAGTTCGCTGTCACCCCGATACGTCCGCCGCCGTTCGCCGTCCGATCTAGCGCGGAATGGAAGTTGCACTATGAGTTGGAGGTTGATGCCATATGATTTCGTCTCGGTGGGCGAGGATTTTTTCATCAAGGGTGAATTGAGATTTACTTGAAAGCGCAGATTATACGACCATCCCCCTTGATAACCCCCACATCATGGACACACCATAACTCAACTCACACTCAGGGTGTAGTCAGTTCGGTATACTACCACATACAACCCCATCTCTCCTGCTTATTCTCTGTTTTTTTTTGTGCACGGATGGAATGCTTTTTATTCTATCTCCGGAGAGAGGGATACCTTGAATTGGGGAAGCCGATAATGCAGCCGTGGTGTGCGAGAGGCGGTTCCATAGACACGTCGGGCATCTCGGCGATGTTCACTTCCAATTTCTTTTGCCTCGTCAGCAGCCTACTCGAGATTCCTGACGCGAACAAGCGCAGATGCATCCTAGGTCACAATAAAATGAATGCGTGGAAGGTGCGCGAAGGCTTAGTTCTTGTTTCTGACCACAAGAAAGCAGGACATCCGACACCGCGGTCGGGGTTTTACACCAGAACTCCAAGTCCCAATATTGCTTCTTCTCATCATACACCCTACACCATATAAAATAAAACACCCATCATCCCTCACCCTCACCCTCACTCCCCACCCAACAAATACTCCCGATCAACCCAACCCCGATAATCAGGAATCGTCCCCGCGAGCGTGTACCCCGCCGCCTCCGAGGGCGTCAGGAGCGTCGAGAAGGGCGGCCGTTTCGGCGGGGCGGCGAGGGCACCGCGCGGGAAGGTGGAGCGGTACTCGGCGAAGAGGACAAAGTCCGTTCGCTCGTCGCCGGGGTTCCAGATTGACCAGATGGTGTTGTTTAGCTGTGCGGGTTTGAGTTCAGTGTGAGTAGGTGAGCGGGAAGAAAGGAGGGAGGGAAGTACCGGTGCGGCGATGTCGGTGTTTTTGAAGACGACGCTGTGCGTGAATTAGGTGACTGAAACCAAAATTTGAGAGCTTGACGTACCGAGCAAAATCTAAAGCGAACATGGTTCAATTGAGAAACAGGGTGCAAAGGAATCAAAAGCAAGGCACACCTCCCCAAGGCCGTCCAAGGAACACATTCCCCGTAACATTCTCAAAGGCATCTCGCGCCGCGATGATTTTATTCTCGTTGAACACATCTAGCCGCGTTCTCATAAGTTCAACAACTCAACCAGAAAAAAAATTGACAACGCACAAATCCCCGTATCGTTCAACTGGCGCCCACTGGCGGTAATGCACCCAGCGCCCTTGCTCGCGATGGTGTTGCCCTCAAAGTACGCAATAGAGTGGCGCCCGAAGATATAATCAACCGCGCCTTCGATGTACGATTTGAGAAAAACGTGATTCCCGACGTTCGTGTATAGCGTATCCTATCGCATTTTTTTTTGAGAGCCTGTCCTCCTCTCCGCAATAAACGAACTCACCTGGTACGAAAAAAGCCTGCACGCATACACCCCAAGCCGATCCCCCTGCGCACTGAGCGCAATCGCCTGGCCGTTGGTGAATGCCACACCAAACGTATTCCGGATGTCGAGGTTGTACAGCGAGACATTGGTCGACAGCACCCTCAGCGTGCCCGTGAGGTCGTCGCTCCCCGCGCCCGTCGCAAGGGATGCATTATGCACCAGCTCGACCGTGTTCTGCGCAAAGTCGAGCGCGTTTTTGGTGTACCCCATAATCTGCCATGCCAGTGCGTCAGATTCAGAATCTCAAGGTGCTACTAGAGTGTACCTTGACCGGCCCAGGGCGCGAGATGGTCACTTGGCCAGTGTAAACGCCAGGGTAAACGAATACGACCTGGGAAGTGTTGTCCGCAGGCAGCGCGCCCACCGCCGCGACCAGGTCGGGGAACTCCCCCGCGACGGTGCTGTTAGGTTTCACGATGAGTGCCCCGCGCGGGGGCTGCGTGCAGTCCCGCGCCGCCGCCGAACCAAGGAGAATTATGATACTGAGAGCGAACTTGCGCATACTATGTGCTGGGTGGGGCAGAGTCGCGGGGACGTCGAAACCCTGACGCCCACTGCTGCGCTTAAATAAATACCAACGACGGCTGGCGGCGGGGGCTTGTGACCTCGAGCCCGCCGGGCCGTCGACAGTGGACAGGTCACAGGTTCAAGGGCAGGCGGCGTGAGCGGAAGTCGGAGCGGCAACAAGGCGCATCATTTCACTGTTGGATCCCCTTCCGGACAGGGCTTACCCGCACCCACACCACAAAAAAGCATCCACGAAACCCAAAAGCATCTAAGGTACCAGCGATATCCTACACACCATACATACACCACCACCACCAACCCCACAGAGAAGACGAATTATTATACTGGACACTGCATATGTTGCGGCGGAGCATTTTTATGGGTATTGAGTATTGAGTATTGCGTATTTGGGTGCTCAACGCGGGGGGACAGCAAGAGAATCAGAGGAACCGATTACTCTCCGGCTCGAGCCCGCGCGCGAGGCGCAGCATGACGATGTTGCTCGTCAGACTCGAGAACTAGTGCGCATCGCGTCAGCATCGAGTAAAGAGAGAAAGGGAAACGAAGGACTAACCCCATTCCCAACAAACACCTCCGCCCCCTCCCCAATCCGCATATCCACCGCCATCCCCACCCCCGCCTGCGCCGCATCCAGCACAATGTCCCCGCTCCCCCACACCTCCTCCCACCCATCCTTCACCAGCTCCCCCCTCACGCTGTTCACGAACCACCCCCACGCATTCGTCAGTATGTACACGCGCCGCAGCGGCGCCGCCCCCGGGTGCCTCGCCGCGTGCTCCGCGCGCACGGCGTGCAGGCGCGCGGCAAGCTGCTCGGGCGTGGGGAGGCAGTGCTGGAGGTAGTGCGCCTTGATCTCGGCGGGGGTGGTGACGTTCGCGAGGGGCGGGATGGGGAAGCGGTCGGGGAGGAGGGGGGAGGAGTTGACGCCCATGTAGCCGGCGCCCCATTGGGCGAGGCGCGGGCAGTGGCGCTTGTAGTCGCCGCGGCGGAGGTGCACGGCGACGAGGCCTGCGAGGGTGCGGTGCGGGTCCGCGTCTGCGGCGGGGGAGGAGGCGGAGGCGGAGGAAGGCGAGGAGGAGGAGGAGGGGAGGCGCGGCGGTGGGTAGAGCGCGGCGGCGTCGAGCGGGCGCAGGACGGCAAAGTTGCGGATGACAGCGCTGTGCACGAGGGGCGACCACGCAAAGGCGCCGAGGATGGGAGAGGCGGAGAGGCCGGGGAGGAGGGAGAGCACGCGCGGGGAGCCGAAAAGGAAGCGGTCGAAGACGGGCTGCTGGGAGGTGTCGACCTCGACGCAGCGCGCGCCGTGCACGTCGCTCAGGCGTTTGACCCACCACTCGAGGAGCGCGCTGCCTTCGGCCTCGGTGGGCGCGCCGACGGAGGAGACGCTGTGGATGACCGCGCGGGGGCAGACCTTTTCGTAGAAGGTCGCGCTCACGGCGCGTTTTTGGAAGGCCCGCTCGTCGGGCGCGGGGAGGGGTCCCCCGGCAAGGGGGCCGGTCACGAATGCGTTGAGCGGTATCCGTGTCGCGCGCAGGGCGAAGTCGTAGATCGTGTAGGGCAGCGGGGAGTGCGACCAGGTGTAGTCTTCAAACACATACGCCCGCCCTGTCAGGTGGGCCAGGTACCCCATGACGATGCTGCAACGGCGCATTTAGCCAACAGATATCTCACTGAAGGACAAGCAAGACGCACGCTTCCTGGAGAACATTGTTCAAGCCGTGTCCCCACAGATGCCCCGGAAACCTGAGATACAGCGGGGGGTCTTCCACCAGCGAGAGTGCGGTGACGTTGTGCTGCGGCAGCTTCGCCTCGTAGGCGCGAATGTCCGCATAGGTTGGGGGGACGCCGCTGAGCAGCACGCCGACCATGATGAGGAGCGGGACGAGGGCGAGGAGGATGCACAGACGGCGCAGGGTGAAGAAGCGGCAGTATCCGTGCACGCGCCGGCGTCCTCGAGGCGGGCGGTCATGGTGAGAGGCTTCAGGAAGCAGCTCGTATTCGTCTTTGTGGGTGCTTCCGGGGAGGAGGCGGAGGAGGGTGCGCCATAGAGTCATGTATGAGAGCTGGACGAGCATTGTGAGTGGAAACTGGGGCATTCGCGGGGCGGTTGGCCACTTACACCAACAAAAGATTAGTCCTCCCGGATTTTTTCGTGGGCTTCCGCAGTATCCGTGCCTGTTACAGTGTCCCAGTGCAGGAATGGGGAAAGATCCTCCAGAACGGCACTGACTCCTGGCCGAAAATCACAATACACCCAAGATTGAGCCTTGTCTGGGGCACAGAAGGGTATTGTAGTCCAAGTAAGGGCTCGCTACGCCCTCAGCTTCACCAGCCACCGAGAGGTCAAGAGCAAGGCAAAAAGCAAGAGATGGGAGCGACGAGAGCTGTGTCGGTGGCAGTGCAACATCACGAATACGGTCCAAATGGGGTGCAAAGGTCTCAGGGATGGAATTGAGGTCGTTCCTGCGCGGTATGAGCGAGTGGCAGTGAAGGTAAAACTCGCGGGGGAATCCCAACTGTAGCATTGTTTTTTTGGAAGTGGAAAGGTTGATTCAAGTAATTTGATGTCTAAGGTTCAGAGAGAGGTGACAGCTTTCAGCGGAAAGGACGATGATCCAGGACTCGCGCAAATAGGATGATAGGATAAGAACGACGTACATACAAGGACAACAATGCAATGGATGGCATTGGATGCGTAGCGTAGCGTATTTTCTCTTCCTCCAGTTATCCCAAGAAAAGCTGGTGCGGATTCCGACTGTTTCGAACTCGGCGGAAAGAAAATTACACTTCCACGCGGGCAGTCGGGGGAATAATACCGGCAAGCGAAGGAGGATCGAGCAAATATTCTTCTGCCTGTTGACGAGTGATGACTCAGAGTGAGCGTTGTGGGAGGCAAAAATCAGAAGGATCTTACGCTAAAATATCGACCGGGACTCGCGACCAACATGGATGCGCATCCCCTTCCCCTTTAGCTCCGAGACGCAAGCGACAATTTGAGGATGCAGAGGCAGACTTGCATTGCTAAACTCGAGGTTCAACAACTGCGCTGTGGACTTGGCCTCCCATCGTGACGTGACAGCGTCGACCAGAGTCTTCACCATCGAATCTGTCCATACAATGACGCCAAAGGGTGCAAGGTCGATGTCATCGATGTTAGGAAGGAAGGTGGGAGAGTCGCTGAGCAAGCGCAGCAGCTCGAAGACAGCAGTTATCGATGCAGCTACACGGAGTGAGGTCAGCCCGTCGCGGATGGCATTCAGAATTATAGTCAAAGTTGCGGCGGAGCCTTCGTAGAAATAGAGGGTAAGAGCTCGTATATCCGGGGCTCTTTCGAAGAATGCGAGGAGGAGGGCATGGTTGAACTGCTGAAAGCCACTGTCGATGTGCAAGGAGAGCGGGGCAAGTGAGGGAGTTGAGGAGAAGTAGCAGGGAACTGATGTCAACCTTCTGTGTGGTAAGCGAAATGTGACGGAGGATCGCGGGTACAACACGGGAAGCTGGGATGGGGGGGAGAAGGTCGTTCGGGAGCTCATCGAATTCACAATGAGCGAGTCGTGGCGCGAGGGAGAGCAAGGCGAGGCAGTCGGCGAGAGTGAAGTAGGTGCCGTGGAAGGAGGACAGATGCGCCCAATGGTCGGTGAACAAGGACGATGACGGGCAGCATCGACAGCCGTCTGTTGTCGCGAAAAAGGAATCCCGACAGCGGCGGAAAGGGAGGTCCAGGGAGAGGAGTTTCGGTGCGCCACCTGCGCGGCTAAACCATAGGCGAGTGAGAAGCGCAGGGTTGGGAACGTCCCATTTAGTGATTCGGAGGGCAGCCCACAACTTCGGGGTACTCCATGCGATATTTCTCCATAGCCGACATATGCGAGCCAAAAGCATCGGCGCAATCGTCAGACTGGCTGGGGCTGGAGTACTGGGGAGGCAATGAACAAAAATCTCGGCTGTGATTTCGAAGGGGATGGTGAGAATGGGGTATACGATGGAATCCAGGGACTTCTGAATGGCGGCTTTCTCCTCTGTCAAGCGGCGTCGACGCTCCTCCTTCAGTCTGGGACTGTGGCGACTCGACATGGATTCGACTTCCAGTTGGGACTCGACGTATGCGAGCCGTCGACGGAGGATGGTACTCTTGTGTTTCATGGCGATACGAGATGGGAGGAGAGAAACAAGAGAGGTTTGTTTGGCCGATCAACAAACGCGACACGATCCCGTGCCCCGACGTTCGGCCGAAAGCATTCAATCATATAATCATATGACCGTCTCGGAAAAATGGAAGAGACGACACTTAGTCGTCTGAATGATAGCTCCCAAGGCCAATGAAGCAACCAAAATCTCTGGTAAGTAGCGAGTTTTGTATCGAGCTCTAGCTGGTGTTTCTTCATATTACAGCAAGCAATGTAAATAATAATTAGCCTCCTCCAATGATGCTGCTATCGAAAAGCCCCAAAGCTTCAGCAGCGCTCTGAGCAGCTACACCCACCTAAGTCAAGTCGATAACCTCCCCATGGATGAAGGATGATCTCTCCTCAAGCTTCACCCTCTTGTTCCGCTGCGACCCGCTGTCGTCCCCATCTTGCGTTAAATCAACAACTCCGCTCGGCCTCTTCTCAAACTCGTCCTTCACGCGTCGCTTGTTGTCCCGTTTCTGCTCCTTCGCCTCCAGGGCTTTGAGGCGCTCCTGTTAGAGAGTAAGCGCGGCGGTATGAGACGAGGAGGGGGTGGCAGAGGAGGTAGCCTGCCTCACATGGAGCATTTCGGCTTCCTTAGCGTCCGCGAGGACCTCTTCGTCCTCGGGTGTCTTGCGCTTGAGCTGAGGGGCGATTCCGTTTGCGCGGAGGACGTCTGTGAAGGGGACGAGAGGTTGGCTTCATGCTGGTTAAAAAAGCGGCGAAGCCAACCTAGGGGACGATATTTGAAGAAGAATCTGACGATGTCTGGTCCAGTGCGCCGCCCGTTCTTAATTGGGATCGGGGTAGCAAGCGGCTCAGGGCGTGCGAGACTGCCATGTAGCTGTTAGCTCGCATGTGGTTTGTATGAGTCTCCAGACGAACCCTATCTGCTGCGTGACGCCTTTCTTGGAGCGTTCGTGCAACTTGAGCTCTGCGAGAGCCTGAGAAGAGATTCCCCGTGGGGACCCCGGAGCTCTTCAACGACTACGGGGGTGATGGCCAGCTGTATGAGCCCAAGTTGTGAAGGTGACGGGGCCAGGAAGCTGTCATCATCTAACGCAAAGATCAGACATATTATTATAATAGCTAAAAGGTATGCAGTAGCTCACTCGTCAGTGCCAACTCGGAAAAAATGAACGGCTTGACTATCGTGCCATCTGAAACTCCCCTGTATTCAACCCTATTTCGCCAACTGTGCCCCTCCATTAATCGACCGCTGCAGTAATGCCCGTCCATTGTGAGATATCCGCCAATCTCTTGAGAGAAGGATGAAGTCTTCAAGCGCACGGAGAATGTCTACAAAAGTGACAGTCAGATTCCGATGCGCTATGAGGAGAGTCCTGAGACACGCACCTTCCCCACTTCTGAAGGGACCCAACAGGTTACCTTTTTCTCGTCTTCCGAGATCTGGACGTCGTACTCTGGGACCTCTTGCCCGTCGACGGTGATCCAAGCAGAGAACTCTTTCCAGTGAAGCATGGCGTCTTTGGGTCCTGGCGCTGTGTGGCCCAGACTCCTATTCGTTGGAGCAGGGCGAGCGGGTCCAAGGCACCGGGAAGCCGCAGGGAGCAGCGGCGCGGGAGGCGCGTGGAGGTCGTGGAGGTCGTGGTCAAGGATGCATGTCGGCTACTACGGCACTGATCCCTAACAAGGCCACACACGCCATCGGCCCGAGCCGTCCCACTGAGGACCAGTCCCACTGGTCCATCGTGGTGGTGGTGAGAGACAAAAGCACGTCTAGTCACACGATCGTGATCAAGTCACCGAAAAATTAGATCACCCGTCGCGTCGCGTCCAGGCGCGGGCCAAATGACCTTGTATTTATGCAGGCGAAATGAGGGAGAGCGTTATCCCTGATCACCACGCATACAGTATTCCCTGCGGAAAGTGAACATCCCCGAGATGCCCAACGCCTCTCTCAAGACGCGACTGTACGCCAGCTGCTTCCCCCGTTCTTCTGACGACTGACCATATTCTTTGAATTGGGGTGATTTATTATGGGGCTACATACGCTAATTAAATAGATGAAGTCCTCGCTCATCCGAACCGCGGCTTCACTTCCGTCTCCAAGAACTCCTCAATGGTGCCCAGCTCAACACCAAGGGCGACGAGGTCGGGGTTGGGAATGGGCGTCGCGGTGTATAGACCACTGTACTCGGCATGCGCGGAATACTGGTCGGGGTGAGCCACTGCACGAATGATAAAGCGAGTTCACGTACCATCTCGTCCATGGGCGGCATCCCCTTGGGGGGCGCACTCGTGAAGGTCACCTCGACGCCGAGGGCTGAGAGACCGCGCAAATGAGGTCAGTCAATCACGTCGTTCGTGGAGTGGCCAGCCCGCCCACCTTTACCGGTCATCGCGGCGAGTTCGGCGTAGGGCATGGTGGCGTTGACGATGGGGTAAGTTTTGCCGGAGATGCCCTTCGACGGGTCGGTGTAGTTCTTCAGGAGCGCCAGCACAACCGTAGGGACGTCCCGCTCGATCCATGTGAACGCCTGACGGTCCGTCGCGGAATAGTTGGGCACGGCCACGTCAAAGCCCGTCGCTGTCTTTTTCAATAGCCCAAATCTAGAGGCGGTTAAATGTTATTGAGCGGGATGGAGAGGGCGGGATGACCAACTTCCAGTAGTTCTCGAGAAAGCCTCCGACATGGATGGACGCATTGGCGAGGCCAGACGCGCGTAGGCGTTCCTCTACAACGGCTTTCTCTGTGGACACCACATCTTGTTAGGCTATTCCTTCGGACACAACGCAACCGTACGATCATAGAGCAGGACGTTCTTGTATTTGCCCGCTGATATTTTTGAGATGCTGGGCAGTGAGCTATGTACGTGCGGGTCAGATTTTAATGCAGTTCCAAAGACCTCGACGTGTACCTATAGATGAAGAACTTGACGCCGACTTCCTTCGCAGCGTCGAGGATGTTCATCCCCGTTACGATCTCGTTCGGGCCCTCGCCCTCAGCCTTGAGCGGGAAAATGGGAACAGTGACCTGAAACTAGATCGTGAGCGCGGTCCCAGGGAATTTCCGAGGCGCTACGCACCGAGAAGACGGCCTCGCTGCCCCGTAGAGCATTCACAAGGGATGACTTGTCGAGCGAGTCGCCTTTAACAACTTGAATGCCCTGTGCCTTGAGCTTGAGGGCGGCCTCCGAGTCGGGGTTACGGGAAATTGCGCGCGGGGTGAAGGTCGCGTCTTTGAGTAGGGCACGAACCAGTGCGGAGCCTACACCGTAGCGCTGGTGTTAGCAAAGGATGAGAGCAAGGGTACAAAACGTCGACACCTTGGGTGCCCGTGGCGCCAAAAACGGAAACGATGCGAGAGGAGGCCATGGAGGAGGACGAGGATATAACGGCGGTGGAATGGGTCGGATGGTTTGGGTTTTGGACATAGTGCCCCTGTTTAAATAGAGTACCGGCTGCTTTTGACGCGATCGGGGCCGACATTGATGAACATAAACGCACCCACGATTGCTCGAACGCCGCCGAGGTCGCTCCTTCGGGACATTATGCACGCCGTGACCATTCAAATTGTCAGCTTTTGCATGGAATGGCAAGGGGATTTCTTCTGGAGGTTCTCGCGCAGCAAAATTCGACAAGGATAGATATTGAGCAACATCAGTCGAATCGAACATTGCCCATTGCCAATCCAATTTATGCGGCCAGTGGCGAAGATTACTTTACTAGGTTGAAGTTGCGCTCTTGGAGTAGTTGTTGTACTACAACTTCGCCTTCGCTGCCGCATCTTCCAGCAGGGAATTCGTCATCCGTGGATCGCGCTTGATTCCCTCGAGTGCATCCCAATAGATATCATTCTATAGGAGTACGGTGAGTGGAGGCTTGACGGAACCACAACCACAAAGACACACCTTGATGAGGCCCCAGACTCCCGCTGTGCATCGAGGGTCCAGTGAGTGAGACTTATTCGAAACAAGAACGAAAAGAACGTACCCTGCGCTTTAACGCCCACGGTCAGCGCCAGCTCCTCCGCCTTGGCGAGCACCGCGGTGGTATCCGCCCCTCCGAGGTAGTCCACAATCCCCGCCTCCAGCGCCTCCTTGGGCGTGAAGCGATGCCCCTCCAGCGCGATCTTGCGCCGCACCTGGGCATTACCGATCTTGGCGTTCAGGATTCCCGCGAAGGAGTGCGGCCAGACGGCACCAAAGTCGACCTGAGGTGGGCCTTAACGGAAGGCATATGAATGATTGGAAGTAGGAATGCGAACCTCGTTCATGCAGAGCCACGCGTTGCGTTTGCTCCCGTCGGTCATGACGCGGAAGTCGCATGCTGAGAAATGTTACAGGTCGGGGCAGAGGTACTTACACGGTCGCGCTCACCCAAAGAGAACATGAAGCCGCCCGCGAAGCAGTGTCCATTGATAGCGCAGATGGTGGGGACTACAAGACGCCGTGTTAGTACACAGCAGCAGAGTTGGCCCAACAGCGGACGTACTGGGGAACTTGACGAGACGCTCGAGAAGAGGGTTGAACGTCACTAGATAAAAAATCAGCCAAATGCCACCGCCGAACCCAAACCTGGCGTACATGGGAAGAAGTTGCCGTTCGAGGGCACTTGAGCCAGATCAAGACCTAGAAATAGAGTCAGTTGACTTTACTCTGCGACTGCATAACCAGGCTCACTTACCGTTGCTGAAGAACTTGTCCTGCCCCTTCTTCCCGACGAAAATGAGCGCGCCGTTCCCACCAGACTTGTCTTTGGCGCCCTGGACAGCGCGCCATTGGGTGCGCCAGTGCGCCTCGACGGCGTTCAGCGCGGGTTTGAGCGCAAAGTCCACCAGGGCGGGGGTAAGCCTGTTGTCGAGGCCGTTGTGCAGCTCGATAACCCAGACGGTGTCCTTGGCTAGCCGTGGACGATTAGACAAGAGATGAAGGGATGCGACCTTGCGACATACGGTGGGTGACGGTGACGAGGGGATTTTCTGAGGGAAACGCGAGAGGGTAGGACATTGTGGTTTGAGGTGAAGAGCGCTTCCGAGTCGGTTCCGGCTTTGTCAATAACCGGCAGTGATGCGCGGTGTCAGCAGCCCCAGTTGGCCTGACGGCGCGTTCGAACCCTCTGCGTGCCATTTCCTTTGAGGCATTAAGACGCCGCCATGCGAGGAGGGTGTGGTCGTCTGCTCTGTACATATCGGCCGTTTGGAAAACAAGCTCCAAGGGCCGGCGCGCTTGCTCAACCTTCCACATCAATCGAGAGTGCGGATTCCGATGTATTCCGAGTCTGCGGCCGAAAGGAACAAAACTGTTTATCGTCGCTGCCGCACGAACAAAGTCTCGAAGGCGGATTGTTACAGTCGCCAGAATTGCCGGTGATGCACATCGGGTCGCACAACGAACGCAGTCCGGGTGGCTTTGTTTTGTCAGTACCCTCGCCGTCGTTCAGAGTGTTTATCGTACTATTCCCAGGTTCACTCTTGGCCGAGGAGAGCGGGGAAAACGGAACTGAAGCGTCGGAGAAATGAACAGAGTGCTTTGTCGACAGAGGTATCATCCTTGGATGCACCGACTCTGCCACCGAGGTTGAAGAAGATGAGAAGGGATCATTCCCTCGCATATATGATATATATTCCTCGGCTGCATCAACGTTTTTTCATGCCCAGCTCAACCGCAGCAATGTTCCTGGCCCGAACGGATTGCCACGCCGGGCTCTATCCTCTCCAGCCCAACAGTCATTGGATTTTTTTCTGCGAATGGGTACATCAATCAGATGTCTCGGGGAGCTCGGGGATGTTCAATTTCCCGATGCAGAAGGTTGAACCAGTGTCAGGCGGTTCTGCCCACGCATTTAGTCAGGTTTTGAACAGGACTTGTGCTGAAGGTGGTAATTTACCTGCTTTGAGGATTGAGAAGGGATACTCTAGCTCTCCAGGTGCCACTCCCCGCACTAGGCCTAGCACTGACGGTACCATCCTCGAAATCACAGAACACCCTCCCTACCAATCATGATAATCCCCATGTCCGTCGATACGTACGTCGCCTCTGCTAACGCCTGATTCCCGTACATCCCCGCTTTTGAACCCGAAGTTTGATTTTTTTTGGTAAATGGAGGACCAGTTCAGATAATATTCACCTGGAAGAAGTCTCACCTCGGAGATCAGGTATCTTTTGTGCCGCTCGAGCAAGATTCAACGATGAAAGTTGAACGGTCGCAACGGATTGTCCAACTCACTGGTAATTGTCGATTATTATTTGTTTATTCATGCACAGCCACTTTGCACGCGCTTCTTTTCGCTGACCACCACCTTGCCACCTCCCTATTGCGACCCTATGCTGCGACAGACACGACTAGCTGCACCTCGCTCGCTCAGGTCCGCCTGGAATCCACGTCGTGCCTTCTCGAGACGCGGTTTACTTCCAACTTTCCTGGTCCCCGGGCCTCAAAAACTTGTCGTTTCTCGCGGCATGTCGCAACGCAGTCCCGATCCCGCACACCTCTTCTCGTCGCTGTGGGACTCCTCCGAATCGACTGGTGGCTCGGGCAAGCATGACTCCGACTGTGGATGCGAGGTGTGTCTCAATTTGCGGTGACTCTGCCTTTGCCATCTGACGCGTGGCCCCAGGGTCCCGAAGCGCGCCTCACAAGGGAAACACTCGACGCGTTGATGGAATTTAACAAGAAATTACACAGCAAGGCTTCGCCAGCCGTAACCGACGACGACCTCACATTTGTCTTTGGGTATCTCAGAGCCTCCGACATTCCTCCCGCCGACACAAGCTGCTGCACCCAGACGATGGCGATCAGCCATGCCTTGATCGCGCTGAAAGCCTTATCCTGGATGTTCACCAGGGGCGAGCCTTCTGTGCCCACTGTTCAGCGTACTGTGCAAGGATGGCCGGATCTAGCAGCATGGATCCGTATGATATTCGATTCGTGGCTGCTTAGTGGGAGACTGCGGCGCGAAAAGTCGTCCCTGCTTCCCGCCTACACGCATATCCTCGATTTCTACACCAAAATCTTGTTCGTTCCGGAGATTTGCAAGGTAGCGATGTCGGAACCGAGCCGCGAACGCACCCTGACCATGCTGCTGTTCTGCTGGACGATAGAGGACTCGATGGCGGCCGAAGAGGGCGTACCATCGTTCCTCTCCGCCGCTTTCCCACTCACGAAGCTTTTCCTCTCTGACCATAAACCCGAGGCCACCGCCGCCGTCGACCTCTTCCGCTCGTTGAAGGCCATCCGCGCGCCGCACGAGGTGATCCGCAAGCTCCTCGACGTCGAATATACCCCCGATGCCATTGCGCGGCGAGCGCTCAATCTCGTGCGGAACCCCACCAACAGCACGTCCGGGCATCGCGGAGTGCCGCACGTTCGCATGCTCAATCTGTTCGCTCACGGGAGCGAGTACGCCGACGCGCTCCTGGCGCAGCACTCCGTACGCGACGTAACGCGCTATTTGCACGACTCCACCTCGCACTCGGAGAGATTTGACGAGGAGGGCATCGACGTCTGCGTCGAATATCTCGCGAATTCCATCCCCAAGAAAGACGGGTTTAGCAACGCGCGGATGGCGCTCCACGCCGGCTTACTCCCAGCTATCCTGCGATCCGCCGGCTTGCTTGTGTCGGATAGCGAGTCGGACGCGGATGTTTCGGACAGCGAGTCGGACACCGATGTTCCTGATAGCAAGTCGGACGCGGACCTTTCTGGGCTCGAAAAGCTCCTCCACATCATTTCCCTCTACCTCATCTACCCATCCGTCCGCCACGCATTCTTGGTCTCCGTCCAGAAAATCAAGCAACTCGACGACATCAACCGTGATACCTCCGTCTACGCCGCATATCAGAAGCTCGTCCGCCTCATCGACGACCGCCTCATCACGACTCAACGCTGGTGCTCTACAAAAATCGAGACAGGGGCCAAGTGTGCGAAGGTGAATCGGTTTGGAGTGCTCTCAAGCACGTGGAGTCGCTAACATGGGACATAGTGCGGCAAGGACGATAACGCCTCGACCCTGCGGGCGTGCACTGGGTGCTTCAACGTCTCTTACTGTTCGGAGAACTGTCAAAAACAACACTGGTCGTCCCACGAACATGCGTGCAAAGAGACGAAAGCCCTGCGGAAAGGTTCGTCGTTTAATTGCGCTCGCAATGTCCGGAACGGAACTCTGACCGAAGCTGCTCACAGCCGGGAAACCGCTCGACATGTCGCAGTCTGATATGGACGGCATATTCCAGTTCGCCATGTCCCAGATCAACCTCCGCGCCGGGGAGATCGCGCGCGTGTGGAAGGAGGAAGGGCCCACTCGCACACCACTAATCTGCTTCGACTTCACCGAAGACCCCATGGGCGTGCTCACCGCCGGGAAGCGCTGCGTCGACACGCTGCCTGGGGCCACACGCGCGACGGGCGGGATGGTGTATTTCCCCGAGATGAAGGTGCTGATTGACGCGGCGGGGTATTACAACTCGCTCTGGTTGGAGACGATCTCGCGGAAGGTGCACGATGAGCACGGGATCGTGTGCGTGTATGTGCCGCAGGGGGAGACGCCGAAGGGGAAGTGGATGTTGTTTTCGATGAACGTGGGCCTCGTGCGGGAGGAGGGGACGGTTTTCGAGAAGTTGGTGAGGACTGTGGAGCAGGGGATCGAGTTTGGGGACCCGCATCCGGATCCGGTCTTTTGAGTAGTATTTCATTGAACAGCCCGTAGTTCTTGTCGTCTGGGTATCCAATGTACCCCATGTCTTTCTAGTCCACTCGTACTTGCTCTGTTGGATATGGGGGAGATTCTTTTGCCTTTATCCTGCCCTGCTATCCATGAGCTTGACAGACTGCACTGCAGCCTGGGGCTGCAACATTGGCAATCCTGCAGACTGACGCGAGGTGGCCAACTCTTCCGCAACGGAGATACGAATAGTAGTATGGGCAGTCTGCTTGTCTGCTTCTTCCTGCCTCAGCGGAACCGGGCAATATCCGTACTTATTATCATGGGCGCGTCGCGCGGTTGAACTTTTGTTCTCACGGTTCATGTTGAACTTAGGTCTTTTTGTGCCTGGACTGTTTTTGCGAATAATCTCAGTGGAGGCCGAGCTAGTTGGGGTATTAGGCAGAGACCAACAAGGCCGTCAGTGCGGTCAATGCGGCAAGTGAAGGTTGAAAAACTCAACCACAGGTTTGAAAAACTCAACCACAGGTTGAATTAGGAAATACTCGTACACCTAACCGCTAGTGAACGTGAGTCCGTTCACCTAAACGACATCCCTCACCCACTCCTCACCCTTTACGGTCATCTGGCGGTCAGACGCCGCATCGTCTCCCATCCCCATATCATGCATCGTGTACACCGTCTTCGTCACCGTGATTCCGCCAGCGCCGGCGGCCACTCCGATGTCCTCGGCGCCCCCGGTAGGTAGATTCGGCCGCCCGCGCGAGCGCGAGGAGCTGTCGCCGGAGATGGGCTCGCGCGCGCGTTCTGCATGTACGCGGGTGGTCAACCTCGGGAAATGGGGAAGAGGGGGGTGACAGACCAGACAGGTTGAGTATGAAGCGTGAGCTGAATATCATGGTCACCGCGAAACCGAGCGACGAGCTTCCGCGGACATCAATATTGCATCGAACGAAGTACGGATGCTAGACTCACGCGGCGGACTGTAGCGTCGTATCCCTGCTCTCGAAGAAGACCAGATTGACTATGTTCATTGCTACGTGATGAACCGCGTCAGTAGGGTGATAAATAAAGAGGTAAGGAGGATCGGCCACGTACCGGTGAGCACGACGAAGTACATGATCCCATCCTCGAGCATCATGCGCGTCAACCTACTGAAGCTACAACAACGTGATGAGAACCTCAACAATGGCAGTGCATGAACGGGACTGACGATGCCCGACTCGAGTTTGAGAACTTCCAGAGGTAGGTGGCACTGATGACCATCGCTACGGCGTCGAAGACTCTGCAAAACGAAAGAGGTGAGTTCATATGCAAGGCGCGTGGGGGCAGACTTGAACTTACAGGCAGCCCACGTAATATAGTGATGCGACCTTGACACCAGGGAGGTTACCGCTCGTGCAGCTGGTTCAATCAGGGTCAGATGCTGAGAGGAGCAGGATGAAAATCGACACGTACTTGTGCTGCGAAGAGGAGGAGCCCTCAGTCAGACGGAGCGGTTAAGCGACGGGAAGCATGCACGCACATTATTTTGGAAGTCTGAGTGCGTATTATCAGTTCAATCCCTGTATCTCGCGTGGAGAATATTATAGCACTGACGTATCCGCTTCCAGAACGTCGACACGCACTCCGCCTGAGTACCCACATTGTTAAGAGTTCGTCCGTCGCCCGGATGGGAATGAAGGACGCACCACAGTACACAGAACGAACAGCACGACGAGAACGCGGAGCACGATCGGCGACTGGCGCGAGATCGCATACGTCCTGCCAGTCGTCGTCAGTGCGATGTCGGATTGGCGAGGAAAAAGAACGAACCGCAGGGTGAGCACTGCCTGGGAGGCAACGTACAGGAATACTACATACATGCAATTAGCCGAACTTGGACCAGAGGAAACGCAAGTGGACGGCGGACATACGTTTGAACACTGGCGCCATCCAGTAGAAGCGATCGCACGCCGCTACGCTGAAGCCGTGGTAGAAGAACCCGAACGCGCCCATGACGAGCGCGGTGACGCCAAGGTAGCGCACCAAAATGAAGAGGATGCACGCGACACTGTCCATAAGGATGAGTTCTCCTGCTGGTACGGGATGACGAGCGGGACATACGAGAGTTGGAGCGGCCCCCGCTGCCGTTGGTAAAGGCGTATCTCCCCCGGAATAGTCTGGAGAAAGCTATGTAGCCCGAGTGGTCAGTCAACGCGGGGTGGAGGAAAGATAGCGACGTACTCGAACAAGGCGATAGAGTACGCGGCAACCCGCAGGTACGCGGCGATTTCAAGACTAGTGGTCATCGTGGACGGATGATGGAGGAGGGGAGAATTACATGCTCTATAGATGCGAGCTGTGCTTTATATTGGGCTGCCAGGGGTGACACGAACAAGACGACGCCTCCTGAGTGCACGCTGCCGCTAGGAGGCGTGGGACGTCGGTCAGTAATTGGTCCGGGGACGTGGGGTGGGGCCAACATGGAGTCGAAGTGGCTTTGAATACGGAACAGGGTATGCCCTTGCTCGAAGATGTCGCGCATGGCGCGTCACGAAGGAAGTCTGCGCGTCGGGCAAAAAAAATATTAATATATTGAAACGGGTGCCTGAGTGAGTCCGAGGTCTAGACTGGTCTAGATTTGAGAACGAAACACATACGCTCAGGGGCCTGACTATGGCCAGACGGAACATTTGTGAGTTGTCATCCGTGCGGAGAGGGGTTGTGGGTGGAGTACCTGATTTCAAAGAGCGAGGCAGTCAAACATGAACACACCGCCCCAGTAGCGATTCAGCACGTCTGCTAGTTTCTGAAGTACTGGGCTTGAACCACCATTTGTTGGACCGCCTCGCGAAAACAGCGACCAAACACCTGATGGGAAGGCGTAAATCAATGCCCAAGCAATATCGGTCGAGGGATCGATCGCTCACATCAAAAGAAAAAGGACGTCGGCCGAAGTATAGGAAGGCGCGGATGAATCTGCGTTCTTGTGTTAAAGAAGAAGCTCGCGCGCCACCAAGGAGAGCGTGAACCACCGGAAAGGGAGCGAACGAGAAGGGGAGTAGCACACGAGGAATACAATAGTATTGCTGAGTGAGAGAGGCAAGACGGGGCAAGATAGCGCGGGAGGCCAAAATTTTTTTGTGTGGCCCTCGAGAGGCAACAAAGACCTCGCCGATATCAAGACCAACGCAGGATTGGAACCTGAAGGCGTCTTCATGAGGAGTCCACCGCGCCTGGTGGAGTTCCCGATTCTTTTCGTACTATCTCTGAATCTGGTTATGACAGCCAAATCCCGTGGCATACAGTTGTACGTCTCCGTTCGGGATTGCGAGGTTGACGGTCCCAGCAAGACGAACTCCAGACTGGTACTGGCGGGGTGGAAATCCAGCAAGGATTCAAGAAACCTCCGCTGTTACAGCGAGCCACTTTTCGCGATATACAGACACCCAGATAGACGCAGCGGATGCGGGGTATTGAAGAGCCATGACGTTCGCGCACTTGTTCTTGAGTCGGGAAAAGAGCGCGCGAGATGTGTAGAGCCAGTAGCGATTCTGGTGCCCCGAGCGTCCGTTGTTTCCAGTGTCCACAACCAGCCAACGATCTACGCCAGGTGCCTGGATGAACCTTGAGTACAGACTCTTCGACCAGCTCAACATAGTCTTCCATGTCGCTCGAGAAATTTCGTCCATAATAGCGCTTTTGCGACCAGCGTCTTGCGAGCGTCGGGGAAGTTCGTGTTAGGAAGCCCAGTGTGGCAGTGCTCTCATCATTGATGAAATGATCGGAGTGTTCCACCTTGTCCTCCACTTGTCCTCCACCACGATGTCGCATCGCGAGCCCACCTTCCCACCCGAACTGGAACGAGAGATCTTCGAGACTACCGCGATCTTCTACCCTGGGCAGATCCCTTCCTTGTTGCGTGGTTGCTCGTCGCGTCTTGGACTGGTCAGTGAGATTTTATTTTTTCAATGAGAGTTCTCTCAACTACAAACTACGCAGGATCGAACCCCTACTATACAAAGTCATCCTCTTTGACAACACAGACTACACCATCAAACACGTCCGTGCACTGTTCAATAAATCGCCCGAGTTAATTCGAATGGCTGTCCGCCACCTGGCTTTACTCTGGTCCGACTCGGACTGGTCGGAGGTGGACATGGTCGACATAGGGAGGCTACTAGGTCTTTGCGCTGGCCTCCTCGACCTATCCCTTATGAGGAACATCCCACGCCTTGATCCCCAAGTCTTGACCCAATGGCGTCTCCAGCGCCTGCAGCTGCTGTTCGGACTTGCCGACTTCGACCTAACCCATACCTTATTCACAACCGTGACTCACCTCACCATCGCCGGCATGAGTGAAGGCGACTTTATCCAAAATCATACGCTCCTCTCAGAGCTCCCAGCACTCACTCATACGACGTCCCCCGGTGGGCCATGACGAAACTGCTGGCGCAATCGTCTCGCCTCGAGCTGCTTTTGCTTCTCTGGTCATCGCATCCGTCATGCGACTCCGAATACTCCCTAGCGTGCATTCCCTCCGTCTACGATGTTCGCTTTGTCATCGGACGTTACATCGATTACTACGGAGAGTGGACTGCGCGTGCAAGAGGATTCGCCGTTGATGATCACTGGTCCCGCGCCGCCGATTTCGTCGCGCACAAACGCAAAGGGGAGATCGAAGGTAAACCTCTACTTTGTCCTTGCTATGCGGAGTCTGACTCGTTGCTCCCAGAGACGCACTACTGGATGTAATGGTCAATGACGCGCTCCAAAAATATCTCACTAGTGAGTGAGTCCTCTTCGTGTCTGCGCAATGGTACCAGTGATGCTCGCGCCCCCATGCACATAACTGCCCGCCCGTTGCCTTACATCTCCTTTACTCAATATTCTGTCAGAGTATTTGAACCTGTTGAATTCAATTTCGTTCTTGGACACCAAGGCGTTTTGCGCAATCCAAGCAGTCCCGACATCGCGGCGCCGTCGCCTCCCGCGCAGCAACTGCAACCCGCGTTCCTCAGCTCTGGTCACTTACAAAACGGACCCGGTGGTTGAGATGCAGCTGAAGCATCAGAATCAGGACGAACCTGGTCCAGATGCTGAACAATATGAATATTACTCGCCCCGATTTGCTGTTCCTATTCGAGGCACCTGATAGAATTGAGAAGTGGATGGGGCAACGACCGGCGGAGGGAGACGCTACTAAGGGATGGCCAGGCCAGATTTGAATTTAGGTTCGTCGTCGGCCTGAAATTTGAAAGATCGTCGCTCTCGGAAATGCCCTCAGAAAATTGTGGACGTTCCCTGGAGAGCTGGTCCGAAGGTTTTTGATAGTCAGGGCGGGCGTCCAGCGCAGACGGCGTTTCGGGCGTACAAACATTGCTCCCGGGTCCCCGCTGTTTGATCTTCTTTCTGTACCCGAGATCGTGACTCGGTTTGACTCGAATAGCCATGGCAGAAAACTCGGGCACACCTTCAGCATCTTCCATTCGACTTGAACAGCGTTCCCCTCGCGCTGGTTCTGAAGCAAATGCAGAAACTCCAATTGTCCCTCAAGTGGATGGCGGCTACGCCGGATGGGTGGTTTTGTTCGGGTGTGCCGTTTTGAGTGAGTGCTCATTCTTCTTACCTCGTTTGGCGCCTCACCGAGTGTCAATAGTATTCGGGTTTGCTGGACTGTCATACAGTTGGGGCCTCATGCAAGTACGTTTCAGCGGACTGCTTCACTCGCCACTTCCAGCCGACTCACTTCATCTTGAGGCGGCACTTGTCGAAGAGGGCGTTTCCTCTGTTTCAACTCTGTCCTTTGTTGGATCCCTCACAGTTTCCTGTATCTCTGCATTAGCCCTGATCAATGCCAGAGTTATTCGATTCCTCGGGGAAGAAGGACGGCTCTGCTCGGCATTTCACTTCTCGGGTTGGGGGAGCTCCTCAGCGGGTTTTCAATGGGCAACATCGGAGCCTTATTTGTTACTTCTGGCTTGATTACCGGAGTCGGAACGAGGTGCACTATTATCTTCGTTATTTCAATCAGCGGACCCCATTAACGAACTTCACAGCTTGTGCTTTATGGTATGTGTCTTATGCCCCAAATGCGACGTAAACTCAGAGAGCAGGTCGTCTCTGTGATCCCAGGCCAATATTTCAGCCGTCGACGCGGTCTCGCTAACGGGATTGTCTACGCGGGGGGAGGTCTTGGTGGTGCGGTGACCAGCTTCGTCCTCGATGCTCTCCTTCAATCTGTCGGCGTCGCCTGGTCATTCCGCATCCTCGGCCTAGTCACCCTCGTAACTGGCATTCCTGCGGCTTGGCTGATTAAGGAGCGCACAACTATCCGTACAACAGGGTTCATTGAGTGGTTTGTATCATTTCCGTCGTGGGATCCCTGCATTTCTCAAACATATCGACCTTCAGGTCCCTCTTTCGAGACCTTCGGTTCGTTATCCTCTTCCTCGCTGGCGCCATCGGCACCTTCCCTCTCTTCGTTCCACCATTCTTCCTCCCGCTCTACTCCTCCTCTGTCGGCCTCTCGGCCAGCACCGGCGCCGGTCTCGTCGCAGGATTCAACTTCTCCTCCGCGCTCGGCAGGCTGGGGTTCGGCTACGCCACCGACCTCATCGGCCCAATCAACGTCCTCTTCATCGCGCTCCTCCTCAGCGCCGTCAGTATGCTCGCCATCTGGCCCGTTTCCACCTCCCTCACGCCGCTCATCCTGTTTGTCGTAATCAACGGCGCCGCGAACGGCGGGTTCTTCTCCACCATGCCGACTGTCGTCGGCGCCGTCTTTGGCTCGGCCCGCGTCAGCGTGGCCATGGGTATGATTGTCACTGGTTGGGCCGGCGGGTATTTCATGGTGCGTTATTACTACTCCTTAGTGAACAAGATCGTACGAAGCTGATTTAATTTCTCAGGGCGCCCCAATCGCGGGCTACCTGCTCAACGCCTATGGTGGGCCGGACAGCACGCTCTCTGCGTATCATCCCGCCATGTTCTACGCGGGCTCGATGGCATTGGGCTCTGCAGGTCTGATTTTTCTCATGCGGCTGAAGACCAGTACCAGTTTGTTTAAAAAAGTGTAGCACGCTCGTCGTGAGTACAAATACAAAGGCAATCCCTCATTCACCCAAAGCCTTCAATTTTTGACCCGCACCATCACTTCCATTCCAATGGATCTGGATCTGGTATTTTGAGTCATGGTTGTGAGTACTTTATCAACCCCGGTCTCAACCTGGCGTACAATTGGGAGTCTTACTTGTCCTCGGTATCTTTCAAGTTTAGGCCACCTTGGATCGCAGCTCCTCGAAGTATGGTCCATGTTGACATTCAACCTGTATGCATCCCGCAACTATGAATATCAACCACTGGATGAACCGCGTGCACCGGCCTGGGTTCAATTCTGTCCTTTTCCGACTAATAATCAGAGCCTTCGAACCTCTCGGGGATCTCGGAGATGTTCAATTCTGGATGAACAGGATTCGGAGTCTGCCTTGGCGCCAAAGCGGGGAATCCGCCGGACGCATAGGTCCCATAGATACTGCGCCGATTCCTGAAGGGCCGAAATGCGGCAATTTCAGCATCAATTCAGAACATCATCCGATATTTGGTGTCCTCGCATTCAATATATGTATGCGCTCCGTATCTTCCTCCGCGGGACGAATACAGAACCTGATGAGCACGTCACAGTTCTCTCACTGTCATTACGCCATTTAGAAGCGTTACTCAGCGGATCCAAGTCGAGTACCTCTGATCCCGTTCCCACGGTGTTGATCTCGACGTTCCCAATGTAAGAATATTATTCCTCCACCATTTGGATCCCACTCATCATGAATTACGCGCCCATTCTACTTCTGGCTACAGATGCCAGTCTTCTTTGGGCTTGGGGAGTAATTGAGGTCTCAATTCACTCTGTTTCCTGAGCGGGTACTAACTGGACATTTTCTGTGGATCTCGCGCAGGGCAGAATGGCATCGAATTACTCGATTGTGACCTCAAGGCTCTACTTTATACTCAGTTAGTTGATTTACACCCTAAACTTCAACGGTGTGCTCATACTCCGGGGTTGCACTTATTATTACGAGTGATTTCAACCGTGGGAACCTTATGTAACGTTTTTTTTTTGGTTCAACGTCGCTCAACGTTCACGGCAAGTTCACGGAGACTGTAAAGAAGGGTCACGACCGAGGACTGAGTCAGAGCGACTCTGCTGCTTAGCCTTCGGTGTTTCTAAAGTTAACTCGCGACAAAGGAAAATCAAACCAACCATTCCAACCGTGGGAAAGTGAAATGAACAATTCATTCTCGTGAAAGGTTGGTCGGATTTTTTTTAGACCGATGTTCGATTCTTTTCGACTGATTCTTTGGAAAGCAACGCTATAATGGCAACCCACCTACACATCAACGCGACTCAATATCAACACGTCGTAATACACTTGACTCAGCTTCGGAAAGCTACCCGCGGTTAAGGCCGGCGCAGTTGAGCCTTCAATTCAATTGGATCTGCGTTTGACACACCCAGCAGGACAAAGGAAGATGTTATAAAAGCACGATTCAACTCAACTCAAACTTCAACCACATCGACCATCATGAGCATTAAACGCGTCGCATTCATCATCGCCTCTACCCGCACTCCCCGCGCTGGGCCCACCATCGCCACTACCATCCTTGACATCATAACCCCCCTCCTCCCCGCCGGTATCACCCTCACAGTCATCGACCTCAAAGACCACCCGCTCCCCCTCCACACCGCGGAGCCAATCATCCCCGCCGGCCTCGCCCGCCCAGTGCCCCCCGCCGCCTACGCCGATGCCGACACCAACGCCTGGTCCGCGCACATCAGCAGCTTCGACGCCTTCGTCTTCCTCACGCCGCAGTACAACTGGGGCTACCCCGCGGCACTGAAGCTCGCATTGGACGCGCTATTCCACGAGTGGACCGGGAAGGCCGCGCTCGTGGTGTCGTATGGGGCGCGCGGGGGCGGGAAGGCGGCGGGGCAGCTGCGGCAGGTGCTTGCGGGCTTGCGGATGCGCGTCTGTGAGCGCGGGGTCGAACTGCCGTTTGCGGAGGGGCATTCGCTCGGTGGAGGCGTGGTTGGGTCGGACACGAACGATAGGTGGAGAGCGGAGAACAAGAAGGTGGAGATGGTGCAGGCTTGGGACGAGCTGCTCGCGTTGATTAAGGCTTGATTTCCTTGGTGTTCAGACACTGTATAATTGACTTTGGAATTACCCTCGCATCAATTTCGCAGTCGATGAATTACGCCCGCTGGCCATGCGCCGATTTTACGGGTGGGTGGGGGCGCTTTCAGTACCGCTGGTCGTGGAGTTTGGTTGAATGAGTGCGAGTCGGATGAAGTCCAGACAACATTTCTCCTCGGAATGCCGTATCCGTCTTGCGCCCGATTTACATGCAACGTTTCACAGAATAAGACTGAGCATAATATATCAACAGCTTCACTGAAGCTAGACCTGAGGGACTCGACTGTTCCAGAGTTGAGTAAACAACCGAAATGATTTCCCACGGTTGAATTTGGTGCGGCGTCTTTCATGCATCAACCAACTTCAAGCCTCCGTCAGGCGTTCAAATGTGCCTTCAAGTGTGTGCTCTTTTGTTGACGGGATGCAGTTGTGTCGATGTTCCAGATCATTGCGCAGGCGACGCGCCTGGAGGATCGGCCCCGCTTATTTGGTTTGTTCGGCGCGCTGTTCCGTCTCGCCTCGGTCATTGGGTGAGTCCCTCACGCGCGCGCACTCTTCGTCCGGCATTGCCGCTCTGACGTTCAATCGAAAAAAAAATGGGTTGAACCAAAGCCGCCCGCCAGTGCCTACGAGGAAACTGCTTCAGGAGATTGTTACCCAGCCATATCGGGCTTTATGTTGTATCTCGATCCCTCTGCGGAAGACGGTAGCGGATGTACCAAGTCTGAGTACGCAAGGATTAACTCTCGTTTCAACCGTGGGAATAGATCAATTCGGCACGTTATGTAATGCGGCAACTCGGCCAATATCGAACTTGCGCCAACCAACTGCGAGGGAGGGGCACACAGATAAGAAACACACACAGTCCTACAAGAGATTCAATACAGGATATTCAGGTACTCACAACCACAACTCAAAAGACCGGATCCGGATGCTGATCCCCAAACTCAATCCCCTCTTCCACAGTCCTCACCAACTTCTCAAACACCGTCCCCTCCTCCCGCACGAGGCCAGCGTTCCTCGAAATAATCATCCACTTCCCCTTCGGCGTCTCCCCCTGCGGCACATACATGCACACGATCCCGTGCTCATCGTGCACCTTCCGCGAGATCGTCTCCAGCCAGAGCGAGTTGTAGTACCCCGCCGCGTCAATCAGCGCTTTCATCTCGGGGAAATACACCATCCCGGCCGTCGCGCGCGTGGCCCCAGGCGGGGTGTCGACGCAGCGCTTTCCGACGGTGAGCACGCCCATTGGGTCCTCCGTGAAGTCGAAGCAGATTAGCGGCGTCCGAGTGGGCCCTTCCTCCTTCCACACGCGCGCGATCTCCCCGGCGCGGAGGTTGATCTGGGACATAGTGAACTGGAATATGCCGTCCATGTCAGACTGCGACATGTCGAGCGGTTTCCCGGCTGTGAGCAGTTTCGGTCAGGATTCGGTTCGGAACATTGCGAGCGCAATCAAACGCACCTTTCCGCAGGGCTTTCGTCTCTTTGCACGCATGTTCGTGGGACGACCAGTGTTGTTTTTGACAGTTCTCCGAACAGTAAGAGACGTTGAAGCACCCAGTGCACGCCCGCAGTGTCGAGGCGTTATCGTCCTTGCCGCACTACAACCCGCGTTAGCGACTCCACGTGCTTGAGAGCACTCCAACTCGACTCACCTTCGCACATTTGGCCCCCGTCTCGAGTTTCGTAGCGCACCAGCGTTGAGTGGTGACGAGGCGGTCGTCGATGAGCCGGACGAGCTTCTGGTATGCGGCGTAGACGGATGTATCACGGTTGATGTCGTCGAGTTGCTTGACTTTCTGGACGGAGACCAAGAACGCGTGGCGGACGGATGGGTAGATGAGGTAGAGGGAAATGATGTGGAGGAGTTTTTCGAGCCCAGAAAGGTCCGCGTCCGACTTGCTTTCAGAAACATCGGCATCCGACTCGCTCTCCGAAACATCCGCGTCCGACTCGCTATTCGACACGAGCAAGCCGGCGGATCGCAGGATGGCCGGGAGTAAGCCGGCGTGGAGCGCCATCCGCGCGTTGCTGAACCCATCTTTCTTCGGGATGGAATTCGACAGATACTCGACGCTGGCGCCGATCCCGTCCTGGATGAAAGAATCCTCCTTTCCCTCCTCGACCTGTGAAGTGAGTTCGTTGAAGTAGCGTGCTACGTCGCGGACGGAGTGCTGCGCGAGGAGCGCGTCGGAGTAATCGCTCCCGTGGGCGAATAAATTGAGCATTTGAATGTGCGGCACGCCGCGGTGCGTGGAGGCGCTGTGCTTGGGGCTCCGCACAAGGCTGAGCGCGCGCCGCGCAATCGCATCGGGGGTATATTCGACGTCCAGGAGTTCGCGGACCGGATCGAACTGCACGCGGAGCGCCTTCAATGTGCGGAAGAGGTCGACAGCGGCGGCGACCTCGGGTTTATGATCATGGGCAAAGAGTTTTGTGAGTGCGAGAGCAGGGGAGAGCGACGGTGATCCGAGAGCGTGGGCCGCCATTGACTCCTCAATCGTCCAGCAGAACAGCAGCGTGGAAAGAGTGCGTTCGCGGCTCGGCTCCGAGAGTACCAGCTTGCGAACCTCCGGGACGTGCACGGAGATGGCGGTGAGGAAATCGACGATCCTCTTGTAGGCGGGAAACGGGAATATCTTGTCCTGTCGGAGATTCCCAGCTACCAAGCACGAAGTGAATATGCGCCCGATCCATTCCTCTATGTCCGGCCATGCTTGCACAGTACGCTGAACGACGGGCGCGGAAGACTCGCTCCCGATGAGCAGGGCAAGGTATGAGTTATCGCCAAGGTCTCGGAGCTTGTGTTGGCGGGAGGAATGTCGGAAGCTCTGAGATACCCAAACACGAATGTGATATCGTCGTCAGTCACTGCCGGACAAGGCTTGACGCGGAATCTGCCCGCAAACTCAATTACTGCCTTCCCCGTTTCCAGCGTGAAGCGCGTGTCGAATTCGGAGCCCTGGGACGACGGGTCAGACGCTGGTTTGTAAGGACGAGGAGTCGTCGCCGCGAATTGAAGCTCACCTCGGAGTATCCACAGTCGGAGTCATGCTCGCCTGAGCTACCAGTCAATTCGGAGGAGTCCCACAACGACGAGAAGAGGTGTGCGGGATCGGGACTGCGTTGCGACAGGCCGCGAGAAAAGATGAGTTTTTGGAGCCCGGGAAACAGGAAAGTTGGAAGTAGACCGCGTCTCGGGACAGCCCGAGGTGGATTCCATCAGAATACGAGAGAGCGAGGTAACGCTAGTTTCGTCCGCTGGAGCATGAGGCCGCAGTGGGGAGGGGGCAAGGTGGTGGTCAAAAGAAGCGCGAGCAAAGTGGCTGTGGAGCAAAATACATAATTAACCAGCAAAATAATCGACGAATTATGTACGACAATGGAAAACACGTACTTCCAGTCGCTTGCCGTTCAAATTTCGAGGTCCAAGGTTGAATCGTGTGCGAGTAGCACCAGATACCTATTCATCAAGAGTTTCGGGGGGAGCTTTCTGAACTGATCCTCCATTTACCAAAAATTCAAACCTCACGGCAAGTATTCAAAGGCACAAACATTGGAGCAATGCGAGGCACCGGGAGGCCGCGGCGCGGGATGTCCGTTGGAGGCTCGTGGAGGTTGTGGTCAAGGATGCATGTTGGCTACTACGGCACTGATCCCTAATAGAACCACACACAGCACCCTCGGCCCGAGCCGTCCTATTGAAGTCTGAGGTTCAGTCCCACTGGTCCAAGGTACGAAAACCAAGTTGGCAGGGTCGGCCTACGGGTAAGGTAATTATTATACCGCGTACGGTGGACGTTGCCGCTGGAACGAGTGTTTCGTGATTTCGCGCTGCTACTAGTTAGGAAGGCCATGGCCAAGCTAAGGAGTGCGCGTAGAGAGCATCCTCCTCAAAGCAAGTACGGTAAGTGTCCACTTTCAGCACAAATCCTGCTCAAAATCCGCCTAAATCCGCCGCCAGTAGTGCGTCTGACGATGGTTCAACCGTGTATATTTGGAAATTAAACATCCCCGAGGTCCCCGAGACGTGCCGAGAGGGAAGTGAATACTGTTCTCGATGATCCTTGACCTTCCAGAGTCTGCCAGTCTGTCTATGAGGCAAGCCTGTGTCTTCACCAGGTTTACCCTCGAAGACAGGCCGGTATCGAGCCTACCCGACCTTGTGCGGGGCGAAAGTCGACAGTTTTAGAGACGGGTTGGTAACTGGGAGGGCGGGATTGAGTTTGTGGACCCCATCCGCTCATGTGATGAGGGCTCACCGGTACCTCACCCGTCCCCAATGCCAATGTGCCGAAATACATGCTCGTCGTGCTAACAAACACTGGGGGCACGCGCCATGGCGGTGGATTCATGGCAGTTGATGGGAAGAGCACCGACACTTGCCATGGCAGCTACCAGACACTTGCCACTTCCCTTTGTTCCATTTTTATCACATGCCGAGTTTGTTCCGAAGTTGAACACAATATGTTCAACCACAACTTTCAATGTTTGACTCCGTGAGTTGTGAATGGGATTTGGGAAAATGTACCGCGAATGACAGTGAGGATATCAGGAGTTTGCAATATACACATTAGTTTTTGTTACCTCAAAAAGCAAGTGCTAGGCAGTGGTTTGCCGAGCTTGTGTTCCGGATAATTTGGAGCTTTCCTGCGGCTCTACAAACAAAATGCAATTTCTGAGATTAACCAGCCAAAATTCCGATTCAAAACGGGTTCCGTGTATGTGTTCGAACGCGGATGAACGATTTGAGTCTCTCCCCGAGTTATTTCCCCACTGGCCCAGATATTTTTTCAAGGCATATGAAACTCACCTGCACTTCAGTTTTGGTGATGTGGAGCAACATAAATTGACCGCGGTGTCTCTCACTGAACTACGAGTTCATTCTAAATGCGGGCCGTTGGACGTGGGAGCGAGCAGCCGAGATGCTTCCCACGCCTTTGTCTTCCCCTTTGTCTCGTAGACGCCCATGACCTTTGCCATGGCTAGTGCCATGGCAAGTGTCGATGCTCTGCCACGAACCCACGCCCACGGTACCTGCCTCCAGTGAAACACCGGCGACCGCTTCTCGGAGTCGGAGTTGATACCTTCCCATTTCTGGGCTCCTTAGTAAAGGTAGAAAAAATGGTAATTCAGAATATTCGGTAGCTTCAATTTTGATTTGCTACAAGGGGCCGGTCAGGCTACGGTAGCAGTGCGTATGGGGAGTAAGTGAATAACACGATGTGGGTATATACGAATGATATTTTCTGTCCGTGATGATTCGGTAGCGTAGAACATTTACATAAAAAACTTGAACAAACGTTATTGGCACGCCCGCTCATCCGAACCGCGGCTTCACTTCAGTCTCCAGAAACTCCTCGATAGTGCCCAACTGAACACCAAGCGCGACGAGGTCGGAATTTGGCACGGGCGTCGCGGTGTACAGCCCACTGTATTCGGCATGAGCGGAAAACTGCCAGTGAACCTGTTAGTTAGTAGGCTGCATCAACGCGGAGATCCAAACGCACCATCTCGTCGATGGACGCCATCCCTGTGGTGGCGGCAGTCTTAAAGGTCACCTCGACGCCGAGGGCTAAGACGGCACAAATGAGGTCCGTCAGCCAATCGCGTCGTTCTTGGAGTAGGCAGCCCGCGTACCTTTACCGGTCATCGCGGCGAGCTCTGTGTAGGAGATGTTGGCGTTGACGATGGGGTACGTTTTGCCGGATATGGTCTTCGAGGGGTCGGTGTAGTTCTTCAGGAGCGCGAGCACGACCGCGGGGAGGTCACGCTCAATCCATGTGAAGGCTTCGCGGGCGGTCGCGGGATAGTTGACAGCCATGTCAAAGCCCGTCGCGGTCTTCTTCAGGAGCCCGTATCTATATGATGGTTGGTTGGTTGGCGCCGTTGGACACGATAAACAGCGGCAGGACGAACTTCCAGTAGTTCTCGAGGAAAGCTCCGACATGGATGGATGCGTTGGAAAGGCCAGACGCGCGGAGGCGCTCCTCCACCATGGCTTTTTCTGTGAAATCCGTTTTAACATTTCTTTCCGACGCCTTGTTTTGTAAACGTACGTTCATAGTGCAGGACATTCTTGTATTTTCCCCCTGAAATTTTTGAGATGCTGGGCAGGGAGCTACGTGCGCGTCAGTCTTTGTTACAAGGGTGAATGCGGGATGTACCTGAAGATGAAGAATTTGACGCCAACTTCCTTCGCCGCCTCAAGGATATTCATCCCTGCTACGAGCTCGTTCGGGCCCTCATCACTGAGAGGATAAATGGGAGTAGTAAGCTGAAGCTGATTTTTAGTGCTGTCCTAGGAAATTTCCAAGGCTACGCACCGAGAAGACGGCCTCGCTGCCCTGTAGGGCATTCACAAGCGACGCCTTGTCGAAAGCGTCACCTTTCACGACTTCTACGCCCTGCGCCTTGAGCTTGAGGGCGGCCTCGGAGTCGGGATCGCGGGAAATTGCACGCGGGGTGAAGGTCGCGTCTTTGAGTAGGGCACGTACAAGTGCGGCGCCTAACACCGTAAAGCTAGTATTAGCGAAGGTCGAGATCGAGGGTACCAGATTTCAAGACCTTGGGTGCCTGTTGCGCCGAAAACGGAGACGATGCGAGAAGAGGCCATGAAATATGAGGGATCTGTGGGTACTGTGACTCGGGGAAGTGCTTGAACTATATAAGGGAGTACGACAATAACACCCGGTCGGGTAATGCTGCGCCCGGTGCTGTAGGTATCCCCTTACAGGTGCTGTTAATTAACATCGCTCCTGTTTCAGCGCTGAGTCTGTCGCTCCCGTTGAATACAGCCTTCAAGTTGCTGTATAAACGGAAATGCAACCGTGAATAGCCGTGAATCCGCGAGTCCACTCAGCAGCGCTGAGTCCCTCTGTCGCTTCCGCTCCCGGTTAAATACAACAGCGCTGCCAGTGTATAAACGGCAAGGCAAGCGTGAATAACCGTGAATCTACTCAGCAGTGATGAGTCCTCAGGCCTCAGTTCTGCCCCACAATTTATCCGGAGTTCGGCAACATCCAGGTGAAAGATGGGCCTACTAATTCTGCGCGCAAGAATTAGATTGAAGATCGGTGGAGATTTCTTTGAGATTTCTCTTTGGTGCAAGTTCTTGTGTCAACCAGGTATCTCGACTCTCGGGAGACTCACGCACAAGCGTGTTCCGTTGCGTCAATTCGAGCTCGAAGACAGTTCGGAGGAATGGCGACTGAGCTTGGTCTAAAAAATGGTTCGTTTGAAGAATGTATCGCAAGCCCCGAAGGCCAGATGGTCAGCAGTCGCAGCGAAAGGGACCCGTCTACCCAAGAAACTCGACGTATAAGTAAAGGGCATGTTATTATTTTTATAGCTAGGCAACTTTAGCAAATTATCCAGCCGTCAAGCTGTATAATCCTTGATGGTAGATGAAGCCTGTGCTCCATCTACCGTTCGTAAAGCCCTCGGTTTCTTGTTCGGGATGAGCTGGGAGAGAAAAAATTAACGCGGATGAGGAATATGCGTGAGGAACGAACCCCTTCTCCTCCTCGTCAGCCTCAGTGCATCAACGATCACTCAAAAGACCGGATCCGGATGCGGGTCCCCAAACTCAATCCCGTCCTCCACAGTCCTCACCAACTTTTCAAACACCGTCCCCTGCTCCCGCACGAGGTCGGGATTCATCGAAAACAGCATCCACTTCCCCTTCGGTGTCTCCCCCTGCGGCACATACACGCACACGATTCCGTGCTCATCGTGTACCTTCCGCGAAATGGTCTCCAGCCAGAGTGAGTTGTAGTACCCCGCCGCGTCGATCATGACCTTCATCTCGTGGAAGTACACCACCCCGCCCGTGGCACGCGTGGACCCAGGCAGCGTGTCGACGCAGCGCTTCCCAACGGTGAGCACGCCCATTGGGTCTTCGGTGAAGTCGAAGCAGATCAGTGGTGTGCGAGTAGGTCCTTCCTCTTTCCACACGCGCGCGATTTCCCCAGCGCGGAGGTTAATCTGGGACATGGCGAACTGGAATATGCCGTCCGCGTCCGACTGCGACATGTCGAGCGGGGTTCCGGCTGCGAGCAGTTTCGGTCAAGGGTTACAGATGTCGCAAGGGCAATAGAAGATTGCGCACCCTTCCGCAGGGCTGTCGTCTCGTTGCAGCCAGCTTCGTGAGACGACCAGTGTTCCTTTTGACAATTCTCCGAGCAGTACGAGACGTTGACGCACCCGGTGCATGCCCGGAGAGTCGAGGCGTTATCGTCCTTGCCGCACTACGTTCTATGTTAGCGACTCCACGCACTTGAGAGCGTATAGAACCGACTTGCCTTCGCGCACTTGGCCCCCGTCTCGATTTTCGTAGAGCACCAGCGTTGAGTGGTGATGAGGCGGTCGTCGATGAGGCGGACGAGCTTCTGGTATGCGGCGTAGACCGAGGTGTCACGGTTGATGTCGTCGAGTTGTTTGATCTTCTGGACGGAGACCGAGAATGCGTGCCGGGCAGACGGGTAGATGAGGTAGAGTGAAATGATGTGCAGGAGCTTTTCGAGCCCAGAGAGGTCCGCGTCCGATTCGACAAGCAAGCCGGCGGATCGCAGGAGGGCTGGAAGCAAGCCAGCCTGGAGCGCCATCCGCGCGTTGCTGAACCCATCTTTTTTCGGAATGGAGCTCGTGAGATACTCGACGCAGGGGTTGATGCCAGCCTGGACAAATTTTTGGGACTCCGACGTGAGTTCATGCAAGTAGCGCGTTACGTCGCGTACGGAGTGCTGCGCAAGAAGCGCGTCGGAGTACTCGCTCCCCTGGGCGAACAGGTTGAGCATGCGAACGTGCAGCACTCCGCGATGCCCGGACGTGCTGTTGTTGGGGTTTCGCACGAGACTGAGCGCGCGCCGCGCAATCGCATCGGGGGTATATTCGACGTCCAGGAGTTCGCGGACCGGATCGAACTGCACGCGGAGCGCCTTCAATGTGCGGAAGAGGTCGACAGCGGCGGTGACCTCGGGTTTATGGTCGCGGGCGAAAAGTGATGCGAGTGGGAGAGCAGCGGAGAGGAACGGAGGTACGCCGTCTTCGGCCGCCATCGACTCCTCGATAGTCCAGCAGAACAACAGCATGGACAGGGTGCGTTCGCGGCTCGGCTCCGTGAGCATTAGCTTGCGAACCTCCGGTACATGCAAAACGATATTGGTGAAGAAATCGAGGATGTGGGTGTAGCCGGACACCATGGTCATTTCGTCGCGCCTGAGTCTCCCACCAACCAGCCACGAAGTGAATATCTCCGCAATCCATTCTTCTAGATCGGGCCATGCTTGCACAGTGTGCTGAACAATGGGCGCAGAAGGGCTGCCCTTGGTGAGCATCCAAGTTAGGGCTTTAAGTGCGGCCATGGCATGAGTGATCGCCAAGGTCTGGGTGCAGCAGCTTGTGTCGGCGGGAGGAATGTCAGAAGCTCTGAGATACCCCAGGGTGAATGCGACATCGTCGTCGGTCACTGGCGGACAAGGCTTGACCAGGAACGTTTTGCTAAACTTGATTAACGTTTCGAGGGTTGCCTTTGTGAGGCGCGCCTCGGGATCCTAGGACGACGGGTCAGACCTCTGAGTCGTCACGCAAATTGAAGCCCACCTCGCATTCACAGTCAGGACCATGGTCGCCCGTACCAGCAGGCCCACCGGAGGAGTTTCTGACTGACGAGAAGAGCTGAAAGGGGTCCGCACTGCGTTGGAACAGGCTGCGAGAAAAGCCAAGTTTTTGAGGCCTAGGAACCAGGAAACTTGGAAGTAAACCGCGTCGCGAGAAGGTACGACGTAGATTAAAGACGGAGATGAGCGAACTTGGTAGCTTCGTCCGCTGCATAAGGTTTGTCGGACCCACAGTGACAAGATGATGGTTAAAAGAAAGAAGTGTTTCGGACTGATGATCCTGTCGGAAAAATCTCAGTCGGCTTTAGTCGGCGTTCAACCGGTTGGAAGCCATTGCATGGTTATATGCTGTTATATGCCACAACTGGCTTGCATCGCAAAATCCAGAATTTCCCATCTGGATCCAAGCCACGGTGCCAGTCCCAAGCTCCTCCATGGTGGCAGGGTGCTTCGAAACCTTGTAACCAGTCTCATGGCCCTCAAACCCACCCAGGCGGCGAGGCATCGCACGGTAAATGGTACATACGAATAATTCGGATATGCACTACACATATATCGAACATCGGAGGGAGCGAGACCGACAGAAGTTGTTTGAGTCAACCTTCAACTCTCGCAAAATCCACGCACAAGAGTCCCGTTGCGACGTTCCAGTCAATCCAAGCTGCAAAATAATTCGGAGGAATGGCGACTGAGCTTCGTCTAAAAAATGCACGAGAAAATATTGCAAACCCCGATGTTCAGATAGTTCGCAGTCGCACTCGAAAGGGACCCATCCACCCACAGGACTCGACGTATAGAGGGCATGTCATTACTTTCATCGCTAGACAACTTTAGCGGATTATCCAGCCGTCGAGCTGTATAATCCTTGGCCGTAGAGGAAGCCTGTGCTCCGTCCACTACTATTCGTAAGCCCCTTGTTCAGGTTGAGCTGGGAGAGAAAGGAAATTAACAATGCAGATGAGGAATATGCGAGAAGAACGAACCCCTTCTCATCCCGCCGACTTCAGTCCTTCCAAGGATGATGATGTCTATGTAGAAGGAACACTTTTTTCATCTTCCGCAAGCTGTTCTGATTCCGTTTTTTGCCGCTCTTCTCCAACAGGCCCGACTCCACGCAAAAAGACGGCGGCCAAAAGTGAACCTGGAAATAATATGATCAACGATCTGAACGAGGGCGTATTGGCTCGGAGGCGAGGTACTCACAAAACATGGCCATCCCAAACGCAGTCCATTGTGCGGCCCTGTATGCCTCGATCGGGGCCTCGGTCGCTCCGTGAGAAACTGCGTCGAACGCAATTGTGGAGATCGCGAGGCCAAAGGCCGTCCCAAGCTACGCAGCTCAGCTATGTACGGACCAACCAAACGGAGAGGCGATACGCACCTGCGTCAAGGTCTGAAACAATCCCCCAGCGAGACTCTGTTCGTGCGGCAGCGACACTTTCGCGACAAACAGCGTTCCCGCGGCGAAGACGAAGTCGGCGCCGAATACAGCGACGATCGGGGCAGGGAATCCAAAGGCCCAATAAGGCGCGGCGGGGTGGATTAGGGCAAACAAGAGCGCCCCGAGTCCAGTGAAGGAAGTCCCGAAAACTTGAAAATAATTATTGAGCTTTGATTGAGAGCGAAATGCCGGATGACGCACCGACGAGTACCGCCAAATCCATCCTGCTGATGACCAGAAGCACAAAGGCGTTGCAGAGACCTCCTGCAACTGCCATGGGCAGCATCCGGACGGCGGTAAGCACTGTGGACAATTTTTCAAGGTCCTCGTAGTATACCTGGGTTGAGAGATTAATTTCGACCGAAAAAAAAACGGAAGACGCTCACTTGGGCCCAGAAATACCAGGACAGGAACGCAGCCCATTCGAAGAACGCGATGGCTTGCATCACCGCGAACTTGCCCTTTGCGCGCGACCAGAGAGTCAGTTTCATCAACGGCGGTCGTTTAGTCCCTGCGTTCTTCTCGAGGTGGTGTTGCCAGACAACGAACAGCCCCAGAAACAGGACGCTGATAATCAAGAGTGCGATGATGTCTGGGAGAAGGGTCATTCGGGCGGGAGTTTGGATAGCGAATGTATCGCACAGTCTGTTTTCCAGCCATTGCGCGCTATCGAGCCTTGGCTGAGAACGAAGACGAGGAGAATGAGACCGGTCGTGACGAGAAATGCCCCAAGCCAGTCCACGCGCTTGTCTGTCTCCGTGCTCGGGAGGTCTGGATCGATTACCATAAGCCCGCAGACAGCACAGAGACAGGAAATCCCAGCCATCATGAAGAATGGAGATTGCCAGGTGTACCTTTGCAATACGATGAGACTGCGTTAGAACAACGGAGAAAGTTAACGGCGTACTTTGTATATTGGGTCAAAAGACCCCCGATTTGTGTTCCGACCGCTCCACCAATTGGTGCGCCTGCAGAGAAGGTTGCGAAAGCAGCGGATCGAGCTCTTGAAGGAGGAAATGCGTGCGCGAGAATGCCTAACTGAGTGAGAGGAGGCTGAGCGGTGATCTCGTCTTAAATTCGAACACAACTTACGCTGGCTGGAACGAACGCAGCTGGTCCCAGGCCTTGAAACCCACGGAGAATATAGAGGGCGGTCGCATTGCGGACAAATCCACAACCAATAGAAAAAACACCTAGGTAGACCGTCCCGATGAGAAACAGCTTTTTACGACCATAGAGATCGGCGAGTCGCCCGAGGAGGAGGAGGAAGCATCCCTGTTAGAAATCAATCAATAATAGCGAATCGCGTGGATGGAATTCGCTGCATACGGAAGACAGAGAGAAGGCGGACACTAGCCACTGGAGCTGGTCCTCTTGAATACCAAGATCGCGTCCGATGATGGGGAGAAACACTGAGATCGAGGAGGAGGATGCAATCTCACATGAATGGATCAGCTTTGGAATTTGAGGATTGGTTCGCTCACATTCGTTATCATCGCTAGCGTGCAAATCAATACCAGCAAGACTGACCGCCATGCAGGTCGCCCTACGGTGGAGCTCGGCACGGAGACCAAGGTCGAGTCCTCTTGAGTGGTCCCGTCGTTCAGGTCTTTCGGGGTGCCCATCGGTCGACGCCAGATACCGCACTCAGTCACGAAGCCCAAACAAAGGCGGGGGCAGAACCAAAGAGAGAGTTTTCGCTCGCTTGGTAACTTGATGGCGGAAGACATTTACCCATCCCCATTTTGCCTTCGGACGCAGCGCCGAAAATTCGAATGTCAACCGAATTCCAGTTCCCAAGTGCTCTAGTCTCTCAATTTATTTATGTTGAGCATCCCACATTGGAGAACGTTCGACAGTAATTTATGACTTGTTAACACAGAAATCGGAACCAACTTGCGGACAAATAAAATTGAATCACAAGACTGAAGCGGACTTCAGACCAATTGAACTGGACTTCAGACCGCAACCTCGTTAAACCACTGTCCACCATCCGAGGTCAAGCCAAATCGAAGCTCAAAGATTCAAACTCTACTCACCTCGTGCCGCAGCGCCTCTGCCGCCGTCGACCGATGCGCAGGATCAATAGCGAGACACGCCCGTATCAAGTCGCGCGCCGCATTGGAGACATTCTCCCCGAAACCGTAGTCTCCGGCGATGATAACGTCACTCTCGGCCTTACGTGTCGCCCGTTCAAATGGCTTGGCTCCCGCGAGCATAAAACATGTTACCCGCGCCGATGGCCCGGATATCCACGAAAAACTCGTGGGGACCTAGATATAGAAACGTCAGATAAATATTTAGGAGTGTATTGTGCCGACATTGCAGCCACATACGGCGGCCATGGATCTCTGGGGACGCGGAACAGGGCGTGCTGAGCCAGGAGGGAATAGCCGGTTCACCGGGTTCTGCCGGCCAGTGTCTCAAAAGCTCGGTGAGGGAGGTAATGTGGATTCGCTCAAGGTCGTTAGTGATTCCGGTGATCATAAAGTCCGAGTCCGTGATCACTATATCCCTCCCCGGGTGGTGGCGGAACAGGAGATTCTCTGCCTTTAGGTTGCCATGCACGATGCCTTCGTTGTGGAGATGATTGACTGCGCTAAGGATCGTGGCGACGAGCGGCGCGGCCTCGCTGGGGAACGATGAGAAAAGGGCTACGGAAAACGGTGAACGCAACTTACGTTTCCGAGTAACTACCCTTCGCCACTATGTCGTCAAAGAGCCTGCCGGAGTACAAATCAAAGTAGTGACTTCTCCGGGTCTGCTCAAATGTAATTAGTATAACACATGCAGAGGTTAGCAAGAAGTGTTCGAACACCTCAAAGTAGTAACCAAGCGATGCAATGTTAATATGCTGCATCAAGCGTTCATTTACCACCTGAGAGCGTAAGATAACCCGTATGCTGTGGCTTAGATCTACACGTACCAACTGTAAACCATCTTTCACTGACTCTTTGCCTTTCTTGAACGAATAAAGCCTCCCGGTCCTTATGTGCTTGAGCTCTTTCAGGATGCTGAAGTTGTGGTTTTCCGGGACCACCTTCCCCGGAAGGTATCGCTGGGTACGGGTTGATTCAGCTGCCCAAAGCACGCGGTGTGAGAGTGAACAGTACCTGGCTCGGCACGAGAACTGCGTTGGGGCGAGAGGCTAGGCCAGCCGTCTCAGTCGAATTCTCTCCTTGTGCGGTTGGGGTACCGTCACTTCCTATGCCCGGGACTACGTCCACAACATGGACCGGACCCTGAGCGCAGTTGAGAGGAAGAAACCAACAGAGATCGGCAAATCCTCGACTGACTGAATCTTCGGATCGATTTAGGATGGTGCCGGGCTTGACGTCTCGAGATTTGTTATGCCCAATTTCGACTCCGACGCCAGGCTCCTGTCCGACGTCAGCGAGGAAGGATATTTGAAGAGAAACACTTGCCGCCTGAGTATCACTATTGGTTACTGAGGGAGCGATTTCCTCATGTCCAGAATTCAATGAACTCTCAAGTTCTTGGTTCTCATTGCAATGGGAGGCCGCAGCAGAGGCCTTCGGATAGTTAGCCAAACAAATATCCGGAAAATCCAATCCGTACCGATTGAGCATCGCTCTTTTCCTCGCCAGCTGCCTCATCAGCCTGATTCGTTTCACGGTTTGATTGTTCTATGTGTCCACCGGAATCCTCGGCGGCATCTGATGTGGCTTGTTTTTCGTTCACGTCGTCCAATGCAGGCGGTGAACTCGACCTCTCCTACACTCGACGAGTTGTAAAACGGGGGGGGGCGAAAGGAAAAACTGGATCTGGATCCTCACCGAGTTCTCCCAGGCCTTCAGGGAATCCTGCAGAATTTCTGGACGGTCCGGATGATCAAGCGTTGGATCGAACTCGACAACCGGTCAATTGTTGAACAACGAAAATAAGGGATTCACACTCACCAAGTCTCCACGAGCGTCCGCAGAATCCTCTCGCGTGTCCGTGTTTTCTAGATTATTGATCATTGAATCGGTTGCGGTAACCTGTTATGTAATGTTCCTAAGTTGTAGAGTAACGGAAAGAAGAAGCTCATACGCACCGAGGCTTCCCGGGGATCCTGGGCTGCAGAATCCTTCCGCGGTTCCGACTGCTCTGCGTGAGCACGCGTTGGATCGATGTCAACCTCATCCTGTCAATTTTCAGCCAAAGATATCGAAACCGGAGAAAGATTCTGACCATAGGCGCGTCCTCCGAGCCTGGCTCCTCCAAGGTAGATAACTCGGGTGGTGGGTCCGTCGAGCCGGACTCCTCTGAGGTATGTGGCTCAGTCGCTGGCTCTCCATCATTGGATTCAGGCGTCGGAACACTATCATCCTCGTTCACATGATCTGAGCCTCCCAACAAAGTGCCAGTGACACTGGCAAGTGGAGCGTCAGGGCTCAAGTCAACTATTGTGATCTCATCGCCTGATCCGTCACCGTCCTCGCTGTACTATCGGTCAGAGCAATGCAACCAGTGTGATTGGGAATTCATACCACCTGGCCGTGACATCCACCTCGGCGATTGTGGAACGCAGTGGCAGGAGAGTCTCCCAAATACCGACAGCATAAGCGGCGGCCTGTGGCAGGAGGTCCAGAGATCGTGGGCTGAAATCATTGAGTTGAAATATGTTTAGGGACAGTCGAAGAGACACTCACGCTCTTAACAGCCGAAGAACTTCCCGGAGCGGATGGTACCACGGTTGGAGGGGCCGCTCTTGTTCATTCAGCTTCTTAAACCAACTAGAAAGTCCGACGAGCATCGTGGCAGAAAGGAGGTCGAGACCGTCGTAATCGAACGGCGGATCGGCTTCGCCGAGCAACCCCAGCTGGAGGACGTACACCCCGATGTCCTTCAATGCTCGGACCATCTCGCGGCACAGCTTCTCGGCCACAAGGGATTGAACAGCACCCATTTCCGCCCAGAACCCAGGCAAATCGAGAATACCCCCGAGATACCGGACGCACAATGCGGCAGAGAATGTACAATCCGCCCTTCATACTCGTGAGTAGTCTCTATAGTAGGGTGGCTCTATGTCACTCACGAGCAATTCCATTCGACCAACAGCCGCTCAATGACAGAAAGACCCTCATCCGGACAATAGGTGAGCTTCGCGAGCGGGGTACCCTCCAGTAGCGGGGTATCCTCCAGTAGCGTGGAAACCGTAGTCTCCGATAAGCACGCCGCTGCCAGGCCTTGCCAAAATGACCATTCCTCGTTCGGCACGGTGAGGCTCGGGTCCCAGAGTTGGGAAATACTGGCTGCCGAAGTCGCGCCTTGCATATATTTGCAGCCAAGGAAAATCCGACGAAGGCCAAGAAACTGAGTACAAAGATGAACGATGTTTTTGAAGGCGCGAAGTCGAGTGGTGAGCCCCTCAGTTCTGTGGAAATGACTTTGGTGAGAATGTTCCCGAATGAGGTGGAAAATACGCACGACAAGGTATATTTCGTGAGATTTGCGCAATAATTGTGCACTCTGGACGGGGTACAAGTGCGCAGATTCTCCAGCTTCAATAAGCGCTGTTCGCCATCTCCGAAAAAGACCTTGAGTTTTTGCGTCGTAGCATGTGGTCCCAAGCCGATCTTGTGCGCGACACGATTCGCCTGCTTCTCCAGCGCATGACCCCAGACGGTGTATACTCTATCCAAGGTTCGCCCCGGAGATAGAGTAAAGCCGCTGAGAGTGAGCGCCCAGTTTTTGCCTTGATCCCGCTCTTCCGACCTCTTGACGAGGGTGTGTGGATGGAAAAGTATGAGCGCCGCAGAGTTGGGAGATGAAGCCATGGTAGAAGACACAAGGGAAGTAAAAGGACAGGGATAAGACACAGACGCAGCAAGTAGGCGCCGTAACCGCATAGAAGCATAAAATTAGCATCCGGGAGAGCTATGCGGTCAGCTGAAGGCGAAAGCTGGAATGACACTTCTACAGCATTTGTAACACCACCACAGCATAAACTACAGCACCTTGATTTGTCCGCAGGTCAGGTCTACCGCCCACTGAGTCTCGAGTTCACGATCGATGCCAGCAGGCACTGACGGCCTGACAGTTGAACAAAGACCGCTCTATAGTAGAGTACCCGGGTGCCCATTGGGATATTGCAGAGAAGTCTCTCGACGCAGAGTACGAGCAAGTGAAAGGGCGTCGAGATGATGGGAGGAGGAAGGGTATCGCTAGCTTGCCGACTCCGGCCATCAACGCGCCAGAACGGACCACCTCGGTCGCAGACCTGCTCGCGCGCAGTGACGAAATCTTCTATGGACCAAAAGCAAATCCTCGCAGACTTAGAAAGGTTCTCCGACCCGAAAAGCTCGCCGTCTTCGCTATAGGTGATATCAACAGCTTAGATCGCCTCGAATGCGTACATGGACATTCTTCACCTGGAATGTCGGTTCATGAACATGGTCCTTGGACCGTCCTCGATCGTCGCGCAGTGCTTGACATTTTCATATCTGCCGGTCTTGCCAAGTTGCGTCTGGGACTGGATCGGATTTGGAAAGACGGCGCAGCGATAGTTTCGAGGCGTTGAATTAGTTGAATCTATGCAGTGGTGTCTAATATCACCAGCCGATAAGGCCATTTACTGCCCACTCGTAGACACCTAGGAATACAGCGCCGCCGGCGGAAATCCACAACGTCCGAGGTACGACTCCTGCGAACAGCGCCGGGATCCCCTCCGCGACGTATATATTCTTTAACCGCGCGGGTAAAGAGGGCAACTTCTCCTTCGTCGCGTCCTAGTTGGAAGGTTAGAATCGGGACTCGGTGCGAGGAAGCAACAGGTAAGTGCTTACCCGCATATCTAGCATCACCCGCGTCTTTAACACGTCCAGAGGCGTGGTGAGCGCGGCCGCCACCCCGCCTGCGAAACTGCCGCAGACAGCTGCCTCGTGTGCGTAAAGCGGCTTTCGCCCCACGAAGGTCGAGAGCCGCGACTTGAGGAGCTCGTAGAGGGGGAATTGGATCGATGTGAATGGAATCTGGAGGGATGGAATAATAAAAATTGCTGGGATTGGGCATTCAGACAGACAAACCTCACGCATTATCGTGGATCCGAACCCCCGGTAGAAACCCTTCCAGCCGTCGCTGGCAAGGAGAAACCTAGCAGCAGAAAGGGAAGATTGACCAGGCCCGTAAGTCGAGGTCTGCGCCCGAGTCTTGATCACTTCAGTCGGGACTCGGACGAGGCATGCTGCCTTAGATTACGAGTCAGATGCAAAATAAAAATTGCGGGGACAATGCACCCACAACTTCAGCCACGGACGCGGAAAGCATGTGTGTCACGGGCTGCAGATGCTCAGGCAGGGGTGAATTGTGCTTCAAAGTATCATATGTCGCGAAAAATACGGCCGCTGAAAGGATGGTAGTGAGAACCAGCGTCCCCGCAGTGCGACAAGTACATACCTCCAGGTGCGCTTCCGACCCCGACACTTCCGACGCCCTTGTAAATCCCTTTAAAGCCTCCAGCGCGCGCAAAGCCCTGCGGAGACTGCAATCGCGTTTTGATGGTGTCGATTGGAAAGAAGAGAAGATCGACGGCCGTGCCTGCCAACCCTCCCGCCTACGGAGTCGGACATCGTGAATGGAACCCAGGCTCGCGTTGAGACGGGGCTCACAACGAGTGATTGCAGAAAGGTCGGTTTGGGGTTGGTGGTCATGCGGAAGGTCGGGAGTTTGGCTGTGCTTGGCTGCGGCCTGCGTGACCTTGACGCGTCGCGTCGCGCGCCAGCGGCGGGTACAGAATCTGCTCTGTTCGAGTTACAGTTGAGTTGCTCATATGGAATACCGTCGGGAAGAGCACCAGGACCATTTCATATGACGGGTATTCCATAGGGAATACTAAAATAGTCCCAAGATAAAACAATTTGGCCTGTTCTGGCCTCCCGTGGTATGGAATATTGCCTAAAATGAGGGCCTTTTGCCCATTCCATATCCCAGAAGACGCAAAGTGAAATATTCCCCAATCCCGCTGTGGGATAGGCCAAAAAGTGATTCCATATTACGAATATTGCACATGACCTGATTCCGTACGAGAACCCACCGAATATTTTGGGATCCACACTTCGGAAATTTCAAGCCTGTCTTATTCCAACATACAATTACTAGTAAATCCAGCCGCTCAACTCCCCGGCTCAGGCCCAAGACGCAGAATAACGCGCGGCAACTTCTTCCCAGTACCAATGGGCGCCAATTGCTCCTCCTCCGAGCTGCTGCTACTCTCAACACTCGCCTCCGGTGCAGGAACAGCCGTCTTTGCGTTCCCCCGCGGCGACGACGTCGCACTATCAGGCTTCTTGCGATCGCGCAGCGTCATCGAGCTGGGCGGGGGCGGCGCGCGCACCGCGGGCGTGTACGTCGGACTCGTATCGAGGGAGGTGAATATCGCCACCGCACGGTCAAGCCACGGGTGCAGGTTCATCGGAACGAGCGACTGTCTGCCCCCGCGTTTCTTCTTGGTCGCCTTCTCGAGCTAGGTGAAGTGCATACATATTCAGCAATGGGGCATTTGTGACACAGACAGACAAACTCACAAGAGTAAGGTTCTCCGCGTTCCACCACTCCGGGTCGACGGGGGTGTTATCGTCGGCAGCTAGTCCGAGGAGATGCGCCATCGCACCGCTCGCGAGGGCCCGGTCGCTGTATCCGCCCTCGAGCACGCTGACGACCTTCCCGCCCGCGTACCGGGCGCTGAACGCGCACGCATCGCGCGCAAATTGATAGAAGAAGGACGTCGGGACGCGGCGATTGTGGCGCGACATCGACGGCATCTCGTGTTCCGAGGCGTCCATCCCACAGCTGCAAATCGCATACATAAGTAAGATGTAGGCAAAACGAGAAGGCAAGACAAACCTGATGAACACGAGCACGTCATCCCCGGGCCCGCCAGTGCTGTCGAGGAACGCCTCCGCCTTGCGCAGGACTTTGCTGTACTGCTCGGTATAGAGTCTATCCCAGTGTTCGGGCGAGGTGTACGTTTTCAGATGTACGTTCTCGACGTATTGCCCGTGGCTGCCGCCGATCGACACCGATGCCGCTTGCACCAGCTCGGCTTTGCCATCCTACGCCAACCGTCAATAAAAACAACCGAACTCGGAGGAAAATATACTACCTCGCAGGGATACGATAGGATGTCGTGAATTGAACCTTGGGCGCGGTGAGGTGACTTTCATGGAGGGTCAAGATCGACGTACCGTAGGAGACCTGGGGACCCTTCTTGGAGTCTGGCGCACCGGCTTCGGATTCAAGCGTTTGTCGATAAGTCTCCTCGTTCATCTGCCATGCGATCGACTGTGTGCCGTTGCCTGCATGTGTTTGTTATCTTCCGTTTCTCAATAAACGGACGCTCTCACCATGGTGTAAATCAATGTCAAATATGACGATGCGGTTGATTCCGTGCTGGAGGTGCGCTGTTTCGATGATAAGACGGTAAAGAGCTCTGAGAGGGTTATTTATTTACCGTGCGCAGCTGCCACAGCGACATTATTCACGAAACAAAACCCCGAAGGCGTGTCTTCGCCGCAATGATGCCCCGGAGGTCGGATGGCCACAAAGGCATGGTTGATAGGGTTTGCAGATGACCCTGCCACAGCGTCGACCGCCTCGCAGACGGTCCCAGCCGCGCCCTGGATAGCGGTCAAGGATTCCGGACAAACTATAGAACGAATGAGATAAGCGAGGCGGGCGGGTGGCACAAACTCAACGATAAAGGTCGCCCTGCGAGAGATTTGCAGGGATCTCCGATTCGCCTTTGTCGACCTTCTCTCTGGACTCTTTCACCCACCGAACCAAGGTCTCGAGATAAACGTCGCCGTCGATGTCGCCGTGCACATATTTGACGGCTGGGTGGCTCAGAATGTCGGCCGAGGCGGAGCTCTGCACAATGGACACCGGCTGGTTGGAGGAGTGCTTCAGAAGGTCAGTGGCTGCGTCGGGCTCTATCTTCAATCGTCCGAGGTGAGATGCTAGATCGTCCGGATCCAAAGCCTGAGGTTTGGCCTCGACCGGTGCCACTCCTTCCAGGCGGGAAATCGCGGCAGATAGACCGACTAGGACAGCGCGTAGGCGTTCTGGGCGCTCTACTATGGCAGAAGTATCGCGAGAGCGGATGTATCGGTGCTGGAAGCACGCGTCTTGAAGAAAGATCCCAGCTTTGGCGCGTGGAGTGAGCGTGGGTAGAGTGGCAGGAGACGCGTCGGTGTTAGAGGCCATGATACGGTACTACGTTGAAAGGTTGCCAGCGAGGCTAGTTGGCCTTTCCGTTCGAGGTTGTGGTGGAGCTGATCAAGGAATGTTGGCGATCAGCGGAGTTTGAATTTTCACCTTACCCTTTCCCGTAACCCACTTTGGGAGGACAATGAGTGCCACCCTTACTCTCTCGTCACCATAGCCAACACCCCACTCCTCGTCATCTGCGACTCCGAGTTCCTTCGTCTGCCCATTCTGCTTCGACGAGCGGTTTTCGCCACTTTTGAATTTTCACACAAGCCTCACACAAGCAGCCAGGATATGGCCAAAATATTATGACATTCAAGAAGCAGGGCTGTATTCTTTTCCCTTTGGATTGTATAGGTTTCCACTTCTTTGAATTGCGGTTCACCGACAGAGAGTGGGAGAACAAACCCCCAGAAACGGAACTGGTATATACCGGACCCACAGCTCTATGAACGGACCTACAAAGCCTGTAACTTATCGAGCAATATTGCCCACTCCACCACCGTAACGCCCAGCTTCAGCACCTCCTCCTTCACCTCCTTGTTCCTCGTATCCTCGGACAGCTTCCCAACCGCGCGGAGATGCTCCGTGCGCAGGATTCCTACTCGCTGGAGGATAGGCGAGATGCGAAGGAGAGAGGGCTCGCACGAGACGAGGATCTGCTCCAGGGCCGGCGTGGTGGGTGTTAACGCGATGCTGCTACTTATTGTGGACGCGGATTTCCCGGCACGAGTGCCACTCCCATGCGGCGTCGACGTCCGAGGAGCAGAACTGCCTCGTTCGGTTTTTGTTCTTGCATCTGGTGGTGGTTCCTCCTTGAACCAATTCAGCGCACAGTATAGTCAAACCATCAAAACCACGCACCTCGCGCCTTCGACTCGCCCTCGACTTCCCGCTCCCCTTGCTCTTGCCGGCCGAGTTATTCGAACCCGACCCAGAAGCAATGTTCGCCTCCCTTTCGACGAACACCCCAATTTCTGTGGGCTCAGGATGAGCTTGACAATCGTCCGCGTTCACATAATAAACGCTCATAGCGTCGTCGCTGTCCGCCTCCTGGATCGCCTGCTCCCGCCATGTTGAGATCGACACCGTCCGCTCCGGGCCCTCTTCCACAATTTCATACTCTACGATCTCGTAGTCCTGCCCAGCGAGCGGCCCCAACCCACTCCGCCTGTCGCCTCATCAAATTATTGTCTTGAATTCAAGCTCGAACGCGACGACGCACCCATTCATACCCCCTGCCTTGATTCTATCCTTGGCTCGCATTCGACGCAGACTCCTCCCCGGCGCCTTATCCCCGGTCTTGGAAGTGCCCCAATCTGCATGGGTGTGGTCGAGCGTTGCCGTCTTCTTCCGTCGGCGGTGATTCGCGATTGCTACTCCCGCAGGTGTCGTGGTACGCGTCACCGCCTCGAGGCGGTCATACAACCCCGACGCAGTGGGCTCCACCGTCGTCTGACGCGTCGTCCGCGACCACCGCCGCGTGTCCGCGGCGTCAAAGTCATCATCGAGCGGCGCCGAGGTGAAGGGCGTGTCCGCGCGCAGGCCGAGACCGAGTACGTTCCCGGTCGGAGTCTTGTATTCGTGCGTGAAGAACTGATACTGCCCAGATGCTGCGAGGAATTTTGTTGTGAGTCGGGTCATCAGCACACGAGGAGAGATGGTCGGTCCACTGTACCTCCGGGCATTGTTCCAAATCCGGCGAGTCTTCAGCGAGGCTCGTCTCGTAATCGTCGGGCCTGTGGGCGAGCTTGTTTGTGGTTTAGAGTCGACGAGATCGAAGGGGAAGTGGGTTGCCGGCGCGCGTCTGCGTTTTGTTGTCGTCCAAATCTTCATTGGAGTGAAGGCTATTCGCCGGTCAGTGGTACACGAGGCAAATGTGCCTGCAGTGGACAGCATGTTGATGAGGAACTCACTGGAGGCACGTGTGATTTGCTGGGCGCCTGAGGCCTCCGGGAGTGGTCTTGTGTTTCTGCTGGCCGCTCGTTGACGGAATTGGGCTTTGTGGGTGCGTTCGAGTTTGCCGTATGGCAGTCGCTGATGAGCAGCGACGTTATAAATGGTTCAACAGATTTGTACCGTCCGGATCTGTAAGATGGTGTTTAAATTGTCTCCTCTGCTGTCAGTTGCCATATGGCTATGCAAGCTCGCGGCACAAGCAGTGGTGAGTGCGGCGGCGAGTTGAAAATTAATTTAATCCGATGGGTCCGCTGGGTGACTCAAGCAGCAATGGAGAAGAGCGTTTTCCGAGCCAGGTAATGTAGCGGCCAATTTTTCTGAGTTGGCATCCGTACGCGTTATCCTGAGCTGAGTTTCTTTCAATTAATTTATTCCAAGCGTGTCACGGGACCGCGTTTGCCACGCAACCCTTCTTGAGCGGAACCACCAAACACGATCCCGATACTTACCACCTACGGCGAAGCTCTTTGTTCCTCGCTACCTAAGGCTCTAGCTTCCTGGACTGGTCTAACTAAGGGCCTCAATTATCTCAATTTTTATGGCAGCAGTGGGTCTAAAATGGCCGAAGAAGGCTAAATGTCATCGATGCAAGCCATTCAAGCGTGCACCGCAGGATTCAAGCGCTGCGGCTGGTCAAGCTTTATAGCTGGCCGACAGAAAATCCCCCAGTTTCCGCCGCCCATGACCGATTGCTTTTGCTGTCAGCCGCCGCAACCCCTTTTGCCGAATCCTTTCTCGCCGGGGTATCTTGCTTCACTCCCCGAGCTTCGCTCCACCTTCATCTCAAGCCCTATGCATTTCCTCAACTTCAAGACCCGCGACGTTTACCAGAATACACCTGCGGCCACTTGTCAAGAAATCGCAGGGGTTTGCGTCGTGGACGCGCTCTTCTTGAGTATGTCGTCTCCTCGCCTTGATGTCTTCTTCTGACGCGTAGCGATTCAGTGGCCATTGTCATCTTCATCGGGGGTCTCTTCCTTGTCACCATGGGCCTCAACCTTCGTACGCGTCGGGCGAGACGCGCGAAACCGTCCACCACATCAAGTAGCCCGCCGGCATATTCCAGCATCGGATTTCCCACATCGTCCAGCTCGCGCGACACGGCTCTGTCTAAATCAGGCTCGCCCAGTCAGTCTTCTCCCCAAACGCCCTGCTCGCATCCCCTGACATTCCCCAGGCCCATCGCTCGACCCGTACCACGTCGTCCCGCCCTCTTTGGACAACTCGCTCCTCCTCAAGGACGAATATTTCACCCACGTTCCTTATCCCGAAGCCAGCGTCCCGCCAAGTCCCAAAGGATCTCCACCGCTTCCCTCTGGAGTAGAACTCGGGCTCGGTAGCGATGTGCACGCAGGCCCGTCCACACCGCTGCCTCTCGCGACGCCACCCCCCGCGTATATCCGACACCCGCACTACGTCGCGCCCCAAGATCCGGCCCTATAGCGCTCGGTGCGTAGCCTCCCGCTAGCCACGAACCTCTCTCATCCCTCCATCTCCGTTTGCTAGACTCTATCCCTTCCTTTTGCCTCTACCTATATCGCGTCGATCTTCGGTCATACTGTGTCATTCATTATTTCCCCCGGTGTTATCCAAACCAGATTTCACAAAGCCCATATCATGAGCTGTTCCCTACATTGTCCGTCGTCCGCTGCCCAGCTCCACCCTCACAGCTTTGCCCTGGTCTTCGTCCTCTTCGCCCGCTGCTCATACTGCTCCTGCAGCACCCGCCGCATACTCTTCCCTGTAGGCGTTTTAGGTATCTACCGCACCGCGTAAGCGCCGTCCCGAAGAAGCGCAGCAAATGAATGACCACGTACCTCTTTAACGACCTCGATCCCGCCCCGGAACCACTTGTACTTGCTCAGCGACTGCTCCAGCGCTGCAATGACCGCCGGCGCGCCCCTCTTCCTGCCTGCGCTGCTAAGCACAATTCACGCGCGCGGCACCTTCTCGTCGGTCGTGCGGCCCCCGCTGACGCCGGCGACGGACGCGTCCGAGATGAGCTTCTCGGGGTGCGCAAAGAGCACGTCCTCGATCTCCTTCGGCGACACCTGCACCCCAGATACCTTCAATGTGTCCTGCCCAGTCGTCTCGTCAGCTGGAATTATCACAGCAGTGCAGCCAATCCGCCAGCCAAACGCACCTTCCCCCGGTCTGCGAAGCTACACACACGTGCATCGCGTCAGCACGGCGGTATGGGAGGCAGGGTGGAGGAGAAGATAGACGCACAAAAAGTAGCCCTTCTCGTCTGCGCTGAACTGGTCGCCCGTGCGCGGAGTTGGTCCAGTACCCCAGCGTGACGTTGCCGCCGTGCAGCCACAGCTCGCCGACCTCGCCCGGCGCCACGGCCGTGCCGTCGTCGCGCATGATGCGCGCGTCGAGCCCCGGGAGGAGGATGCCCGTCGTGTACGGTGGGGGTTTCCCCATGCCCAGCATGCCCTCCATGGGCCGCGTGAGCGCCGCGATCGTCTGGAGTGGGGATTAGTTACGTGGATGGCATCGACGACGGGGACGACTTACACATTCGGAGAGGCCATACCCTAGGATGCGGTGAGTAACGGCGGGAAGAGCGCGCAAATAACGCGCGTACCCTGCGATATCTGGGCGGCTGTTTCCAGATGGGTGGACATCTGCTTCGCGAGCTCTGGTGGAAGGTATGCTGCGCCGGAATTGAGGAGCAAGACCGAGGTCAAGTCAGACTTCTTTGTGTCGGGGTGGTTAACCAGCTGGTGGACGGCGGAAGGGATGAGCGTCAGGTGCGTCGCGTGGTACCTGCTGCCCGTTAGTCGCTTGTGCAAATTAGGATGACAGAGAACGCGCTTGGAAACGGCCTTCAAGTAACTTGCGGTGTTCCATCTCTCCTGAATCACATACGTCGCCGGGGAGAGCGTTATGCGGAGGATGTAGACGTGCAGGCCGTAGGAGTGGAACATGGGCAGGACGCCAACAGTCACTGGTATCTTGCCGTTCAAGCTTGCTTTGATTGACTGCACGCTGGTTTGTTAGTAGGGCTCAAGGAAGTAAGTAGGGTAGAACGGTACCGAGAAGGGCTCCGAAGCTTGAGCGACCATGATAGCCTGCATGATTGAGCAGATGATATTCCCGTGCGATATCATCACAGCTGCGTTTCTATAAGTTCTAGGAGCAGTATGGTACGTTTGACGCACCTTTAGGCAGTCCACTCGTCCCGCTGGACATGACCAGGTAGGCCAAAGTATCCTTGCTGGCGGGGCGAATGGGTTCTAGTGGTACTTTCTTGCGCGAACACCATCTATCATTGACTGAAGCTCTTCCGGCCTTTGGGACCGCGCCCAGTCAAAACATATATCTTGTCTGCCGTCAAGTGCACATCCGGGTCTTCAATCGCGACAAGGACGTTCTTCAGCAGTTTTAGCGTCCACAAATAGCGTAGTGGCGTTAGTGAGCTTCAGTGCATGTATGAACTCGAAGCGCGTCGAATACGTCGATATAAGGGCAAACGGGGTCGTGATCCTCGGTAGCGATAATAGAATATCGACATAGTCCTGTGTAGACAATCAGTTCAGTATGCACTCGGGCACGCGTATATCGGCCACAGACCAGGGAATTGTTCCCAAGCAGGCCAACGATCTCGTCGCCGTTCCCATTCAATCCGAGCCGTCTTCAGCACCGAGAGCGGTTGCGCCTAGAGCAATGCGGTTCTCCAGCTCCCTGAACGTCCGTTTCCGCCCAGTCCTTTCCTCAATCTGAATTGTATAGTCCTCCCAGTCTGCCTGCGTCCGAGTTAAACGCGGCGAACCCAAGAGGAGTTCGTGGGTATGTACTCGCCTGGTCGGGGCGGCTAAACATGATATGGTGCACATTGACCTCAGGGAGAGGTGTCAAGGGGGGGAAAGAGGACTTGATATGCATGAGAGCGGTGTGGAGGGGGGTTCAAGACTACGACCATTATACTATGGGTCCTGGGAAGGGCTGGATAACAAGGTAGCCGGGTCCGGATAATTGATCGCTGTCCTGTGACCGAATCTGGTAGCCCGACACACTGATGAGTCTCGGATTCCGTCGGCCAGAGTACTGGCGGGTTCCGCTCAAAATTGTGGTCAGAGTCCTGTTCAAATCTCGTCCCGAAGGTGCAAAACAAAAAAGAACGGGACGGTTTTGCACCGCATCGCAACGTTGGACGCGCCAGACGCGTCCGATTAGAAACGCGCACTCGCTGCTTCAGAAAGCGAATTTTATGGAGGGAACTGGAAGAAATTAAACACGTTCAGTCCGTACATCGACTCTCGAGAATCGCCTCAATGTTCCCAGATGGAAAGATGCACCTCTACGAGCGAGAGGGTTCGAGGATTATTCAAGCGAGAAAGATGGCGCAGCCAGTTTTGCAGGATGGAGGTCATTGGCGAGGAAGAAAAATAAGAATAATACGCAAAAACCACTCGCTGTGAAGTGTATTTTGGTCAAACAGGTACATATGGAAAATTTGAACGGGTGCTAGGCGCAGTGCGGGAAACGTCCTAAATCTGGGAGTGTGTTAGAATGTCCTAAGGAGATTGTTATAAGGAAACACACATAGTTTTTGTACCCAGGCCCAATCACTGCGTTCAGACCCCTCGTAGACCCAGGGTAGACACAGGGTCGGTCTACAGGCGTAGACGATAGCGTAGACCGACTTGTGAGTCTACATGGGTCTACATGGCTCTACACGACGTAGACGCAGGTGAGTCTACGCAGATCTACATTAGTTTTCAATGTAGACCCATGTACTTAGACCTACGTAGACCCACGAGAGCACGGGCACTGATACATGCGGCCAGACAGAATTTACAATTTTGAGCAGTGGAAGAAGGGAACGGAGGGTGGGTCTACCCAAGGTCTACCTCGGTCTACGAACATAGCAAAGGGTCGGTCTACGTCACGTAGTCCCACGTAACCCAACGTAGGAACACCTGAGTCTACACGACCCCGTAGACCCACGTAGACCCACGTAGACTCACGTAGACACATGTAGCCCAACGTAGACCTACCCTATGTCTACGGGGGGTCTGAACGCAGTGAATGTGAATATTCACGCGATCTGTAAAGCATCGCAGCGCCGCCAGCGTCTTATCATCAGGGAGTTTGATATAACGAAAGAACTTGAAGGATGCAAGCTGCGAAGAAGCGCGAAATGTGAGCATTCTAATGATGCTCCCATACTCGTCCGAGAGGTCAACGCTATCCAGTAAGCGATCTCGGAGGGTGAGGTGCTGTAAATTCGGAAGAAACTTGGAATCAGTTGAAGCCGTAATGTCCTCGAGGTGAACGACTCCGAGATCTAGATCCGTGAGGGTGGGGAGACGTCGCAAACATTCAACCATTACCCGGCGATCTGGACGACTATGCGGTTCCACCTCCAGGAATCGCAGTGGTGGCGCGGACCGCGTGACAAAGGAGAGGAAGTCGCTGGGATTTGTTATGTCGAAGAGCGAAATTGACAAGTGTTCCAGGGCGGGCAATGTCAGACATTGCAGAATTCGCGCCGTGCTGTCGCCTGCATTCTCGTACATCTCGAGATTTCCCAGGTACATGTGCGTGAGGCATGGCAATACCAGTGGTGATCCGTATTCTGGAGGGCGAATGGGACCGTCGAACAAAGAGATAAACTCGCACTTGACAAGGCCCGGGGCAGCCCTCAGCAACTCCAAAGCTTGAGAGATGGAGAAGTAGGTTCTCTCTTCTAAAACCCTTCCCTTTGGCGCGATGGTCGAAGTTGTCAGGGATGAAAATCGGTAGTCAATGCTGCTGAGCTCCGGTCCCGATCCCAGATAAAGCGCGAGACGATGGACCTGCGGCGCACAACGTGCCACCAGCGGCCGGGCAAGGGGGTCCGGAGCACCATACAGCGAAAGCGAGAGAGGCGAGGCTCGCGCTCGGCTCAGCCAGGTTTCGAAGGGGTCGTGCGACGTGTGGGGAGAGGTGACGCGCATAGAGGCCCACAAAGAGGGTGTGGAAAGCGCGATAGTCGTCCATGAATGAGATACGTTGAGCAGTGTGATCAATGCGCGATTGGATTTGGGCAAGTCGGCCGGAAGGGTGAGCTCGAAGATGCAGGATGAGAGCTCGAACGGAAGTCGCGATATTGGGTCCACGATTTCATTTATTTGCCCTTGGATTTTACTTCTGGCGTCCTCGAGGCCGTTGAGTACTTCTTTCTGGCGCAGTATAGCCAGAGAAAGCTCCTCGACCCGAGCGCGGAGGTCAGAAACGCGCGACATGCTGGATTTCCGTCGGAGATCCTCGAAGAAAATGCAGGCTGCAGTAAAACTCTGCCTCTAATAAACTTCAGTATTGGTGGCTAGTTAAAACACCCAGTAATTACCTGTCTTGAAGTCGTGTGGAGGAGGGCTCGTCGCGGTTCGGGAAGAGAGCCGATTCAGACTTGATTCAGACCGTGACAGTCACCCCAGATTGCTTCTGCCTTTCACCCCCAACTCTTGCGCCGCCTCGCTAGTCCTAGCTCCCATTGTGCTCGGGGAAGCCAAAACCAAGCCTATCCACTCTGTCCTGCCTGCGAATCATGGACATTAATACTGCGAATTTTTCGCCGGCTGGCGACGTCGTCTGAATACAGCATCAATCCCAAACCTCCACCGCGGTTGTGAACATCCCTAGGGCTCCTTGAAACCGTTGGGCCCCGGCCTGTGATTTTCGAAGCACTGTTCGGTCCAGACTCCAAATGTAGGACATCGTTTGTTGTCACTGTAAGCGACTCTTCTCACCAACCGCGCATCATGACAGAGCTTGTGCGTCTCGCTACAAAGGAACATACGGCTTAGGAGACCTCCACCTCCTTCCCAATGCCTATAAACGAAGGCGCGGTTCAAGCCCTTTTTGCTACCGTCACGTCTCTCACCGCCGAGATAAACGCCCGAAAGGATCTCGAAAGGAGACTCCGCGACGCCCTGACGCAGCTCAACGCTGAGCGGGACATCGTTACCCGCGTGCCACGCGAAATCACATCCGACATATTCCTGCAATTCCTGCAATGTCTGCCCGCCCCCGATCCCAATGCTCCCAACCACACTGCACGCGGTGCGCCGATGGTGCTCCTGTCGGTGTGCCGTTCATGGAGGGAGAGGGCGCTGTCGACGACTGGTCTATGGGATGATATTCGGATCCAGTTTCCCCGGCCGGAGGGGTTTGCCCAGCTCGTCGATCTATGGCTGCGCGCGGCAGCCCCCCGAAAGAAAACCTCGCTGTCTCTCCGCGGGCATCTGGATCCGGCCGTTGCGGCGGTCGTGCAGCAGTACTCCCAGTCAATACGGACGTTGGAGATATCCTTCATGACGGCGAAGATGCTCCCCCACATTGCCGCGCCGTTTCTGTCCTTGACGGCATTGACCATTGCCCAATACCAGGGGCACTACACCGGGGACGACTCGGATGATGATCGCCTCCCACCCGACGACTTTGCCTCCAATCCCATCTCCTGCGTAGCGCTCCTCCGATCTGCCCCAGCACTCGTGGAATGCACCTTCGACAGCACCTACTTTCACAGCCCCATCGAGAACCCCACACCAGCCACCCACTCCGCTTTGCAAACTCTACGTCTCGGAGCAGAACAGCCAAATAGCGCCGCCATCCTCGCGTACCTCACCCTCCCAGCACTCCGAACGCTCCACATGACTGACTTCGATATCGAGCTAGACACCTTCGTGTCCTTCGTCCGTCGTTCGGCACCACTGCGCTCGCTATCCATACCGCTTGGTGGCTGGACAATCGACGCCATTCGCGAATGTTTTCGGCTCCTTTCCGGCCTTACCACCCTCGACCTCGCATGTCGTGGGAGGGATCTCAGCTTCCTCGGTGCGCTAGCGGCGTCTCAAACCTTCCTCCCCAATCTTCGGTGTCTCACTATCCGCGGCGTCTTACCCGACGCCATATACTACCAGACCCTGGTCTCGACGCTCGCCACCCGCCGCGCAGTGATTCAGACCTTCCGGCTCTTGGTGGGAAATCACCCCCCAGCCAATATCGTAGCGGCCCTTCGGCAGCTCCAGGCGGACGGGATGGAGATCCACGTCGGGTTCCATCCGGGGGAGAATCTAATCTGAGGTGAGCCAGCCCTCTCCATCCCTCGCGAACCCATCTCTCACACCAATTTCTTCGCAGTAGGCGTTGTACGGTTTCCCTTTGTATCTATTTATTCAAATTCTCGAGCAAAATGCCGGTTCTTTCCCGACCCAGGGCAAAACCGATACGATTGAGCAGGGTCCGCCCCAATTGTGAGATCGACATCATTAATGCCCGTCTCGTTCCTGTCCCCTCCGCCCCTCCCTTCCTCGTCGCCCTCCAATGACGCTCACCACCAGCTGCAGCTCCGCCATCCACCGGCTGCAGCTCTGGACGATCACGCCGCAGTCGGGGATCTCGCGCGCTCGAGGGTCGCGTCCGTCCGCGCCTCGGCTTGACGGAGCCGTTGAGCTCGATGCGTCCGGCGTCGGCGAGCGGAATGAGGGTGTACGTGGGCGGGACGGCCGTGTCGTCGATGTGGATGACGAGCTCGCCCTAGCGCAGCGCGCACTATCGCGGGCGCGTGCAGGCCCGTAGGGGAGATGATTAGGCGCGCGGTCGAGCCTCTCGTACGCGCCTCCGCGGGCGAGACGGTGGGAGGCGCCGCAGGAGGGGAAGTTGGCGTCGTGCGTCGCGGTGGGGACGCGTAAGAGTGCGATTGTGGGACGTGGCTATGGCATGACATATTCTTTCTGACGCGGCGGGGAGCAGAGCAGGGGGAAGAGGAAGCGAACCGCGAGCCCGGAGCTGCGAGCTTGGGGTGGCAATGACAGTGCCTTGCGCAGAGTGTGGTTCCGCTACATGGGGACCGCCTGTTTGGTGCATTATTGTTCTCCTGGACCATAGTGCTGACGAAGAGACGTCACTCCCGAAAAGGAAACACTGACCTTTCGCCCAAACCACCATGTCCTCCCTCGACGCGTTAAATGCGCGTATCGAGGAGCTCTCTGTGGCCATTAGCGACCTAGAAATCCAAAGGAGCAACGCTCGACGCGACCTTAATGCCCTCCGCGACCCAATGGCACGATTGCCACTCGAAATTTCGTCGGAAATTTTCATCCAACTCCTCGCCGACGACGATGGCAGCACCCCCATGATATTCCTCCCTATATGCCGCCTCTGGAAAGATATTGCGCTTTCCACCCCCTCCCTATGGGCCACCGTGTACAGCGACGTGACAGACGCTCCTCCATTCTGCCAGTACTTCCAAACCTGGCTCGCTCGGGCGCGCGGCACTCCACTTTCAATCACTTTACACGGAGATATTCCCTCCGACGTCGGCGCTGTGTTGAAGCAGCACGCACCACAGCTGCAAACTCTACAACTGGCTCTCGACTCGCCAGGCGAGCTGTTGGAAGAGATGTCCCTCACATCACTCCCGATTCTGCAGAAATTATCCATCGAAGCCACGGAGTGGGGTTTGGCTTCGTACATTCGGAACTGCGTAGCAACGCTGCGCGCCGCCCCTATTCTCGCGGACTGCGAATTCGTTGGGATGATGGAGCAGGATGAGGAAACACAACACGAGTGCCCGCGCTTGACACATCCGTCCTTGCGACGGCTGCGTCTCGGGAGGCTAGGGGGGGACCCAAGTAGCTCCCGCCTTCTACCTTTCCTTACGCTTCCCTCTCTGCAACATCTCTCCATCTCCTGGCTCGACATCCCACACGCCGAGCTTCTTTCTTTTTTCCGCAGGTCCGCCCCACCACTGCAGTCCCTGTGCCTGAAAACCCATGCGGAGCACGACTGGGTTGCGCTTGTCCCTAGCCTCGTATCCCTCACACTCGTAACAAGGCGCAAGCTGGTGGGGGATCCAATTCCCGTCTTGGACCAGATGGCCCGCGACCATGACGTTCTCCCGAATCTCCGCAAGCTATTCATCGAGTGTTCACCTTCAGACGAAGAAGACTACGAAGATTTGGTTACCGTCATCACATCCCGACGCACTTCCCAGCAGACACAACTGCGCTCTTTCACGCTCATTTTCCCGTTGGACGGCACGCTCAGGCGAACAAAACCTGCGGACGATACTATCGAGATGTTATCGCAGTATGGCAAGGAGGGCATCCAGATTTACATTGGGCTGGAAACAAAGAATTACATTCCGAGCGTGGACGACTGGGAGTAACGGAGTTGGGCTCGGAAACATAACATGCACTTGCATATATACTCCTGTTTTCCATCTCTCGTTATTGTGCTCTACCATGATTATCTTTTTTAAGTCGAACGACCATGCGTATAACTCAGTCAAAGACCTCGAATCGAAACCGGAGGAGCAGCACTCACCGACGGACGAGGACAGGCATGCATGAGTGATCAAAAGAGCGTCTGGTCGATACGCGACGTCGGTGCGACAAGGTACGTTGCGCGTTTGACCATAGTCTCGAGGCGATGGTCACTGTACAGTGTACGCCGAGCTACTCGTCATTCCTGTATCGTACATAGACTCGTGCTACCAACATGCAAGAAACTTTGCGTGAAATTATTCACGCAGGGCAGAGACGGCCCTTGTCCACTTCCACCCATCGATCCCCGCCGACCGCGGTCGAGCCGTAGAGAAGCTGCGCGGGGTCGTACCGGTCCTTGATCGCGAGGAGACGGTCGTAATTCTGGCCGTAGAATGCAGCTTTCCAGTCCGGGTCTGAGGTGTCCGCCTGTTGAGCCGAGTCAGAAACATCGAGAGTCGCGGTGGGATGAGTATGTGTGTACCTCGTTCAGATACGCTCCGCTCTCCGGAGCCAGCTGGCGGAGAGGCTCGCCGAACGTCCACGTCGCCTTGTTGCGCGCTTGCAGGATTTCGTCCCAGGTCGCGCGGTCATCCCAGGGCCTAGAGCGGGTGGGTGAGCGCGCGTCGTGGCTGGAGGGAGAGCACGCTGACAATACCAGGATGAAGAGGCGCTCCGCATCGCGCCACGCGGGGAGGACGGCGTTGTCGGGATATCCGGCGACTGCGAGGGAGGGCCGGACGCCCACATCGAACGCCATCCCGCCAGCCTCGATGATGTCGCGGACGACGCGCGTCATGCGCGCGAACGCGTGCGGGGAGCGCCAGAGGGCGCCGGGGAGCAGGCGCCCGCTGCTGAAGTGCCACGTGCCGACGCTGTAGTCCTGGACGCCGGCGGCGTTGAGTGAGGCGTTGAGGAAGCCGGGGTACGTGGTAACGGAGGCGGTGTAGGGGATCTGTAGGGACTCAAGACGGGAGAGGAGGGGCTGGATGAGGGCGGCGACCGTGGGGGCGTTGAGCGCGGGAAAGGCGAGGGGCGCGCCGCGGAAGAATTTTGTGGTGTATGTCGAGAGGGCGAAGGCGCCGGCGGCGGTGTAGGAGGGCACGCTGGCGTGGAAGGCGTTTATGCCTGCCCAGTATGTGTCGGGGGAGATGTTGGCCGAGGTGAACTCGACCTTGGCGATTGTCATCGGGTGATCCTTGTGGGCCTTGATTGTCATGGACCACACTATGCCGTATGTCCCGCCTCCCTAAAAACATCAGCAGGAGTGAGGCAGAGAAGCTGCACGACTTACCCCACCGCTCAAAGCCCAGTAGAGATCCCGGTTCTCGGTCGGCGACGCGACCAGGAACTCGCCTTGCGTCGTTATCACCTCGAAGGAAAGGGTCTGGTCTGCCGCCAGCCCATAGACCGACGAAAGCATAGAGTGACCGCCACCCTGAGTATATCCTCCAACCATTCCAACGGTCTATTGGGAAAATGAGCAACCTGTACCATCCTGGGGACGTACGCACTCACAGGGCACTCTCCGCCCACGATCGCATAGCCGCGTCTGTCGGCTTGCTCGTAGAGGATATCAGCGGTGACCCCCGCCTGGGCCTTGACCGCAAGCCCTCGGTAGGACGGGGAAACGAAGTCCTCCTTCCATTGTGTCTTGCGGAGGAAATGGGTCCAGATAGAAAGTGCATTCGCGCCAGTCGATTTCCCCATATAACTGGTGGTGGTTTGAGCGGACCGTATCATGGGCGCATTTGACTCACTCGTGTCCCGTATTCCTGACCACGAAGCGTATATTATGCTTCTTGACAAAGGCCAAGGTTTTTTGGACGTGTCTCGGACTGGAGACATTCACGGCGTACTGGACGTACGTCCCGATGATGCACTGGTCCTCCGGGGCAGTGAATGGATCGCAGCTGAGATTTGCGAAGAACGGCGTCATCATGGAGGACGAGCTCTGAGCACTGCCCAAAGCGGGGAGAATGAGCAGTTGAGACTCGATGCTGGATCGAAATTCACACACTGGAGAGCCGTTGAGTGCCACTCAGCCCTTATGTCGCTGCATGCGGATTCGTTATAAGTGGGAATGTGGCATGGCTGGGCTATTGGGACCGTCCTCAGCAAACGCCCGTCGACAGATTCATTGAAGATGCTCCACTCGACTTCCGATGGCCAATTCTTGTCCCCAGGTATAGTTTTACAGAGCCTTGAGTCGGCGGTATTGTGGTTCCAGACTGCAGCTATCCAAGATAAGACTCCTGGGACGAAAAGACCACGGAAACTGGAAAGCATCGAATTGGGATTGGAAGGCTCTGGACAAGCCGTATGCCGAGATCACTGCGGATATTCAAACTCCGCTTGTCATCCCGAACTCTCATCTGCCAGACCCTAGGATTTCTCCGACAATTTCACCAGGCCGCTTGTGGAAATTGCGAGCTTCCTAAGGTGTCCATTCGAGATCTGTTCCAGCACTCAAGTACTGCTGGATATGCTCTTTGAACTCGGGAATTTCCGCTGCAGAGGCTTCATTTACCCTCACTGTTGTTGCCAGAACACCCATCCAACCGCATTCAACACGTCTTTCTCCGCTTGTCACTACTGGGGAAGTCGGAAACTTCTTGACGCCGCACCCGACTTGCAAGACCCTCATGCAAGTTTCCAGTCCAGCGCGCCGAGCTTTTGCCTGGCAAATAATTTCCTGCGCGCCTTGCACCTGAACGAACGCGCAATACCCACCAAAGGTCATCTACCCGAAATGTCACAAGCCTCCTCGCCGCCGTGCTTTGCCAGGCTTTGCCTCAACAAACTTGGATTCACGCGGTCCACGACGGCCGTAAATCTCAATGTAAGCCTCCTTCATTCCCTTCGTGCCATGCATTCATTGACGGCGAAGGGGATGTGGTTATGTAGAACGAAACCCTCGGCCCGCTCCGCCGTACCTCGACGTTTCGAGCGCTCCGCGTGAATGTCAATGCGGCACTCCATCTGCCTGGTTCGGCCGGTTCTTTTCCCCAGGTCTGAAGTACGTCGGATGGGACGCTTACATTCATGCCAGCCAGAGCGGGAGGAATTTTGTTGCAACATCCGTCACCAGTCTGGATGACGGAGGAATATCTCTCGACCACGCACGGAGTTTTGAACCGTCTGACAGGTGATTTGAATTAAATCGCATTCGGCCTTACTTGGTTCCTCAGGATGCTCGGAGGGATTACGGGTGAGAAACTATGCGTCTCGTTCTGGCCCAAGAAGAAGATCAGGTGTGCCACGAGGGTGATACTCCCGATTCATTCCCTTTTCGATTTCTTCCAGAACTTCTTGAACTAATTCTTTTGAGGCCTGAGTCCTGCGGAACGTGCTTCGGATCTTGAACATTTCCTCAATATTTCTGGCCCAATCTCCGGAGCCTTGTCAACGAGTCATCTCCGTTGTGCCCACCATTTCCAACGGTCATGAGCTGACCCACCGCGAATTCTTTTGTGCACCTTCAAATCCGTCACATCCTTCCGTGTCACGGTTCAATTGTCTTTTCTCGCTGTCGCGTTATTGGCCGCTAACTTATTGTCCAGACTATCTGATGCGTCCCACCGTAATAAGCTTTCTCCGAGAGCTCTTTTGTCTTTCTTACCAACAGATTGCGCCGACGTCCCGACCCACGCTGATCTCAAGACGCCGCTGCGGGTAGGCGCACGAAAACAATAAGCCCACTGATCCCCGCTTACTTCTCATTGTCCTCCCGATGCAGACTCGACTCCGTGGATGGTACAAGTAGCGCAGTGCTCTTCGAAGGGTCCATCAGAAATTACTTCGACCCAGCTTCGCCTTCCGTCGAAAGCTTCGCTTCTGTAACCCTCACGAACCATCCACGTCACCCATCCTACGAGCTACTTATACAATGGACGCCTTCACCACCATTCTCACCAGCACCATTGCGTACATCGCGTCCTCCCCTGCCCAGCAACATGCATCGGCAGCGGTCGAGGACTTGCCCCAACTCGACACCGTCGACTATGACCGAAGCACTGGATCCTCCGGATCGTGCGTTGTCGCATGAGAGACGGCTCTACCTCTCTCTCTCTCTTCCACTGAGCACCGATGGTATGCGCCTCATTTCTTTGGGTCGCTCAATAACTCATTCGATTATTCTTAGCTCGGCCATCGCGTTATCGTGCATCCACGCTCCGCATCTCCGCATTTCATGACCATTGTATACCATCACAATTACGCATCCATCCATACGACGACGACCAGGACCTCGCTAGTTCGAGATCCTCCGCACGCCCCAGACTGCAACCCAACTCCTGCATAGCTCTCATCCAACCGATTTTATGGGTACCACGGTCTTTTTATCTGTACTTTACTGTTGGCAATAAAATCTCTTGAATCTTGCTGCTTTGAATTAAACCAGCCGTGACCGGGAAAAATGCTCTCACCGTTGGTTTGCCTGACATTTTCAATCTCTCACAGAGACAGTGTCTTCGTTCGACATCCCTACGGCGCTATGTACCTGAATTTCCTGTCAGCAGTAGCTTGAACGAACTCTTGAAACAGCTGCCGCCGTTTCCTTCAGACATGGTATACTTACGACCTGATACGACCCCGGACGGCGTCTCGCTATATGCTCTACAATGATTCTCTCCGTTAGAGCCGTTGTATAAATTTCTGCAGCTTCATTCAAGTCGTATTCGATGTTGATAGAGTGTTCATCCACAGAGACTGACCACAAGTCGTTTTCTCTCAACAGTGCTACCCTCGGTCCAAATCGAACTACCATGGATCTACCATTCCAGCCGCGAACTTGAAGCAGAGAAAGAAAACAATGTAAACAAGCGCAGACCTCGAAACCCGCGCGCCACGTTGGCGCCACGTCGAAATTTCCTCCTGTAACGTCTCCCCGATCCACCTTGGCGCGACAATTCACTCGCCACTTACGCGTCGTACAAACTTCGACCACGGCCTCGTGTCTTAGGTTTCTCCGCTCTCCAGAAGTGCAAGTCCCAATATAGCAATCCTCTTACCTCTTTCGGACACACCTCCTTGCCTCCTTGTCTCGACCCAAACTCAGACTGCCTCAAGTACGCTCAACTCGAACAGAACAAAACCGAATCCACACTAAAAAAACCACATACTGAAATCCTTGACATTGAGGGAATAGGTGTAATGATGCGTACTGCGTAAGTAACGAAGGTAGGTATACCAGGGCGTAGGGATGGGGGGTACGACGGTGCTCTCCAAGTGGTTGGGGAATGGTGGTAATGCGTACAACAGACGGACGAATAATACAGAATAATACACGAGCACCGAAGGGAGGGGGGATGATGGGTAAGTAGTACTTTCTGTACGTGAGCATAGCAAAAGGGAAGGGAGAAGCGAGCGACGAAGACGAGGTGAAGGCGAACGCGAACCCCGCGAGTCAAGCCTGGTTGTCAAACGAAAAATCGACCCCCGCGCCGCGCAGCATCTCCTGCGCCATCAGCGCGCGCTCCCGCCACACCGTCACCTCGCCCTGCAGTGCGCCCACCTGCTCCTCGAGCATCTGCTGGTGCTCCAGCTTGCGCTTGCGGCTCTTGCGCGCTGAGAGCGTGTTCTGACGCCGCTTCTGCTCGATCTTACGCTCGATCTTCTCCGCGTCGCTCGCCGTCGGCGACAGCGCCGGGAGCTCCTCCTCGTCGTCGTCCGCGGCGTCGAAGGCCACGCTGTGGAGGCGCTTCTTCGCAAAGGCGTCGTGCACGGCCTTGCGGCTCGTCGCGCTCGGCGTGATGTAGTTGCGCTTCTGCGTCGGCGCATCGAGCGGGATGAGCGCCTCGGGCTTGAGGTTCTTGCGCGTGCCCGTGACGTTACGGCGCGCCCCGGCGCTGGTGAAAGCGGGAGGGGGCGGGATGACGGGGGTGGCTTTGGGGAAGACGGTGGTGGTGGGCTCGATGGCGTCGAGCGCGGGAGTGGTCGGGCTGATGGTCCACAGCTGCTGAGTAGGCAGCTTGGAAATGGGTTCGCTGCAGAGGGGGCCGTCGCCAGCACCGCCGAAGAGTTCCATGTTGTAGCCGCCCAAGTCATCGTCGCCGGCGATGACGGGGCTGTTGATGTAGTCGTCGACGTCGTGCATCGTCGGGGTGGCAAGGAGGGGGGTGTCGAGCGGAGTACCGTAGTTGTCCGTCAACGGCGACGTGAAGAAGTCGTCGTAGGGGCTCCAAGCCGGCGTGTCGAAGTCATCACCAAGGCTAGAGAAGACGGGACTGGTCTGCTCGTTCTCGTCGAAGTCATCGGGGAATTGGTGGCCGAGGCTGACGAACTCGGGCGACGCTGAGACAACGGGATGAGCGACGACACGACGACGGGTCAAGGAGGGAGGTATACCTGTGACCCGCTCAATGTCTGCAAGAGCGCTGTAAACGCCCGAGCCGAGGTCGTTCGGCGCGACGGTCGAGGTCGATGCCGCGACGGCGGTGGTATCGGTGAGCTTTTGTCCGATCATGGTCAAGTAGGTGCTCATGAGATAAGTTGTGGATGGGGGGGGAGGCTGGGCGCGGTGCGCTATCGGGCGTGGTGTAGGAGGCAAGTTCTGGGGAAGGCCATTGCAGCCGAAAACTTTGTGGGTCCGCAGACGAGTGTTGTCGTTGTTTATGGCGACATTGGGATCGGGGGACAAGCTTGAAAGGGGACTGTCAAGAGGGGAGTTGGGGAAGCCATTGTAGCGGGGTGCCGGTGATGGTGGACGAAAAGAGGCCGCGGGGTTCAGCACTGGACGAACATCGTTGCGGATGGTAGAGATATTGTTATCGACCGGGACGGAAATTGCGACGGTGGGTAGAGTGTAAGAAGGGATGGTTGGGGAAGGCACGGGACTAGGCGGCGGCCTGCGTCTGCAATCCACAGTCAGCTTTGGTTGTTCAAACTCGTCGTAGTAGTCGTCGCTCGCTGTCGAAGACAGCATTGTGGAGGTGTGCCAGTGGCGTCGACCCTGAAAGGGGTAGCTGGCCGAGGCTTGTGCCGAAGCCAGAGACGACGACGAGGCCCACTTGGAGCTCGACGGGTCTTGGATATCCGTGTTCATGTATAATGGGCGAATACGCTGGCACACGACACGAGGACGTAGAGCCAATATCACAGCAAGATACAGACGGAAATGGCACTCACAGATGCCTCAGAGATAAACTGCTGGGCTGCCAGGGGACGGCTGAGGCAGATTACGGGTCTGCGTCAGTGGTGTGGTGGTGGTGTGCGACAAGGGCAAGTTGAGGCTGTTGAGCCGAGTCGCGCTTATAAAGCCGCGGCACAGCCCCAATTCAAACTCCGCAGGCCGCGTGGTTTCTGCGCCGCAGATTGCTGTGTCGCAGAGACTCGGTTTGAACATACCGACTCCTTCAACGTCGACGACCCCTCCAAGTCGACGGACAAGTCTCCCAACGAGAGTCTCCATCATTCTCGACTCAATTTCGGTCCCGGTTCACTCACTAACGACAAACCTCCTTGAAATAAGGATTCCAGGAATTAAGGATGGAAGGCAGAATAATCATCTCCCGACACCGAATGCAGCACGCAGTCGCGTCAAACGGACGGCGGACAAGGTGATCGGGGCAGTAATCACCGGAAGGATCTTGCAGCCAGTAAGGAGCGAGCGAGCACAAAAGCTGTTGAGTGGGCGCTCCGAGGAAAGCGCGCGTTCTTGTACACAGGCGCCCGGTGCGGGAATTGGAACGGCGGACTTGAAATTCGCAGTGGCAGGCAGCAGAGTGAATTTTCGTGGAAGCGAGAACATCGTAGAGCTAGGATTCCTCAACATCGGAGGACACGGAGTAAGTTGGGGGGCACAGGAAAGCGCAAAACAAGCGCGGGCGGCGAGAAAATATAGTGCGGCAGCGAGGTCGAGAACGCGACGGTTGTCGCCATAGGTGCGGCGTTTGGATGCAGAACGCGATGGCCGCTCGGATAATGATCAACGGTATAAGTATACCAGAACCTTCCCTCACGTTGCGTCGAGGACTTGTCAAATAAATTCAGACGCGGTGGATATTATTATATGCGCGTCGAAGTGGGTGTGTGCGCGTCGAGGGGTTAACAATCGCCGGCCAGCGAGATGGGAATGAGCAAGGATGAGCCGGGGTATTGCACCAGGCTCGGGCGAGAGTATATTTCGTATCCGTAGCTGTCATGGGGAAAAGAGAAACTTGGAAATCGATTTGCGAAGCCGGCGAGCGCGCTTTGACGCGTCTATAGTCGGCCTGAGGTGCCAGAAAGCGTGTCGTGTGGCGCGCCGGAGGAACAGTAGAAGAGCGCGAGCAGCGGGGGAGATATGCGAGCTGCAATCTGCCTCCTGAGTCCAGAGAACCGTTTTCTAAACACTTTGCTTGAAGGTAAAGCCCAAGCCGAGGCGTAAGATCTATGCGAGGCTGCGAGCAGAAACTAGGAGCAGGAAGACCAGATACTCGCACCCATAATCCACCTCTGGAACCACCGTTTCTTGAAGGAAAACCCAAGGAAAACCCCAATCTACGCGAGCGAGGAAGAGACCCAACCTGCGCGTGTGTCAGCAATAAATCGCGACCAAATCTGCAGAAAATTGACCGACCAGAAAATTCCAGGGAGGAAAGAAAGGTGCCACAGCCAAAGTCGCTCGCCGCTTATATAGGCCGCCCAATCCGCAAATGACTCACTCGCGTCTGACTTATGCTGCGCGTTTCGTTTCTGGCTCCGAGGAGTCCGAGCCGCGATACACTAATACCCCCGATGATGGTGCCGAGGTGCCGGTGGGTGACTCGACGCGGGCATTCGCAGGAAAATTGAGAAAGAGAGGGGGAATATATGGAGGTCTGAGGTTGGGGAATGTCGAGGATTTTTTCGGGAAGACGAGAGGGTGTGATCGAGCGCCAGGATACGAGATCATATATTTTGAAGCTCCGACATCTCCATTGGCCAATCTCTCTCTCGTACCACCACCATCCAATTCAACCCATTCCGCGTGGCCGCATCGCTGGTCTCTCTATCCACCGCGGCGACACACCCTCTTCCAGACAGGCGTATTACGCTAAAGCAAGATCATTCCGCGTCCTGAGTCGTGAATCGCTTTCAACATTTTTCCAACATTTTTCAATACCAAGATGTTCACCTTCGTGCGCTTTACTCCCTGCTCGCCAAGTTCTTTCATTCCTAATTCTTGCTCGTCAAGCTGCTAGTAGGGCAATTTCAACGATGGCCGGAAGTTGAACGAACTTTGTTTGGGTCACCGAAGCTCACTATACACCTGCTGAATTTCACAAGGCTGTATCATGCCGTGCTGCGAAAGAAGAATAATCGCACAGCCCGGTGAACACGCATCGGATCATATATCTACCCTCCACTAGGCTTCCACGAGGTCAGTTGAGGTGAGCGGCGTCTTCGTGTCTTTGTGTGCGTCGTTTTGATTTCCCTTCTCTCCTCTAGCATGCCTTCGTCTTCCAATTCTGCAGCACTGATAATCTTCAAACCACCCACCGGTACAGTTCTCGTCAAGAGATCGGAGGACCGCGAATCCGAAAAAAGCTGGGCTCTCAGTTTCAGCGGATTTACTCTATCCCCGGGACGAACATTGTACAGAGTGTACACCGTTTGGGGCCACGCGTTGGAAAAGAAGGCGAACCGGGTCGCCCACAAGATTGGCATGGGCTCAAACGCTGCTGCACAGAAACTCAAGGCCTATTTCGGAGACGGAGAACAGCGCTTATTGAAACTAGAAGGTCTGCGCGCTTGCACCCCGGCCAAAGTGCGAGATTATTGCGCAGATCTCGTAAAATATACCTTACCGTGCGTCTTCCCCCGCTTACCCAGGTGCTACTTCTCAACATTTCCGCAGAACCGAGGCACCGACCAACCAGCTTCACGCCTTCAAAAATGTCGTGTATGTTTGTACCCGGTTCCATGGTCTCCGTACGATCTTCCTTGTATGCAAGGCTATGCAGGGTGCGACGTCGGCAGCCAGTATTTACAAGCTTTGGGACCCTCCCCCGGGTCTTGCGCCGCCGAGCGAGGAATGGCTGTTTTGGCAAGGCCTGGCGGTGGCGTGCTTATCCGAAACTACAATCACCACACTAGTACTCGAGAACACGCCGGTAGCGCAGCTTACCCACTGTCCGGAGGAGGGTCTTTCTGTCATTGAGCGATTGTTGGTAGAATGGGATTGCTCGTCAGTGACATAGACCCCTTCCCCCGCAATTTCACTGACAAATATGAAGGGCGGACTCCAAGTACTCTGCCGCGTTGTGCGTCCGATATCTCGGGGGCATCCTCGATTTGCCTGGTTTTTGGGAGGAGATGGGCACTGTGCAATCTCTTGTGGCCAAGAAACTATGCTGCGAGATGGTTCGAGCCTTGAAGGATATCGGGGTGGATGTCCTCCAACTAGGATCTGCTCAAGACGATGACGATCCACCTTTCGATTATGATGGTCTCGATTTCCTCGCCGCCACGATGCTAGTTGCTTTTTCTAGGTGGTTTCAGAAGCTCGATGAACAAGACAGAGCCCACCAGCCGTGATACGATCCCTTGCGAGAAATTCTCCAGTTGCTCAGGGCGTAAGTGGTTTCTTGACTTGACCGTATTGTGCAAACACATTCCAACTCCAAAATTCTAGGCCGCGATCTGTCGACCTTTTGCCTATGGCCAACGGTTGTGCCATCAACATTTGGAGCGCTCTCCTGCCATTGCGTTGGAAAAGCGTCGAGTTGGATGTCACCGCCATTTGGTACGAAATTTTGAATACCCCTGGTTGAATGCGTCTAACCGACCCTGCAGCGAGGACGCGTCGAGCGATACACAAACCACCTTCGACTCGGACCGTGATGGCCATCCACTTGCGAGTGTCACTGGCGCCCTCTTGGCAGATGATCAAAGCCAGGCGGAATCCAGTAATGAAACCAACTCAGAGGACTCCAGCTCGACGAGGGCACCCGAAGTCAACGACGCGCTTGAGGTCAGTATCATCCGGTGGTTTCAATGGTTTTGGCTTAAGGTAACAGGACGAGCTTGAGATCGATCCAGCGACTGCTCACGCAGAAGGACCGAATCCTGGGAAACGCGGCAGAATTTGGCAGGGACTGCGTAGGACTTGGTGAGTCTACAGGTCTCCTCTTCTCCTCATTCTCCAACTTGCCGACTCGGAGTTCAGGAAAGATTCATTCCAGAAGTCAAGCGTTCGAACGGATTCCGCCAATGTGACGGACGGCCAAGCCACATCAGACCTTACCGGGGAGAGTTCTGGTGCACACCGAGACCGATCAAACAAAGACCCTCCGACTGGGTTTGCCGGTGAAAAACATGACGGACTCGAGCATCCAATGGACTCAGAGGACGAGGAAATCAATTCATTCTCAAGCGACGGTGATACTCGAGCGGTAAGTGTCTGATCTTTCCGATATTCATGTTGATTGACGTCAATGAGCAGCATCCTGTTGGAATTGCAAATGCTCATAACTCTCCAGATATCGAGGCGAATACCATCCTGGATAGTTCTGGGCTGAATGTCTTCGCGATTCAAGTACTGTACCCCTTCACAATGCGTGATTCAGCTGATTTCTTATATCTTCCGCCCCTTCCTCACACTGGCAGCTTGCCGTGCAGGAGCCTACTTGCACCAACCTCCGCATTCGGTCGGTCGACGACGCCAACAAGATTTTTTTCGCCGTGCACTGCAATATTTTGCACCTAGTTGCTCGCAGGCTCAACCGGGACGAGCGCGCCGCCCTGCGCACCGGGTGTGTGTATGCCTGGGAGGAACGAAGTCAAAACACAGAGATTACGGGCATTGGCATTGAGCGGTTCACAGAGGGAAGACGGTGGAGTCCCTTCCGCAGCCGGGATGTGTGTACATTGCCACCTTCTCTCTGACCCGTCTAATTTTCTTCCAGGAATTCCTGTTCTACTACGAAAGATGGGTCCCTGACCCTAATCAACCGCGAGTCTTCGGTCCGTCCGCTGCTTCGAGTTCTTACGTTTTATACTAGGGAGGTTACTGAGCCGCCGCCTGGGTGGATACCGCTCGTTAAACAGACCTACTCGGTCTGGGTACAGACAGAGAGAGGAAGGCGGAAATGGCATTTGAGTGAGGCAAAATTTTCTGTCATCTTGTTGTCCATGTTGACCAGGTCAACAGCGGCGTATGCTGACCACTTGGGAGCACCGGGTAGTACTACAGACGACCACTTAGGGACACTGGACGACATGCCAGACATCCTAAGTTTGGAGGTACCGCCGGATGTGTTCATGAGCACACGCATAGGGAAACGCGAAAACGTCGACCCGGATCGTGCTATGACGGCGGGTGCCCGTATATACGGAGACTTTCTCGCTCCTATCACCCCCCATCCAGAAGCCTCCAACTCCACGGCATCCTCCTCGATTCAGTGGACACAAACCCAGCGACCACCATCCCCAGGCCCGTATCGTGGCGCAGGAGAGCCATAGCGTGTCTTGCCTAAACCGTGTACCCTTGCTGTACTGTACTAATGTGACTGGCTGCTTACCTCCGCGCTTTTGACGCGTCAACGCGTCAATGCGAAACGCCTTCTAGGTCATGTGACCGTTCTTGAACCATTCCCTTGGCCGCAAGAGGTCGGGTGAGATTTCTCCGAGTCAACCTGTGAACGGTAATGACAGCCCATCGGTCCAGGCAACTCAAGGGTGGGATTGTTATTCAAACCTAATACACATCAAGAAGATATCAAAGGGGCGTTACCAGGAACTCAAGAAAGGGAAATAGGGCCGCTTCGCTCTTCTCTGGATCGGCTTTTGTACATCAGAGCTCGGGCGGGGGGATTCATCATTATGATTCTGGACACCGTGTGGGAATCAGAATCTTGGTTCAAAAAGCCTTTTGACATCCGATTCGCGATTCCAAGTTCACCCGTATGTTTGCAACTTGAACGTGAACAACAAAGTGACTGATCAAGAACTGCTATCGCTTCAAGTACTAGAATCTTCCTCGCCTTCAACCAACACTGAATCATCACTGTTCAAAGGTAAACCTCTCCCCAATAATCTTCTCAGTGACGTTCCATAATCGTTCCGCATTCGCCTGTGTGAACCATGAATCAATTATCGGTTACACAAGTATCAGGCGAGCAAACACTAACCGGGTCAGACGAGTGAGGCGCGATCTCCTCGTTGGCAACGGCAGAATCGGAGAGGTACGCACCCGGTTTGTCTGTGTTCGATAGAATTAACCAAGGGATACAAGGCTATAACTGTGGGCCAACCGTTAATCCGGGGATCGAAAGCGGCGGTGACTACACTGAGCTGGGTGTCAGATATGTGTGAAGGCACATTGGGACTGAGAAACATACGTCGCTGCGCCCTGGTGGAGCGATTTCCACGGGTAATCTGTGTTGGGGGTTCTGTCTGGATGCAAGACGCCTGAAGGCCGCCGAACGAATTATTAATCAAGCCCCCGAGTTGGGCAGGGCACGCACCGAGCGCCACCAAGGTGGGGATACTGTCTTCCTTCTGCTGTGCTTCAGTGTGGACGACTGGGCTCAATGCGTTACGGAAGGAACGTCAGGAAATGCGTGTGCGTAGACCACCGGGGTGCAGGCTATATGCATTGATCGCGCCCTTGGAGCGCTTCGACAGCTCGATGGCCATGAGGATGTTGGCGGACTTTGCTTGGAAACAGGCATTTGCCTTGTCGTACTTGGCCTCGTCGGGCGCTGCGATGTCCTCAAAGTCGACGCCCTTACCAGACGTATGCCCGGAGCTTGCGACGAAGACAACGCGCGGTGTATATGTTGGCGTCCGCGCCGCCAGGAGTTTCGGCGCGAGCAGCTTGGTGAATAGGAAGGGCCCGACGTGGGCTGTGGCGAACTGCGTCTCAAGCCCGTCCTCGGTAAGCGTGAAGTCCACCCAGGCGGATGCCGCGTTGTTGATTACGACCTGAAAAGAGTGAATGTTTTAACCGAATGAATGGCTAAATTCCTGGTTGAACGCACATGTGAAGGTTCGGGCCTGGCGTTGATCACCTCCGCGGCCTTGCGGACACTGGCGAGCGACGATAGGTTGAGGACGAGGCGCCGAATATTGGCGTGAGGGACCTCTTTCTTAATGGCCGCCTCCGAGAGCTTCAGCCTGCCGATGGTCAGTACACCGAGGTGATATAGCATGGCCCAAGAACCTCACCTTTCGTCGTTGTACCCGGTTATTATGATGAGGTTTGCGTACTTTGCGCTAACGCGGGCAGTCTCGAACCCAAGGCCGTTCAAGGAAGTTCCAGTGATCAAAACTAACAACGAAATAAGTTTACGCATCAATGAAGACAGAGCGAACATCACACACCATTCTTGCCTTTGATCTCTTCGGCGAGGGCGGTCGCGACCTCTTCAGCGGTGGAGGCGAAGGAAAAGGCTGGTAGGTTCGACATTCCTGTTTTATGTTATTTTTGCGCTGGTGTAAGCTGAGAGTGCCTCCCGTTGGATGATTTCCCTCTGGCGAGAAGAATCCCACTCCCCTTTAAACTTCGAAGGTGGTATTGGCTTGTCATTCGTCCTCACGGTGCGATTGAGGCTGAATCAGCCGGATGCCGCCCTCGCGGAGTCGGACCATCAGGTGAGAAAAAGTGCGAGCCTTCGGCGGACTGCGTCAGACTGATACGAGACTCACCGTTCATGTTGGAACCTCCACGAGTGTAGTAGATGCCTCCTGTTTAAGGCAATCAATCCCGGTTCTTGGAGCGAAAAAGAATTTGTCAGTCGGTTTATCAGCCAGAAGGCGGAGGCGGTATCAGTCAGAAGGCGGTCTGGGCCGGTGGGATGGTCCCATCGCTCGAAGAGATCAGCGTTTCCTTGTACACATACTGGGATTGTGGTGGCGTGAGACAAGCCGTTTTCGGCTTACACACTCTCCCGTCAGCATTCTCCGAATCAGGATCGACTCTAGTCTCTTATAAACAGACGCTACAACTAGAGAAGCTCGTACCTCGCATAGTTGTAGATCGACTCCCAACCTACAATTCATTGTGACCAATTCTCTTCCTCCTCGGCTTCTTTTTGCTGATTACATTTCATGGGCATTGCCGCCTCCGCCTCCGCCGATTCAGTCCCAAGCAAATTGCTAAGTACTCAGACCAAGTTGACTCAAATGAAACTCAGACGCGCCAGGACGCGGCTCCACTTCCCATCGTATTTAACCCGCGAGGGCTTCAAGCCACAATATAACAAACTTCACCATCATGGCACCCCTCATTGCATTCCTCATAGGAGCTGGTCGCAACATCGGCCAGCATACCGCGGCCGCACTCAAGGCGAAAGGCTACAAGGTCGTTCTCGGGTCTCGCAAACCCGTCGTCGACCAAGTGGAGAAGGAGGGATATTTTCCGGTGGCTATGGACGCCCAAGACCCGGAAAGCGGCCTTCGCTGAGGTCAACAAGAAGTTCGGTCCTCCGAACGTTGTAATCTTCAACGGTATGTGCATACTTCAAGTTTCCACCCCTGGTTCAATTTCGTCGAGAGGTTTAATAACATTCGCTCTAGCTTCGGGGCCCTTCGCGGCTCCTCCAGTGAAGGGAGATCCATTATCGCTCTCCGTCGAGTCGTTTAAAGAACAGAACGAATTCCCCGTCTCTGTCTTTACTGCGGCGCAGGAAGCTCTGAAGGGTTTCCGCTCCAAGACGCACAAGAATTCGCTTAAAACCTTCATCTTCACCGGTAACCCCCTCCCGTGGGATCAGACTGACCAATCCATGTGGCTCGGGGGGACCGTTCAGAAGCTCGTTTCGTGGCGCCTGCTGGATATCTTCGCGTCTGCGTACGCTAACGAAAAAATCCGGTTTGTGGCCGCACGAGGCTCTCCTCTTTTGTGTTGCTCATCATCTTCTTCGATGCAGTTTCTACTTTGCCAGCTTGGTTGGCGAGAAGGGCGGCATTATTTCGCCGCTCTCCGCCTTCTTCAGCAGTGGGCCGCAGCACGCGCAGGTATATATAGACCTGGTAACGCGGAAGGACCAGGTGGATTGGGACTACAGGTCAGTTTCTTCTGAAACCATCGGCCTTGAACGAAAATTTCATTTTGTTTCTCCAGGTTCACTTTGGATACGAAACGGTGGATCAAGTCTGAGTGAGGAGTTTTACAGTGGGAATTTTGAGAGCAATGTAAATATATACTGCTTGCCTGGCTGGACGAATGAATACCACTTGATCGTCTGAGCCTCGAGCAAGCCTTGAGGTGGTTCAAAGGTTCTCGGTCCCAGGATTAACTGCGATACAACAAAGAATGGCGATTCAAAACGGAGCATAGAAAGGATGTTCGGGATGGAACCAAGCTTCGCCCGAACAACGCCTTGTGTACATTCGCAGTTGAGGTTCGAAAATAGTGGCTGTGCAGGCCGTTGATGGCCTTGGTCGGCAGTCCCCGGTTCTTTTCCGAGACCTCCATGCGCGGAAATTTGTCCGCGATACAAGCCATTCTTTTCTTCCTGGTGTCCACTGGAGGGCAAGCATGCTTCTCAGTGCGGAGCGGCGTAGCTCTCTTCATGATATATTCCATCCTGTGCTAGCACTGCGAATGCTGTAGAGGTGTCTTTCCGGCCTTTGTATCCAGCTGACCAGTCGCACTCGGGCCTCTCCTTAAAGGCGTGAAGTTATCCTCGGACGTCGACGCACTGGTGAGTTATTGAACACTTGCCTCAGTGCCTGGTCTCGCTGCGCCGAATACAGTTCAACTCTTGTTAACATCGCGAGACAGCCGCTCAGGCTGAAGGTTGAAAGACGAGTAGTGGACATGGCCGACGCGCAGGAGGTCTTCAACCACCGACTCCGAGGTTGGGAAACAGGACGCTAATGGGGTTGTCGGTATATTCCCGCGCGATTGATCCGTTATACACTTACCGGAAACCCTCACAGTCCCACAGGAAACCACCAGGAAAACCTGAAGCATACCTTCAAGGGGCCCGAGAATTCGGACGTCATGGGCACCCCGGAAGAAGGCTCGAATACTCAAGAGGAAGGCTCGACTTCGACGCCGGCACCCACAGAGCCCACGCGCCCAGCGCGACCTGCCTGGAGGTCAGTCCTGCTGGTTCTCATTTGCACGCTGGCGATGGTGACGAACGTGAGTGAACCAATTGGAACCTACCAACTTACCTTAGGTCAATGCTAGCTCGCATCGTCCACATCCGTCTCGGTGTTCCTCCCTATCATTGGACGCGATCTTGGTATTCAAGAGAGCCAGCTCCAATGGCTGGTATCCGCATTCTCCCTGTCCTCTGTGCGCCTCAGCACTCGTTGTATTCTCCAGTCCCCTCATTTCTCGACAGGGATGTTTCCTCCTCCTCCTGGGACGACTCGCCGATCTCCACGGCCGCAAAAGGATGTATGTCATCGGGACGCTCTACCTGGGATTATTATCCCTTGGTTGCGGATTCGCCCGTAATTCCACGGCGCTTTTCGTCCTCCGGGGGCTCCAGGGTCTCGGCCCCGCCGCGTTCGTTCCCGCCTGTGTAAGTGATTGCATTCTAATTTTGACAACGATTCAGGCTCACTTGTACCCAGCTCGGAATTCTGGCGCACGCTTTTCCTCCTTCAAGAGCTCGGTCTGCTGCGTTCGCCACCTTTTCCGCAGGCGCGCCGATTGGCGGAGCAGTTGGAACACAAATCGGCGGTCTCCTAACACAGTATACAAAGTGCGCACCGTTTTAAACCTCCATCCAGCTTTCGACTGAGTCTCCTATTAAGACCCACTTGGCAGTCCCCGTTCTTTCTGCTCTCAGGAATATCCTGCTTTTGCGCCGCCTGTGGATTCTTGGTAATTGACCCCGATGTCCCGAGTACAGAGACGGACAAGCGCGTCGACTGGCTAGGCGCCTTCCTCGTCACGGCGGGTCTCATTCTCCTCGTCTTCGTCCTCGGCCAGGGATCGATTGCCCCCGATGGTTGGAAAACAGGCTGTGAGTTCTGTCTCCAACGCAGTCTGAATTATGATTGAACCCTTTACCAGATATCATCGCACTATTGCTTCTCAGCATCCTCCTCCTTGGGCTGTTCTTTTTCTGGCAGCACCACCTCGAGAGGAACCCGGGAACGAACCGGCCACCGCTTATGAAACTGAGCCTCTGGTCGCGCGCGAAGGGCAAGTTCGCGGTAATGCAGGCTATTGCGTTCTTCCAGTGGGCCGCCTTCCTGTCGTGGTATTTCTGGGCACAGGTAATTCTGCTATGCGCTTTCACTCCCAGCACTACGAGCTTGAAATCCTCCCAGGTATACTACGAAGACTACAAAAAACTCCCCCCAGTGCTCACCGCACTGCGCATGCTCCCTATGACGGTCGCCGGTGCGCTCTGCAACATCTTTGTCGTGCTCGTAATCAGCCGGATGGATCTCGTCGTCCTAATCGGTGCGTCGCTCAAATAATTCAACCCCCCCAAATGTATGTATGTGCTCATCCCAAGTTTGCAGTTTTTGGCACCTCCTTCACCGGCCTCGGCGCGCTCCTCTTCGCACTGATCAACCCCTCCTCGCCCTACTGGGCCTTTGGCTTCCCAGCCCCCGTCGTCGCGGTCTTCGGCGCCGACTTTGTCTTCGGCGCCGGGACACTGTTCGTCGCCAAGGTGTCGCTCCCCCACGAGCAGAGTCTCGCTGGGGGGCTGTTTCAGACCTTGACCCAGGTACGCCTTGCTGCTGCTTTTCACGCCTGAAACAAGGTACGGATGACTGTAGCTTGGAACGGCCTTTGGACTCGCCATCTCGACGATTGCGTTCGACGCTGTTGCTGACTCGGATGGCGCAGGTGAGGCGGCGCCGATTGAGGCCTACAAGGCGGCGCAGTGGACGGCGTTTGGGATGGCTATGTTCTGTGCGTCCGACCCCGCGTTTCCTCAAATATTTCGTCTGGGATTCGACGTTTTGGATAGGTACACTCTTGGCGGCGGTTTTCCTCCGCGGGGTCGGGCCTGTGGGGTCGGACGAACGAAAGAAGAAGAAGGCGGGGGAGCGTACGCGGTCGTTGGGGGATCAGACGAAGAACGAGTTGAATGTAGCTTAGAGGGAAGTTTGCGATACGGTCGGAGTGGCCGTTTAGACCGACACCGACACACGCATTGACACGGAAATTGTATTATTAGAGCTGTAGATACATATGTCCATTGATATTTACTCTGTGGGCTTTCCCGGATATCAACGGTGGCCACCTCTCCAATCGCATTCAAGTTCACCTCACTGGAGTGTTTTTCAGATTTCTTCAACCGACTGACCCTCGGGAATTATGCTCGAGGAGATTTCATCTTCAGGCACTTCTTCGGCTTCAACTTTCCATCGTTGAGACTCTCAAGTTTTCATTTCTGCAGGTCGGAGGAGGTTATTTCTTCACTGCTGGTTGACTTCCAGGCCTTCGGCCGACTGGGCCGAACAATTTTTTGAAGCTCCGACTCCGACAATCTTCAATCTCTTTGACCTCCACATCGTCTCTACGCGCTCCGTCTTCCAAGACTCCATCTGGGCCTGATACTCTCACCGTTTCGCGTGGCTGCCTTCCATGAACCTGCAGAGGGCTCGGCGGACGGTCAAGAGGCTCAGTGACTCGCCGAAAGAGGTTCTATTCCTCCATCTCAGTCATCCCAACGTCCTGACCTTACTCAGATCCTCGAAAATGCCCGCAAAGGCTCTCTTCCAGATCTCCGAGACCTGGCCAACTTTTGGCAGGAGGTACTAAATCGTTCGGGACATCTTAAACGGACACTGCACATTGCCAGGTCCCCGAGTTCGTGTCTCTGGGCATTCTCGACGTCTTCTTCCACCACTTGAATGCAGACAAGGCTTTTGTGGTACCATCGCCTGCGAACGACAGCTCGCCTCTTGCCGAATACGCCTTCGCCGCCCTCCTTGGCCTTACAAAGGTCGTGACTTGCCTTCATCCCGCCGGCTCGCACTACCGCCATCCCAGTATCCGCAAGGCATGGCCGGGCGTCTTCAAATGGAGCGCGTTCTTTTTCAAGACGCGGGTGACGTCCACGCCTCCGATGCCGATCCAAGGGCGCAGAACTGCGATGGATGTAATAGCCTCTGCTTGGTACGGCTTCATCCAAGCGGAGGGGATGCGCGAAGTCATGTCCACCACCATGGGCTCTGTCGAAATCGCCACCCAGCTCTGGCTCCTCGACGACGAGGTACCCTCGTCTGGTCCGCAGTTCATCGTCATGCCCGCCGTCGCCGGCACTTTGGACAACCTTCTCGCGCATCCCACGGCCCCGGAGCGTGCTGTGGCGGCGGGGGGCGGCAACACGGAGCTCATCGTCAAATTAGCCATGTCCCGAACGCGGAAGGCTCTCGCACGCAGCCCCATCGATGCCCCCGCAATCGCGATGTATGTCAGCGTCATGAACCGCCTCGTGCTCGACCGCGACCGCCCTCTGCGGCATGCGTTTCTCCAGGCGGGGGCGATCCAGCTCTGCACCAAGGTCGCGGGCACCCTTGCACGCACCCTGAACGCCGGAGGCAACCTCGAGTTCATAGACGGCATCGTCTCCGCGCTCGGGTTCCTCGGGAACTGTCTTGAATCGACGGAGGGCTTCACCTGGGTGACGCAGTCTCTGAATGCGGACTTGCTCGTCGCGTGGGCCGACTTCTCGCCGCACTTCAGCCGGCTGGATGAAGAGGACTACGAGCTGGTGTCCTCGCTGCTCACGCGGACGCTGACCACGTACCTCGTCTATCGTTCCGTTGTCCAGGCAGTCGACAATGGGATGCAGAGACTCGGACAGGAACAGCTGCAGCGCATTGGCTCGAGCAAGGCGAAGAAGGCGTGGATGGACTTTCGGAAGCTGGCAGAGGAGCGCGTATTCGTACTCGTTCACGCAAGTGCGATCAAAAACAAGGCAGCTGCGTGCGATAATGTCGAGGTATTATTCCACTCTGTTCAGTCATTCGCAGCTTACCGATACTCTCTAGTGCCATAAAATCGATGCCAAGAACGCCTTCAGCAAATGCGGCGGCTGCTCGACGACTCTCTACTGCTCAAAGGAATGCCAGACGATCGCATGGAAAACCGGGGGCCACAAAGCCATGTGTAAGATGAAGCAGCGTGAGCGCCTCGGTCCGTTCTTCCCTCCCATCCCTTCGCGTCTGCTCACCACCGTTCCAGAGGGCAAATCCCAGGCGATATCCAAGGCCGACATCGCATTCCTCCACGTCCTCACCGCCCGCGACGCACGACACCACCTCCCCCTCCTGCGGCGCCTCGCGCGCACGCAGTACCCCGCGCTGCGCTCAGGCGAGCTCGTCATCCGCATCGACTACACCGTCGTCCCGCCCGCGTACACCGTCATCCCGCTCGCCGACGCCGGGCGCATCGAGCTGAGCTCCGCGGCGTCCGCCAACGCCGAGGCGCGCACGGACGCGACCCTCGAGCGCGCGCGCGAGAACCCCGATCGTTACGCGATCGTGCAGAGCACGATTGTGAATGGGGCGCAGCTGCAGCTCGTGGTGAGCGTCATGTCGGGCGGGTTCTGGGAGGGCGACGAGGGGGGCGCGGTTGCGGACTCGGAGGGGCTCGAGACGGGGATTGATAATGTGGATCTCATGATGGGACGGACTGCGCTGAATCGTTTTCTCGTTCAGGCGGGGGAGAAGCCAGCATATTAAAGTAGCTGCTTCAAAATCTACATACATACAAAGAGGCAAATGTACTTGGGACGCAGGGGTGCCTGGCTGGGTTTGCGTTCGCGTCCCTTCCCCCACACACCACCACCGCCCGAAGGTACCCACGACCTTGCTTACTTACGCATCGCATAATACACACACCTATGCGCCGAATGGCACGCAATGCCAAAAATTTATGTGTATCTTCTGATGTAGGTTCACTTTCCTTCGGGTGACTCAGGTCTGTTTGAGCATCAAGCGAGGCAGTCGGGAGGAGGTGTCCGAAAGAGGTAGGAGGATTACTATATTGGGAATTGTACTGCTGCAATTCTTCCACCGTGTAGACGTGACAAGACGCTTCAACATACGAGGCCTGCGCGATCGCGATGGAGGGAAAGGTCAAAGAAATTGGTGTTGCTTCCAGGGCCAGAAGAATCGAGGGGACGAAGAATATTTCTGAGTTGTTTTCGAGCCTGAAGAAATTCGACGCGGCGGGAAGAGCCCTTCGCGAGCCGTTTGGAACCTGGCGTTGCATGACTATTACAGTTCGACTTAGACCGCCAGGGTGGAAATTGCAAGGCAGGAGCTCGGCGATGGACGGGAAAGGCGGGTGGGGCGTTAAGGAAGTCGCAATGTCCGACTTCCCAGTGATAACAAGCGGAGAAGAGCGTGTTGAATGCGGTTGGGTGGACTCGGAGGCTTTGGCAGCTACAGTAAGTAGTAGCTCCAGTAGTGGCAACTGCAGTGAAGATTTCCGAGCATATTCAGCAGCAGTAGGACTTGAGTGCCGGAAGAGATCTCAAGGAACACCTGAAAAACTCGCAGTGTCCACAAACAACCTGGTGAAATTGTCGGAGAAATTCTAGAGCAGTACAAGGTCTAGCAGATAAGAGTTCGGGGGAAGCGGAGTTTAAATGCGCAGTGATCTCGGCATACGGCTTGCCCAGAGCCTTCCAATTCCGATTCGATGCTTTTCAGTCTCCGTGGTCTTTTCGTCCCAGGAATTTTGTCTTGGATAGCTGCAGTCTGGAACCACAATACCGCCGACTCAAGGCTCTGTAAAACTATCCCTGGGGACAAGAATTGGCCATCGGAAGTCGAGTGGAGCACCTTCAATGAATCCGTCGACGGGCGTTTGCTGAGGACGGTCCCAATAGCCCATCCATGCCACATTCCTACTTATAGCGAATCTGCATGCAGCGGAATAAGGGCTGACTGGCACTCGACGACTCTGCAGTGTGTTATCTTCGATTTGACATCGACCGCTCAATTCTCCCCGCTTTCGGCAGTACCCAGAGCTCGTCCTCTATGATGGCGCCCTTCTTCGCAAACCTCAGCTGCGATCCATTCACGGCCCCTGAGGACCAGTGCATCATTGGGACGTACGTCCAGTACGCCGTGAACGTCTCCAGTCCGAGACACGTCCAGAAAACTTTGGCCTTTGTCAAGAAGCATAACATACGCTTCGTCGTTAGGAATACAGGACACGAGTGAGTCAAATGTGCATATCATGCTGCCTTGCATGTCGATGCTCAACCCACCGCTAGCTATATGGGGAAATCGACTGGCGCGAATGCACTTTCCATCTGGACACATTTTGTCCGCAAGACGCAGTGGATAGAGAACTTTGTTTCCCCGTCCTACCGAGGGGTCGCTGTAAAGGCCCAGGCGGGAGTCACCGCTGAGATCCTCTACGAGCAAGCCGATAGACGCGGCTATGCGATTGTGGGCGGAGAATGCCCGGTGAGTGCGTACTTCGCCAGGATGGTACAGGTTGCTCATTCTCTCAATAGACCGTTGGAATGGTCGGAGGATTTACGCAGGGTGGCGGTATCTCTGTGCTTTCGTCGGTCCATGGGCTGGCGGCAGACCAGACCCTTTCCTTCGAGGTCATAACGACGCAAGGAGAGTTCTTAGTCGCGTCGCCGACCGAGAATCGCGATCTATACTGGGCTCTGAGCGGCGGGGTAAGTCGCGCAGCTCCTCTGTCTCACTCCCACTAATGTTTTTAGGGAGGCGGGACCTACGGCATAGTATGGTCCATGACGATCAAGGCCCATAAGGACCACCCGGTGACAATAGCCAAGGTTGAGTTCACCTCGGACACCATCTCCCCCGACACATACTGGGCGGGCATAAACGCCTTCCACGCCAGTGTGCCCTCCTACACCGCCGTCGGCGCCTTTGCCGTCTCCGCATACACCACGAAATTCTTCCACGGCGCGCCCCTCGCCTTCCCCGCGCTCAACGCCCCCACCGTCACCGCTCTCATCCAGCCCCTCCTCTCTCGTCTTGACGCCCTGCGCATCCCCCACACCGCCTCCGTTACCACGTACCCCGGCTTCCTCAACGCCTCCCTCAGCTTCGCCGTGGTCCAAGACTACAGTGTCGGCAAGTGGCACTTCAGCAGCGGGCGCATACTCCCCGGCGCCCTCTGGCGCTCCCCGCACGCGTTCGCGCGCATGACGCGCGTCGTCCGCGACATCATCGAGGCTGGTGGGATGGCGTTCGATGTGGGCGTCCGGCCCTCCCTCGCAGTCGCCGGGTATCCCGACAACGCCGTCCTCCCCGCGTGGCGCGACGCGGAGCGCCTCTTCATCCCGGTGCTGTCAGTGCACCCTCACTCCAGACTCGCGGCGCGGACTCACCCACCCCCTCTAGGCCCTGGGACGACTACGCGACCTGGGACGAAATCCTGCAAGCGCGCGACAAGGCGACGTGGACGTTCGGCGAGCCTCTCCGCCAGCTGGCTCCCGAGAGCGGGGCATATCTGAACGAGGTATATGTATACTCATCTCGCCGCGAATATCGATGATTTTGACTCGGCTCGACAGGCGGACACCTCAGACCCGGACTGGAAAGCTGCATTCTACGGCCAGAATTACGACCGTCTCCTCGCGATCAAGGACCGGTACGACCCCGCGCAGCTTCTCTACGGCTCGACCGCGGTCGGCGGGGATCGATGGGTGGAAGTGGACAAGGGCCGTCTTTGCCCTGCGTGAATAATTTCACGCAAAGTTTCTTGCATGTATTGATATTTTGGTAGCGCGAGTGTATGTACGATGCAGTTATAAGCATGATCATTCGAGACTGGTCACTGATCTGTTCAGACAAAACCCGCGTTGGAGAGCTTTTGGCAGTCCGTGAATACTAGTGAATATTGCACTGTAAAATCTATGACAATTGTACGAGAGTGCGCTAGTACGACGGTGCTCGGGTCCTCCAAATCAAAACAATAAAAATATCATGGTACAGTACAATAATGAGACACCGTTCGGCTCGTGCTTGCAACGCAAACGATGGAATAGGAGTGTATGTGCGTTACATTAACGAGACCCACTGGAGCACACTGGAGTCACTGTCGTCCATTGATGGTCCACTCCAAACGTAATTCTCGCTCTGCGGCCCGATGTGAATGTGAATTCCTTCTTTGACCGCCAACTCCCGCAACACCTCGATGACCCTGCCGTTTGGTCTCCGACATGGAGCCCCGAAGTATGTGTCGTCGAACGGGAAAATGAGCTGAAAGGAGCGAAGCTGGGTTCGATGGGAAGCGCCTCGGGAGATGAGCACAGTCATCAGATCCTCGTAGTCTTCGTGTGTGGTGGGCCAACAGGTAATGGATAAATCGACAAGATTTGGGAGAATATCCCTGTCGCGAGCCATTTGGTCCAGCACAGGAATTGGGGCGACGGTGTGGCAGTCCGATATGAGGGTGAGGGATGCCAGACTCGGCACAAGGGGAACCCAGTCGTACTCCAGAGCTGTGGGGCATACCGTCATGTGTAAGGTCTGCAATGGGGGCGAGGACCGACGCAAGAAAGACAGGAACTCGGTGTTGGGGATGTCGAATTGAGAGATGAGGAGATCCTCAAGAGAGGGAAGGGTAAGGAAAGGTAGCAGGCGGGAGCTGGTTGGGAGCCGCCAGCTCATCCTTTCGTGCCCATTGTGGGGCTTCCCCAAGCGAAGCTGCCGTAGAGTTGAATGTATCAAGTGCCGGCGACTGTCGCGAGCTTCTTCGGCATGCAACTCCCGCATTGCAATGAACTCGCAACTTGTAAGGGTAGGGACTCTGCGCATCGTCTCCAAGCAGGCGCCAAGGTACGAGTTCCCACACCCTGCCCAGTTTTCGATGTATAATTTTTGCAGAGTGAGGAACGACATCGTGATCGTCGTGTCCAGCTGCTCCGGTGATTCGATGCCTAGCAGCAAAGTTTGCACCTGGGGTGCGTGCTGCTCCAACACAGCACTGACCTCGGTGCTGACATGTCCGTTTAGGGAAATGAACAATGGGAGGCTGCGCGCGCGAGCGAGCCAGGCTTCGACGCGTTGGCCTGATCCAGGATGCCATAAGCTATCGGCGTGCAGGACGGTCCATAGGGAAGGGGTGGAAAGCGCGATATGGCGCCAGAGGTGACATACCCTAAGGAATACCTTAGGGGTGAGAGCACTGCCGGCGAGGTATTGCATGAATATTTCCGAGGAGATTTCCAGTGGCAATCGTGCCATTGGGTCGTGGAGGGTATTAAGCTCGCGTCGAGCTTCGCTCCTTTTCGTTTCTAGGTCGCTAATGGCCACAGAGAGCCAATTGACACGGGTACTCCACGGGTCGAGGGAGGACATGGTGGTTTGGATGCAAGGTTCAGCGTTTCCTTTTCGGGACTGACATCTCTTCGTCAGCACTATGGTCCAGGAGAACAATAATGCACATACACCAAACAGGATGCACATGCACCAAACAGGCCCTTGCATCGGACACCAGGCCCACGATTCCATTCCTCTTGCCCCTGCTCTGCCCCCCGTCGCGCGAGAGGGAAGATACTGCGCCATATTCAAGTCCGACATCGCATTCTTACGCGTCCCCACCGCCCACAACGCACGCCACCACCTCCCTCGTGCAGCGTCTCAACTCCACCGTGGCACCCTCGTCCCGCTCGCTCTTGGAGGCTCCGCCAACGTCGAGGCGCGACCGGACGCGCGACCCTAGTGCGCGCGCGCGAGAACCCCGACCGGCGACCGCTCCGCCATCGTCCAGAGCACAAGCGTGAATGGGGCGCATCACCACCTTCCCTATGCGCCTGCAATAGTGCGCGCTCGTCATCCGCATCGACTGCACCAGCGGTGGCGTCTCGCCCACGTACGCACTGGTCTCCCTCGCCGAGGCCGGGCGCACTGACGTGAACGGCTCTGTAACGGACACGACTCTCGGGCGCGCCGACCGCTGCGTGATCGTCCAGAAAACGAAGCTGCAGCTGGTGGGGAGCGTCATGTCTGGGGAATTTGGGAGGACGCCGAGGAGGGGTCGGACTGCGTTCAATCGATTTGATTTGATTTTTTGATTCAGGCCGAAAGGAACCGGTATTTTGTTTGATAATGTACATACAAGAGACCCCGGTCCAATTCCTACACAATTGGTGTGAGACGTGGGTTAGCGAGGAGAGGAAGCTGAAGCCCAGCTCACCTCATATTAAATTATGCCCCGAATCGACCCCGACGTAGATCTCCATCCCGTCCGCCCTAAGCTGCCGAAGAGCCGCTACGATAGGAGCTGGGGGTTGGTAACCTCTCCATTGGGACCATTCCAACAAGAGCCGGAAGGTCTGAATCACCGCGTGCCGGGTGGCGAGCGTCGAGACCAGGATCTGGTACTGGAGGGGGTCAGGGAAGACGTTGCGGATGGTGAGACGTCGAAGATCAGGGAGGAACGTTGGAGACGCCGCTAGCGCATCGACGAAGCTGGGATCCCATGCCAGGTCGAGGGTGGTAAGGCCGGAGAGGAGCCGAAAACATTCGCGCATGACGTCGACTGTCCAGCCACCAAACGGCGTCGGCATGGATAGAGAGCGCAGTGGTGGTGCCGAACGACGGACGAAGGACACGAAGGTGTCTGGCTCGATGTCGAATTCAGTCATGTGGAGCGTTCGGAGGGCGGGGAGGGTGAGGTACGCGAGGATGGCCGCGCTGTTTGACTCCCGTAATCCGAGACGCAGACTTTGCAAAGCGGAGAGGGTGGCTGGCGTAGGGTTCTCGACGGCGCTGCTAAAGTACGTCCTGTCGAAGGTGCACTCCACGAGTGCTGGAGCAGATTGCAGGAGGTCTACGCAGGAGAGGGGATCGGACGCGAAATCGTCGGGTGGCATGTTGTCATTATCCGAGTCGTCCCCGTCGTTTTGCGCGATAGTTAGTGCCGTCAAGGACAGAAACGGCGCAGCAATGTGCGGGAGCACGGCCGCCGTGCTGAAACGTATCTCCAACGTTTGGATTGACTGTGAATGCTGCTGCACGACCGCTGCGACGGCTGGATCCAAATCCCCATAGAACCGGACCGAGGTTTTCTTTAGGGGCGCGGCAGCCCGCAGCCAGAGATTGACGAACTCAAAAAAACCGTCCGGCCGGGGCGAGACGATTTGCATACAGGTCCATAGATCGGGCACCGACAGAGCCTTCTCCCTCCATGAACGGCACACCGACAGGAACACCATCGGTGCGTGGCGTGCGGTAGGGCTGGAATGGGAGGCGGGGAGACATTGTCGGAATATTTCGGATGTGATTTCAAGGGGCACGCGGGTGAAGATGTCCCGCTCAGCGTTGAGCTGCGTTAGGGTGTCGCAGAGTCTTCTTTCGAGGTCTTTTCGGGAATTTATCTCTGCTGTGAGCGACTTGACGCTGGCAAGAAGGGCTTGAACCGCGGCTTCATTTACAAGCATTTGGGCCAGTAAGTTGCAGTAACGATGGATAAGGCTTGCGAGGGAGCTCGGGCTGGAAGCAGATGTGAAAGCCTAAAAGGGGTATGCAGGTGACTGTCACGGTCACGGTACTGGTGCAGAACACGAACGGTGACGAGCCACTACGCGTTGACTGCACGACTGCAAGACAGGTAATTCCTGGGGCTTTCAGCTAACCACAGATGCTCAAGTTTATCAGAGGCAGAGTTTTCCTGCGGCCTGAGCTACACCATTTTCTTCGAGGATTTCCGACGGAAATCCAGCATGTCGCGCGCATCAGCAAAATGTTTTCCTGTTGGCAGAGCTGGCGCCGGGCCCACCAACGCTGCCATCACGCCAGAACTGGACTTGGCGCCAACTCGAGCATAAAAAGATAGCCGGCGCCAGAATGAGTTGTGCCGCCAGAATTGCATGTTCTGGCCGTGGTCGGCAGGCTGTTGCGGGCTCCGTTCCCATTTCACCAAACATTAGATTGAAAGCCATAGTTGCATTGCATAGGTGAGTGGATACACAAAGGTACACGAAGGAGGGGAGAGAATCGAGGTGAAACGGTACTAGCGTGAACGAATGTAACGAGACATGAACCGATGAGATGTGTAACGAGACGCGACGGGGAAGAGGGTACTCGGGGAGGAAGGTAGGTAGGTGGTCGGCAACAGCAATGCTGCCAAGGCGTAATCAGAATACTGGATATTATGGATGAATTCGACGCGGCGACACACCTTGGTACGAAACAACTGCCATCGACACATGAAACCCCGTGAAAGATCTGCTGAGTGCCGGAAGAGGAGGAGGAAGTCCTGAGAGAACACTACGAGGTTTGAAACAACTACGAGGTTTGGAAGGCGACTTTGACGCGCTTGCGACGTTGAATGTTTGAGCTTGAGGGTAGCGACGGCTTGAGTGAACTTGCGCAGCAGGATTGGTGTGCTGAGTAGGCTTGGAGAGACTTGGCTTGAAGGCTTGAAGTATCGAGGACCCAAAGGACTTCGAAGCTTGACCCGGGAGTCGCTCGATGACTTTGAGGCGGTATTGATGCTCCTGCTCGAGTTTGGACTCTGGGGGGGAAAGGATGAAGGGATATTGCATAAGGGGGACTTCGGCCGTGTCGCAGGTGGATTTGGCCGCGGGGGGACGAAGGGAACGAACGGAGTCGAAGGGGGGAGATGGGGGGACGAGCGAAGGAATGCATCAACCAACTGTCGCAACACGTGTCGCATCTTTGATGCGCACGGACCACGATCGGAGTTTAAAATACTCATGAGATTCTCGTCTTGCCCGCCAATCCCGGTTTCTGCGCTGCACTTCCAAGGTATCTGCTGATGTTCTCTGGAGTCTGCTGACGTGTTTCCTAAGTATCCCAAACAGTTGCGGCACTCCGAGTCTTTTGTTGGCAAAAATGTTAATTCTGGCAAATTATCAAATCCTGGCATGAGCTGGCACAAAAGCCGCCAGTTGTGCCAGGTGTGCCAGGTGTGCCAAGTGCCGCCAGCAGGAAAACATTTTCCTGATGCGTTTCTAACCTCCGCGCTCGGGTCGAGGAACTTTCTCTGGCTATACTGCGCCAGAAAGAATTACTCAGCGGCCTCGAGTACGCTAGAATTGAAATCTACAGGCAAATAAATGAAATCGTGGACCCAATATCGCGACTTCCGCTCGAGCTCTCATCCAGCATTTTCGAGCTCACCCTTCCAGTCGACTTGCCAAAATCCAATCACGCATTGACCACACTGCTCAACATATCTCATTCATGGACGACTATCGCGCTTTCCACACCCTCTTTGTGGGCCTCTATGCGCGTCACCTCTCCCTACACATCGCACGACTCCTTCGAGGTCTGGCTGAACCGAGCGCGGGCCTCGCCTCTTTCGCTTTCGCTGTACGGTGCTCCGGACCCCTTTGCCCGGCCGTTGGTGACGCGTTGTGCGCCGCAGGTTCATCGCCTGGCGCTTTATCTCCCCAGAGGAAACGACCTCGACGAGATCGACTACCGATTTTCATCCCTGACGACTTTGACCATTGCGCCCAAAGAAAAGGTCTTAGAAGCACCCTCAGAAGACGGGGATGGAAACTACTTTTCCATCCCCAAAGCTTTGGAGTTGCTGAGTGCTGCTCCGAACCTTGTGAGATGCGAGTTCATCTCTTTGTTCGGCAATCCCATCCTACCCAAAAATTTCGGACCACCATTGGTATTGCAATGCCTCACGCATATGTCGCTAGGAAATCTGAAGATGGACGACGACGAAGGTGACAACACGGCGCGCATTCTGCTGTGTCTGACGTTGCCCGCCCTCGAACACTTGTCAATTGCCTTCTTCGACCTGCGGAATTCCAATGACTTCCTCTCCTTTATTACGCGGTCTGCACCACCGTTGCGATCCTTGGAGATGGAAGATCGCAGCAATATAAATCCCGGGGTAATGCAACACTGTTTACGACTACTCCCCACCCTCACGGACCTCGATTTTGGAGCCGTCCACCTCGCGGAAGACCTTACGGCCTCAACTGATTCTAGCTTTCTTCCCAACCTCCGACACCTCACAGCCCGAGGGGCACTTCCTCCGACCGTTGAAGGGTATGTGAGCATCATTAGAATGCTCACATTTCGCGTTTCCTCGCAGCTGGCATCTTTCAAGTTCTTTAATCATTCGAATCTGCCTGACGACGAGACGCTGGTGGCGCTGCGATGCTTTACAGATCGCGTGCATCTTCACATTGGGCCTGAGAACCACAACTATGTGCGTTGGAGTCCTTATAACGATTTGCCTGGGATTTATTTTCCACTACAATTCCTAGGTCTAGGCCTTCAATCGGCTTGCAGTCGACTTGCGTAGAAGGTTTCGAATGTGTGTGGTGTACCCCGAAGGCGGAAATATTGTATCCAACGACATCATCGTACTCCACCCGATCCAGTGCCGCCCCCGAGTCGAGCCTGCCTTGAAATTGAGGTCTTCTTCAACCCCAACCGGACGTACTCATCCCTTGGTACTCGCCTGAGATTTGCCTGTAGCTTGCCTTTTCGACCGAAATATACTTCAGAATGAGTGGTTCATTTCCGAGAAATTTTCAGCATGCTAGTCAGTTCAGCTCTGGCAGATATAGTGCGGCCGCGAGCGGCTTGTGGGTAGTTTGACTTCAATAATAATTGCACGAGCGATTCTTGGTAACGGCTAATACAAGTGGGTCCTCCGATTGACAACAGGAAAAGAGAATCATCGCAGAGTATGTACAAGAACGAGAGGTTGTCGACGGTGAAGATGGAAAAGTCTACGAGGGTTGCGTTACATTTCCGAGCCCGACTCTCGGTCGTTCACGCCCCGAATATAGTTCTTTTTTTCCGGTCCAATGTGAATCTGGATTCCCTCGTCGACAAAGGGCGACAACACCTCGATGACCATCGCATTGGGTTTTCTTTCGGACTCGAATGCGTAGTCGAAGAACGGGAAAATGAGCTTGAAAGAACGAAGTTGGGGCTGCTGGGCTGTCTGTCGCGATTTGATCACGGTAACCAGATCTTGGTAGGTTTCGTGGGTTTTGGGCCAACAGGTAACGGATAGATCGCGAAGATTTGGGAGAATGTTATTGTCGCGGGCCATCTGGCTCAAGATGGGAATGGAATTCGGGGTGGAGCTGGAGTTCAATGTGAGGGTGAGGGATACGAGGCTGGGGACGAGCGGAATCCAGTTGGACTCCACGGCAGCAAGGCCCAATGTCATGTGCAAGGACTGCAATGGTGGCGAGGACCGGCGCAAGAAGGAAACAAACTCGGTGGTGGGGATGTCGAGCCAAGAGATGAGGAGATCTTCGAGAGAGGGGAGCGTAAGACAAGTTAGAAGGCGACAGCTACTCATAAACCGCCTGTGTCCTCCTCGGCTCTGGTCTTGGGGTGGTTTCCCCAGGAGGAGCTGCCGCAGCGACGAATGGATCAAGTGCGGCGGAGCGTGATGAGTTCCTGCGCCGCCTGCCTCGGTCATTGCAGTGAATTGGCAGCTCCTGAGGGTAGGCGAGGCACGCATCGTCTCCACGCAGTCTCGAAGGTAGGAAGCCTCAGAATCACGCCCCGTGTTTCCAATGAATAGCTTCTGCAGAGTCGGGAATGGCGTCGTAATCATCTCTTCCAACTGCTCTGGCGATTCGATGCCTAGCTCCAAAGTCTGCACCTGCGCCGCGTGTTGCTTCAGGACAGCGCTGACATCGGTGGTGATATGTCCGTGTAACGAAATCGAAAGTGGGAAGCTACGCGCCCGAGCGAGCCAGGTTTGGAAGTGCTGGCAGAAGCCAGGCGTGTCGGGGATATCGCTGAATACGGTGGCCCATAGGGAAGGGGTGGAAAGCGCGATATCGCTCCAGAGATGACATATGGCGAGTAATGACATGGGTGTGCTGCCATCGTCGCCAGGGAGGCACTGCATGAAGATTTCCGACGAGATTTCGAGTGGCAAGCGGGCCATTGGGTCGCGGAGGGTATTGAGCTCGCGGCGAGCGTCGCTCATTTGGGTCTCAAGTTCCCTGAGGACCTGTTTTTGAAGATCTATGGCCGAGGAGAGCCGGTCGATACGTGCATTCAACGCGTCGAGGGAGGACATGATGGTGCGAAGCAAGACAGGGTTTCCTTTTCAGGGTTTGTCCTAAGTAGTCCTGTGGTTACCACGGTCTGTCAGTAGGCGACCAGGGTTATTATATAAGCTTCCACTTTGGGAAACCACGTGCTCTGCTCTTCGAAGCGTTTCGACGCGTCCAAGGCATGAAATATTGAGTTTCAAGCGCGACGCAGCATGGACTATGCTCCCTCCTCCACCATATCTCCCCTTTTAACCAAAAAAGCTACCGCACGACCTTAAATGCACTTGTTGGAGTTCTGTCCGAGCTTTCGGCCGAAAGCAAGCCCGAAACGGTATGATGGTTTGAAAATTTGCAGGTGAGTCCCAGTGGACCCAATTCTTCGGCGACTCCTTTGGAGAGCCTTTTGGATTATGGCTGGGGGCAAGAATCACGTTGTATCGATGCTCGACGCGTGAATTGAACGCGTTGTTTGGTTCAGCATAGTCCATCAAATTTGATAACCCTCGACGCCGCTTATTGAGCGCGGTAACTAACAGACCAGGATACGAGGTTACGAGTGTCGGTCTGTCGGGAGGTAGGTAGGTAGGTAGGTAGTATTACACGGCACGGTCCCGCTCAGGAACGCCGGGTTCAGGGAGTATCCCAGTGTACTACAGGCATTTAGTAATGTACACTATCGTCCCTGGCCTCCATAAATCTCCCGAGCCGAGCTGACGCACCCAGTTTCCTGTCGCGCTGTAGAACCCAGTCGAAATATAGAAGCAAAAAATTAGTACGGGCACAGAATAATTGATACCTCTGTTCAGTTAGCACTCCGATGAACTGGGGTCGCGTAAAAAACTTCAAGAACTTCATGCGCAAATTTTCCAACTAGGGCTATGGTTGAACGTTCGTAGACCATGGCTTTGAAGAACTCAACAAGGTCAGGTTCGCCAATGAAACGGCGTAGGCGTGGCACTTCGGCAAATAGTTTGCCCAGAAATGCCGCTCGCAAGGACATCACCTCCGGGGAGGCGTCACAGGCTAAGAGGGCATGTTCGGGAGTTTCTACCTCGGTTTTGCAGAACCTACAGACGCGTTTTGAACGGTCTTCCACGCGTGGTTGCGCATGATCTCCCCAGCGCAGAATCTCGACAGCAAGCAGATGGGTGGACAACAGAAGGGAGGTAAGTGTTTCTCTGTGCGTCTGTGTTTTCACCATGAACAGGTAATGCCGTAGTCGTAGAATTTGCGGGGCCGGGGGCTTGTCCTTCTGGGGTTCACGACGACCTCGGAGGAGGTATAACTTATCAGATGAGTCAACTTCGCTTTGCATCCACTCCGTCATTAATCCCTCCACAGATTTGGCGTAGTCCAGTAGACTAGGTTTGTCCGCACCGCAGCCGGCCGAGAACACGAAAAAAACTCAGTTGGCAGTATATACTGAGGAGAGAAAGGTGGCCTCAGAGCACCAGTTGAAAATGTGGCCTAGTACGAAATTGTAGAGTAAGTATATACAAGAACGAGACGCCGTCGAGCGATAAAGAGCGCAAACTTGAACGGTTTCGCGTAAGACGGAAAATCGAAGTTTGTGGGCATGCTTTATTCCGAGCCCGACCCCCTAGTGTCCACGTTCTGAATATAATTCTCTCCGTCCGGCCCAACGTGAATATTGATTCCTTCTTCGACCAACTGCCACAACACCTCGATATCATCGGTATGGGGTTTGTGTGCCTGACAATCAGCCTCGTACTCGTAGTCCTCCAACGGCAGGTCCGGGAAAATGAGCTGGAAGGAGTGAAGTTGGGCCTGCTGCGAAGCGCGTCGAGATGTGATGACGGTAACGAGATCCTCGTAGGTTTCTTCTCGTCCCGGCCAACAGGTAAGTGATAGATCAAGAAGATTTGGGAGAACATTATTGTCCCGAGCCATCTGGTCCAATACTGGAATTGGATCTTCGACGGAGTTGCGCTCCATCTTGAGGGTGAGCGATACGAGACTCGGGACAAGCGGAACCCAGTCGTACTCCACATCTGTGGGGTATAATTCCATGTGTAGAGACTGCAACGGTGGCAAGGACCGGCGCAAGAAAGAAAGAAACTCGTCGTTGCTGATGTCGAACCAAGAGATAAGGAGATTTTCGAGCGCTGGAAGCGTGAGGAAACGAAGCATGTAGCAGCTGCTCTTAGACCCCCAGCGTCTTAGGGCTTCCTCCGCCGTTTGGGGTTCCCCAAGCCGCAGCTGCCGCAAGGACGAATGGATTAGGTGCGGGAAACCTTGAGGCTCAATCGCATTGTCCTCCTCCAGCAGTGCAGTGAATTCGCAGTCCCTGAGGGTCGGCACTGCACGCATCATCTCCACACAGTCCCAAATGTAGAGGAGACGGCTACGCGCCCGACCGAGCCAGGTCTGGAAGAGCTGGCAGAATCCAGCACCGTCTGGCACCTCGCTGTGTATAGTGGCCCATAGGGAAGGTGTGGAAAGCGCGATATGGCTCCAGAGGCGGCATATACCGAGGAAGAATAAGGCTGTGATGTCCTCGTCGCCGGCGAGGCATTGCTCGAACACTTCCGAGGAAATTTCCAGCGGTAATCGTGCTATTGGGTCGCGGAGGGCATTCAGTTCGCGTCGAACGTCGCTCCTTTGGATTTCTAGTTCCCTAAGGACCTGCTTTTGAACCTCTATGGCCGAGGAGAGCTGGTCGATCCGCGCATTCAACGCGTCGAGGGAGGACATGATGATGGTTAGAAGCAAGATGGAGTTTCCTTTTTGGGGTGCGGAAACAGAAAGTGTATATGCCGCGGACACGGGGGCAACTAGAACGTACAGGAGGAAAGAAAAAAATAGAGCAAAGATGGTTTAAAAATATTTAAAGATACAAGAGTTAGTTTAATTAGCTACAGGTGTAACGGCGGCAGAGATACCAGCCTCGGTTTTCAATCTAACCTCGTCCCCGCCGGGAAGGACAGGGCGCTCGCTATTAGAAATAACCACAGGGGGTGAATCAGCTATTGCAGGCCGAGGCACCGGCAACGCATGCAGCGGCACCCCACTGCGCGCGAGGCACCCCATCATCGCCGCCCCAAGCTCGTCGGTCCAGTCCCACCCCCGCTGCACGACGCCCCGCATAACATGCGACGGCGTTAGCATCCTCCGCTCCCGCCCATCGAGCAAGTCCGCGACGCTGGGCAGGCGCCGGGTACGTCCATCAATCTGCACCAGTGCGCGCTGCCGGTCGCGTGTGGCGACGTCAAGGCCCGTCTTGACGAGCGCGTGCGAACTGGCGCGTGAGGAGCGCGAGCAGGGCGTGTGGGGCGACCTCGATCTGGATTTCTGCGGCGGAGAGCGCGGGGTTGATGGGGAATTCGGGGAGCGAGGGCGAGGCGGGCAGTGGGGGCTTCGCGCTGAAGGACGGCAGCTTGAGCGCGGAGACGAGTGTGCGGATGGCGGCGATGAGGGTGGGGTTGGAGACTGCCACGAGGGCGGGCGCGCGCGAGTCCCATGTGGCGTCGTTGACTCGAGCCTCGGGCTGTCTATAGGCCCGCGCCGAGAGTGGTGCGCTGAGAGGCACCACGATGGTCGTCCGGAACGGAGATGATGGACTCAGCCGGCGAGGTAGCAGGCGTCCGATGTTGATCATAGGCATCCGCCGCATTTGCCATTCAACGGGTACGATCTGGCAGACGAAGGTGTCCTCTGCACCGACAGTCAGTGGTCGCGCTTCAGGCTTGATGGATGTCTGGTTTGGGTCGGTAAAGAGCGCGTGGAGGCGGTACGCCAGGCCGCAGACACGGCAGAACCCCGTCTTGAAGGTCTGCAACTCGTGCTCCCTCTTGAGCGTTGCCGTCGCCTTTGGAAAATACCCGTTGTCGTGCAGCCACGAGAAGACGTCGGCGGTGGAGAGCGTCGTGATGTCCTCCGTGAGACCGTTAAGAACGGCGTCGGCGTACGCCTCGCGAATAGCCATTGCGTGGCCCCACTGAAAAAATATTCATTAGCACGTAATATCTGGACGCAGCGAAAGGATTTCACCTCGACAGCCTTCTTCCTCCCCAGAACGAGGGCAGAAACATTGGCCGGAGTCGCCGCGAGCTTGTAGGGCAATGCTGGGCTCGGTGGTTTGCCGCCCTTGACGTCTGTATGGAACTGTTAAGATAATGTACACCACGCTGGCTGGAAAACGCGGGACCTTGCAGAGTCAAAGGGAACCGCTCCACTAGCTTCTTCAGCACGTTTTGCCAGCCTGCCCGCCATAGTCAGCCTCAATACACGCGCGAGGGATGACAATAAACTGACCCCCAAGCATCTTCACCTTCGGGACATTATTCCTCGTCTTCCTCTCGTCCTTCGCAGACCGCAAGCCACGCGAGTCGGCCGTGGCCATGGGGCCTACAAACGGCACCGCCGTATGCCGCTCCCGGTCCAAATCCATGTCCCAAATCGCGCGCGAGTTGACGGGCGCGTAGCCAGAGCGCACGGGCAGGAAGGCCGTGCCGCGGTCGAGCTCGACGTCGACGATCTGCTCCTCGTTGTAGACGACGCTCGCGCTCTGCATGCGGGCCAACTGGGGTACCGTGTAAGTAAGACGAGTAAGTACATAAGGGGGAGAGGGCACCTCGACCCAGTGCTCGAGCACGATCTTCTGGTGGGCGCCGCTGACGCGCCCGCTATTGAACGCGAGCTCGATGCGGGCGAGGAAGGGCGCGGCGGCGGTGCCAAGGACGGCAAAGGGCGGCGCAGTGGTAGAGAAGGCTCCTGACGGCGAGGAGACTGTGAGACTGTGGAGGACGGTGGTGATGTGGTGCGCCTGTATGACGGTCAGCATTGAGTCGAGGAAGAAGATATTCGCCTCGCATAAGACGGGGCGTCGACTCCGATCATCCACTTGTGAGTATCGCCTCCGATGCGCTGTTCTACAAGGTGTATGAGATACGAACGAAGGGGGCGAATACCAGCGCGTACCCGGTGGAATCCACAAACTGCGGTCAACGACGATGATACGCGTCGCGATGTGGAACCGGCTGCTGCCCGTCGGTAGAACATTTGTACTGGATTGGGGCAGAGGAGCAGAGACCTCCGGGGGTGCAGGCGCTGCAACCACTGGCGGCGCATTGACGAACGTATTCCGATGCGAGAACGGCATCCGCCAGCGCGCCTTCGTCTGCCGCTTTTCCTCCTCCTCGCCGAACCCATCGATGTTGACCACCGCGTCCAAATCCCAACCCGTCACCCCACGTCGGACCTCCCTGTTCAAAACACCCGCGAGCGCAGGCGTGTCAGCGTGGAGCCCCAGCGTGAGGCTTAGCGTCGTTTCTCCGTCGTTCTCGCCCACCGCCTGGTGAAAAAGCATCTGGAGTTCCAGTCCCCAGTTCCCGACGCGCACTTCGGTTCCCGCGTCGAGGTCGGTGAAGTCGAGCGCCCCGCCTTGCACGTCCTCGAGTGAACACGAACAGTGGCGCACGCACTCGTCGTGCGAGCTCCAGGCGAGCAAGTGCGTCTTGGCGTGATTGAATATTCCCTGCAGCGAGCCGAAGTCGGTGCGCTTGCAGACGGGGCAGCGCAGGTAGGTCGGCTCGGTCCTGCTTCGCGGATTAAGTAGAGAAATTTGCCGACCCGCTTGGGCTGCTGCGCGCGCGTCGTGGGCTTCTTGCGCGTTGTCGGTTTAGAGTTGACGGACGGGCGCCGGGTGCCGATTGGGGGCGCTGGCACGTCGCGGGCGAAGAGGATCTCGATGGGCGCGTCGATTGCAGCGAGCGCGTCTAGGGCGATGTTCTTGAAGTCGGAGAGTTCAGGAAGGTCGGATGCATCTTCTGTAAATCGGGGTTAGCTGGCTGACAGAGGTAGAAATTCGACTGAGAGCTGCGCACCACTCATCAAAGATTCCTGAAGTAACAAAGCCCATTGTATGCGAGCCTTCACCGTTTCGAGCAGCCGCTCCCGTAATCCGATCTCCAGAGCAATGTCGGCCGCGATATCTTGCTTCAAGTCATCCTCGGGGTCCCAATCCTCAAGCGAGTAGACGTCGGATCCCGAGTCCGAGTCCAGTCTTTGTTTCTTGTCTATGTGTCTGCAAGATGAGTTTGGGCCCAGCAAACGGAGAAATGATTCACAGATCTGGTGCAGTCGTGTCGTTCAACGACATGGTTTCTGGGTGTCAGAGTCAGCAAGAATATTTCAAGGCAAAGGTCGCTTTGACTCTGACGAACATTGCAGGGCCCATAAACGGAGGGCCAATAGTATTTGTGGTGTTCGGTGCTCTTCGATAAGCGGTACCAAGCCCTAGCGAGTCCCGGTGAGGAGATGGTAAGAGGCAAGGGATAGACGCTGCTGCCAAACACGGGACGCAACACTACCGCCAGCCGCCCGATTGGGAAATTCAGACACTTGCAAGGACACGCCATTTACTGTCCGTTCGACCATCTCGCTATGTGGTATGTTCGGCTCGGGAACTTTGCTTGTGCGTGCGCCTTGACGCCGCCCCGCTTTTTCGGAGTTCACACCTTCTCCTGGACCCTGCGCACCAAGCCACTGGCAGCCCGAATGCGTGTCGGCAGTTTTTATGGTCAGCATGTAACAATTGCTGTATCCTTGGTCATTATCCGTTTAATCCCTGCTAGGACTCTCGATTTCTTTGGCCTACTCAGCAAAATACTCTTTGGGACGCCGACATTGCTGTAGTCACTTTTAGCCTCCGAATCGACCCTAAGCCGCGCAGATTCATGATGCCTGTTCCTTTCAGCTTTGCGTCTGCCTCAATTTACCCCGAAAATGAGTTGGGTACAAGTGGATGAAGTCTTTTAATTTGGGCTCACCACGGTCGAGCTTCAGTTGCAGCAGTCTTCCTACCTCGCGACCGTCTGTCGGACATACCGGTAGCAATAAAAATAAAACAAGCCCGATGTGCTTTCCAAAAGATAATCATCCCAAAATATGCCGAAAGTGTGTAAAGTTAATGTAAAACGGAAGGCTTCGGTGTAAACTTGAACCCCCGCTGTGAATTTCGATGAAACGCACACCCAAAACGCGCTCACTTATTGGTGTTCATGTGACCGTTCTCTCACGTAATGCACCGCCCTCTGAACCTCCTTGAATCCTTCTCCCGCTTGTCTCCCGCTCATCCTCCTTGGATCTCCACCTACAGGCTCCACACTTGATATCACAGGTTATATCGTCTGCCTCGGGGTCAGCATAAGTATCCTGCTGTAATTGATCAAGTGAGGTCGAAATTGAATCCGCTGATGCTTCTGTTAACGCCCAATGTAGCTCCCAATGTTCAACAAAGAATTGCTGATAAAGAGCCGGTTTGGCCTGAGATGAGCGGATTGACGGGAAATAAACAAGAATTTTTGGACCAGCTCGGCTAGTCGGCCATCACCGCCTTGGAACGAACCACCATCATCTGCACCCTGTCATTCTGCGCGCGCTCAGCTGAACAGTGTTTTCCAGGCGTGCTGTCTAATAAACACTCTTCTCTGAAACTCACACCTGGACAGCATGTCTTCTACGAAACCGCCCATCTTCACGCCACTGGACTCCTATCGGAGCGGCGCCCCCGAACCAACGCCGTCGCCCACAAAAAGCATCCCGTCGATGCAACCATGATGGACTAAAGTCAGGAACATCAGTTGAAAAACTGTGCGGCCATGATCATTCGAAAGCAGTACCGCAGAGAAAGCCACAGGGCGAATCCAGTAAAAGCTGCGGGTCAGGAGTGCTCCTTGAATCGGGGCGGATCCTAGCGACCCGAAGCTCCCCAAGGCCAAAGCGATACCTGTTCGGGCACTGTGCATGACGGTAGTGAGTCAGGCTTGAGGTGAGAGCTATCCTACTACACACCCAACTTCATCCGGATGACGAGCGAGCGATGCCAGACAGGCTATCGAGAGCGCAAGCCCTACACAAGAACGAATTCAATACTGCCCTAGACTCTCAGCTTCAAGGTACGCACATGCACCGGAGAATATGCCGTACAGAACACTGACGAGTACCAGTGTCGCGGAATTGTGCCTGAGAAGCGAGATTGGAGATGGAAAATGGCAGAAACATAATCCACGTACACTCCGAGGACCGCCCAGATTGTTGCGGCCGTGACGAGCGTACACGCTGCCTGCAGCTCGAAGGGGCTGCCGTACAGGTCGGCGAGATAGGTCGCGGCGATACGTCCGACTCCGCCTGTGCCGTTCATGATAGCGAGCTACGTTCGAGGTGAGTGGGTATCTGAATGCTCCCTGAGGAAGGGTACTAACTGAATAAAAGGCGAGGTTGTTTCCGACCGAGTGTTGGACGGAGAAAAGCTGCATATAAATGACTAGACACTCCGCGTCAGCGCTCGTCACAATACTTGGTATCTCGGCGACCTACCAGGCAAATACACTCCGGTGGTCGACAGCAAGGCGCTGCAAATGACTATCAGTCTTCGCTGGGAGAACAGCGTAGTAGGTATCAAACCCGATGGTCAGCAGCACGTAGGGCGGGTCGCTGAAGAAGGCCTTGATATCGGGCTTTGCGCGTGCGGGGCGGGGGCGGGTGCGCATCATCGCGTTTCCCAGGACGAGGCACCCGAGTACGATATACCCCGACGCGCGGACAGCCGCTGCAAAGCCGATCTTCGGGATTAAGTTACTGTGTTTCCGTCAGCATCCATTCCCGTTCGAACAGAATCCAACGGAGTTTACTTGAGCACTGACACGCGCAGGTGAGATCCCTCTCTGGACAGGATTAATTGACTTGGACTCACAGATGGGGAAGATCGTGCCACCGACTGAGCTTCCGCTCATCACTATTCCAGTTGCGAGACTGCGTCGTTTCGCAAAATGGTGGGCCGTGATGCTAACTGTTGGCACGAAGGTGAGGCCAAGTCCAATGCCCATGCCGAGTCCCTGGCTGAACCGAGGTGAGGCATTTAAAATTGCAAGCTTCAGCATTTTGTAACACACCTCAGGAATATCTTGGATAGTTGTCAATGACTGCGTAACGAACGAAAAACGCATAACTTGCCTGATAATACTGGAACGGCTTGGCGAGGGAAAGCATGAATAGCCTGCATAGGAAGCGTCAGCGGAACGAGGTACGTCTGGACTGAATAACGAACGAAAATGTGAAGATAATGCTTCCCGAGATTTCGAGAAGGTGAAAGTGGCCGTTATCGAACAGCTTGCCGGACACAATTCCGAGCGCGAATGGAAGCATCAGCTGGGAAAGGTACTGTTATCGGCGGCACTGGGGAAGTCGTGTGGGTCGTTACCTGTATGCTGCCGATCCAGGCGATGCTACTCGGAGAGTGGTTGGTCAAGTAGCGTAGCGCATAAAAGTCTGCAGGTATGAATCAATTTCTCCAGGCTTTGGGGGTGGGGAAGTCGACCGTGGCTTACTCTCATAGACTCCGAAGGAGTAGAGATATCTGAATGGTGTGTGGGTTCAGACGTTCTCGGTGGTTCGAAATCTAACTACCCAAAAGTTGCGAACAGAACCAGCCATCTGAAAACAAGACGTTAGCGCTCTGAGCAGTCCACAGAGTAAGAGGATGAGCTCACGCTCCAGCAATAGTCATCCAGGCGGTGAAGCCGCCGTCTGGAACACTCGCGAGGCTCCGATTGTCGTGGGACAGGTGCGATCCTGAGCCATATTCGTCTTCTTGAGATTTATCTTCGTGAGTAGGACGTGAATGCATTTCGCTCGAGTCTGGGAAGACTTGGTGGGAGAGAAAGAGTGTTTATTTTCCTTTTATCCATTCTCGCTCTCATAATCTACTACTACAGCTGTACACGGTTTTTCTGATAGGCGATGGAAACTACTTGACGCCCTAAACAACGTTTCTTTCGGCGCTGATCTAGCCCTGAGGATCGACGCTATCGACGACATGCCTATGCCCATTCATATATCTGGGAGCCCGCCGGCCTGGCTGCGTTACCTGGGGTACTTAGGGTCGGAACGAGTTTGTCTCCGCGCCGGCAACCTGCGAGTTCGTAATTCATCTCGGTTCAAAATACAAGGAGACTGTTCTGACGTTCCATCTTCCGCTGATTCCACTTATTCCAGCACGACGTGGAGTCCTTCCTCAAGATCGAGGTAATAAATTGTGAGTACATGCATTGAGGTCCACCTTGAATTATGCAATTTTTCCTTAGACTTGTGACGTGGTAACCTGAGTTGAAGGACGCCCGAACTGAGCTAGCTGCCAAGTCCAACGTCTGCTCCATGGGTAAAATACTCAGTCTATTTGAATCATTCCCAATAAACAGGTGGTTCGCTTGCCGGTTTACCGTCCGGCTCTTGTTCTGTCCTGTTACGGACTTGCAATGGTACGCGCTAATCCTTTGTCGCAGCCCCCCCTAGGCGTCAGGTTGGAAAGGATGATGCTTTCAGGGACCGAGACTTAGACTGGGCCATAATGCGGCTCTCTTGTAGCTTTTGCCCGCCGCGCTGACGAAACGTCGAGAGACCAAGGAGAGACATGGTCCGAGTTGCCCTCGCTCCTTGCTCGCTCCCTAATGGTTGAAATTTTTGTGCGTACATGATTTTGGAGAATTGTCTCCGGGATGACCGACCCGACCACGTAGAAAATTATGAACACGTTCCATGGGCTACATACTGGTTGGATACGATTCAACACGACTGCAAGGCCCAGGATACAACCGAAAATACACCCGCGTTCAACCCGCGTTGAATCACCGCTATGGATCAGATCGATCAGATGTATCAGACGCGTAACCGTGACCGCGTTCTCCCTCTTCCTTCTCGCTGGCACGATGAAAGTCGCAGTTATTGGCTCAGGCGTCTCTGGTCTCGGTGCTACTTGGGTAGGTTTACTCTAATTGCACTCATACTCGGTACCTGGGACTAATCCGACCAAATTAGCTCTTGAACGAGTACAGCGAGCATGAAGTCCACCTCTACGAAGCAGACAGTCGGCCGGGTGGCCATGCCAATACTGTAAAGTTTACTCCACCGGGGAAGCAACCAGAGGAAGGTGTATATGTCGATACGTTGGTACATTTGAAAAGTACAACCAGATATGAACTAACTCATCCACAGCGGTTTTGTGGGCTTGTTTCTCGATGAATAACAGCAAGCAGTTGCTGAACCTCTCTAGATCGTCTTCAACCCCAGCACGTATCCGAACTTCATCAGGTTTCTCAACCTCCATGCCATCAAGATCCTTCCCACCGAAATGACTTTCAGCGTCTCGCGCGACCGTGGCTTGTTCGAATGGGCGGGCAGTAATCTCATGACCATATTTTGCCAGCCATACCGCTTGATCGATCCCGACATGTGGCGCCTCATCTACGACGTTTTGCGGTTCAACGCATGTGCTAGGAGCATTATCACGGACGGTTCTGACGCAGAGTTCTCGATTGGCGAATATCTGGATCGGGAGGGCTATTCGGAATCTTTCAAGGACAATTACCTGATTGTGAGGCATTTCCACAGCTACGCTTTCGTTCTGACTCACTCTCCAGCCCATGACCGCGTGCATCTGGAGCACACCGCCGGATAAATGCGCCCTGGACTTTCCTGCCCGAACGCTGGTATGTCTGAGACACGTCTTCACGTCTTTTCGGCTAGTTGACCAACTACAGGTGCAATTCTTGAACAACCACCATCTGCTTCAAATCACCGGGAAACCTTCATGGTTGACGCTCGAAGGCGGTAGGTTAGTGCGACGGCCGACCAGAATCCTATCCGTCCCTCAACCTTTTCAGCCGAGTGTACGTCAATAAAATATTATCGAAACTCCCCAAAGCCCAACTCCACCTGTCTACTCCCGTGCAAGCAATCAGCCAGGTCGGAACGAACAGCGTGCAGTTGACGACTGCGAGCGGAGTGACAGAGTCGTACGACCATGTCATTTTTGCTTGTCACTCGGACACCGCGCTTTCTATCCTCCAAGCCGGCGAGGGCATGACAGAGGATGAGCGCAAAATCCTGAGTATGTTCCAGTGGAATCGTAATGAGGCGGTTCTGCATTCCGACGTCGAAGTTGCTCTCTCCCTTACTCCCAAATCCCCGACGCTAACCAGATATCATTCAGCTGATGCCCAAGAGTCGCCTGGCTTGGTCCTGCTGGAACTATCTCACCCAATCGGTGTTGGATGCGCAAGGCAAACGCAAAGCCAACTCGGACCAAGTCTCGTTGTAGGTTATCTGCTTTCGTTCTCATCCCTCCGTCCTCATTTTTTTCAGGACCTGTACGCTCCTTGTCCTTTCTACCATACTCAGTAATTTATTAGTACCCGTCAGACGGAATGAACGACCTTCAGCACATTTCCGAGGCCAAGTACGGGCCCGTCCTCGTGACGCTCAACCCCCCATTCGAGCCTCGGGAGGGTACAGCCGCCGGGCGATACCGCTACGATCACCCCGTTCTCGACGCCAACGTGTGTTCTCTCTCCCTCTCTCATCCTCATCCTCATCCCCATCCAGGCCGTCCGCGCGCAGAAACTCATGCGCACGATCCAGCGCACGCGCTCCCTCTCCTACGCCGGCGCGTACCTGCGATACGGCTTCCACGAGGACGGCTTCGCCTCGGGGCTCGACGCCGCGCGGCACCTCATGCAGGACACCTCATCCCTGCCGTTTGAGATCGACCTGGACGTGGACAGGAAGCCGCCGAGCGCGTGGCTCGCCGTGGCGTTCTTCGCGCTGTTTGAGGGCACGGGGATGAAGGGCGTCGTTGCGTTTGTTGGGTCCTGGGCTTTGGCCGTCGTTGGGTGGTTTCTTTGGCGGGTTTTTGGCTGGGGGCGGCACTTGAGGGTTGAGACAAAAAATGAAGACGGAATAGGTGCATAAGCAAGTACAATGTGAGATGTCCAATCCTTCCGAATACTTATTGCAAATCCGAAGCTTGACAAAGCGTAAGTATAGATAAATGGAGGAGTGCGGAACTCTTTTCCCGTTTGACGAAGACGATCCCAACCAGGTGTGCTTGGTTCGGTTCCTGTGTGGCTTCCAGCAGGTCTTCAGATTTGCGTGAGCGTGCGATCCACCTGTCAGGATCTGTTCCGTCCCCAACCCCATGATTCAACTTGCGTTGATGTTGCGCGACGCATAAATCCAACCCTCGCCCCGCTCACTGCTGCGCCGTCTCAGCGCAAGGACCGCTTTCGGTTCGTTATAAGGCGCCTCCCCATCTTTCGAGGAAGGCGTTCGGCGCTAACTCGAGTGCCCTGTGGCCGATTTGGTCGCGCTCCCCATAATGCAGAGTAATGTAAGCAAATAATAAATTCGTCCCAAGAACGTTTCAACCGGTGCTTGTTTGTCCTAGTTTATTTCTGGCGCCGAAGGCCTGGCCGCCGTGATCCCGCTTACCGCGTCGCAATTCCCCAATCCCGCCTGCCACGACCGTATCCTCTAGACTAGTGCAGTTTATGCCCCACTTCACCCCGGATTTGTAGGATTTTTTGCATGGTGCAAGGACCAGTGCCCCGAAATCAAACCGCCTTTACCTTCTTCTCCCATACCACCACCATCTGGCCTTTCTTCCGCCCTCTCTGCCACGCTCTCACCTACAACCCCCCGCGCGCGCATCAGGATGGCGCCCATGTCGCCCACATACGACCGTCTCGAGGCCGGTCGCCCCCCTTTGAAGCCGTCCAAGCAGTTTGCATGGAAGAAATTCGCCATGGGGGCCGGGATACTGCTTGTGCTCGTCTGGCTGTTTGTACCCGAGGAGAAGCGCCTGATTTCGATGCCAGGATGGGGCGGGAGTTCCGAGTTTGAGAAGGGTACGTGTTGTCGTTAGGCGAGTGAGTTTTGGCTCACCAAATTGCGCAGGGAACACGCAATATGAGGGCAAGCCGACTTCTCCCATAGATGATGGTGAGTCGAATTTCAGGTTCCTTGGTTCCCGGTTTGGCGTGGTCCGGATGGCGATACTACGTTTACAAAGCTTTCCGGGTCCTCTGCTCGCAGATGTCGTCACGTCTGCACTTTACTACTCAACTCTTTCTCCTGATACTCCCTCCATTTTGGGGTGGAATATGATACTGGAGCTGGTTACTGGGTGGGGGGCACGCCTCCCTCGAGGAATCATGCATGTCGCCGCAAACCGTCTCACAGGATGTGCACCTCTTACTGACGCCTGGGTGTTATTTTGGGCGGCTTCGACCTTGAACGCTGGTCGCCATCCTCGACCCAGAACCCACGTCGTCATGTTCTCCAAACGCCATGTGCAGGCGGGCATGACGGCCACTGCATCGTTTCCCACTCAATGCAAATCCACATCGTCGAGTTTATGCTAATTTCTTCCTTTTCCAGATTGTGAGCAACGCCGACTCAAACCCCCAATCCCCCTGCTAACTCACTATCCTCCTTCCAGCGCTAGAACCGCCGCCGTCGCGACCAAGTTTATCTTCTGCGTCCTGACGATTTTTCTCAGTGCTGACATATCATCTCGCACAGAAACCCCCGCACCTCCGCCAAGTCAGTCCCCTTTAGTTCTCTTCCTACCTCCCACTAATCAGCCCTAGGCCATGCAGACGTCGTCCACCCCACCTCCTTCGAGACTGACCCCGACCCCTCCAAAACCACACACTGCAAGTCCCCCCATTCCTCCACCGAACGTCTCGTCCAGTACGCCTTAATGCTCGACGCCGGCTCCACCGGCTCGCGCATCCACATCTACAAATTCAACAACTGCGGGCCGTCCCCCGCGTACGAGTACGAGGTCTTCAAGATGACGGAGCCTGGCGCGGGTGGGCTGAGCGTGCAGCCGCAGCCAAGTCACTCGACGTACTCATGAAGGAGGCCATGCGCGTCGTGCCCGTTGCCCTGCGCAAGTGCACGCCCGTCGCGGTGAAGGCGACCGCGGGCCTGCGTCTCCTCCCGGGCTCGCAATCCGCCGACATCGTCAAGGCGGTGACAGACCACTTGCGGGATGACTACCCCTTCGCGCTGCCCGACAAGGCAGCAGACGCGGTCGCGATCATGGACGGCGCGGACGAGGGCGTCTTCGCGTGGGTGACGGCCAACTACCTCCTCGGCACCGTGCGCGCGGACTCTGCGCCCAACAAGCCCACGTTCGCCGTGCTCGACCTAGGGGGCGCGAGCACGCAGATTGTCTTCGCGCCGAAGGAGGGTGCGCCCCTGCACGAGGGGGAGCACAAGTACGACCTGAACTTTGGGGGCCGGACGCGCGTGCTGTACCAGCATTCGTATTTGGGTTATGGGCTCATGCGTGCGCGTGCGAGCGTGCATCGCGTGGTGGACTTCATGGCGGCGCTGCATGAGGGCCCGCCTGCACCCAAGTCTGCGGCCGGCTTGGTGAGGATCAGCAATCCGTGCCTCGCGCAGGGGACGCAGCGGATGGTCGAGATGGTCGCGGACGCGGGCGTGAAGAAGAACGTGACGATGGACGGTGCGGATGTGGATTTGACTTTCATGTATGGGGTACGCAGGTACGAGTTTGACGCGGACCGCGAGGTTATGTTCGGGAAGAAGATCGCGGGGACTGAACTTGGATGGTGTCTTGGAGCGGGGATCAAGCTCGTCGGGGGTGTGGATGTCCAGTGTCGGGTATAGGTGCAGGTGTTCCTTTACAGCGGGCGCTTCCGGTTTTCAAAAGACCTTTGAACCACATATTCTACTAGACCGTACTACTGCCTCAGTAATTTATGTTTCTGCTCACTGTTCGCTGTCCAAATGTAGAAATGATCCTTGCTTTTCAGACTCTCATCCAGGCAGTTTGTGGCCAATCTGCCAAAATCTAAACGCTCTTCCACCACCGTACAGCTACGGGGACTCCAAGGTCGTCTTTCCAAAACCCTAGCGCGATCTGAGACTTACTGTTAATCTGTGGATACATGCATACCAGACCTCTGCGGCGAAAGATAAAAACGTCTGCAATACTTTGCCTTACTGGGTTCCATAGGACTCGCGAGCCATCCTCTCAACTCTGTCAGTTCCGGTACACATCTTGAGCGATTCTGTGCTAGTCTGCTGCGCTGGACTCAGTAACTCCGAGAAGCATTTACTTCTGCTGCGATTTGTACGCCGGCGAGCTCTATAATGAGATAATGGCCAAGAGTACGTACCCGGAAATGTGAGTTCTACTAATGTTCCTTCATTTCTTCGGGAGTTTTCCCATTCGGAAAACGACTGTTTAATTTCAAAGATGCTACTTACAACATTCTGTTGAATTCAATCCTCTTGCAGACAATGCACCACTTTCACGTCGAACCTCGAGTACGTTCAATGCTTGGCGGCTCACAGTGGTTGGTCGAGACTTCACGTAGGGCTCACGACATGACGTTGCGTCGTCGACGGGGACGACATAAGGTGGAGATCTCGCAGCTTGCCCCAGCGGTTCGAAAACATGGGCTTCGAGTGACTGTAACGAAGGCATTCTAGGAAATTCGGATTGTAATTCAGATACCACGGCGCATTTTCATGCGATACTCAGCCTCCCGGAACAAATCATGCGCTTGCCACCAAGCATCCCATGTCCCGTCCATTACAGGCCGCAGGTGCACGTAAAACCGCGCATCGGCAAACCCATCTTCGCGGAGGCGCTGGTGCGCCCATTTGTAATCCGTCTTCGACTCCGTGACGAGAACGAGACAGTGGACGCGGGGGCACGCGTGGAAGAGCGCCGCGAGCGCGGCACCCATGCCGGGGTTGGCGAGCGCAGCGTAGTCGACCGCGAGGTGGGTGAGCGCGGGGAGGGCGGCGCCGAATGCGGCGCGTGCGTCGGGCGGGAGGGTCTGGGAGATGCCCAGGTGCGTGAGGGAGGCCGCCCAGGGAGGGAGGGCCTCCGGTGCAGCGGGGAGCGTGAGCTCCGAGACTAGAAGGCGTTGGAGGGGCAGCACGGCGAGGAGGGGGGCGAGGCTGCCGTATGGGTGATGGCAGCCCACCACCGTGGCGCCAGTGCAGACGCCGAGGACCCTCTGAACGAAGGAGAGCGGCATGCTGCTATCGAAGTAGATGCTTTTAACGTGCATCGCGAAGAAACTCGGCGGGTGGGAGTCGACGACCACAAGGAACCGCGAGACCGGGTCTTGACCAACGAACGACCGTAGGAGCGGAACGGTGCGGTATATTATGGGGTCGATCCTGCATGATATCGGTGCGTTAGTAAATACACAATAGGATCAGAGTTTGGACTCGCCAGATTTTTGCGCGGCGGCAGACCAGCGAGAGCGCAAGTACAGCGGACCCAACAGACTGCCTCCAGTCGAAGGTCATGGCAGTCTCTGCTGCCAATTCGAATATTGCTCGCTCGAGTTCAGGCGGTAGGAAAGGGTCGCCTGCGATTCCTTCCGAGGGTCGCTCTATTGGTGCCAGCGAAGGTTTCACCAGTGGTGACGGTTTCACGATGGGTGTTCTTCGCAAGACTCTTCCGACCTGCACAGATTTTAGTAAATGGACATGATAGTTCATATGCTACATACCGCTCCTTGGATCCTCTTCATGGTCGATGAATGAGGCGCAGACAGGGGCGAGTGATCTGCGACAGGTCGTTGTTCTATCGTCGACAGCTTTCGAGGATCTCGAGGGACTCGGAGGAGGAAGTCCCACTATGGGGCGAAGAACGAGCCGAAAGGTAGAGCATCTGTCTTGGAAAGACTGGGACTGAGCGGCGAGCGCTGTCTGGGGCCTCTGCGATCATGCTGCCCATCGATTGCGGCCGAGAAAAGCGCGAGTATTTGCGAAGACCGAGCGAGTTGAGGCTTTGTAAAAGTGCAAGGGATGCCGGCTGTGACGGCGCGCGGGAATGTATTTACTGGACATTCAAGTTCTGCGAACTTTTTAGCCTCGGCAGACGGTCGAAGGCCACAGTAGAACTATATCTCAGTATAAGTTATGTACACGAGGTTCGCCGCAGAGTGGTACAGGATATATGTATGCAAATGATATTGTCGAGTCTCTACGGGACCGGTGCCGAGAGCAAAAGAGTGAGCGAAGCTACCGTTATTTGCGGTCGATGAGGGAGCTGCGCGACCCAGCGGTGAAACGCCACCATGCTTGCGATCACGATTGGCTCGACTTCTTAGAGATTTGAGCGGAGAAGACCGAACGGGAGCAGCAAGCAACTGGTCAACGCCAATTCAGTACGGGACCGGAGACGCTATAGCATGACTGACGATGATGAACCAGCACCTATCTGCGGAAGGCTTGGATTCGATTTGCTTTCAAAGTGGTCTTGTGCTTGCGATTGGCCACCGGGGCACGAAAACGATTGCGACTTTGATGTTTGCAAAGGACAGCCAGACGAAGGCAGAGCGAGACCGAGAGCGTCCAGCGCATCCAGGCGAGACCGAAAACGAGGCCACCAGGACGCGAGACGAGAGCTATTCGATACACTGAACCATGTCAGCATTCGCTTTCGAATTGAGAGGGATCGGAGAGAACTCACGTTGTGGAGACGCGAGGGCGGGGTGCCGGTGATACGTTTGACTACAGTAGATGGAGCCAAGTTAGGGCGGGGATAGAGGGGAAAGGGATGCAGACGGGCCTTATTGACGCATGCGCGTAGGATACTAGCTTGATACCGTGGTCGGGCGGGGCGACGGCGCAGCCGTTAGCAGCGGTGGGGCCGCGTCATGAAGAGGCAGGGTGGAGGGAGGGTTACATGGGGAGGCGTGTGGGTCATTGACTTCGGATTGCCTAGTCGGGACGGCAGCGAAAACGTACTTGGGGAAGGAAGGGTATCGGGTTATCGCAGGCCGAGTATCGGAGGATGACGCGGGAGGGCTGGGGTATCCACAAAAGAGCATGAGGGGCTGTCGAGAGCATCAGCCTAAACGTATGTGGGGACAAAGCAGCGCCACGTACCCGAGGACCGAGACAAGGACGGACGCCGCCACTGGCAAGGCGGGACTGGGGTAGCGCGGGGACAGGTTATCGAAAGGAGTGTGGGCCACATATCTTCGCATTCGTCAGCACAGGACCCTGACTGCGAAGAGAGCGGGTACATACCAGACCGAAACAGAGACAAGGGCTTGGAGACACGCCGAGGAGGAGGAGGGCGGCGAGAGGAGGGTGCGTGACACGCTCGGGAGTGCCACAACGAGACGGGAGGAATCCACAAAAGAGCGTCAGGCCGAGGCTGCATACGAAGATTAGCATCGACACGCGGGGTGCACACGGATGGATGGACGTACCGCGAATGATGCAGACAAGTCCAGGCGGGTAAAGAACGGTGGGGGGCTAAGGACAATGGTCAGTTTCGTCGACATACGAGAGAGAGGGGGGGGGGGGGCGTACTCGAGTCAAGCAGTATCGGGGTCCGTGTCCGGATCCAGGCGCAATCGTCCATATCCAAGCAAATATCCGGTCGAAGCAACGAGCCCGTATCCAAGCAGTGTCCACGTCAAGCAAGCGCACCATAAGGCACGTTATTTCTCTGTGTAAAGGGAAGGAATGAGGACAGAAGAGGATAGCGGCATGCGGACGGCGTACAGGTTCGGGCAAGCAAATATTTGGGGCACTGTGGGATAGAAAGAGGCATTGGCGAGAGGAGATTGTGGTGACGGGTACATGAAAAGAGGAAGGAAAGGAAGGAACAGAGAAAGGACCTCAGCGAGGTAGATGAAGGAGATGAATGGACGTACATATCTAGCAAGTATTCCAAAATCTATGCATGGAGAGGAAGGTTAGTGAGGGTCTACGACGCAGAAGGGGGTGAGAGGACCTTCTTATCCACATTCTAACGATCATGTAGCACAGGCTCTTGGCACCAATGGCGAGCGAGGCGGCCGTCGACGTCTGCAAGGGTTTGAGGACAGCCAACGGCTTCGCCGGTGACCGCTTCGCCTGCGGTCGCTGTTTTGACAAGGGGTTCTGCAGAGTGACGAAGTCTATGGTGGGGATTGACTTGCGTGCGCTGGTCGGCTGTCTTGCTCTTCTGAACGCCCGACTTGGCCCGAGTCTTGCCTTTGACGCTGTCGACGTCGACGCTGACCTTGTCTTTGCCTCCTGCGGTATCCTCGCCTGACAATTTGGTGGGCGCGTGCTCGCTGGTCTCCGGACGCCCGCGAGCATCGCAATAGGCGAGGGCCGCGTCAGACATGCTGGGCGGGAAGAGGATGGTCTGGCGGGGCCGATGCTGCTGGCGGGGCCGATGCTGCTGCTGTGCTGGAATCGAGATGGGGACCTGTGCGGGAACCGGAGCTGGAGCGGGTACAGGGTGCTCGCCGGCGTGTTGATGGTCGTATCAATGTCGTCCTCGACACCATGTTATCGTCCTCATCGTTCTCCACCTCCATCTTGACGACCACAGCCGCCTCCTCCTCGACGGGCTGGGCAACGCTATGGGCAGCCCGTCGTACAGCAGCTCGTCGACGTGGCGGAATGACGACGAGTTGCTGGCAGACGCCTCCGGTGACCGAGGAGGTGTATTCATGTAAGTTGGCGGACTGTGCGTGCGCGACTGGAGAGAGTAGCGGATCCGCTGGGGGACGCGCGGCCCTAATTATCTCTGATAGAGCGCTTGATATGAAGGGGACGGCAGGGAGGGGGTTGTAAGGTGCATAATTCATATTGGGACTGTGGTGGTCGAGAGTAAGTGGGAATAGACACGGCATCGGAAGACATAGAGGCTGACCTTTGGAGGGGTCTGTAGCGATAGGGAGACGCAGTCAAGACGCGACCACGTCGAGGGGTCAGCTGGTGACGAGTAACTTCTTCGACGCCCCCTCGCATTTCATGTTTTCTTCCGAGCTGTATTCGAGCCCTAGATTCATTCAGAGGTGCTCTTCTGTCCGTGCGTCCTTGCTGGCGACCAATTTCACTGGGCCAGCCAATCGGATGGGCTGGTCCCAAAGAACAGAGAGAAAGGCAGGAACGTCGGCCGGCGAGTCCTCGTTGCCTAGCCTTCTCGTCGCTTCCGTCGAGACTTATCAGCGGAAAATATCCAATGCTCTGCCACTCGATTAAACGATGGAATTTCGGGCTCCGAGAGACTTTTGGTGGAGCTCTCTTGGAGGGTTTGAAGCCATTAGTGTCGGTCGAGGGAAAGAAGCGTGGTGGCGGGAGGCAAGGCGCGAAAATATCGGTTAGGTCTCCGAGTCGTCGGCCGACACCACTTCCAACTTCAAACTCCGATCGAACTCCGTCCCACTCCAATCCACATCTCGTAAATGCATACAGAAGGTCTCACACAAGTATATTCGTGATCAAGCTATTACGGTCAATTAAAACCACTCTCTCAAACCCTCACATCCAAAATCGAATTCCACAGCGCGCAGGGTCCGTCCTACCAGCAATCAGAAGGTGTGAATGGATAAAAAACAATATAACACGCACCATAGAATCACTCTCCACCGCCTGCACCACATTGCCCGGTTCGACATTCCCGTTGTACGCAATCTTCGCGAGCGTTGTCGTGTTGGAGCCCGGGACGTATTTCGGCCAGTTCAGCGCGGGCGAAACCGTCGGGGCCTTGACAAAGGACGCGATGATTCCTTGCATCGTGCGGGAGAGGGTCACTTCGGGCGCCGTGGCCGATGTGGAGGTGAAACCGAATATCTCGGGGACTGGCCGGAATTAGTTCAACTGGATGCACGACATGAAAGAACGAGCGCACGATCGGAGGAGTGCCACGCGCCGGCGCCGGGGAAGTCCTGTAGATCGGCGAAAACGGGGCCTAGAAGGGTGCAGTTAGCATTGTATGTGAATGGCGTGCGCGGCGGAGTACATACCATAGATGTACCGGAATACATTCGAGATTCCCGCGCCCACAGCGGCTCTAGCCCACAGCTCCGCAGGGCTTCAATTGACGTCAGGTTAGCATTGAGCATATGGATTATTAATACAAATAAGGGGATTCAAACCAACCAGAGGAACCCGACATCCTTGATGACTTCGGAGATGATGACGGAGTCGTTCAGGCCGGGGTAGAGCGGACGGACTTGGTCCGCCGTGATGAGGCCTTGGGTTTCCGATTGGAGGAAGGCGGGGAGGTCGGTGAGGCCGAGTGTCGCGGTGAAGACGGTGCCTTCGTCTTGCGTGTTGCCGACTATGAACGGCACGCGTGCGGTCAGGCCAGTCCGGATGCGCTGCAGGGTATCCGAGAATACGGTGACGCTTCAAGTTCCGAGTTGTTTGAGAATTGAAGCCCACAAAGTCAACCGGTAGCATACCTGTCGACCACAGGAGAGAATGAACCGGTAGTAAAGCCGTCGGTGAAGTTTTGGATAGCTGCCGCAGGTACGCGCTTGAGGCACGCGAGTCGGGCTGGGCCAGGCGCCTGGGTGCATCCAACCGCGGTCGAAAAGTTGTTGAACGCCGCGAAGGATGGGGTGGGCGACATCGAGACCTGGGCACCCGAGAGCATAATGCCTGCGCGGAAGGGCGCCGTAGCTGGAGAATGCCGGGCAATAGCTGAAGGACCGAATTAAAGATCAGCGTTTGCTGCAGATTGGATTGAGAGAAAACCTTTCCTAGCGCCACCGATGTGGCTCCCGATGATTGACCCTTGTAAGTATCGGTCAATTTCGTTCGTACACATACCCATAGGAGAACTCACCATGATGGTCACTTGCTTCGGGTCTCCGCCAAACCTCGCGACGTTCAGCTGAACCCATCGAAATGCTAACTCTGTGGACCAACGGATGAGAAATCTGAATTATTATTTGCCGTTGGTCGAACCTTGATCGAGAAAGCCAAGGTTGTTCGCTGCAAGGGGGAGGTCCGGGCTCCCAGGAAAGCCAAAGACGTTGGTGCGATAGTTGAACGAGACGAATATGATTCCCTGACTCGCCAATGCCGTTCCGTCGAAGATTGGCAGGCTTGCACTTCCAAACGCGAGGGAGCTGCGAGGTGAGGGATATGTCATCCTCGAGAAGAGAGGTGCTAGCCAATTCTGTTACTCACCCGCCATAAATGAACACCACAACTGGGAGTCGTTTCCCCCCCGTCGATGCGGGAGCCCAAACGTTTCTTGAAATGAATAGTTGACTGAGAGATGGTCGAGTAAAGGGACGGGAGAACTTACAGAAAGTGACAATCCTCGCTTTCCGGGGGAGGCGGGAATCGTCCCCCGCCGGTGTCGGATAGGAACCGGGAAAACTCAGAAGTAAATTGCTGCAGGCACGATGGGCCTAGTGTCGTTGCATTTTGAGGATCGGACGAGAGGAATGGCACCGGGGGATCCCAACGCAGGTTCCCAATTGCAGGTTCCGCGAAGCGCTATGACATTCGGTTAGGGCTCGCAAATAACGAATAGAAGGCCAACTTGAGTCAACTCACCACTCCTTTGAACGACGAGACTGCGAACGTACTGAGATTTTCCTCGCCAAAGACACACGAATATTAAACTGACCTCCATTAGTCTGGGAGCCTTGTAGGACCCCCGATGTCGTGTTGACGAAGACCGGACCTGCTAGGCAGACGGAAGCGTAGCTGGCTGCAACAAGGGTAAGGAAAGCGCGCATTTATGAGTCGTGAAATGAACGGAGGTTCGGAGGGCAGAGACTCTCTATTTAAGGCGACCCGAAGATGAGAGGATACAGGGTAAGGGTCCGCGGATGCAGTTCATGGGAGCGGGTGTAGTCAGCGCAGTCAGGCGCAGTCTACATACCGCGGGCATCTCCAGCGACGGATGGATACGCTTCCTGACACTGCCAGTGACAGCTGCGCAGTGATACGCAGGCGCTGCGCGCAGATCCCATACCATCCAAGAAACCGCGGTCCAACTCTGTTGAAACTTGGAATCTGAGTCGCGAAGAAACTCGGCGCGTCGATCCTGCATAATATCCGAGTCGGTGCGTTAGTAAAGACGGAATAGCATCAGAATTTCGACTCGCCGGGTTTTTGCGCGGCGGCAAACCAGCGAGAGCGCGAGTTCAGAGGACCCAACAGAAGGCTGCCTCCAGTCGAAAACCGTGATCAAACGAAGCTGGCACGATAGATTTTTGTGGGTGCGAGACACTGGGCGGGGCTCTGAATCGAGCAAAATCTGGGTGGGTTTGGAGCCATTAGCAGTGTCAATGCTCGAGGGAACAAAGTGGCGGGAGGCAAGGTGTGGAGGCAGCTCGTCGGCCGAAACGCTCCGACCAAGACCAAACTCCGTCCAACTTACCATCATGTCGCTCAAACTTCAAGCTTCAAGTCGGAGTCAACGGCAAATGGAGCTTTATCCTTCCGCTGGGTACCACCTTGAATATCATGACCGACACATCTCAAACCGTATCTCTACACCTCTGACTCGAACTCTCTGGTGCCACGAATTAACAATTATATTAGGACTCTCCGCACACTCTCCGACTACAGAGACACAATTCATGTCCGCATGTAAAATCGCAAGTTATTTTGTTCCTAGGAGGTCTGGATGGTAATCCCAGTCGAAATCGAGCCAACGGTGATAACACTCTCGCCGGTCGGTCCCGGTCTCGCGAAGCTGTTGACCATCCTCACCGAGTAGGTGGCATCGGAGAAGTAAACCCAGCGCGGGACCTACCGCTTGGGTGAGTGACCATTCACAAGCAATGACTCAATCCGCAACACGCACCTCGACAGAAAATACGTCAGCGGGGGGCGACGTCGAGTTATCGTACGTCCTCCTCGCGAGCTGAATGGGTCCGCTAATGGTGTGTGTGGAAACGCCGTCGATGTAGTAGTCGAGGAAGGTCGGCGTGTTGCCTAGCTGGACGGCGCAAGTCAGGTTGGCGTGGATTACGATCGTCTGAACGGAAATCGAGCGTGGTCAGTCGTTGGTGATTAATTCTCCGCAACATGGAATTGATCTATTCACCTGTCCAGGCGAGGCGCTCGCCGGCGAGACGGTGACGCCCCCGAAGCGGGAAGCCTCGGGACAAAATCCAGCCTGAGCACTGACGCTGGAGGCGAAGGCAGCAAGAGCGGCGAGAGAGAGGAGGTTGAAGTGCATTGTAGGATGAAGTCTAGGTGCGTTATCCCGACTGTTTTATACGATCCGAAGCACGGAGATGATTTCCCGTGTGGCAGCGCGGGCCGACAATGGGTGTGGAGCCACAGAATGAAAAGTATTGCACTGCGACAGAGCCTCCGGTATGAATGTGGCGCATCTGGATCCTCGCTTACGAGTATGTTTCAGACCATGTTTGAGTGTGACACAGTTTTTTTTCTCTAACTGTCCTCATCGCGATTCAAAGTGCTAATAAAAAAATTGCAGTCGTGAGGAACGCGGGTCGCGTGAGATTCTAGAGGAGTGGCTCGTGGATGTGTCGCGCCGCGCCTCGGCAAGTCTGGCCTATACCATTCAAATTTAATTTTGGGTCAAAACAGTTCCGAAACTCGCCCCGGTTGACTGCCAGCATGAACTAATTCAATCCAGCCTTGTCTCCGCCAGCCTCAACTCTGTGCGTTGTCTAGAGCTCCCTCGACTGTCTTCAGTTCTCATCCAACCGAAGCACCGCAACAACTTCACGCGCATCGCGAATTCTTTGAACTTTGGTTGAATTCAACTCGATTTTCGCATTGGTCACAAAGTTCGAGGGACAACTCGAACCCAGCTTCCACGACAATTCGCTCCCACTACTCAGTCGACCACCTGCGATGTGCGAAATTCTACGTCGGCCTCACTGGCAGCAGCGGTCGGATCTCATCTGGGAAGCGCGGCGACGACTGGCCGTCGCGGGAGGGCCTGGCTCTTAAAAATAGCCGTGGAGCCAAGGTTGGGCGACGGTGTGTGAAAGCCTGGTGTACATCTTTCTAGCCTTTTGGCTTTCTCAATTTTTCAACTCAGACCCTGGCGGTCAGAAAAATTTCAATGGCTTTGACCGACTCTACTTGCTTTCAACCGTTTCGAACTATACGGAAATTGGACATTGACGACTTCGCTTGCACTCTCTCTCCCATCCTCCACCTCCTTCCCCTCAAAATCCGGTGATGTTAATCGCCGTCAAGATCCCTCCGACAATGACAACGCTTTCGCCACTGGGTCCCAGGCGCGGATAACTGTTATCCATCCTCAGCGAATAGGTCGCGTCCTTGTCATAGTACCAGTGCGGAAGCTAATCTCCTCAGCGACTCCTTATCGAAGAGAGAAATGGCCTATGGACGCACCACGGCAGTAAACTTGTCCACTGGAGGCGACGTGGTGTTCTTGTACGTGCGCCTAGCGAGGAGGATTGGACCACTGATTGTGTGTCTCGAGATGCCGTCGATATAATAATCGAGGAACTTTGGGGTGTTGCCGAGCTGGATCGCACATCTGAGGTTTGCGACGACGGTGAAGGGCTGTCATGGGTTGATATTCAGCTCTGGCATCGCGCGTCCGAGATGGGGTGATCTTACGCACCTTTCCGGGTGACAGCGTCGCTGGCGAGACGGTGACATCCCCGAAGCGCGAGGCCTCGGCGCAAGATCCGGCCTGAGCACCGGCGCGGGAGGCGATGCTGGTAAATATGGCGATAGGCAGCAAGCTGAGGTGCATTGCGGGTAAGATTCGAGGTCGTTTATGTGCAGAGGTCTGGTATTAGTACTCATCCTTTACTAGCGCGCAGTACGTGAGGGAAGCGGGTTCATGCGTATGATCCGCCTTCCTTGGAGGTAAAAGACCTCCCAAGAAAGTTCGGACACGCTAAACCTTGGCTTACTGTGGTTGAATCCTCCCCAATGCCGATTCCGCCGCGATCGGACGGCCGAGTTGCGCCGCTGATGCGTCGGGGATTGAAACCTCAATGTCTCAGGCTGTTCCGAATGTTACCGGGAACACTCCATCACTGTCAGGCGATCTCAGGCCGCGACGTTTCAGCTTTCGTGTTGGCTGGGCATTGGGCAATATAAAGGATGGGCAAGGACAAGCAACCCATCATCTCTTTTTTCTCATAACCATAATGTTCTCCCGCAACGTCGCCTCACTCTTTACGGCTTCTACTTTTCTTTCCCTCTGCGCCAGTGCTCAGCTGTAGGTCGACCTCCTCCGTCGGATGTTTGGAGCTGACTATGACCTCTAGAGCTGGCCAGACCGTCAAATTCGAGTCGGTGTTATCCCCCAGTGAGTTGTGCCAATAGCAACCTGATTTGCAGGCTATAACGCGCAGTAGGCCAACCCGGCAGCTGCTTGACCGCGACGAAGAATGCGGATGGTGCACCGGTGGTGATTCAAGCGTGTGGAAGTAACGCGACCGCACTCAACTCTTGGGTGGTTCCCAATGGCGCCAACTCTCCCGGGCCTCTCAAGATCTTTGGGAACAAGGTTAGTGCCGCATGTTGCTCCACAAACAACTGTGAACGAACTTTGGCCATGTAATAGTGTTTGGATGTAACTGGCGGCGCCGACGTCGATGGTACGAAGCTCCAGATTTGGACCTGCGCCACTGGGAATACCAGTGAGTGGTTGGAAGCGTCGACTCGTTCAATATATATCTAATATGCCGTTCTAAAGACCAGGTCTGGGTCCCCGCCGGCTCCGACAACCTCATCACCTGGTCCGGCCACAGCAAGGTAAGTTCAATTCCGCCACTTTTGAACCATATTGACGAATTTTTAGTGTGTTGATGTGACCGGTGGAAATCTCGCGGACGGCAACCAGGTACATATATTCGTTCCTTGGTTGTCTGTTTCTTTCTAACATTTCACAGATTCAAATCTGGGACTGCGAAACGAACCCCACGACCAACGACAACCAGAAGTTCCTCGTCAACGCCGTGAATACCCCCGCTTCGTACGCCCTGCCTCTTGTTTATTGTTCAATCTCACGCTAAGGCAACCCCTCAGCTTCACCATTGCGTCCAAGAAGAACCCCGGTCTGTGCATTTCCGCCTCGGCGAACGCCGCCAACGCCTCTGTTGTGGTGGAGCCGTGCAATGCCACCTCGGCCAGCCAGAAGTGGTCCGACCCCAAGAACGTCGGCCAGTTCACGATCTTCGACAACCTCTGCGTGACGCCCGCAACCGGGCCCCTCGTGTCCCCCACCGACGGTGTTAAGTTGGTGCTTCAGACTTGTGTGGCCAACGCCCAGCCGCAGGGATGGAGCCCCCAGGCGACCGGACACATTATCAACCGCAACATCTTCCAAATCGTGCGTCGTCCCCGACGTGGTTGAAATTCACTGCTTATGAACTTGGCGATAGTGTATCGACCTTACTGATGGAAAGGACACCCCGGGTACCCAGGTTTGTGCTGAGTTTCGCCGTGAATGTTCGAGTTCTCACTATTCATTTATCTAGCTTCAAGCCTGGGACTGCTCGAGCGCCGGCACCGACAATATCAACCAGGACTGGATTGTCAGCAACACTTTTTAAGGAGCGTAAAGCGGGCGGAGTATTTTTCTAGCCACTCATTCAACGGACATACGTTTCTCGTGTCTCTCCTACTTTTAATACGAAGGCACTAACTCCCCAGAACCTTGAAATAGTTCGACGGCGCCGCTGCAGATCAACTGAGTTGAGTCGAACAACCACACAGCAAACTCCGAACACGCACATCCCACAGCTCCATCGGCTTTCCTCACTTTCCACCATTTTCTCCCGTCCTGCTCCGCGCTGTACAAGACATCTCCCTGCTTGAAGCTAATCTCGGAAGGACTACGCGGTATCCCTGTATAGAGTCCATAAACGTCTCGTTTGCAGCGCATAGACGAACCAACGTACAATCGCTCCGCGCGCGCACTTTGAACGGATAGCCCGAGTCGGCGACTGAGTCCCCATTTTCGGAGGTGGCTCCCTCGGCGGTGTATATCGTCGACAGCTGCCGGGGCTCCTGCAGATACACTGCGCGCCGATTTTTGGACGTCGACGTCGACGCCGGGGGGAAACTGTGGGTTTGTGGCGTCGCCAAATCCTCCTCGGGCGCGGGTTCGAGGACCTCATCTAACTCCTCTTGAGCTGTGGTTGGAGTTCCGCGCTGCGCTTGGTCGACGATCCGCTGGCGGCCCATCCCAGTCCAGGCTCCACTGATCTCGGGGCTGCTCGTGGAATTGGAGCCGCCATTACTGGAATTCCTTGGTCGGCGCTGACTTTGCCCAATCCTGGTCTCATCTCCGACCGAACCTTCCGACCTGACGTCTGCCCGAGCAGAGGACTGCGAGAGCTTCGTTTCGCGGGCCTGTACGCTCCCCACCCGCGCGCGGGGACTTGATATATGGCGCGCACCGTCGCGCCCCACATCCACCGATGGTTCTTCGCTCTTGCGCCGCGCGACCTCCATCCCCGCTACGAGCCGTGCGACAGGCGTCCCCGGTTCGGCGCTGAAACACAGCACCCACAGAATATCCACTACAGCGAGCACGAGCCACCCCGCCGCCATTGCGCGGCGCGCGGGGTCGGTCGCGAATATGCTCATATCCACGCCGAAGACGGCGAATACCACGCCCATGGTACCGAACGCGCAGATTTGGAGCCGAAATACGCGTGCATCGCTGCGGATGAGGACCAGGAGTATCCAAACGATGAGGAAGAGCTGCAGGAAGATGGCGAACCACATAACCCCAACGGCACTGCGCCCAACTTGATCATGCATCTATGATTTGCTGGAAGTAACTGAGGATCAGAGGCCACGGACCTATTTTGGTGACCACAATCTGCGCCACGAACGCGACTAGCCACGACGCCTAGCCAAGCGGAGGAGTTCAATTGAGTTAATGCGGATGTTTTCAGGCAGCACTTACCGAGGCGAGCAGGATTGTGCCAAAGTAGAAATAATTGGCCAAGACCACTCCGAAGCCTCGTTCCTGTCTTTCTTGTGTGTTTTCGACCTCTCCAGGGAACTGTGCTTGCGGCTGCTTCATGAGACCGCAGTAAGTAACGTGGGTGCGGAAAGAGTGGGTGTGTACGCAAACGTGGGATGCGCGAGGACTGAAGAGGTAATCGAGGTCCCTTGACCTTATCGCGTTAGCTCATTACGCATACGACCGGGTTAGTAAGGAAGGAGTTGGAAGATGGCTCGACCGAGTTCAGTGGATCACAGAATTATAGTCCACCGCCACGCTGCAGAAACAGAAAGGCGCTCTAGAATCGCCCAGAGAAATTGGGGAAACCAAAAGTTGAGAAGTAAAACCGAGGGAAGAATGAACATCGGAGAAATAGAACAAGGAGATGTAAGTTCGAAATCCTCGAAGATGGAAGCGCTGTCGGCTTTGTCCGAGACTCAAACGCGGTCACGTGTATGGTTCACCTTTCGCGTCAAAGCGCGGTGATTGACTTCATTCGACATATCTACATACAACTAGCTACTACGAGCCCGATGAATGCTCATACAACTGCAACCGGGGCAGCGACAGCCTGCAAGCTTAGTGTGAGACGATGTTGAGATGGGAGAAGTGATAGACATACCGCTGGGTCAGCAACAGGGCCGACAGCGGTGGGGTCCACAGCAGCTGGGGCAGCAGCGACAGTGCCCGCAGCAACAGCAGCAGCGGCGGCGGCGGCCTTCGCGGCGGCTTTGGCTTGCTTAGCAGCCTGCTTTGCCGCCTTCTTCGCGGCCTTCCCGCCGGTCTGCTCTCATTGAGATGGTGAACCTGGAAGAGAACACGGAATCACTCACCGCAGTAGTAGCAACGGCGGCGGGGTCGGCCTGCGCTCAGCGTGAGACGGTGAGGAAAAGTGAGCGGAACAACTCACCACAGGAGCGGCGACGGTAGCGGCGGGGTCAACCACGGCGGGAGGCGCAACAGCAACGGTCCCAGCTGCAGCGGCGGCGGCGGCGGCCTTTGCTGCGGCTTTCGCCTGTTTGGCGGCCTTCTTCGCACCGGGAGCAGCAGCGACGGCGGCCTTGGTGGTCGCACCCTTCGTGTGAGCCCGAGCAACGAGCTCGAAGGCGTCCTCGCGGGCAATGTTCGTCGCAGAAGTCCCCGCAAGATGACGGGCGTAGTTCGAGACACCGTCGACCTGAAGAATATGAATACAACGAACAGGAAGTGCGCGTAATTTCCTTACCTCTCTGCGTGCCTGCAGAGCGTACGCGTCAGCAAGAGATATTTCATGTGAAGAGAATGCATACCATCAGTTCTCCGTCAAGCGGAGCGGCGAGGGTAGAGCCGACGAGGGAGGCGAGGAGGGCGAGAGCGAACAACATCGTAGGGTGAAGAGAAGAGCAGTGGATGATCTGGTGAGTTGAAAAAGATGAGGTGCTCTGCACGCCGTGGATTGGAAGGAGGAAGAAGTGGTGAAAGAGGAACTGAGGACACGATTTACTCGTTCGCTGGCTCCTGCTTAAATACCTGAAATTTCGGTCTGGGGCCTGGGCATCAAGCCCAAGATGACCGGTCGTTGCAATGCAGCGACGGTCAAAGACGGGGTTGATTTGCTCATTAGGGCGTAACCTTTCCAGAAACGGTGATGAGAAGATCCCTAGGAGTACAATACCGGGAATAGACTCACCTAAAGGCGCGAGGAATAGGTCACAGGAACATTTAGTTTCATCAGTGATACGATGTCGCAGAATCGTGTTGTGTACAAGAGAGATTGCGGATCGCAGGTTGGAGCTCTGAGTGGTAAGAGCCAACTCGGAGCTGAAGCAAGCCTTGAGCTTAGCCCTGTTTTATTGATGATTCGCCAAGTCGGAATCCGTGGCTGTATATCTCAGTGTGAGATCCAAGCGAGGATAAACGGGCAACAGAGATCTACAAGCGGCGAGAAGAAACAATTAGTATGTTCTGTTGCAGCTCACTACGGTTGAAGATCCTTCATCATCGTGGAGTCGGTCATACAAGGTCATTGAAGGAACAATTCCAAGCAATGGGACGCTTACTTCTGGAAGCTCAACGGCGGCCGCAATATCGCACATCGCTTGTAGTTGAACCCGTTTCAATCAGCGATTTCGACCTTGGCAGTCGCGGCGTTCTTCTTACACATATCGGAGGAAATTGTAGTTTAACAACGGTCGATATCCTTCTTCACGGCGCCCGGAAAACTGCATTATGGATATCCCGGGAATTAGTCTGATGGTGAACAGGTTCAACATCATCAGCGTTGGAATTGGACATCGGCGGCCAGCATCCTGGCTCCGTCCTCGAGACTTGAACACCGCTTCTATCCGCAGGATTAGATATGGGCTCGCCGGTTTGAGGCGACACACCACGAAACAAAATTTCTGGAACAATGACCTCAGTATAAGTAGACACTGTGAATTGAGGAGGAAGGGCGCTAAATAGCCATGTGACTCGGCCACGATAAATCTGGCTCGAGTCTAAGTATCTTGATTCTTGAGGGGGCTGAGAGAGAGACCAAGCATTCGAACGTATCGAACCTCCAATGCCAAGTCGCGGTGGTGCCACAACGCGAGCCGGGGAGGCGTTTACTGTACATATGAGGCGCGAAAGCGTAATTGGAGCTTTGGGTCCTAATTTGGTTCGTGTTGAAAAGCAACAAGGATGATCTGGGCACAAAAGGTGGTCCTCGGCGGACGTTTCACGCAAAGGATGAAGTACAGCAGATGTGGGGTCGTGTTGTGATGGGCGGCTTGTCGTGGCCGGAAGACGCGAGTGTAAAACCCGCTATTGCATTGCCTTGAAGCTCCACACCGATTTTAGCGACCCGCATTGCTTCTACACGGTAAATCATCGCCGTCCTCCAAAACATATAAATAGTTTTTCTGAACACACCTAGAATTCATCCTACAATGCAGTTCACCTTCCTCTCTCTTGCCAACCTTGCTACCCTCATCTCCGCTGTCAGCGCGATCTGCCCCGAAGCTGCTCGCTTCGGCGCCGTCTCCGTCTCCCCCTCAACCGGGGTCCTGGCGGGAGTGGTCAGTGAGATCCATTCTGCGCATGGCGCCTCGTACTGACCACATCGAATTCATCCCAGACGATCACCGTCCGCGCCAACCTCACCTGCGCCGTCCAGCTGGGCTACACCCCGACTTTCCTCGACTATTACATCGACGGCACCGCGCCGCACGCCATCAGTGGGCCTATCCAGCTCGCCAGGAGGACGTACGACGCTACGTCGCCCCCGGTCGACGAGTTCACCGCCGTAGTGCGTATTCAGCCCGACGAGTGCGTTCGAGATGGCGACTGATACAATGTTTTAGGTCCCGAACTGGTTCTACTTCGCGGATGCCACCTATTCGGTGAGGATGGACAACAGTTTCGCGAAGCCGGGACCCACTGGCGAGAGTGTGATTACTGTCGGTTCGATTTCGACGCCAATTGCCATCGAGAACTGAGAGAGAGAGAGAGTCCGCCGATTGTAATGAGTCGTAGTTTTGCGGTACATTACACATTTATTCGCAGTATTAACTGCACTTGAATTCATAAGTTGGCCCAATGGAAAATGGACGGCGAACAGCACGACGGACTTTCGAGAACTTGGCGGGGGACAGTGAGGAACCTTTCTTCTTGAGACGTCGCCGAGGATAACCAACGAGGGTGAAGCTGACAACGTTTCAGTTGGAGAGTGTGAGCTCTGGGGTGACGGGTTTGAATAGGCGTTCGAAACGACATGAGGGTAAGACTCCAAGAGGCCGGAGTTTGACGGAGTTTGAACTCGGTCGGAGCGTTCGGCCGACAAGACCTCAAACGATATTTCGCGCCTTGCTTCCCGCCACCACACTTCGTTCTCTCGACCAATGCTACTATCATATTCCGCTCGAGAGAGCACCACCAAAAGTGTCTCGCCCCCTCAAGAAAGTCCATCGTGGCAGCTTGGCTTTATTCGAGTGGCATCGTGATGGGATATCTTGTCCGGACAAGCCTCGAAGGAAGACGACGAGAAGGCCAGGCAATGAGGGCTCTCCTTCGACCAACTTAACCGTTTTCCCTGTTCGCTGGTACCAGCCCATTCGATTGGCTGGCTCAGTGGCATCGGTCGCCAGTACGGACGCACGGACGGAAGAGCGCTTTTGAATGAATCCAGGGCACACATACAGCTCGAATGAACCCGCGTTCTCTTTTAAAGAGAGTTTCTACGATCCAGGCGTTGTTTTGAAGTGGTGCGTGAAAACTCATCGCTCGGTCTTCACCTCTGACCAGCATCCATAAGACGCGCGAGTGCATTCGACTCGCATGTTGTCCGCAGTGCTTGTGTATCCGTCGCTGGATCCCTGTTTCGAGGGCCATTACCTGAAATAATGTGCGTTTTATTGCACAAAACTGGATCCGCTTACTGTGCTTATCCGAGTCGTACCGGTATATAGCGCGTCAATATCTCCTCTGGCTGTCCATGGGCAGCCGCGTCGGCTTCCTGCTCCCTAATTCGCGGGAGTCTGGATGGCGCTGTCCGTCGTGCCCCGACAGACTCGATCGAATCGATTCTTCTCCCGCCTTCGGTGCGTTTTCTTACGAAAGAAAATGTACCCCACACTCATTCCCTCCATCTCCAGCTCGTCTACTATACCAGCCAAACCCCTCCTACGCATCCACGTCTCGATCGCGCCTCAATATTCCGACAAACAACGCCAAATGTCAGCCTCTATTTCCCCAGTGGCAGTGGTCCATTCTCTCTTACTCTCGACCACCACCGTCAAGATGAACTACGCGCAGTACAACCCCTTCCCCGCCTCCCCCTCCGTCCTCGGCAAGAACAAGCGTTCCGTCAGGGACGACCAGGGCCGCGTATCCACCAAGCAGATCCGCTACTCCCTCAAGGCGCGCGCGCGCAAGCCCAAGGCCGCGAACGTCGTTGATCGTACCTCCTCAGTCGCGGAAAGCGTCCGCCAGCAACTCCTCGTCATTCCGCCCGCCTTCAGACGCCACGTCGACGAGCTCCTCTACGACGGCGTCGACTACGGCATCATCCTCGACGGCGTCGTCATGCGCTCTCCGTACGACGCCCCTGGAGCTCTCCTCGAGGCCAGCGTCCACCAGCCCGTCAAGGAGGAGGCTGTGGTCGTAAAGATGGAGGTGGAGAAGGAGGAGGACGATAACATCGTCGAGGACGACCTCGATACGATTATGACCGACCCCGCGCCGGCGAGGCCCCCCAGTGTCCCTGTCCCCGCTCCAGCTCCGCCCCCCGCACAGGTTCCCGTCCCGATCCCAACTGTAGCAGCGTCCGTCCCACCCCAGACCATCATTCTCCCGCCCAGCATGTCCGACGCCGCCCTCACCGCATGGAACGCATATTGCGATGCTCGCGGGCGTCCGGAGACCAGCGAGCACGCGCCCACCAAATTGTCAGACGAGGATACCCTAGGAGGCAAAGACAAGAACAGCGTCGACGTCGACTGTGTCAAAGGCAAGACTCGGGCGAAGTCGGGCGTCAAGAAGAGCAAGATGGCCGATAAGGAGAATGTCCAGCCTCAAGTCACTGTCACCAGCGCGCGCAAGTCGATCCCCACCGTAGACTTCGTCACTCCCCGGAACCCCTCGTCAAAACAGCGTCCGCAGGCGAAGCGGTCACTGGCGAAGCCGTTGGCTGTCCTCAAACCCTTGCAGACGTCGACGGCCGCCTCGCTCGCTATTGGTGCCAAAAGCCTGTGTTACATGATCGCTAGGATGTGGATATAAAGGTCCTCTCACCGCCTTCTGCCTCGTACACCTCACTGACCTGCCTCTTCCACGAATAGATTTCGGAATACTTGCTAGACATGTACGTCCCTTCATCTCCTTCCTCTACCTCGCTGACGTCCTTTACCCAGAGAGCTCCTTCTTCCCTTTCCTCTTTCCATCCATCCGGCACCACAATCTCCTTTCGTCATTGCCTCCTTCTATCCCACAGTGCCCCAAATATTTGCTTGCCCGAACCTGTACGCCGTCCCCATGCCCTTCTCCTCTTTCATGCTCACTCATTTCTTTTTGCAGAGAAATAACGTGCCTCATGGTGCGCTTGCTTGACGTGGACAATTGCTTGGATACGGGCTCGTTGCTTCGACCGGATATTTGCTTGGATATGGACGATTGCTTGGATCTGGATACGAACACGGATATTGCTTGACCCGGGTACGCCCGCCTCTCTCTCTCTATCGTATATCGACGAAACTGACCGGTGTCCTTAGCCCCCCATGTTCTTTACCCGCCTGGACTCGTGCATGATTCTCGGTACGTCCATCCATCTGTGTGTGCACATCGTGTGTCGATGCTAATCTTCGCTTGCAGCCTCGGCCTGGCGTTCTTTTGTGGATTCTTCTCGTCTCGTTTCGACACCCCCACGTGCGCCCTCCTCTCGCTGCCCTCCTCCTCGAAAAAAAAGCCCTGTTTCGGTCTGGTATGTACCCACTCTCTTCGCAGTTAAGGTCCTGTACTGACGAACGCGAACAGATGCGGCGCCACACTCCTTTGGATACCCTGTCCCCGCGCGCACCCCCGATCTACCTCGTCAGTGTTGCCGTCCGTCCTCGTCTCGGTCCTCGGGTACGTGTCCGCTTGGTCCCGAATAGGCAATCCAAAGCTAATCCTCTTGACAGACCCTCACGCTCTTTTGTGGATACCCCTCCTTGCGTCTCCCTACGATACTCGGCCTGCGATACCTCGATACCCTTCCTTGCCCAGGTACGTTTTCGCTACTGTCCCGACTGGGGAATCCAAAGCTAATGCTCTTGATAGACCCACACGCTCTTTTTTGGATACCCAGCCTCTCCATGCGACCCTCCCTCCACCCTGCCTCTTCACGACCCGGCTCCCACCGCTCCCATCGGCTGCGCCGTCACCCCGCCCGATCAAGACAGCAAGCTAGCATCCTGCGCGCAGGCGTCAATGAGGCATGTCTGCATCCTTTCCCCCTGTCTCCGCCCTAACCTGGCTCCATCTACCGTAGTCAAATGTATCACAACTACCCCGTGCTCGCGTCTCGCATCGTGAGTCCTCCGTTTCCTCTCAATTCGAAGCGGATGCTGACGTGGCTCAGTGTATCAAATAGCTCTCGTCTCGCGCCCTGGTGGCCCTGCTGTCGTTCGCGCCTGGATGCGTTTGCTCTCTGGCTTCGTGCTATCGCTTTCCGCTCCCCGTCCTCCGCAAGCGCTTTCGTGCCCCGGTGGCCAATCAGTTGTCGCAAACATGCAAATCTTTCTCCTACGCATCCCAAATCAAGCTGTCTATCTGTCTCATTTGCGCATTCCCCCACTCCGCATCGTAAGTCGGCTGTGAACGTTTCTGGTCCTTGGATACTCATTCCGTTTCAACTAGATATTCAAGTCATCCGTGTCCGTCAAGCTCCAAGAGCCCGTCCCGTCCGTTCGCAAATCAAGTCCCAAGAAAAATACACGCATCAAGCACTTCCGAGAACAAGACTCGGGGCTCAAGAGGGGGTGTCTGTCCAGCCTCCAGGTCAGCGGCGCTTGCAATTACGGGTCCTTTGACGTTACCCCCCACCTTGACGCAACTACATAGTGCTGTTATGTCCTTTACGAGATCATTAGACAGTCCGGTAGTAGAGCTTTTTGTATACGTACCATGAACTCACGACATACCATCCCTTCACTTAAAGGCGGGTGTCCGCTCAGCTCAGTAGAAAGCCAGATAGATACATAGCCGCAAGTGTACGAGCGTAAGAGAAAGCTCAAATGGACGGAGAACGAATACTCCGAATTCGAGACACTTTATCATATAGCTCTCTTGCGGCGAAGCAGTAATACACCAATACACAATCTATTCGCCGGGAATCTATGATCTGGTGAGAGGCGCAAAGAGGTTGAGGAGGTCGACGTACGGCTCAAATGAGGTTTCGGCCTCCTTCATGTCCGATGTGCATTCGCAGACCATTCTTTACGAGCTGTCGCAGAGATGGTAGGATGTCGCTCATGTTTCCCGAGTCCCCAGGCCAGAAGACAATTTGGCAGAACTCCAACGGACTATCGCGCGATGCACGACGCATCGTGAGGCCACGAAGTAGATTCTCGCGTTCCTGCGCGTCGAGGGAGAATGTGCGGAGCGTCAAATCTTTGACGTTGGGAAGGAAGTCGGGGACAGCGGCCAGCAGCTGCAGGAAGGCGGCAAATGGATCCTCGTCAGCCTCTTCATCTCCATCGATCCACACATCCAAGTGCGTGAGCCCAGGAATAAGCTGGAAGTAGTTGATCACGAGGTCGGACGACCACTCGTCCGCGTCCATGGCGGCTACGTTTAGGCTTAATGACCGCAATGGAGGCGACGATCGGGTCATAAACGCGATGAAGTCGGCATGGGTGATGTCCAGGTCCGAGACGACGAGAGTGTTTAGAGCGGGCAGCGTCAGGTATTGCAGGATGATTGCGCTGGTGCGGCCCCTGCCAGGCGGAGATGTTCCGAGGCGTAATTCTCGCAGAGACGCATGGGTCAGTGCCTCTGCGTATACCCCACTGCAATGGATGTCCTCTTCGGGGTGTACTTCCTTCAGCTCAAACACCTCGAGAGCCGGCGCGGCGCGCAGCATCTCTAGGATTTCATCGGCACCTAGGAAGTACGCCTCGGTCGTTCGATTCGTGAAGGCGCCGATGGTCAGCGTGGTCAAGACTGGGAATGGCACAAGGAGCCGGTCGAGGTCCTCTGCACTCGGCACGCAGATGTCGAGATTTCGTAGTTGGTCTGCGTTTTGTTTGATTACTGCACAGATGCGGCGGCCCAGAGAACCGCGGAGAGAAAGGGAAAGAGGGAGGGTTCTGGCGCGACTAATCCACGCTTCGCATCCCTGGGCGAACAGCTTGCCGCGGGGTACCGAGTTGAGGCGAAGGGACGCCCACAAGGATGGCGTAGAAAGGGCGATGTTCTGCCATAAATGGGATACCGAGAGAAAGAGCAGCGGCCCAGCAGATGGATGTGGTACAGGGGGATTGGATATGGCATCTAGAAGGATCTCGGACGCGATTTCGAGCGGTAAACGCGCCATAGGATCTAGAATGGCATTGAGCTCGCGCCGCGCGTCGCTCCGACTGCTCTCCAAAGTGCGTAAAATCTGCTTGTGGGTCTCTATGGTGGCTGAGAGCTTATCGATGCGCGCGCGCAGGTTCGGGAGAGTGTGTATGGTCATGCGTTTAAGAATGGAGTTGAGACGGTGGAGGTGGAAGTCAAGGTCAAGGACCTGAGTGTGGCGGCCACGACCCGATGGAGATTACCGCTGTCAATCGGAGTTCACCCGGATATATTCCCAAAAACTCTTATTTATTCTGACACTGTAAAGCGACTAGTAGGGCACGTAGATGGAGATGATTGTGGTGTTCATGGGCTAAAATGCAGCTACTATATAGGAAGTTTAATTGAAGATTCGCCACTGAAGATGTCGACTGTCGGCGTTCCGTTACTACTACTCGTCGCTGTCGAAGACCATTAGAGAACGGAGCAGCAAGAATCTTGTGGGGGCAGCGGACCTATTTGGGGCAAGATTGAGGGTCTCGGAGCCCACATGAAGCTCGAGACCCTCTTTCACGAGTTGCCGCAAGTCCTCGAAGACCCCGCCCTCCGGTATACGGCCCCCTTCGGCGTTGGCCGTAATGGCCCTGACGGACTCGAGACTGCAGTTCCGCGCCGCGCGCCGGGCGCGGAGGCAAGCGATGAGGTTGCGGTACGCGTCGGAGTCGGAGAAATACGCGCGCAGCCCCAGATGTTTGAGTTTCGGAAGAAGATCTGGGGAGGTTTTGAGGACGTCGAGGAAGGGGAAGAGGGCGAGGTCGGCGTCGTCGGGGTGGTGGCATGTTACCTCGACGTACGTGAGATTGGGAAGGAGTCGGAGGTAGTCCCGGACATCTTGAGCGGCCCAGTCGCCCTTTGAAACATCGACGTGCAGTGACTGCAGTGGGGGAGAGGAACGCTTTAGGAAGGAGACGAACTCGTCCTTGGAAATGTCGAAGTCGTAGATCCAGAGGCTCGTGAGAGCAGGGAGGGTCACGTTCAGCAGTAGATGCGCGGAGTTGTGACCGCGACCTCTCTGCTGAGGATTCCCAAGACGCAGGCGTTGCAACGTCGCGTGCGTCAACGGCTTCCAGTTCCGGGGTTTTGGCATAGGCAGCGCGTGCGCATAAAAGATATTGGTGAAACGGCATTCTGCAAGATCTGGCGCCGAGCGCAATATTTCCACGCATTCCGTGGGAGTGGAAAATTGGTTCGCCGCTTTGGAGCGCTCTGCCTTGATCAACAGTTTTCGCAGGGAGGGAAACGGCGCCGTAATGAGGGCGAGGTCGTTGTTCGACAGGACACGAAGCTCCAGAGTTTCGAGGTGCTGCGCATGCCGATGGACTAGGGTCTGCAGCGCAGTACTCATGGAGCCGTCGAGGGCAAGTGCGAACGGAAGAGTTCGTGCGCGCTCCATCCACATCCCACACAGCTCGATAAATTTCGGCCCACGCAACGAGGCGCCAATATAGATCCTATCCCACAACCCGGGGGTGGAAATCGCGATGTTGGACCACAGATGAGAGATATGGAGGAAGAGCATGGGTATGCTGCCGCCGTTTGGCCGGGGTGTCGCGTTGGGGAGGCAGCGAATGAGAATATTCGACGATACTTCGACTGGGAGGCGGGCCATGGGATCGAGGACTGAGTTGAGCTGACGCCGAGCATTGCTCCTGTCGGTTTCCAGGTCATGCAGAATTTTCTCTTGCGCCTCTATCGCAGACGAGAGCGCGTCGATTCGCGAGCGAAGCGCTGGGAGGGTCTCCATGGACGGAGTCTAGTCCTTAACCATGAGGTTAATCCGTGAATGAACCAAGAACCAAGCCGGAATTACCTCGAAGAACAATGGGGATGACGGGAAGACGAGAGCGCAATTGATGGGCAATCAGTGATGCCAGGCGGCAACCGCGGCAAGCTCAGTTGAACCTTTGGTTGAAATCGGTCACATACAAAATTTATTCGAGATGGGTGCAGAATTACATGGACAAGACGGAGGCAGAACGACTATTAGTCAACCCAAGTCACTCGCTCCAAATCAAGCGCCGCCTTCGGTTTATACCGTCCCCCGTGCTCGGTTTGCGCCTCCAACCTCGTCTTAACGCTTCGATGCACCCGGAACCCACTCTTCTCGGGCACAACTCGCCCTCGGCCCAAATTCGCGTGAAAGTGCGCCGCCCACGTATCATCGCCGCGCTGATGCCGCTGTTTAATCGGTAGCAGCTCCAAGATCCACCAGAGCCACCAGTTGATGGACAGTTGGTCGTAGATGGGCGACAGCGCGTCACGGAGGTCCAATTCTTCCTCTGAGGTGAAGGGAGAATTGAGCGCCGCCGTCTGGCTCTCCGCAGAGGCCTCCTGGACCGGCGCCTCCTTTGCCTTGGGTGGCGGAATTGACTGAATGTATAGGTTTCCGATGGGAAGTGCGGGCGGGCGGGGCTGCACGACCGGATAAAGTGCTGCAGGGTCAAGGCCAATGCTGCGCAGCCCTTCCGTGTCGAACATGATCCCGCTCTTGGTTCTGAAACACTCGCGCACCATCCAGCGCAGCGGGATTTGCGCCAAGTTGTGCTCAGTGCCGTTTTCGACTGAACCCCCGCCGACGTCGCAGTGACACCCGGCGAACCAAACCTTCCGGAAGGTAATTATTAAGTGATAGATGCAGGAAATGCGTTGGTCATGCGCTAATCTCGTACCTCGTCGATATCCGTGGGCTGAGTCGGATCGCGCGAGTAAGTGCGTTCCATTCGGTGCTGCGACATCTTCTTGGGCCGATTAGCCACCCTCGGGTCGTGCTGTTGCTTCTGGTCTGTGACGCTGAGCAGCTTCTCCTTGCGGTTCGGTCGATTCCAAAGATTGGGCTGGAATTTCACCCTAGAAAGCGATAGTCTTCAGCTTAGTTCAATTCCCATATCACAGATCACATACCTGCTTTCATCCAACGAAACCGCATGCCGGAACGTCCTCACAATGGTGTTGGACGTGGTGAAGGGAAGCCGCTTGGGAATGAGCCCGACCGAGCTCACCGTGTCCCTGATGCGTGGATAGGTACGGCAGGAAGCAATATCGGATAGGGTACGACCCACCAAACCCCAATAAATTCGATATCGACATCGATTGAGAAGGCCTTTCGCGTGACGTGAGTAAGGTTACACTGAAGACCAATGGGGAATGGAGTTCACCGACCTTTTTGAACGCGTTGGACTGCTTCCAGCCTGTTTCGTCCGTGGTTGTGTACATTTTATACGCGAACGGGATTTGCTGTCGTATATTGGATGTTTGGGCGGGAAGCAAAGAACAACTAAAGGCTACGAACCTGGTGGTTGCAAGCAGGTAGAAGGCCGACCTAGCACCATCGTTAGAGGGTAAACAACAAACCAGGGTTTACCGTGAACAATACTTGCCTTGTGAATCATTCCCGCCAAGCTAGGGACCTTCAGGTTGGTTTCTGAGGAGGACAAGGATAGTTGCATACCTGCGGGCCGTGTACGCGCCTTAGGAGGGGAGTTTATCAGTCGACGGGTCGTCTAAAGGGACTAACATACCTCGAGAAAACCCAAAGATGCAAATGCGGTCGTTGGCAGTGTCTGTTGAACGTGCTGAGATCGAGGATGAGATGGGAAGACATAATGCGTACAGTTCTGCATGAGGAACTCGTAACCACCTTGCGTTGAAGTTATAAGACGGCAGGTTATTATTTGGGAGTTCGAACGGAACTAACCCATAACATGTGCATCGATGTTCCACGCGACAGCCATGTCGATAAACTGCATAATTCGCCTCACTAGAGGCACTGAGGTCTGTTGGCGAACCCACCTTGGATATTCTCGACATCATCGGAGTAGCTACCTGCGGTGCGGTGTATGTACCGATCCCCGCTCTGCAAATGTTAATAGGTTGGGTGAACAGCGTTGACGTTTGGCCTACTGGTAGTACACCATCTGCCGCGAGCGATCCGCCTTGGGGAGCATCGAGAAGAACTGCACGATGTTTGAGTTGTCGGCGTCGAACTGGTCGCCGGTGCCGTCGAAGCAGAGGACCAGAGTGCGGAATGGGTGGTCGGGCGGGATAATCGGGGGAGCTGACGTTGCTGATCCATTCAAGGTCGACGTGGCTTGAGACGCTGGCTCAGCGACGGTAGTCCTGTCTGTACCGACTGAACTGCGGATATCGGTTGAGGCTTCCATCTGGGAGTGTGAGAGTAGGGGGGTACGACGCGGACGGGCTTTGAATGTATTGGGTCAGTTAGTCAAGGCACAGTTGTGATCCCGATGCGTTGCTCACTCATCGCGTTGTCTTTATTCGTTTCCCTCACCGCCGCCACGCCGCGGGGAATTGCCTTACGTTCGATACGACAAGTTGGGCGTCTTCCTGGCCGTCTTCGGTCAAATTTCGCTCTACACGGCGTCCTAGGTCCTGGCTGACTAGATTCGACCGCGCATTAGTTCCACCGGGATGAGACTACTTGAGTAAATAGGGCTCAACTTCCAAGCGATCTTTCCACCGAGTTGCGGACCCAAAAGGGCCCCCAATACGCATGCCACGACGGGAAGATGGCAGATTGCTCGGTTCAAAGGGCTGAGCTTCAACTAGCTCTCCTTGACGCTTTCGTGTCCAACGAGCTGGTGGTGGTCACAAGGTAAGCCAGGGCTCGGATCGATTCGAGATTTACTGAGATTCCCACCCTCTTGCTTCAAGTTGAGGCAATGTTAATGATGTCGCCCAGGGGCCTGGAAATATCGGCCGCTCACGATTTTTGTGGTTGTAAGTTCCTCTTATGAGTTCTCCATAGTCCCGGGTGCGGTTTTGTCACCCACTTTAAGTAACCTTTGAGCAACTACAGCCTGGGTATTCCCGGGATTTCAACATGTATGCCAAACCCTTTCGCTTGACCCCTGAAAGGGAGGTAAGTGTGCTTAGAGTATCGAACGAACCGAAGTTACTTTTCCAACCTCGCCAACAACCCGGCGATAGGTTCCCACGGTTCAACTTATTATCGGGAGCAGGAACGGCGACGAAAGAAATCTGAGTTGTGCAATGGCAGTCAATGGAGAGATGTATTAGGCCCGTTTTGAATCACGTTGACGTGTTTTTGAGGGTGTTCTGCGGTTGTAAAATCAGTAGATGCGTCGGGGACAAGTTATTTCACACGGTTGGATCTGAGTCTGATTTTCCAACGGAACGTACTGCTACGTGGTTCGGATAATTATTTCAGCGAGCCACCACGCAAGTTTGAGGGATTCAAAGATAATACAGGAAGCACAAACAGAACTCAAAGGCGAGACATTACACCTCGCTCCTCGCACCTTCCTCCGAAACCATCAAGGAAGTGTCTTTAGACTCCCCCCGTCTCATCGCCGCTCGTTCATTCAGCACAACAAGAAGCGTGTTAGCATATCTAGAAAACTTCTATCAGCTCAGACTAGGGAGAGTGGATGAGACAAACGCACATCCCAGGAATGCTGATGGTGGGACAGATGTAATACAGTGTGTTCTGGAATTAAGGTGCGTCAGCCTTGGAACATACTGCACTTGCGAGAGGGAAGCATACGGGGATGCAGAGGAACAGGAGGGCCGCAAGAAGTCCCACGATTGCGGTGAGGGTGTTGGTCTCGACGATGACGCGCACGATGTTCTTGATTATGTCCCGAGTTTGGGGTATCGTCGAAGCTCTGACGAGCTAGGTAGGAAGCAGAAGATATTTCAGCAAGTAACCCAACGTCGCTGAGCGGGAGTGGGGACATACGAGAGTCGTCATGATGACAGCGATGAGGATGTCGGTGAAGGCGCCAGCGACAAAGTAGAAGCAGAAAATTATCGAGCGTGGCCGGTCTGCCACACGGCTGCCGTTCCATCCTAGCACCACGAAGGCCAGTACGACTGCCCATTCTGCGATCGAAAGCTACTCCATACGTGTGAGTGATACTCCAATTTGATGGGCCTCTCGGGTGGGACTTACGAGGCCAATGAAGGCCGCGACCGGCCACACTTTTTTGCGGATCGTGACCATGCGGTAGCAGTAAAAGAGCTGCACCAGCGCCGCTACGAGGGAGCCCAACAGGGGCGCGACCCACCACAGGTACTGCGAGAAGGTAAAGGTCTCAAAGTCGCCGGAGATTATGCCAATCAAGTAGAGCGTTTCGCACAGGCCGCAGAGCGCGCAGGTGATGAGGACGGAGTACACTATGGCATCAGGGTAGATAAGTACTTGACCTGACAAGGGGCGAGGCGAGACGTGCGTACCGAGCAGCTTTACGACGAGCAAATCGCGGGGGAAGCATATCCGATAGATGTCTGTGGATGTGATGATGAGCATCGAATGGTGCACTTGCGAAGTACCCACAAATTTGGACGAGCAGCGCGCCGAACAGGAAACAATCGAGGAGGACTCCAATCAGTTTCCACGTAGGGCTGGAGATGAACTTGGTCAGTGGGAGGCCGGCGACGGTGGTAACAGCGATCACCTTTGAAAGAGTAGCTTGGTGAAGATGTGGTCGGCGCTGGGGAGGTTCTTTGCGGAGGACATTGCGAAAGTGGGGTGGGCGGGGAAGAGAAACGGCTGCCGGATCTGAGACAAGGATTGGTTCAGATAGCCCCTGCGGATCAAGACACCGACCAAGTGAGACCCGCAATTTGATGGCTCGGAATGCACCTTCACGCGCTTCGACGGGCGTCCTGCAGTTAATCTGCATAGCCGGCGTGAGTTCTGCTCGTAGTAGTAGTAGTAGACAGTTAAAATTTAATACACAAAGTGGTTCGACAAATTTGTTTATGTACATTTACTTCTTGGTGATCACATCGAAGGCAAAGGTGCAGCTCGCCTGGTGCAAGCCAATATCTCCCTTTACGCGGGCAAACATGGCCTTGAATTCAGGATCGTACAGGAGCTACCACGCTCAGTCAGCCACGGAAAAAGGCAATTGGGAAGAAGTCGCACCTCATCGACGCCTCGGAGGTGCTGGTGCGGTTCAACGATGGGTAAATCCTTACGACCACGCCGGTGAGACGCAGACTTACCGTGAAATGCGCAGTTATCACAATGGTTCCCTCGGGCGAGGGCATCCCAAGGCTCTCGAGGTGTTCATCGATAGCCCGGTTGGGGACATACTGCAAAATTGTCGCAAAATCAATATAACGGTGAATCGCCAGTACCGCCATCGTAGACATACCATCTCGTACTTGGAAATGTGGGTCGACTGCGGGAGAGCGAGGACGGCGTCGATGAGGGCGCCACATTTCTCTGCGAACGCCTCGATGGACAAGTGGGGCGGACACTTGAAGATGCCCATGGCACGAACGGGTTCGGGGGTACTGGACATTTTCGGGGTGAATGTGGTCGGTCCTTGAGACTGTTGGTGAGTGGAGGGAGCGAACGGTATAAGTACTATTAGCGCGGCCGGTGGCGAAGGAGCCTTATGTGCACCATGACGAGAACCTGTCCAGTATCTGCCCAGCTGACGGTTCGGGGCTACTGCGGGCTTGCACGGTGGTTTGGCGCAGAATCGCAGTTACTCGGCTGGTGGGCGTTACGGGATGGAGTCACCAGAGCAGAGACAATGTGGCGCTGGGAGTGCAAACTGAGAAGAAGCCCTTAGTGCGTCGACCCTCCAGGTTTTGCGGGAGTGTGATTTCTCGAGCGGTGTCAATAGTTGACCCTCGAAGCGTGCATCCAGACTAGTATCACGGGCTGGCGCGAAGCCTGAGACCTAGCTGGGTATCTTGTGGGAGCAATTAACGCTAAGTTAAGAGTACACCAAGAAAAGGTCTTAAGGCTTATGCCGAAAGCAATAAACCCGCCGAGGGAACCGCCGACGTTGAGGCGATGGATCGTGGCTAGCGACTTGAGGCTAGCCCATTCTCTCTGGTAGCCTGCCCACGGTACGGAAGCGACCTCCCCAGCCAGCAACGCACTGCAATGTCAGCGCAGTTATGGAGCTCCGAGTCGGCAAAAGACGCACCGTGCGGGATAGGTAGTAGTATGTTGAACGGCGTTAGATGCACTACGAAAGACTTTGCGCTCCGGCCGCACGGAATCCCGGGCCCCATACTATGCACGATTTAAGCGGCTGGGGTAGCATGAGGACGGACGTCGCTCTGGGCCCGCCGGTGTCCCTTTCAAGAGCCGTACACATTACCTCCATGAACGTATTGAATGTCTGAGGCTCCGCGATCTGGGAAGCGACGGGTTTCGCGACGGTGGAGGATAATGGTGAGGGGACAAGAACATTGAAATCCACGCACATCGACACAAAATCTAGTAGAAGAGGCCAGGGAAGTCGGCGGGATATCCGTATTGCGCAAGCTCCGCCTGTGTGAGGCCCACCCACACCCACTTGCCCCTTCTCAATTTCATCTTCCCCAGCTGCATCCTCATCTCGTTTTCACCCTCGGCGCGCATCGCCAGGCCATCACGAACAAACTGCCGGACGCGATTTTGCCACTGACTGTGGTCGATGGTGGTCATGAGTTGGCGGTAAAACACCCCCACCGCGCCGGGCTGGTGTATCTGCGGGTACATCTCCTGCACAACGTGATCTTCGATCCTGAAAAACGCGCGGAAGAGCCCGCGGTAGAGGTTGCCGTGCTCCTCCCGTATCCTCTGTTCAAGCATCTGGTCAAACGGCTCCCCGTTACGCGCCGTCCACCGTGGCCATAGCTGATTGTTGTTCAGCATCATACATCCTTCGATAGAATATGCGACGCTGGGGTTCTCCCTGCAGTCAGGACGGTATTTGAGCCGGACTACCATTGAACGGTCATCGAACGGAAACGAGTCGATGCCGCCCTCGAGCAAGATGGCGGACAAGAAGGCGCTCCGGAAGGAACAATGGTGTACCTGGGAGTCGGGACCCACGGTAAAACGCAAAAAAAAGATTGACCGGTCGACATACCTCGATGAAGTCCGTGAGCAGGCGCTTCCGAATCAAAAATGGAGGAAATGTATCCGAGGACTGTACGTCGGCCATAGATGCCACGATGCTCTCGCGCAGCTGGCAGATGGTTCTGCGGTGCGCGTCAGTAAGCACTGGTGACGGCGGAGACAGAGATCACACTTATGGACTGGCCATGCCTGTTTTTGACATTCTGCGGAGCAAAATGTGGCTTCCTGTGTCTCCACGTTAATGAGCGGGGCGAAAATGAGCAGAGCATCATCTGGAAACGCAGTTCTCTGTGATAGATGAGCGGCCGGCTGGATAGAGTGGCAGTGTCGGAGTAGAGACCGATAGAGCCGAAATCACGCCATAGACCTTGGTAGACTTTCGACTCTCCCGTAGACTCGCCGCGCTTCGTAGACTCGACCTCCCTACCACAACCTCCCGAGCGTCGTGGACTTCGCAGCAATGCCTCATATCAACTGTGGCCTGACTTGCTTCCAACTTGGACAAGAACCACTCACTCAGCTCTAAACTTGAAATGGACTTCGTCGCGACATCCCAGCCTGACCAGGATATTGGAGATGTCTGGGATACTGGAATCCACCACACCCTCCTGGCCTCACCCGACTCCGACTCGAACTGGGACGACTCGAGCTACGATCTTGCGGATGTCGTCGCCTCGTCACAGCCTGACGAGGATGGTGAGGAGCTGCTACCACGGCAGGTAAGTTTCCCTGCTATTGTCTCAATTCACCTACCTCAACTTCATGTAGGCTTCATCCTTCGCTGGAAGACGAATCACTGGAGCACCATCCGCCTCGTTCGCCGAGACTACAGCATGCTCCCCTCCTCGTCGAAGCCGGCCACACCTCGTGCGACGTGCATCGCCTGTCGTGCGTCCTCTCCTCCTCCAGTGTACCCCCTCCACCAACTCTACTCCCCAGAAACTGCCGACCGTCACCGCCGCCGAAACGAAGCCAGTTTCGCGCCCCAGTAAGCTTGTGCGCCGTGTCACTTTTGTACGTCCTACTTCGGTACTTCCTAACACTGTGTTTAACTAACTCTGTATCACAGGCAGCTGAGCTGGAGCGCAGACGCAAGTGCGCCCGTATTGAAGCGCGCCGCATCTTCAAGAAGATGCAGGCACTCTCGACGACGGTATGCCGTTTGAAGCGGAAACACCGAGAGCTGCGCACGTTGGGGGCGGGGGCGGGTATTCCAGTTGGTAACAAAGAGAACATGACAACGTCGTAGCTTCAATATACACCACCCAGTTTCTTCATCCTCGTCCCTGACCCAATAAGGCAATTCCCGAATGAGTTCGCTCGCGACTGAAATTTCACTCGTTTCAATGGCATTTGGTGGAAAAATGAGAATGGAGTTGTATTGTAGAAGTAGCTATACAGGTAGTGTGTCTCGAAGACCTAACTTAAATAGACAAAATGCATGACCGTCTACATGAGAATTAACACGAAATTTGAGGTCCTGGTCAAATGTGGCCGGCACAAGCATGGCGTTGCGCACAATACGGTCGACTGGGATGATCTCAGCGTACGGACCGTCCATATGCGTGATGCGGCGGGTGGAACGTGTGACGTGATAATAACCGTCGACATCGTCTGGTGCTCGTAACGGGGTGAACCACTCAATGTAGGCAAGGGGCTGAGTAGATTTCACAGGGTAGTGGCCGGGCAGTTGGAAAATAACCCGCACTTGAGCGATTCGGAGACCTTTGACCCAATGAGACCGAGTTCGAAAATAAATGATGAATACCTGGTACCATGAAGAGCGGTCCCGTCCGTGAAGCGGTTCGCCTCCCCGGTCTTGACAAGGGCGAAATCATGATGTGCTGGTTCAGTGGCCCGGTAACGCGCCTCGCCGGGAGGGATGACAGGAGCAGTTGCGCGAACGAGATTGACAGAATGGCGCCGGCCCACCTCGGATATATTCGGGAGTGTGAATTTCAAACGCTTCCATGTCGGGAAAACATCGAATGGGTAAGGGGTATAAGACGAGCCGTGCTTTGTCCGAAGGAATGTTGTAAGAGCAGGGATAAATCGGATGGCGTTATGGCCATCCGGTGCGATGATGTGTGAAGCAAGAACACGGCGCGTGGCAGCGGGAGGGCGTTTAGAAATGGAATAGGTATGATGAATGAGGGTGTCGGCATCGTCCTTGGAAGCGGCAGGCGACGGAAGAGGGACAGTGGTGCGGAGTTGGACGGGCGCGGGTGTGGGAGCGGGAGCCTGCGTGGATTGATACCATTCCCGGAAGGCACTGAAGCGGGCGACAGACTCTTGGCGCTGTAGCCACAGTGTCATCTGGATAATGTAGTCCTTGCGGTTGCTTGCGCGATACGCATTTTTGGCATAGTCGATGTGAAGACGCTCCGGCGATTCGGTATTGAAGCCATCATTTGTCCCGAAGAGACGAATTGAGGGCTCGTGATGGTCGAGCGAGTGGAACTTGGGGATATTGAAGTGTTCCTTTCGTCCCTTGAGGTCGATGAAGATCTTCTTGTGCGCGTGAAAGTCGTCGAGAGCTTGCGTGAGCGCGGCGAGGGTCGTTGACGTGTGCGATTGAAGCGAGTCGAGATAGGCGAAGTCCATCAACGCGCGTACCGCCTTCACCAACTCGGGGTCAGCGCCAGCGGCGACAAGGCTGAGGAAGACCTTCTCCATCTCCTTGTGTTCCGTCCCCGTCCACTGAGAAACAGTAGAAATCCCATTCTTGAAGTGGCGGAGGCCGGGATGATCAGGCATCTGGCGGAAGCGCTCATCGATCTCCAAGCTGCCAATGATCTCGGTACACCATTTCACGAGGTGGTCCTTGAAGACGCCCTTGTGGACCTGGTGCAGGAGATCTGGGGTGAACGCCTCGAAGACGTTCGAATGCGGCAGGTTCATCCAGAACGGCGGATAAACAGCACGTATGCCCTCCTTCTCAAAGGCCGTGTCCTTCTCTCCATCCCGCTGGCGCGCCATGAGGAACAACGTCTCGAGTTGGTCGCGTTTATCGTGAGGTCGGTGGTCGCCACGCTCGTCGGGGCTGACGGTACACATCGGACACCGATTTTCTTTGCAGCAGGCCACCAAGCATTGCTCTGGATAGTCGGCGACATAGGCGGCGAAGATCGGAAATACCTGGCGCACAAAGTTATCCGCGCAGACCATCTTGGTGCCTGTCTTCCCGGCCTCGATAAGGGACTGAGTGAGGACCGTCATACACTCATGGAAGAGCCGGTACTTCGCGAGAGAACGCGTGTTCTTGTTGAAGCAGTCGAATTTTGGGATGGGTAAATATCCGACGAGGATCGTTGCGTGAGCGGAAACCTGACGCCGAGTTTCCTTCCCGATGTTCCCAATGGTCAAGTAGACGGGCCAAGCAGAATTGTCCCCACGGAAATTCGACAGGAGGGTTTTGTCGGAGGAGAAGATGAGAGGTGCAAGTGTCGCGCCAGGTGGGAGGAGCTTCTAAAAAGAAACGCGTTAACGCCGCGTTACGACATTGTGGGCGCGTCTTCTCACCTGCACCTCCTTCCACCAATCCGCCGTCCACATTTCCTCAAAAATCCGGACATTCCCCTCAGCGTCGGCATACAGCTCCTCCGGCGCGAACCGCATCGCGTCGCGAAACATCGGATTTCCCATCAATTCTCGCACACACTCGACAGGATCTCTCCACCACAGCTCGACCGTCTCGCCGCGCATGGTTTTCCCTGTTGGATCCTTGTCGAGGTCCGGCAGGTCCCCTTTAATGTCCATTTCCTTACACTGCCATTCGACACCACCTGGCAGCTCGTCAATTTTCTCGAAGAACGAATTCTTGCCGGTGTACGATGGCTGGGCTCGCTGCAGAATCTGGGATGTAAGTGTTCAGTACTGGGTGGATATGGAGGCGAAATATTCATGCTCACGATTCGCAGCTTTAAAAACTCGTCAGTCGCTGTGTGGCCAACATGTTTGATGAGCCACTTCGCCAATTCCCATTCTGCCTCGTCCTTGAACGGCCCGAGGACCTCGGCACCCTTCAAGATCTCTGCGTCGCGAATTTCTTCGAATCTGGTCTTGCCGTGCTCGGTGTAGGTCGCACCACCGTGGCCGGGACATTCCCTGCGCCAATATTTTCGCCTAGCCTCGGCGCCGGAGTCATCTATGGCAGCAGAAGGTCTCGCAGGATCGGGAGGCACCGCGTCTGGCTCCTCGCCATCGTTTTCCTGAGGTGCGAAGGGTTCCCCGGTATTGGTACAGTCGAGTGGGGATTCGATACCCATGTCTTCTGTCGGCTGCTCGATGGGTGGAGTGGTACTGACACGGCCGCTGCGACGTCCCTTTTTACGACGATCCTTTTCGCGCCGCTCTTCCCGGAGTCTCTGCAGAGTGCTCTCCAGGTTTTGGTCGGCCTTTCTGCGGCAATCGGGTGCGTTTTTTTATGCCGCGACACATTGTCCCAGCTCGAGAACGGTCTCTCACAAAAGTTGCAGGTGGGCATGGTAGCGGCGAGGAAATGGTTTTTTTGCGTCATTCATCAAACACAATTTCAAAATATCGGGAGCGTTTCGGGGAGCGAGAACGTGACTCAAATGTTTGTTGATTCCTCGTTTCCTTCCACCATGTCCAGCATTAACTACGACGACGCTCAGTTCCAAGTTGCTGCTCCTCCACTGCCCACGGGTCGAACCCACCGCACACCTACCCTCACTCCGGCGCGACAAGAGTTTGGTGAGTCTGCTTGAGGTCATATTTCGAAGCACTGACTGGTTCTCAGACAAGAGGCGCAAGAAAAACCATGACAGAGGCGTCAAAGCAGCTCAGACTCGTGCAGCGCGCCATGCCGGCGCTGGACCCGCTCCGTCCCTGGGTGCCCCTCAGCGGACAGCAGCATCGACCGCGTCTGGCGCCGCACCTGCGACGTCTCAAGCTCCCCCGGGCACACCTCGACAATTTGCTCCGCTGCCACGGACGGGGCAGAATCAGCGCCCCCCGCTGCCGCTGCAGAGCTCGACACCGCAGCAACAGCGCCCACTGCCGCAGCACGAGCGAACACCTCTGCAGCCGGTGTCCGCCAACGGGTCGACACCGACTTACTCATCTTTCACTCAACTGTTACCTTCATCGACGCCACAGCGACAGCGCCCGCAGCCGCCGTTGGAGCAAACACCCTTGCAGCCGGTGCCCACCAACGGATCGAGACTCACGTCGCTATCGTTCACCCAGCTGCCCAATTCAAGCCCATCACTACCTACCCCACCATCGACACAAGTGTATGCCCCTGCAGCCGATCCGAGTGCGCAGGCATGGTACGAGTCGTTGTCGGAGCCCCAGCGGGCGAATCTCATGAGTTCCTGTACGTCGTGAACCCGTTCTTATTCTCATTGTCGTTACTTACTACACTGTTTTAGTGAATCCGATGGGCACATCAAGTAAGTTATGCGTTCAAACAGGGCTCAGGTCTAGTGATTAGGCAGCACTCGGCGACAATTGGCAGCAGCTTCCCCACCTTCATTCCATGGGTGCCTCCGATGGTAAGCTCGATGCCTCTCCTGTTTGCCGAACGCTGACGACTTCAAGGACCGGGAATGAACGACGACGGTGAAGAGCAGGACTTTGGGAGCCAGCAACACGAAGAGCCCTCCGACGACGACGACGAGCCCACACCCCCAGTTAGTTCCCTGCAGGTATTCCCCCTTTCACTGCCCGTCCTCGCGTGATCTCACTATAAATTATAGGTTACCATGAGGGATATTGTGCCCTCCTATTCCAGGAGTCGGAAACGGAAGAGAAGTAGCGCCGACGATGCGGACGAGGACGAGGACGCGGACGAAGATGATGATGAGGTTCGTACACGTCCCGGCAACCTTCGACCTCGTTTGCTCAAGTCTTCCTCACACTCACACAGGAGACATTACCCGCCCCCAAAGAAGAAGTCTCGAAGTATTGGGCAGCTTTCCGAAGAACACCAGCAGATATGCGAACTGGCGTTCGATAAGCTCAAGATCGAGCTCACCCTTCGCATGCCATTCCCGGTGTCGGTCGGCCGCGGGCGTGGTGCCCGATCTCGTAAGATCGACGAGTTCACCGAGCTCATCCTCAACGCGTTCACCGAGGCCGCATTCGATCTCGGGTTTGAGGACGCCGTCCCTACGAAGGCCGATATCGACCTGGTGCGTCATAAAGTGCCTCCCATTCTCTGCCGCGCTCTCAAGTACTGCTTGTAGATTAGATCGCGGGTCCCTCAGTTCCGCGGAAAAGTCAAGACACTCGCGCGCGTGTACGTCCCCGCGGCTTATGAGCTCGTCGACATCCAGACGCTCCGGGACCCGACCCCCGAAAAGGTCGAAGCGCAGGTTGGCAAGAACCGTAAACGGGTCAATCATCTACAAGCGACATTTATCTACCAGGTAAGTAATGCGCTCCACAGTGACTTCAATCGCTTATATCTCCATGTCCAGAACCCCGATAATATCACCCCGGACACCATGTTCGGCAACAGCGTCTTCTCAAACGTCTTCACAGCGTTTTTCTTCGGAACGGGCGACAACAACCGGGCCTTTTACTTCGAAGGCGAGACTCAGGTGCAGCTCGCCACATTGGCCCTGATCATCGTTGCGGCAAGTACCATTAACACATTGCCCACCTTCCCCCGCTGAGTGTGCTGCCACAGGTCCTTTGCGCAATCGACGAGTGGTCGACTGGACGCTGGGAAAACAAGGCTTTTTCGCACACCAACTACCACAAGATGTACGACGCGACATTGGCAGGCCTCAAAAAGTGGATGGCGCATTCGGAGAAGTGGGTGGCGGAGGGGCGTACCTCCACCAATGCGACCACAGAGTTGCTCGAGCGCATGCTCCGCAATGCCAGGTACGTTCGCCGACCACATTTCTGCGCGGAGTATATCTGATCAACCTATTCAGGACTGTTTCGAACAAGCCCGAAGACGACCCCGAGGCGGACAAGGATGACGACTTGTTCTGCATGGATGCGATGTTCGCGCAAGGCCCGACTGTCGATTAGCAGCAGTAGTGAATATATATTATTATTATTTACGAACGAGCGCGAACGAGAATCAAAAGATCAGAGATGCCCCGGTGAATTAAGTGAAGCCGAGCCTACTGAGGTCTATCCCGACCTACCGCTCTACCTCTCTACCGGCCTACGGACTCTATCGTAGATACCCGGAACTACAACGGAATCCGATAGAGGGGGGGGGTGACTACCAACCTATAAGCCATGATCTGGAAAACGCACCCTGTCTCAGTAGCTTGGGATAGGCTTGAGTAGGCTTATAGGTTGGTAGTCACCCCCCCCCTCTATCGGATTCCGTGTAGTTCCGGGTATCTACGATAGAGCCCGTAGGCCGGTAGAGAGGTAGAGCGGTAGGTCGGGATAGACCTCAGTAGGCTCGGCTTCACTTAATTCACCGGGGCATCTCTGATCTTTTGATTCTCGTTCGCGCTCGTTCGTAAATAATAATAATATATATTCACTACTGCTGCTAATCGACAGTCGGGCCTTGCGCGAACATCGCATCCATGCAGAACAAGTCGTCATCCTTGTCCGCCTCGGGGTCGTCTTCGGGCTTGTTCGAAACAGTCCTGAATAGGTTGATCAGATATACTCCGCGCAGAAATGTGGTCGGCGAACGTACCTGGCATTGCGGAGCATGCGCTCGAGCAACTCTGTGGTCGCATTGGTGGAGGTACGCCCCTCCGCCACCCACTTCTCCGAATGCGCCATCCACTTTTTGAGGCCTGCCAATGTCGCGTCGTACATCTTGTGGTAGTTGGTGTGCGAAAAAGCCTTGTTTTTCCCAGCGTCCAGTCGACCACTCGTCGATTGCGCAAAGGACCTGTGGCAGCACACTCAGCGGGGGAAGGTGGGCAATGTGTTAATGGTACTTGCCGCAACGATGATCAGGGCCAATGTGGCGAGCTGCACCTGAGTCTCGCCTTCGAAGTAAAAGGCCCGGTTGTTGTCGCCCGTTCCGAAGAAAAACGCTGTGAAGACGTTTGAGAAGACGCTGTTGCCGAACATGGTGTCCGGGGTGATATTATCGGGGTTCTGGACATGGAGATATAAGCGATTGAAGTCACTGTGGAGCGCATTACTTACCTGGTAGATAAATGTCGCTTGTAGATGATTGACCCGTTTACGGTTCTTGCCAACCTGCGCTTCGACCTTTTCGGGGGTCGGGTCCCGGAGCGTCTGGATGTCGACGAGCTCATAAGCCGCGGGGACGTACACGCGCGCGAGTGTCTTGACTTTTCCGCGGAACTGAGGGACCCGCGATCTAATCTACAAGCAGTACTTGAGAGCGCGGCAGAGAATGGGAGGCACTTTATGACGCACCAGGTCGATATCGGCCTTCGTAGGGACGGCGTCCTCAAACCCGAGATCGAATGCGGCCTCGGTGAACGCGTTGAGGATGAGCTCGGTGAACTCGTCGATCTTACGAGATCGGGCACCACGCCCGCGGCCGACCGACACCGGGAATGGCATGCGAAGGGTGAGCTCGATCTTGAGCTTATCGAACGCCAGTTCGCATATCTGCTGGTGTTCTTCGGAAAGCTGCCCAATACTTCGAGACTTCTTCTTTGGGGGCGGTAATGTCTCCTGTGTGAGTGTGAGGAAGACTTGAGCAAACGAGGTCGAAGGTTGCCGGGACGTGTACGAACCTCATCATCATCTTCGTCCGCGTCCTCGTCCTCGTCCGCATCGTCGGCGCTACTTCTCTTCCGTTTCCGACTCCTGGAATAGGAGGGCACAATATCCCTCATGGTAACCTATAATTTATAGTGAGATCACGCGAGGACGGGCAGTGAAAGGGGGGAATACCTGCAGGGAACTAACTGGGGGTGTGGGCTCGTCGTCGTCGTCGGAGGGCTCTTCGTGTTGCTGGCTCCCAAAGTCCTGCTCTTCACCGTCGTCGTTCATTCCCGGTCCTTGAAGTCGTCAGCGTTCGGCAAACAGGAGAGGCATCGAGCTTACCATCGGAGGCACCCATGGAATGAAGGTGGGGAAGCTGCTGCCAATTGTCGCCGAGTGCTGCCTAATCACTAGACCTGAGCCCTGTTTGAACGCATAACTTACTTGATGTGCCCATCGGATTCACTAAAACAGTGTAGTAAGTAACGACAATGAGAATAAGAACGGGTTCACGACGTACAGGAACTCATGAGATTCGCCCGCTGGGGCTCCGACAACGACTCGTACCATGCCTGCGCACTCGGATCGGCTGCAGGGGCATACACTTGTGTCGATGGTGGGGTAGGTAGTGATGGGCTTGAATTGGGCAGCTGGGTGAACGATAGCGACGTGAGTCTCGATCCGTTGGTGGGCACCGGCTGCAAGGGTGTTTGCTCCAACGGCGGCTGCGGGCGCTGTCGCTGTGGCGTCGATGAAGGTAACAGTTGAGTGAAAGATGAGTAAGTCGGTGTCGACCCGTTGGCGGACACCGGCTGCAGAGGTGTTCGCTCGTGCTGCGGCAGTGGGCGCTGTTGCTGCGGTGTCGAGCTCTGCAGCGGCAGCGGGGGGCGCTGATTCTGCCCCGTCCGTGGCAGCGGAGCAAATTGTCGAGGTGTGCCCGGGGGAGCTTGAGACGTCGCAGGTGCGGCGCCAGACGCGGTCGATGCTGCTGTCCGCTGAGGGGCACCCAGGGACGGAGCGGGTCCAGCGCCGGCATGGCGCGCTGCACGAGTCTGAGCTGCTTTGACGCCTCTGTCATGGTTTTTCTTGCGCCTCTTGTCTGAGAACCAGTCAGTGCTTCGAAATATGACCTCAAGCAGACTCACCAAACTCTTGTCGCGCCGGAGTGAGGGTAGGTGTGCAGTGGGTTCGACCCGTGGGCAGTGGAGGAGCAGCAACTTGGAACTGAGCGTCGTCGTAGTTAATGCTGGACATGGTGGAAGGAAACGAGGAATCAACAAACATTTGAGTCACGTTCTCGCTCCCCGAAACGCTCCCGATATTTTGAAATTGTGTTTGATGAATGACGCAAAAAAACCATTTCCTCGCCGCTACCATGCCCACCTGCAACTTTTGTGAGAGACCGTTCTCGAGCTGGGACAATGTGTCGCGGCATAAAAAAAACGCACCCGATTGCCGCAGAAAGGCCGACCAAAACCTGGAGAGCACTCTGCAGAGACTCCGGGAAGAGCGGCGCGAAAAGGATCGTCGTAAAAAGGGACGTCGCAGCGGCCGTGTCAGTACCACTCCACCCATCGAGCAGCCGACAGAAGACATGGGTATCGAATCCCCACTCGACTGTACCAATACCGGGGAACCCTTCGCGCCTCAGGAAAACGATGGCGAGGAGCCAGACGCGGTGCCTCCCGATCCTGCGAGACCTTCTGCTGCCATAGATGACTCCGGCGCCGAGGCTAGGCGAAAATATTGGCGCAGGGAATGTCCCGGCCACGGTGGTGCGACCTACACCGAGCACGGCAAGACCAGATTCGAAGAAATTCGCGACGCAGAGATCTTGAAGGGTGCCGAGGTCCTCGGGCCGTTCAAGGACGAGGCAGAATGGGAATTGGCGAAGTGGCTCATCAAACATGTTGGCCACACAGCGACTGACGAGTTTTTAAAGCTGCGAATCGTGAGCATGAATATTTCGCCTCCATATCCACCCAGTACTGAACACTTACATCCCAGATTCTGCAGCGAGCCCAGCCATCGTACACCGGCAAGAATTCGTTCTTCGAGAAAATTGACGAGCTGCCAGGTGGTGTCGAATGGCAGTGTAAGGAAATGGACATTAAAGGGGACCTGCCGGACCTCGACAAGGATCCAACAGGGAAAACCATGCGCGGCGAGACGGTCGAGCTGTGGTGGAGAGATCCTGTCGAGTGTGTGCGAGAATTGATGGGAAATCCGATGTTTCGCGACGCGATGCGGTTCGCGCCGGAGGAGCTGTATGCCGACGCTGAGGGGAATGTCCGGATTTTTGAGGAAATGTGGACGGCGGATTGGTGGAAGGAGGTGCAGGTGAGAAGACGCGCCCACAATGTCGTAACGCGGCGTTAACGCGTTTCTTTTTAGAAGCTCCTCCCACCTGGCGCGACACTTGCACCTCTCATCTTCTCCTCCGACAAAACCCTCCTGTCGAATTTCCGTGGGGACAATTCTGCTTGGCCCGTCTACTTGACCATTGGGAACATCGGGAAGGAAACTCGGCGTCAGGTTTCCGCTCACGCAACGATCCTCGTCGGATATTTACCCATCCCAAAATTCGACTGCTTCAACAAGAACACGCGTTCTCTCGCGAAGTACCGGCTCTTCCATGAGTGTATGACGGTCCTCACTCAGTCCCTTATCGAGGCCGGGAAGACAGGCACCAAGATGGTCTGCGCGGATAACTTTGTGCGCCAGGTATTTCCGATCTTCGCCGCCTATGTCGCCGACTATCCAGAGCAATGCTTGGTGGCCTGCTGCAAAGAAAATCGGTGTCCGATGTGTACCGTCAGCCCCGACGAGCGTGGCGACCACCGACCTCACGATAAACGCGACCAACTCGAGACGTTGTTCCTCATGGCGCGCCAGCGGGATGGAGAGAAGGACACGGCCTTTGAGAAGGAGGGCATACGTGCTGTTTATCCGCCGTTCTGGATGAACCTGCCGCATTCGAACGTCTTCGAGGCGTTCACCCCAGATCTCCTGCACCAGGTCCACAAGGGCGTCTTCAAGGACCACCTCGTGAAATGGTGTACCGAGATCATTGGCAGCTTGGAGATCGATGAGCGCTTCCGCCAGATGCCTGATCATCCCGGCCTCCGCCACTTCAAGAATGGGATTTCTACTGTTTCTCAGTGGACGGGGACGGAACACAAGGAGATGGAGAAGGTCTTCCTCAGCCTTGTCGCCGCTGGCGCTGACCCCGAGTTGGTGAAGGCGGTACGCGCGTTGATGGACTTCGCCTATCTCGACTCGCTTCAATCGCACACGTCAACGACCCTCGCCGCGCTCACGCAAGCTCTCGACGACTTTCACGCGCACAAGAAGATCTTCATCGACCTCAAGGGACGAAAGGAACACTTCAATATCCCCAAGTTCCACTCGCTCGACCATCACGAGCCCTCAATTCGTCTCTTCGGGACAAATGATGGCTTCAATACCGAATCGCCGGAGCGTCTTCACATCGACTATGCCAAAAATGCGTATCGCGCAAGCAACCGCAAGGACTACATTATCCAGATGACACTGTGGCTACAGCGCCAAGAGTCTGTCGCCCGCTTCAGTGCCTTCCGGGAATGGTATCAATCCACGCAGGCTCCCGCTCCCACACCCGCGCCCGTCCAACTCCGCACCACTGTCCCTCTTCCGTCGCCTGCCGCTTCCAAGGACGATGCCGACACCCTCATTCATCATACCTATTCCATTTCTAAACGCCCTCCCGCTGCCACGCGCCGTGTTCTTGCTTCACACATCATCGCACCGGATGGCCATAACGCCATCCGATTTATCCCTGCTCTTACAACATTCCTTCGGACAAAGCACGGCTCGTCTTATACCCCTTACCCATTCGATGTTTTCCCGACATGGAAGCGTTTGAAATTCACACTCCCGAATATATCCGAGGTGGGCCGGCGCCATTCTGTCAATCTCGTTCGCGCAACTGCTCCTGTCATCCCTCCCGGCGAGGCGCGTTACCGGGCCACTGAACCAGCACATCATGATTTCGCCCTTGTCAAGACCGGGGAGGCGAACCGCTTCACGGACGGGACCGCTCTTCATGGTACCAGGTATTCATCATTTATTTTCGAACTCGGTCTCATTGGGTCAAAGGTCTCCGAATCGCTCAAGTGCGGGTTATTTTCCAACTGCCCGGCCACTACCCTGTGAAATCTACTCAGCCCCTTGCCTACATTGAGTGGTTCACCCCGTTACGAGCACCAGACGATGTCGACGGTTATTATCACGTCACACGTTCCACCCGCCGCATCACGCATATGGACGGTCCGTACGCTGAGATCATCCCAGTCGACCGTATTGTGCGCAACGCCATGCTTGTGCCGGCCACATTTGACCAGGACCTCAAATTTCGTGTTAATTCTCATGTAGACGGTCATGCATTTTGTCTATTTAAGTTAGGTCTTCGAGACACACTACCTGTATAGCTACTTCTACAATACAACTCCATTCTCATTTTTCCACCAAATGCCATTGAAACGAGTGAAATTTCAGTCGCGAGCGAACTCATTCGGGAATTGCCTTATTGGGTCAGGGACGAGGATGAAGAAACTGGGTGGTGTATATTGAAGCTACGACGTTGTCATGTTCTCTTTGTTACCAACTGGAATACCCGCCCCCGCCCCCAACGTGCGCAGCTCTCGGTGTTTCCGCTTCAAACGGCATACCGTCGTCGAGAGTGCCTGCATCTTCTTGAAGATGCGGCGCGCTTCAATACGGGCGCACTTGCGTCTGCGCTCCAGCTCAGCTGCCTGTGATACAGAGTTAGTTAAACACAGTGTTAGGAAGTACCGAAGTAGGACGTACAAAAGTGACACGGCGCACAAGCTTACTGGGGCGCGAAACTGGCTTCGTTTCGGCGGCGGTGACGGTCGGCAGTTTCTGGGGAGTAGAGTTGGTGGAGGGGGTACACTGGAGGAGGAGAGGACGCACGACAGGCGATGCACGTCGCACGAGGTGTGGCCGGCTTCGACGAGGAGGGGAGCATGCTGTAGTCTCGGCGAACGAGGCGGATGGTGCTCCAGTGATTCGTCTTCCAGCGAAGGATGAAGCCTACATGAAGTTGAGGTAGGTGAATTGAGACAATAGCAGGGAAACTTACCTGCCGTGGTAGCAGCTCCTCACCATCCTCGTCAGGCTGTGACGAGGCGACGACATCCGCAAGATCGTAGCTCGAGTCGTCCCAGTTCGAGTCGGAGTCGGGTGAGGCCAGGAGGGTGTGGTGGATTCCAGTATCCCAGACATCTCCAATATCCTGGTCAGGCTGGGATGTCGCGACGAAGTCCATTTCAAGTTTAGAGCTGAGTGAGTGGTTCTTGTCCAAGTTGGAAGCAAGTCAGGCCACAGTTGATATGAGGCATTGCTGCGAAGTCCACGACGCTCGGGAGGTTGTGGTAGGGAGGTCGAGTCTACGAAGCGCGGCGAGTCTACGGGAGAGTCGAAAGTCTACCAAGGTCTATGGCGTGATTTCGGCTCTATCGGTCTCTACTCCGACACTGCCACTCTATCCAGCCGGCCGCTCATCTATCACAGAGAACTGCGTTTCCAGATGAGAAACGAGAGACATGCCTTGCACTTTGAGCAGACGGGAAAGGGTCTCTTGTCTGGTTCTTTGAGACAGTGCATACATCCGTTCGTCTTGTCATGCGTATCACCTTTGGATGCGGGCGTGAATTTCAGGTTCAGGTCGCGGCTCATGGTGGCAAGACGAAAGTGTGGGCATCAGATGTGACTACGCCGGCACTCGGCAAGGAGCACAGCCACATTGAACCTCGAGACCTCAAGGCTCAAAAAGATATTAGCAAGGTTCAATGTGCATCATAGAACTGAGGAGAGGTTGTGATTACACTGTTATACACCGAAGCAAGGTTCAAAATGTAGGACAGCGGCGAGTCTACTTTGAACGCCAAGTTGCCGCGTCGCAAATTTCAGCCGACTGCCCCTGTCCGGTGTACTTGTCAAGCCTCCGCAGCTCTTCAGTCACTCCCTCCAGATGTGCGGGTCGAACATCAGCGAAGGCCACCTCCAGGGGTCCGCCAGCCTCCCACCTCGCCGCGATCATGTCAATCAGGACCGGTGCCTGGTGTGCCGTCGGGCGTATCATCAACGTCTTGAGGTGCGGCAACAGCTCTGTGCGCCCAACGCGCCGCCAGAGCGACTCGGGGAAGTGGTCGGTGGGGGTGGTGAAAATGCAGAGCTCCCTGAGATCAGGCAAATGCTCGAACACGCTCTCGACATCGGCCGCAGGTATGGAGCAGAAGGGCATGAATGTCTCGAGTCGGAAGTCAGATCGGCGCTGGAAAGAGAGAAAGGAGGCCAGCGGTAATCCGGTGCCCATGATGATAACAACATTCAGACGTGGTGCGGTGAGCCGATCAAGCAAGAGGTCGCCGCTGCCGATGGCCGTAATAGTGAGGGAGGTGAGATGGTCCAACTGGACTTGATGGTCTTCACCGAGAGTGGTGCCGTCGACATTGGGAGAGGGCCTAACACACAGCTCCAGATACGTAAGCTTGCGGCACTCCCGTAGAATGGAGCACCAGGCTTTCGGAGTGAGGGCTGTGGCTGGGAATGCGACCACACTGAGCTTCGACCAAGGGAGGGTAAGATTCGGCGCGAAGAAAACACCGGAGCCCGGGCTGTCATCAATGTTTGTGGCCGCCTCTAGGATTTCGGTTGGCGCCCCATGGTGAATAACTGATGGTCCGAACTTCACTTCCTGGATGCGAGGAGCTGAGTTCAGCACGACCGCCGTGCTCGGCCAGTGCCATTGTGGCAAGGACCCCTCTCCGGGAAGAAACATGTCCTCCGCACGCAACATTGGCTCGAGCGACATTTTCTCCAATCGCGGGAAGGTGTCGCTGGGAAGTGCGAAGAGGGGGGACAACACCGCGAACGGCAGTTCGAGGGCAATGGATCGCAGGTGGCGTGCGTGCGATATGACCATCGAGACGAATGGAGCCACCAGCTCGGGATTATCGCACAACGTCGTCGCATACGCAGCTGCACATTTGGCAGTGACACATAGTGGATATTCTGGGCCGGCGCGAGACAGCCACTGGGAGGAGACAGTGGTCACCCAGTCCATCTTGTGCTGCCCCTCCTGCACAAATACCACAGAGATATTTGCCCAAAGTTCGGGCGTCAGCAGCGCCAGCTCGCGCCAACGGCGGCATATCCGAGTGAGGATGAGCAGCGGCTCGTCCGCACTTGGAGGGAGGGCGACGATTTCCAGGGTACAGAGCAGGAATATTTTGACCAGGAGTTCCGGGGGTAGTTTGCTGTCAAGCTGAAGGTCGGAGACTTTCCTTTCGAGATATTCGTATTCCGCCAGCGTCCGCTCGTGGAGTGGGTCCTGAAGATCGACGATTTCGGTCTCAGAGTGCGTAGAGGCTTGATGCTGCGGCTCCACCTCAGGAATCTGCGGAGGCGCGTCCTCCGGGGAGGTAAAGGACTCAGATGGGAACATGGCTTTGCGACACTGATTTCAGCGATATGGCCACGAACTCTACCAAAGGCTCACCCCAGGGCGGGATACGATGATTGAGCTATTCCGGAAAGGGTTTCCGCCACCAGACGATGTGAATCCAGTGGAACAATGGGGTAAGGAATCTGGCTGTGAGCGTACGAAGCAAGCCGCGATGATCATCGCTGTCACCTGCCGTGCCCTTGCCGAACCGCCGAACTCTTTGGACATCTATCTCGAATGTCAGTCAGGTGAGTTCTCGGCCGCGAAGCGGAACGCGCTCTACCTACACAGTGAACCCTCCCACCGAGTTTTTTTCTATTGTTTTGAGACTCCCATTTTCCAACAATATTCGTGCTCGAAAGTTTTAAAAAAAGGTAGATACGTACTATGGAAACCTAAAGTCTCCCTCGACGCTATAAGATTTGCGGGACCTTAACCTACCTGTGCACTGCTCAAGTTTCTAGGAATTTTGTTGAGAAACGGACGAGTTGCCGCTTTCGGCGCGGTCGGTTATACGCGTTCGACAGCCGTCATTGCACTGGTGTGTCTTGTCTCCTTCCTCCATGCCCCTCCTACGCCGTATACCGCTCGTCTCCCTGGGCGGTCTTGTCCCTGCACATTTCCCAGCAGGGCATCAAGTTCGACCGGTCCCCATCTCAATCTCCATCTGACGCGTGGCAAATCGTACAAGGATGTCATACTAGCTTGAATGGTGCGACACACACGGATTCGACGACGCAAACACGAAGGGCCACAAACCAGAACGCCACCCCGCCGGTATTCGGATTCGTTCCCCAACGCATGCACCCTCGGTAGCACACCCGACGTCGATATACAAGAACACCCACCCGGAACCCGACCCGATACTATAATTGCCGGTCAGGACCTCCCACAAACGCGTTTTACGTGACGAGTATTTTATTGTCTACGCTGAACGCCCGATTTTGGTTTGCCTAGGCTTCTTGAAATCAATGGATTGAACTGTTTTGCCTCCGTGTGCACGCCGTATCCTCATGGTACGGCACTTGACCTCGTTTGCAGGCCTGGTTTATTCCTCTGCGGTACCTCTTCCGACTTCGACGGCGTTCCGAGTCTTGCCACGTCCACGCTTGAACTTCGTTGAATTATCTGCCCCCCGACAGCGCCGCGCACCCCCACCCAACATAGACGTGTCCTACCGGTAACACAACGCGGAAAGACATCCGAGCGCTGTTTTCCGCTTTACCGTGTAGAATGGTGGTCCCAAGTTAGCTACGGCTCCCCGACGGCCCAAAAATAATTCTGCGGCTGAGGCAGGAGTGGCACTCTCAGGCAGGACGACACCGTATAAATTCAGGCAGTTGTGGCTTCTCAGAATCATTCCACCACCGTTCAATGAAGGTTCTCGTACTCGGGTCGGTACAGTTCACCCGCAACAGTCTGAACCTTGGCTAATGCATTATTTGCAGAGCGACAGGTTTTATTGGGTTTCCCGCCGCACAAGCGTTGGCGCGCGCGGGCCATACAGTTTATGGACTCGCTCGCACGCAGGCTAAAGGCAAAATCCTGGCAGCAGAAGAAAGTATGTATTGCTCACCTATCCCCACTGGCATGTGTTCAACTCATTTCCTTCACCACAGTTGTTCCAGTCCTTGGGGACGTTGACTCCGATGCCTGGATTACACTCATCGCGACTCTCGATGTGATATTGGACGCCGTCGGCGGGCCCCAGCAAGCGAGCCTCGCGCGGACGATGTTCGAGCGCGTCACTAAGGCTGTAGGTGACCTTCGGCCCACCGACGCCCCACTCCTTTCCTACATCTACACCTCGGGCACATGGGTCCACGGAGACAGCCGCACCGACATCGTCACAGACACCACCCCCATTCTTCGCCCTGCCGAGCTCGTCGCGTGGCGCCCCGCAATCGAGCAGCTCGTGGTCCGCAGCAGCGCCGTGAACGGCATCGTCGTGCGTCCCGCGCTGCTGTACGGCCGCGCCGCCTCGTTACTCGCGCCGCTCTTCGAATCCGCCTCCCAGGGGCGCGTGGTTTGGCCGGGGACGCCGGGCGGGCGGTACGCCGTCATCCACGTCGACGACCTGGCGGATTTGTACGTCCGAGTCGCGGAGAAGGCGTCTCTGGTTGGCGGCAAGATATTTGATGCTGCGAATCCCAACACCGAGTCTGTGGATGATTTGCTGCAGAGACTCGTTCAGGTCTCGGGGGCAGAGGGTCCGTATGAGTACAGGAAGCCTGAAACTTGTGCGTGGTTTGATTTCATCCTTTCCTTTGCGGGGTTGTTGATGTTGAAAATTGAACAGTGTACGAGGAGGCGCTGCAATCCACCGCGCTCCTGCGCCCATATCTCGGGAATGCTTTGCTCGGTTGGTCTGCGAAAAAACCGGGCTTGGTAGAAGGCCTCAGCATGTATTACGCTGCTTGGCTTGCCACCAGTACATAGAGCTTGAAATTTGCTTGAAATGTCTCTTTCGCTCAACCCGCAAAAGTCCTTGTCTTGTCGTCAAATGCGAGCATATTCCGCCTGAGGCGGTCCCGAATGCTTGGCTGGTGTAGCGGTTCTCCATCGTCCAACTACAATGATCTTGTGATGAGTCGCCGCCGCGTACAGACTTCGAGAAAACTTACATTTGGCGAGTTTGAAGGGGATACGGCGGCGGCAACTTCAATTCGTTGGCGTTACGCCAGACTGAATTTAGTGGCCAGCATGAACGATTGACAGCAAACCGGTCTCCCTCAGCTGCCGCACAGAGGCAGGAAGTAAATGACAGGGCGTTCCATCGCGGTGGGCGTAGCCGAACGGAAGGCACCCCTATTATACCTGAAAGTGTGCGGACTTCAAGACGTGCATCCAACCAGCTTGGTTATACGATCGTCTTCCTGTCAGTCAACTTTCCAGAATTCACGTCGGCACTGCTGAATCGACAGCGCAGAGAAAGAGCTTAGTTTTCGGACAATAACCGGAGCTTGAGATGATGACTCCCAGAAATCTTGTTCAATTCGTAGTTACGAAGAACGGAGCAATACAGTGCTGGCAGTATTAAACGGACTTGGCCGACTCCCGCGCAAGGAGCTCATTTGCCCACCTGATGAGGGTGAATTCAGACTTTGGCCTAGTGAATCAACAACAAAAGAACGTACCGCGCAAGATTGGGCCACTTCTTAACCTCCTCCTCAGCGGTGAAGAAGGTGAGCCTGGCGTGCCCAAAGACGCTCAAGTACGGAATGTGGAACAGATCTGCGAGCGTGTACATCAAACGCCAGGTAAGAGATTGGAGGCAGGGCAAAGGCAGGGACGCACATCTCCAGCAAGGTACTTATTCTTGCTGAGGACGCGCTCGTATCCGGCGAATTTACCCTCGAGCTGGACGACGAGGGCGGCGACTGCGGTCTCGTCCGTCGTCTGGCCGGCGAATCTACACATCCGAATATATTCAGGAACTTGTCAGGAACAACTACTTGCGCAATAAAGGCAGATACTCACGGCTTGACAAGACGCTCAGTCAACACGGCCGTAACGAGCGGGTCGAAGTTGAACGCCTCAATCGACGCCGCCTGCTCGAACAGCGCGTGCTCCTTGGTGCCCGGGGCCGGCATGAGCGCGGGCCCTTCGGCGGGGTACTTGGCCACCAGGTACCGCGCGATCGCGCGCGATTCGTACAAGACGAACCCGTCATCCTCCATGTAGGGCATCTGGGCAAAAGGCTGCAACGCCAGCCATGCGGGCTGCTTGTGCTCCCCGGTGATCCAGTCGCTTGCGATGAGCTCGTAGGGGATGTTCTTTTCCTTGAGCACGAGGAGGACGCGGCGGGTGTTGGAGGACTGGGGGTTTCCGTGGATTTTAATGGCCATGGTGGAAGGGGGAGGAAGGGAAGAGGGGCGGTCTCATTGTGACGATCCTCAGCGATCGCGATCAGGCGCAGATGGCGGGGATAAAACCATCTGATATTAACCCCGAACCCCAGTTGGCCCCGTCCGAAGTTGAACGTTCGAGACACGGAGCGAGCAATGAGCGTTTCTGTACCGGATACTGGGGGTTGGGTGTCGGAATAAAGAGAGTTTTTTTGCGCATAGACCTATGGGCTATATACTGTAAAATAATTCATTTCAAGAGCAGACAAAAAAGCACAGGCCCAAGGCCGGTTGAAAAAAAGCACAGGTTGGGTAACATGCCAAAAAAGACCCAACCTGTTGCTTTCTACTTACTTTACAAGGCCTTGCACACTTAGGGCTCTGCATATGTTAACTGTTGGAGTCGGGATGTCGATCGTCCGTGCCGGGCGGACCTTGAAATATGATGTGCCGAGCCACGGCAGAAATGTTAATCTAATGCCCGCCACATGGAAAACCTTGCATTACTTACCTGCTGTGGAGTCACCCAGTCCTGTTGATCATTCTCTTTCCCCTTGCTCACAGAGGACTTTTGGTACTTCCTGTACATAGGGGCAGCCGTCAACGGCACATGCCGGACATCAAAACACCGATGCCGAATGTTCCCCAACTCTGAACCAGGAACGGGAAGGGATCCTCTGCCCTTCGTGTCCCTCTTTTAGACCTTGAATCATGCACATAATCCTGGATCCTGCCCCAGGATTGTGTATAATCCTGGTCAGTGCAGTAAGCCGTGCCTTAACTTCTGTTCCAAAAGCTGCCTTGAGTTTTTGTAGGACTACATGATTCTAACGCCCAAACACACAAGTTGCGTCTTTTTGCCTTGATTTGGGGTGAAAGTGGGGTCTTTTATGTGTTTTTCAGGGATGTTGTGTCAACTTTTATTTATTTTACAGTATATGTGCCATATAGACCCAAGTCATGGTGGTATGTTGAAGTTGAACCAAGAGATAATCTGAACCGGAGATTCAACCATGTGGTATGTTGAAGTTGAACCAAGAGATGATCTGAACCGGAGATTCAACCACGCCGCAGGGAAGAATGGGTAAACGAAGTTGATTATTTTCATCTCGACCGGTATGTGTATAGTCTGTCCGATGTTACAATATGGTATATACTTCTTGTTTCGTTCATTTCATTACAATCGGGAAATTTACAGCCCGAGCGTGCCGAGGGTAAGGCCGAGGGCGAGGGAGCGGAGCAGGCCGGCGACGTCGACAAGCCTGAGTGGTTGTCAATAATCAATAAGGCTAAAGGCGGACGAGAACGTACAGGTTCGCGACGAGGTTGAGGACACCGGCGAGGAGAATCTCGAGGCCGAGCAAAACCTGGTTGAGCGAAGTGTCGACGCCGGCGAGGAGGCCTCCGAGTGCGGGGATGGTGGAAGCCGTGCCGAGGAGGCCGTCGAGGGTGTTGGTGATGTCCTAGATATTTTTGAGCGTTTTATTGGAGAGGGGAGGAAGGGAAGGGGCGTACAGTGATGATGCCAGCGACGAGGTTAGCGACGTCGTCGTCGGACTGGCGCTTGAGGCCGCCGAGCGCGAGCGTGCCGAGGGAGGCGGTCGCGGTGTCGAGGGCGGCGGTGAGGTCGTTGATGAGCGGGGTCACGGTGTCGTCGGTGGCAGTTCCGGCAGAGACCAATGAGTCTAGAATGGTTCGTTAACATTGAGCGCAAGCAGATGAAGAGAGGATGGGATGCGCACTAATCTGAGGAAGGATGCTGTCGGTGGAGCTCTGGAGCGCGTTGAGCACGGCCTCGATATCGGTGGTCGAGGCGCGCTTGTCAACGACGACGGCGGACACCAGGGAGGTGGAGAGGAGGAAGAGAGGGGCGAAACGAAGGGCGAACATCGTGGATTAGGTGGGAGTGGGTAGGGAGGGAGTTTTGTGTGTGGAGGTAGTTAGTTCACAACGTGAGCTGGTGATTTTTTCAGTGGAACGTCCCGCGCCTTTATACCACTCTGGTCGGCGGAGAGGCGAGGCGGTCCGTCATGTTTTTGTCATGCGCACGCGCCGCAGAGACCTCCGGGGCTTGTTCTGTGTTAAATTGCGACGATTATTGCGTGCAGTTGGGGTGGGAAGCATCAGACAGGTGCGGAGTTAGGCGGAGTCCCATTCGCAAGTGGAGAAAGATCAACATCAGTTGAGAAGGAGCGGGGATCACAATTCTAAAGGTGCCGGTGGTTGCTTTGGCTTTGCAGACATGTGAGCTCCGGGTCGAGTGGCGGCGCGTTCGTGGCGGCGGGTTCGCAGGCCATTCCCACCTGCACTGACGGTCTTTTGGCACAGAAGAAACCGTCGTCGACGCGCTCCAACGCACGTTTGCTCCACTTTCTTTGGGGGCGTCGCCGGCTGCAAAAATACCCCGCAAAAAATGGAACTCCAGTGAGCCTCGTGGAGGGCGTGTAAAAATGCCACGGAGTCACGGCCTTCAACGGACTTTGGCGATTCGCCGACCGGGTACTGATGGAGCCTATGGTGGAGGTCAGAAAAGCGTCATACGAGGCGGTACCGGCTCGCAAATGAGTCTCCGGGATAATCGCCTTTCCGCGGGAGTTTTTCGTTTCTGTTCGCAGCCAAGATAGGTCGGGGGATTTAAGGCGGCTTTCAAGATGCAGCCAAGAACCCTAGAATAGAAGTCTGAAGTACTGGACAGAAAGTGGCCGAAGTTGACTTGATGAATGGAAGAGGTTTGCAGATGACGTCAGTTGAACATGAACTGGTGCGGCAGCTGTTGGAGTGAGAAGTGGCGGATATTTCCGACGAGGTGTTGTATTGTTGTTCGATTTGTTGGAAAAAGGCTAAGGGGAAATGCATTGGTCAGGCAAATTTGGCAGTCGAAAGGAACCGTCAAGTACTCTGAACATGAATGAACTGGTGCGGCAGCTGTTGGAGTGAGAAGTGGCGGACATTTCCGAGGAGGTAGGTACTACGCTGTATTGTTGTTCGATTTGTCGGAAAAAGGCTAAACTGCTTGCAAGGGCTTGAATAGCTCTAGGGAAAATGGTCAGGCAAATTTGGCAGTCGAAAGGAACCGTCAAGTACTCTGGTTTGTGCGCTTGTGCTTGACCCTTTCAGTTGCGTGTCAGGCCGCGACGTCGGATCCCCAAGCCAAACCACAATACAAAATGGAGGCGGTGCCGCCCACAAACACGGAGCGCGACGTGTTCTGACGAGAAAAGTATGTGTGAACACAAAAGATTACCAGAGCAACCACGAGTAACGAGTCTAGAGTGTTCGAAAGCACTGTGGAAGACGACGCGCCGCATTGTACAAAAAACACTCCCAAGATTCGCAACACGGAGAAGGTATGTGCGGCGCGCGCCGAAGTCGGTAAAAAGAGGGGGAAAATAGAGAGAAGAGACGAAGCCCAGCAAAGGCGCGGAACGGACAATAACATGATGCAGCCGATGGGGCGAAGCGTTGCAATATCCATTCACGATGCTGTGCCAAAAGAGCCCGACTCCAACCCCAGCGATGCCGCAAGGACCGAAGTGCAGCCCAACTCCTGCCGTTCCAAGGCATGCAGTTCGCACGACGGAGAATGGAAAGAGAAACCCAGGGAAAGGAAAAGCCCCGAAAGAATGCGTGAAGCTCACTTGTATCGCAATACTATGAGTCACTTGCGTCTCCCCAAAATAATGGTCGAGTCGCGTAAGAAGGTCGACTGGAAGATAGGACGCGTCATGGAAGATAGGGCGCGTCACAGAGGCGCCGCTGAGTCCTAGAGGACCAGTACACGCTTCAGGTCGCGTTTAACGTTCCTACTAGGAAGTAAGGCGTGGCTTCTCCAGGCTTCTCCCTGGCACTGCGAAGAAGCTCGGTGGGCCGTTGTATGTCCAGTGAGAGTGAGGATGGAAAGTATAGCGAGGTGGTAGACAACCAGAGAGTCGAAAAAGCAAGAGGAAAGCAGGAGACGCCATGGACGCAAGGAGCAAAAGCGGCAAGATGTTCCCACCTACCGGCTTTTGCCGCGGCCGGCTGCCGGCTTTCCAACAGCCGAACCCTTCCCAAGCCTTTGCTCTTCCTCCTCGATGGCGCCTATAACCAATGGTCGAGTCCTCTTCAATGCTGTCCCCAAAGGTTCGACCTCCTCCTCTAGGTGGTGTTCCTGACGCCCCGTCCAAGATTTCCCGATCCCGGGCGAAACAACGGTGTATGACACCTCCGAGACCATCGATCTCGAAACCGTGCCGCTGAATGGCGGGGTGCTCATCAAGGTGCTGGTCCTGTCTGTGGACCCGTACATGCGCGGCCGACTGCGCCCCGCGGAGGTCAAATCGTACATGGTGGGTGGATCCAAGAATCATGTATTATCGGCGAGTTTGAATTATTTAACGCGCAGCCGGCGTTCGTGCTTGGGAAACCGTATGTCCTTCTTCCGTGTGTGCGACTCGCCCTTATTTTATCATCTGTAGGCTCATGGGCGGTGGCATTGGCGTCGTCCTGCGCTCTGAGATCGCTGGCGTCGAACCGGGGAATCACGTCCGGGGTTTGCTTGGTACGCAGCCGTTTCCTTAAACGAATATATACTTACTATCAGGCACCAATTTACAGCTCACCAGGAATACATGATCGCGCCCGGGCCAACTCTGGAAATGCTAGAGGTGATTGAACGCGACCCGAAATTACACTGGTCGGCGTACCTCGGGCCTGCTGGCATGATTGGTTCGTAGGAATCGTCTTCTTTTCTCGTCCTCGGTTCGGTTTTCACCTTATCCTGCCACAGGTGAGACGGCCTACATGGGCTGGCGCGAATATTCGCACGCGAAAAAGGTGCGCATTTTCCTTACAACTTCGACAATACTCAAATCATCCAGGGCGAAGTCGCGTTCGTGAGCGCCGGGGCCGGCGGAGTCGGCTCGTCAGTTGTTCCTCTTTCCCATATATTTTCACAACACACTAAACACTAACTCGAACCAGGATGGTCATCCAAATCGCGAAACAAGACGGTCTGAAGGTCATCGCCTCCGCAGGCTCGGACGAGAAGGTCGCGTTCATGAAAGATATCGGCGCGGACGTGGCGTTCAACTACAAGACCACGGACGCGCGCGAGGTGCTCGCGAAGGAAGGGCCCGTCGATGTGTGCGTGCGCCGTTTAGCATCACATTCGACAGACGACTTACTTACGGTGGGACTGAAGATACTGGGACAACGTTGGCGGGTCGACGCTCGACGCTGCGATGGAGTTTGCGAATGACCATGCGCGGTTCATCGTGCGTCCTCGACTCAGATCGTAGAACCGATCGCTGATGCGCTGGACAGGAATGTGGGCAGATCTCAGGTCAGTAACTCAGCCTGCCTCTCAAGCGCTTACATTACCACCCATCCCCACAGGTTATAACAAAGGCTACGAGCCCATGAAGGTTGGTTGCTGCTCACCCTTTCCCCTACTATACGTACTCATGACACTTACCGCAGAACCCCGGCCTTATCGTGCACAAGTCCCTGTCCATCCACGGCTTCCTCACGCGGAACCTGCGCCCCAAACACACCGCGGCCTTCCGCGCGGAGGTGCCCCCGAAGGTCGCGCGCGGGGAGCTCAAGTTCACGGAGGACGTCACGCGCGGGCTGGAGCGCGTCGGGGAGGTGCTGTTGGCGGTGTTGCGGGGGACGAATACAGGGAAGGCGGTGGTTGTTGTGGCGGAGGAACTTGAATAAGTTGTTGGAGGTGGTGTGCCAGTGGGCCGCCCGGACTATGTACTAGTAAGTGTCCAAGTTTTGTGGAGAAGGAAAGGAAATTTCGACGGATTTTGTACGAACGTGAATAAAAAGATGAATATATCCAACCGAGTTTGCGATATCGGATAATCTTCTGCCTTCCTTCCGTCTGCCTTATATTTTAGCCGTGGGTCGGGAACGCATCTGCACCCGAACAACTATGACTGGTCCAGCTTACACTAGCGGTAAGGCAGCCGCGTCGGAAACGAACCCGAGCTTACCGGGTTCCCGGAACTATATAGGTAGCCGGCGCGCTGATGTTCAACCACGCATCTTTCCCAACTTCAACTTCAGACAAAAAACATGTCTGCAGTCACCAACTCCCTCAAAGGTAGGTCCCTTCCCACTCAGTTCACTCCGTGCTAATCTTCTGAACCCAGGCAAAATTGCCCTCATCACCGGCTCCTCGCGCTCCATCGGCGCCGCCATCGCGAAGCACATGGGCGCGCAAGGCGCGAAAGTCATCGTGAACTACATCAGCGACGTCAAAGCGGCTGAGGAGGTCGTTGCTGCGGTCACCGCCAGCGGCGGCTCCGCAGTCGCCATCAAGGCCGACGTGTCTACCGTCGCGGGCGGGCAGCACCTCATCGACGAGACCGTCAAGGCGTTCGGCGGGCTCGATATTCTCGTGCTGAACGCGGGCATCATGGGGTCCAAGGTCCTCGCGGATGTGGACGAGGCGTTTTACGACGCGCATTTTGCGACGAACGTCAAGGGGCCGCTCTTCCTCGCCAAGGCGGCGGTGCCTCACCTCCCGACGCGTGCGTTTCATGTTACATTTTTCCCTCCAGCTCCCAAGAATTAACCGACGCGCACAGCTGGAGGCCGTATCATCTTCTTCTCTTCCTCCCTCACCGGTGCCACCGGTAAGCAGCAGCACTTTATTCAACGGTTACCTCAACTCATCGAGCTCAGGCGTTCCCCCGACCGCCCTCGTCTACGCCGCCTCCAAAAGTGCCGTCGAGCAGCTCTCGCGCATCCTCGCCAAAGACCCCTCCATCGGCGCCAAAGGCATTACCGTCAACACCATCTCCCCCGGCCCCGTCGACACGCCGCTCTTCCGACAAGGCAAACCGCAGGGCATGATCGACGCAATCGCCAAGTTCGCGCCGAGCGGCCGACTGGGCGAGGTGGACGATATCGCGCCCGTGGTCGCGTTCGTCGCCAGTCCCGCGGCGCAGTGGGTGAATGGACAGAATATCCGCGTTAATGGGGTGAGTCGTGAGTCCGTGGTGGCGCGCTAGGGTTACTGATGATACATTTTGGCAGGGGTTCGTTTAGGCTGGGTTAGACGTGCACTAAGGCTGAGCGGGCGATATGTACGACGTTTAGTACTACTTTAAAATGGGTGTTTTTTTGCGTCGTCAATCATACTTGTATTTAGCAGTTGCTCGGAGGGAAATGTTTTACAGCAGTCCCGCTCCGTTATGAGTCCATAAAAGGCGCAGTAGACCCTTTTTGAGGGCAAGTGGTGACGAAGTTGAACCGTGGAAATGTTCTACGGGAAGAACCGAAGCTTGCCGCCCGACATCACTGATCGCCCATCAACTGCGCTTTCGTCTTACCGTCATCGCGATTTTCTTCGAGGTAATTTCCTGCTTGGTTCTGGGTTTCCACACGAATTGACTTTACGCTTGAGGGCCAGGATTTCGCCCATGGAGACCCTTCCAGCGCTGCGTTCGCGAATCGACGCGCTCTCGTCTGCGATAGAGGCGCAAAAGAAAATTCTCCGTGACCTGGAAACTGACAGGAGCAACGCTCGGCGTCAGCTCAACTCGGTTCTCGATCCCATGGCCCGCCTCCCACTCGAAGTATCGTCGAATATCCTCATACGCTGCCTCCCCAACACGACGCCCCGCCCAAACGGCGGGAGCATACCGATGCTCTTCCTCGGTATCTCCCACTTGTGGTCCAACATCGCGATTTCCACCCCCGGGTTGTGGAATGGGATTCACATTGGCGCCTCGTCGCGTGGAGCGAACTTTATCGAGCTGTGTGGGATTATCGAGCTGTGTGGGATGTGGATGGAGCGCGCACGGACCCTCCCGCTCGCACTTGCCCTCGACGGCTCCATGAGTGCTGCGCTGCAGACCCTCGTGCGTCGGCATGCGCAGCACCTCAAAACCCTGGATCTCTGTATCCCGTCGGCTGACGACCTCGCACTTGTGACGGCGCCGTTTCCCTCGCTGCGAAAGCTGTCTATCAAGGCAGCGGACTCGAAAGCCCCGATGACGGGTTTTTTTACTCCAGCGGAATGCGTGGAACTCTTGCGCTCGGCGCCAGATCTTACAGAATGTGATTTCGTCAATATGTTTCATGCATACGCGCTACCTACGCCAAAACCCCGGAAATGGAAGCCGTTGACTCACACGGGGTTGCGCCGCCTGCGTCTTGGGAATCCTCAGCAGGATCGTCTGGGTCACAACTCCGCGCGTTTACTGCAGAACGTGACCCTCCCTGCTCTCAAGAGCCTCTGGATCTACGACTTCGACATTTCGAAGGACGAGTTCGTCTCCTTCCTAAAGCGTTCCTCTCCCCCACTCCGGTCACTACACGTCGATGTTTCAAAGGGCGACTGGGATGCCCAAGATGTCCGGGACTACCTCCGACTCCTTCCTAATCTCACGTACGTCGAGGTAACATGCCACCACACAGACGGTCCCGACCTCGCCCTCTTCCCCTTCCTCGAGGTCCTCGAAACCTCCCCAGATCTTCTTCCGAAACTCAAACATCTGGGGCTGCGCGCGTATTTCTCCGACTTCGACGCGTACCACAACCTCATCACTTGTCTCCGCGCCCGGCGCGCGATGCGGAACTGCACCCTCGAGTCCGTCAGGGTCATTACGCCCCACGACGAAGAGGACATTGTACCGGAGGGCCCGGTCATCGAGGACTTGCAGAAGCTCGCCAAAGGAGGGCTCGAGGTTCATGTGGGCTCCGAGACGTTCAATTTCCTCACCGCTCGGTACGCTGCCCTCATATCATTCTGGCTCGCCCGTTATTTATGTGATGGTTGTCCTACAGCGGCGAATATTGAAGAAACGTAGTGGTAGTCGGCGTCCTCGGTGGCGAAGAGGTTCGAGTATCAAAGTTCCTAATGGCACGTCCTAGTTCCGAGGGGACAATCAATTTCCATTTGCTTGCGCTTTCTCAGCGAGGGCGTCAGTGCCCCACGTTGTCTCCGATATATCGATGCAGCTCAGTGTTCTCTTCCGGTATCCCCATCTCAGGCTCCCTTGTGCACCCAGGGCATTAAAAGCGCTGTGAGTATGTAAGGACCCGCTCCTCCTCTGTGAAGTTCGGGAGAGAGGAGTACTGGTGTGGTACTTACGTTGTTAACGCGACCTGAATCAGACTCTATCTCGCTCTATCTTCACTCAGTAGCAGGAATATTTGCGCCAGCACCACCTTTTTCCGACCATACTCTAGTAAACTCGAATTCCTAATCGGGCCCCAGCATGTGGCTGTGTCGCTCGTGACTCGACACACCTTGACTTCCACCGCCATAGTCTCAAGTTCTTGACCGAAATTCATGGCCATACGCGCTGTCCCGGAGCTGCGCGCGTGCATAGACGAGCTCTCAGCTGCCATCGAGGCCCACAAGGAAATTTTGCGCACCTTGGAAAACAGCCGGAGCGACGCGCGGCGCGAGCTCAATACCATTCTGGATCCTATGGCTCGTTTACCCCTCGAAATCGCGTCCGACATCCTCGTGGGCGTGTTCACTCCGGCTGCACCACGTCCATATGCATTGGTTGGGCCGCTCTGGTTTCTTGAGGTCTCCCATTTATGGCAGAACATCGCGCTTTCACACCCTCCTTATGGGCCTCGCTTCGTCTCAAGTCCGTGCCCCGTGGGACACCGTTCGCCAAAGGATGCGAAACGTGGATCAGCCGCGCTCGGACGCTGCCGCTTTCCATCTCCGTCCGCGGTTCCCTCAGGAATCGCGACATTTGTGGACTAATCAGACAAAAGGCGGGCCAAATACGAGACCTCGAGGTCTACGTGCTGGACGCAGAGGACCTTGACCGGCTCCTTGCGCCATTCCGCGTCTTGACCACGTTGACGATCGCCGCCTTTACGACTCGGAGTCGATCGACGGCGGCTTACTTCCTGCGCGCGGACGAGTTCGTAGCGATGCTGCGCGCTGCTCCGGCTCTCGAGGTCTTTACGCTGAAGGGCATAAGGCTTGAGGAAGACGTCCATGCTGGGGGGCCACACGCAGAGGTGCTGATTCATACTTCCTTGCGGGAGCTGTGCCTCGGAAAATCCGACGATGCCGTCGACAGCACCAGCGCAATCATCCTGCAGTACTTGTCACTGCCCGCTCTGGAAACTCTCCTTGTCTCCTCCCTGGACATATCCCATACCGACTTCATCGCGTTCCTCGCCCGGTCAGCGCCTCCATTGCGGTCGTTAAACCTAAACTTACCCGCCATGGACGCGGACGAGTGGTCGTCCGACCTCGTGATCAACTACTTCCAGCTTATTCCTGGGCTCACCGACTTGGATGTGTGGATCGATGAAGACGACGACGGCGAACCCGACGAGGATCCATTTGCCGCTTTCCTGCACGTACTGGCCACTGTCCCCGACTTCCTCCCCAACGTCCAAGATTTGACGCTGCGGACATTCTCGCTTGACGCACAGGAACGCCAGAACCTCCTCCATGGGCTCACGATGCGTCGTGCATCGCGCAGGAGTCCGTTGGAGTCCTGCCGAATCGTCTTCTGGCCTGGGCCCCGAGGAGACGTGGGCGATATCATTCCATCTCTGCGCCGGCTTGTAGATGATGGTCTGCGAATGCACTTCGGGTATGAACGCCAGAACCTCATTTGAGCCGTACGTCGTCGACACCTTGTCAACCTCTTTGCTCATCTCACGGATTATAGATTGCCGGCGAGTACAGCGTGTGTTCGGCGTAAAGGGAATCTTACTACGTATATGGTGTCTCGAATGTAAAGGAAATTGGTTCTTCGCCTAAGTGTGCTTCCCGAGCCACTCGTTCATCAACTCGTCAAAGAAATAAAAGGCGAACTCCACCTCCGTCTTGCAAAGTTTTCAATCACAAGTACCGGGGAAGATCCAATCCACGCCACAGTAAATAGAAAAAGATCCGCATATATATACCAGTCGCCGACCATCCATCCAAACCAAGTCCGCCGCCAAACCCACCTCATCCCCCAGTCGTCTGGATCCCTTCATCCTCCTCCACATCATCGTCAACCTCCCACCGCCGGCCGCGACGCACCCACGTCCGCCCCCTCTGCCCCTCACACCCCACTTGCACCCGCCGCAACGCGGAGTTGTACCGCGTCCACGCGTGCACACACTCGCGCCTGAGCGCCTCCGCTTCCGTATCCTCGCCGCCCTCAGGCTCCGTTCCGCTGCTAAGGAGGCGCAGGGTCCGCAGCCCGGGCATCAGGGGGAGGTGGTGGATCCCCATGTCGAAGAGGAACTTCTGTGTGCTGAGGTCAGTTAATCACATCCAAGAGCGGGCGGACGAGACGAGGAAGAAGAAACAAACCTCCGACGGCGCCCAATGTGCATACACGAGCTCGAGGCTCTCGCACTGCGGCAGACAGCGCACGGCGGCGAGGAGCACCTCGTCGTCCCACGCCTCGAGCCGCAGCGCGAGCGAGCGCGCGGCACCTGCGCCTGCCAGCCCCCTCAGGCGCTCGAGCAGCCAGACCGCGTCCCCGGCTTTGGCGAACGCGGACGTGGCGCGGATGTGCGCGAGCTGCGGCGCCCCTGGGGCGAGCAGCGCTACGAGGGCCCAGGGCGCGGAGAGCGTGCGCAGCGCGGGGAGGGGGGGCGCGTGGAGCTCGGTGAGGGTGACGGTGTCGGGGTTGGTGTGCGGGGCGTCGATGGAGAGGTGAGTGAGCGCGGATAGGGGGGCGAGGAACGCGCGGAGGCTGCGCTGGATGTCGTTTTGGGTGGAGCCTGTGAGGTGGAGGTGGAGGGAGGTGAGCTGGGCGGCGAGGCTGGTTGGGATATCCAGGTTCAGCTGGTCGAGGGTGAGTGTGTGGAGCTGCGGGAGGTGCGCCAGGAGCGGTACATCGATGGTTTCGAAGAACAGGGTGGCGATGAGCGGGAGCCGGAGGTTGGAGATGGCGAGGGTGGTTAGCTGGATGGGAGCAGGCGCGAGAGTGGAGGGGTAAGAAAGTGGGAAGAAGGGAGGGGGATCCGGCAAGGCTGTGCCTTGGATGGTGAGCTGCGTAACGCTGGGTAGCAGTTGCAGGGTCCGGTATAGGATGTCTGGCACAGCGCCGCCTGCTAATGATATGTGTTGCAATCGCGAGAACGATTGAATGCACCGAAAAATCGGGGAGTATTCCTCTATCGGGGCATAAGTACAGGACGACAATTGGATGTGTGTGCTCACCCGGGGGGCAAAACCCTGGAATATTGACATGCAATGTCAAGGAAACTGAGCGAACGAGATGCGTCTTGGACGCATTACGGTCCCAGAATTTCAAGTGGGCCAATGCGAGCGCCGCACTTTTCCAGCAAATATCCCGGACGAGCGCTTCCGTTGCGAGCAAGTTAAATGCATGGCAGGTGCGCACGACGCATCCAAGGGACTTTGTGCAGCTGACCATGGCAAAGATTTGGAGCCACATTTCCTGTGGGAGACAGTCCATCGGGGTACGGGTCTTTCAGAAGTGTTTCAGCCAGCAAAAGAAAGAGGAATTTGAGTGGACAAGTACCGTAATAGTCCGTTGAAGTGAATATACGGTCCAAGCCTTACCGAGTTCAGTGAGTGACGAAGGGCGCTGTATTCTTGTCCGCTTGATTCTTGACTGCTGCCAGGAGTCGGTATCGGCCAAGGCCGCGGATCCAAAGGATTCCAAGCCCGATTCGTGGCCTTGCCAGCCTGAGTTGGTGGTGTGGACGTCGGAGCCAAGTCGGAGCTAAGTGCTATCGGCGATCAATCCGACGAGAATACCGATGCCGCGACTGCCGAGGGTCAAAATGTCCCACGGTTCAAAGTATTTCTGGGACCTTTGAGAACATCGCTTCTGACCTGGAAACACACCAGTTGAACCACGTCCGCAGAGCCTTTGAGTATTAAAGACTTCACAAACAGAAAGACAAAGGTGTGGCCTGCTAAATGCTCTACATCCGCTGACTTGGGCACAGTAAACGTCGACAAGAGACTGGGGTTCAACACACATTCGCAAAGCCCCGTTCGTCAAGCGGATACTTATAGACCGCTAGTGTCCAGATTCAAAAGGCTAGGCTAATCAGGGCTAGTCGATGACATTGAAACTGTTGAATTATTCCGCGCCTGATAGCCGCAGTCGCAACCATGCTACCGGCGCTGGGCCAGGACAGGTTCTGGCCGAGTCCCAAGCTTTCACAGGCGGATAGACTCGGATATGTTGGTCCGATGCCAAGATTTGTGGGGCAGGATATAAATAGTAGTGTGATTGTTGCGTACTTGTTGCGTCGATCTCCCTCACAGGATCTTCCCTGTCTGCGTGATCTTCCGGCCTGCGTGTACCTGTCGCCTGTTGGCAAGGGGTCCGCAAGGTTCAATGGACATCGAGGACTACCACAAGCTACCACCTTGCATTTGCTTTGGAGATTGCGAACACCTGACTCCTTGAGGCCTTTTCTGTTCTTTTTCTTGGCCTCGAGCGTGCATTCACATCCAAAATATATGGATTCCACATCTCAATTGCCTCGCTTACTCCCGACGTGAAACCACCAACGTCGAACCCGGTGGGGAAACATGCAACCGCGAATCGACGACGATCATTGATGCACGCAATCAATTCCAATTGCTCGATTGCTCACATGTCGCATCTCCCCTCCCGCCTCCCGCGCTATATAAAGAGGGGGCAAAGCGTGTCCCATTTCCCCGGCCGTGCCTCTTTGTTCATTTTTTCGCCTTCCTTCATCTACTCTTCCTCTTTACAGAACTTGAAGTTCTTCCATTCGTTCTTCTTCAACTCCAACTACTACTACTATCTTCAACATGCAATTCTCCATCGTCGCCTTCTTCGCTGCTGTCCTCGCCACCGGCGTCGCCGCCGCCCCGGCACCCCTCTTCCTCCGCCAGGACGTCTGTGACATCGCCAGTGCGTCTCAGCCCATCCTCATCTTCCCCATCCTGTTCTAACTAACCTCCGCTCCCGCTTAGCCTGTGTCATCGACCTCGGCGGCTCAGTCGTCTCCTGCGCCGCCGCCGCCGCGCAGCTCGGCGTCGGTGCGTCCCTCTCTCCCTCCCCCCCCTTCCCCCCTCTTACTTATGTTTATGCTACCACGCGTAGACCCCATCTCCGACGCCGGCTGCCTCTTCGCCGCCGCCAAGACCGTCACGGCCTTCCCCCCCTCGTGCAACGGCTGCCTCGAGAAGTTCGGCGTCAGCGTCCCCACCGACACCATCTCCGGCGCTATCAGCTCCGCGGAGAGCACCGTCGAGAATGGTATCAGCAGCCTTGGGGATGATATCAAGGGGTTGTTCTAAACGACGACGAATGAAAACTGAATGTTGTGGTTATCATATTATAGTAGTACATATTGAAGGAAGGAACTAATAATGGTGTAATAATCAGGAGTTTTATGGTTGCGAAAAAGCGAAAAAGTACCGTTCAATGCTTTGGTTCGATTCTTCAACGCTTCAGCCCTCGTCATTCGATGGTGATGAAGTCTAGTCCGACACGATCGTCCTGTCATTTCTGGACGGGTTCAGTGGAATGACCTTTCCCTCTCTCTACAAAGGTTGATAAGTAGTCGAAATTGAGCGACCGCCCGGGACCTGCTGTACGCCCATCCTCTGACACGATGCCGCCAACTTAGTGGTTCTTTGTCGGACGCGCATCGTCTTCCTGCCAGAATTTTGGGCATCCTACATACGCATTTCGATTTTGTCTGTTCCTTGCGCTACGGGGACACCGCCCGGAGTCGGTTCGTTCCCGTGCCTGGTCCAAGCCGGGTCATTAGGATTTAAGGCATGAAAGCTTCAAGTAAGTACTAGGGTCCGCGCAAGGCGACTCCAGACACCGAGTCAGCCAAAGAGCTCCCCCGTCTAGCTCCCATGGGTCACTGGGGTGCAGGCTTAATGAATCGATGGGAAGCAAATCTTATCCCGCCCTCTGTACATTTTAGCCGGTATATTTCGGCTCGCGTTGGTTCTGTTTGGCTGACACGTGACAGCCGCGACACAGCTTGCTCCGGGCTCCCACAATATTGAATAGTTTCCTCTGGCGCTCCCCCATCCTCGCACATTACCTCCGAAATCTTTTACCCAAACGCCCCCGGGGATTTGTACTCACCATGTCTCTCGTCGACCTTCCCGAGGACATTCTCCTGGAACTCTGCAGACGCCTCGTCGTCTCCGATCTCGTGAACCTGCTCTCGGTGCGCCGTAATACTGCCGCAGCAATATCCACACTAATAACTTATAGACCTGCCGCGTCATGCGCAACCTCCAACTCCAACGAACTCTCTGGCTCGATGCACTAACCCGGATACGTACCGTCGAGATGTATCCCCTCCCTCCCATAAACCCAAGCGACCTATCTCTTCCCCACCTTCAACAGATCGCACGCCGAGCCAGTCGCCTGATACTTAACTTCGAGTCTGAGAAGCCACTCCCGGTGGACATCCACACCGTCGCTGTGGGCTACGGGGACGAGTTCATCGCCATCCCAGGTACTCATCTCGTCGTGGTAGTCGAGGGCCTTGGGATCGTCAGTTGTTGGGATGTTCACACCTCCCGGCGCGTGGCGTATCTCGAGCTCCCCGGCCTTCGGGCGCAAACGGGCGCGCCGTGCATGGAAAGCGAGGGAAAGGCACTCATCGGTGCTTGCATTGGGTGAGTATGTCTGGCCTTCCTCCGAAGACACTGAACTGGCTGATATTATGGTTCTCAGGCGTGGCGTAAAACATCTCGCGCTCATCTGCGTGGATTTCACAGATCGTTCCTGCGTTTCGATTTCGCACACACTATCTCGGACCACCAGCAACAATTATTTCTTCCACAGTCATCTGTTCCTCAATTCCCGTACGTTGGGATTCTGCACCAAGACATCTATTGTCTCTTGGAGTCTCGAGGCAGATGGTGAAGTCAACATCACACCCCAGGATAATTGCTGCCCGGTTCGTGTGTTCACATTCGTGATTCATGATTGATTAGCCTACGTGACTACAGCCCAGCTCCCCGACGCCGCCATGTCTGCTTCTTGGAGCTCGAGTATACATGCTCCACAAGCGTGGTCTGAGAACACTCGCCGTCTACAGCGTCCCTCTCCCGCCTGCTTCGCCCCACGAAATGGATCCCGCTACTGCTCCGCCCAGAGTAATCGAACTCCCCGTCCCATACCCACCCCTCCCGAACCTAGACGAGCTTCTCTTCCTCACCGGCCTCTCCAGCAGGTCGTACCACGCCGACCATATCTGCGCGCCAGCATACGGCGTGTTCGCCGTCACCTGCGTGGACCTCGGCAACAGGAAGCAGTCGTCGTCCGTCGTGCACTTCTGGTTGTCCGGACGCATCAACGGGGGGACGCTCGACGACGTCGGTCCGAGCTGCGTGTACGGGCACCCGCATCTGATCGAGCAGATGGCGGTGGGGAGCTCGGGGGCGTACGTTGTCGTCCTCGCACGCGCAGGCGAGGATGCCGTGCCATACCTCGGGCTGGTCCACTGCCGCGCGTCGGGCCCACTGTCTCCGCAGATTACCTTTCGGAAGCTGGACGTCGGGGACGCGTCGTTGCAGGACTGCCATCAGCTTGCGTTCGATGACTCGCTTGGGTTGGTTTTGATTGCGGGGAGCTTGGGGAGGTTGACGGCCATTTCGTACGTATAGAAGCCGGATGTTGCCCACCCACAACGAAATCGATGAACTCTTCTTGAACCTTGTTCTGCTCTACAGGCATGTGTTGTAGCTAGTTTTTCATCGGGTTGAACAAATGGGTCAAAAATGTAACTGGAGGAGTATCTAGTGGCACATACACTTCCCCTAAATTTTGAAGACAACGAATGAGTGACCTTGAGCCAGAACCAGGCTTTTTGAAGCATATTCGGGCGCCGTCTGCGACACCATCAGTCACGGGCACAGCCTGTGCTGGTCACTCCACCTGTGCCAACTCTCGACGTCACCTTCACCTCCGCCGTCTCAACCCCGTGAGCGACTCAGTCGCCAAACCCATGAACAAACACACTCTCCCGAGTCTCCGTACGCGTATCGACGAGCTCACAACTACCATCGAGGCCCACAAGAAAATTTTATGCGCCTTGGAAAGCAGCCGGAGCGACGCGCGGCGCGAGCTCAATGCCATTATGGATCCTATGGCACGGCTACCCCTCGAAATTGCGTCCGACATACTTCTGCGCGCCATGCCCAGTGCTGTACCGCATCCATCTCCTGGGCCGCTGTTATTTCTCGCGGTCTCCCATTTATGGCAGAACATCGCCCTTTCTACACCATCCTTGTGGGCGTCCCTGCGTCTGAGGTCTGTCTCTCGAGGAACGCCGTTCGCCCAGGGATGCGAAACGTGGATCAGCCGCGCTCGAACGCTGCCGCTTTCCGTTTCCGTCCGCGGGTCCCTGAAGGATCGCCCCATCTGTGAACTGATCAAACAAAAGGCGGGCCAAATACGGGAGCTCAGGGTCTACCCGCTGCGCGCAGTTGACCTCGAGCGGCTCATCGCACCATTCCGTGTCTTGACCTCGTTGACGATCGGGGCCTTCAAGCCGCGATCGCACTTCCGGCGTGCGGACGAATTCGTCGCGATGTTGCGCGCCGCTCCGGTCCTCGAGGTTCTTACGCTGAAGGGCATCGACTTCCGGGAGGACATCCACGGCGAGGGGGTACACGCAGAGGCACTGACTCATGCGTCCTTGCGGGCGCTTAGCCTCTCAAAATCCGACAATAGTGTCGACACCACCAGTGCAATCGTCCTGCAGTACCTGACACTGCCCGCTCTGGGCGGTCTCTTCGTCTCCACCTTGGACATCTCCCATACCGACTTCATTGCGTTCCTCACCCGGTCGTCGCCTCCATTACTGGTACTCCGTCTAAACTTACCTGGCGTGGACGACGATGTCGACGAGTGGTCAGCCGACGTCGTGATCAAATACTTCCAGCTTATTCCTGGGCTCATTGACTTAGATGTATGGGCCGACGAAGACGCCGACGAGGACGACGAGGATCCATTTGCCGCCTTCCTGCAGGTGCTAGCTTCTGCCCCCGACTTCCTCCCCAACGTCCAAGATTTGACGCTGCGGACATCCTCGCTCGACGCGCAGGAGCGCCGGAATCTACTCCGTGGACTCACGATGCGTCGTGCATCGCGCCATAGTCCGTTAAAGTCCTGCCGAATTCTTTTCTGGCCTGGGGATCCCGCGGACGTGGACGACATCCTTCCGTCCCTACGGCAGCTTGTAGAGGATGGGTTGCGCATACACATCGGACATGAGGGCCAGAACCTCATTTGAGTCGTACGTCAACCTTGTCAACCTTTTTGCTTATCTTACCCTCATTGCCAGTGAATAGAGCCGTGTTCACTACTATCAGAAACCGGCTATCGAGCCACCTTAGCACGTTTGCCCCCTGTTTCCCCCCTACACGACGGCGACCGGCCGGATATGTACCCTACAATGAAGGTAGGCATCCTACGAGTAGAATAGCATATTTTATGGCAATTCTATGGGTTGACTTTGGCACCTGGCAAATTTATTTTCAGCCCTATCCCAAAATGGCAATCAACGGCCTTCCGAGCCACCCCGCCAAATAACCTGTTCACAAGCGCACGCTGAGGCCGAGTGACTTTGGACTCACTCAAGGGGTTCGGATGAACCATTCTATACACTCAAAGCACGAATTGAGGCCCTACAAAAAATTGAATCAATGGTCCTTCCGGTCGCGCAGAGTAGGTGAAATTGGTGTCTCGACAAAAACCTGTGTGCTGCAAGGAAAAGGGTGTAACCTGAGGCCAAATTGACACTCATAAGGATAGATGGGAAGTAATAGCACGCACTAAAGCGCGTTAAATGTCCTCCTCACATCAAGAACCACCCGAACAAGGTTCATGTATCTGTGACAGTGAAAACGGGTCGTCGAGGAGAGTGGGCCACAACTAAGGTCAAAACACCCAGTCGGCAGGGCAATAGAGTTGTAATTATGTCGAAGGGTGTGCTCTGAGTGTACATACCAGATCCTAAGGTCGCCCGCGTGTTGGATGGATCACCAGAGACCCTTTCGTGCGGTCTTGACCTAAATGACGTGCGGTCATTCTTGGCCAATATATCAAAGGTTTCCGCAGTCTAATGGAGCCCATTAACCCTTGGGGACATTCTCCTGTGTATAGGCAACAAAACGAGCCCCCAAACCCATGAATCGGCGGAGAATTGACGGAGCAATGAGCGAAGGAAGAGCGTGGATCCTGGTCGGTGATAAGAAATCATCAATTCCCACCCACCCGACGGGAACAACCGAGGCACAGCTTCTGATCAACGCATCACTCCGGGCCAAATTTTGGTCTACAACAGCCTCATACATCCCGCTCCGTCCCTCAAGCGTCAAATCACACTAGGGGGCATGCTAAATGGTTGAATTATCGAAATGGCTCGGAACGTAGTTTGGCTCGGAAGGCAGTCGGAGATAGTACGAGAGATCTTCTTGGTATATTATAGTGTCTCGAATGCGAAGTAAATTGGTTCTTCGCCTAATTGTGCTTCGCAAGTCCACTCTTTCATCAAACTCGCCTCCGTCTTGCAAGTCTGGTTTTCAGCCGTCAGTCCTGGCGTTACTGATGGTTTGGAATGAATATAATAAGCACAAGAAAGGTCGCAACTCAACACGACTAACATCTCTCTCGGACGACATGAAGGCCGAAAGATAAGGTGCATAATTGTCGGACTACATTAACCCGAACCACAATCGAACAACTCAATCAACCCACGTCGTCCTCTCCAAATCAAACGCCGCCCTCGGCCTATACTTCCCCCCACTCTCCGTCTCCGCCTCGAGCCTCAACCTCACGCTCCGATGCACCCTCACCCCATTCGCACGCTGCTTCGGAATGAACCGCCCGCGCCCCATATTCCACCCGAGATACGTCACCCAGCTGTTGTCCCCCTTCTGATACCGCTGCTTCACCGGCCAGAACTCGAGGATCCACCAGAACCACGCGAGCGAGAGCTGGTCGTAGATCGGGCACAGCGCGTCCACGCGCTCGAGCTCCTCCTCCGTCTTCGGCGCCGGCCCGGGCTGCGCACCCTCACCCGCGCCCTCCGTAGCGAAGTTGCGCAGCGCGGCCTCGGCGAGCGCAGCCGCTTTCGATTTCTTGGAGGAAGGGATGGACTGGATGCGCAGGCCGTCGAGGGGGAGCGCGGGCGGGCGCGGCGCGACGCGTGGGTAGAGCGCGTCAGGGTCGAGCCCGATGCTGCGCAGCCCCTCGCAGTCGAACATGATCCCGCTGTTCGTCTTGAAGCACTCGCGTATCATCCACCGGAGCGGGATCCGCGCGAGGTTGTGCACCGTCGCGTTGTCGACGGAGCCGCCGCCGACGTCGCAGTGGCACCCCGCGAACCACACCTTCGAATTCGGGGATGTAGGTAAGTAGGTTTGTGGCGGAAGAAGAAAAAAGAGGAGGAGTTCACCTCGTCGATATCGGTGGGCTGCGAGCGGTCCCGGTTGTACCTGCTTTCCAGGTCGTGCTGCGACATTTTCTTCGTGTGGTGCGGATTCTTTGCCGGCGGGGCAGGGGCCTTGTTATCGGAGATACTGAGCACCTGCTCCCGTTCGTTGGGTCGGTTCCACAGGTTGGGAGAGAACTTCGCGCGGCGCTCGTCGAGCCTGTGGAATGAAATCGAATATAAGCAGTAGTATCCTGAGAGAATGAGATGTGTACTGACGAAACGGCATGCCTGAAGGTCCGCACGATGGTGTTCGAGGTGGTGAACGGCAGACGCTTCGGGATGAGCCCAACAGAGCTGACGGTGTCCCTGGAAGGTGAGGAAGGTCTTGTCAGTGGTGGAAATAGAGCGTGTGAACGACTGCTCACCAGACTCCGACGAATTCAATATCTACGTCGATGGAAAAAGCCTGTCGAATCACTATTAAAAACCACGATTCCCAAGTCGAGGTGGCGGTCTTGGCTACCTTCTTGAACGCGTTGGACTGCGCCCATCCCTTCTCGGACTCGTTCGTAAACATTTTATACGCGAAGGGAACTTGCTGTGGAACGAGTCAGTCCAAGCGGTGGGCAGAAGGGGGGCTGGATGTGACACGCACCTGGTGATTGTCCGCCGGTAGAAGACCAACCTGCCAACATTAGCCGTCAGCCCAAGATAGCTGTTGCTCCGCCGACGCATACCTTGTGAATCATTCCCGCCAAGCTGGGAATCATTCGCGTTAGAGTGGCTGCGGCGTCGACAGAGCGGCGTACCTCCGCGCAGTATATGCGCCTAAGTACGCCAAAATAACATGCAGTTAGGTTCTGTATGGCAGCGGCGCGAGTCAGACGACGCACCTCGAGAGAACCCAAAGATGCAAATACGGTCATTGGCGGTGTCTAAATCTAGTTAGCGCGGCAGAATAACGGTGCCGCACGGTACGTACAGTTCTAAGTGGGTTGAGGGCGGGATCATGTATCAATGCGAGTCGAATCTACACACCTGCATGAGGAACTCGTAGCCACCTGCTCATGTCAGCGGCGCGCGGCAACGTCGGTAGAGCGGGACGAACCCATAACATGTGCGTCTAGATTCCACGCAATGGCTTCGTCGATGAACTAGAAGTGGGATTGGGCGCGGGTATACTTGCGTTGAGAAGGTGGGTCACCTTGGAGACTTTTGACCAGAACGGAGTTGCGATCTGCGGTGTAGTGTAGCTGGAGGACGAAGGTCAGCCTGGCCAGAGACGCAAAGCCAACTACGAACGTTCCGATTCCAGCTCTGGAGGGTACGTTCAAAAAATCATTACGGAGAGATCAAGGGACGACTTACTGGTAGTATACCATCTGCCGCGAGCGATCCGCCTTAGGGAGCATCGAGAAGAACTGCACGATGTTTGAGTTGTCGGCGTCGAATTGGTCCCCAGTGCCATCGAAGCAGATAACCAAAGTTCGGAATGGATGGTCAGGCGGGATTATCGTGGGCGCAGGGGTCGCGGATCCATTGGCAGCCTGTTGCGTGAAGGCCGAGGTTTGAGGCGACGACGAGACAGGCAGGCCAGAGATCCCGTTCTGCTCGCCGACCATAGTGTTTTCCGTATTGGACCGTCCGTGACCGTTGGTGGGGGTGGAGGATTGCATGTTGAACGTCCAGAGGTCGTGACTAGTGCCAGAGGTTTATATGGACGTCGCCGCCGATAGAAAGGAAGAACGAGAGGTCATTTGACGATGGGCTTAATTTTATACCGGGCATCTGTCGCTGAGAGGCTCCACAGGACCGGAAACCACGGCAATGCAGGCATTCGATGACTCCGAACCCGATTCGCATATCACAGGCGATTTCGTGGTCCGGTCAGTTTTCTTGCCTTCAAGTCTACCTGTCGGGATGCTAGATTTTCGCCAGTGGCGCGCTGGACCGCCGGATTACAGCTGCGATGTATGCGGAACCCTACGGGCCCAGATAGCGGGTAAAGATAGGCCAAGACGGGTTAAGTGAAGAGAATACGCCACGGGCGGCATGGTGGCAGAAGGCAAGGCCCGGAGCGTGGGAAGAGATCCATAATTGGCGTAAACAGCACTTACGTACCAACCGCTCTTGCTCTGTGCCACCACAATCCTATGAAGCCGAGCCCAGCGAGGGTTCTCCGCAGGCTCGGACTCTCTAATCCTCCCCAGGCTACGCTGGGTTCAACTCTGTTACCTGCATTCCACCTGAATTCTGGACGTCCAAGGTGGAGCCGCCTAACCGCCATTTGCATATAATAGATTTCGTGAAGCGCGTCAACCTAGCATCTACCTGTCTTCGGTTTATCTTTGGCATAAGATCTCGGCTCGTGACGGGATTACCTTGGCCTCCGAGCCTATATAAGCCCTCAGAGAATTTCCCGAGCCCATAACTATGGCGGCGAGCATCACTCCCATCCAAGCGTTCTCTCTCGGTGCTGACGCCGCATATCTGGCCAAACGGCCATTACCTGTCTCACCCGATGGTGAATACGACTGGGAGAACCAGGCAGACCCAAACACCAGCCCACAGGCGCACGCTGGTGTAACGAATCTCGTCAATGAGGTGGGGCGCTTCCTCTCCCATCTGAACTGCGCTGAGGAAGTCGCTTTGTAGATTCAGAACATCGAATCAAAAGGTGCTGTGAGCCCCGACCCCCGCATCGTCGTACGTTCCACGTCTCTCGTGCCGTTGCCCTCCTGATATCGCATTAGGGCGCGTTCATCGACACGGCCCTCCACCCCGATGCGGTTGACGATCGTCAGGGCGCGGTGAGTACTCGGAAGCTCTATGCACCGAAACAATTTCTGACCTGGTCACACGACAGTTTGCTGCTGGACTCACTCTCCTGTCGAGGCTGCCTCCAGGCTCTGCTGTGGCCAAGGACATGTCGAACTCTGCGATTTCTCTCCTTTATAACACTCTTCCACACGTCAGCCCTTCCTCTGCGCTACTTATCATCATTTTGCTGACAGTGAATAGCCTCGTGCAGCGTTGTTGGGCCCCGTCCACTCTTTCCGTCAGGCGGATGGAGGCGGTAACAACTTGCAGATCCCTCAGCTAGGGAAAGCCGGGACCCCATACGCGCGCAGCGTCCAGGGCAAATGGTGCTATGCACCCACATCCCTTCCCGACCCCGGCGTAATATTCGATACCCTAATGAAAGCACGCGACGTAAGTGTCTAATCCCCTCTATCACCAGTCCGGCCGAAAATATCTGAGATCCTTCACAGCGCAAGGATCACCCCGGCGGCAACTCCGGCATGACCTTTGCCTTCGCCACCCTGGTCATTCACTCGTTATTCAGGTCCGACTTGAGCGACTGGAATGTCAACGCCACTAGCTCGTACCTCGATCTGAGCCCTCTCTACGGCATCAGTATGGCTAGGTCCGCTGTGTAAATGACGAAGACAATCTGACGCGGATTATAGACCAGGCGACGCAGGATCTGGTGCGCAACAAGGCGGAGGGCCGTGGGCTCCTGTATCCCGACAGCTTCTCCGAAGAGCGATTGGTCTTCCTTCCCCCGGCAGCCAGCGCACTTCTTGTCATCCTCAATCGAAACCACAATGTGCGTGCCGTGTCCGGTCCGTTCATCCTGCCACGCTAAAATTGGGCTCGAAGTACGTTGCCGATATGCTCCTCAAGATCAACGAGCGCGGGCGTTGGACAGACCCGCCGCCGACGGACGAGAAGCTTCGCAGCCAGCAGGATGAAGAGATCTTCCAGACCGCGCGGCTTGTCAAGTACGTTGCCCACGCGTATGGGAAGGACCCCAAGTTTAACTCGACTCTTCCCACAGCTGCGGACATTTCATGGGTCTCATCATGTCAGACTACGTTGCTGGGTTCCTTGGGTACGCATGATCCACCTATGTTCATTCTTCCGTCAACAATAATCCCCGCCAGACTCTCGGAAGGCAATGCCTGGAACATGAACGCGTTCGATGCTATCAAAACAAAAGATGGCAAAGAGGTAGAACGTGGACAAGGAAATCACTGCAGCGTTGAATTCAACGTCCTTTACCGTGTAAATATTCATCCTCAATCTGTTCCCTCTCCGTTCCTGATATAGTTGCTTCAGTGGCACCCCACACTATCTGCGCCCGATGTACAATGGACAGAGGACGTGTTCAACAGGGTTTTCAACAACAAACCATTTGAGCAGCTCACGTCCGTCGCTTCTTCCGTTTCTATGTATTTCCATTTTCAACTAATCCACACGGTACAGGATTCAGGACTTCGTCGGCGCGTTTGGCCAGACCTTCGCGCAGATCAACCCCGATCCAAGCAAGCGGACATTCGGCGGGTTAGTCAAACCATCGTGTACATATCCTGCGAATTAACCATACTTACTGGCAGACTTCAACGCGGGGCCGATGGCAAGTTCGCGGACGACGACATCGCCAAGATCCTGCTCGACGCGACGGAGAGCCCCGCTGGCGCCTACCGTGCGCGCGGGACACCGGGGGTCCTGCGCGTCATTGAGATGATGGGCATCCTACAGGCACGCCAGTGGGGCGTGTGCACGATGAACGAATTTCGCCAGTTCTTGGGTCTCAAGCTGTTCCAGGACTTTGAGGAATGGAATCCCGATCCCGATGTTGCGGTAAGTCGATTCCACGTGTAGTCTCGATGTGCCACTGAAGGTGGTTGTGACTGGTAGAATGCGGCGAGGCGGTTGTACGGACATATCGACAACTTGGAGCTCTACACGGGGTTGCAGTGCGAGGAAACGATGCCTTTGAGTCCTGGGCTCCGGTTTGCTTCGGGTTACACGGTATGTTCCGTTCTGTTCAAATATATGATCTGCGTGTATACTCAGAAGTGACTTGACCAGATGATGAGGGCCGTACTCGGGGATGCTATTTCTTTGGTTCGAGGAGACAGATTCTACACCACCGATTTCACGCGTATGGTCATAACTCTATCATGCTATTCGAGCCATTCACGAGCTCTACAGCTGCCAATTTGACGACGTGGGGATACCAAGATTGTTTGCGCGATCCTCATAACGGTGGTTTTGTGTGTTCTTTTCGATCAGTCTAAATTATTCCGCGAGGCTGACTTTCTTGCTCTAGGGCGGCGAAAGTATGTACTCCCTCTCCAGTTAATCTGTCATCTCTTCATGAAAACCCAGTGCCCAAGCTCCTGATGCGCCATCTCCCCCGACACTACCCATTCGTGCGTTGAGACGTTGTCTCTTGGTAATCCAAATATAACGCTCGAACAGAACTCCGTCTACGGCTGCTTCCCCTTCTTCACACCCCAGAAAATGAAGCAGAGCCTCACCACGCAGGGAATTGCCGCGAACTACACCTTCGACCGCCCCGTACCCGCTCCACAGCCGAAAGTGCTCAACACCTTCACCGGGATCAAGTATGTGTTCAACGACCCGTTGACGTTCCCCACGGTCTACGATATGAAGGGTGGGGCCATCCGCCTCGTTCATTGAGATGCTGTCGACTCATGTCTCCATCCAGGTCTTGGGAACGGGTACGGGTTCCTGCTGTGCTTTGACCAGGCTGCCAAGTATGTTTAATTGCCGAATTTAATTGTACCGCTGACAATGTATTTGCGACAGGCACGATCCTGACCGCGCGTTGGCCCTGCACGCGCTCTTCCCCACCGAGGCCTCCCTCAGCCAGTACCGCACATGGTACCGCGACTCGGTGGTCCAGCTCATCAAGGAGCGATCGTGGAAGTACGATGGGGTCGCGGGGAACTATGTCGATATCGTGAAGAGCGTGATTAATACGACGTCGGTGCATTGGGCGGCGGACCGGCTGGTATGTGTCGCCTCCTTCTTGAGTAGAACATACTGAAAACTCTCTCAGTGTGGTCTGCCCCTCAAGACAAAGGACAACCCGAATGGTTTGTACACGGAGCAGGAGGTGTATGAAATGTTCTCTACTCTGGTTTGTCCTCCTTATGAATCCTCGTAATCGTCTATAAACTGATTCCTTCTTCGTAGTTCCAGTACGCGTCAGTCAGAATGAATAGGATTTGATACTCACTGTCACATGACATAGGCTCACGTTCCTGAGCATTGGCGATAACGAGCATGGCATGTCGCTCCGGTGGGCGGCAATCCAGTCTGGGGGCGTCATCCAAGCGCTCATAGCCAAGACGATTTTGGAGGTTGCGCCCAAGAGTGCGCCGGTGCGTCTTTACTGAGGATGAAGTTCAAACTCAGACTCAAACACGATAGAACGCGATTACGGGCTTCGTCGCCAACGTCGCAAAGTTGCTCTGGCCGCAGGTGGACAAGCCGTGCTACCCCTTCCTGAGTAAGCTCTCCGAGACGGGCCGCCCGATGAACGAGCTTGTGGCCACGGTCGTGGGGCTGGCGGTTGGCTCGTCGGTGAATTATGCGCAGGGTGAGGACAGTACCTCCGCCGTCGGCGATGAGTGCTCACTTCAATTAGCGGCGGTGCATGTTGTGGATTTCTATCTGGACGACTCGCACGCCAAGGAGCGTGCGCAAATCCTCAGTTTGGTGCAGAGCGACGATTCGAACTCGACGGAGACGTTGCGCGCGTACGTCCGGGAGGCGATGCGTGAGTTTTCAAGGTTCGCCGCCTTGCTTATAATCACTTAGCAATATCACGTAGGCCTTAACCCTCAATACACCGGACTCTGGCGCGACGTTGCTGCCGACGCGTCGATTCCACAAGGCAAAGGACTGCCACCCCTGAACGTCAAAGCCGGGGACCGTATCTGGGCGAGCTTCAAAAATGCACACATCAATGTTCGTTCCGTCCCTTTCACCGAAGATCACTCGCGGTATATTGACACCGACCACAGCCGGACGACTTCCCCAATCCCACCGCCGTAGACCCCTCGCGCCCGGTGACGTCTTACAACCTCAACGGAACGGGCTTCCACGGGTGCCCGGGCGTCACCTACGCGGAGCAGACCATCGCGGAGATCGTCAAGGTCGTGTTCAAGCTCAAGAACGTGCGCCGGGCAGAGGGCGACTCGGGACGGCTGGCGGGCTTCAAGCAAATCGTCAACGAGACTGAGACGAACGTTTATTTGACACCGTATGGAACGACGAGTCCTTGGCCTGGGTCGATGTTTTTGGCGGTAAGCAAGAGACCTTCTGCTTGTTCATCTGCGGGTGCTAATAACTATCAGTACGACGATTGAAGGATGGGTTACTCGTGAAGTTTCTCGACGGTGGTGGAATTCAGAAATTTATCTTGCACCTATGCTTAGGTTATATCGAAACGAAATCTGCGTCCAATGTTTTTTGAACTTTGTTGTTAGTTCTTTTGTTCACAGTCTTCAACAACTTCAACCGTGGGAACCCTCGATCACCAGTTGATTTCTTGGTTCAAGTCGCTTCAGAGGCATTCCAGAATTCGTCGAGTGGTCTATTAACATATCCTAGGGAGTGATAAAGAGCTTTAAAATCTGATTTACACCGGTTCAGGTGTTGATTTTCGTGATGGAAGCATCTCACCAAAAGTTCAACCATGGGAAAGTCCGATGGCGGTGGCGAATTTCTCAACTTTAAGCACCACTTCAACAATCGCCCCTGGGGTGCAATCAAATACTATTTGCTCCCCACTCCTTAGTCTCCTGGCAAGGACATAACCTGCCAACACCTTCAGTTGGGAACACTTCCGAAGCAAAATATCAAGACTGTGGGTCGGAGCAAGGGACTTAGAGAGGTAATGAATTCTAACACCCCGGCACTTGCCACCACACCGCCCTTTTCTATCGGTGTTCTTGTTCCAATCTTGTTCGGACGCCAACGGAAAGCCTCATGATTGCCCCGCCAATGATCACTGCGACTTTTCAGTGACCACCATATCTGCCGCGATCATACTCTCTTGGGGCTCTGGAGATGGCTGCGTAGATCCTATCGAGTGGGCATGGAAAGAGTGAGGAACTTGAAGGCGTTTTGGCGCCTGTTTTGGTATGTCCGGGTTACATAGGTCTAAGGTTACAGACGCTGTAGGCGGCTCAAGAATCGGAACCCAACGATCGCGGCCCACCGGATCTATCGCAGAAGTGACTCAAAACACTGTAATGGTGACTGGGATTCAACGCTACTGCGAAACACCCGCACACTGACTGACTCTCGTATTACAATGCCTCAGGATGAGGCCGAAATGAACAGAGCCGACGGCGTCCAATCCCCGCCTCGCAGGAATTCAATCGCCTCCCCTGTCCATCCAACCTTTAGTCAAGGTGGTGGTCTTTACTACGCACCTTGAACGCGTTGGACAACGCCCCACCCTTCTCGGACTCCTGTGTGAACGATGAGATTTCGCAGGGTCGACGCCTCTGCATCTGACCATACGCAGCCAGAGCCCTCGTCGCCCCTCGTCGCTTCAAACTCCGCGCTATCCACGGGTATGCCTACCTTGCCCCCGTACTTTTGGCTTGCTTGAACTTTCTCAGTGTACTGTAATATTTCGTTCAAATCGAACCGGGGGGTGACGCGTGACCATTTGAACCAATTCGACATTTCGACAGCGGCGCCAAAGGTGCGTGACATCAGGAAAATTTCGATAAAGGTCTGAAATCGTACAGCTAGGTTCCATCTTAGCTCCTGGACATCTGCACATTATTTGGGCTGTTTGGTTGAACACAAATCACAATTTTTGGTTCGATTACTTGGAAATGCAATTTGGTTCAAGAAACTGAACCTCACGGTGGAAGTTTGAGTTCAGAGAGGCAATTTTGGTCGAAAAACCAGCCGAACGAACAAATCTATAGCCAAGAGGATCAAGGGAGACCACAAAAATCCAATTCACTGTCCACCGGAATTTTTCGCTGGGTGACGAACCCTCAGACCTATTCGACATCGGCCGGGGTGACGCGTTACCTCGACCACTATTCGTGATCGACAAGGGGGTGCGTGACGCGTGACTGTCGATTTGAACGAAATATTACAGAAGTGTGTTGACACCTTTTCGGTATTTCCTAGCCGCTCGCTTCAACGTCGCCGATCCCGCGCTGCACTCGGCGCTCTCCATCCCCATCTTATCCTCACGCCGCGGCGTACGAATACAACGACGTCGGATATCAGATTTTGGATCTTACTCCCCCGTTCTCCGCCTCCCTTACTGCGCAAAGCACTCCACCTCGCAGAGAACTTCAATTTCGGTAAGCCCAACCAAACTACAGCGTGTTTGCGGTCCAAATCTTTTTGACGCACCATGTGGGACACCGCTAGTGCTGCCGTGGTGTGAATTGATTGACCCGAGTTGAGTCCAACCACGGGGATGAACTCGATCAACATCATAAAGTAATTGCTCGGGTGTTTGGGTCGCAGTTCGCGCTCGGATGGACTGAAAAATGCACAGAGTCTGATGCTCGCCCGAACTAACTACTGTATTAATTCGTTCAAATCGACAGTCACGCGTCACGCACCCGGGTGTCGTTCACGAACTTTGGTCGAGGTAACGCGTCACGGAGCCCGATGTCGAATAGGTCCAACCGGTTGTCACACAGTCAAAAAAGTGCTGTGGAAGGGAAGGTAATTTTTCTGGCCTCCCCGGATGCTGGGGTGCATGAATTTACGCCTTCTGGTGAGTTTGAAGCGAAATTTGCGCATCTGAACTCAAATTTCTACTGTGTGGTTGAATTTCTCAGTTGAAAACAAGTTGAATCAGCATTTGAGAGCAAAGAACCTAAAAAATGTGCTGTGTGTCTAATTTAATAGCCTAGATGTTGTGAGAATACCTTGTAGTTGAGATGGAACCTGATTCCATGATTTTGGGGGTGTGTCGAAAATTTTACGCTGTCACGCACCGTTCGGGCCTCTGTCGAATTGTCGAATTGGTTAAACTTGTCACTCGTCACCCCCCGTGTCGATTTGAACGAAAAAAAACAGTACTTTCGCGATTTACAGGAAGTTGATGTAAATGAAAGGCCCCAAGAGTCGGAGAAAATTTAGAGAAGGGCAGCATCCCGTTCATACCGTAGAAAAGGCGAGTTTTTTTTACCCTCGAATGGCTGTCAAATGGATGGAATGGAGTGAGTTGAACCCAATTTGGAACCGATCCCAATTCGCGTTGTTCGAGCCATCGAGGCATAAGAACTCGACTAAACTCGATCGATCGGGTGCCAAATGGACTCGCTCGGGATGGATCAAGTTGCGCAAGGAGCCAGTCCTCGAGCCTAACTTGCTCGGCGCCAGCATCAGACACCGCGGACATCTACGTTGCCGGGACCCATGCATGTAACAGACGCGATTATACATGGCTTCCACGCCGATTCTACGCCGGGGGCCCTTCGTTATTATCCCTCCGATGTAGTAGTAAAGATAGGCTGAGACGGGGTCGAGTGAGGGGAATATCACGCAGCAGAGCGTGGGAAGACTCCATCAATGGCTTATTAATCCTCACTAAGGCTCCAACCATTTCATTTCCGTTTGAAGGTCGGGGCAAATGGAAATGGAAATGGTTATAAAACAGTTTAAAACCATTTAAAACGGTTTGAAATGGTAATTTTGAGTGCCTGAAAAAGTGGGTGAGATGTGGGTGTTACAGATGTGTCGGAACCCCTACGACATGATTGCTAACCGTGCATCATCGTCTCCAGAGGCCTTGTACCAGCTGAGAAATTGTGGAATACCAATCTGGGGTGCTGCTCAGTTCAACAGCCCACACTACCAATCGGAGATGCGTCAAAAGTGTTAGCCAGGCCCGAACCTGATGTTCAATCTTCAACTTCCTTGAGATTTTCTAATGCCCAAGGCTACATTTTCAACCCGGAGTTGAACCTGTAGGCCTTGTTCACACCACTTTCGCGGCGCACACACTGCTCCAGTGCACGGCAAAAGATAAGGGTTGGAACCATTTGAAACGGTTTTGTTTACCGTTTGACCCACCCAGCAAACTAAATGGAAATAAAAACGGTTATAACCGTTTGAAACAGTTTTAAAACGGAAATGGTTGGAGCCTTAATCCTCACTGCTCTTGTTCCGTGCCACAACAATCTCATAAAAGCGCCGTCCTCCCAGGCTCGGACTCTCTGACCCGAAGCACAATCTAATCCTCCCCGAGCTGCGCGTGATCCCCCTCTGCCGCGCGTAAGTAGTCTACCCTGTAATTATGGACGTCCGAGTTGGAGCCGCCTCACCGTCACGGTTCCATAGATTTCAAAGGGCGTTAACCTGACGTCCTCGGTTCATCTACGGCTTACGTTCCAGGGCGGTGAAAGTAATATCTTGGGGTTCCTGAGCCTATATAAGATCTCGGGGAATTTTCCGAAACCCATTACTATGCCGCCGAGCATCACCCCCATCCTAGGGTTCACTCTCGGTGCTGACGCCGCATATCTGGCCAGGAGACCTCTTCCTGTCGCACCCGATGGCCACGTGAGGGCTCTCATACTCACACATTCCCTTGTGCTGACAACAATCTCCAGTACGACTGGGAGAACCAGGCGAATCCAAACACCAGCCCACAGGCGCACGCCGGTGTAACGAATCTGATTAATAAGGTGGAGCCAAGCTTCCACTGCCGTTTGGTCTGCGCTGAGGCAACCTTGTAGATTCAGACTTTCCAATCAAAAGGTGCTGTGAGCCCAGACCTCCGTATCGTCGTACGTTCTCCATCTCTCGTCTCGTTGCCCTCCTGATATCACGATAGGACGCATTCATCGACACGGCCCTCCACCCTGATGCTGTTGACGACCGTAAGGGCGCGGTGAGTACAAGCTCAGTGCGCCGGACTAATTTCTGACCTAGTCACACGACAGTTTGCTGCTGGGGTCGGTCTCCTGTCGAGATTGCCTTCCGACTCGGATACGGCCAAGGACATGTCAAACTCTGCGATTTCCCTCCTTTACAACACTATTCCGCACGTGAGTCCTTCCTCTGCATTATATCGTTATTTTGCTCACGATCAATAGCCTCCCGCAGCGTTGTTGGGCTCCGTCCACTCATTCCGTCAGGCGGATGGGGGCGGTAATAACTTGCTGATCCCTCAGCTAGGGAAAGCCGGGACCCCATACGCGCGCAGCGTCCAGGGCAAATGGTGCTATGCACCCACATCCCTTCCCGACCCCGGCGTAATCTTCGATACTCTGATGAAAGCGCGCGACGTAAGTTTTTAAAGCTCTTTGTCACCAGTTCAGCCCTAAGATTCGTCACAGCGGAAGGACCACCCGGGTGGCAACTCCGGGATGATCTTTGCCTTCGCCACCCTGGTCACCCACTCATTGTTCAGGACCGACTTGACCAATTGGGACATCAACGCCACCAGCTCGTACCTCGATTTGAGCCCTCTCTACGGCATCGGTAAGACTGGGTCTATGCAAACGACGAAGACAATTTGACGCGGATTATAGACCAGGCGACGCAGGATCTGGTGCGCAACAAGACGGAAGGCCGCGGGCTCCTGTATCCCGACAGCTTCTCCGAAGAGCGACTGGTCTTCCTTCCCCCGGCGGCAAGTGCGCTTCTTGTCATTCTCAGTCGCAACCACAATGTGCGTGCCGTGTCCGACTGTTCACCCCTGCCGCGCTAACGTTAGGCTCCGAAGTATGTTGCAGAGATGCTTCTCAATATCAACGAGCGGGGGCGTTGGAAAAAGCCGACGCCGACGGACGAGAAGCTCCGCAGCCAGCAGGATGAAGAGATTTTCCAAACCGCTCGACTGATTAAGTGGGTCGCCCCCGCGTCTGGCAAAGCTTGAAGTTTACATCGACCGTTTTCCACAGCTGCGGACACTTCATGGGTCTCATCATCTCGGACTACGTTCCTAGCTTCCTTGGGTACGCTTGATCCATCATCTCCCGTGCGTGAACGATAATCCCCGCCAGACTTTCGGAAGGTCCTGCCTGGAACATGAACGCGTTCGATCCTATCAAGACAAAAAATGGCCAGGAGGTGGGACGTGGAGAAGGAAATCACTGCAGCGTCGAATTCAACGTGCTTTACCGTGTAACTATTGGTGTTCAAACCTTTCCTTTCCGGTGTTGAAGCCTTTTCTTAGTGGCACCCCACACTTTCCGCGCCCGATGTGAAGTGGACAGAGGACGTGTTCAACCGCGTTTTCAACAACAAGCCATTTGATCAGCTTACGTCCGCCCTGCTTCTTGTGTCGTGGTGTATCTCGAACTAAACCACGGAACAGTATTCACGACTTCATCGGTGGGGTCGGAAAGACCTTTGCGCAGATCGAGCCCGACCCCAAAAAGCGGACGTTCGGCGGGTACGTTACAACATCAGATAATTACCTGTTCATATGTATGTTACAGACTTCAACGCGGGGCCGACGGCAAGTTCTCCGACGATGACATCGCCAAGGTCCTGCTCGACGCGACGGAGAGTCCCGCTGGCGCCTACCGTGCGCGCGGAACGCCGGGGGTCCTCCGCGTGATCGAGATGATGGGTATTTACCAGGCGCGCCAGTGGGGCGTATGCACCATGAACGAGTTCCGCCAGTTCTTGGGCCTCAAGCAGTTCCAGGACTTTGAGGGGTGGAACCCCGATCCTGCTGTTGCGGTAAGTCAATTCCAGATGCATCCGAACTGTTCAATTTGCTCAGATGACTGCACTTTCAGAGCGCGGCGAGGCGGCTGTACGGACATATCAACAATTTGGAGCTTTACACCGGGCTGCAGTGTGAGGCAACGATGCCTTTGACTCCCGGGTCCCGATTTGCTTCAGGTTACACGGTATGTTCCGTTCTGTCTGGTCAAATATGTAATGCGCTTAAAACTTGACTAGATGATGAGGGCGGTCCTCGGGGACGCCATTTCTTTAGTCCGAGGAGACAGGTTCTACACTACCGATTTTACGCGTATGGTCACCGTTCTACTACTCTGCTATTTGGGCCATTCATGAGTTTTGTAGCTGCTAATTTGACGGCGTGGGGATATCAAGATTGCTTGCGCGATCCTCACAACGGTGGTTTTGTGTGTTCTTTTCGAGCAGCTAAATTATCTCAAGTACTGACTTTGTTGTTCCAGGGCGGCGAAAGTATGCGTTCCCTCTTCAATCATTCTGCCATCTTCATGAGAATCCAGTGCCCAAGCTCCTGATGCGCCATCTTCCCCGACACTACCCATTCGTGCGTTGAGAACTCCTCCTTTGATAGCCCAAATCTAATGGTCACACAGAACTCCGTCTATGGCTGCTTCCCCTTCTTCACGCCCCAGAAAATGAAGGAGAGCCTCACCAAGCAGGGGATTGCGGCGGACTACACCTTCGACCGCCCCGTGCCCACCCCGATAGTGAAAGTGCTGAACACCTTCACCGGGATCAAGTATGTCTTCAACGACTCGTTGAGGTTCCCCACGGTCTATGATTTCTCGGGTGCGGCCATCCTCCTCGTTCGTCGAGATGCTGTTAATCCATGTCTTTTTGTTTTAGGTCTTGGGAATGGCTACGGGTTTTTCCTAGGCTTTGAGCAGGCTACCAAGTATACACTCCGGCATATTCAATCTTACATTTAACGAATTCGTTCGGCAGGCACGACCCCGACCGGGCATTGGCCATGCACGCGCTCTTCCCCACCGAGGCCTCCCTCAGCGAGTACCGCACCTGGTACCGCGACTCGGTGGTCCGGCTCATCAAGGAGCGGTCGTGGAAGTACGACGGTGTCGCGGGGAATTATGTTGATATTGTGAAGAATGTGATTAACACGACGTCAGTGCATTGGGCGGCGGATCCATTGGTATGTGTTAACTCCTTCTTGAGTAGAACATACTGAAAGGCTCCTCCCAGTGCGGTTTGCCCCTCAAGACAAAGGACAACCCGAATGGGTTGTACACGGAGCAGGAGGTGTATGATATGTTTTCCACTTTGGTTTGTCCTTCTCGTGGACCTTCCTAGCCACCCATAAACTGATTCCTTCTTCGTAGTTCCAGTATGAGTGTCCAGCTAAAATCAACGAGACTTACACTCACACATTGCGATACAGGCTGTCATTCATCAGCATCGGGGACAACGAGAAAATTTTCTCCCTCCGCTGGGCGGCGATCCAGTCAGGGGGTGTCATCCAAGCGCTCATAGCCAAAACGATTCTGGACATTGCGCCCCACAGTGCGCCGGTATGTCTTCAGCTCCCTCACCGAGGAAGTTCAACCTCAGCAGACTCGAACACAATAGACCGCGATATCGGGCTTCGTCGCTAACGTCTCAAAGTATCTCTGGCCGCAGGTGGACAAGCCTTGGTACTCCTTCATAAGAAAGCTGGCCGAGACGGGTCGTCCGGTGAACGAGCTTGTGGGAATGGTCATTAGCTTCGCGGTTGGCTCATCGGTCAATTATGCGCAGGGTGAGGATCATACCATACCACCCATGCCTATTAGAGGCTGAACTCATGCTGCCTCCAGCGGCGGTCTATGTTGTGGATTTCTATATGGACGACTCGCACGCAAAGGAGCGTGCGCAAATCCTCGATTTGGTGCAGCGCGACGATGCGAAGTCGACGGAGACGCTGCGCGGGTACGTGCGGGAGGCGATGCGTGAGTTTTTATGTTCTGCCGCGCTGCCAATACTGACTCACGGTTATTGCGCAGGCCTTAACCCACAATGCCACGGACTCTGGCGTGACGTCGCCGCCGACGCGTCGATTCCCCAAGGTAACGGTCTGCCAGCCATGGACGTCAAGGCTGGGGACCGCATCTGGGCGAGTTTCAGGAACGCACACCTTAACGTTCGTCCCTTCCACCGAAAATCGATCGCAGCATTCATATTACCACCCTCCGCAGCCGACCGAGTTCCCCAACCCCACCACCGTGGACCCTTCCCGCCCGGCGACATCCTACAACCTCCACGGAGCGGGCTTCCACGCGTGCCTGGGCGTCACATACGCGCAGCATACCATCGCGGAGATCCTCAAGGTCATATTCAAACTCAAGAACGTGCGGCGGGCCCAGGGCGACCCCGGGCGGCTGGCGGGTTTCACGCAGATTATCAACGAGACTGAGACGAATATTTTCTTGACGCCGTATGGGACCACTAGCCCCTGGCCTGGGTCGCTGTTTTTGGTGGTAAGCAATATACTTCCTGCTTGTTCATTTGCGGGTGCTGATAACTATTAGTACGACGATTGAAGGATGGGTTACTCGTGAAGTCTTTCGATGGCGGCGAAAATCAGAAATTCACATTGTGATCTGGGTTATGTCGGTATGAAATCTGCGTCCAATTTAATGTCTTTGAGTCGTTTGAACTCTGTTATTGCTTCTTTGGTTCCACCGCCTTCCGAAACTTCAACCGTGGGAATTCTCGATCGTCCGTTGATTTCTTGGTTCAAGTCGCTCCAGATGCCTTGTATAATACCTTGAATGGTCTAGTAGTACTGGGGACACGCAAAAATATACCGTGTAGCATTATTGACACCCGTTCGAGGCATTGATTTCTTGGCTCAAGCGTCTCAACGAAAACTCAACCGTGGGAAAACACACATGTCCGGCCTGCATCAGATAATTGACTGATGTTCTGGCTCTCAGGCGGCGGGGTGCAAAGAATTTGCATCAATTCAAGTAGGGGACCTCCCCGCTTTTCAATCTCACATGCCGACCACCAGCAATAATTTATTCCTGCCTCAATCTCGCGTGTTTGGCTCCGGATCCTGCACCAAGGCGTCCATCCAGCGATTTCTCCGCTTGTGCTTGCACAGAATCCCGGAAGAGGGAGACGCTCCAGAGTACACCGAACTTCTCGGGGTAGCTTTCAATTCCAAAAACGCCGATCTGACAGCGACCGTGAGTGTATACACGTCCGAATCAAGCCGCGAATGAGTCATGAAGGCTGTGCCGTTCGCCTCTTGAACCCGAACCGCCATCTGCAAATGGCCGCCCAAATTTTCGGCCCCGCAGCACTGGCGCTGGAGTCCCTGGAGCACTCTCAGCTGGAATTTCTCGACACCCTCCCCAAGGCCGAGCTCCACGCCCACCTCAATGGATGTATACCTATCGCGGAACTACAGCAAATGGCGCACGAATATTCGCGGCAGACAACAACATCCGACGGCGGAATCGATATCGTCCAGGCGGGGATCGCGAAACTGCAGACTGGGGTCGTGCTGGACGAAATCAACGATTTCTTTAACCTCTTCCCGGCGATATACGCGCTCACGTCGAACCCCGCGAGTCTGCGCCGCGCGACGTGCGCGGTCCTCGCGCAGTTCCTCGATGGGGAGAGGCCGCAGTGCAGCTCCTTGGAGCTCCGGAGCACCCCGCGGGAGACGCAGGAGATGAGTCGGCTGGAGTATGTGCGGACGGTGCTCGACGAGGTGGAGCGGTATCCCACGTCCCAAGCGGCTTTGATCGTCAGCTTGGATCGGCGGATGAGCGTGGAGGTTGTGCGTGAGTGCGTACAGATTGCGATCCAGTTGAAGGCGCAGGGGCGTGGAGTTGTGGGCCTCGATCTGTGCGGCGATCCGATGGTGGGTCTTTCGGTCGTTGTGTAACAACGCTAACGCTTCGCGTAGGCTGGAGATATGGCCCTCCTCGCAGAATCCTTCTCCCAGGCCAAACAGGCCGGTCTGAAAATTACGCTGCACATCGCCGAAGTACCTCTACTGTTTTCATTCATACGTTCTCTTATAATTTCCGTAGACGCCAGACAACCCCACTGACGAGACGCTCCAACTGCTCTCGTACCTTCCCGACCGCCTCGGCCACGCCACCTTCCTCAACGACGAAACAAAAGCCCTCGTGCGCACGAACAAGACCTGCATAGAAATATGCCTGTCCTCAAACATCCTGTTCGTGCCCCTTCCTTCCGTCCGGCTCCTGCGCTTCAACCAAAAAAATGATCCCTCACCAGCTGCAAAACAGTCACCAAGCTAGAAGAACATCACATTAGATACTACCTGCAGCACAACCACCCCATTGCCATCTGCGTCCGTCCCCCCTCCCCCTCTCCGTCCTCCGTCTTTTCTTCGCACACTGACCCTCGCCGCAGACGGACGACACGCTGCCCTTCCGGAACTCCCTCCCAGGCGAATACGCGCTGCTGTTGGCGGCGCCGCCGCTGGGCCTTGGGCTGAGTGAGGCCGAGGTGCGGCGGATTGCGGAGATGGGGATGGGGGCGAGGTTTGCTGCTGCTGCTTAGATTGTTTTAGTAGTACAGTAGAAGTAGAGGGCGCAGAAATTAAGATACCCACTCTTGTTTTTGGCGATGAGTCTGATGGCTTTCAGTGCCCTGGATTTTCATTTCTGAGGCCAGGCCGCTGTCCTCCACCAGAAAATATCTTGCTTTTTTTCGTTTCAAAGCTGAAGACAGAAGAGTCCCACCGGGCGATTGCTCTCTTGTCAACTTTGAACATGACAAACAGCCTAAAGCGCCTCATACTTCTTCACGCTCTCCGCCAACCTCGCCCACCTCCCTCCGTGCCACATCTTCACTTCCTCCCACTTCCCAGGCAGCGCGATACTGATCCACTTCAAAATCGCCGCCATCCACAAATCCACATAACAGATCTCGCCGCCTGTCATATACACACTCCCCTCCCCATTCGCCCGAATCCAGGCGTCAAACTTGCCAAACACGTCCTGAAACTTCTGCCACGCAGGCGCGTACGCCTCCGAGTCCGCGCGCGGCGTCACCTCGGTCAGCGGTTTGCCGAAGAGCAGCGCGCGGGTGGTTTCGAAGTACGCGCGGCTGCGGGGGTTGAGCATCAGAGCGGAGGGGGGGACGGCGAAGACCCCGATGGCGGGCGTGATTGCGAGCGCGGCGCTCTCGAAGGCGGTGTAGAGCGCCAGGTGCCTGGGGGCATGAGGCGCGGGGTGTCGGGGTACGTTGCGTCGAGGTACGCAGCAATCTTGCCCGATTCGACGACGATAGCGCCTATGTAGAGGACTTCGAGGTCAGCAAGTGGGATAGTGACTAGTAATTTTGTGCAAAAGAGCCGCGCACCAGTTGAAAGATCGTGGATCATAGGAAGCGTGTAATGCGAGCGTCCGTCGGGTTTGGTGCTGGTCGGCGGGGCACCAATCTTCTCGGCTAGCTCCTCGATGTCAGGATACTCGACCCACTCGGTTCTGAACGGGAGGCCCTTGAAATTGAGCGCGTATCTGCCAGTGCCGCGTGAATCACAGGAGTTAAGTATTAGTGTTCGGCCCACGAGACGTACCGTGTTTTCCACAGGTTGGGCGACCAGGTCTCACCCAGCGTGGGGATATGATCGTAGAAAACTATCGAGCTCCTGCTGGCCATTGTGGAGGGAGGAGGCTGGAGGCGGAGTCAGAACTCATCCATCAGTGATCTTCTGATGCTCTTACGCCCCATGTAGCGGGTACAGTGCTCCGCGCAGGAGTCCAAGGGCTTGACGCATCCATTTCAATGGAATAGAAGTGGAAAAAAAAACCAAAGACGTATTTGAACTTGGAGTCTGGCCCCAAAGTCGGAGTGGGAAACATATTTGGAACGCTCACGCAGCTTGCGAGTGGTTGAAATTGAAAGTAAAATCGACTTGTCGTTAATTTCTGTCCAACATACTCTAGAGCCTAGGGCGCAGAACCCCCACTTTTGTTTTATTGTCATGGGTTGAACCTCGGGCACCTTGAACCTCGAACGACGATACAACGCGCACTTGGTGGCGCATTTTCACGGCGTCTCGGTAGGCCGGAGTGATTCGAGTCCTTCAGCGTGTTCTGCAGACAGAAGAGTTCTACTAGTAATCTACGCCACCGAGCAAGGATCGCCACTTTTGTACATAAAACAGACTACAAAATTGCCTCATACTTCTTCACGCTCTCCGCCAACCTCGCCCACCTTCCTCCGTGCCACGTCTTCATTTCCTCCCACTTCTCAGGCATCACGATGCTAAACCACTTCAAACTCGCCGCCATCCACAAATCCGCATAACAGATCTTATCGCCCGTCAGGTACACACTCCCCTCCCCATTCGCCCGAATCCACGCATCGTGCTTCCCATACACGTCCTTGAACTTCTGCCACGCAGACGCATACGCCTCCGAGTCCGCGGGCGGCGTCACCTCGGTCAGCGGCTTCCCGAAGAGCACCTTGCGCGTGGCCTCGAAGTACACGCGGCTGCGGGGGTTGAGGATGAGCGCGGAAGGGGGGACGGCGAAGACCCCGACGGCGGGCGTGAGTGCGAGGGCGGCGCTCTCCCAGGCGTTGTAGAGGCCCCAGGTGCCTGGGGGCATGAGGCGCGGGGTGTCGGGGTACGTAGCGTCGAGGTACGCAGCGATCTTGCCAGATTCGACGACGATAGCGCCTGACGTCGTCGGTGAGATACGTGTGTGCACGAGGGAAGGGCACGGACCGGTTGAAAGATCGTGGATCACAGGGAGCGTGTACGCCGGGCGTCCGTCATCTTTGTCGTTGGTTGGCGGGGCACCAAGTTTCTTGCACAGATCTGCGATATCGGGATACTCGACCCACTCGGTTCTGTATGAGAGGCCCTTAAAATTGAGCGCGTATCTGCGCGAAAGATGTGAATATTCGTCAGTGTGCAGCAAATGAGACCTGCCGTGTTTTCCAAACGTTTCCCGACCAGGTCTGGGAGCCCAGGGTGCAGGGGATATCGTACAACACTATCGATTTGCTGGCCATTGTGGCGGCAGGAAGCAGGTGTGGAGGCGGCTAACACGGTCATTAGAAATCTGATGCCCTTTACGCAAACCTTACGCGCAATCTCCGCATATGGTTACAGTGCACCCAAGGGTCAGACGACGGAATATATTTGGAAGGCTGAAGCAGAGACTGCGAGTGGTTAAAACTGAAGACAACTCAACTTTAAGTTGGGGTCAATTTTGGAGCTCAACATGCTAACAAATCGGAGAGCGATTCAACATCGAACTGTGAACAACCCCTCGGATTAGAAATTAGAATATGGGTGTGTGCATTTAGATTCAGCCACCGTTCGGGAGTTGCAAGGACCCGGAAGGACTCAATTTCGAGTAGCCAGTGTAGGATTCAACGGCAGCGATACCAGAACGACCAGAGAATAGCAGTAAAATTTTGGCGGGTGTCGGTATTGAGATTCGCGAGAGTTGAACTGACCTTTCTTCGTTCTTCAGCACCAATCGCCCAAAAATAATTGCAGACATACCTGGATTCACACACCGGCGGCATGACATCAGTACTGCGCGAATGGTCAGTGTTCGCGGGGTTGGCCCGCGCAAAAGATAAGCCGACCGGCAACAAGCCGGCCAAGGTCCAGCCGCAGTTTAAAGTTAACTTGCAAGGAGAATAGTTCGCCAAATCACCCTTCCAACACACAAGGGCTTTCGGATGAAGGGGAGCTTGACGAAGGCAGCCGGTTCGTGCGTCGGTATTGAGATTGGCGTGCATAACAAGTACACGAGGTACAACTGCTTGTGAGAAGTAATTGGTACAGTAGATCGAGGAGAAATCGGTACTCCGCTTGCGGTTCATTCAGTCAACAAACAACTTATTCTTCTTGTGCCAGCCCTCGAGCGAGTCGGGAGGGTAGCCTTCGTACACGTCCTTGGCGCCCTCGGGGAGGCGCACATAGTCTGGCTTGCTGTCGACCAGGGCGCACACCTAAGATAACGTCAGACGCAGAGCGAGACTGACGCTGGGTGGGGGATAATTACCATTCTCTCGGGTGTCTGGAGGGGAGTGTCGATGGCGGATGCGAAAGGATGGACGAGCTCTGGCCTGCGAGGATGAATTAGTACTATGGAATTCATACGTCCCGACGAAGCGATAATCGCACCAAGTCTTGTCATACAGCCAGAGCATCGCCGAGCACTTGGAGCAGAAGTTCCGCTCGGACGACGCGATGCTCTCCTCAGGCGTATCGCGGTTTAGCACGGCCTTGTAGATCCTTGGCCAACTCAATTCGCACCAGCGATAGCTGCTTGGAAGAGGACAAACCTGATGTACTCCTGGCCTTTCTCGACCTTCAACGTGTCGAAATGACCACCGAGGCTGATGGTCCCGCCTACACCGCCGACCTTGCGGCATATCGAGCAAAGACAAAGCTAGGGCGTGGGCGGCGCTATTCAGTGAGATGTCGATGAAACTCGGTTCTTGACTCACATGGGACGGGACGGGGGTGCTAGACTGCAGACTGAATCGCACCGCGCCGCAATGGCAGCTGCCCTTGAGTTCAGCCGGCATTCCGACTTGAGCGTGTTGGTCAAGAGAGAGAGATCAGTTCACGTGCCATGGTCCGTGCGCCATTCGACTTCGAACACCTTTCAACATCGACTTCAAAAATCTGAACGACCTAAAATATGGAGGTGTTCGTTGAGATTCCCCCCACTGTTCGGGAATTGCAAGGGACCCGGAAAGAGTCAATTTTTGAGTCCCCGGTGCAGTTTATTTATGGCGCCGGAGAAATCCATCCAACGGCAAGATAGCTGTTTCACAAGCCGAATTCTGGATGAGCGGCGGTCGCCGGTATTGATATCCGCGTGGATAGCAGCAGTAGTACGAGGATTGGGTAGCCGTACTTACAGCTACCGGAACTTGTTGAGCTGATCATGACCGTCCTTCGTTCTTCACCTCCACCAATCACACAGAGTATATAACGGGGATACAGCTGGATTCACACACGGGCGGCATGCTATCGGAGCTGCGCAAATGGCGTGTCGTTGGGCCGCGCCAAAGGTCAAGCCCAAGCGGATAAAACTGAGTCAGGGTCGAGATGAACCTCGGGTTAGCGTTCAAGGAGCAGTTCTAGCACACCTGGTCGAAGGCAAACGTGTCGGTCGCCGGTGTTGAGATTCGCGTCGTGCATGACAAGTACGAGGTACAGCTGCTTGGGGAAAATGAAAATCGGGGAAATAATGGTCGGCTGCCGCCGATTGAGAGTCGCGTGGATAGCAGCAGTGAAACGTGCAGCCGGCGCTTTAGGTTCGCTCTTCAGTTGCACCCTTCACCCAAAATCACGGGGGACTTATCTGGCTTCACACCGGGACGGTACAACGTCAACTGCGCAGCTAGTTGGTCGACGTGCCGTTGGCCCGCGTCAAGTTCGAGCCTAACCGTTTCAAGAAGTCGAGCCGGTTCTCATGAACCTCAACTGTTAGCGACACACGAGGAGACCTTCGGATGGATAAACGACTTGTCGAACGTCGGCATTGAGATTTGTGTATATGACAGAACAGCGCTGTTTGAGAAAAACGGTAATTGGTACAGCAGATCGAAAGAAATCGCTCCGCTTCATTCATTTGACGAACACCTTGTTCTTCTTGTGCCAGCCCTCGACCGAGTCGGGGCCATACCCCTCGTATACGTCCTTGGCGCCCTCGGGGAGGCGCACATAGTCCGGTTTGCTGTCGAGCTTGACGCACACCTGGGATGATGTCAGAGGCGGAACGAATGTGAGGATGGGCGGCAGAGGATTACCAATTTTTCGGGTGTTTGCAGGGGAGAGTCGATGGCGGATGCGAACGGGTGGACAAGTTCTGGCCTGCGAGGATGGGATTGAATTTATATCTCCGACATAACTGATAATACAGTCTCACCAAGTCTTGTCGTACAACCAGAGCATCGCCGAGCACTTGGAGCAGAAGTTTCGCTCGGACGACGCGATGCTTTCCTCAGGCGTATCGCGGTTGAGCACGGCCTTGTAGATGCTTGGCAAAAATTAGACCCTAATCCCCAGTAATGGCTTGGGGCGGACCTGATATGCTCCTGGCCTTTCTCAACCTTCAGAGTGTCGAAGTGGCCACCAAGATTGATAGTACCGCCCACTCCGCCAACTTTGCGGCATATCGAGCAAACACAAAGCTGCAACATCCATGAGACGTAAGAGACTCGATTTCTCGCGTTTATTGGCCCACCTGGTACGGAACCGGCGTGCTAGACTGCAGACTGAATCGCACCGCACCGCAGTGGCAGCTCCCCTTAAGTTCAGTCGGCATTGGCGTGTTGGTCAAGTGTGAGATCGATTCGCACGTGCCATGGTCCGTGCGCTATTCCAACTCCGAATTCAAACTCCGCCAATCCCTTATAAAGCCGCGCTCTCAATTGGCTTTTCTTCCAAGGAAATGCCACGCTGGTTGGCGCAGACCTTGAAAAAGGGACCGCCACCTCAGTGCCAATTGACCTCTGGGTCACTTGTCCTTCAAGACTAACTCAGTATTAGGAAATATCGCGGATGGGATCCTACACCGCGGTATGTCGATTTTTCGCTGATACATTCTTCTTCGCGCATCGTGTGGACTACGGAGGAGGGACCAAATTTGTGAGTCGTCGTTTTCTCATTTTCTTCTCTCGGATGGATGCTGTCGAAGATTGAAAAATATAAACTGATTTAATGAGTCGGATCCGCCTCGGCGGGATTTGACGACGCTTTTATTTGGATGAGACTCCCATCCTTGTCTTCTGTGTTCTGTCTCGAGTTCAGACGTGTATGCTGACTATTCTTTCCTTAGGGTCCCTTCGTGTACCCACTAGTTATTAGACATTCCGATAATGCGATATTCTTCCCCTGCCCTCTGTCCCTTGTGTCATGCCTTCTATCCCTTGTGTCATGCCTCTTCTCGCCCCTTGAACTCCCAACATCGCTCGTACTTTTGCTGTTAGACCTCCCTGCTTTATCGGACCTTGGACTCTGGCTTTCCCTATTCTGCCGGCTTCCCTTTTCTCCTACCTGTGGGGTAACGCATCGAAACATCTGCCGGACCACTAGTTAGGGCAGCGTACTCGCTTTACACACCTCTCTACCCTCCACCATGTCGTTCCACGAGCTAGGCATCCCTGAATCCACGGCGACCGTCTCCGCCACCGCCTTCAACATCGTTGATGGCTCTTCCGCTTTCGTCTACGCAAAGAACCTCATGAACCCCGTCGGCGCGAGCCACGAGCTCTTCGCATTCCCCATCTTCACCTTCCTCATCACCCACTCCTTGTCGGGGCCCCACGTCCTGTTCGACCTCGGACCGCTTAAGGGCCTCGAGAATGCGGCCCCTGCGATCGTAGAGGCCGTTCGCACTGGCGCGACCGTGATGCCCGTCCCGCGGGACTTTGTCGAGCAGCTGAGTGATTATGGGTGCCAGCAGAGGCTATTAGTGCGGTTATTTGGAGGTCAGTCTTAGTCTGCGTACAATGCCGTCTCTCACACTTGCGGTACAAGCCACGCACATGTTGATCACATCGGTTGGTGAGCAGTCCTGAGGAAGAGGCAGTACTGACGGTGCGACTCGTAGGCCACATGTCGAAGTTCCCTCCCTCGACGGACCTTGTCTTCGGTGACGCTATGCCGCGCGAGACTCACCCGCATAGTATGCTCGCAGAAAGCGACGTTCTGTTCGTCCTATTCCCGCTCATGTAAATGTTCACGCCACTATAGGTTAGCCCACCGGGTGGAAGCTCGTCGCCCTCACCTTCGATTCCCCGCTTCAAAGCGGCAGCTTCAAGGCGCACACTACTTAAGTGATGGAAGCCGCTACCTACCCCGGCGTACGTACTCGGATCCCTGTAATAATTACCGCTAACCCCAACTCAACTCCAGCACCTCGCGGGCCCTCGCGTGCGTCACGCCGACGAGCTTACTCTTCCTCGCGGGTGGCGCCGCCCACAGTCCACGCCGGCATGCTGCGCCCCACCGCCGCCCTCCACCAGCGCTTCCCTGCCCCCGCCGCCCTCCTCGCCGCGGCGCAACACTCCGTCGCCCTCACCGCCATCGCGCACGCAGGTGCAACTCCCACTGACATCAGCGGGCCGTTTGACCTCGCCGCGCGCACGACGCCCCTCCTCTACGTCGCTGAGGGCGGGTACTACGAAGACCCGCCCACCGCGCGGGTCGGTGCGTTTGACGCGTACCCGGACGTGGTCGTCGTGCTGGGGCATGACGAGTCGCTACTCGACGTCGTGGGGCCCGCGTTCCCTGTGTCGATGGACGCCTGGAAGGAGCGCGCGCTGTGGGCGTTCCTGGCGGAGGACCATCCGGCGTTTAGGTTTAGTGACAGGTCAGTTTGAACGGCATGGACGCTGGGCTCGCTAGTAACTGATATTTTGAAACTCTGTACGAATATATTGTGTTAACATTTGTGCATAGGTCCTTGGCGGGTGTTTGTGAATCATGTTCAACCAGAGTTTTCTTCGCCCGGTTGACGACGTACCGTAAGGTGTGAGTCCAGCTCAATGAGGCTGAATAAAGAGACTCAACATTGACGCTCAGCGAGTCCTCGACAGAATCCAGATTCGAAGCAAGTTGACCATGTTCAATGACGGTGTCGGACTCACGGCTGGTCGGTCCTCCGCGAATTAAACTAACGCGGTCACGTTTCCTCAGGAGGAAATTTGAGGTCGCGAGTTTCATTTCAGGGGTACAGTTCCACCGTGTTGGATGAAGGTATACTCGGATGTACTGTACGGGCCTGATGGATGCACACACACCCAATACCCGTAGTAGTGAACGTGCAGCATATAAGTCCAGGGCCCAGTCATAGTCTCATAGATCCACTACATATTATCATACACCCAACACATAGCGAGGAAGAGAATCAGCGCGAGCTTCGCGTTATTCAGATATCTGAGAGCCACCGGAATATCCTCGTCGGCGGCATACAAACCGCGCTCCGAGCTTGTGTGTTGCATTACAGAGACTGAGGAATGAATCGTAAGCCCAAACTGAGTGAGAATCAATCTCTGTCCACTTACTTCCTGGTCCGTCGCAGGCCCATGTAGGTTGCAACCTCTGTGGTTGATCACCAATATTGCTCTTGCCATCTGCTGAACTAGACTCTTCCCGTAACTGATCACCTGAGAAGATGTTAAACTCGAAGCAGGACCTATTCCGATGGATATGCCACTTACCATTTGTACCCTCTTCCTCTGTTTCCTCCACCGATGGGCCCTCTGTTTCAATGCTGTCCTGTTTTTCCTCTTCCTTACCGCCCCAATCACTGCCCTCGGCGGCGCCGTTCTCTGTGTCTTCCTTATCAAGTTCCTCAACTTGAAAATATCAATCAGACAACAAAGAAACCCTACGAGATGATAATTGACTTGCCATCCCTAAACAATTGCGCCCCGTGAGTCAACACATAGAGTGGTTCTCCGAGGTGTAGAGCAACATCTTGACTGTCTGGGTTGAACCCTTTGGCTGCGTGGAATTTGCGAAGACCTGCATAGACACTAGTGTCCCATGACAACCCCGAGATGGAGGTATCCAGTTCGAACTCCGGGAAGCCGAGAATGGTAGCCTCCTCCGTGCTGAGCCGGTGAGCACCAGTGGGGTCAAGTGTCCAATACGCAGGAGATTCAGGCCATCTGTAGGATGCCGCACCGATTTGAAATTCTGCTGGTGGGCAGAGGAACAGATAACCAGGTGTGCAAAGGGGCCATGGGTGCGAGAGCGTAATCTTGAACTGCACTCCATCCACCAGGACTATTGCAATGGAGCAGGTTACTGGACACAGTGAATAAATAATCATACACGTACCATAATCACCCAAATCAAAGGTGATGCCCAGGCTGCTGAAAATGTGGTTTGCCTGACTTAACCACGCCACTGTGTGCATGGCAAACGCTGAGACACTTAGTGTGATTGCACTGTTGAGTGATTTACTGAGGGCGCCACTTTCACAACTGCATTGCCCTCTGTGAGGAAGTCATTCTGTAGTCAAATGGCAAAAAGATCAAATACTGTGTCCAAGCACTCTCCATCATGTCCCCCCGGTACAAGGGATCACCCTCCCAGAATGACCAGCTATCATCGTGCCAATTGACTGCCGGCAAAAATGCAATCCCGACACTATCATGCCAGTCAAGATCCGCAGGCCAGAAGGATATCAGGCCTGGAGTAACGGTTGCAGCTGTGGAAATAGATCCCCCGAGCCCAAATGTGTTGAGATGGTTATAACATATCACATGATAATCGTAAAGTGACAGAGACTCGATAGCGGTAGCCTCGTGGTTTGTGAATCCCTGTAGGACATGGGTGATATCGAGCAACCAAACTTTCTTGTCTGCATCTGGGGTTTGAATATCTGCAGTGAGCTGGCCAGTTGAAGAGCGTATCCAGAGTGTATGATCTGAAGAATACTGCTACTGGTTAGCCGGCGTTATGCAGATGTCATCCAGGCCTGAATTACCACATCACTCTGGGAAAGTGCGGAACACAGATAAGCCTCCACCCGCTGCAAGTACCAATAGTCAGCCAGACGGTTGAGACCGGGACCAAGGTTGTATACCTTCCACTCAAAGTTCTCATGAGCAAGTCAGCATTGGATAAAGGCAAGGCAAATATGGACATACATATAGAGTATAAAGATATACAGTCATGATAGGTGACCGTCCAGCCATAAACTCTTTGAATGGGACCAGATCTGAGTAATTAGTGTGTGAGTCAGTCTGGGTAGGAGCCGGAGGTCTGTGACGCACCGCCGTGAAACACTGTAGCGTGAAGTTTCCGATAACTCGCTCCTGCATAAATCTGAATGATATTTGGGTGACTGCGGGTCTATGAGCAACCTCAGAAGGATGTTTGTATGCAGTTCAACTTGCCGGATCGACATGTATCGCTCAATATCTCGGCGCCATTCCTGACATACCAGGTAAGGGAGGCAAATATGTCACGAAAACAAGTGGTTCTCGCTCACCTCCTCCGCGCTGTCGCCTTGATACATGGCCACCGTGAGATCTGACCGCCGACCAACTTTGGCAGAGTAAACCAGCCGGCGTACGCCTCCGTTTTCAGGGCGATGTCGGACAACAGTTGAATTCTCGAGTTCTCGTCGAAGTTCTATGTCCGTGTCAGGGGAACCCCGCTTCCACGCCCCATTTGGACGTCCAGTTCAACCAAGAAGACATTCGCACAATCACACGATCCCCAATGGCATCGAGCGTGTGATCGTGCCCGTGACCTTTGCACATGGCGCCGACCATGTGCTGATGATCTTTCACCTTGACGATGCTCCTCATTCCACATGGTGCTGCGCACCTGTGAGTATTTCCCCCTGGCGACCCTTATCATTCCACATGGTGCTGCGCACCTGTGAGTACTTCCCCCTGGCGACCCTTATCATTGCACATGGTGCTGCGCACCCTGTGATTCCCCAGTAGTATATATACCCAGCCTAGTGAGGGAATCCTCAGAGTTTCTTCTCTTTGGATTCCCCTCACTAGGTTTGTCTCCCTTTTCCTGTATTCTTGTACATCCTATTGATCTCCTTTGGATTCCCCTCACTAGGACTCTTGAGTTCATCTCGGGCCTTCGAGGTTGCCCTTACAGCAGAAGAAACTCTCTAAGGGATTAACCGGTCAAGATTGCGGGCTTTGGTGTGTCAGACTCGGACTCAGACAGTTCGTCGAGTACCCAGGTCCTCCCCACCTCGAATCTTGCCCCCTCCTCCCCAGTCCCTGCCCCCAACAACGACATGTCCGACGCGCCCGATATCGAAGCACGGATGTCCTCTATGGAGGGCATACTACAGACCATCCAGGCCTTTATTTCAGGCCAACCCCAAAACACTGCATCCTCGCCTGCCCCGTCCCCTGCCGCTCCGGCTCCGGACGCGGGTCCAGCACTTTTTGCAACCCCAACCACAGGAACTAGATCTGTCCTTCGTCCCAACCCCCCGTTCATCTTTGATGGTGATCGAACTCAAGGCCGGGCATTCCTCCATGCCGTCCGGTCCTACGTTGCGCTCGTCCAGGAGGCGTTCGTGGTAGATGGAGTCCCATCCGAGGAGAAGGTGGTTCGCTACGCCCTCTCGTTCATGGCAAAGGATGCCGCTCAGCGCTGGTCTGAACGCCACTCCGCAAAGACACCTTTCCCCTTTCCGACCTGGAGTTTGTTTGTTACCGAGTTCAAACTTCGGTTCGTCCAGGAGAACGAGCAGGACCATGCCCTCCTTCGGCTCGAATCCAAGGCCTACCACATGGCTAGCCGTGACGTCTTCCGGTACACCGATGAATTCGAGGACCTCGTTGACCTCGCTGGGTTCTCTGACCAGATCATCAAGGTCACCAAGTACCGCACCGGACTTGACCCGGCGATTAACCTCGCCATTACTGGGTCGAGTGACGTGCCGGGGCTTGAGGACTACCCTGCGTGGCGCTCGCGTGCTTACCGGCAGTACGAGTCACAGATGAATGCGCGCACTCGCACATCTGGGAGCTCAGCACACTCCGGTCGCACCCAACCATCGAATGGACGTTCAGTGTTCCCCATTGTCCGCCTGCCGACTCCATCCATCCGAGGCCCTATTACTGGTCCAGCCCCGCAGCCTCGTGCTGCTCCTCTGGTGCTACCACCTGCGGTTCCAATGGACATTGACCGTGTACGCAACCGAGGCACACCTCGCCGCGGATGCTTCCGCTGCGGTGACCCAAATCACTTTGCCAGGGACTGCACTGTGCCGGCAGACGTCCGCACCATTGACATTCTCGACGAGGTGGTTCAGCAACTCGATGGGCCACTACTTGAGGAGCTCATGGCACGCCTTGCATCTGCTGATGCCGTGGCCCAGCACGCCCAGGACGTGACTGAACAGGAGGATTTTACTATCCGCGACGAGTGAGCGGTGCGCCCTCGTTCGCGTCCCACAACCGTTTTGCTGTCCTATGTAATGAAACAGACAATATATCTCATGCATACAACGAAACGGAAGACGCACCTCCTATTCCCCACAAAACTCCTGATGTTCCACTTCCTCCGACTCCGGCTCCAGTTCCACCGGTGTTTGATGACCCCCTCCGCTTGCGGCGTAAGCCAATGTGGGAGCGCAAACTTCCCAAGCGCTTCACAATTGCAGCAGAGGCTAGCACAAATTCCCTCCACCTCCCCCTCGAAATCGAATCCACTGATAACGCGGTGAAGCTTTCACTGTCTGGACTCGTAGACTGTGGTGCTACTTCAGAATTCATCGACTCTGAATACGCTGCAGAAAACAAGGTCCCACTCCGCCGGCTCTCTCGACCTATCCCGGTTTTCAATGTTGATGGTTCTGCAAACGAGGCCGGCAGTATCCAAGAAGTTGCAGACGTCATCCTCCGATACAAGTCGCACAGTGAGCGTGCTGTGCTTGCTGTCACCCGACTTGGCAAGCAGAAGCTTATTCTCGGGTTCTCCTGGCTTCGGAAGCACAACCCGGAGATCGACTGGGAGACCAGGGAGGTCAAGATGAGTCGCTGCCCTTCCGTCTGCACAACTTGCCGTGACGAGTCGAGAATTGAGCGCCAGCATGCCAAGACTTCTGCTTCAATCCTTCGGCAACTCCGTGCAGGGCCAATACCCCGCATTTGCGCTATAGACACGGACCTTCGCTCTGGCGAGGATGATGACGACGAGTTTGAGGACGAGTTACCAGAATTATCCCCGGATGACTCTGACGACTCTGACGATGAGGACGACCCAATCGAGGATGGAGATCGTATTTTCTACACAACATTCTCTCCTCCAGAAGACATTCGTGCATCTGCTACGGTTTCTCAACGCCTAGCGGAAGCCCATGCCAAGAATTCCGCACCCGGTAAGGAACCCCTTCCTGAGTGGGTGCGCGACTTCGAGGATGTCTTCAATCGAGAGGCGTTCAACTCGTTACCAGAGCGTCGGACATGGGACCATGCCATCGAACTTGTCCCAGACTCAAAGCCGGCCAACTGTAAGGTCTATCCTATCTCGCCCCTCGAACAGCGCGAGCTCGACGCGTTCATCGAAGAGAGCCTTGCCACTGGTCGGATTCGACCTTCAAAGTCTCCCATGGCATCGCCAGTCTTCTTCATCAAGAAGAAGGATGGTGGTCTCCGCTTTGTCCAGGACTACCGCGCATTGAATGCAATGACCATCAAGAATCGATACCCACTTCCGCTGATCAACGACCTCATTAATCGTTTGAAAGGCGCTCGGTTCTTCACAAAGCTTGACATCCGTTGGGGCTTCAACAACGTCCGGATCCGAAAGGGTGATGAATGGAAGGCAGCCTTCCGAACCAACAGGGGACTCTTCGAACCCCTGGTGATGTACTTTGGCTTGACAAACTCCCCCGCAACCTTTCAGACCATGATGAACGACATTTTCCAAGATCTCATCATGTCTGGCGACGTCATGGTATACCTTGACGACATTCTCATAGCCCATTCAGACATCACCCGGCATCGCGAGATTGTCCGAGAGGTGCTTCAACGTCTCAGGGAGCACAAGCTCTACTTACGCCCAGAGAAGTGCGAATTTGAGAAGTCATCAATCGAATACCTTGGGGTGATCATCTCGCATAACCATGTCGAGATGGACCCGGTCAAAGTTGCTGGTGTTGCCGCCTGGCCAACACCGGAAAACAAGAAGGATGTGCAGCAGTTCGTTGGCTTCACAAACTTCTACCGGCGGTTCATCCGAGCCTTCTCCGACATCGCCCGGCCCCTCTTTGACCTCACTGTGAAGGGCAAGGTGTGGGTTTGGACTGCAATCGAAGCTGCTGCGTTCCAAGCTCTCAAGGACGCTGTCACCTCTGATCCAGTCCTCATCCTCCCTGACGAGTCTCGGATGTACCGGCTTGAGGCGGATAGCTCCGACTTCGCCTCTGGAGCTGTTCTCTCTCAGGAAGGCTCCGATGGCAAGTGGCACCCAGTGGCGTTCTTCTCCAAGAGTCTGTCACTGGTCCAGCGTAACTACGAGATCCATGACAAGGAGATGCTCGCCATCATCCGGTCACTTGAGGAGTGGCGACACTTCCTCGAGGGCTCGCAGCTTCCTGTCGAGATCTGGACCGACCACAAGAACCTGGAGTATTTCCGGAAGTCGCAAAACCTCAACCGTAGACAGGCGCGGTGGTCGCTGTACCTGTCCCGGTTTGACTTCACGCTTCATCACAAGCCCGGGAAGCTTATGGGCCGTCCTGATGCGCTCTCTCGTAGACCAGACCATGGGTCGGCTCCGGACAACCAAGACGTCACTCTCTTGACCCCGAAGCTGTTCCAACTTCGCGCTCTCGAGGGTATCTCCGTCTCTGGTCCCGAGGTTGCCATTCTTCGCGACATCCGAGAAGCCCTTGCTGGTGAACCAGACCTGGAAGACCCAGTTGCACTTGCTGCCCGCGAGATCCTCAAAGTTCGAGGCACCCGGTCCTCTCGCAGTGCGGAATGGCACGTTGCCGCAGGTCTGCTCTACTTCCGTGGTAAGCTGGTTGTCCCTCGGGACAATGACCTTCGCCGCCGAATTTTGGAGCAGCACCACGACACAAGGGTTGCTGGTCATGCCGGTCGCTTCAAGACATTGGAGCTTGTCTCCCGGAACTACTGGTGGCCCCAGTTGTCCCGACATGTTGGCCGGTACGTTGCAACCTGCGACCTGTGCTGCCGCACCAAGGCGCTCCGGAGGCTCCCAGTCGGAGAGCTGCACCCGACCGAAATTCCTCCAGAGCGCTGGCACACAGTGTCGGTAGACTTCGTTGTGGAACTCCCTGAGGCGCACGGCTATGACGCCATTATGGTCGTGGTTGATGTCCTTGGTAAACGTGGTCACTTCAACGAGTGCACAACTCACATCGATGCTGTCGGCGCTGCCCGGTTGTACTACCGGAATGTCTGGAGGCACCATGGCACCCCCGAGAAGTACATCTCTGATCGCGGTCCGCAGTTTGTTGCAGAGTTCACCACCGAGCTCTGGCGCCTTATTGGAATCACTCCAGCAACCTCCACAGCATACCACCCGCAGACCGACGGCCAGACTGAGCGTGTCAACCAAGAGATGGAGCAGTTCCTGCGGATCTTCACCAATTATAAGCAGGATGACTGGGACTATCTCTTGCCAGCCGCGGAGTTTGCCTACAACAACCACATCCACTCTTCGACGCAGCAGGTCCCGTTCATGACCGATACCGGTCGGCTCCCTCGAATGGGGTTCGAGCCAACTGGAATACGCTCAAAGGTGGAGTCGGCAAATGAATTCCGCGATAGGATTGCCTCAGGTGTCTCTGAAGCCCAAGCCGCGCTAATAAAAGCCAAGGAGGAGTACAAGCGGTACTACGACCGCCGGCGCACTCCAGCTCCGGATATCAAGGTTGGTGACCGTGTCTGGCTTGATGCATCGGACATCATGACCACTCGTCCGTCACAGGGCCTCTCGCACCGGCGCCTTGGCCCCTTCAAGGTGGTTAAGGTTGTCGGTCGAGGTGCCTACAAGCTGGAACTCCCACCTCGGCTCTCGCGCCTTCACCCCGTCTTCCCAGTGGTGAAGTTGCAGTTGGCAGAGGATGACCCGTTCCCGGGACGTCCAGGCTATGATGAGCCAGCTCCGGTTCTACCAGACCTACCAGGAGATGCTCCAGAATGGGAAATCGACGAGATTCTGGATGCTAAGATCCGCTGGAAGTCACTATATTATATGGTGTCTTTCAAAGGGTACAATGCTTCACATAACCAGTGGGTTAAACACTCCGACATCTTCGCTCCGGAAGCCGTGGCACAGTACTATCAAACTCATCCGACTGCTCCGCGCTCAATCTCCTTTGCTGCCTTTGACTCTCTCCCCTTCCGCAACCCCGGTCTCCACGTTAGGTCTATGCGTCGAGGCGCCGCATTCCAAGGGGGGGATGATGTCAGGGGAACCCCGCTTCCACGCCCCATTTGGACGTCCAGTTCAACCAAGAAGACATTCGCACAATCACACGATCCCCAATGGCATCGAGCGTGTGATCGTGCCCGTGACCTTTGCACATGGCGCCGACCATGTGCTGATGATCTTTCACCTTGACGATGCTCCTCATTCCACATGGTGCTGCGCACCTGTGAGTATTTCCCCCTGGCGACCCTTATCATTCCACATGGTGCTGCGCACCTGTGAGTACTTCCCCCTGGCGACCCTTATCATTGCACATGGTGCTGCGCACCCTGTGATTCCCCAGTAGTATATATACCCAGCCTAGTGAGGGAATCCTCAGAGTTTCTTCTCTTTGGATTCCCCTCACTAGGTTTGTCTCCCTTTTCCTGTATTCTTGTACATCCTATTGATCTCCTTTGGATTCCCCTCACTAGGACTCTTGAGTTCATCTCGGGCCTTCGAGGTTGCCCTTACAGTCCGCCACTGGAATCATGCGCAAGTCTTTGAATAGTAAGACATGGCTCGCGATGCACGGGAACGATGGTAGATACCAGGTAGAACGGTGGGTGTCGTTCCATAATTATTTGTTTTGTTTATGAATGTTCCGCCGGCCACGGTGAAGTCGTGTGAATTCGCAAAGATTCCGCCCGTGTCACTATTTCTAAGCAGCGCGGGTAAGACTTGGGAAGTAACATCGGCAATGGTATAGGCTCACGACGTGAATACGGGTTCATCCTCCAAACCATCAGGGGAGTCCGCGAAGATCTCGCTCGCGTTGTCATCTCTGCGTGCCGTGCGCGGGCCAGGGTCAGAACTAAAATGTAACATTGGCGAGGGAAGAGGCTTACGACGTGAATCCAGATGCGGGGCCCTCTTCCAAGTCTTCGTGCTCCGAGCCACAGTCATCGTCAGCGGACATGCGGGATGCCATGGAGGGGGGAGAATGACGGGGAAAGGAAGGAGAGGTGCTGGGCGCCAATCTCGCCTGCGTCTATAAGAAGGGGCTAAAATAAAAGAGGTCAGCTGTTGAGCGCTCAACAGCTATAACGTTCGGAGGCGATGCATACAGCTTCGAGCTTCTTGAGACATAGCACGCACCCGAGGGTGTGCTGGAGGACACTGGGGAGTGAAAGGATGCATGATGCATCGGCGAGCCGTCGGACTTTGATCTCCCCAGTCAGTCCATAAAGAAATGTTTTGGAGGGAGGGGGAGCCCCGGGCCCCAGCTCATCAGCAACACTGACGCGGCGCTTCGCTTCGCCGGCCTGCAGTGTCGCTCATCTCCGTGCTGATTGAGAGGCAGGTGCAAAGGCGGGCCGCGCATGAGGGTAGCGACGGAGAACGGGATCTGCCCTTCGAAGACAGTAGCGACGAGCAAGTGCTCCCCTTGATCATGCCGAGGTCATGCGAGGCCTGCGGGGATTGAATTACGACGGACGGAAACTCAGGGTGAGGGGAGAGAAGGGTATCAAGAGTGAACGACGCTCACGGAGGATTCGAGGAGATGGGCTGGACCCACGCTGATATCTGAAGTCAAGTTTAGCCTCCCGAGATGCGAACAGAGAAAGAAAAGTGGATGAGGTACCTTGTGGGACGTTACGCGGTTAGCTTGCAAATGAGAGCGTCTATAGAGCCCCCGCGTCGAACCTTGCCACCTCATGGCCCCGTTCACACGAAGATGCAACTCAGCACGCGAAAGAAAAGGCGGAGCATTCGAGACAGACCCACTTCACTATAGGTTGATTAGCTGCAGCACGAAAAGACCTGGAAGATCGTGAGCACAACATAGGAAGAACTTGAAAGACGGCGCATAAATTAATGACAAAAGTGCTCACTATTATGCCGCGAAGCCGGACCAGGATCTCACGAAGCGGTCGGGGGTGGGTATCTTACTGACCAGTCAGCGTCGACCCAACGGCGGCCTCGGCGTTCTCAGCGAGTAACGCGCCGCGCGAGGGTGCTCCTCCGCGAGGTCGCGGCTGGGCCTTTGCTTTTATGAGTAACGGGACAGGACGGTGTCCGTACCTTAGGCTGGCGCGAGTGGTTATTGGTTCTGGGATTAGGATTTGTTCTTCCCAGAACTACATCGCCTGGTCTTGTACTTGGTCGGAATTGGTCGGGAGTCAGGAGTCACTCGGGCGGTTGGCAGTCCAGTTCGGCGACTCGAGCCCCTGGGTGTAGGCAGAAACACGAGCTGAACTACGGCGGTAAGATAGTCGTTCGAAATGAATCCGTGCAGTCGTCGCAGTTTCCTCGCAGGGGTGAAAGACTCAAAGAGGAGGAGAAGAGAGGAGTGCGTCACAATCACGATTCACTGATTGATCGTGACAAACACGCAGCAAACAAACAATGCCAACGTGACGCGTCGCGTCGAAATTGACGCGCAGAGAGGGTAAATAAGTAGATTCGCGCTGAGCCGGCATGTTAGGTGGGAATTAGGAAGGAGCAGGGCAGGGTTAGCGCGCTGAAAGGAGTGCCATTAAAACACTGGCACCACCGAAGTTCAAGTTGTTTTACTTAGTCCATTCAAGAGGAAGCAACTCAGAGGTCTGCAGACTCTGCAGATGGACCACGTTCCAAATTTTTGAAGGCTGCAGGACGCCTACTTGCCCCTCCGGAGACTGAGTTGACCACTTCAACATAATATCAGCACTTCGGGTATTTCTGGCTGCGGGCTGCGTGTCGAACAAGACTGCAGTTCGATTCCGCGGGCGGGCCCACCCGCGCAGTAAGTATGATCCCGTCCGGCGCCTACGCGTGAAACTGAGGCGCCATCCACAAATTCTGGTTCGACAGCGATGGATGGTAGTTGGTAGTAGTTGTGATAAAGGAGGTGCATAACTTACATTGAACGAAACTAACCTTATATATTAACCACCTCGCTCGATCTCGCATTCGGATTCGGAAAGGGCGTTCCGCAGGCGCTGGACCGGCGCCTATTTATCTACGCGCCGCTTGGCAAGCGCACAACTTCAAGCGCAGCGCCGGCAAGCGGGCGCCGGGGATGACACCTCTGGCGCCGGCAATAGCATCACGTCGTGAAACAAACAACCTCGGAGTCCCGCACGGGCGTAGTTTCCCGCGTTGCCCTCCCCCCTCGACTAGGCGCTCGTTGAGAAGCAGAAGCAGGATTTGTAGACAGAAGCGCGCTTGCAGACATAAAACGTCTTCGCCAGTATACGTAGTTTTCGTGCTTTGATGGGATGGGCAGCATCACGGCGAACCGCGGCGCGGGCTCAATCGGTGTTTGATACGGATGTTGGGTTGGCATTCCCAAAAGGGAATGCGCTGGGCTGATCGAGTCGTTCAGCCTGTTAGGATGCTGAGATGCTCGTGGCTTGCAGGATGCGCTAAGATTCGGGTTCGGGTCCATTGTAAAAATCAAACCGAAGCAATACTTCAAAAGTAGCCTGCCTTTGAAAGCAACGCACTTTACTTGGACGCTCGTGTGTTGAAATTCCTGTTTCGAGGAGGAACGGTAAGCGAGGGTAAGCAGATTCAGGCAATGCTTTGTCAGGTTCCCGTGCAGCTTTGAAAGCCCGTCAAATCTCGATGACACCAAATCCCAATCAAGTCTACAGCGGGCGCTGCAAAGTTCGTGCAAGTATAGGTACCCAATCACGTTCAACCTCGGCAATATCTCGCTGGGGAACACAATTTTAATCCGAATGGACTCGATTCAGCCTCGCTGCTGCGCTCAAACGAATAGTATCGAGGCTGGTTGGAATCGCAGGGCTTCCTTACACGTGTTAAGGCGAGATTTGCGTCCGTGCGACGTGGTGTGGCGGTGCAGTTCAATTACGGTTAATGTTGATTGCCGTCGAGGACGGGCTGTTTTGAACGCCGCCCGCCAACGTTACCTCCGTCCCTTTCGCTCTACGTACATTCCCCACACTTCTTCCACGGTACGCATCTATCCATCCATCCATCGACAGAGTGCTTCAGGTTATATATACCTGAAGCACTGTGTCGTGGCTCTGGATTGGATTGGATGTCGCTGAGCTGGAGCCAACCAAGTGCTGAGCTGGCACCAGCAAACTTGACACAGACGCGACAATCAAAAGCCTTACGTCCGCAACTGAATGGCCTTCACCGCCCCGGGTGATGCGCACAACACGCCCTATCTCCATCCTTCCTTCGCGTCCCAGGTCCCCCCTGATCTTTACGGGCGCATTGATTCAGTAGTCGTCCTATTGACATTCAATCCACCCGGGTCCTCGTCTCCACTCACCCTGCACCACCCCTCCCTTCATGCCTCCCACTACCACTACCACTACCACGACCACGACCACGAGTACTACGACTGCCGACAAAGCACTGAGTTCCAAGAAACAGCCCGGCCCCCGCGTGCGGGCGCACAAGGGCAACGTCCCCTCCCTCCCGCAGACAAAGTACTGCTCCCTCTGCCCCGCAAAGTTCACCCGCACCACCCACCTCAACCGCCACCTGCGATCTCGTGCGTCCTTACCCTCTTTCTCCTCCTCCTTCTTACCCTCCCTTACCCCATCCTCCGCCTCCCTTCCGCCTTCCCCATTCTCCGCATCTACATCCATTCAATACAACGCTAACCCGACCCTGCATCGGCTGGCCGACAGACACGAACGAACGCCTGCATCGGTGTAATGTGGGTCACCCCCCCTTCTTCCCTTCCTTCCCCCGCCTATCCATATCCACTCCCTTCCGAGGATGCTGATTTGATAATCATCGTCCCCGTCGACGCAGTTATGCCACAGCTCGGAATTCACGCGCAGCGACCTCCTCACGCGCCACCAGCGCACCTGCGGCCAGTGCGTACTTTCCTTTCCTCCTTCCTTTCCTTCAATTTCGAGATGCTGATCGCAACTTTTTTTGCGGCCTAATTATAGGAGCGTGAACCGTTCAAGGCGGAAGTCGTGCGAGGTGCGTCCTTTCTTCCTTTCCCCCCATCCTCCATCCCCCTTCCTTGCTTCCCCCCTTCCTCCCACTTCCGTAATATTCATACTTATGTGGGATTTTTTTTTGTGGGGAACGTAGGCCTGCGCAGACAGCAAGATCAAATGCAACCTCCAACTCCCCTGCGCGAAATGCACCGCCCGCGGGCGCGAGTGCGTGTTCCGCAACGATCCGGAGACGACTAAGGCAAGGCTCAGGAAGAAGACTGGTACTACGACTCGTGCTGGTGCTCGCACGGTGGGGGAAGCTAAGGAGAAAGCTGTTGGTAAACCGTCCGCGAGGTGCGCCTGCCCTTCCATCTTCTGTCTCTTGATTAATTATTGATTGCGGGAACGCAGCACGAGCACCTCCCCCTGCGCCTCCCCCTGCACCTCCCCCTCCCCCTCCTCATCCTACTCCCCCTACTCCGCCGGACTCCCCCCACTCCCCGCCCTCTCGGAATGCAGCAGCTCCGCCTGCTCTTCCACGACGGGCTCGGAGTGCGGAGGGAGTGCGTCGTGCAGCACGCGCGACTCCTCCCCCGGACCGTCGTTGCGCAGCTTCCCCGACGTCGACGATGACTTTGGGCTTGGGCTCGGGTTCGTGCCGCACTTCGCCCAGGTCGCGGACGGGTATCTGGGCGTGTTCAACCACAATGGTGGTAATGGTGATAATGGTAATGAGGGGCTCGGGCTCGGGCTGTTCCCACCCTATCACCTGGATGACGGGAACGGGTTGAACAAGTCCAGCTCGCACGCATTCGGGCACGCGGGAGGGGGGATGGAGGACGAGATGGAGGTGAGTATGGGGGCAGAGATGGAGATGGGGGACGACTCGGAGCTGGGGCTGTTTGCGTCGTTCTCTCATGCGCACGACTCGCACAATTCGCACAATTCGCACGAATACGCTAACGCGACAGCGACAGCGGGCAGTGCGGCGGTAACGTACGGCAGCACGCGGGCGGCGCTGATCCCACCCGTGCGGCTCGAGCAGGGCGTTGATATCTCTCCCGTGGTGGGGAGTGTAGCTGGGAGTGCGAGTGTGGGGGATGCGTACCGTACGTCCCTTCCCTCATTTCCTTTCCTGCTCTTCATTACAGTAAATTTCAACCACACGCCCCTCCTTCAATTTTCCCTTTACGTGTAAACTAACACTCGAACCTCAACAGTCCACCTCTTCCTAACCCGCTTCCTCCCCCACTTCCCGCTCATCCACGCCCCCACGTGGGACATGGCGCGCACCCCGCCCGCGCTGGTGAGGATTTTTAGGGCGTGTGGGGCGTTGTTCGTCGTTCCGCGCCCTACTACTTCTGCCAACACCAACTTCACCAATACCAACGTTAATTCCAACATCGCCGAGGACGAGGACGACTTGGATTTGGGCGCGGGCGCGGGCGCGGGGGCAAGGGCAAAGAAGTTCGTGGCAAGGGTGGTAGAGGAGGGGGCGGGGGCCGCCGCCGCCGAGTGGGCTCACGCCGCCGACCTTAGCGCTAGTAGTGGTGCAAGTGGGGTTGGTGGGGGTGGAGGGGGCGGGCAGCTGCACGACGCGAGCACGCATTTGATACTGGGGCTCGTTTTGTTGCAGACGATTTGTTTGTTTCAGGGGGAGGGCGCGTCCGGCGCGGGTGCTGGTGTTGGGGTTGGGTCTGGTGTTGGTGTTGGGGTGGGTGCTGGGGTTGGGGGTGGGGTTGCGAAAGGGAAGCAACAGCCGAATGTGGAGCATCATGCGATGTTGGTTAACGTGCGTCCTCCCTCCCTCTCCCTCCTCCTTCCTCTATTCGTTCGTTTGGTTTTCGACTTGATGTTGAATTGAATCGCACTTGCAGATGATCCGGCAAACGCGCCTGATCGAGCGCGTGCAGGGGTGGGAGGCGCCGGAGTGGCCTAGCGATCCCATGGGGAGGGAGAAAGCGTGGTTGGAGTGGGTCCGGTTCGAGACGCTCAAACGGTGCGCTTTCCCTTCCTCCTTCCCTTCCTCCATTTCAACCATTGCAACCTCAACCAATACTCATTTATTCGTTTTCGTTTGTCGATTTCGAATTGAATTGAACAGCGCCCTCCTCCTCGCACACCTACACGACTGCTGCCACTGCATGTACTCCTTCCTCCCCCCCTCCTTCGCCCCCACGGAGCTCGACGCCATCCCCCTCCCCTGCGCCTCCACCCTCTGGGACGCCCCCTCTTCGTCCGCGTGGTTCGCCTTCGCCGCACCGGCGTACGACAGCCTCTACGGCGTGCGCATGCACGCTGCGCGCGCGGCGCTCGCGTCTACCACGCCCATGCCCGCGCTTGCGCTGCCGTTAAACCCGTTTGCGCTGTTCCTGCTGATCCACGGCGTGCTGCGCGATATTGCGGTCGCAAGGCTGCCGCCTGCGCCCCAGGGCGGGGGCGGGTGGTCGTGTTTCGCGCCGGCGCCGTTGCCCCTGCCGTTGCCTACCCTTACCACGGATGGCATGGGGGGCGGAAGTGGGAGCGCGAGGGCGGAGTTTACGTGGCGCACGCAGGTGGTGCTGGATAACTGGCTCCAGATGTGGCTCGCGAGCCCCGAGGCTGCGGGGGGCGACTCGCACGATTCGCACGAGGGGCAGCAGCAGCAGCAGCAACTGCCGTTCGTGTGCAACTCCCTCCCGTTCCACTGGCTCGCGCAGGTGTCGCTCTGGGAGAACTCGCTCGAGCTGGATGTTGGGCTTAACCTCCCCTCATCGTCGTCGTCAACAAACTCAAGCTCAGCACAACCGCATCACCTGCTGGAGGGGTGGTGATGAAGGACCCGCAGGGGTTGGTTGGTTTGTTATCTTTATAGATGCGTGCAGTGTAAAAAGTAAAAGTAAGTACATACGAATGTTGTGTTGTTACCCACCCCGCGCGCGAGATCCTTTGTTTAGAACTTGGGCGGCTGGCGCGCGGGTTTAATGTATTAGTAGATAGTAAGTAGTTGTTGATATCGATGTAGTACCCTACTCCGTTTATGTATACGTACGCATTCTCAGTGCCGGTGGAGGATGTACGATATGCAGAGAATGAAGAATTTTGAAGTTGAAGTTGAAGCAACTGTTGAATTCGGGGACTCGACTGGGAGGAGAAGATGGGAGAAAGGCACAGGAGTAGTAAGTGAGGATTCTGCGGTTTAGCCTTTGAGGGACGCGCGACCCGATCGTGAGTCGTCTGGTATCCATGGTCATGTCTGGTGGGCGTGCTTCTGGCTCCCAGCAAGCGGCACAGAGCGCAAGCCATGATGCTCATGGTCTGTACTCGAGAGGACTGTGCCTTATATTCTTCCCCCCTTCCGGTCATTCTGGCGTACTCGAAGGTCCTTCACTTGAATCCATGCCTCGTATCCTTTTCCTTGTTCGATTTTTCTCTCATTCGCTTTTGCTGAACGGTTGAGCTACTAGCTCTCAAGGCCTCACAGGTATCATCAGTCTCTTTCCTTCAGGCCGATACGAACTTATTTACACATCTGTTCGCGTTCTTGGCGCTAAATTTCGCCGGACGCGACGCGTCGCGTTGGCTTTGTTTGGCTTGCCGTCACATTTGTGATCGCGCCTGGCTTGTCTCCTCCGACCACCATGCCCATCTCCCTCGCACCGACTGAAATCTTAGACACCCCATTCTCGCTCTGTGTGCGACAAGATGGTGTGTACACGCGCACAGGCATACCGCAGCCGCGACGCGTGCGCGTTCCTCTTCTGAGCCCTTACCAACAGCCCCGAGTCCCCGACGGCCTTCGATGTATCATGCATCCTTTCACTCAACAGCATCTTCATGCACAACCTCTGGTGCTATGCTCGAAGAAAGCTGTCGCACCGCCCTTGTGATCCCCTCTTATTGTAGGCCCTTCTTATAGGTGTGCAGGCGAGATTGGCGCCTGGCATCTCTTCTTCCGTCCCCCCTCATCCCCTCGCCCCCATGGCATCCCACATGCCCGATGACAATGACTCAGGTTTGAAAGACGACCCCGCACTTGTATCATCGTCGTAAGTCTCTTCCATCGACAATGTCGCATCCTGACCTGACCCCCAGAAATAACAATGCGGATGGAATCTTCACGGACTCCCAAGGCTATGGCTTGGAGGACGATCCCATATCGACGTCGTGAGCCTCCCTCCTTGCCGATGTCGCACCCTTACCCTGGCCCGGGAACTCAGAAATGACGATACGAGCGAAATTCTCGCGGAGTCCCTCGATGGTTTGGAGGATGAATCACTATTCACGTGAGCCGATTCCCTCACCAATGTTGCATTCTGACCCTGACCCGCCGCACGTAGAAATGACAATGCAGGCGGGATTTTTGCGAATTCACATGACTTCACCGTGGTCGGCGGAACATTTATAAACACCACAAATAATTACGGGACAACACCCACCGTTCCACCTGGTATCCATTCACTGTGTTCCTAGCCTCACAAATCATGGCTTAATTTCCAAAGGCTTGCACATGATTCCGAACTTGGGCGACATCGTGCTTCAACGAGAACTGACTTCGAATGAGGGTTCTCCTGTTGTCTCATGCCGTGACCGCAAATGTATGCGCCGGGTCTATTCGGCCAAAGTTGGTCAGAGGTCAGACCTCACTGTGGCCATGTATGAGGGCGAGAGTGCGGAGGAGGTGAGTTAAAATTCATTTATAGCCTATTTTCCTCATTTGGTGTGTCAGGAATGGCGGGAAGATATTGAACGATATATGTCGATCCGGTGAGTTGTGCTGTATAAACTTCCTTTTTTCACTCAAGTCTGTTCAGCCACCCAAATATCATGCAGATTTGGGCAGGAGCCAGTTATCCAAACCTTCATGCTATGGTGTTTCATGGTGGTAAGTTGCTAGCTTTCTGGGTCCTGCCCAGACTGACTAACACACTACTCAGATCTGGTCCCAATCAAAGTATTTATGGCTGGACGGTCACCTATCATGACTGTATATCTTTATACTCTATATGTATGTCCATATTTAACTTGCCCCTACTCAATATTGACTTGTCGACAAGACCTGCGAGTGGCAGGTATGTGACCTGGCTTGCTGTCTCAACTGTCTTGCCAATCATTGTTCTTTGCAGCGGGCAAAGACTTATCTTGCTTCAGCATTTTCCCGGACTCCTGTGGTAACACAGGCCTGGATTACATGTGCGTGGTGCCTACTAACCAGTTCCAGGGATCGAAGCAGCATACACTCTGGATACGCTCTTCAACTGGCCAGCTAAGCGCAGATATCCGACCCCCCGATCAACACAATGAAGTCTCCTTATTTTTCAATATCCCACCTGCCCTCCCGGGATTCACGAGCCAAGAGGCTACTGCTATCGGGTTTTTGTCACTGGAACAGTATCACCACATATGTGATTTGTATCTTGGCAAACCTCGAGGGGAATACATTTCCACGGCTGCAACCGTTACTCTGGGCATGGTATCCTTCTGGCCTGCGCATCTTGACTGGCATGATAGTGTCGGGATTGTGTTTTTGCCGGCAGTCAATTTGCAGCAGCACGATATTAGCTGGCCATTCTGGGAGGGTGATCCCTTGTACCGGGGGGACATGATGGAGAGTGGTTGGACACGGTATTTGATCCTTTTGTTTGACTACATAATGGTACCCTCACGTAGGGCAATGCAGTTCCGAAAGTGGCCACTTCAGTGAATCACTCAGCAGTGTAATCACATTTGTTGCACCAGGACTTTTCCACCCGCCGATGGCGTGGTTGAGTCAGGCAAACCACATTTTCAGCAGGCTGGGCATCACCTCTAATTTGGGTGATTATGGTATGTGACCTGTATACTGCATACTGTGTCCAGTAACCTGGTTCATTGCAATAGTCCTGGTGTACGCAGTGCAGTTCAAGATTACGCTCTCGCACCCATGGCCCCCTTGTACAACTGGGTATCTGTTCCTTTGCCCACCAGCAGACTTTCAAATCGGTGCAACATCTTACAGAGGGCCGGAGAAATCTCCGGCATATTGGTCAATTGACCCTGCTGGTGTTCAAAGTTACAGATGGCCGGAGTCCCCCGCATATTGGTCACTCGACCCCGCTGGTGCTCACCGACTCACCATAGAGGAAGCAACAGGGCTTGGCTTCCCAGTGCTCCAACTGAGTACACATATCGTGGGACGCTCATGGGACACTAGTGTCTACACTGGTCTCCGCAAATTCCACGAAGCCAAAGGGTTCAACCCAGACAGCCAAGATGTTGCTCGACACCTCGGTGAACCACTTTTCAAATCGACGCCCAGGGTGCTATTGATCACTGATGGCGAGTCAATCATTAATCTCCTGGGATATCTGTTTCGTCTGATATTGTCAAGTTGAGGAATGTGGTGAGGAGGAAGACACGGAGAACGAGGATGTTCCGGTGGTGCTCAAATACTTGGATGGCGTGCGGCTCACGCTAATCCTGTTCCTTGCCATGTGTTGGGTGTATGATAATATGTAGTAGATATATGACCGGACCTCGAGACAAGTGGTAGCACTGTATATTGCATTTTCACTACAACGAGCATTGGTTGAGCCCAAGTGTCTTTAATTTAAATTAAACATCTTAGCCTTGATGATCGAGCACGTACAGCAGATACATCTATCCCTCCTCTCGACATGGCGGAACTCTCCCTTGCAATGAAATCTGTGAAGGCAAATTTTCCGTGGAAAACGTGACCGCGTCAGTTTGATCCGGTATCCATCCTGTCAGGTCCGAGCGGAGTTTCTTCAAGTTCCGACTCCGCCGACTGGAGTGATATCTCTTCACGAACACTCGTGTCCCAGCTTTCGCGATCTCGTACTTGCTAACCTGGTTACCTACGCCAGTGAGAAGTACATTGTGGAGGATATGACGGTTCCGGCGGTTTCCTGCAATGGCAGAATCGGAAATACTGTACTATTACGGTCAATTCGTCAGGGGGGGTGACGCGTGACTAAAAAGTTAGGTTCGTCAGTTCGTCAACCCCGCCCGAGGTGCGTGACAAGGGGAAAAAATTCGTCACCTCAGATAATGGCCAGGGAAAGGATATGGGTGGTACAGGGCTTGCTCAGAGGCTGAATTTCAGGAGGATGGGCAACAATTATTGAGAACACGAGAAAATACTCCATTTTGGCCACTTTGTGGGATTTTTCAGCACTTGGAGCGGCCGTGGATGCCCAGAACTTGCTGTGGAGGCTGTAAGTAAGGAAATATCTGCTCTGGGATGAAGAAAAGCGCCTGCGGCGGAGAAAATTTCCATTTTTATTGTTTTCAACCAGAAAATCCAACCCAGCGTGACAGCAAGTGGGTTCGTCAGGAGCCCGGGTGACGCGTGACAAACATTTGGAATTTCGGCGCGTCAGGACCCCCCGTGACGCCCGGTATTTTTTGTCTCAGCGGTTTCGGCCGCCAAAAAACCGTAACGATCCTCTGCGATCCCAGGGCTGCAGATTATCTGTGTACGCCTCGATTGCTCCTCGGGCTACACCTTACTGCATCGACCAGTGGTTCAAACCCTCCTTCGCACATTTTACCTTGGATCGTAAAGTGGCCACGGACTATTGACGCGTACCCGACACTACCGCGATGCAAATCCAGCCCAGACAGGTCGTTCAGACACTCGAGAGGAAGAGACCTTCCATGTGGTATGTAGCCTTTAATTCCAACCAAAGCCGGGATGTTGAGGGTGTCTGAATCACCGCGATCGTGGGTCGAGGGTAAACTTCAAAGTATACTCGCCGGTCCTTTCAAGAACCCGCTGGGCAGGCAGACTGGCGGTACTCTTGCGCAATGATTCGTAGGACGTGGTAAGACGCACTGCCACTTCACGCACAACAGCTCAACATTAATTATCGACCTCGTCGTCGACGTCTAGTAAATTGAACACAAACTCAAAGCAGTACAAACTCGCACTAAGTGTTCAGAAAAATCTATACCACCGCGAAGAGCTTCCTCGACCGAATAAATCGTGCAGCACAGAAGAATCCCGACCCAACGAGAGAAATGATCCCCTAGAAGCCGACGAGATAAAATCAGCATGGGTTCAAACGCAAGCAAGGAAAGGAGTCCACGCACGGAAAACAAAATAAGATGCCTGAAATTCGGGATGGTTTCGCTGCGGATGAAGACGCCGCCGATGGGCGTGCCCGCGAGCGCGGCGGTCGACATGAAGATGAAGGCCATTCCGATGCGCGCACCGACTTCTTCGATGAGGGATATTTGGACTACGGTCGGCTAGAGGGAGAAGTAATGGAAGTCAGGGGACTTGACTTGGGGCCGTGAGACGACGCACGGATAACAGGGAGAAGAAGGGGCCGGAGGCGAACCCGTAGATAGAGGCAAAGGCGATGAGGTTGGGTTGTGCGGAGGAGGTGTACCAGAGGGCGAGGATCAAGATGCCCGAGAACATGGTTGCGAACGCGAGGACATTGAATCTACATTGCCGTAAGAATGTGTTGAGGATAGGACATGGCACGAGTGAGTGCTCACCTCCCCACGCGATCAGCAACAAACCCCGGCGCAATGCGTCCTACGATGGCCGTCCCGCACATTATGGCGAGGTAGTACGGCGTGAGGACCGACGGCCCGCCGTTCGCGACGGAGGCGTACAGGCCGACGTAGAAGTAAGGGTTGAACGTTGACAACACGGAAAACCACCCGCCCAGACAGAGGCAGGTGTAAACCGGGTCCCGAAACGCGCGGAACGCGAGCAGTTGGGAGAGCCGCGGAAGTGGCTTCGCTGGGCGGCGGACTTTCATGGTGAAGGTCGCTATCAGGAAGAAGAAAAGGATCATGAATGCAAGGATGCGGATGGTCCATCCGAATCCGATGCGGGGAATGAGGCGGTTCATCATGATTGGGTAGATAATGCCTCCGAGACTGGCAGCGCCGATAGGGAAGCCAATCGCGAAAGCCAGCCTACGTTTGAACCAGTGGGCGCATACTGCAAGGGCGGGGAAAAACCTTGTCAAAGGGTACGAAGTCAGGGTTCGATTTAGAGACATAAGCCTTCATAACTCACGAAAAGGTCGCTCCGAGACTGAACAGCATTTGTGTAAGATATTGCTGATATATTTGTTGCGGTTTTGTGATAGATAACATGAAGAGACTGAAGGTCGATACTATCCCACTTGCGGGGATCATATACCGTGGGCCAAAAGCGTCGAACAAGGCGCCCGACAACCCGGCAACTGTGTGCGGAGTGTTTAATAATGAACTGAAGCCCGAAAGCGTTTCCAGGAGGTGAACGCACAAGCATACAACACGAAGACTTGGATGGCGCCGATCATGTCAATCAATGTAGGGGAATAGTTGGAGAGAAGGGTCGTCTCGTAATAATCGTTGAACGCGCCGTAGGCATTTACTGGCCTAGAGCAGGCAGGGATTAATTCGCAACCGATGAGAGATCACGGAAAGTAGACGTACCCAAACGTCGACAGTGAGACCATGCTGGCCCCCAGGATCGTCAACCAGGCATCTAACCCGCCATCCGGTGGGTCGAACGAGGAGGCGACAGGCTTGAGAGTCGCGCCGCCGCTCTCAAGGTCCCCCTCGACACTCTTTCCCTCTCGGATCGTTGGCGTGGGGGAATCGGAATGATTAGTTGTCGACATCTTCGCGCGCGGTGTACTGTGCCCATTACTCAGTCGAGGGCTCCAGTTTTCAGCAAAAGTCGGAAACCAAGCGGAAAGTGTCTATTTTCCGAGGCGGCCAAGAGATTCGTCAGCGCCATAAAATACCTCCATCCAGTTGGCTGTTGCCGGGATTTCCCGTCGTGGCCGGGATCTCCCGTTCAACCAGTTGAATGACGGGGAAGAACTAAGGAAGGAGGGTAAATTGTCTACGTCCTTTGATCAGTCGACGATATGCTTTTATCAGAGTAGACAACTTACCTTGACCCTCAAACGATAGTCTTTCTCAATGACTACAAGTAGGAGGTGCAAACGTCGAGGGCTCAAACTTCACTGCCGCACCAGAGTTCAAAGATTTTCAATCACCAGCCGACGTCTAAATTTCATCAAAGTGAACGGAGTACATGATCGGGAGACTTTCATGAGGATCGTAAGTGCAACTATACGGCTGCGAAAAGCTTCCTCGACCGTATCAACCGCGCCGCCCAGAAGAAACCTGATCCCACCAGCGCGATAATTCCCTGCAGATATTGGACTAAGCATATATCCGAGGGCGAAACGAGCAGAAGGGGAAAAAGAGGACGCACAGAGAACAGAATAAGGTGCCTGAAATTTGGGACACTTTTGGTGCGGATGAAGACACCGCCGATGGGCGTTCCGGAGATGGCGGCGGTGGACATGAAGATGAACGCCATCCCGATGCGCGCGCCCACCTCGCTGATGGGGGAGATGGTCACGATACTTGGCTTCAGGTACGGCTCGTCAGCGTCGTCGTCGAGGAACGGACAGGGTAATGGGGGAGGGGGGGAGACGCACGGAGAGCACCGAGAAGAACGGGCCAGAGGCAAACCCGTAGACGGTCGCGAACGCAATGAGGTTGGGCTCGGCGGTGGAGGTGTACCAGAGGGAGAGAATTAGAATCCCCGAGAGCATGGTTGAAAACGCGATGACGTTGAACCTGGAATGATTGTTATACGAACGGTCTCAAGCGTATCAAGGTACCACCTACTTTCCAACACGGTCAGCCATAAATCCGGGCACGATGCGCCCGAAGATGGCCGCAGCCGACATTATCGCGAGGTAGTACGGCGTGAGGATCGAGGGCCCGCCATTCGCGACGGACGCGTAGAGGCCGACGTAGAAGAAGGGGTTGAAGGTGGAGAGGACGGAGAACCACCCGCCGAGGCACAGGCAGGTGTAGCACGGGTCGCGGAAGGCGCGGAATGCCAGCAGCTGGGAGAGCCGGGGGAGCGGCTTCGCGGGGCGGCGCACCTTGATGGTCAGGCTTCCTACAAAGAAGCAGAAAAAAACCAGGAATGCGAGGACGCGGATGGTCCATCCGAAACCAATGCGGGGAATAAGTTTGTGCAGCATGATTGGGTAGATAATCCCTCCGAGACTGGCGGCGGCGATGGGAAAGCTCATCGCAAAGGCGCTTCTGCGTTTGAACCAGTGGGCGCATACTGCAAGCGCAGGGAAGAAACTTGTCGGGAGCACGTCAGTGAGTTGAGGGAAGAATTTTGGCAACGCAACGCACGAAAACGAGGCTCCGATACTGAATACTGCGTGAGCAAGATATTGCTGATATATTTGCTGAGGTTTCGTAATGGAAAGCATGAAGAGACCAAAGGAGGAGACTATGCCGCTTGCGGGAATCATGTATCTCGGACCGAAGGCATCGAACAACGCGCCCGACAGTCCCGCAACTATACGTCAAACGTTAATTAATCAACCTGAGAAAAGTTGCAAGCGCCCGCACATGCATACAACACGAAGAGTTGAATGGAGCCAATCATGGAGATTAACGTTGGGGAGTAATTGGAGAGCAATGTCGTCCCGTAATAGTCGTTGAACGCGCCGTAACCGTTCACTATTCTGGAGCGCAGGTAGCTATCTGTGAGTCGCAATGTCCGCGGTCTGGTGAGGTAGACGCACCCAAATGTCCCCAACGAGACCATACTGGATCCCAGAACCGTCATCCAGGCGTCCAAACCGCCATCCGGGGGGGTCCATAGAGGATGGTTGGGCTGGGGCGGCAGGCTGAGACTGCTTCTCCTTCTCGTCGAGTCCGAGTCCGCTCTCAAGGTCGTCATCGGCGGGATGCGCCTCTTCGTGTACCGTCGCTGTCTTGGAGTTGACGCTAGGAGTTGACATCGTGGCAGGGGGTCTGGGGTTGACATCGAACGACAAAGTGAGGGCCGACTTTTGAGGAATCGTCGGAAGGTGAGCGGAATGGGTATATTCTGGGAACGCTAGGTAAGCGATCCTCACACCAATTTAAATCGTCACGCAGGTCGTCGCCGCTCACAACTTGCTTCACGTTAATCCGCCCGCAGGAGACTTCGCTAAAGTCAGCCGACATTGTCGGTAAATTTCTTGTTTCACGAAATGTGTTGTCTTCCTTTCACCGGACCGGTTTGGAGAACGTTCGGAGGCCCAAAGCGTTGGCGATTCTTCCGTTCATTCCAAATAATATGTCCTTTTCTGGCTTTGGGAACCGGCGTTAGTGGCTTGGACCGTATCGTGGAATTACCAACATACCTGCCTGCGATATCGCTCTGATAAGCATCTCTTGCAAGTCTTTGCAACCCGCTTGTGGAAACGGGAGCCCAAACCTCCGTTGGCAAATCGGTGTTGCCCTATGTAAGCGCCATAGAGTTCGCGCCTGCGGACCGTAGCGCGCCTCATGGCACAATCCGCGCTCCAAGACGACCAAACGAGACGGGTACGATAGAGTCGTCCAGTGGCCTGGATTCAACCTTGGCGAGCGCTACGTGAGATTCGTACCTACAGAAGGTATTGGTTGGACATCAGGTTGGGAACGGTTCCAGAGTCCAACAGCGGGAGAACATCCTGTATACATAGGCGTATGTGAAAAGTACCAAGCACACCGCGGTATCCGACCAACAGATAAGGGCGCGGGCGTCGGGGACCCTCGGGGTTCTTGGTGGCCACTGCCCACGGGTGCTTTCACCAGAAGAAGAACCGGGGCGCGAGGCAGATCAAGACGAGGATGAGTTCACGAGGACGATGGAGAAGTCTGAAGTATATACGGGGGAGACGAGTCAGGAACGATCGAAGTGGCAGGCAGAAATTGTCGAGCCCCGCACGCTTGCCATCCGGAGCAACGAAATCTTTGAGGCTCAGAGCCAATGTAGAATTGTCAGCCCCAAGTCAGCCCCGGTGTTCGTCGTTTTTCGAGCGCTGGTGCAGTAAGTAGCGAACTAGTGAACCTTCGATTGCGGTGGCGTTTTTCTGTTGCGGACCTTGCGGTTCCAGCTCGGTGTGTTGCGGTGTAGAGTCGCGCTCCAGTGATAAGACCACGCGGGCTCCGTTTGGGCGTCTGGGGGGGGAGGAAAGGCGGGACGTTGGCCACGCGCTACGCGAGCCTCAAGTTTGACAAGTCGCGGCGAGAACCAAAAGAGGGTGGATTTGCCACCGCAGTCTAGTCCTAACATCAGAGCACCGCCACTCCACTTGTCCCGAACCACCACAAGCCCTTCGCCTTTATGGTTTCCTTTCTGTTCCCACCTTTGCTATATCTACCTATACACTCCATTTCCGGTCACCCTGCACTTTTTCTGATTTTCTAGCCCAGATGCCAACTTACGCACCGCGTAGAACACCCCGGACCAGATGCTTAGCTCGAACGCTCACTGGCAGCAGATCGTAGTGGACCCGCGACGATACCTATCGCTCCAAAAGCCACAGCTAACCACAGCCTGCATCCCGCGAACGAACAGAAAATCTTCATACAAGCGCGAAAAAGCTGTCCACTCCATGATGCTATCACGGAGACAGAATAAACCGGCGTCTTCTGCCAACAACTGGGACCTTGTTTCTTAATTGTCGACGGGGTATAAGAGCAACAGCATGAAGGCGCTTACCTTGTCAACGTCCCCCTCCCTCCATCGCAGCAATGTCCGAGTCGCTTTCTCCCAAGGGCCATTTCCAAGAAGCGACGCTCGTCGAGCGCGATCCCCTCGAGGGACGCCCGTCGTACCGAAGCGATAAGACTGTCGTCGAGAAGGCTGGCCCAGTCCCGGATTCGCCGCGCTCCTTTGAGGAGAAGGACCAGCGCGACGCGCGCCCGCCGTTGACCTTCGTGCCTCCGGAAAATAAGAACCGGTGCCTCATCCTCTGCTTCGACGGCACGGTCAGTTCCAGTCTCCTCCCCCGTCGTTGAGGCTCACTCACGTTCCATCAACCCCCAGGGCGACAGCTTCGACGCCGACAACAGCAACATCGTGAACCTGGTGTCCGCGCTGAAGAAGGACGACCGCACGAAGCAGATGGTGTATTACCAGGTGTGCCACACCTCCCTTCCCATGTCTCCAAGCCTCGTCAAAGCTAACCTCCCCCCAGTCAGGAATCGGTACCTACGCCGGCGCCCCCGGGAAGATGCTCCCCACCCCCATCTCCACGAAAATTTCCCTCGTACGTCCGCGCTTTGTTTGTATGCAAATTGACAGTCAAAATTAATCCTGTTCCACCACTGCCAGACGCTAGACGCCATGATCGCGTGGAACCTTGACTCGCATGTGATGGGTATGCATTGCAATACATACATTCACTCCACGGCGTCCCGCCCGTACTGATTTATTGCTGCGATGCACTCACAGCCGGCTATGAGTTTCTCATGCAAAACTGTCCGTCTTCATTCCTTCCGTTCCCCGCCCGAGCGGAGTAACTACTGGCGCTGACCGGAGACGTTTTTTGTTTAGACACCGCCAACGACCGGATTTGCATGTTCGGGTTCTCAAGGGGCGCCTACGTCGCGCGAAGTCTGGCGGGCATGATCCACAAGGTGGGGCTGCTGCCCGTGGATAACCACCAACAAGGTGCGCTTGCATTCTACGCGAAGCAATCGCTATGACTCTAACCAACGCACCCGTCAGTGCCCTTCGCGTACCGGATGTACACACGCGCGGACGCGACGGGCTGGGCGCAGGTACGGCACTTGATTTTATCCCGCGATGATACAGTTCTTAACTTGCGCCGCCTTAATATAGTCTAACGCGTTTAAAAAAGCATTCAGTAATGATGTGCACATTGACTTCATCGGCGTCTGGTGGGTCCCCTGCCACGATTGGAAATAGAAGTGTTCATCCTTTATCCGCAGGGACACCGTCGACTCGGTCGGCCTCATCCCCAAGCGTCTCCCCTTCACGACCTCCAACACCATCGTGCGCACTTTCCGACATGCCGTGTCGTTGGACGAACGCAGGTCAAAGTTCAAAGCGAACCTGTGGAACTTCCCCAACGACTGGGAGAAGAAGCTCGGCACGCACAGACCGTCGCCACCCGCGACGCCAGTGCCATCTCCAAAATCCCGCGCTCGTACTTTGCCGTTACCGAAGCTGCGCAATCTGCACTTCAAGACGTCCACGGAGCCAGACGACGATTCTGATGTGAAGCAAACGAAATACGAAAACACCTTTGCTAGTCGGCACCATAAGACGCGACCCACGGATGTCCTGGAGGTCTGGTTCGCGGTACGTGCTTTTGTGCTACTTCATCCATGCCTCTTGCTCATATGTACCTCTTGTTTTTCGCCTCCAGGGCTGTCACTGCGGTACGTGCTGCTCTCGGGCAAACCTAAACTCGGTGCTTATCCATCTCTTGCAGACGTCGGCGGCGGTTCCGTGCCCAACGACACGCGCAACAGCCTCGCGCGCATCCCCCTCCGATGGATGATCCGCGAATGCTTCAAAGCCGACACCGGAATCATCTTCGACGCAGGCCGCCTGCAAGAGCTCGGCCTGGACCCCGCCACCCTCTACCCCTTCGTCCTTCCTCGCCCGCCCCGCCTCGAAGCCAAAGACGCCGTGCTGCTCCCGCAACCCCAAGGCTGGCTGCGGAGGCTGCTCTCCGGCAAGCGACGCAAGGACGACATGTTCACGATGGCGGCAGAGCTGGAGGACCGGCCGCTGCAGAAGCCGTCGCCTGGGATGGAGGAGGAGGAGGAGCGCATGGACGCGCTGGCGCCAATATATGACCAGCTGCAGCTGTCTCCGTTTTGGTGGATCCTGGAAGTCCTCCCGTTCAGCTTCCGGTACCAGCACGAAGGGCGATGGGTGACAGAGTTTCGGTATGTCCCCTTCTTCTGCCGGCGCGAGCAGTTGCTCACTTTTGTTCATCACAGTCCGAACTTTGGGCGGTCGAGAACGATTCCGCACCAGCGCCCACGCGAGTCCAAGGACGCGCGTTACTACGCGAATCATCCGCCAGAGGTGACATTCTACGTGCATCGCAGTGTCCAGACCAGACATCAAGCCCGCGACGCCAAAGGTCGACCTTATATCAATCGCGCGTCCTTCCATTGCGAGCCCATCTATGTCGATTAGGGCTCAGCTACGATTATTTATCCTACTTTAACGACCCTCACATACATATCTTACGAGCCCATATTTTACGCGTCTACGAGTACCACGAATACAACGACAGCGATGTGTAGAATACAGAAAACATGTACAAGAACCAGAGCTAGCAATACAACGATTTAGGAGGTCCATGTACCTCCAGGACAAGAAAGACTTTCAAAATACTCGCAGGCATCAGCAATGCGCAGAGAAAGCTCGGCAATCTGAGCACAGAATCAGCCAGAAAGTAGAGCTGATGAAGGGGCAGTCAACGCACGTTGGACGGATGGAAAGCCTGGAAGTGGTGCCCCGGGATATCAAGCACCTTGACCGAGCAATGCGCGAGACTCTGCCACCCAGCCACAGACGTCTGCGGATCGCTGCGGTCTGCAAGCCACACCGGGACGTCCGCGGCGGCGACGCCCGCAGGGTGGTAGCCCTCGCTGGAACGCAGCAGGACAAGCGGCGGGCAGAGGCTCGCGGTCGCGTGGGGGACGTACTTGCCTAGCATGTGCGCGTTCATCGAGAACTGCTTCTTGACGAGGGCACTGAGCTCCGAGCGCCCCGCGCGCACGTCGAGGTCGAGGACGGTGTCGATGAGCGAGTCAGAGAGGGGGACGTGATTACTCGGGCTCGGGGAGTCGATGATGAGGATGCCCTTGACTTGGACGCCGCGACTTGTAAGCTGGAGGGCGATCTCGTAGGCTGCGACTCCGCCGAAGGACCAGCCTAAGGGGATGATCAGACAAAAGCGTTGGTGGGAAGGAAACAAATGGGCTTACCGCCGAGTAAGAGTGGCCCGGAGGTGGTGCTCAGGATGTACTCGACATACGCAGCCGCCATGTCCACCAAACCGTTCCAGGGCTGCCCACTAACGAAGCGAGGGTTATGAATCCCCCAGATGGCGCGGTCGAGGAACGAGAGGCGTTCATAATAGTTGACCAGCCCGCTGCCGTCGTGGATGAAGAACAGCGGAAGCCGCGCGCTCGTATCCGAGGTTTGGATGGGCACAGGCACAGTGTCGAGCCGGAGGGTCTTGGTCAGGCGGGGAATGGTGTCGTCCGCAGAATAATCCAATTTGCGTCTCACGCCGGAGACGAGGCCGACTGGCGACGCCTTATGCGCGACGATGCACGCCTGAATCGCGCGCGGGGATAGATGAGAAAGGAAGAAGTCGCTCGGCAACTCAAGCCCCAGCTCCGTCTTGAGCGCATGCAGAACTTCGATCGCGGTCAACGAGTCGAGGCCCAGGGCGCCAAGATCAGTATCCATATCCAGGGCGTCGAGGGGGACTTCGAGGACGGAGGAGAGGATATGGATGATGTCGGGCGTTCCCGCGTCTGTCTCGTCGAAGAGAGTACGAGGAGATGATGGCCCCTCGCTCACAGTCTGCGTCAGAGTCAGAGTCGGGGAAGATGCCTCCGCCTTGTATGTAACCTTTCGGCAGATATCCGCGACGGTGGTACAGGATGAGAGAACGCGGGCGTCGAGCGTGGTATCAGGGAAACGACTACGCAGTGCGGCCAATATCTCAATCGACATCATCGAGTCGACACCGATGGCCGCGAGATTGGTGGTGATGTCGATCGCGGACGCAGGAATATCGCAGGCATCGGAGACGAGCGCCAAAACGACGCTGCTCACATCCACCGCCCGCGATTGAGACTTGGGCGCTTGAACGATGGATTTGCCTGCCGCATCCCCCAAGCTCTTCTTCAAGCTCCCCAGCCGCAGTCGCCGGAAGTGTATCCCCTTCATGTGCGCCACAATCCGGCGCGGCTCCGCCACCTGCACCGCGTACACCTCCGCAAGCATCACCCCCGCGTCGGGCAGCCACGCATGACTGCAATAGACCAGATACGGCTTGTCGTTGTTCACGAGCGCCGGAAAGACCTTCACAGCGCCGATTTGAGTGCATATGTACGCGTCGTTGATCCCGACGTGCAGGTTCGCCACGAAGCCCGCGACGTGCAGGAGCGTGTCCATCCACACCGGTTGCACGACGAACGGGCCGCGGTCGTAGTCCCGCGGTAATTGCATCATCGCGCAGCCCTCCATCCCGCTGCCGTCGATGGTGAGCGACTGCATCGTGTGGTAGGGTTTGGCGTATTCGACGACGCGCGGGAAGATGACCTCGTACGCAGTACGGGTCGAGAACACTTCTGGAGAGATCCCGCCTCGGGGCTGTACGACGGCGTCCATGCGCCGCGTGATAACGGGGAGCGTCTGGACGAACTTGCTGGTGGTGCGCAGAGTCGCCTGGTACTTGAATTCCCCGCGAACGTGTACGGATTCGTGGTAGTCGCCCGCGGAAGAGAGTCGGGAGCTGATCGTAAATGTTCCCTCGTCCTTCGTGAGCGCGACCGTCGTGAGCACCATCCGCGCGACGCTCTTGTCATACACCAACGGCTTCTCGAACTCGACGCGGCGCAGCACGACATGGCTATCATGGTAAGAGATGTCAAGATGCCGCGCGCTGAGATGCACGCCAGCGAGCGCGAGCTCGATATACACGGACGCAGGACATAGGGGGACGCCCCCAACGCTGTGGCCGACGATCCATCCCGCCAAGTGACCAATGGGCGTCTCGAAAATGGAGACAAAGTCGTTGTCGGCGGTAAGGTACTGCGCCCACTTCTGGAGCATGGCGTACTCAGTGACGAGCTGGTCATTCACGGCGGGATCCGCCGCAACAGCGGGTGCGGGCTCCTGGAACGGTACCCAGAACTCGGTCTTCGCGAACGGATAGGAGGGCAGGCTGACGCAAGTGACCCGCGGCAAGTGTGCAAAGGTCGCGCGCCACTGGATGTCGACGGCTGAAGTGTACAGCTGCGCGAGGCTCGCCGCGAGCGTCGCGGGGGGCTCTTGCTGCTTGCGCAGCGACGTGAGGAGAAGGCTCTCTTTCGACACCGCGGGGCTGGCGCGCAACATCGACAGGCACGTCGGATGCGGCCCAATCTCGATCCACGCATCGACCCGGTGGAATTCACGGCGGGATACCAGTGCGTGCACCCCGCGCTCGAACTGGACTGGGTCCGCGCAGTGGCGAGCGAAGTAGTCGGCGGTGAAGACGGATGTATCGCCGGGGAGAACGACGGCGCCGAGGACGTTTGAGACGACGGGGATGCTCGGCGCGTGCAGGCTGACGCGGTCGGCGAGGGTGGTGAGATCTTGTAGAATTGGCGCCATAGCGGAGCTGTGGTATCCAAACGGCACTGAGATGAGCGCGCTCTTGCAGCCGAGCTTGGTATCGAGATACGCTTGGAACGCCTTGATCAGTGGGAGCGGGCCCGAGAGGACAACGTCGACGGGGCTGTTGTAGCATGCGATCGTCAAACCAGAAAAGTCGCGCAGAGCGGCCTCGACGGTCTCGGGAGCGAGGTTGATCGCGATCATGCCCGTGCATTCCAACGCGCACTTGCGGACCATCAAGCGCGCCCGATGCGCCACGAGGAGTAGCGCGTCCTTCATCGCCAAGACCCCCGCGAACACCAGCGCCGCATACTCCCCCAGACTGTAAAACAAATAAGTATCGACCACGATTCGATGAGAGCAGAGTACAGACCTATGCCCAACAACCGCAGTCGGCACCACCCCCCACGAAAGCCACAGCTTCCCCAGCCCATACTGAAGCACGAAAACCGCCGCCTGAAACGCCTCCAACTCCGCTCCCTGCCCCGAGCCGCCCTCCGCCTCACCAAGAATAATCCCCCGCACGCCCGGAAACCCCGCCTCCACCAGCACCCCCTCGCACTCGTCCACACACCCCCTAAACAGCGCGTACTCAGCATACAGCCCGCGCCCCATGCCGAGATACTGCCCGCCCTGGCCCGAAAACACGAGTATCACCGCCTGCCCGGCCCCCTGCGGCTGCAGCTTCCCCGGCGGAACAGCGACAGCAACAGCAGCAGCGCCCTCCAACCGGCTGAGCAGCTCCGCGCGCGTGGTAGCGGAAACGGCGATGCGGTACTGGTAAATCTGCCGGCGCGCAGTCATGGTATACGCGATATCCGCCAGCGCGACGTCGGCGGACGCTGGGCTTTGAAGGTAGGCGAGGTACTTGGCGCGCAACTCCTCCAGCGCAGCGGGCGTCTTCGCCGAGAGCCCAAACACAAGCGCGGCTGTGTCGTCCGTACGCGAAGGCGGCGGCGGGGATGCGACGTACTCCTCCACCAGCACCACAGCATTCGACCCCGCCGCCCCAAAATTATTGAGCACCGCAACGCGCGTCCTCCCCCCTTCGCTGCACCACGGCACACCACCCTCCTCCGCATTGATGACGATCCCGTCCCCCTCCAGCGGCGCAATCAGCGGATTCAGCCTCCGAAACCCAATCTGGCGCGGGATGCGTTTGTACTTGAGCATGAGCAATAGCTTCGCGAGCCCCGCGGCGCCCGACGCCGCCTCCGCGTGCCCCACATTCGCCTTGACGCTCCCCACGTGCAGCAGATTCCCCCCCCTCCTCGTGCGCGCGGGGCGGCAGAGCACGCTCCGGAGCGCCGCCACCTCGTTCGGGTCCCCCGCCTGCGTCCCCGTCCCGTGCGCCTCCACGACGCTCACCCTTTCAGGCGCGACCCCCGCTTGCGACAGCACCGCGCGCAGCAGCGCCGCCTGCGCGCCGGCGTGCGGGTACGTCAGCGACGGCGCGTCAGCAGCGACGGCGCGTCGCAGCTCTGGTTCACCGCGCACCCGCGCACGACGGCGAGGATCCTGTCGTTCGCCGCTTCGGCGTCGGAGAGGCGCTTGAGGACGAAGATGCCTGCGCCCTCGGCGCGTGCGTAGCCGTCTGCTGCGGCGTCGAAGGGCTTGCATTGGCCTGTGGGGCTGAGGAAGTGGCCTCGGTCGAGGCCGAGGTACATCTGCGGGTCGGTGCATTGATTAGTGCAGTGTAATCAGAGTTTAGAGGGTGGCAAGGGACGTACGTCGGGCCCGGATATGATATTGACGCCGCCCACGAGTGCAGCGTCACAGTCCCCACTCTGTAGCGCACGCGCGCCGAGGTAGAGCGCGACGCTCGACGACGAGCACGCCGTGTCGACCACCATGGACGGCCCGCCGAGGCGCAGCGCGTACGAGATCCGCCCGCTTAGGAAGGCGCGCAGCGTGCCTACACCCTCCCGTCAGCTTCTCGTTCACTCCTTCTGGATAACGAACTCACCAGTGCTATAATAAACATCCACCTCCTCCCTCAGATTATGCACCCAATCCCCGGTCGCCGCTCCCACGTAGACACCCACCCTATTCCCCTCCCCCGCTTCCTTCCCATTTCCCTCTTCCGTCGAAGCGGGCACCCACCCCGCATCCTCCAGCGCCCCATACGCACACTGCAGCAACACCCTCTGCTGCGGGTCCATACTCCTCGCCTCGCGCGGGCTCACGCCGAAAAACGCATGGTCGAACCCAGAGGCTTCGGCGGGGGCGAGGAAGTTGCCGTGGTGCGCTTTCATCTGCCTCTTTGCGCTCTTCGCATTCGCGCCGTGGTAGTCCTCGACTTTGAATCGGTGGGCGGGGATCTGCAGGAGAGTTTTCGTTAACAGATGAATAAACAAACGAATGAACGCAGGAGGAGGAGAACTCACCTCCTCGACGGTACTCCGCCCATTTTCGAGCAGCGCCCAGAGCTCATCGACGTTCGGCGCTCCGGGGAAGTTGACGGCCATTCCCACGATCGCGATTGGTTCTTGCTGGTTCGCGCCCATGTGACTCCGTCGCGTCTCATCCTTTAATTCCTCGACGACACGTCGGCCCCTCGTCGCATCACAAACCTCCGCCCCAGCCAACGCACGCTCGAGCCCCCTCACCGCGCCCGTCCCCGGCCCGAAGCTCAGCAGGCGCACCGCAGTGTCAGGGTTGAGCGATTGGGCGAGGTGGTCGGCGACGCGATCCCAGCGCACGGGCTGTACCAGTATCATGTCCACCACCCTTTCCACCAAACTCCCTCTGTCGCCTCCCCTTCCCTCGCTGCTACTTTGAGTCAACGCCGCCCCCGACGCCGTACACCCCACCCCAACCTCCAAGTCCCCAAAATTCGGGAAGCGTATATTGCGCCTCACGACGTCCTCAAGCATTCTCTCCCGCGCGCCTCCCGCACGCGCATGCTCGGGTGCGTGGTAGAGCGCGCCCATGCTCGTCTCGTGTACCGTGTACGAAGCGGGCAACGAACGCGCGAAGGAAGCGAGGTGGGCGGGAGGGCCAGAAATGGTGATCGCGCTAGGCATGACTGCTGTTATGTAAGGCGAGGTCGAGGAAGGAGTGTTTGAAGGGGAAGGGGAAGCCAGGGGAGGAGAAGAAGAAGATGTAGGGACAGGGACAGGGCCGCGAGCCTATAAAAGGGAAAGCGTAAGATTAATTTAGTGCTGCAAATCCCTTTTTTCAACGCGAAAAGAGCCTACCGCCTCAAACGCCTGGAGCAGCCCCTTCGCCTCGGTTTGCGATACCCCGAACAGCACGAGGCTCCACGGCAAGGTCACCTCGTCCTCGGTCGCAGCGGTGGCGAGTACCTCGACGCGATGCTCCTGCACGCGCACGCCGATCCAGAGCGCGAGTTTGAAGGCTTCGACGGCGTGCGCGATGTAGCTGCCGAGCGTTGGGGAGGTGGCGACGACGCAGGCGGGGAGGATGCCGGAGGAGAAGCCCAGCACGGTGTGCGTGCGCTTGAGCGCCGTCGCGAACGGCGTTGACGTCGTGCCACCACCACCACCACTGCCAAACAGAACGAAGTGGAGGTAGCGCAGCGCCTGAATCAGAAACAGGCCCGTGCCCGCCACGACCGCATTGTGCGCGTAGCTGTAACGCCCAGTCGTCGGAGTCTCCAGGAGTGAGTCCGGGGCGGCAAAGTCGTCCGGCGCGATTCCGAGGTGCGTGAGGTGGCTAGGAGGAAGAGACGCGAGCTCAGCGTGGAAGACCTCGTGGCAGGCAGCAAGGAGCGTCGCGCCCGCTGGACTCTGCGCGTCTTGCAGCGCCTGGGCACGCGTCGCGGCGGAGGAGGCGGCAGATGTGCCTTGGCCGCCGAAAATTGGGATGTCCGTGGTTTGGGTCCCGTCCGTGTCTGTGTGCGCTGTTTCTGGGTCGGACATTGGGGATTGTGGACGAGAGGAGAAGTACAGGGAGATAAGTACTGGGGGGTCGGAAGGAAGGAAAAGGAAAGAAGAGGCGTGTCATGTGTGACAGAAGTCGCGGTGGTGTGGCGGCACCGAAGGGCAACGAGCGGCGCTGAAACAGACCGGAAATTATGTAGGTATTCGCTTCCAGACATTGAGTTTTAGAGTAAGGTTTTCGGAAGACTTCCAAGGAAAAAAGGTCCACGCCTGAATTCAATTGAGCTTTCAAGGTTTCAATCAACTTTCAATTGAAACGCGGTTGAGTTCAGTTTTACGTTGGACTTTGAGACTGCTGCAGTATTCACATACGGTTGTGGGTAGTGCCTGAGCCTAATTTCGGGCATCGAGCGCTGTGAATCGAGCCCCCGTCAGGCTTGGGTTCAAAAATCCGAATTTGTGCATTTGAATCTTTGCCTGGGTCGAAAATTAACAGAGGCGAAGGAAGTAAATTCATGAGTCCAGACATTGCAGCCCATGTAGCGAATGGTCTTCGTTCAAGTTGCCGGCCCAATCCGCGACACGAGAAGTCAACTAGAGTGGGACTATTCCAATCTCTCCTGCGTTCCGACGATGTCAACGATTAAGAACCAAACCCACTACCCGCCGCACCTTGGCCTCGCTCGGCACAAGCCTAAGGCCCAGCGGGGCGCAGCCAAGAGCTCGTACTCGCCTGCGAGTATTGAGTTCCGGGAGGGGCGTGTCAAAGTCTGTAGTGCTGACGCCGGGGGTCAGCGAAACGGATTGACTCGCGACCCTGGAAGGATTACTAGTACATGATCCGTGTGGTGGTTCTATCCATAATTTTTGAAGCTGGTGACAATATTAATCCAACCCGAGTGCACGAGGAAAGGACGTAAGAAAGCAGGAAAGAGCGGGAAGTAGAACCATAGGCAGACAGATTTCCATACGGGTATTGTTCGCGCGCTTGGCTTTGTCGTTGAGGCGGTGGGATTATATTTTTCAGGGTCTGTCATAATAAATCAGGGAGCACAGACACCAAAGAGGGAGTACTTCCGAATCGACGGTATGCAACGTATAGACCAGCCCCTTTGGCCTGGGAGAAAGGAGGGACATACTTACCTCCAGCCTACCCAACGCCGTGAGCGGAGTGCAAACGAAACAAAGACCAACCAACCTAACTATCCACTGATTGCGGCTTCATTTGACCTTGTGCGTACAAAAAAAAACGCCCCCAGAGCTTCGTCGCGACTTGGTTTGCGGGGTCTAAGCACGCGCGCATCGAGAGTCCGTGGCCAGTTTGCAAATTCTGATGCAAGGTTGATTGATTGAACGTGTGAGCCAGTGCGTGGCCCGGGAGGAGGAGATCAAACCAACCACTAGGCGATGAGGCGGTTCATGATCACCGCCTTGGGTGTTACTGTTTTGTATCCGGCGGACGTCTGCTGAAAGCCGCCATAGAGAGAATATTTCCCGACGCGTCCCGAATACTGTATGCGGGGTCTCGAGCGATCGCCGATTGACTGGTGTAAGGCAGCTACAGTCCAGATCCGAGTAAGGAGGTGCGCAGGGTGAAGCTTGAAAAAAAAAAACCAGATGCGGTAACCTGGAGAAGAATAGGCTTGAATTGCATACGAAGCGCGTCGCAGAACTTGAAGCCTGCCATCGTCATGTCCTCCAGGAAGGATCTGGTCGTCTATTCATGGGATCATTCCAGAGCGGCTTGAAAAAAATGCGACCAAGTTTACCGGGTGCAGCGGGGGTTAGCCACTACATGCGAAATCGCGAGAGCTCGAGAAAATGGCATGAGCGTTTGCAAAGAGATGTCGGAGCTTGAAAAAAACTCCGCCCGGACGTGCGCGGATCAAACTGACACGGTCACGTTTGTCCAGGAGATTAGACTTCGCGATTCCAAGACGAGAGTTCCACGGTGTAAGTACGAATGTGCGGTTCGGCTGACCAAGGCGAACATGTTTCGGCTTAACCAATGCCAAAAACCAGGAACCGGACTCAACTCAAATCGTAGGCTCGATACCAGCCTGTCTCCGAGGGTAAACCTGTCGGAGACAGGCTGTCTTCGACAGGTTTACCTTCAAGACAGACCAGACTCTGGTCTACTCAAATCGGACTGTAGTAACCCAGTGGAAGTGCAATTTGACATAAGTAGAGGGGTACAACTTGTCTCGAGGTCTGGTCGTAGATACACTACATATTATCATAAACCCAACACATGGCGAGGAACAAAATCAACGCGAGCCGAACACCATTCAAGTATTCGAGGATTACCGGGATATCCTCGTCAGTGGCATGCAAATGGAACTCCAAATTTGTGGCTTGCACTCCAGACTCTGAAGAATTCCAAGTTAGCTGTGAGCACACAGGTAAATGTAATCTTTCAAACTACGTACTCCCTGGTCCACTGCAGGCCCCTGGAGTCTGTAACTGTTGTGGTTGATTGTCTGAACCAAACTCCTCCCGTGAATGATCACCTGAGAAGATATTAAGCTGGAAGCAGGAGCTATTCCCATTCCACTTACCATCTGTACCCTCTTGCTCTGCTTCCTCCGCTGGTGCACCCTCTGTTTTAATGTTGTCCTCTTCTTTGCTATTCCAATCACTTTCCTCAGCGGATTCCCAATGTTCATTCTCCATGTCCTCATATTCCTCAGCTTGAAATATCAATCAGACAAAATGGAGACTCCGTGAGATTGCCGAGCTACTCACTGTCAACAAATGGGTGCATTCCGGGCATCAATTCATAAAGCGGTAATCCAATGTGTCGGGCGATATCTTGGCTGTCTGGGTTGAACCCTTTGGCTGCGTGGAATTTGCGAAGACCTGCATAGACACTAGTGTCCCATGACAACCCCGAGATGGAGGTATTCAGTTCGAACTCCGGGAAGCCGAGAATGGTAGCCTCCTCCGTGCTGAGTCGGTGAACACCAGTGGGGTCAAGTGTCCAATATGCAGGGAAATCCGGCCATCTGCAGGATGTTGCACCGATTCGAAAGTCTGCTTGTGGGCAGAGGAACAGATAACCGGATGGACATTGAGTCATCCCCGTGCGCACAAGACTAATTTCGAACTCGACTTTATACAGGAAAACTGTTGTGATAGAGCAGGTTGCTATAGCAGCGGTAATAAGTACACTCACCATAATCATTCAAATTGGAGGTGATGTCCAGGCTGTTGAAGATGTGATTTGCCTGACTCAACCATGTTGTGAAGTCAGGTCCATGGAGATGGAGTACGATCACATCCTCGCCTAAACAGCCATTGAACTGGTGACTTTTACAACTTGTGTTGCCCTAGGTCAGGAAAATCATCATAATAAACCAAAAGCGCCAAATACCGCATCCAACCACTTTCCATTAGATCTCCGATGGGGTCCAAATCACCACTGGCAGGCCCGAACGACCAGCTGCCAGTGACAAAATAGTCTATCGCAGGCAAAAATGCGACCCCGAGGCCGTCTCGCGCGACATCATCCGGCCAAACGGTAATTACTCCTGGAGTAGCGGTTGCAGTGGTGGGAATGTACTCGGTTCGACGCCAGTGGCCGAGATGGAAAGCACATATTTCATGATACTGGTCTAGTGATAGAAACTCGATAGCAGTAGCGTCCTGGTCGGTGAATGCCTGTACGACAGGGGTGAGATCGGCATATAACGCGACCTGGTCACATGCTTCTGGGTGTTGCATATCTGCAGTTAGCTGGCCAGTTGAAGAGTGTATCCAGAGTGTATACTCCCAAGGATGCTGTGACTGGTTAGTCGGCACCATGCTCACACCATACAAGTCTGAATTACCACATCACTCCGGGAAAGTGCTGAACGCAGGTAAGTCTGCACCCGCTGCAAGTACAGGTAGTCAGCAAGATACCCGAAAGTACAAGGGAGACCACACACCACCCACTCGTAGGTCTTGTCAAAAGTCAACATCGGGTAAAGGCGGGGGAGAATATGGACATACATATAGAGCATAAAAATATACAGTCAGGATAGGTGACCGTCTAGCCAGAAACTCTTTGAATGGGACCAAATCTGAGTAGTGTGTCAGTCAGTCTAGGCAGGACCCACATGTAGGCGAGTCGGAGCAACACACCACCGTGAAAAACCGTAGCGTGAAGTTTCCCATAACTTGCTCCTGCCCAAATCTGGATGATATTTGGGTGACTATATGGCAGACGTGAGCAATGCAGATGAATATGTCTTCAGGTCAAATTACCGGATCGACATGTATCGCTCAATATCTCGGCGCCATTCCTGACACACCAGGTAAGGGAGGTAAATATGTAACAAAAACGAGTGGTTCTCGCTCACCTCCTCTGCGCTGTTGCCCTGATACATGGCGACGGTGAAATCTGACCTGCGACCTATTTTGGCAGAATACACCCGGCGGATACATTTGTGTTCACGGCGATGAGCTGAATCCTCGAGTTCTCGCTGAAGCTCTATGTCCGCCACTGGAATCATGCGCAAATCTTTAGAAAAGTAAACCATTTCTCGCGATGCACGCGAACGATAGATAGATACTACCAGGTGGAACGGTCGATGTTGTCCCATAATTATTCGTGGTGTTTATGAATGTTCCGCCGGCCACGGTGAAGTCGTGTGAATTAGCAAAAATCCCGCCTGCATTGCCATTTCTGCGTGCCGCAGGTCAGGGCCAGCATGCAACATCGGCGGGGGAATCGGCTCACGTGAATGCGGGTTCATCCCTCAAACCATCGTCGGAATTCCCGAGGATTTCGTTCGCATCGTCATTTCCACTCACCGCGGGTCAGGATGCGACGTTGGCGAGGGAAGAGGCTTCTTACGACGTGAATACAGGGACGGGTTCGTACTCAAAGCCAGAGTCGTTGTCAGCGGACATGTGGGATTCCAGGAAGGCGAGGAATGAGCGGAGGAGGCAAGAGAGATGTTAGGCGCCAATCTCACCTGCGTCTATAAGAAGCGGCTAAAATAAAAGTGGTCAGCTGTTGAGCGCGAAGGCGATGTATACAGCTTCAAGCTTCCGGTTCCATTGACACACGACGGCCGAGAGGTTGTGCTGCGGTTGAAGTTGCCGTTCTTGCTGTGAATCGGTTCGGAGTGGCATCAAGCATCTTCAAAAGTTCAAATCAGCGTTGTGGCCTAGAGTCTCACCAGTGCACTGTCCCGCACCGCCTCCGGTACCGCATGTTCCGCCTGCACTTCTCTGGGAGAACCAAGGCCACTGCAATGTTGTTCAACACCTCGCGGGGAACGGGTTACAGAAGTCGCATACCGAGTACAAAGAGGGCGGGATGGCGCTCACCAGCTTTGGGAGCGCAGAGGATCGTCGTGGTTTTACGTCCGCCGAAGCCGTTGGCGCTAGAAAACCGAGCGTCGCATGCTTGTAACAGTACTCACATGCCGACGAACGGGACTCGAATTAGCCTACAGCCCATACACCGTCGCAGAGCCTGAGTATCCTGCCTGCGGAATTTAGTCTTCGATTCGGGCGATTATCCTGGTTCAAGAGCAGCTTTGTGTCGTAGACGAGGGGAGCACTGCTACGGAGTCTCGGCAGCACTTCGGACTCTTTGTGCTGCGTTGGTTTCCCCGGTAAACAGGCCACGCGTCGGATGTTGGCACGGTATGACTCACTGGTTCCAAAAAAAATGTAAGTTAGGTAACGAAGAAAAACGGACATGTTACATGTTGATTATTTGCGTTAAGAATGAACCTGGGAGATCGTGAGCATAGTAGGATACGAAGAGAAATAAGAAAGAGAGCGCATACAAGAGATCAAGAAGTCTAGGACCAAAGCGTGATGTTCGAGTTCATTCAGCCCTCGAGCACGAACTCGGAGTGCGTCGAACCGACCCCCAAACTGTGGCAAACTTCGTGCCGTCGACGGTGGGGGTTTTCGCAAACAAACACTCGGGTCCGGGGTGACGCCGGGTCAAGGTTTCGGAATACATACTTACGCACCAATTCGACGTTAACGGCAGCCATCGAGTGTCCTTGAAAGTTTTTGTATGTGGGTAGTTGTGAGCCGGTGCGAGGAAGGGGTCAAACCATGGGGTCGATATCGTCGTCGTGGTTGGAGGAAAAGAGAGGTGTGACAGTGATGGATGATGGATCGTGACACGCAAACAAAGCCAAAGCGACGCGTCGCGTAGCAAGGACGTGCAGGAAATAAAGAAACTGTTTTCGAGCTGAGACAATGGGCGTGCCAGGTGGGAGTTGGGCAAGGGCAGAAACGCAATGATCCACTGGGCCTGGCTTGACTGGGCCTGGAAGTTCAAGTTGAGTTGAATTATTCCGGGACAAGTCGATCTCAGAGGGAACTGGACTACAGCAACGGGGTGCATGGATGTGGCTCTACGGCAGAACATCGGTGCCGGATTTGCGAATGGATCAGAACAACGACATGAAATACAGGGACTAAAATGGACTAGTAACTACTACCTGGAAGGGAAGTTGAGAAAACGGACCTCTCTACCTTCCGAATGTTCGAAGTCTGGAGGACTCTTGCCCCTCTGGGAACCAACCACTCAACACCATGACCTTGGGCGCTCGGCTGCGCGTTGTGAATTGAGTCGACCCACGACTGCGACACTGGCAGGTCCGACACCTGGGCGCATCAGGATGGCTTTCATACCGACCTTCATCTTCATGTCGACCGCCGCGTTTGCCATCGGCGGCATTTTCATCCGCACCGAAACCATCCCGAGTACCAGGCACCTCACATTGTTTTTTTGTACGTGGAGTTTCTTTCTCGCCCTTGAACCCAATCTTCTCACCGGGTTTCAGGGAATTATTTTCCTCGTCCGATCGGGATTCTTCCTCACCTTGTCTTCGCTGCACGACTTATTCTTTCAACGGAGCTCTTTGCGGTATAGGTGTAGACTTTTTCGGAACAGTACAACTCTCAGGCTGTAGTGGCTGCTTTGAACTTGTGTTCAATGTAGACATCGGCCTCTTCGGCCGACCCATGAATTGATGAGTTGCTGTGCGCGGCGGTGCACGTCCCTACACCTCTTGCCACGACGGTCCTCGTAGTTTGACCATCGTGAACTGCCAGTGCCGCTGGTGCAGTTACACCAGCCGAGTATCCGGGACCGCCTCAGGCAGAATATCCTGGGCTTGGATGACAAGACGAAGGTTGCGATCGAGGACTCTTTTGACCTTGCTCAGACGCGTATCTTCCAACTCTGGGCTGACGGTGTTTCATCGCAACCGCGCGCGTCCTTCGAGATCATCACTCTCAAAAGCTACATCGCGGAATACTCATCGCTGTTCTCGAAATCCGACAACTCCCTGATGAGGTTCTCCTGCTCATCCTACTTCATCCGGACATCCACGACCACCTGGTGATAGGACGCCCCGCGTCCCGGCTTAGCGCGGTGCACCCCACCACTGCACATATCACAGCAGTGTGCGCCTACTGGAGGTCTCTCGTCCTGGCTACGCCGATGTTTTTCGCGTCGATGGACGTCCTCATCACCGGCAGCCAGAACAATTTCTCCCTCCTGAAGCTATTTCTCCTCCGATCCCAGAACGCCCCGCTATCTCTCGTCATCCAGGCCCGGGCGAATACGCAAATGAACACGGCCATTGTGGAGGCAATTATTCAACAGGCGCCGCGATGGGAGCGCCTTCGCATCCCAGCAGCGGCGATGCAGCACAGCACGGACTTCATGTCCTTGATTCCACCCCACCTCCCGATCCTCGAGACGGTCATGTGGGGTAGCCCTTTCTCACTCACACGAGGAATCACCGCCCCGAGATTGCAGAGCCTCTCGATCGGCCGCATATCCGAGATGAACGACGTTCCTAATATTCAGGCGCATCGAATTTCACACCTGTCCGCACATTCAAAAACAGAACTCTGGTCGAAGCTGCTCCAGAAATTCCCAAGCGTCACCCATTTCACTGTCAGGCCCTCATCGGGTTCAAGCCCCGACAATCCTCCTCCTCGGCCCTCGGTCACGGTCCAGAAGCTCACACTACTCGCCGAGGATGTTTCCAACATCGTCTTGACGGCGGTTCTCAACAGCCTCAATCTCCCGAGCTTGGAATGGCTTCGCATCTTCGAGGGTGGTATCCCCTGGGGCTTTATCCGAAGCCTCCGATCCCACACCGACCGGTCTGGATGCCGCCTAAAGACGTTGACACTATACGACATCTCCATCAGTCCCCTCGATCTCGTCGACCTCCTACGCGTCCTGCCCGCCCTAGAGACCTTGGAGATGATATGGACCTCCGAGTCCCACGTTAGCGGCGCCATGGGCGATTCCGTTCTCGTCGCCCTCGTTCCGAACCCCGATTCGGACGGGGGCATCCTGCCGGCGCTCACCAAGCTCGTGTTGAGCGGGAGATACACGTTTAGTACCGAGGCGTTGCTGCGGATGCTGGAGCTGCGGCTTGCGCCCGAGAGTCCGTGTGCATCCCTCGACATCATCGAGATCAACCGCGCCGACCGTATTGTTTCTTCGTTTGACCTCGAGAGGTTTGCAGCGCTCCGCGCTGTTACTCTGACTTCGCTTGAATGCTTAACTGAGGAGGGGAAGCGGGTCTGGGTCTGCAATGGCCGTGTACAGCAGTTAAGTGTCTAGGTCAACTTCTTCCTCGGATTGTGGGCGCTCTGATCCAGGATTCTATGCGATATCGATGTATTATTTATGCCATTTACTACCCAGGTTCGTTCTTTTTGATACGACCCTGCAGCCTCCGTCGACAAGGCTCAAACACAACACTCCAATCTCACCCGTCGGTGCCTGGTCTTGGTTCCATTTCGTTCAACAACAGCACAGGTGCCGACATGTTAAACTTGATCCGGAATCGCGCCGGCGCGTTCGGCGTCTGTAAACTCGGAAGTCCGCCCCAGATGCGGAAGCTGCGCGGCGCCAACAGGTTCAAGGGGATAGGAGAATACGAGGATATGCCCATTTAACGCTCAGGAGCTGTACACGAACGAATGGAGACGGGAGAACGGAAGATCAGCGGGAGAAGCGAGGGTGCAAATGGGGATGGAACCACAGACAGAACCGCGGAGCTATGCAAATCTCCCACCACGAATGAGGCGCCTGCCCATGTGGTGTTGTGGGAGACGATGGAAGGAGGTGGAAGGACGGCCGAATGTTCAAAGGAGTCACGAAATGGGGCTACGGCCGAATGGGGGTCAATATACCTCCATCTCCATGGGGTTCGTTCAAAGACGGTATGGGCGCCGGAGGAACTGGATTTGCTTAAAGAGCAGGTGCGCAACGCAGCTATCGCTTCTACTTCGCCTCCTGCGATCTCTCCCCTGCGCCCTCGAATTTCCAGTGAAATCACCAAATTCTCCAGGCCCCGGTGCTGAATTCTTTTCGTACGTAGGATTTCCTTCCTCTTTCGAGTCCTATCTCAACTGCGCACTGACAGACAACCTTTGGCCGCAGATTGTGCAGTATGAAGCTCACCTCCATCAAAGAAGACTTAACTCGCGTCGCGGCAATCCACACCGTTCCTGACGACATCCTGCGGGCGATTTCCCTTCACCCCGATATCCACGACCATCTGGGGATCGAATGGGACGCGGATGCAGCGGTTGGAGAGGGGCCGACGCCCATCGCGGTGGTGTGTTCGCACTGGAGGGCTCTTGTTCTCGACACGCCGGCGTATTGGGCGTCACTGGTGATTCCGATTACGGGCGGTCTAGGCCATCTTTCCCTCCTCCGACTCTTCCTCCAACGCTCGCAGGGATCCCCCCTTTCTCTCGTCGTGTCGGCTCGCGCTGGTCGTGCGATGAACACTTGCATCGTCGATACCATTATCCGCGAGGCTCCTCGTTGGGCGTCTCTCCGCCTGGACGGCCCCGTGCACGAGACTGCATTCTTGTCCCACATCCCCCAGCACCTCCCCCTCCTCGAAAGTATCGAGCTCCGTGGCACCGGGGCCGCCCTAGCACCCATCAGCGCGCCGCGCCTGCACACCCTCTCGCTCTCGCACATCTCCGCCATGCACGACATCCCCAGCGCGCTCCCCGCGTACCAGATCACGGCCCTCCACGCGTTCGTCGAGCTGGACCTTATCGCCGAGCTCCTCACCTGCTTCCCCGCCGTACGCACCCTCACAGCCGGCCCGCCGCCCTTCGCGTTTGCCCCCGCACGGCCCTTCCTCTGGGCGGGAAGCAGCCTCCCTACTGCCCCGCGCGCGTGCCCCTCCGTGCGCACGCTCACTCTGCGCGCCCCCGCCGCCGACGGCCGCAAGTCCACTGTAATGGACGCGCTCACCGTGCTCAATCTTCCGGGCCTGCGCTCCATCGAGGTGGTGGGCTGTCTGCAGTGGGACGGCATCAGCTTCCACGCGCATACCCTGCGCTCTGGGTGTACGCGTGTGCTGCAGGTGCTGGTGCTGCGCGACACGGGCATCGGCGCTCGCGAGCTCCTCGAGCTTTTGTGTGTGCTGCCCGTGCTCACGACGCTCGAGATGACCGGGGCGTTTCAGAGCGCGCATTCCATCACTGATTCCGTCTTGGTGGCGCTCACCCCGGCGTTGTGTACGGCGGAGGTCGTTTTGCCGGCGCTAACGAGGCTTGTGCTGCGTGGTAGCTATGTGTTCAGCACGGATGCCCTTCTCAAGATGTTGGAGGCGCGGTTGGACACCGAGAGTCCCTGGGCTTCCCTGAGCACAGTCGACATCACACTCGCCGACCGGGTCGTTTCGTGGGCCGAACTCGAGAGGTTCGCAGCGCTTATTGCTGCTAACGGGTTCATTTCGTTTGAATGTCTCGCCAAGAATGGAGAGGGGGTACGAGTTTACAATGGGCATCCGTCAGTGTAATCCAGGAGCAATTGTCGAGTAGAATTATCTTATATGGTACATGCTCCGAATTATGGTTTGTGAAATACAGTGTTGTGCCTAAGTAAACTTGGCCGCGCAAATATGCGTTCTTGAACGGCGTGCACATAGGACGGGGAAACCAACCTTCAACATTGAGCACCATTTCCCACGGTTGAAACTGCATTCGGCCGAACGACTTCGGCTGTGGGCGGACTTTCTCGGGTTGAACGAAAGAAGAAGAAAAAGGACATTTGAATTTCAAGTGCTGTGTAATAGTGGCAAGCCAGGCAGCATATATAGACGCGTTGGGGAAAGAATCCGGATACCGGCGGGGTGGCGTTCTGGTTCGTGGCATTTCGTGTTTGAACTTTGCGTCCTCAAATCCGTGTGTCATACCATTCAAGCAATACATATGACATTCCTGAACGATTTGCCACGCCTCGGTGACTCAGATGGAGATTGAAATGGGGCCGGTCGAACTTAAACGAGGTAAGTACGAGATAATTTGTTGTAGCGTCTGTCTACGAGAGACTAGGTCGAACTTGATGCCCTGCTGCGAAATGTGCAGGGGCGAGACCACCCAGCAAGACGAGCGGTATACGGCGCAGGAGGGACATGGAGGAAGGAGACAATGCACACTCACGGCTGTCAAACGCGTGTGTACTGTATGTAGCCGACTGCGCCGGGAGCGGTTATGCGTCCTTGCTAAAATTGATAGAAACGTAGGTTAGACACTCATGGCGTCGAGGGATACTTGAAGTGCCCATACATAGTTATCTACAATTTTTTTTGGCTTTCGCGCACGAATGACCAACAAATATTGTTCAATTTGGAAAGTGGGAGTCTCAAAACAATAGAAACAAACTCAGTGGGAGGGCTGTTGAGGGTAGAGCGCATTCCGCCTCGCGGCCGAGAATTGACTTGGCTGACATTCGAAGATGGGTGTTCGCGTCCAAGAGTTCGGCGCTTCGGCACGGCAGCCGACCGCGTCATCGCGGCTTGCTTCGTACGTTCACAGCCAGAGTCTCTTCCCCATTGTTCCACTACATTCACATCGTCTGGCTGCAGAAATCCTTTGCTGAATAGCTCAATAATCGTTACTCGCCTTGGGGTGAGCTTTTGGTAGAGTTTTGAGCCATATCGCTGAAATCGGTGTCGACAAAGCCATGCTCCCATCTGAGTCCTATACCACCCCGGATGAAGCGCCTTCGCAGAGCCTTGAGGCGGAAACGCAGCAGTTGGGACCTACGCACTCTGAGGCCGACATCGTCGATCTCCCGGACCCACTTCGTGCGCGGACGCTGGCGGAATACGAATATCTCGAAAGAAAAGTTTCCGACCTTCAGCTTGACAGCAAACTGGCGCCAGAAGTCTTAGCAAGAATCTTCGTGTTCTGTACCCAGGAAACTGTCACCCTCCCTCCCAGTGCGGACGAGCCGCTGCTCATCCTCACTCGGATATGCCGCCGTTGGCGTGAGCTGGCGCTGCTGACGTCCGAACTCTGGGCAAACATCTCTGTGGTATTTGTCCAGGAGCAGCAGCACAAGATGGACTGGGTGACCACTGTATCCTCCCAGTGGCTGTCTCGCGCCGGCGGAGAATATCCACTATGCGTCACCGCAAAATGCGCAGCTGCGTATGCGACGACGTTGTGCGAGAATGTTGAGCTGGTGGCTCCATTCGTCTCGATGGTTATGTCGCACGCACGCCACCTGCGCTCGATCGCTCTCGAACTGCCCTTCGCGGCACTACTCCCGTTCTTCCCACTCCCCGGCATCGCCTTCCCGCGGTTGCAGAAAATGTCGCTCGCACCAATACTGCGCATGGTGGACCTGCGTCTGCCCGAAGTGGGCTCATTCTCGGAATGGCACTGGCCGAGCAAAGCGGTCGTGCTGAACTTGGCTCCTCGCATAGAGGAAGTGCAATTCGGACCGTCCCTCATCGACCACGGCCAGATACAGGCAATGGCACCCTGGGCAGTGTCTGGCATGATCCATAGGCCCACGGAACTTAACGACGTCGAAGCCTCCCGTATCTCCAGCATCTTCTTTGGGCCAAATCTTACCCTTCCTTGGTCGAAGCTCACCGTGGTCGCATTCCCATCCACGGCTCTCACCCCGGAAGCCTGGTGCTCCATTCTGAAGGAGTGCCACCGACTGAAGGATCTGGAGCTGTCTGTCAGACCCTCTCGGAATGTCGACGCTACCTTCAGCCACGGCCGAGTCCAACTGGACCATCTCACCGACCTCTCTCTGACATCCTTCGGCGGCGGCGACCTCCTGCTCGACGCACTCACCGCACCACGTCTTAATTTCGCTGCCCTCATCAGTACCGGATTGCCGCTGACGTCTTTTCTCTCGTTTCAGCGCCGATCCGACTTCAGGCTCCAGTCATTTTTCCCCTTGATCCCCATACCTGCAGCCGAGGCTGTGAGTATGTTTGAGCATCTGCTCAATCTCAAGGAGCTCTGCGTCCCCATCACCCCCACTGACCACTTTCCCGAGTTACTGTGGCAGCGCGTAGGCCGGGCGGAGTTGTTGCCCCACCTTACGACGCTGTCAATCCGGCCGACGGCTGACCAGGCGCCGCTCTTGGTCGACACGATCGCGGCGAGGTGGGAGGCCGGTGGGCACCTGGACGTGAAATTCGTTTATGTTGAACCCGCACATCGAGAGGCGGTGACTGCAGAGGTGCGGAGACTGGACAAGTACGCTGAACGGGGACAGTCGGTTGAAATTATTCACTCACCAGTCACTCCTGAAGTTTGAAGATCATCAGTATTTTTGTATTACTGCAATGAAAGCACCACTGAATTCCACTCATTCCCCTTCCCGACCTTGCCCTTGGACATCACTGAAATATAATGAGATAAAGAAGATGCGTACAATTCTCCGAACCGGGGATGCGTTTGGGGAATATTGTTCGGATGATTTGGCTTCGGATGATTTGGCTTCGGATGATTTGGCTGTGTTTGGCTTCGCGGTGAGACGCGACCGAGCACGTGCAATTCTTCTACTTCCACCACCAATCCACCACCGAACGAAATCCGTATATTCAAGCTCTTGGGCGCTATACATCTGCCTGATGCGCAACCTTCTGACCCAATCGCATCGACGACGCTGCTTGTGGACTCGGTTTCCCATTTGACGCTTTGGCTTTGTGCAGTGCCGCCGCATTGGCCAATGCGACGGATCGTTGCTGAAGGGCGCTTGGGCCTGCATCTTTCCTCTAAAAAGGTCCCGATCTTCCTTGCCACCGTTCTTACCTATCCCCTCCCACTATTGAACCTGGAACAAATGCAGCAAGATTGTATCGCCACCGTAGACGGAAACGCGACCGTCTGCAACGTGCGCGTCGTTGAAGGGCTCAATTGGTGTCCGCGCCACAATGAAGTGAGTGACACAGACTTACTTGTATAGCTCACAGTGTCGTAACCCTCATTCCCAGGAGCGAATCAGAACTGTGGCAGCTACAAGCGCTGGGAAGCAGCAGTTCGTTCGCGATGGTTTGGTGATGCGCCCCGAGAGTGAAGGCGACCTGAAGATGCTGCTGGGCAAGATTGAGTCGAAAAAGGGCCAGTGGGTGTGGGTGGGTTTTACGCAGGCGGAGCTCGCGCAACACGGATATCCCGCCGGTTTCCCTGGCTTCTTCTACTAAATTTTCTGTCGACGTGCGTGAATTTAAATGTTCTTTCCTCTCCCTCGCAATTATCCTCCCCGCTCAGGGATGCGATTCCCGGATCGCGACAGCCTCGGGTATTCTGTACGTTTATGGAGGTACTACGGCTCCTGAAAGGGACACCCGCCCCACCCGTCATGCTCCTCCCGACACCCCAGCCCATTCAAATCGTACGATTCTCCACTTTGACTGCGTTCGCGGAACCGTGGCGGAACCGGGAACAAGTGGGGTATCTACATCTTGAACTTCGCCTCATATCTCGACTCAGGGGACCTCGTCTCAATAACCACCTTCAGACGAACCATGATCATCCCTCTTTTAGGCTAAGGGTTGAAGCTTTCCAGACAGGCTCGTAATCCAAATTGGGGGTGAGCTGGTGGGTTTCCGGAATGTGTCGACGTTTTCACACTGTAGGTATTGTGAGCAGCAGAGGTAAGCTCTTGTATCAGCTATGTGGCACAATCCGACGCCCGACCCGAAGCGATAGTGTTCAACCCGAGTCGCGATCGGTTTATCTCGACCTCAATCGAAAGGGAATCCCACACCGACTCGTTTTTGAACGGTAAATAACGCCCCATCTCTCTGCTATCTACCACTGCTGTGAATTTACGACTCTGGTCTTGGAGCAGATATAGGATCCGCCCCGCCTGACCCAGTTTTCCTCTCCTTTCATTGCGTTCAGTTCGGATTGATCATCTTCTCGCAGACCCGTAGCCTGCACCGGTGTGCGGTGTCAACGTAGTACGTATGTACTTAGGAGCTGGCTACAAGTGAGTGCGTCATGTTCAACTCTTCCGGTTTGGCGTATGGTCTAAATGGTACTAAAAGCTGCTGTGTCCAGACATCTCGGGTTGAATACATCGTGACACCCAGGCACAGGGCCGCGCACTCAATTTTCTCCCTTCCACGAATCTATGCAATCAATAGTGACGGTTGAACCACGTCTTGCGTACACACAACAGGCGCGCCTCGTCTCCCGCAATGTATCCCCAATTCGCGGGGTACTCCTTTGGAGGAAATGAAGCCCCAAAATGCGACGTACTACTCCACACACGAACCAATGGGATCGGGACCACCCTGCAGTTGGACCTCCTTTCCCACGGTTAAATTTGTGGAAGACTCCAGAATGACGTCGACGTTGGAAGGGATCGCGTTCAATTCATTCAAAAAATTCAGCAAAGCTTGTAGCTACAGTATGATACGTTCGTTTATGTGGCACTGTTAAAGTAATATCGATACAGGAAAGCGAGCAAATAGTCCGGGAAATGGAGGTTTAGGTTCTGAATCCACCGACGAAGCTGTTTTGTTGTTGCTGGCCCTGAAAAAGAAAACTTGAGTCCAAATTCAGCTGAGACCGGGGGAGGAGAGAAGTACAGTGACGTGCGCTTGCGGCGGTGGACCCGGGGGCTATAGTCGAGGAAGCAGTTAGCGTGGGGGGAGTCGAGGCTAAAGATGGATCAACTTACAGCCGCGTACGTGCCCTGCTGCGCATGTCCCGGAGGCGGTCCAGCGGGCTGTGAAAGATGTGTGAGCAAAAAAACCATGGGTATAGCGCCTGGGCGCATGATACATGAATAAGCACACACCGGTGAGAAGGAATCTCCAGTGCTCGTGTAGGGCGGCGGGCCCTGCTGCTCCGGGGGGTACTTCGCGCCTGCGGGGGGTACGCCGGGGAAGTGCGACGCCTGGGGAGCGCCCGTTTGGTAGGGGGCTTGGTTCTGGTTGTGTGGTGTGTTCCAGCGATTGCTGAAGCCGCCAAACTTGCCGCCGGTTCCAGCAGTGGCGCCGGGGGCACCTAAGAAGGGTCCCATGGCCCGTGCGCGGCGGCGACGGGCAACACAAAGGAGGGCAAGGAGGGCGAGGACTATCACCACCGCTGTATTATTGTGAGGTCAGTATGTGAATTGCTCGTTTGTGGAATTTTTGTGAAGACAGACCGACGACGGCGCCAATGATACGGGATGCTGTACTGTGGTTTCGGTTGTTCGATATGATGACCGCCGAGGCGGGGGTTATAGCAAATGCGAGGGCAAGGGTGGAAATCGTTATGGGCGTGAGGGAAGACATGAGGGGAAGAGCAAGGATGCGGAGTAAGACACGCCCTTTAAATGACGCTCGGATCTGTGGAGCCGTCGCACTGCCCTGCCGCTCGGCAATATTCGAGCTCCGCTGCATCCGTCATCATTTGAAGCTCCGACACCCCTTCACAAACGTCCATGCCACTTTCCCCAAACCTTCGCGCTCCCGTGCGTATGCTTCTCTTCGCGTGCTATCCACGGCTACTCTCTGGATGGATCCTCGTATGTACTATTCACATCCTCATCCACCACACGCCGCACCCGGACCTCCGATCGAGCTTCCGAGGACTCAAGCTCGGGCCCGTCTAAGCCCTGGTGTGGCGCCTCCGCGCCGGATCCTGACGCTGACGCGGAGATGGATCCCTACGCCAATGACGAAAACGACGCTACGGCCACCCGGAGGCTGAGCACCTCGATGACCCCTGGCCGTACACCTTTCAGGTAAATATACATCTTATCTCGCTGGGCGCCACAAAGGCTTCACAGCCTTTGAATCGGGCGTTCATTTCTTCGTCGTCATCAAGGAGTCCTTCGCTGACCGCCACTCCAGCTCGCCGACCGTATCTGGATCCGCAACAACCACAAGTTGATCAAGGGCAGCATATTCCGCTCCGGCCCAAAGGTCGGCCCCACCGATGTTCGTTCCCTTCGTCTGCATGGCATAATAAAGTTGTGCGCTTTGACCTTCACGAACGAATGCAAATCAAATGCCACGACGAATGAGCGTGTCCTCCAGTCCGACACTAATCAGCCGAACTGACGGCCAGTGCGTTTTGTGGGGATCTGGTGATACTATTACCCTTTCAACGACGGTGGAGGAGCTTCGAGACCTGCCGTCCAGGCCGAATCTGGGTCGACACTTCTGCAGCTTTGTCGGGATCTAGGCGTCGCTGGGATCAGCTCAAGTCCATCCTCGGCATGGCCCGGCGGATGGTTCCGGGGGTGTTTGTTACATAGCCCAGAGCTGTCTCAAGCCTTTGAACAACACCGCGCGCCGGGCGGTATTCTGCCCCGCAACAGCTTTCGGCGGACACAAAACCGTGACGATTCTAACTAATCCAAAAGGCTGTGAATTATCTTGTTCAGCATGGAGAGGGTACGTGAACCTCGGGTGACTAAGTAAGTGGTACATCCCTCCACGTACGGCTTCGTATTCTGACTGTCGTCTTTATTCCCTCACTTTGTGGAAGAGGTCTCTTACGGCCGGCGAGAACCACAAGAGCGAGTGACTGCGCCGATGCACGGATGGCTGCAGGTTGCTGATTGGTGTTGACAGACAGCGCAAGACGTTCAGCGACGCCGCCATACACAGCCTAAGCGCGTCGTCTTACTACAAGGTCAATCATCCGTTCACTCGTTTTCGAGACGTCGCGGGCTGAACTCGATCAAATTTAGCGCGAGGGGGTATCATGGGACATTGAGTGATCGAGTTCATTCGACAGGGGAAACCCGTGCGAGCTCACCCACCCACCCAGGATGCGGCGCGTCGCAGAGGCTCTCGCTCCTAGCATCCTTGATCTCCGGCGTAATACATCACCCGCAGGCTTCCCGCATTCGCCCTCGCTGCCTCGCTCTTTCGAATGACCGAGTCGCGGTGCCCTCTTCATGCTCAGCACGCGACTCTCGTTCCGTTCCCCGGGCCGCAGCAGTGTTAGTCGTAAGGCTCTTTAGCCGTGATGTGACTACGGCGCTAACTCTTAGTCTCTTACTGCTTTCACAGGAGACCGGCGATTTTCATGGAAGCGACAGCGAGACGTCAGTTGGCCATTCTTCCTCTTTGCCCTCCCGTTCATTCATTGTAATGCTCGATTCCGGTGTAAATTTCGTTCGGAAAGTCGGGAGCGTGGTCGGCACCGAATCTACGACCGCGCGCGTTACCCCATTTTACGCAGGATGGAACGTACTTCACATTCGATGCTTCCGGAGCGGTGCGCGGGCGCTCCTCTAGAAGCTCGACGCTGTATGCATCGCCTTCAACAGCTGATCACTCTTATTTTAGGGCCTTCTTATAGGCGCAGGGGAGATAAGCGCTCAACACCTTTCCTTCCTTCCCCCCTCCTTCCCTTGCCCCCAATGGCATCTTACGCGTTCGCTGATGATAATTCTGGCTTGGAAGACCCCGTATCCGTATCGTCGTAAGTTTCCTCCCTCGACGATGTCGCGTCCCGACGCCGACTTGCGACACGTAGAAACGATCATGCGAGCGAAAATTTCACGGATTCCGACGATGGTTTGAAGGATGAGCCGGTATTCACGTGAGCCGTTTCCCTCGCCGATTGTTACATCCTCACCCTGGCCTGCGGCACGCAGAAATGACAACGCAGGCGGGATTTTTGCGAATTCGCATGACTTCACCGTGGTCGGTGGAGCATTTATAAACACCACGAATACCAACTGCGACCGTTCCACCTGGTATCTGTTTCAAGTTCCGGTGCATTGCGCCACACATCTTACTTTTTTGAAGACTTGTACATGATTCCACTGGCGGAAATAGAGCTCCGACAAGAACTGGCTGTGAGGAAGGTTTCTAGTGTCCGTCATCGCCGTGGCCGCAAATGTGTCCGCCGCATTTATTCTGCCAAAGTTGGTCAGAGGTCAGATCTCACCGTTGCCTTGTATGAAGGCAACAATGCGGAGAAGGTGAGTGAAGTTTTTCGTGCTAGATTTGCCGCCCTGACTTGGTGTTGTGTCAGGAATGGCGGGAAGATATTGAACAATACATGTCCTTCCGGGGAGTTGTGTTGAATCCAAACTTCCTTCTGCTGCTGCTTACCTCGATACAGCCACCCAAATATCATCCAAATTTGGGCAAGAGCGAGCTATGGAAAACTCCATGCTGCGGTGTTTCAAGGCGGTTTGTCATGCACCTCAGACTTTCTTCCCCAGTTGACTGACAGTGCACACCTACCTAGATCTGATCCCCTTCAATGAGTTCATGGCTGGACGGTCATTTATTATGACCGTATATTTTTACGCTCTATATGTATGTCCATATTCATCTTGCCTTTCCCCAATGTTGACTTTTTGACAAGACCAGCCAGTGGCAGGTATACGACCTCGCTCGTAGTTTCAACCATCTTGCTGACCATTGATATCTGCAGCGGGCGGAGACTTATCTTTCTTCAATATTTTCCCACTATGTGGTAATGAAGGCCTTTATGTCATGTGGACGGTGCCTACTAACCAGTTACAGGACTCTACACAGCATGGACTTTGGATACACTCTTCAACTGGCCAACTAACTGCAGATATCCAGCCTCCTCTAAATCCAGATGACGAGACCCATTTATTCCCAGGGCAGATTTCAAATATGTCATATGTCAAAGGATTCACAACCCAAGAAGCCACCGCTATTGAGTCCCTGTCGCTGCGCCAGTATCATGAAATATGTGATCTCCATTTCGCCCAAGATCACGTTGATTTTATTCCCACCACTGCAACCGTCACTCCAGGTGTGATGTCTTCCTGGCCTAAAATTGCCTGGGGGGATAGTCTTGGGATTGCATCTCTGCCCTCAGCAGACTTTTACATCCGTGAAGACTGGTCACTCAGTTTTTCTGACTTGACCCTGGGGGCAGACCTGATGGGAAATGGCTGGATGCGGTATTTGGCCCTTCTGTTCAATTACCTATGATGAATTCCTCACATAGTACATCACCACAGTTGCAGAAGTCACGACTTCAGTGGTAACTTACCCAACGAGATTGTACTCAATGTACACGGACCTGATCGCACGACATGGTTGAGTCAGGCGAACCACATTTTCAGCAGCCTATCCATCAGCTCCAATTTGGATGATTATGGTATGTGTAGCTCTTACTGAGATACCTTATGCAGTAACCTGCTCTGTTACAACAGTTCTTGTGTACAAAGTCGAGTTTGAGATTCGTCTCGTGCACGCGGCAATGTCCCCCTGCCCAGCTGGTTATCTATTTCTCTGCCCACCAGCAGACTTTGAAATCAGCGGGGGGAAATCATTCAGATGGCCACGGTCCTTTGCGTATTGGTCGCTTGAACCCTCCGGTGTTCCCAAGCTCAGCACGGAAGAGGCGAAAAGGCTTGGCTTCCCGGCGTTCCAACTAAATACGTGGATCACGGGATGGGCATGGGATGATAGTGTCTACGCTGGTATCCGCAAGTTACACGAGGCCAAAGGGTTCGACCCAAATGGCCGGGCTGTTGCCCAACACCTCAACGAACCACTTTATGAATTAGCACCCATGCCGTTGTTCAGTGAAGGGGAGTCAATTACCTTTCTCGTGGAGTTTCCATTCATCTGACTGACCCTTCAAGATGAGGAACTTGGTGAGGATAACAAGGAGAACGAGAGTTGGAGCACCGCCGAGGAGGGTGATTGTAACACCGAAAAAGAGGAGAAACAAGAAGACATTGAAACAGAGGGTGAAGTGTACGAAACAGAGGAAGAGGACTCAAACGGTGAGTGTAACGGGAATAACCCCTTGCCAAGCTCAATATCTTCCCAGCTGCTCAGTTAGTGGGGGAGTTTAGTCCAGACCACAGCGAGAGCTACACTGTTGATCAACCACAGAGGCTGCGAGGTACAGGGGCGTCCAGCGGACCAGGAAGTAAGTATATTAAAAGATGAGCTTCACCTGCATACTCACCACTCATTCTTGGAGCACAAGACACAAGTTCGGATTTCCGTTTGCATGCCGCTGATGAGGATATTCCGGTGGCTCTCAAATATTTGAATAATGCGAGGCTTGCACTATGTCGGAAAAACCGGCTGAAGCCGATAACCGTGAATAACCGGTGATCAGGCCTTAAGGCCGCGGCCCCATTATCACAGCATTATAAGATGGGAGTCAATGATAATGAGCCGGCAAGCTAATTAGGCTGCGAGATATGATAAGGCGGCTGGGGGTTTATCAGACCAGATAAGGTGACTGGGTCGCAATAAGGGCAGATAAGGAGGGTCAGCCATGTTTGGTAGGAAAAGAAATCGGTCGCCTAAAAAGGACGGCAAAACATATTAATTAGCGGCGCTGGTTTTCAGCCGCGTAGATCTCACAAACTGTTCGTGATAAGGATCGAACCGGCGACCTTGAGGAAGTAACAATTAGAGACGACCAGCGCCATAAACGACTGCGCCAGGCAGTCAATGTGAGGAAGGGTTGTCTGTTCAATACATCCGGCTAGGATACATTTTGCCCAGGCCAAAAAAAAGAAATTCATATCATTCCGAGCCCGATAGACAGCGTGAAATTCGTAGAGCCCACAACCGTCGTCTCAGGCCCGGGCCACCATACACACACTACTTCCTACTACCAGCTCTGCGCGGTGCACGACGTATAACAGGGGCGACCGGCACGACGACTTCCTCTTCAATCGGCGGGGCAGGTTCATCATCCTGTTCCACACGTGGCGCTTCCCCCCCATTCCCAGCCCCGATGTTGTCCCCGTTGTCCCCGTCGTCTATACCCGTCTCGTCACTACCCAATTGGAAGCGGCGCAATGCATCACTAATCCCATCATCTGCCTCCGTGTCGGACCCACTCTCTGCGCCGATGGTCCTGCTCGAAGCGGTCAGGCCTGCGAAGACAAAGCTATGGATGGTCTTGAATATCTTCTTGACATGAGGTAAGTGCCGATTGCAGGCCAGCATCTGGTGGTAAGCACGATAGTCTTCTTCCCATTCAACGCCTGAGATGGCACCCTTCACCGCCCACTCTTTGTCGGGAGACAAGACAAAACGAGTCTGGTGATGGCCACGCTCAGATACGGTCAGAGCAAATCCCGAAGCGAACACTCACAATAGTGGCGGCAGCGGAAACTGAGGACTCCGTAATCTCCATGCACCCGAGCTTGACGCCGTTGGAGTTGGGAGCTGGCTTGGACCCTGCGGTCAGACTTCCTGGCCCAAAAAGCATCATTCGATGAACCTGGAAGTTCCCACATTAGCTGGGTGAAGGGAACATTGTATCTTCGTACTCACTTGCATGACAGCTGGCCCCGTAAAGACCTCGCCCATGTTTTGTGTAGGACCGGGAAACAGAATAGGTGCGTAGAGGGTGGCCCGACGTTCATTTGGGAAGCGAAGGAGGCCTTCGAGGGTCTTGTTGTTCTTACGATCGGCGTTGGCAGAGGCGAGGAGGGGAAGCACTTCCGAGCCAACATTGTACTGCTGCAAGATGACAGGAAGGGCTTTACGAACAGCAGAGATGAGGACTGAGCGTCCATCTCCGTGTTCGCGGATAAACTGGCCAACAATGTCATTTTACCTCAAAGAAATAAAATAAAGCACGTACGTCTTTCGCAAAATTGCCATACTCCTTCAAGTTCAACAGCGGATGAAACTTCTCGGGAATGTGGCGGTATAAATCTGCAGTTACGCCGTCGTTGTACCTCTTGTTGTCGCCAAATCGGTCTCCAATAGCGGTCGGAGGAGCTGGGTTCTTTTGGAAGGCTGTCGCGTTGATACACAGTGCGCGGGTGAAGAGAAAGCTCTTTGCAAGTCCCACAACTTGTCCCTTGTATCCGAGGAGATCCTCCTCCCCGCCCTTGCGTCGCTTTTTCGATGAGGTCGCCAGAAGATCATTGTTCGACTTGCGGAGTTCGCGATTCTCTGCAAGGAGCTTCACAACAGAAAGCTGAGACGCTGTCAATGCCTGCAGAAAGGTGCGGTCAGACCCATAGCTGATAGTCGGAGACAGTGGCGGCCAGGATCCACAAACCTCCAGCAATTCATCTCGCGACGCGTTATGATTGAGAGGTTGCAGGTGGATGTTGTCGTCGCCTTCGTCGTCGGACATGGAGGTTGAAGAGGATGGTTGTGGGAGATGTGAAGAGTGTTTCGGTACCTCGCCGCAAGGCATCCAGGGTCGACAATTCCTCACACAGTTTGGCGAATCAAATCAGGAATTTTAAACTTTATGACAGAAGCTATTCTAAAACCATCGGTTCTCTAGACCTCCGCCGACAGATGAAACTGGAAAGGACTCAGGCGGGCGCACCCGCCTCATCGACGTCGGCCGGTAGCATACCCAAGACGGGGATGGCGAATTGGATCTGCTGTCTAATATTTCAACAGTTTCTCAGCACGGTTCTCCCTTGTTCAAAAACGACTTACTGAGCCTTGAGGTAGCGCACCTCGAGCTGGAGTTCCATGTCGTGGCGCCCGAGTTCAGCGTTGGCGCGGTCGAGTTCGACATTGCGGCCCTCGAGGTCACTGCAGCGACCAGAGAGGGCCGCACATTGAGTTTTCAACTCATTGATCTCGGCGTCCTGTGTACCGCGGCGCACCCAATCGTCGATGGTGCTGTGAAGGGTGAACATCTTGATCACCGCCAACTTGTTCTCGAGCTGCTTGTGGCTCAGAACCAACTTGTCGACATGGGCGGGCTGTTCTCGAAGTGAGTATCCAACCACTGCAATATACACGGAAAACTTACGTTGTCCAAGTCGACTCGGCGTTGGAGGTACTCGTTCTTGGTCGGGATGAACGCATACCGACGGTTGGCCGCGATGTCAGTGTCCGGACGCGCCTCAGCAGGAGCGTGGCCATTCGCGTCGACGGCTGCGAGACGGTTGTTGTATAGAGATAAGGCCTCATTGAAGTCAATGTCGCGCTGGACTTTGCGAGCATCTGCAGCATTGAGGGGGAAGATGGACATGGTTGTGGTAGCAAAATAAGGAGCGATTTGCATTCAGGTTCGATAATTGATCCTTAAATAGTGGGCGAACAAGCGACCGGCCAATGGAGCTAGAAAAGAACAAAGGAACGCAAGTGGAAATGGTCACAACATATACGGAATTGGGTACGCACCTCAAGCAGTCATGGCAGGATGCTTGCAGCGTAAATCACGCATATCAAATGAGGGCCTAACAGACTTGACATAGCAGTATAATATTATGTATCTGCAGGTACGGGTCAAGTCCGCCTTCGTCATGCAAGAAACCAGGGTGCCTTGAGGGGTACACCTGAGTACTCTGCAATGGAGGTGCGGTAGCAACTGCCACGGTCGATGGCAGTATGACCTCCATCCCTGCGACACGCTCAGAGGTGAGCACCCGGACAGAGCGATGTACGCAATGTGGACAAATCCAGCGCGTCCTTGAGAACCAGTTTGCGGGTTGCTGGCGCTGCGCCTTAACGGTCTACCGTTCCACAAGGAGTGGGTGCACGTTAGGAGTCTCGGCATGGGGGGTACGGCCGGGAGGGGCACAAGGACGGGCACGATGCCGTCGAGGACGCATGTATGCTCGAGGATACTGTCGACACCGTCCTCCGCATACGACGCACAAGGCCACTGGGTCGTACACATGCTATAGCCCTGCGCGATCAGCCCCATCGCGCTGTTCCGGCTGCGCCTCTTCCTCCCCCGGCGCCCATGCAACAACATCAAAAGCCACAGACACGTATACGACCAACCCTCTCCTCATCCATGGTGCCGGCATCGACGCCCGCACGCCAGCAGCACGGTCGCGCGCGTCAAGCTGTTCCTCAGTTGAAGGCAACCGCGGGAGTTCGGCCCCGAACATGCTCGGATTTCGCTTGACGTTCATCCCTTTGGGACGCTCGTGACCTGCTTTAGGTGGACTGGCGACAGTCTGCGTCTCGGCTGCGTTGACGCTAGCCTTACTCTTTGTAGTCCTCTTTGGAGGGCCGGGTTCGGCGGTGGCTTTCAACGTAACGGGCGATCGCGATGCCGACAAGGGAGGGGATGGCGCAGGCGAGGGGGAGAGCGGCGGCGAGTAGGTGCCCATAGTCTCGCTCCTCATCCTCGGCTTCTTGGCGCGGCGCGTCCGCATCTTCTCTTCCTCGTCAGACGAGGGGTAGGGCCCACCGATGTCCACGGGCGTCTTGTCGCGAGACTCATGCGCCAGCGCGCCGTAAGACGGTGCGCGCTCAACCGCCTGCCGAGAGTTCGGGGCCGGGCCACATAATGATTCAGAGCGCCGAACGCGCTGGACGCGGGGGTCGGCGGCAATAGGCAGGAGGCCCCCGGTGCTACTGAGGCTCATCCTCGAGTTGGAAGTGGTCGAAGAAGAAGAGGTGATGGAGGCAGAGCGGCGGAGGAGGCGAGGATTGAGGCGGCAGTTGGAAGCGACGCGAGGGATGGAAGGGTGGACGTGCTCGGGGTGGAAGGGCTTATCGAGGAAGGGATATGCCTGGGAGGAGAAGAGGATCGGCGGTGGATTTGGCCTCGAGAATATAATCTCGGGGTGATAGGAAGGGTTGGGGATAAAGCGATCAGACGCGTCGAAAGACTGGTAGCAGGAGGTGAGTATTGGGGAAATGGTCAAGAGGGGAACGGACCGACCGTGTGATAGTCTCGTTGTCCTGGGGGTCTGAGGTATTCAGAAAGTCCATACTGGACTGTCGATAAAGCGGGCGCCTGGGACCCAGGCCAATTCCGATGCCGACACCTGTGGTACCGAGGTTTGTGGTCTGCTGGAGGACGTCGCCGGCAGGGTAGTCGGAGTAGTCGATGTCGGTTTCTTCTGGGATACTCTTGCGGGGCTTCTTGTCCTCTTCTGCGATGGCGCGAGCGAGCTCGATGAGCTTGACGCGAGTGGCACGCAGGGAGTGCGGCCAGTCCTCTCCTTTTGCCTGGGTTACACCGCGGGCAATCTTATCGAGATTGGACGGTGGATTGGGACCGTTGAAAGGCGTCATGAGATGCGGGGGGAGGGCGTCAAGGGGGGTGAGCAGGCGCGCGCGCACCGCGGGCGGTTCATCCGCGTTAGAGTCAGACGCGAGCTCGTACTCGGCGCGACTGCGTTTGCGGTCTTCCTCCGCAGAAAGGATGGGAGAGGGAGGGGGTCCCAGGTGATGAAGGTCGACGGGCCGGCGGGGGGGATGCTCGGCATCGGCGTGGGTATCGGTATAGAAGAGATCGGGATGGATGTGGATGTGGGCGCAAAGACGGGCGCAGGCACAGGCTCGGGGAGGTCCGGCGGGTACTGCAGCTCAAGGTCGTCGCTGAGTGGCTCGGGCGTGACGCCGACGTCGACGGCGTTCTACAAAAACATCACTCGTCAGTCAATCAATTCATCCCAAATATAAAGCAGTAAGATACCCACCATGTCCTCGTCCGCGACGTGTTGATCCCCGGGGCCACATCTGCTACTGCTACTGGAGCCACCTCACCCCCGCGCGCACTGGCGGCAGCAGCAGCCTCCAACGCGGTACGGCGTCGAGTGACCTTGGAGTCCTCCAACGCCTGCCGCACGGGTTCCGGCGAGTCGCGCGCGAAATCGATGTGGCCCTATAGATGCGCCATGCTTCGCGCCACAGCGCGGCACTGGTGGCACACGCCCACGGCGCAGCGGCGCGTTTCGGCGGCGGAGAGGTATTCGGGGTGCGCAGCGGAGAGGCGCGAATGGGCGGCGACGATGAAGAATATCTCGGAAAGGAGTTCGGGGGAGAGCTTGGAGATTGGGGCGAGCTCGTTGCGGCGCGAGTCGAGGGCGGAGATGGCTTTGAGGAGTGCATGTCTTGCGGCCTGTACATATGCTCAGCCATACATTCAGGCTAACACGGGGTCCAGCTGCTACTTCCTCCAGATCCAAGTGCTGATTCTTGGAATGGCAGCAGCTGGATAGGACTGTGATATACTTGCCGTGTTGATCTGCACTCGGAGTGGCATCTCTCGTCGTCAATGTCGATGAGTCTTTGTTGCCCGTTTGCGGGGTCTGCGCGGGAATCCAGAACCAAGGCAGATGATGCAGGGTAGTTTCTTGCTGCGTATGTTTGAGTGGCCGGGCCCGCCGCGTCTTCTTCGATTCACAAGGGAAAGTCAGCAGTGGAAGTAATTTGAAGTCAGCAGAAACAACGCACCTTCTTGTCCACCTCGACACGTCAACTGAAGAATGGACTGGACATGGCTGCCTCGCCCAGGGCACTGGGGACCACGTTTAAGCCGAGGAATCGATGGTGCTACACTTGACGCCTGCGAATCGGAGCGGCAAGTGGTCGATGATGAGACGCGCCAAAAACTGACGGACATCCGTCAGTTTGAGTCGCGAGGAGTCACAAAGCGCCGTACCTGTGACTTTCCCGCGCAGGAGAGTCAACGCGACGCGACGAGGTGAGGTGGTCGTGGTAAGAGTGAGATGGGTGACATAAGCACGTCAACACGAACATGTGATGATTCAATATTCAACCCTGACTCGAGCACTCACCGTCTCCCATCGCTTCTCTTCTTCACTCAACCCTATGGCTCAAAACAACGGAAAGGTCACTTGCTGCTATTGCGGAAATCCGTTCAGTCCGAGGGGTGTACGAACCCATGAAACTGCATGCCGTGCTGCAAAGGGTCGCAGGGAGCAAGCCGGAGATTTTGCTGCAGGCTTGAGGGTGCAGAAAAGTAGGTGCAGATACTATTAATGCTTTGTTGTGTTGAAAACAGTCTCAGGAAAAGCTGAAGTTGAACGACTTGAAGCAGGAGGCAACAGTAAGTCTCTCTCTTCTATTTCTTCTTCCGTTCAACTTGTTGGACAGGACAAACCGCGGCAGGTCGATCCAACCAAAATGCACTGCATTTGGAGATACCCGAGCAACCTAGAAACCCCCCAGACTATTTGGATTATCAGTCCCCGGTCCTCGACACCTTCAGCGACGACCCGGAAGTCCCGCCGTTCGAAAATCCGCGTCCTCCGAGTCCTTCAGCGGCCGAGGACACTGAAATCAAACGTATATTTCATCCTCACAGCAAGCGCGACCCCAGATTCGAGTCGTTCAGGGCATATTTTGTAGCGAACGACCGAAGACAGGCCACAGATCAAACTCCGTGGACGCCGTTTCGGTCTGAGTTGGACTTCGACTTTGCTGAATACTGTACAGACTACATGCTAAACAAGAAAGCAATCGAGTCGTTGATCTCCCTCATCCGACGTTGTAGCGCAAATCCCAAGGACTTCACCGTTGCTAATCACGGCGACTTGGAGGCATTGTGGACCTTGGCATCGCATAAATGCACGGAGGTACGATCTTCTTTATGTCTATCGACCCTTGCTCAGCAGCATATTAGTTTGAGAGAGGGACCATCACCGTCAAGTACAAGAATGAAGATATGGATTATGATACTCACACGCGACCGCTTTGGAAATGGGCGCGAAGTCTCATCGAAGATCCCCGTCTTGCATCTTCATTCGTATGGGATGCCGAGAAGGCATACCGGTTCACCGGTGAAGAATATGTGCGATTCTATCACGAGCCGTGGACTGCTGATGCGTTCTGGGCCGCACAAGTAGGTGGTCCAATTGTTCCTGCCCGCGCTACTTACTCATCCCTTGTAGTCGTCGTTACCAGATGATCCAGCAGCCAAACCTGTCTGCTTCGTCTTGTACGCCGACAAAGCAAAATTGTCGTCGTTCGGCACCCAGAAAGGTTATCCCGTGATCGCTCGGATGGCAAATATCGTCTGCGGAGTCAGGAACAGCATCCAATCCGGCGGGGGTCAAGTCGTCGGACATCAACCTATAGTATGTCGTCAGGTTTCGCTCAAGCCTCTACTAACCTGATGTGTAGGTGAAAGACGATCCACAGGAAAACGGGAAGCCCGCCTTCAGCAATTTCAAGAATGTAGTCTGGCATACCGCATTCTACAAGCTACTGGAATCCCTTGTCCATCCCTCCAAGGTTGGGGAATGGACAGGCTGTGGCGACGGGAAGCTTCGTTGGCTTTGGCCGATAATCCTGATTCTGGCTGCGGACTACGAAGAGGCGTAAGTTATCCCCACACACCACTATAACCATGCTTAAATCTCATTTCAGTTGTGTTATGGCTCTAATTCGCGGGCTGAAGGGTCTGTATCCCTGCCCCGTCTGCTTTGTTCCGTGGAATGAACAATCCGATCTCTCGACTGAGCACCCATTGCGAACAGGTAAAGGATCTGAAAAGATTCTTGAAGAAGCTCGCGCCATGCGCACCGCAGCAGAACGCGACGAGGAGCTCAAAGATAACGGTTTGCGCGATGTCGAGGTGCGTTTGAAATTCCGTGCCCCTCCTTGTCATTCAACACGCACCTAGAACGCTATGTGGAAAATCAAGGGCTCAGATCCCCACGCTGCAATATCCTACGACCCTCTCCACGCAGACGACGGAGGGTTTTTCGACGATCATCTCTTCGCGCAGATCAAAGCACGCGTTACAGAGCTGGGGCGAGCAGCCATTGTTCAGATAGACTCACAGTAGGCTTTGCAATCCCGTCCCTCTACCTATACAGCCGTTAACCAACCCCAAAGAATGTCCGCCTTCCCCCGCTGGAGAGGGTTGAAACATTTTGAAACGGTTATGAACACCTCGTTCAACGACGGCTCCAAACATGAAGACATTGCAAAGATGATGCTGTTTGTCGCTCACAACGTTCTCACAGACAACGCTGGCCTTCTTCTCCTTCAAGCCCTTCGGAGCTACCTCGAGTTCCGGACATCTATCGCGTTCGAGGTCCACACTTCCAAAACTATTGCTGAGGGGCGACGTGAGGTTCAAACTCTTGATGCAACGATGAAGGTAAGCACTCCTCCGCAGAAGACAGATCTCCTCATCATCTGTAGCAATACATTGCCGCCTGCGATGGAACTGACTATGGCGAGAAGAATTGGAATTTTCCAAAGTTTCATGCTCGCCGCCATGCTTTCGATGATGTCGAGAGAAAGGGCGCTAGTCGAAATTATGCCACCAAACCGAGTGAATCGATGCACGGAACAATTCGTGATACGTACCACAGGCTCACCAATTTCAAAGACATAACTCCACAGGTGTGTTGTGTACTTATGTGCTGTGCCTTTCACTTGAAGATGTCTAGCTTGCAAAACACGATCACCGGCGTACAGTTGCAACATATATTCGAGAGCAGATCGATGCCCTCGCAGACAACGACGCTCCCGATGACGACCTCGAAGGATCCATAGTTTCTAATGTGGATATCGGATCCAAACTCCCAGCGATCTCGTTCGCGAAGCTCGAGCAAGACATGGCCCCAGACATTGCTTTCGAGCGATTCCGAATCAAGTTTGGTGACTTCCTCTCCGATTTCCTCCCAGCCTATGGATATGCGCTTCCCAACCAAAGACGGCTCCGATTTGACAGCATTGAAACGGTAGGAATGCGCTGCTTCCCGAGAAATGGTGGGCTAAGTGCGGCCCATATAGATTATACCTTTTCAGTTTCTCAAGGTTCACTACGATTCCCTCAGTACTTGGGCACCTACAGCCGACTATCTGCGGTGCAATCCGAAATTCCAAGGTCATCCGCGGTACGACTGTGTGTTGGTCAAGACAACACAGCGCGACATATACGCCCAATTGATTTATCTCTTCTCCTGCACGGTGCAGGAAAAGTCTCATCCATTCGCCCTCGTGCTGCCGTTCGACGCCCCGACCGGTCAAGCACGCCGAAAGGATCAGCTGTTGCGATTCCGCAGAGTTCGTGCGAAGGCGAGGAAGGACGCCGAATTCATCTCAGTCCATTCCATCATTCGCGGCGCGGTCCTGGTCCCTGACTTCGACAGAGCAGGCGAGTTCATTGTGTTCGATGTCTTGGATGGTGATATGGCGCTTCGTTTAAAGGGCATGTAGAGTTGCAGATAAATATGAATTCATTCATACGCATGACAGACTATGTACCAACAAGGCGCGGAATATGCACACGCGCGTCCCACAAGACAAAGTCAAGAGGCAAAGCTCAGAGACGTCACCAACGCGGTCAGGTGCAGCGCAGACGGGCAGGCGTCGTACTCCTCCTCCCTCCCCTTTCTCTTCTGGCGGCACCTCGAAGGACGCCCACAGGGGGTGCGTACCCGTGAGCTGGCGGTGGGGACAGCGAGGTCAAGGCGGTGGAAGAGGACGGCCCTATGGCGCGTGTGGTGGTTGTTATATATAGCGTGACGGCGACAGCGGCGCGAGTGCGCGAATCCGAAGACCGTGGCTGGAGGCGTGCCGTCGGCTGGGATCACTGCACGCACCATGCCTAAGCAGCAGAACCGAAAGCAATCTGAAAACAAGGAGAGTGGACGCACGAAGTTGGCCTCTCTCTCGCGCTCCCAAATCGGCGCCGCCAGTGCCACGGGTGGCATGGACGCTTCCACTCGCGACGATGTTCGTAGAGCGATGTCGCCGGAGGTTGTTATGCGCTTCGTGCGGCGGCATGTCGTGCGTAACCGCTGGTGCATATGCTCCTTGGAGGAAGTGAGAAATGGCCTTGAATGGTGATTAAGTACACACCGAACGTCGATGAAATCAACTCTACAGATGAGGCTGAAGAGCTGGGCAGGAATGGCCAAGGTGTGGGAGGAGCGACCGTGGATTCGGGGCCTTGAGGAGACGTCGGATGTCGAGGAGGTACGAGACGAAAGCAGCAGTAGCTACTGAGCCTCAGTTGCGATGCCAAGAGTCGGTAGAGCTATATGGAAGGGCCACCAATGGGTTGTGGGTGATTGAGAGCAAAGGGGATTGAGGCGGGAGAAACCAAGATTATTAGCGCCCGATAATGTGGCGCCCAGACCGGATATCCGCCGCATAAGGCAGCCCGGCGACTCATCACCGCCGAATCATGTCCTTATAAGGGCGTGAGATTATAAGGGTATTTTTATTTTTCCGACATAATTCTGTTCCTCACCGTGTGGTGGCTGTATGATAATTATGTAGTAAATTCATGACTGGACCTGGAGAAAAGCGGTAACCTATTACATGTCTTGCTTTGACAGGTTACTGGCAGGCCTTTTTTTTCTGTTTGATCAAGAAATCTGCACCGCGTCTTTTAACACGGTGGAAGCGCCCAGATCCGCGACGCTGAATTTCCCCGCATCAACAAACGTGACCGCGTCAGTTTGATCCGCATAGGTCCGACCGGTCGCATCTCCCAGCGTACACTCATGCCATCCTTCCAGCGTCTCGCGCTCCGACGATGAGAACGGGCGGCCTTCCTCTCCTGCATCAAGTACTCCACTCCTGAGCCCTCCTCTTCCGCCGAGAGCCCCAGAAATCCTGAAACACAAAAATGACCGAGGTGCCGGCGCACGCTCCCTCCAACAAGTCTCGCGCATTAGATCGCGACACCTTCGTGTTTGCAGCCCTCAATCCTACCCCGTCGCGGCTTGTTCTTGGTAAGTACTCCGAAATTTCCGATCCCCTTTTCACAGTGTCGCCAGGCGTATGTGGCGATTTGATATATCGAAGCATCGCAGATCTCCAGAGCCTCCTGATATATCGCACTTCCACGTTAGCGTAGCACCCGATATATCGTTCTATCGTACCTCCTGCGACATACCGCCGCCGCTGCTGGCGCCGCTGTTGGCGCGCCCGCCACCTGCGCTCGTCGTTCACCGCCGTTCCAAATGGGGTGACATGTTGACACATATTGATCTGACATCACCTCCTTCTCCCCACCATTGCTTGGGCTGGGGCGGCCCTCCCTGCGCTCCGTTGGCTCCGTCCTTTCGCCAGGGTGTACCTATACGGTCGGGGCACATCACCAATACCTCAGCCCTGCGGCTGGTCCACTCCTTCGGCCGCTTTGGGCCCTCCCAGGCACGTACCACCCACCACCCGCCTGCTTGCAGCTGCCCCCTCGGGCCTCCGGCTGGCTTGACTTGAATACCGGCGGGAGCGTACGACGTTTCCACTGCCGTTCCCCCCTGTGCGGCGTCCCATTTGCCTCTCTGCGACCATACCGCTCGGGATTCCCCCGCCGGCTTTTTGCTCGGATTTGGGCTGCTGGCGTCGTGGCAGCCCTTGCCCTTCTGCACCCTCTCGTTGGCCCCAGCTGTCCTAATGGCCCGCCGGCATACTGTGGGCTCCATTCGCCGGGGCGCTCGCACCCGCACCCGCTTCGCTTCAGCTCCGCGCCGCCCTCCGCCGCTTTTGGGCGCCGCCATACATCCGCTCCTTCACCACACACCGCTGCCTGACCACGACCCCCCTCTCCTTCGTCCTTGGCGCTTCTCCCATCCGCCGTTCACGTTAGCACGCTTGCTTCCCCCGGCTACGCGCCACCACCTCCAACCGCGATCTTCTGCTTGGTGTCCGTGGCACACGGCACGCACCCTTTACGCGTACATACCGCCTATAAAGCAGGACGGCCTATAAAGCAGCTTGTCGCCGATTTGAAAATTGATCCCGCCCAGCCCAGCCCACTCAATCCTGCAGCCGTCGCTACAGCACACCCTATAGCCCCTCACTACCATGCCCCTCGTCGTCGTGCGCGCGCCCCTCGTCGTCGTGCGCGCGCCCCGCGCCCTCCCCCCTTGCGGTTTTTTTTGTTTACCTTTACGTGCTTCATCCTACCGGCTTCATCAGACACAGTATTTCCTACCTATCAACTTTCCTACCTACCCAATATACGAGTTTTGTCTCACAAATGAGCTTAGGACTCGTTTACAATAAAAAAATGAAAAATGGCAACCCAAACGTCGGGTCTGGTGTCTCGAGCTTCGGCGTTTGTACCTTGGTATTGACGCAGTGGTTAAGTCCTCTACTTTCCCTGTTCCGACAGCCCTCTCCTCCGTGGGTTCGACCCCCAGTATTAGCACCTTTTTTCCGCCGAACCCATGCAACGATCTTCTTGTTTCATTCCTAAGTCAAATTTCAGGTCGAAGTCTGCTCGATACTCATAATTTTTCTACACTGCCATTCATTTATACGCGAAGCAAAATCGTACTAAAGGTGAAGTAATAGTCGCCCCGCGGTATGTGAGGAGCAGTGGAGCACAAGTATGTAATGATCACTGAAGCTGCGGAAATATAGTTAAGGAGACAGTAGGTAGGGGGCTTCGCCGCTCGAGCCAAGTACCGCGACGTTCGTGATTTACGGGGACGCTGGAGGAGCGTCACTATCGGCGGCACATATCACTTCTTCACCCTACAAGAACGCAATCCGTCAATTAGATAGACCCACATGACAAACAATACACTTGCCTTTTGGAACTGCGCGTCCCGGAGGCGCTTGCAGCCGCCTTTCTTTTCTTCCCCGCCTCATTTTCCGCGTGCGCAATCTTCCCGCGCGCAAGGATCTTCGCCTCCTCTGCCGGCGTCGGCCCCGGCGGAGGGCGCACGTTCTTGACGGGGCGAACATACACGCTACCGTCCGGGGGAGTGGGCGCCTTGCGGGTGCGGCCGCGCGACTCCGACTGGTCGGGTTTTGGTGCGTTGGTGAGGACGAGGAGGTCGGGACCGCCGTGTGGGTTTCGGGTCATAATCCACCCCTTCGCCGCCTGCACCTTCCGCGCTTCTTCTGCCTCCTGCTCCACCCGCGCCCCCTCACGCGCAGCAGCGCGTTTCGCCTCCGCACCGTTGCGGTTGGAGATACTGGAGATGGGGATCACATTCGTAGAGTCCGCCAGTGCGGAGCCCGACGCCAGTGCGGACCCCGACGCCAGTGCGGACCCCGACGCCGTCAGCTCCTCCTGAGCTTTCTTGGGCCTTCCCCGACCTCGCCTCGCCGCGGCCTCGGTCACTTCTGCCACTTTAGCCGCCGCCCCTGCTGCCGCCTCTTTCTCTCCTGCCTTCGCTGCAATCCCTGCCTTTCTCGGCGCCGTCGGCGCCTTCTTCCCCGCCGCGGCCGGTGCCTGGACCTGCGGCCGTGAACCGGGAACGGCCACCACCTTCCTCGCCACTACCGCCGCCTCTGTGGGCGGGGTTAAAGCCTGCGCAGCGGGTGACGACCGCGGCAGCGCAGCGGACGACGACGGCGGGGGCAAGAGCGCGGACGACGATGAGGGCAACGGCGGTGCTGTCCGAATAATCTCAGCCATCACCAAAGCCGTCCGACTTGCACCCGTGGGGCCTCGAGCCGTCGGCGACGGATGCGCGGTCGATGAGGGATGTTGCGCAGTCGACGAGGAATGGGTCAGGCTGGGCGTCGCGTGGGTCCGGGGATTGACACACGCTGCGTGGCTCTGGCTCGTCATCGAAAGTGAGGGTGAGTGGAACACGTCGGCCGTCTGGCGGAATGAGGGGGGCGCGGATGAAGGAGGAGGACTAGATGGGACGATGGGAGCCGCAGGCATGGTAAATAACCCAAAGTTTGTCGGCTGAAACTGCGCGCCAGTGTGCGCGGGCCGCGGACGAGGATAGGCTTGTGCTGGACGCGGAAGAGGCGGGGCAAAGGACTCGGGGCGCAGCTGCGGGTCGATATCAGCCATGGTAGCCCCTCCAGTCATCCCGCCGCGCAGGGGGAAGGACTCGGCGCGCAGCTGCGGGTCGATGTCTGCCATAGTAGCCCCTCCAGCTATCCCGCCGCGCTCCATTGCCGCGAGAATGCCCGCCGTGCGAGGACTCGACGGAGGAGGCATTCCCTCCGGCCACCGCGCGCTAACCGAGTTCGCCACGGTGGTGGCATGGGCGTCAGTAGGGGTCTCGCCCTCCCAGCCCATTGGGTCGTCGCCAAAGCCGTCACCCGCATCGTCGGTATTCGGGCTGTTGGGGGGCGCCATGTCGTCGTCGCTGGCGAGGCGGGCGTCGAGAGGAGGGGTAGCAGTGAGGCGGGTGTCGAGAGGAGGAGTAGCGCCTGTATTGTCGGTACCCGGGCTGCTTGGGGGTGCCACGTCATCATCTTGCGCCGCAGCAAGGCGGGGACTGAGAGGAGTGGTAGCAGTCGTAGAGGACGGGATGGGATGGGAAGGGATGGTGGGTGAAATGGGACCGTCTTGCGTCGTAGACTTGGTGGACACTTTGTCTTTTGACTTTCCCTTCGCCTTCGACTTTGCTTTAGGTTTTTGGGGCTTAGCGGCGGCTTGGACGGGCGCGGGGACGTCGTCTGCGTCGTACACGCGCGAAATGGGCACCTCGTTGGGGTCTGCGGCGGCTTTGTCTTCAATGTCGCGAGGTAAGGCTCGAGCCGCCCGTTGGTCTGGCGCTGATCATATAAAATAAATTAGACGTCTCTGAATTATATAGCACGACGCGTACTATAACATGTTCGTAGGAAGAGCTCAAACGGCTCAGCGACGTTCTCCTCGAAGTCGACGCAAGAATCCTCGAAGTCGTTTCCAGCAGGGGTTTCGCCAAACAAATGCTGTGACGTGGATCAGTTCGGCCGACAAGGGAGCGACTCGATTTGGAAATAACCAAGTGGCTAGAATTCCGCAGATGCTCACATTTTCAAGCTTAGCTCCCCGTTCGGACGCCTAGGGTTGGGTCCACCGAGAATTGTCATTCCAACCCACCCAGTGGCAAGGTAAGTCGCCTGGTGGAGGTGTCCAAACACGCCTTCTAACGCGTCGATTCCACTGCGAAGATAGGACAGTCAGACGCAAGATGCAGGAATTTCAAGACAGGGCTCACTTCTGGTACTCTCTGGGGGTATGCAACGTCTCACCCGACTTCGCCAACGTCGCCGCCGCGACCTCCTCAGCCTCGATCTCCGCTTTCTCTCGCGCCGACTCCCTCTCTGCTTCCTCCTTCTGCTCCTCTGAGGCGCCGTTCCACGCTTCGAGGACGACTTCGTTGCGAAGCCGCATGCGCGCCGACTTGGCGGCCTTCTTGCGATTTGCGGCGGACATTGTCGCGTCCATCGTCGCCTCGGTGATGTCGTTGTAGCCCTTCGCAGTCATCGCCTGTTTGATAGAGTCGGCGTTGGCCATCTGGAAGATCTCGATAGGTTTGTGTGCACGCCGACGCTTCGTATGCAGGCCAAACAGGGCGTTGATCGATGTCGCTGTGCCGCCGTGAGCAGAGGAAGCTGTCGTCGTCGCACCGCTCGCGCGGCCAGCTCTCCTGCCGTGGTAACGGAGCCAGCTCTCGAGTTTCTGCTCATCTTTTATCAGTATTGGGACACGACCGCAAGTAGGAACGAAAAATCGTACCTTTTTTTGGACCTTGGTGGCGTCGGCGAGCGCTGTGGACTCAGTGGGCGTGAAGGCGCGCGCCCCAGGCCCGCCTACGACTGGAAGCTTGAGTTGTAGCTCAACCGGGTACTTTTTTAGCCACGCCTTGTAAAACGGGCTCCAGAACAGGTGAAGTTTGCCCTCCGCTTGCTTCACAATGAAGTCGTCAAGCCAGGGTTCCAGAAAGAGCCGCTGCTCTTCGGTGGTTTTATGGGGAGGTGCCATGAGCTCCTGGGTTCGCAGTGGGTCGTAGCGGAGAGCGCGAGGTTTACTGTGTTTCAGTCTGTTTGAGTTGGCGTCTTTTGGTCAGTCCTCTTTTATTTATTGCTCGTCCGTTATTTGACATTTGTTCCTCATCGTTTAACCAGAATCTCTTCCACGTTGGGCGATTGCGCGTATCAATTCCAGGCTTCTTCACCCCTTTGCGCGTTATATACTAACGTCTCCATCAGGATTTTTAGACCACAATCCGATTCAGATGCATCCCCGGACATCAGCAGGGCATGTGGCCCGTATCTACGATCTGGCCCTCGCTTGCAAAGCCTTTTATTATCGCCCCCCATCTGAATTCCTTCCAACCTTTCTTCCCTTCCTCCACAATGACCACTTCCGCGACCACAACCGCCACCCCCGAGCAGGAGTTGGCGACTCTGCTCGCGCTTGTTGCCGACATGTCCAAGCTCGCTCTGGCCATGTCCCACCACGCGATTCACCTCCAGGGTGAGCTGTTCCTCATCGTCGTTGTTATTGATCTGACATCGCCCCGCAGAACGCATCCCTATCGTCGTCGCGGCTCACGTCGCCGCACTCCATGGTAAGTCCTCATTCCATTTGTGCTCGATCTCGACCTCTTACGCCCGTACCATCCCAGCTGCACAGAGCGTGGAATTTGAGCGTGGCATCGCCCACACTCCCGACGAGCTCGAGGCGCTCCACCCTCCGGGTATCGCGGACTTCGCCACCTGGTACGCCGTCATTGTCGGGCGCGAGCCTGGCATATACCTCAGCAGGTCAGTCTGTCCTCTCCTCCCTCTCTACGAGTCTCCGACTCATATCGATCTCAGCGAGGAAGCCGACTCCCTCGTCAAGGGAGTGCCCAACCAGTACCGCAAGAAGAAGTCCAGTCGTCTCGAGGCCCTGGCCTTCTATTGCCTCAAGTATGGCCAGCGCGAGGTCATGAAGCTCACCGAGGTCGTTGACGACGAGTTCGCGGCGGCGCCGCCGTCCTCGCAGCCCTCGCAGGCTTCGCAGGCGCTCTCCCGCGCGGCTTCCCTTCCTCCCACCTCGGGCCCTCGCAACTAGTGTGTACGTTCTCACTTTACTGATACCCCGCCCTTTCTCATCACAATTTCCTTAGTTCGGCGATGGAGATCTCGGTCATTGTAGAGTATTAGTAGTGACGCTACTGTACGATCCTGTGCTCTCTCTGCCGCCTCTGCTTGTTGGCCTCTTGGGAATAAATGCTTTTTCCTCTGATTCAAATTGCGATTGGGGCCACCACAAATAGATTCCTAATTATCGCGACATAGAATACGCCTGGAGATAACCTGAGAACAAAGCCAACGTCACTCAAAACGCTAAACACTTCGACGACCGTAATACATCAGGTTGTTCTTCCCACCCGGGTCGTGATACTAAAAAATGTAATGCATCAAGTTCTTCTTGTTCCCCGGGTCGTGACGATCCAGATACAAAAGCTGTGCGGTGCCGACGCTGTCGGTCATGCGTAGCATGGGAATACTGGCCGACGCGGAGCATCAGCAATCCGTATCATGAGGTATCATGTCGATCTTGCTCACCTGAGATCCTCTGCAGCGGCTTTGAATTCCTCCTGCGCGGCTTCATCCCACAGATTTCCATGCACAGGACTAAGATGACGTCCCCGCCCAGTCGCAATCCACACCTTCCTGGTCCACGTCAAGATGTGCTTCCAGCGCTCAGGCGTCAGTGTCTCAAGCTCGGGCGGCTCATACCGGCGACGACATCGTTCCCATGCGGCCACCTCGGCGGGGGTAGGCCAGCTGAGAGCACCCGAGTTCAGATTGGCGACACGCGCTTGCATCCGTTCTACCCGGGTGAGTGGGTCGTTGTTGCCATGGTTCATAGCCGGTGGTTCGGGCCTCGGTTTCGCCGGCGAGCTGTGAACCCAAGGTGTGTTTATCACAGGACACGCTCTGAATATTTGCGCTGTTAATTTTCTGCAATTTAAAGACGTATATATGTTGGACGCACCGGGTGCCTGCGGGTTCTTCGTCTGCCGAGGTTTCGGCCGCCTGCGTCTCAGCCAAATCCAGTAGACCTGGACCCGTCACTCGCTCGGCCGACGTGAATGAGGCGACACTGCCGATCCCAACACTGAGCCCCGACGAACCGTCGTTCATCACTGGGGGCGTGTCGTCCGTCGGCTTCTCCATCCAACACGGGTCCGGCGAGAGGCGGAATGTGGGGAGGCTGCTGTCGTCAGAGGAATCTGTCGTCGACTCCCAGCACTCGTTCGCCCGCCTGAATTGGAATCGGGGCGCAAGGGGTCCGAGAGGTGGAGTCATCGGCGGGGGAGTCATCGGCGGGGGAGTCATCGGCGGTGGAGGAGTCGGCGGTGAAGGAGTCGGTGCTGGAAGGACGACATTCGCCGAGTTCTTGGGGGGGTCCGTGCGCCGCCGTTTTGCCTTGATTGCAGCACTATAGTGTGCCGTGCGTTAACGAGTGTTTGTGAAACATTGAATCTGCACCCTACTGTTTCTCTGCCATTTGAATCCGGCGTTTTTCACGAATTTCAGGATGACTACAGTTACCGCTCACACGAAAGCAAGGTGTACTCGAGAACCATTACGCACCGTGCATAGTAACTCGCCGACGCTATGCGATTTCGCTCAGCCCGCACTGCCTTTTCCTGAGTCGAAGGCGCCCTATTGAAGCACGTCAGATCAGGCCGTCAGTTGGTTAAGCATACCTTAGCTCTCGTGGGGCATAATCATCATCCCCTCGAGACTTGCGTTTGAGACTCATGGTGGTTTAAGGTAAAGTGATGACGTGTCATGTGACCGTGATCATCCCAATTATCCCATGTAGCCGTTCTCAGCCATGGCCTTGGAGGCGGGCGACAGACTCCCTACGCCTCTTTATGCATTTACACACGTCACTGAACGGAAATTACGCGTGAACGAAAGGACAGACGCGTTAAATCGCGAAATCCATCAAACGGCTCCAAAAGCGATCAAATTGAACCGTTCTCCCGTTCCCTGTTCCGTCTCATGCTTTTGTAGCTAGGGGATTTTTTTCCTGGATGGAAGGGCTCATTTACCGCTGTAATTCACTGACATTGGACTCCGTGAGCAAGGGCTCACCGGTCGGACATTCAAAATGGTCTCAGCCCCCAAGTGTTGGCGTTAGTGGTCGCACTGTTTCGGTGAGCGTTGTTCCTTCGAAGATAAAGATATCTTTACTCACCATGAACCCCCCCGGCTCAGTTTCAGCCGAATTTTTTCCACCTTCGACGGTTGGGTTGGAACAAGTACTTTCACCGCTCATTCATCCCATTACCTAGTGGGTTCCAAGTGCAATTTTCGACCGTTAGGTTGACTTTCACCTGCAATATCCGGGTTTTCGATTTACCTGAGTTAGAATAGGTGCAGAAAGGTCATTTACATCCTCCCCGCGGCTAAACCTCCCCTCTGACACTCGCCTTTGTGCGATTTTCGTTGTTCCTCGAACTATGGAACTTCAGTGATCCTTTAGATATTTCAGCCAGGCATCCGGGGTCAAATTCTAAGACTGACGTATGTTGTCGAAAAGAGCTCTTTCGTGCGTTGAAGACGCCAATAAGGTAGATAGGTGTGTTCCTGCTCCAAAACGGACGTGAAGTCACTCTGTGACAATACGTGACCAGCCCTCTTCCTCTCCTCTTTCCCACTTCCCCGACTAGTCACCGCTTTAAAATGCCCGTACCCAAACGCACCGGAACCGTGTTCCCCTCCCGCCCCACTTCTATTGTCAGCGACGGGCACGACGCTTGTTGTGTTCCTCTCTACGCAAATCCCCAAAAATACGGCGGCTGGGAAGGCCACGAGAACCACGGCAATAAAAAGTACTACCTTTTCAAGCACAACCACCACCCTGGTGTTTTCACGGACGCGTACGCCTCCTCGTTAGCTACCCCGCTTCTACTAACACCCAATCACACAGCGCATCGCTCCGGGCCTTCACCAGTCAGTTTCTCGAGGAGCCCGTCGTCGAGACCTTCTTCGACGCGAGGGCCGTCTCCAACGGTGTCTTCACCTGGTGCTACAAGGAGCACCGGCACGATACCACCGACGTCCGTCGCCAGTCCATCATGGCGCGCCCGATTCGTCTTATCGGCGACCTTATCTTCTACGAGTCGACGGGGACACATCCGTCCTTCAAGCTCGCCCACAACAACCCCCGACTTGGGGCTAGGGTGTACCGTCGCGCCTCCAACGGTCCGCCGAAGCCAATTCTGGCCGCACCCGCAGTCGACAATGGTTCCATCGCCATTGCCAACGCCATCAACGACAACGGGAAGCGCATGAGTGCGCAGGCGGGTGAATCTTCCGATCCCAAGCGCGCCCGCGCTGGTGTTATTGTGGTAGTGCGCGCGCCCAAGAAGGCTCTCCACAATCCTGCTCCTGTTGTGGCCGCGACGGCTAGCCCCGTCGTCGACGACGCTGCGACCACCCCCACTACTCCCGTTGCCATCGCTGAAATCCAAACCCAGCTGGCTCCGCCTCCCCAGGATGGGGCGCGCCCTGGTCCCCCTGAGGGCGCTCCCAATGGACCCCCGCCGCCCCTTCTGCCGCCCATCGGAGGGATGACGGTCGATCGATTCACACGTCGGTCGATGCTCCCGGTCTTGGGGAGCAACGACGACTTCAGTGGGCCTCGTGTTTGGCGCACGCGCCCCGGGGAATCGACTTCCTCCGCCCCAGCTCCTCCCCCCAAGGCTCTACTCACCTCCGCCACCGTCGCTGCGCCCCCATCGGATCCTGTCGCCCCCCCGGCCCCCGTCGCTGCGCCCGCCGCGGATCCTTCAGCTGCTCCTGTCCTCCCATCGGTCAATGTCGTCCCCGCTGCTCCCGGCCCAGCCCCCGTTTTTCCTGACGGATTTTTTGCCCTGTCTAACGGTCGAGTCTTTCACGATGCGTATGTCTTACTATATCTTTTCCACCCACTCTACTGTACTTACCTTAATTTTTTCAGCTCCCAGGCAGAGACGGCGCTCGCGAATAATTTGGAACTCCAGATGGTCTTGGTGCCCACTCTCCACGACGTTCGCCTGTGGCTTGAATCCCTTCGGTAAATATCTCTCCTTATCCGTGTCCCCCGATCTTTGCTTCGCCGCCATTTACTTACGTCTACGTTACCGCTGACCACCACGCGATCCGTGTACATATGTTTCAATCAATCAAATGCAGCTCGCGAAACAAGTCCCGAAACAAGTCCACTGTGACCGTTGACCGTTCACTCGGACATCACACACAAACTCTCACCTCAACGTCCACCATGTCCGCCCACTTCAACAAGTCTGGATTGACCGACGCGCAAGATATGGTGGTGAAGCAAGGTCAGATGGTCCCCTCGCCCACCCCGAGACATCCTCACTTTACTTACCTTACCCTCCAGAGGCCATCAATCAGCGCGACGCGCTGTTCGCTCCACATGTCCAGCGCTGGCTGGATTGCTACCAGAACCCCCCACCCTCACCTCCACCATTGCGCAAATCCCAGCGGGTCAGGGTCGCCGCTCAAAAGCTTCGCGCCGAGGTCGCCATGCAGACACGCCGCGCCGCGAGCAAACCTTCACGCCCTGTGAAGTCGGTGTCCTCGCGTCCGTTGAAGTCGGTCGTTGTCGGGCGCGGCAAGGAAAACCGCGCGCCGCGTCGCAGCACCTGATTGGGAACTTAGATATATCCTTGAATTTATTTGTTCCTGCTCGGCAGAGAAAACCCAAATGCGGAATGTGGAATAACCGAATAACACGGCTAGGCTTGTTCCTCATTTTGAGATTTTTGTGATTCAATGTATACGCGGCGACGCGTGTTGCCGGCATTGCTAAATGGGGACTGTGGCGACGTGAACATGTGTTGACGCACGGGTGCAATACCCTCTTCTCATATGTCGCCTATGTCTCCTCCTCCTCGGCCGCGTTCCTCTCGTCATGCAGCACAGGACACCTCTCCCGCCGGACTTGTGTTGGGAGATTGCACTCCTGTCCTCCCCGAAGGTGCTGGCTGCACTCTTGCCAGTATCTCGGAGCGTTTATGCTCGTACGATTGGACTCGCCTACTCTGAGGTCTCTGTTGGCGATCAAGCCAACCGCCTGGTCCACACACTTGCAGAGCGTCCTGAACTGCGCCCCCTGGTACGGCGCCCTCCGCGATATTGACTAAGTACTGACCCTATATTTTATGTAGGTTAAATTCCTCGAGTTTCGTTCCAGCGTCACCGCGCGAATCGATTATCCCGAATGGGCGCTCGTCCTCCCCGGCCTCGTGAATCTTCGCGAGCTGGTCACCGCCTACCACGTCCCTCTCAAGCTGCCCGTCGTCCGCCACATCACCTTCCGCCTGCGATCATTCACCGCCTGCTGCACGATAATCGGGACGTGGGCGACATTTCTGGCGAAACAGGAGACGCTTGAAGAGCTCTCTGTCGACCACGACTTCATGGGGAAGCCCCCAACGCCGGAAGAAATGCCCAACTTGCTCAGATTGAAGGCTCGGTACGACGACATCTCCAAATTCGCCGACCACCACAAGATCACTCATCTCTGGTTTTGGCTGGCACGACCCACGACTGGACACCCGTTCAATACCCGCGCTCTCGTTCGCATCTCTCAGTGGCCTGCGCGCCCAACCACGGTGCGAATGAACGGGCCGCAGCTGCTCATTCTACTCGAGCTCGCACCGGCTATACTGCACGGCGTGCGCCACCTCATGCTCGACGAAGACCGCGCCTTCTGTCGCTTTACTATGGAGGTAGGTGTCGTTAATCTACGCTGCTTCGATTGCCATCCTGACTTTTGACACAGTCGAGTGTCGTTCAAATTGCCGCCGCTCTCGACAGCCGGATGCCCAATCTACAAGTCCTCACGATGGTCTGCCGTCGCGACCCTAGCGTAAAGAACCCGCCTGAACGAGTGGGGAGGGGGACATATTTTGCGAGGGAGATGAGGTGTGTGTGCCCGGCGTCGCTGCTCCGGACGTTCCATTTTTGTGGGGTCGACGGTTGTGCGACGTGGTACAATTGGAGGCGGGACAACGAGGGCGTTTCGGTTACGCCGCCGCTGGAGCATGGATGGGATGCTGAGTATGCCGAGTGCACTGATCGTTCTACCTAACGCCCCACGACAAAATTTAACTACGAGTCTCCAGAATATAAAAGCAGCGCATTTTCTTTGGCTATAATTCGTGTGTCCCTCCTTTCTTTCTCTCAGTTCCGACTCCCGAGTGAGTGCGCTTGTTCGCTTGAAATTGGATCAAACTGATAAATCCTCAGGTAGACAACCCAGCAAACGGTCCAAACAACAATCACTGAGGACGAATGCAAAACAATCAGCTGGTTCGTCCGCGTATTGTCGGGTAACCCTGACGCTCGCTCATCTTTAGCTCAGATGCCCGAGGACCGCATAATTCTGGAGCGTCGTCTGATGAAAGAAAGAGCCTATTTCATTCGCCGGCTTCGTTACACGGCGGAGACTACCAGGGAGCGTGAATACCTCCGGAGGCGCATCGACGAGGTCGCGGCGAGGATGAGGGAGCTACTTGGGGATGAGGGAGCTACTTAGGGGCTATTGGAAGTGGCATGCGGTACGCCTGGGAAGAGATGTCGGGTTCTGTTGTTCCCCATTCAGGCTTCATCGATATATCTTCGTAGCGAGGTGTGATATTCGGTTGCGGGCCCGTTTAAAAGATCGTCTGTCAGAAGACACGCCAGCTCTCCAACGAACTACCACTGGTGCGTCTGCTTTTATCAGTGAACACTCATTTGAACTGAACTGTGCCCAGATGGCTCCTGCTCCTGCCTGTGGCGAATGCCAGGGCTCTCGCGTCCAAGAATACGCATGCGACGTCTGTGCCATCGCGCAATGCGGGCCGTGTCTCACCTTGGGCCACGCGCAACTTCCGTTGCATCAAATAAAGGTGAGGATCTGTTCCTCACTTTGATCGTTGTTCCTCATGTCGGATAGCAATGGACCGGGGAATATTTTCAGGCGCTCCCGGGGATTCTGAAGGGCTTCGGAGTCCGCGTTCAACTCGGTCACGGTGTCGGCGGCGTTTGCCCTTCTCCGAAGGCTCAAGAAGACTATCGCATCATTAATTTCGAAGGGATGCACGAAGTCGCGCTCCACTTTTGTGGTTGCCGTGACGCGCCAGTTGAACGGCGCCAGTTGATGGAGGGTGGATTTGTTTCAGCGAAATTGATAGGGACTCGGGTGGCGATCTTGAAATCCTTCGTGTCAGAGGTGCTGCGTCGCTAGCTCTTCCTTTTTGTCCACCACCACTTTCGAGAATTTGATTATGCTGTCCAACTTGAGCCAGAAAAAACGCCGCAAACGCCCTCGACCAGGTACGGAGCGTTCCAAGCCTTCTGCAAAGACTTGACATTTTAATATAGTTTCGCTGGAGCCCGAGCGCGAACAGTCCCGACGGCGCCAGAACACACCACCCAAGATTATTGAGGCCAGTACTCCAGAGCGCACGCCCGACGTCATGGAGGCGAGTGCTGAGGTCGAGAGTCACGAGAGCTGGCGCGCGTTCGTCGAAGCTCTGCAGAATGCGCCGATTCCGGTCCAGTGAGTTCTGCTTGGCCACCGAATCATGCCTTGACACTGACCTGTACGCAGTCAGCCCGCGCCCGAGCTCACCCCAGAGCAGATCGCTCTGGAGGCGCTCGGCGCGGCGCAGGATGAAATCCACTACCGTATGGTGTGGGACTCGCTCCGGCCTTACGAGCGCGACGATCTTGTCCGCCAGGAACGCCAACAGGAAGAACAGCAGGCGAGGCTGGAGTACGGCGACGACTGGAAGAAAAGCCTCGACGGCTTGGGCTTTTGGGTGCAGCAGCAGGCTCGCACAAACGCGGAAGAGCGGTCGCGTGCCCGGGCCAATGCCAGTCCGCTGCCGCCTAGCAGGAAGGCAATGGGGCCGGGGCCGAGTCGTCACGACTGGAACGCCAGTGCGCTCCCGCCTAGCAGGAAGGAAATGGGGCCGGGGCCGAGTCGTCGCCACGACGAGGTCCACTTCAACGACTGGAACGCCAGGAAACTTGGTGTGTTTGCTGATCATCCTACCGTCCGCCGCTCACGATGTCGTAGCGCGTATGTCCGTGCGTCCCCCGTCTGGTCATCGTAAGGAACAGCTGGAGACGAACCTCTCGTCTTGGGTGTTTACGGAGGAGCGGGAAATCACGGAGGAGCGGGAAATCATCGACTAGACCATTTTGCACGCCTGTTACTTTGGAATTGAGTTAATTGCGAGGACAATTTAACACGATTGATTTATGAGATTACAACTTGGCTTTCGTAGATAGGGCCGCGACGCAGCGACAGCATGCGAAACAGTGGTAATACTCGGTGGGCGACTCGGGGAACGACTCCAGGGGGGGCATATCATCCCAATCGCCTTCTTCACTCTCGTCGTCAGCAGGGATAGAGGCCAGTTTGAAGGAGGCGTCCAGCCTTTGCAAAAAGATAGCTGAATGTCAGCCTGCAGAAGGGGCCAAAAGGGGAGAGAAACGCACGAGACGAGCCTGACGAGGAGGTCGTAGAAAATGTAAGAGAGGTTGGCAAACGGTTCGCCAACAATCCAGTCTGTTGAGTATCTCGGAAAGAATTCAACGCAGTCCTGAAGCCGACTTACCCTTCTCACACTTTTCGCCGTCTAAGAAAAATTAGGCAACCGTCGAGGCAACTTGAAGTCGACTTACCAGTAATGATCATGTTGGCGAGAGTCAGGACGCTTGAAGTTGATAAAGCTGTTGCCAAACAATGCGCTTCCGAGGGGGCCTTTGCCCTCGAGACCAAACAATGCGCTTTCGAGGGGCCTTTGCCCTCGAAACGCGAAACGCCCCTCGCCAATCTCCCGCTGGCTCGGGTCTCTCTCTTCCTCCTTCCCTCTCTTCTGTGCTCCCTCTTCTCTCTGCCCCGCGGTCTGCTCTCCCATGAAACATCGTCTCCACCGCGACTTGGCGCCGGATCCAGTCCGCCTTGCAGGCCGCGCCAACGAATCACAAGCATCGGCCCCAACACTGCAGACGAAACAGTTCCTGCGCGAAAAGACAAGAGTCCGCCAGGACGGCTCCATCTTGCAAGAACGCTCAGTCTTGACGGTCCCTGATGACACTGCCCCAAAACTTCGCCCCGATGTCGCTCGGGTGCGCGAACCCATCTACGACACATTCAGTGGTGGCGACGATGACGGGGAAGATCCCAGCCTTGACAACAACGACGACGGTGGGGACAGTGAGACGGAAGGAGCTCGCGATCCGCGAAAATCTGTGCGTATAATCTGTTTCATCTCAGCCCGTGTATTGAAGCGCTGGTGTAGGATAATCCTGGGCAGCAGTGGGCCGACGACCATCTGGGCCGCTACCTGGCGGAAATGCTGCGTCACGAGGGCCGCGGGGACCACATCGCCGGCGACAAGTGCGAGCGATGTAAGGTGGGGACGCCCGACCATCGCTGCGCCGATTGTCTGGGCGGCGGACAGCTCGCCTGCGCGGGGTGTATGGTGCAGGCTCACCGTCAACTGCCGCTGCACCGTGTTGAGGTACGCTGCCATTCTATCTCTCCCTCGCATTTTGGCCCTAATTTTTTGTCCACAGCACTGGACCGGATCTCAGTTTGAGCTCAGGACGCTCAAGTCCATGGGCCTCCGCATCCAACTCGGCCATTGGGAGTCCTCCAATCCTACCTGCCTCCTTCCCCGACCCGCACCTGGCGACGACTTCGTGATCGTCGACAGCAACGGTGTGCATGACGTGGGACTGGACTTCTGCGGGTGCGCGCAAGAAGAGCTGAGGACAGTGCAGTTGCTACGCGCGCAGCTATGGGCCGCGACGACCACAAACCCCAAGACGGCTGCCACCTTCGGCGTATTGCGCCGTTACCACCTCCTATCATTCGAGTCGAAATGCTCAACGCAGGAGTTTTACAAGAGCCTGTCGAGGCTCACGGACAACCTCCAGCACACGAAAAATCGAGGGAAGGACGACCAGAAGACCCGCTTGAAGAAGAAAAAGGTGCGTGCGTCTCGTTTCCTTCAAAGACCTTGGACTGACGGTGTTCTTGTAGGATCGCTACCCAGTGTTTCTCCTGATGACGAAGCAGTGGCGCATCATCCGGATGCTCAAGCGTGCTGGCGTCGGAAACGACCCGCTGGGGATCAAGAACACCAAGGAAGGGCAATGCGCCTTGCTGTGTCCCGCGTGCCCGCACCCCGACAAGAATTTGCCCGCGGGTTGGCAGGATGTTCCACCAGACAAACAGTGGGTGTTCCGATCTCAACGCCCTCTCGCGCGATACTCACGAGCGTCAGGTTTCTGTACGGCTTGTTTCTGGCCATCGACGCCAACTTTCAATTGAAGCGCAAGGACGTCTCCTCAGAGAAGAAGGATCCGGGGCTGGGGAAGGGATGGGTGTTCTACTGCGAGATCGACGCCTATATGGAGCATGTGCGCAAGCATTGGAACGACAAACAGGACGTGAGTACAACCCCTGTCTCGGATACGCTCCATGGCTGACTGCTGCGTCCAGCGGAGTCATTGTGTAGCTCATGACGCGGTCGACAAGCCAGACCGTGAGGCGCGCGGGACTGCCTCTTCAGGGATTGGTACGGTCGACTGCGCGCGTCACAACATGAAGCGCCCGTGCGCCGTTGGGGACCTACAACTCGGGGAACGGTACGTCTGAGACTATCCGCGTTGCATGCAGGACTACCGCTAACGATTTTTGCAGGTACATAAACATGGACTATATCTTTTTTCGGAGCGTCGCCGGAACAGATCTTGTTCGACTTTATGTCTCCTACGATATCGCGTGCCAATGGCACATTCACATATGGCGGCGCATGCTACAGTACGACAACGAGGTCCTGACGCTCGACGGCTACGCTGGTACTCGCCAACGATTCGTTACATTCCTTGTCCCCAAATTTCACCTGCCCGCTCACATCGAGGCGTGCAACCTCAAATTTTCCTTCAACCTCACGCGCGACGTAGGGCAGACGGATGGGGAAGCGCCAGAGCGGGGATGGGCGAACGCCAACCCGCTCGCGGGTAGCACGAAGGAGATGGGGCCCGGCACGCGACGCGACACCATCGACGACCACTTCAATGATTGGAATCACAAGAAAATCATCGCATTGGGTACGTCTGGCCGCCCTCGTCTGTGAGCGACCGCTGACCTTATTGGGCAGGCTATCACCTGCGCAAGAAGACGCTGAACGCCGTCCCAGAGATGGTGAAGACGCGCTTAGCGCTATCGGATCTGGAGGAATCGCTGGGACCGGACCCGGTGGCGGAATGGACGGCGATGGCCCAGGAGTGGGAGCGCAACTCCACCAACCCCAACCCGTTTGAGACGAAACACAAAGAGGAGCATCTGGCGAAGGTGCGGAGTGAGCTGGCAGCTGAGGCGGCGGCGAGGGAGGCGGATGGGGAGGAGGGGGCGAATGAGGTGAAGGGCGACATGCATATCACGGAGCTGTTGGGGATGGGTCTTCAGCTGGAGGAACAGCAGTACGTTCACCACGAGCAGCTGCCAATACCATTCTCTGACGTTTTTCTAGGCGCACACTGGGATTCGATGTAGCGGCAACCGGCCTACATCCGACCGACGACCAACGCCGCGCGATGATTGAGCGTACGACCAAGCTCCGCAGGAAGATCTTCGCCTGGATTGAGGTCCAGACGAAGTTCTTCCCTGGCCTGGCGGACCAGCGCGAAGCGGAGGATGCGCATCGCGCTGACGCGGCTGCCAGTGAGCCGGTGCCGGGGGTCAAAGTCTCCGACTTCATGCTCTGGCTGCCGTCGACGATCTTGGGCTCCCGCACCTGCCGCGCGCGTGTCGCATGCAAAGACGAGGTGCTCAATCATGAGTATCGTTTGCGTGTGGGGCAGGCGCACGAGAACCTGCATGAGATACGCCGGCTGTTACTCGTGCGCACCCATCTCTACAAGCTGAAGGATGCGCGGAGGGGAGTCCGGGCCAATACGCGTTCGGCAGGCAAGATCTCTGCGCTGAACGACCGCGTCAAGCGAGCGGCAGCAGGGTATCGGGCGGCGCGCGCGGCGCTCGTCTCGCTGGGAGGGGCGCTGAAAAAGAAGGAGTGGGAGTGGGATTTGTTGGTGCTGAAGGAGGAGGACGTGAGGGGGCTGCCGCGTGCGCGGTTTGGGGATCCAGAGCGCCAAAAGGGAAAGAAGCGGTCGCGCAGGTCGTCGGCGAAGAGGGCGAAGCTGGCGCGGGAAGAGCGGGATCTCTCTTGGATTTGGATTAGTAGGAGTTCGCGGGGCGAGCCCGGGGACAATGTCGCGATGGATGAGGGTACGTGGGTCCACCCTCGAGGCTCGAATGTCATCGCTCACTAACGTATGCAGCGGTGAGAATCGAATGGGCAAAGGCTCGCGCGCGCGCAATGCAATGGAGGGAGGAGGTCGATCTCCTGGAGGAGGAGATGCGGCGGGTGTACCAGTTCCTGGATTGGCGGGCAGGGTGGTGGACGGAGCAGGTCGGGCGGAGGGATGGGCTGGATAGGGCACAGGAGGAGGGCGAGGCGGCCTACGCGAAGCGGCAGAGTGGCGTCCAGCGCAGGCTCCATGGGCTCTTCGCCATAGAGTGGGAGGGTCTGCCTGTCATCATTGCGGCGGGCAGACAGGGGGTGGAGGTGGATGGGGAGGATACGGCGGGTGACGACGACGAACGCCGGGACCAGGCCAATCAGGAGGGGGATGACGACGACGAGGCGAGCAGTGGGGAGGAGGAGGAGCCAGTCACCTTACTTCCTCCTCGCACGGTCAAATCGACGTATGTAGACGAGGTTATGACCTATATGTAGAATCGCTACGCTACCGCACGTACCCCCATTTTTTCGGACTTTCTACGCTATTTTTTTCGATACTTTTGTCCTCTTCGCCGGTTACCTTACTTTATTCACCCACGGTCAAGTTCACTTATGTAGGTCAGGTTGTAGCTTTAATGTAACATACACGTCCTTCCGCATGTACCCCCTTTTTCCTCCATTTTTGACGATTTTTTTCCTATTTTTTCTGCTCGTCGTCGACGACGGCGACGAGCATCCTTTGACGCTGCCTCAGATTTGTAATCAAAACACCGTTAAACACCTGATCGACATTGTCCCTACTTGATCGACGACGCAGACGACGACAGCACTGAAACAACGATGGCGGCGTGTATTTTACAGCTCAGATGTCTACGCTGGTGCGATATATCGGATGGAGCGCTGCGTTATCGGGGGCGATATATTGGCATGCTCTGGCTGTCAACAGGAGCTGATATATCGTTGCCCCAGTATCTGGTGGTGTGGCGCAGGATTCAATCAAAAAGTCACACCAGTTTCAAATGCTAAAATCCACCGCTGGACGCGACTACTCAATCCGAAAACAAGGGACTTCGTTCTGTGCCCGGTCACCGTTCACACTTTGAGCGTTTTCGAATATTACATCAGACCTAGTGGCCCGGCTCTAGACTCTACCTCGACCACTCCTTTGCCACCTGGAAATTATGGGTTTTACCATGATCGTGAGTACATACTACATTGGCGATTCATTCACTGACACTTCCCGCCGCGCTGTTGTTTAGCAAGATGTTACCCAACAAAACAGCCGGACATCATGCAGGTGCAAAGCTGGGATGCCACACTCCTGGGGCCGATAGCTGTTTGGAACCAAAACATCGACTGCAAACGGGTCTTATTTCTGGGGCTATTTTTGTGGTCCAGTCAAACTTCAAAGGAAAATACACTCTCTTTGGACCACGTTTCAACACCCAAACATACATGATTTTGGGGACCCAGATGTGGATAAAAAATCCTCCGCATTTCCCTGAGCTTTCGGAACCCAAAATTGCCCTGTTTGGGCAGGAAACATCGGAACAACAATGGGCTTTTGCATGTTTGGACCCCAGACAGGTTTATTTCTCCGTTCGCAAAGGACGGCAAACATATTCAATTTTCCCAGCAGGTTCGGGCATGGAACATGGTTCACGTTCATGCGATTGAAAGGGATACCATAATATAATGTGTTCAGTTCATTTTTTAGGGTGCTTCTAAAATCGCGCCCAACAGAGGACCCGTTTGCAACCTGTGTTTCACGACCCAAACATCCATCGGCCCCAGGAGTGCCAGTTTTGACCACTCGGCCAGTTTGATGGAAGAGGACGAACGCGCTTCGGTGGTGATGATGGAAAATGAGTCATGACTCAGCTGCCGACTCGCTTCTCATCTCACTCACGGTATCACATCCCGCTCGAAATACAAGACCCCGCAATGACTCGGGACGAACAACGATGTCGACTGACCGGCGGGACGGACAATATCGTTCCGACTTGGATCATCCCCCCCGCTTTCCAGCAATATGTGCGTTAATTTTCCAACCCCCTTGTTCAACCACTAATTTATACCTCCCAGACCGCGTGTCATTGGCTCGCCCCCCTCGAAAAGAGCTTCCTTGTCCCGCAAAACGTCCTCACAATGCACTCCGACTTGGCATCCCACTTCCACAACAACAACTTTGGAGTGGACGTTGACGACGACTATCAAATCGTTGTTCTTCGGGACATGGGTCCTGCGTCCTCCCTCCTCCCTAGGCATCTTCGCCGCCATTCTGGTCATGACGAAGATGCGGACGGTCTCCTTCGCGATCATTTCAAATACTCGTTGTGCCTTATGATCATGGGTGGGGACATCAGGGAGACGTACAGCGAGGAGGTCATCCTGGAGACGATGGGGGAGCTGGTCGGCTTTGGGCCAGAATATGACCATACCCCTGTCCCGTTGTCGGACGAACGCTGGCAGACGGAACTAGGGCGCGAGATCCTGCAGAATGAAATCCGCGTAGGGGCTAATTTCCAGGGCGAACGGGACCACTATGACGACTCGAACATCCTGACGAACGACATCCGCGGCCCGGGGCCTAACCACAACCGTCTATCCGCCCTCGGCGAATTCGACTTGCCCGACTCAGGCTGGGGAACATCCGCCTGGGGTTCTGACCCCGAGTCCAGGAGTTTTGACTATGATTGGGGTGGCCAGTAGGATAAATGTGTTAGCTGCTCTTACTGTAATCGCACTATAGTAGAGTCTCTACGCTTCCTTGTACTGACCGGTACTCGTTTCAACACTTCTTGGATGTTACTTCCGTTCGCGCTTCGTAATTTACTTACTTTTCTTTCACCTCCCATTGTATACAGTATTTAACCGGGAAGCGAAACAACGAGACTGCGCCGTGGATTTTGAGGGCAATATTGGCCAAAATGACCCCGTCCTTTGTCTAGGTTTATAGTACACCTTCCGGGCTACAAGATGGTAAAAAGGATCATTTGGATATATGCTGTTCTCGTTGAGAACGGGGAGCTTTATCTATGAGGCCAAATTTCGCCAAATAACGTAGAAGCGAAACACTTGAGACCAGCGCGAAAAGGCATGATACCCTTCTGCCTCGTGAAGAGACGTATCCTGAGCCTCATAGAACGTCCAGCAGAGCCCAATAATATTCTTTCAGCACTCACTCATCGCCCCTCGGCACCCGAATTATCAACTCGGAAAACGAGCCAAATGGCATGTCAAACTAAATTGCATTGCATCGGCGGAATATGGCCGTTCTGGCTAATTCCTTTCGCAGACCTGAGTTTATAGTGTAGCTGAATGACCTACTAAAAATTTGAGTCAATTCAAGACCTCCAAGGTACGGAACAGGGCGGTGTTTCGCTTCTACGTTGTGTTTCGCTTCCCGGTTAAATACTGTATCCATGGATTCGCTGAAACTGTTTACCTCCCGACACACATACCTGAGATCGACGAGCGTGCGGCTCACCATCAGGTTCCATCCGGCACAAACGTGACCGTGGCTCTCCCTTTTTGATCCGTGCGGAGCTTTTAAAACTCCGCCATCTTCCAGCGTACACTCATGCCAGTTTTTCAAGCTTTCGGACTGTCGAGGTGACAATACTCTCGGCGACCCTCTTTCGTGGAATACTGCACCCCCTTCGCCCTCGGATGGCTCCAAACTTTGGAACCCCAGTGACAATGACCGACACCCACATTCTATCCAACAAATCTCGTGCACTAGGCCGCGACACCTTCGTGTTTTCCTCCCTCAATCCTACTCCCTCTCGTCTTGTTCTTGGTAAATATTGGATGATCTCTCGACTTGGAATCTTCTAACAGGGTGGTGCAGGATTTAATCAACGACTGACTCCAGTGTCGAATGCCAAAATTCAGCGCTGGGTGCGAGTGATGACGCCAGAAACCAGAGACTTTGTTCTGTGCGCCGTCACCGTACACTCGGCCGGCATTTTCGAGTACTACATTACCCCCAGCGGCCTCCTCTGGACTCTGCCTCGACCGCTCCATTGCCACCCGGGAATTATGGTCTTTACCACGATCGTGAGCTAATTTTTTTTTTCATTTATGGCCACCACCATTACATCTCACTCTCTAATAGTGGAGTGTCGTCGCCCCGGACAGGCGGATTTCGCGCGGGGGTCGAAAATCAACTCGACCTTTGAGGACCTGGCCAGCACAATGACCAACGAGAAGCGAATATCACAGGTAGGTTGAATCAACTGGCGCTATTTAGGCTCATCGTCCGTTCAAAGTATCAGATCCCTGTCGAAATACAGAACCGCGTGATGGCTCGCGACAAACAGCACTGTCGACTGACCGGCGAGACAAACGATGTGTTGGCTTGGATCATTCCACCGCCTCTCAAACAATATGTAGATATATCTCCCTCTTCCAGGATTTCCGCTGACTTCCCACTACCAGACCGCACGCCAGTGGCTCACCCCAATCGAAAAGAGTTTCCTGGTCCCACAAAATCTCCTCACCCTGCGGACCGACTTGGTGTTCCATTTCCACCACAACAACTTCAGTGTGGACGTTGACGACGAATATCGAATCGTTGTCCTCGGGGACATGGGCGCAGCGCTCCCCCTTCTCCCCACGTTCTTTCTTCGCCATCCCGACCACGACGAGAACGTCGACGGCTTTCTTCGTGACCACTTCAGGTTCTCGCTGCGCCTTATGATTACGGGTGGAGATATCCGGGAGACGTACAGTCCGGAAGTAATCATGGACGCGGTGGATGAGCTGGTGGGCCTTGGACCGCAATATGACCACACACCCGTGCAGCTTTCGGACGAACGCTGGCAGACAGAGTTGGGGCGCGAGATTTTGACAAATGAGATCCGCGTGAAAGCTCATTTCCGGGATCTGGAGTACAACGAATTCGACGACGACGAAGATTTGAACATCCCGACGAATGAAATCAGCGTGGGGTCCAATGTCCAGTACCCTCAGTACATCGGCGGCCCGGACTGGGACGGATCGAACTGGGACATGGCTCAGTATGATAACCCAGCGGAGAGCGCCACGCTAGAATAGGGTAAATCACCCATCTTGAATATCCATGTTATTGACTGTGAAGGTTTAGCCACAGAATTCCCTCCCTTGGTCTCGTTTGGATTCGAAATCGTTCGAGCTAGAATTTTGGAACATTGTATTGGAAATGACCGGCGGCCCAAAGTCCAGACCGAATTCGGATACCTACGCATTTCCGCCTTTCCGTCTTGCCGCGAACTACCCCATCATACGCCAACGGATGCGCAACCGCGTCGGCGCCGCGCGGCCCACCCGACTTTCCCGACTTACCGGGAGCCTATATAGATAGCCGGAGTAGTGATGTTCAACCACAGATCTTCTCTTCAAACATGTCTACGCTCACCAACTCACTTCAAGGCAGGTCTTGACCTCCTCTACTAGCATTCTGTTTTCTGACCCAACAAACCCAGGCAAAATCGCGCTCATCACGGGCTCCTCGCGCTCCATCGGCGCCGCCATCGCTAAACACATGGGTGAACAGGGTGTGAAGGTCATCGTCAACTACATCAACGACGTCAAGGCCGCCGAGGAGGTTGTCGCAGCTATCACCGCCAGTGGCAGTTCCGCTGTCGCCATCAAGGCCGACGTGTCGAGCGTTGCCGGAGGGCAATACCTCGTCGACGAGACTATCAAGGCCTTTGGCGGGCTTGATATTCTTGTGTTGAATGCAGCCATCATGGGCTCGAAGGTCCTCGCGGATGTGGACGAGGTGTTCTACGACGCGCATTTTGCAACGAACGTTAAAGGACCGCTCTTCCTCGCTAAGGCTGCGGTCCCGCACCTTCCGACTCGTGCATGTTCCGTATTCAACTGGCAGATGCTTATTGCAAACTCACTCTGCTATTTATCCAGCTGGAGGCCGCATTATATTCTTCTCGTCCTCCACCACCGCCGCTACTAGTACGTTCAGTCCTAATATATGTGGCAGGCACATCGCAAACTTACCGCGCTTCTTTTAGTCGCACCCCCCACCGCCCTCGTCTACGCCGCCTCCAAAGGCGCCGTCGAGCAGCTCTCGCGTATCCTCGCCAAAGACCTCGCCATCGGGGGCAAAGGCATTACCGTCAACACCATCTCTCCGGGCCCCATCGACACGCCGCTCTTCCGCGCGGGTAAGCCGCAGGGCATGATCGACATGATCTCCAGGCTGGCGCCGAGCGGGCGGCTGGGTGAGGTGGAGGACGTCGCGCCCGTGGTCTCGTTCGTGGCAAGCCCCGCGGCGCAGTGGGTGAGTGGCCAGAATATACGCGTTAATGGGTTGCGTGATGAGCTTGCCTTGGTCGCTGCTCGGTACTAACAATGACCACTCGACCACTCGCAGGGATTCGCATAGGTGTACCTTACTAGTACATAATTCTTGAATGTCAATGGTTTCAATATTGACTCCAGTTTAACCTTGACCCTACTTCTGCATGTTGAACTCTGTTCAGTTCAATCGACGTTGAATCTCTTTCTACACCTGAAGGAAGTTTCTTGCATCCGTTGAATTTGTTCGGTTGGAATTTCAACGCCGTCGTGAGTCTGGATCCCTGGGCATTACAATAGCGGCGTGTCGATTTTTTTAATCACTAACAGGGGTAACCAGTACTGGTTATGGGACTTGGTTCCCGCTGGCGTCATTATCTGTGCTCCGAGTTATTTGAAGAAAACCGTCCATCCACTAATCAGGGAATATCTTCCCACCCTTCACATTTGAACCTCCTCCCATCAGACCGAGAAGTTGAACGAAGAAACCCGCACTGGGGTGCTTGCTACCTTCGGCCGACCGTCCTAGGGAACTCGTGTGCGAGCTTGGCAATAGTATCTGACACTTCCTAAACCCAGGTCCAAATTCTACTTACACCTAGTCTCTCCAAGGCAGACACTATAAACATTTGCGCTCGTTCCTCGCTAGTTTATACTTACACCGCGCCGCTACTAGTAAACCCTGCGCAAAATGTCCTCTGCAGCACGTCCTCCAGGTCAGATCAGCATTGGGAGGTCGCACCCACTTATCCACTATCGTCAGAACAAACTACCACCCTGCCCAAATCCACCCTCTGCCTCACAAACGCGCAAAACTGCCCGAAAAACGATCTCTTGAGGACCGTCCGGTTCCTCAGCACATTGAAGCGCACAATCGGCACCTGATCCAGCTCTGCGCAACTCAGCGCACTCCAGCATGGGTCAGCGTCATGGAATGCGCCGGGGGAGATATCCACGTCGAAAATTAACTCCTCGAGGGCGTTGCGGGGAAGAAAGAAGAGGCGCGGGATGGTGAGGATGACGGGGAAAATTCGGCAGCTGCCGTGTGCGCAGGGGGTAGAGGGCGGGTGGAAGTACATGCCGTGCCCGATTCGGAGCCGACGGAGGCCTGTGAGCGAGCCGAGTGGAAGTAGCGCGAGGGTACCTGAGATATGAACCAAGTATCAGCACCTGGAAATTCACCGTGGAGGATGGGAGGAGGGCAAAGAAAACGCACTCTGAAGACACAGCGACGGGTAGAGGTCGAGTCGCAGGTGGCGCAGCTCGCCGTTGAGGTGGTGCAGGAATTTCGCGAGGGTGCTGAGGAAGGGCGGCGCCGCGTTGTTCGGGATGTATAACGCGAGCCCCGTGGTGTGCGGTGCATGCGCGGGGCATTCTAACCACGTGAGGAAGCTCGAGTTGTACTGGATGCCTTGAATGGATAGGTGGGATAGCGCGAGCCCGAGGTGCGGGCACACATCATCGTCGGGCTGAGCATCTGCTGGCCAGCTCGCCCAGCACAGCTCCAACGAGGCAAGAGCCGTGAACTTGGCGAGGAGGTCGCTCAGGTCGGCAGCGGATGCGAATTTACTGTGCTGGAAGGAAAGACTTGTGACGAGGGGGAGCGTCGGGAGGTCCGTGGGAGATGGGGGAAACGATCCGAATATTATCGCACGAAGGCATACCGCGTCCGGTAGGCGCGAAAGGATATTATTCTGTGAAACACTGGGTGCAACAAGCATCGGCCAACAGCGAAAGTCCAGCGTCTTTGTGTAGATTCCGATGATGTTCGAAGGAGAGAGGAGGAGGACAAGGAATTTGGGATCGGGTCGGATCACGATGGATTCGAACAGATGATGTCTGGTCGAGGGGAGCCAGCTGGTGCACACGAGAGAGCAGGAGTGAAGAGTGCTTTTGCTGTCCCAGAGGAGGTCGATAATGTAGTCGGTGAGCTCGGGCGGTATCCTTGGCGAGACCATCTTGGTTAGAAGCAAGGCTCAAGTTCCGGTGTTAGCATTTTACCCGGGTCCGCATCGTACGTTAGGGGGATAAAGAGTCCGACCGACGTGATGGGCGCTAAATCGAGTGCGGGTCGGCGAAGTTAAAGAAGGGCCTGTTACACGGACAGCCTGACAGGGCAAATTGCCAAACAATTATCGTTGAAATGAATATGGGACACTCAGCATCTCGGATTTTACAGCCGCGCTAGAGAATTGCCGAGGCGTAATATGGGGTGTATTCAACGTCGAACCAGTACTCGTAGAATCACGGTTCGAAAGGTGCCTTCAACCGTGTTCATTTTGTTGTTCTCTGCTACTGATCAGTCACGGGATCGCGTTTCATTCAACAGGCGCCGGAAATCAGCGCAAAGTGGCAGTGCTATTTCGTAACCTTCTCACGCGCCATCTTCCCGACTCCCAACCGACTCCCTCCTCTGCTCTATGGACATACCGGGCGTTCGTCGTTGCATCTTGGTTTATTGTGTTGAATATCTCGCCATCCCTGGACCCTTGGTGTTTCTCGTCTTGATCCCAGAGTTCGCGACCCCATGCAGTCGACCTGCGTCACGGTCCGTGCACACGCCGTACTCTATCGTCCGACGCCTGTCCTCGTTCGCAAGGCCTGTTTTATTGCTCTGCGCTATCCCTTCGATGGGGTTCCGACTCCTTCTTCTCCCGCCTTCCCTCAATTATCTGCCCCTGACACCGCCCGGTACCCCACCCGATATCCACGCGTCCTACGGCTACCGGTAACGCAAAGCAGAAGCACATCCGAACGCTGTTCTCACTTTCCTGTTTTGCCGCGTAGAATGGTTGGTCGCTCCCAAGTTAGCGACGGCTCTCCGGTGGCAAAAATAATCCTGCGGATGAGTAAGGAGCACTCTCATGTGGGTATAAATTCAGGCGGTTGTGGCTTCTCAGAATCATTCCCCAACCGTTCAACCCTCCAATGAAGGTTTTCGTACTCGGGTATAATTCCCTCGCAGCAGTCTGAATCCTGGCTGATGTATTATTTTCAGGGCGACAGGTTTTGTGGGGTTTCCCGCCGCACAAGCGCTGGCGCGCGCGGGCCATATAGTTTATGGACTGGCTCGCACGCAGGCTAAAGCGAAAACTCTGGCAGCAGAAGAAAGTGCGTGTTAGCTCACCTATCCCGATTCGCTCGTGTTCAACTCACCTTCGTCACCGACAGTCATTCCAGTCCTTGGGGACGCCGACTCCGATGCCTGGATCCCTCTCATCGCAACTCTCGATGTGATATTGGATGCAGTCGGCGGGCCCCAGCTAGCGAGCCTCACACGCACGACGTTCGAGCGCGTCACTAACGCCGTACGCGACCTTCGGCCCACCCACGCCCCACTCCTTTCCTACGTCTACACCTCTGGAACATGGGTCCACGGAGACAGCCGCACCGAAATCGTCACAGACACCACCCCCATCCTTCGCCCCGTCGAGCTCGTCGCGTGGCGTCCCGCAATCGAGCAGCTGGTCTTACGCAGCGGCGCCGTCAACGGTATCGTCGTCCGCCCCACGCTGGTCTACGGCCGCACCGCCTCGTTACTCGCGCCGCTATTCCAGTCCGCCTCCCAGGGGCGCGTCGTTTGGCCGGGGACGCCGGGCGGGCGGTACGCCGCTGTTCACGTCGACGACCTGGCGGATTTCTACGTCAGAGTGGCGGAGAAGGCCGCGTCTCTGGTTGGCGGGAAGATATTCGATGTGGGGAATCCCAACACTGAGTCTGTGGATGATTTGCTGCAAAGACTCGTTCAAGTCTCGGGGGCGAAGGGCCCGTATGAGTACAGGAAACCTGAAAATCGTGCGTGGTTTCATAAAAGCAGGAAATTGTTGATCATGATGTTGAAAATTGAACAGTGTTCGAGGAGGCGTTGCAATCAACTGCCCTCGTGCGCCCATATCTTGGGAATGCTTTGCTTGGTTGGTCGGCCAAGAAACCGGGCCTGGTTGACGGACTTGAGACGTATTACGCTGCTTGGCTCGCTACTGTTTAGGAATCTGAAATGCTTTTCTTTTGGTTCAACTACGGATGACGGATGTCAAGAAACTCCACGTTTCGCAACCAATTTATTCAGACTTCGCTGTGAATGAGTGCCAATGCCCGCTCGTTCCTGGGTTCTACCAAGCATTTGAATGGTAGTGGGTGACTGCGGCAGTCTAGTTAGCGCAGTTCTGCCAATGCAAACATCGGCGGCCTAACCTGACTGTCGTCGAAGTTTGACCCAATTGCGGCTCAACCACGACCCCATTCTCGCGGAACTTGGAGATTTTGAATACGGAGAGGATTGCACTGCATGCCATGAACAGGATAGTTTCTCCTAGAAGCCTCCCTGGAAGTTGTTTAATCGAACGTCAGATCGCCGGCGCCTGTTGGAAAATGTTTCGTTTCGTCTCGTTACCTGGGCAAATGCTGCACGAACCAACGGTCAGATTCAGTGTGGATTGAGTTGGGTTGAATGTAGCTAGCTTACCGACGTCCATGTCCAAAGCAAATACGATCTGGATCCTCTTCGGCTGTCTTCTCATCCGTGGCGATGAACCTACTCGGGTTGAAAGTCATAGGGTCCGCGTACTGCTCTGGATCATGCGTCATTTTCCTACAAAGCAATCAACTCTGTTATATTCCCATTCGTGAGAGGGCATCCAGTGACGTACCAGACGTTCGCTATCACGATAGAGCCTTTCGGAATCAACATGGGCTTTGAAGTTTCGTCTTTGTGATACACAAAGTCCTCGCGCGCTCGATGAGGGACACCTACCACACTTGTCAACCCGAGCAACGGTGAAAGCGAGAACATACTGATAGGCGCTGCTACATGCCAGCGCAATATCTCCTTGCACAGAGTGTCAACATACGGGAGCCGAGAGCGATCGGAGAGCTCTGGGAGGTGCTCGCTCCCGATAATCGCATCGAGTTCTGCCTGAGCCTTTGCCTGAACCTCAGGGTAGAGACTCATTGCCAACACGAACGCCTCAATTTGTGTCCCAGTCTGCGTTGGTCAGTTTCAGGTATCGCATCTCGATGACCGTCTGGCGCACCGTATCGCTGCCAGCAACTTCCACAGCTGCGGCGGCGCATTTCACAAGATAATCGTCGTGGTTGTTCTCCTCCAACAGGATGGACGTGAAGGAAGGCTCCGCAGTACCGTCAGCCTAACCGCAAAGGTAAGTAGAGGAACGGAAGAAAAAAGGCGGGAGATCGGCGTCCCATTTCTTTTTGGACACGCTCCAAGCCACTGTTCACGGTGCTGTGTATTTGTTTCGACCATAATTTTGCCTTGGCGTGGAAGCCGCCGCCGGGAAGCCACTCGGGCCAGTAACGCACTTGGCAGCAGCATGCAGTCAGCGGAGTCAAATCCCACTCAATCAGGACTCACAAGCAGGTACGATATCGACCAGAAAGGCCCCAGGCGTTGTGGCATGCATGAAATTGTCAGCCGCTGTTTCGAACATCTCCAAGTAAGGATCTGTGTCCGGTCCATCCTGGATGTTGTATCCATATGCAATTTTCAGCGTTATTGCGGCCGTCATCCTGGAACAGGAAAGAGCTGTTAGCGATGATTCACGGTGGACCGAATCCACGAACCGTGAAGTTTCCTCCACAATCTTCCCTGGGTCCAAAGCAATCCTCCGTAGGCCTTTGTGTATCTCGGAGGATAGCAGAGGAACAAACTTCTGGATCGAGATCTGGGTTCCAAAGAATTTGTGGAATATCTTTCGCTCCTTCCGTACGCGATCGCCATACTGGCATAGGCTAATAGCGTTGTTGAACCCAACCTGGAGGAAAACTCAGTTTTGTTCATAGCATGGGAAACCAAATCCAACCAGTTCTCCTGCAAACGGGATGATTGCACGGTCAGAGAAGTTCGCACCACGCGTGTCGAGGAGGTCCTCCGCTATTTTCCCAGAGTTCACGATGATCACGGTTTGCCCGAGGACAGTCAAGGACAAAATATCTCCTGCGCAATAAGCGGTCAAGCTAGGGCCATGATGGGTGAGAGAGAGGCACCATTATTAAGACGGCATCGGGCCCGAGTAAGCTCGGTGATAAGGCGAACAGTCGACACGGTCATGCCAAGAAAAAATCCAATATTTGACCTGTTTGCGAACACCAAGGACTATGACTAGACAGTCTCCCCGATGAGAGAAATTGAATGGAGACTCCTGGGTGTCAGGGTGCATTCAAACGGAAGAGTTTGGCTGCAGAAGCAATTAATCCCAAGACGAACATCGATAACTGGAATGCGCGCAGGGACATACCTAACCGTGCCAGTGGTCTGCCCGGCCATAGGCTCAACGGCGATGCCATTCCTAGAGACCTTGTTAACATTGAACACGGCGAGGACCATGCTGCAGGCCATGTATAGCGTCGTGTCAGCGAGAAGCTTCCCTGAAGATGACATCTGGAAACGCGTTTTTCTGTGATAGATGGCGGCCGGCTTGATAGAGTGGCGGTGCCTCGGTAGATTCCGATGTTCCTGAGCGGGACCGTGCCGTGTAATCCTACCTACCTACCTACCTACCTACCTACCGATAGATCTGACGTGTCTCGCTAGAGCTCCATAGACTTACACCTCTACCATAGACATACCGTTCGCCATAGACCTCTCCTTCCTACCACGACCTCCCTAGCCTCTGCCCTTGGCTGCAATGGGCCTCCACTCCGCTTCGAGTTCAACTAGAACCTTTTCCCGACACTCGCCGCTGGCACATTGACGCTTCAAATGGACTTCGTTCCCAGTTCCCAGTCTCACCAAGACCTTGAAGACAATGTGTGGGACTTCGACAACCTACCCAATCTCTCCCTTGCCACCCCTTCTCCCGACTCCGAACCCTGCTTCGATGACAGCACTACCACCAGTGCGAGCAGCGCGGACTGGGATGAATATGTCGCGTCTTCGCAGCCATTCGAGGACGGAGAGGAGGATCTACTCCCCATGGGGCCAGTGAGTCCATTAATTTCGCTTGCTTACAGCTAATCACCTGTAATTCCAGTCGCCGACACCGCCAGTGCCGTTGAGAGCACTTGAAGCACCCGGCACGCCGAGCAATACCAACGCCGCCTCAAGCCCCCTCGCGCACCGTGGTCGCCTCGTACGACGTGCTTCGCCGGTCGTACGTGTCTCTGCCCTCACCCGTATGGCTCTACTCATCGCAGCGCAGAAGCCGCGAGCACCTCATGCCTCCACCGTGCCGAGCTCACGTCCTGTTAGACTGATTCGCCGTGTCACCTTTGTAAGTGGCACCAATTTCTTCTGTTGGCTACAACTAACTATCGGGCCAGGCAGCAGACCTGGATCGTCGACGCAAACGCGCCCGCATCGAGGCGCGGCAGATCTTCAAGAAGATTCAGGCCCTTGCTCCGACTTTGCGACGTTTGCAGCGCAGACATCGGGAGTCGCGTTCGTTCGGGGCCGGCAGTTCAGTAGGAAATAAGGAGAATACAATGTCCCCGAGTTCTAGCTATCGCCTGCAATAATACCTTTGCCCTCGCCGCTCAATACAAACCAAATAAGGAAATTCAATGCCCATATCCGGACAGTTGTGGTGCTCTCGCAATTTGAATAAATTCGCTCGAGAGCAACTCGCGATTGGCGCGACATGTATAATTACAATCTCTCTATTACTATTACACTGGAAGACAGTCACGAAGTCCCAATTTAAAAAGACAGAAGGCGTGTCCATCTATATGTGAATTGACACGAAATTTCGAGTCCTGGTTAAACGTAAGAGGCACGAGCATCGCGTTGCGTATGATCCGGTCGATTGGGATGACTTCAGCGTAAGGCCCATCTCTGCCGGAAATCTTGCGGGTGGAGCGGTTGACGTGGTAATAACCGTCGACAGCATTCGGCGCTCGGAATGGGGTGAACCACTCGACGTAGGCCAGCGGCTGGGGTGATTTTGCGAGGTAGTGAGTGGGAAGTTGAAAAATAACCTTGACTTGCGCAATACGAAGACCTGGAACGTGGAGATCAGCTTGGTACGAAGTAAAAGGGTTGGACACACCGTGGAGAGGGGTGCCGTCCGTGAGGGTGTTTGGTTCGGCGGTCTTCACGAGAGCAAAATCGTGGTACGCAGGCTCAGTGACTCGATAACGAGCTTCACCAAGGGGGAGGACAGGCGCGGTCGCCCGAACAAGGTTCGTCGAGTGACGACGCCCGACCTCAGGTATGTTTGGGAGGGTGAATTTCAATCGCTTCCAAGTCGGGAAGACGTCGAAGTCGTAGGGGGTGACCGGCGAATTGAGTTTGGTACGAAGAAACTGGGTGAGAGCGGGGAGGAATCGGATGGCGTTGTGGCCCTCTGGTGCGATGATACGTGTAGCAACAACGCGACGCGTTGCAGCAGGAGGTTGTTTGGATATTGAATAGGTTCGATGGCTGAGAGTGTCAGCGTCGTCCGCGGGGAGGGGGGTTGTAGCTGGGAGTCGGGTGGAAAAGAGGGTCGGCAATGGGACTAGACTTGATTTGTACCATTCGCGAAAGGCGGTGAAGCGAGCGACGGACTCCTGCCGCTGAAGCCACAGCGTCATCTGGATGATGTAGTCCTTCCGATTGCTGGCCCGATACGCGTTTTTGGCGTAGTCGATATGTAGGCGCTCAGGAGATTCGGTATTGAAGCCGTCGTTGGTCCCGAAGAGGCGGATTGAAGGCTCGTGGTGCTCCAGCGAGTGGAATTTGGGGATATTAAAGTGCTCTTTGCGTCCCTTGAGCTTAATGAATATGTTTTTGTGGGCGTGAAAGTCGTCGAGTGCCGTTCGAAGCGCTGTCAGCGTTGTCGACGTGTGGGACTGAAGGGAGTCCAGGTACGCAAAATCTATCAAGGCGCGGACCGCCTGGACCATTTCAGGCTGCGCTCCGGCGGCGACAAGCCCAAGGAAAACCTTCTCCATCTCCTTGTGTTCCGTCCCCGTCCACTGAGAGACAGAGGAAACGCCGTTTTTGAAGTGGCGGAGGCCGGGATGATCAGGCATCTTCCGAAAACGCTCGTCGACTTCCAACTTGCCGATGATCTCTGTGCACCATTTGACGAGGTGGTCCTTGAAGACGCCCTTGTGGACTTGGTGCAGGAGATCGGGGGTGAACGCCTCGAAGATGTCCGAATGGGGCAGGTGCATCCAGAACGGCGGGTAAACAGCGCGTATGCCTTCCTTCTCGAACGCCGTGTCCTTCTCTCCATCCCGCTGGCGCGCCATGAGGAATAACGTCTCAAGTTGGTCGCGTTTATCGTGAGGTTGGTGGTCCCCACGCTCATCGGGGCTGACGGTACACATCGGACATCGGTTCTCTTTGCAGCACCCGATCAAGCATTGCTCTGGGTAGTCGGCGACATACGCCGCGAAGATGGGCCACACGTCGCGGATGAAATTGTCGGCACAGACCATCTTGGTGCCAGTCTTCCCCGCTGCGGCCACGGAGGCCGTCAGCACCGTCATGCACTGGTGGAACAGGCGGTACTTTGCGAGAGAACGTGTGTTTTTGTCGAAGCAATCAAATTTTGGGATGGGTAAATATCCGACGAGGACTGTTGCATGCGCGGAGACTTGGCGTCGAGTTTCCTTTCCGATATTGCCGATGGTCAAGTAGACGGGCCAAGCAGAGTTATCCCCCCGGAAATTGGACAGCAAGGTCTTGTCGGAGGAGAATATTAGCGGGGCAATTGTCGCGCCCGGTGGGAGACGTTTCTAAAGCGGCGGCGCGTGAGTTTACCGATTACGAGATTTGTGGGCGTTGTTTCTCACCTGCATCTCCTTCCACCAGTCGCCAGTCCACATTTCCTCGAACACGCGATTATTCCCTTGAGCATCGGCGTACAATTCCTCTGGCGCAAACCGCATCGCATCGCGAAACATTGGGTTTCCGATTAACTCTCGGATACACTCGACAGGGTCTCTCCACCACAGCTCGACCGTCTCGCCACGCATCGTTGCACCTGTCGGATCCTTGTCGAGATCAGGTAGGTCCCCTTTAATGTCCATCTCTTTACACTGCCATTCAACACCACCTGGCAGCTCGTCTATCTTGTCGAAGAACGAATTCTTGCCAGTATACGATGGCCGCGCACGCTCCGTGATCTGGGAAATAAATATTGAGTACTTGGGTGGTTGTGGCAGCAAAATACCGACGCTCACCATTCGCAGCTTCAAAAACTCGTCGGTGGCCGTATGGCCAACATGTTTGATGAGCCACTTCGCCAACTCCCACTCCGCCTCGTCCTTGAACGGGCCCAAAACGTCTGCCCCCTTCAAAACTTCCTCATCCCGAATTACTTCGAACGTGGTCTTTCCTTTCCCGTACGTCGCTCCGCCGTGACCGGGACACTCCTTCCGCCAACGTTGTCTTCCAGTAGCAACTGGGTCAGCAGTGGCAGGTGTCGTAGGTGTTGCAGGCGCGGGGCCCGGCGCAATCGCATCTGTGTCGCCCCCATCGTTTTCTTCCGGAGCAAATGGTGGAGTGGGAGGTCGGGACGCGCTGCCATCGTCGACGTCGTCAAAACCTGCTGCTGGAGACGCCGGTGGATCTAGCAATGACGGGGCAACAACACCACTTCGACGTGCTCTTTTGGCGCGGTCCTTTTCGCGGCGTTCTTCACGCAATCTTTCCAGCGTGAGGGACAAGTTCTGGTCGACCTTTCTGCGGCATTCTGGTGCGTTGTTTTTATGGCGCGTCACATTATCCCAGCTTGTGAATGACTTGTTGCAAAAATTGCAGCTGGGCATAGTGGTCGAGTAGTGTCCGATCCCTCGCAACGAATTTCCAATGGCAAATATCGGGAGCGGAAACAGGCGGAAACGTGACTCGGATGTTTGTTGATTTCATCCTTCCTCCCACTACCATGTCCCGCCTGAACTTCGACGACACCCGATTCCAGGTCAACGATCCAGGTCCTCTAGGACGAGGGCAGCGCGACTCTGAGGTTACTCCCGCGCGAAAAGAATACGGTATGTGTGCGTCGTAGCGCATGCATATGGCTGATCCACTTTGCAGGCGAGAAACGCAAGCGGGATGCGGAGGCTGGTAAAAAGCGGGCCCGGACACGGGAGCTCAACAGGGCTCAGCTAGCTAATCCCCTCAGTCAGCAGCCTCCGCCACCACCACCACCACAGCATGTCACCCGTCGGCCAGCAGCATCCGGGTCTGCAGCCCCATCCTATCGCGCTCCCCAGACACCTTACCCAAGAGCCCCTCCAACTCCCCAGCTTGGTCTTGGTCGTGCTCCACAGCAACGGCTACCGTTGCAGCCCGTTTCCCTGAATGCACAGCCTCTAACGTACCCCGACTTCCAAAATGTCCCCAGTTCACCGATGCCGCCCTTTCCTACGCCACCACCGACGCAATCCACAAGCGCAGTGGACTGGTTTAGTTCCTTACCACCTGATGAGCGGACAACTCTCTTGAATGCATGTGCGTCGTCAAAGTTGCTCCCCGTCATTAACTTGGGAACTAACATAGCATCTCCATTCATCAGTGAACGCGGGTGGTGAAGAAGGTGATCTCATGTTTCCAAGAACAAGTACCTCCACTTATCGGTCCCCAGCAGGGTCTTCGTCGCTTTCCGGCAGCGATGCGGGTACGTGGTCCATGCAATATTGTACTTCATATTCACCAGAAGTTGTCTAGGTCAGCACCTGCCGCAACTCGAAACCTTTTCGGGCGATAACGGTACGCATACGGCCCCGTCCTTCCACTGTGAAAGAAAGCTCATACCACATTTTTAGCGCCGCTCTATACGGACGGCGACGACGGCGACGGCGACAATGATCAAGACAGCAGCTGGGGTCGACGACCCAATGATGGTTGGGGTCAGCCATCCGACGACGGCCCGGCAGACGAGCAGTCCACTCCGACTTCCTCGTTAGACGTACGTTCTCCTTCTCCATCTTCCTTCGCTCATTCTCACGGGACGCCAGATTACGATGCGAACAGTCAATCCCGCATATCGGCGAGCGCACAAGCGCAAGAGACATGCTGATCCTGCCGACGACGAGCCCTCGGAGGATGAGCAGGATGAGGATGATGTGAGTCACTAGTGGGACGGGGGCGCGGGGCTCTCTTTACTGACACTTGCCTGCAGGACTCGGAAGAAATGCAGCGCCCAAAGAAGAAGTCTCGCAGCATTGCGGGCCGCCCCGAGGAGCACCAGAGAATCTGCGAGTGCGCCTTCGATAAAATCAAAATCGAGCTCGCCCTGCGTAAACCTTTCCCGGTGTCGGTCGGGCGCTCACGTACTGCACGAGCCCGTACCGATGAGTTCATGGAGCTCATCCTCGAAGCATGGACTGACGCCGCATTCGATCTGGAGCTCGAGCACGTAAAACCGACGAAGGATGACATCGATCTGGTACGTGTGCTTCAAGATCTTCCTTCAAAGTCGTCGCCATCCTCAGCTGCTTCCGTAGATCAGGGCCCGTGTGCCGCAATTCCGATCGGGCTTAAAGGTTATTGCCCGCAGATTCGTCCCTGGCGCGTACCAACTGATCGACATCCGGACTCTTAAAAATCCCACCCAAGAAAGCATCAATGCCCAGCTCGAAGCAAACAGGAAAACGGTGAACGACATCATGGAGACATTCATTTACACTGTGAGTGCGCGATCAGGAGGCGCCGAAGTAATACTGACCTCAATCTCCAGAATCCCAAAGACATTACCCCGGAGACGATATTTGGCAACGAAATCATTCAGCACGTCTTCACCACCTACTTCTTTGGCACTGGCGACAATAATCGTGCCTTCTACTTTGAGGGAGACGAGGCGGTCCCGCTTGTCACCTTCGCACTCGTTGTTGTGGCGGTAAGTCCTATACTTGAATCTTCATCTCCTGCTGAATATTTTGGACCAGATATTTTGCGGCATCGAGGAATGGTCAACCGGGCGCTGGGAAAACAAGCAATTCACCCACAAGACTTACTTCAATGTCTACAAGAGTACGTTGGCGGGCCTCAACAAATGGATGGCGTACTCGGAGAAGCGGGTAGCTGACGGGCGCACATCCACGAACGCGACCATCGCCGCGCAGGAGCGCTTGCTTCGCCATGCCAGGTACGTTTCCACTGCGAGCGTCGTGTCTTCGTTCACATCTGACTCTTTGCTTCAGGGCTGTTTCATACAAGCCCGAGGACAACGCGGATGGGAAGGGGGCTCGGGACATGTTCTCCATGGACGCGATGTTCGCCCTGTAGCCGTAGATTTGCTGAATATATATTCTTTTTTCTGAATTTACGACGGGTGACCCAAATGGGACGAGTGTCAAAGATCGACCACCGGTGAATTAAAGCGGGCCCGAATCTATGGAGGCCTATTGGCGGCTACAACACTCTAATTCTACCGCACTACGCACTCTACCATAGACATAGCTGTCTATCTTGAGTGACATAGAAGGGGGGGGTGACTACGGGCCTAGTGCACTACTCAAGCCTATCCAGAGCTACCTAGCGAGGGGGCGTTTTCCAGATGGAGGAATCAGAGAATGAATGCAAAAAAGGGAAATTGAACCAACCGGGGCAGATTCTAGTGGTCCCAAAATGACCGTAAATTGGCAGCAGAACGCCAAGAGGTGACTGGGGAGTTACCGTCTCCCATATCCAAAGCAAATCCGCGTAGGATCCTCCTCCGCTTGCTTGTCCTTCGTAGAAACAAACCGACTCGGGTTGAGCGCCATCGGATCCAGGTATCGCTTCGGGTCGTGTGTCAGATACCTAGTTTGGCTTGGTTCAACCCGATGGTAATGAGGGATTCGGAGGGCGAACCATATATTAGGAATGATCAAAGAGTCCTTGGGGATGAGGACGACGTTGCCTCCTTCTCGTTGATAGACAAAATCCTCGCGCGTTCGGTGCGGAATTCCTAAGTATACAAACACGATAAATCAAAGGAACGAGGTAAGTAGGTTATCGAGCGCACCTGTGGGGGCAGCATTGTGCCACCGGAGCACCTCCTTGCACAGTGCGTTAATATACGGAAGCCGCGCTTGATCAAAAATATCGGGAAGGCGATCAGTACCGACGACGGTATTGAGCTCTCTTTGCGCTTCCGCTTGGACCTCAGGGTAGAGGCACATCGCAAGGAAGAATGCCTCAAGCTGGGATGAAGTCTGTCCTCCGTCGCAATTTGGTCAGTTAGTTAAACACCTTCAAGTTTGAGTGCGCACAGTGCTACTTCCGCCCGCTTGAATCGCAGACGCGGCCCATTTGATCAGGTGGTCGTCTCCTGGCCGTTCTTGCAATAGCGTGGAGGTGAAAGATTCCTCCGCCCGTACCGGCGGCCTAGAAGTAAGGTGTAAAAATATACCAGGATTTTCATAAACAACGAAGCCTACCATTTGATCCTTCACGTATTCGTGAGGGGCGTCAACACTGTTTTGGACGACCTTCGCCCATTTCTTGGCCAGGGTACGGAAGCTGCCTCCGGGTAACCACCCCGGCCAGAAACGCACTGATGAAGGTATCGATAATCAGCGCGATATTGGAGCTTTACCGAAGACGCACGGATCGGCAGTATGTTGACGAGAAAGGCCGTGGGTTGTATGGTCCGCGTAAAGATGTTGGCGCGCAGGTCGAACATCTCCAGAAACGACTCGGGGCCTTCAGTAAGATGATACCCATACGCGATCCGCAACACAACGGCGCCGGTGGTTCTGGAAACACACGAGTCAATTGAATTCTCCGTGAGCAAAGAAATGAGTACCGTTGAATTCCTTCCACCGCACTCTCCGGATTGCGCAGCACATATCGCAGAAATTCGCGAATCTCCGATGTGATGAGCGGGAGAAAGCGTTCAATGGCCTTGGAAGTGCCGAAGAGTTGATGAAAGAGCTTGCGCTCCTGCCGCACACGATCCCCATACTGCGAAAACGTCAATACATTCCGAAAGCCCACCAGCTCGCCGCCCATCTGGATCACGGGCCGGTCTGAAAAGTTTCCGCCTTTGGCCTCGAGGAGGTCTTCAGCGACTCGAGCCGAATTGATGATGATCATGGTTCGTCCGAAGGTGGTTATTGAGACAAGGTCGCCTGAGTGGAAATGGGTATATTGAGTATAAGGCGAAGTTATACATACCCCACTTGTTACCCAGTTCCGCGAACGCAAGCCAAGGTGACTGCTTCGGCAGATTGAAGATGTTTCCGAGGAATGGGAGGCCGCGTGGCCCAGGAGGAAGTGGAGGACGGCCACGGCGGAGAAGATGCCGTGCACAAAACCACGCAGCTACAAGTGAGAGTACGACTTGGATCGAGGACAGCATGAGGATGGGTGTTGCGGTGGGTGCGCTGTTATCCTCTCTAAGGGCCGTCTTACCTCCATAGACGCATCGAATCTCCGAGGCTCCGTGATTCGGGTCTGAACTCCGTGGATAGCGGCGTTCCGGGGACCAAACGAGGGTCGAGAACTGACCCAACTTCGAGAAGGAAGCACATTGAAATTCACGCACGTCGACAGAAAATTTAGTAGTAGAGGCCAGGGAAATCGGCAGGATATCCATGTTGCACGAGCTCTGCCTTCGTAAGGCCCACCCACACCCACTTGCCCTTCTTCAATTTCATCTTCCCCAGCTGCATCTTCATGTCGGTTTCACTCTCGGCGCGCATCACCAAACCATCGCGAACGAACTGCTGGACGCGACTCTGCCACTTGCTGTGGTCGATGGTGGTTATGAGTTGACGGTAGAACACCCCCGTCTGGCCGGACTGATGCATCTGCGGGTACGCCTCCTGCACAACATGGTCCTCCATCCTGAAAAACGCGCGGAAGAGCCCGCGATAATTGTTGCCGTGCTGCTCGCGCATGCTGCGTTCGATCATTTGGTCGAATGCTTCTCCGTTGCGCGCAGTCCACCGGGACCCCAGCTGATCGTTGTTGAGCATCATGCATCCCTCGACGGAATATGCGACGCTGGGATTTTCCTCGCAATCAGGACGGTATTTGAGCAGGACCACCATTGCGCGGTCGCCGAACGGGAAATTGTCGATGCCGCCCTCGAGCAAAATGGCGGACGAGAAGGCGCTCTGGAAAGAACATTCGTGCACCTGGCCGTGGTCATTTTAAACCGAAGGAAGAAGATTATTTAAACCGCCGTCTACACACCTCGATAAAGTCTGTGAGGAGGCGTTTCCGAATCGAAAATGGAGGGAATGTGTCGTCGGCCATGGATGCCACGACATCCTTGCGCATCTGACAAATGGTTCTGGAAAGCATCATTGAGCAAAACCGGATGGGGCGGAGAACGAGAGCGATGCTCGTACTTGTGGACCGGCCATGCCTGTTTTTGACATTCAGCGGAGCAAAAGGTAGCTTCCTGCAAGGTTAAAGTCCTCTTGTTATCGCCCGGGTAGAACAGAGCAGAGAAACGCGATCACCTTGCACTTTGAGCACACGGGAAATGGTCTTTTCCCTGGCGATTTGTAGCAGTGCATACATTGGTTCGTCTTGTCGTGTGTATCGCCTTTGGATGCGGGTGTAAATTTCAGGTTCATGTCGCGACTCATGGCTGAGAGAAGGAGAACGCAAAAAGATGGTCGTGGAAGCGAGAAAAAGCGGGTGCATGTGACCGGCGCGTCGCTTCAAAGTGGCCAAACACCACCAAACCAAGGTTGGACCGGAAGTTCTTACCCAGAGAAAACGGCGAGTCTAGGCGAGTCCCAAAATTGAACTACGCCCAAGGGCTTGTCAAGAGGCAACTTTGAAATGGTTTGCTCCACTAATTCATTCGCATAAAACAGAATTTACGCTAATTATTAGTAGTGATCATCTTAGTGACCTCAGCGTCGATTCCTTCCGCCAACGGCCAGACAGTGCGAAAGGTCGACGGTTTCCGATCCTCCATTCCCTTGGGAGGCGGCCCCCACAAAGCCGTGTATGCAACCAACGCGGACTCGCGATTGGGTAACAACCATTGCGAGTTCACATTGAGCTTTAAGGCTTGTTCCAGTGTGTACTCAGCCAGCTCGAGTTCCTGCAACTCAACGTACGGCATCGTGACGGCGTGGCACAACTGCATGATTGTCGACACTCCGTAGACCTCCATGCAAACAACGAGGAGATGCTGAATCATGATTTCGCAGGGTTGCGCGCCAGCTGCACCGTGGAGCACGACAAATTGCGAGTCGCACGGTCTGTTCTGCAAGTGTCCGAACAAGTCGTCGTCAATCATCACCGATGGCGCCCATGGTTGCTGCCTGAGTCCCGCCAAAGAGCTGGCGGTGCGGGAAAAACGCGGTCCCAGATTCGCGCCCGAACGAATGATCGCCTCGCCCTTGCGTTTACGCAGGATGACGTCGAGGTCGGTGTGCGACAGACACCGACGGAGCAGCGCGTTGAGAATGGCGTGCGCCTTGGGGTGGGTGGCGGACATCGTGCCCAAGAGCATCGGAGTGCGCTTCTCTTCTTCCCAGATGGTGGATTTGTCGGGTTGAACGCGCTTGGTGACGGTGATGTGCTTCTCGCCGCCGGGGGGCGGGCCGACCAGAATCCCGCAGATCCCCAGGATCTCATAACCCGGGATGGGGTGTTGAGGCGGCGGAGTTCGGGGCCTGAGAGTGCCGCTGCCGGTGAGCAATGCATAGCGCGCGCACTCTACGAGGCTGGCAACCTGCGCACGGCAAAAGTCAACATACATAAAGGTAGCTGCGAAAGGAATACATACCGAGTCCCATTGCCGCATCTTGCACTTCGGAAAGCGAGGGAAGACGGCGAAGAGGTGGCCCCATATGTGGAAGGGAAGGGGTTCAGGCCTCGTCTTCCTGTAGAGACGAGTCCCCATGACCGTCAGAAACTCGCCCCCCTCGTCATTGGTAGCACTGAATACGTCGTTGACCGCAGCCCACACTCCAGCGAAGCAGAGTCGTTTCATATTGTGGCGCAGTCTGAGCACCGTCACGGAACCATGGGTGGGATCGGCGAGGAAAGTGGGGACATCCGTGTACGTGCTTGCGAGGAGCGTCAGCCCCGAATCGATGACCACCGCGCGACATATCCACGCCCAGATGACTTGCTTGCGCTCCTCGTAATACCGCGAAGATGTGGGAAGCATGTATGTCGCGATGCGCCTCCGGAAGCTTGTCCAAAGCGCTGCGGTCGTTGCCTCCAAGTCAGAAATCGAATCAAGGCGGGGAGAATCTGCAGGAGGAGTGTCCAATGGTTCAGCGTCGTGTTCGGCACAATCCGTGTTGGACTCGTCCCGCGGGTCTTGGTCACGAAGCCAAGCGGCGTCTTGGGACTCGAGGAGGAGGTCATAGCCGCGGCCTTCAAGATGCGCAAGGAGAGCCTCCAAGTCATCCCGCTGATCCAGGAGAGACAGCCAGAATGTGCGATGGCCAAAATCCTAGGCACCGTGTTGGTCGGATACTGACTATCGCGGATGAAAATGCTCACCATATCGTTACTGGAAGGTGTCACATGAGTACCCGGGGAGGAAATGAGGGGAAAGCGAGTCACGAACCCAAAGAACCGCTCAGTAAACCGCGCCCTGGCCCTGATACACCTGAGCATCACGTCGAATGAGCCGCTTTGTTTTTAATTAGGGAGGTCGTGACTCACCGGTCGAGGAGGTTATAGCGCGAGCGCAAGGTCGCGCTCCACTCACGGATCGTTTCTATGGATGAACACGTCCGTATGTCGTCGATAGCGAAAATTTCCTGCGCGCCGGCGACTTCGAGGGCAGCTTGCCAGCTCTTGTAGTTGCCATACAGTTTAATTCGCTCCTAGGAATGAGGGTTATGACACTGTGAGCTATACAAGCAAGTCTGTGTCACTCACTTCATTGTGGCGCGGACACCAATTGAGCCCTTCAACGACGCGAGCGTTACAAACGGTCGCGTTGCCGTCTACAGTGGCGATGCAATATTGCTGCATTTGTTCCAGATTTAATAGCGGGATGGGATAGGTAAGGACGGTGGCAAGAAAGACGGAGACCTTTATAGAGAAAGACGGAGGCCCAAGCGCCATTCAGCAAAGACCCGTCGCATTGGCCAAAGCGGCGGCGGCCAATGCGGCGGCACTGCACAAAATCCGAAGCGTCAAAGCGAGTCCACAAGTAGTACGTCGAGACCATCGGGTCAGGGGGTCGCGCAAGCAGATGTGGTCGCCCAAGAACTTGAATATGCGGATTTCGTTCGCGGTGGTGGAAGTTGGAGACAAAAAGCTGCACGTTGGCTGCACGTGCTCGGTCGCGTCTCGCTGCGACGCCAAACACAGCCAAATTATCTGCAAGTATTGCCCAAACGCATTCCCGGTTCGGGGTAAGGTAAAGGGACAGTGTAAAGACGTCGAGCCGCCGTGATATGCCCATTTCGTTCTTTTTCCTGGTCCAGTGCTTCCCAGATCCCGTGGAGAATTGTACGCATCTTGTTTATCTCATTATATTCCAGTAATGTCCAAAGGCAAGGCCGGGAAGTAAATGAGCTGGGATTTTCGGGTGCTTTTAATACAGTAGTAAAAAATTACTGACGATTCTCAAGCTTCAAGATCAACTGCTGAGTCAATAATTTCAACCGACTGTCCCCGTTCAGCGTACTTGTCCAGTCTCCGCACCTCTGCAGTCACCGCCTCTCGATGTGCGGGCTGAACATCAATGAAGCTCACCTCTAGGTGTCCGCCGGCCTCCCACCTCGCCGCGATCGTGTCCACCAAGAGCGGCGCCTGGTCACCCGTCGGCCGGATGATGGCCAGTGTCGTAAGCTGCGGTAATAGCTCTGCGCGCCCAACGCGCTGCCAGACGGACGCGGGGACATGGAAGGAGGCGGAGGCAACGATAGCGAGCTCCTCGAGATCGGGGAGCTGCTCGAACATGCTCACAGCCTCGACTGCAGGTATGGGGATTAAGGAGATCAATGCCTCGAGCCTGAAGCTGGATCGGTGCTGGAAAGAGAGAAAAGAGACCAGCGACAATCCGGTGCTGATGAGAGAAACGAAGTTAAGACGTGGTGCGGTGAGTCGGTTAAGCAGGAGGTCGCCGCCGCCGAAGGATGTCAGAGAGAGGTGGGTGAGGTGGTCCAATTGGACTCGGTCGTGGCTGAAGATAGCGTCGGCATTCCGAGAGTGTCTGACAGACAGTTCCAAATCCTTCAGTCTGTGGCACTCCCTCAGAATGGAGCACCAGGCTTCCGGGGTGAGAGCCGTGGTTGGGAATGCGACCACGGTGAGCTTCGACCAAGGGAGGGTAAGATTCGGCACGAAGAAGATACCAGAGATACTGGAGGCGTCGACGTCGTTAAGTTCCGTGGCCCTCTGAATCATGCCAGACAGTGCCCAGGGCGCCATTGCCTGTATCTGCCCATAGGCCATGAGGGACGGTCCGAACTTCACTTCCTCTATGCGAGGAGCCAAGTCCAGCACTATCGCCGTGCTCGGCCAGTGCCATTCCGAAAAAGAGCCCACTTCGGGCAGACGCAGGTCCACCATGCGCAGTATTGGTCGGAGCGACATTTTCTCCAACTGCGGGAAGGCGTTGCCGGGGAGGGGGAAGAGGGGAAGCATTGCCGCAAAAGGCAGTTCGAGGGCGACCGAGCGCAGGTGGTGTGCATGCGCTATGACCATCGAGACGAATGGAGCCACATGCTCCGGATTCTGGCACAACGTCGTCGCATACGCCGCCGTGCATGTCGCGGTGACGCATACTGGATATCCTTTGGCGCGAGACAGCCACTGCGAGGAGACGCTAGTCACCCAGTCCATTTTGTGCTGCTGCTCCTCCGAGAACACCACAGAGATATTTGCCCAGAGTTCGGACGTCAGCAGCGCCAGCTGACGCCAACGGCGGCATATTCGAGTGAGGATGAGCAGCGGCTCGTCCGCACTGGGAGGGAGGGTGACAGTTTCCTGGGTACAGAACAGGAAGATTCTTGCTAAGAGTTCTGGGGCCAGTTTGCTGTCAAGCTGAAGGTCGGAAAGTTTTCTTTCGAGATATTCGTATTCCGCCAGCGGCCGCGCATGAAGTGGGTCCGGGAGATCGACGACGTCGGTCTCAGAGTGCGTAGGTCCCAGATGCTGTGTTTCCACTCCAGGACTCCGCAGAGGCGATTCCCCCGGGGTGGTATAGGACTCAGATGGGAGCATGGCTTGGTCGACACCGATTTCAGCGATATGGCTCAAAACTCTACCAAGGCTTACCCCAAGGCAAGATGTGGTTCTTGAGATATTAAGCAAAGCGTATTTGCCGCCGGACAACGTGAGGTCGGGAATCTGGGCGTGAGCGTCGGAGGCAAGCCGCGATGACGACAGCGGCTGTGACCAGCTGTGACCCTTCTTGCGGCAGGTTGAACGCGAACCTCCACCTTAGCGAATGCTAGTCAGAAAAAAATTCGGCCTACACCAGAGTAGTGCTCGAGCCCTAGTAGCCATTCCGGTGATTTTTTTATCTCGCAAAACTTCCAACAAATAAATATGTATTTGAATCCACACTCGAAAGCGAAAAAAAAATGAAAACACTACCTAACGTCCCTTACTGTAACGCTGTGAGCCACTGAACTTCAGCCTAGGCGTGTACTGGCCTTTCTATATATTTTGGCAAGAAACCGGAGGTTTTCCGCTTTCGGCACGCTCGCTTACAGAATACACACGCGCTGACAGCCGTCATTGTCCCCTTGTCTCCTCCCTCCATGTCTCTCCTCCGCCGTATACCGCTCGTCCTCTCCCTGGGCGGTCTCGCCACCGCGCATTTCGCAGCATGGCACAAAGGTCCGTGTCCACCCTCACCTCGAACCTCCTTTGACGCGTGGCAAATCGTTCAGGGATGTATTGCTTGAATGGCACGACGCCCGGATTTGACGACGCAAACACGAACGCCATCGTAAACCCCCTGTTCAATGTAGGTCGGCTTCAACATACTTTTGGCTGAAACTGAACCTTGTGTGCCTAGCTGACCAAAGACGACTGGTGGTTTCACCACTATAATGGCGTAGGTGGCATTTTCGATACATTGGCCAAGCTTCTGAACCCAGTCCGTAGTGCGACGAATTTCCTCCAGCGGAAGGGGACTTTTTAGAACTGTGAGTTGCCAGACTTCATTCCCCAGCAGACACCGCTCACCGATTTCAGACCTGCGAACGGCAATTTCACGGTGGAGCTCGCGGTGAACCGAGCATTCACGACTTTCTCCTTTGACGGCTCGCGCATAGGCGCGTTCGGCGACGGGCAGAACTATACGGATGGACTGGGTGGCGTGGACTGCATTACAGAGCTAAATAGTGAGTGCCTCTCGGTGAATAATGACTATCTGCGCTGACAATCGATCACTTCAGTACACACGCAGAATGAGAGTATGGCGTCAGGAACTGCGTTTGCCATATCGTACCAGGTGCGTGCCTTGCCAGGCATTAATATTACCCAGCTCATCCCCCGCAGTCCGACCTCTCAGCCGTGACGCCGGAAAATCTTGTGGTCTTTACCACATTATACCAGTCAGTGCGCCTCACCACGTCACGTCCAGCCCGGCCCCTCATATACGTACCTGATCAGCACGCCCTGGAAGCGTATCGCCACCTATGGCGTCCCGAATTTACCAGCATGCCCCGAGGGCGGCTGTATCTGTGCTGTACGCGCCGTATCTTCACACCACCCGAATCGGCACTGACCTAAATGCAGTGGGGCTGGGTCCCCAACGGATGTGGCGAGCCGAACATGTATATGCAGGGTGTGTCTTCAACGGCGCCTCTATTGACGAATAAGCTCTTGACTATACTGCGTAGGTTTCCGCTGCAAGGTGGTCGGAGAGACAGGCAGCGCAGCGCTGGCGCCCGCGATCCCACCCACATGGTGCGAGGAGACACCAGAGGAGTGCACCACCGGCGCGCGGCAGATGATATACTGGAACCAGCTCGACGGCAGCAACATCTTCGTCGACGGGACCGACTCGCACGGGGCGCCGAAATCGCCTGCGTACAACGCGGTCTTGGGCTTTGCTGAAGGTGCGTGCCTCATTTAATAAATATCATTCCCGCGTGGCGGTATTGACGCGACGTATGCGTATGTAGGCCCGCAGAAGGATATATTCATCGGCGACGGGACCGCGAGCCGGACGTCCATCGCACCGACAGGCACAGGCGCGACCGGCGTCCCGGGAATCCCGAATACGGGTCACCGCACGGGGCACGTACCCTGGTTTGACTCCTTTGCTCAGTGGCGCCTTGTTGCGCCGATGGACGGGCTTTTTTATTAAGGTTTTCTGGGTGGAGTGGGTAGATTTACCGGGCTTGGACTTGAGGATGGGAAGGAATAGACTATACGACTCTAACGATAGATACCCAGAGGTTAATGACACTACATTGCATCCGTTCGGTCTGCGCCTGCTACTGCAGTGCGCTGGATCCGAGGTTGGTTTGACGCGTATTTTCTCGATTCTTCGGGCCTCTTATGATATTTGCACCCTTGTAGATATCAACCCAGGACCTGCGCATCGGACAGGGAGAAAATCTACCAACTGCGTGTCTCTGCGAATTTGCTCCGTCGACCGCAATCTCCGCTTTGTTGCACTCAGCAGTCTCACTCAGGTGCATGCGGCCCAGGTACGCGCCGATGGGGCAGAAGACAATCCAACGTAACGTCCGATAACGCGCAGCCCGGCTGGAGCTATCCTCTTACCCAACACAGGTCCCGCACGCCCGCGAATGCGTCAGTGACATCGCGGACGGCGCCACCTGTCTGCTCTCAACGCGATTCGGACGGCTATTGGCTACGAAGATAGCTTGCGGATACGTCTCGGTACTAAGGGAAGTAAGCTTTAAAGTCTGGGTGCCTACTTCGCTCTTTCCTTTGTTCCCCGTTCGCACTCATGCCTTCACGATTCTTCACCAGGGCGAAAACCCCTCCTGCCGATGAAAAGGAATCCTCGAGCTCTGAGGAAATAACTTCTGCTCCAACCACTGCTTCAACTGACGAGGCTCGCCGGGACCAGACGCATCGTACACTCAAGGTACGAAGCCAAGACATAGTCAAATGGCAGCTTGGTCACTATATTTCACAGGGACGGCACGTCCAGCTCATATCCATCGGCGGTTCACTGGTCCTCTTAAACCTCCACCAACCATCCTCACTATGCTGTAGGGGCAATTGGCACAGTCCTATTCGTGCAGATTGGCACCGCGCTCCCGATTGGGGGGCCTGGAAGCCTCCTCCTCGCAATCCTCCTCTGGTCCACCGTGGTGCTCGCAATCAACAACTGCCTCGGTGCGTGATTGTACCTGCCCTACCACCACTCCCACCGTTGACGCCGCACAGCGGAAATGGTGACCTGGATCCCCATCTCCTCCCCATACGTCAGTCCATTACTTCCTTTCCTTCAAGTTCGCGGGCCACTGAACGTGCGTGCATGGCAGGTGCGCTTCGCGGACCGTTTCGTGGATGAGGCGCTGGGTGTGTGCAGTGGCCTCAACCTGTTCTTCGCCGTCGGACTCGGGATTCCGTTCGAGCTCACGGCGTTTAACCTCATGCTCAATTTCTGGACGGATAGGATTCCCGTCGTAAGTGTCATCTTCTTCATGATCTTGGCATATGCGTGAGTGTCGTGTTTAATCGCCGTCCTTCCCTGCGTCCTAATTCGAAACAATGGGGCAGAGCTATCAACCTGTTTGCGGTTCGATTTTATGGAGGTGCGAGACCTGAGGCAACCTCGCGACCATTGTCTTACCGTTGACCGGTTCAGAATCTGAGTTCTGGTTGGCTATCGGGAAGGTCATCCTGATCATTGGATTGACTTGCTTCACGTTTGTGGTCATGGTTGGAGGGAACCCAGACGTAACTATCTCTCCGATTAGTTCTAAAGTTTCACGGGACTCACCTTCACCTCTAGCACGATGCATTTGGATTCCGCAATTGGTCCGGTGAGAACTATCCGCTGTATTTTCTTGTTCCTTATTGACGCAAGTCTTGGGTATCCCAAGTTCCGGTAAGGCTCCTTCAACTGCGTGGATAACAACTGATTTTGCGTCAGGGAGCGCCCTTTGTCGCATACGTCTACCCGGGTCCTCGCGGCCACTTCCTCGGATTTCTCAGCTGCCTCGTCCAAGCAGCTTTCACCGTAGGTGGCCCAGAGTACACTGCCATAACCGCCGGCGAAGCCGCCCACCCGCGGCACACCCTCCCGCGCAGCTTCCGCACCATCACTCCGCGCCTCCTCGTCTTCTTTGGCCTCGGGGCGCTCTCCGTCGGCATTCTCGTGCCGTACACGGACCCCAAGCTGCTGGCCACGGTCGCGGTGCGCCCCGGCGCAGGGACGTCGCCGTACGTGATCGCCATGGAGCGCCTGCGCCTCGGCGGCCTGGCACACGCGGTGAACGCGCTAGTGATGCTCTCAATCTTCTCGGCGGGGAACAACTACGTGTACACCGCGAGCCGCACGCTCTTTGGACTCGCGCTTGAGGGCCGCGTCCCGCGTGTGCTGGCCAAGTGCAACGCCCGCGGCGTCCCCGTGTATAGTATCTGCGCGACGATGTCGCTGTCCGCGCTTGCGTTTCTGCAGCTCGGGCATACGTCGGCGGTCGTGTTGCTGTGGTACGCCAGCGTTCTTGGGATGGCGGTGGGATTGAGACTGATCATGTACATGCAAGGATTACGCGCCTGACGACTGTGTCGCTAATGGCGAACTACGCTATCATCGCGTTTACTTACCTTCGGTTTCACGCGGTGAGTCAACCCAATTCCAGCCGTTCCTTCTCTGACTTGCCTTTCGTGTCAGGCACTGAGGGCCCAAGGAATACCGCGAGAGTCTCTACCACACCGGAGTGCACTACAGCCATTTTGCGCGTACGTTCTCTCTTCAACTCCGAGTTACTATTCAATGCGAACATTCTGATTGGCAGATATTACGCTTTCACCGCGAGCTTTGTGATGTGCTTCATTGCCGGCTACGGAGTATTCCTTCCCGGCCACTGGAACACCATTACCTTCGTGTTTTCCTATGCCTTGGTGGTCATCCTTCCCGCGATCTTCTTTGGGTGGAAGTTTATGCGGCAGACGAAGGTGGGTTTGCGCACATACCCTCCGTGATGGTTAGCTGAAAGGTACCCCTTGTAGTGGCGACTGGCCAGCGAGGTCGATTTCTTCACGAGGGAGCGTGCAGAGGTGGACGCGTACGAGAATACTTTGAAGGGGAACGAAGTGTGAACGGAGCTGAGTCGCTCATAATACAGTACTTCTTGGAGGTTCAACCACTCATGATCAAGCGGGATATCTCTAACAAAACAAACACGTTGTAAAATTGCAGATTCTATGGAGCGCACGCGATCCGGTGTGCTTTAGGTTCTAAATCTCATTCATTGAGTTTAACGACGCCCCATGGCGTTCCTGCAAGCCGAGCAATATCCGTCTTTATGGGGAGCTGTTCGAAATCAGCGGCCAGTTCGAATAAAGGTGTGGATCAAGCAAGACATACAGTATTGCTCCGGGGATCCACGACTTCGGGGAACCGTGGTTAGGCGGCCACCTGTTTTGATCAGATACGAGGGTACTCACTACTGAGCGCAAGTCATCTTGCAGGTCGGCGGACCACAAGTAGGTGGATGGTTTAGACTGAATTTACAACGTGAACTGGGGCATTTGATCTTTGAAATGCGTGTTATTTGAGGCCTTGTCGGAGGACGCGAAGGGGGCAAACCTCGACGGGGGGTTGAGGGGGTGTTAGGTATCACTGAAGTATGCTCCGTGGTTGAAAGCTCACCTCGCTCTCAGCGTGGCCGCAGCGCAGATATATGTTTCGGACGCTGCGGGGCACGGCGCTGAGCTTCGACTCCTCTGTCCAATGAGGATTTACTACTCACTGACGCCAACGGCACATTGTGAGCAGGTTAACTGGTGTTGAAGGAAGGGCGGGTGAATTCGGTGTCTAGGTTGGTTGGTGAATCAATTTACGACCTCCCGAGCTGCTTTTAAGGACGCAGGTCTAATTCAATCTCCACCAAGGGCATCTAGGCCCACACCGTTGACTTGCTTTGGTGCCATGCAGCAGGCTAGTGGGCAGTGATACTCGAGTCCGGATGAGGATAGTACTTCTGGCCGGGTGGGTAGTGGGGTCGTGCGGAACAGCTGGTTGCATGCAATACGCGAACGCGCCCGGGATCATCGCGTCAATGGGAGGTACAAAACCAGGTAGGAAAAGCGGTGAGCTCGGTCGACCAGAGAAAAGCCAAGTCAGTGCTTCAATTAAAAATGTAGGCAAAAAAAGTTCAACCTGAAGAGAGTGGAAAGTGATTGGAAAGTTTATCAACCTGATATTCCCGCTCTCAATTATCTCTCAGTCCACCTCCAATAGCTGCACTACAAGCTAGCCCGGCGGTTCAAACGGGTGGTTGAACCACATACCAGAATCGCTCATCACGTCCCCGAACCGTCGGGTGTTCCGTCGGTAGACGGCTATGAGGATCAGTGGGACCCGAGTATTATTGACTTGTACATCGGTCGGGACGATTGCATGTTCCGTGATATGTTGGGACGATTGCACGTTGAAGTTCCGTGATTCCTGCGAGATCGTAGAATAATTATTCAATTCCTCCCGCTTCAGATTACAACCCTGCCTGCCCTAGGAGCCGACACAGCGGTATCATTCCGCTCTCTCCCGCCTGCCACCTTTTCCCTTCCCCTCGGGCTGTGGTCCGTTTCTTTACCAGCAATGACTACGCTCTTTCCCTCCCATTCGGCTGCGGTGTCCCAGCACGCTTGCGAGCGAACGGCGAGCGAACGGCGCCGACGGTAGCGGGGCTCCGCGAAACATCCTGCACGGTGTCTCGGCCCTCGGGCTGCGTGACTATCTGCCAAATTGCTCGGGGACTACTTTGAGCGCTCCGAGGTGAGTGAGTGAGGTGGCGGTCGATCATGTCCGCTCCTTGTTCTACTAGTCTAGACGCATCAGTTGTTTCGTTACTCGTACTGGACGAATCAAACCCACACAAGAATCCCATATTCCTTTACCTGGGATCCTCCCGCGTGGGACCGAGTCCATGCGGTGGCTCTCTGAGTCCCTCGGTAACGCTCACTCATCTTCTGGGGCTATCCATCCCCGCTTGCAGTGTCCGTTCTGTCAAATTTGTATGATATTATCTGACCCGTGGTGCGAACAAATTCCCTCAGTCGATGGCCCAATGTCACAGCCTGCCACAATCAAAGCGCTGGACCCACAGTAAGCCGAGCCAGGTGAAGGAACCAATGTGGGCCCCCGCGATCTATTGTTGAAATTGACGCGATCTGCGTTCGGTAGTAACGTGACCGTGTTAGCTATGTTTCCCACCGTTGTGATCCTCTTCCCACGGTTGCATTTTCGCGGTGTTGTAAATACGAAGCTCAAAAGCACTTCGAGGCAGCAGCGCAAAGCTATTATCAGCTTGAACGATGGACACTGAATGATAATGGATTGACTGTTTCTGTTACTTCGCTGGACTGCCTGAAATCAAAACCTGCAGAATCACTCGACCCCACTCGACCCCACTTGCGGGGCCGGTTAGTTCGGCAATACCATTCGGTAATAACTGGGCAAGGTCGCAGGGCAGCAAGATCCACGGGACCCCGATATTCGAAGTGCAAGAATTGGGATTTTCAATGGAAACATTCAACCGAGGACAATCGGCGCAGTGGAAACTTCCGGTTCACGAAACTGGTCGACGTCGGCTAGTGACTGTGAATGGACCGGCGGAGGTCGGAGGTAGGTTTCAAGTTTCAACCGGGGCGGCTCCAGGCAATGCTGGAAGGTACTGTAATATTTCGTTCAAATCGACGGTAACGCGTCACGCACCCCAGTGTCGTTCACGAATTTTGGTCGAGGTCACGCGTCACGGACCCCAGTGTCGAATATGTCTAGTGGTGACGCAAAATGGCTCAAAACGGCTCAAAACGGCCCAAAAAGCTCTTAAAAAACTCAAGAAAGCTGCTATCCGTGTTTAGGGCCCCAATTTCGCAAAAGTTCAACTACTACTTGTACTCCTCGTGGTCCAAGCCAATCCCCACACCCTTTTTGTGCCCCTAAAACCATTTGTACTTTGTGGTAGGCTTTCTCCGTCGACTGTCTGGCTGCAAAATTTCAGGCTGTTGTCAAATTTTTGCATGCTGTCACGCACCTCTGGGGGCGCTGTCGAAATGTCGAATCGGTTGAAATGGTCACGCGTCACCCCGCGGTTCGAATTGAACGAAATATTACAGTACGACCATGCGGATTCGAACCTGAGCCGATAAGTCCGACGGGAGGAAGGGACCCACTGGTGTCAACAAGTCCAAATCGCGCGCGGCGAACTCCGTCCGAACCAATCATGTCTCCCTTCTTTACCCATCCGTCAGCGGCGAGAAATGGCGACCATCGGGTACGAGGAGAATCACCGCGGACTCTGGGCGAGGTGGTCAGGTGGACCGGCCGGTGGGTCCACTGTGAAAACGGGGTACATTTCTGTGAACGATCTTCACGATTGCCCGCTTGTTCCTCCGCTATTTTGACCCCCCACTAAAATGTTCACGCCCACTGCCACCGACGGGCTCTTTGCAGCGGCCGCGCTGTCCCTTTGCTACCATCTCTACACGCGAAAGCGGACTTTGGCATTGCCCCCCGGTCCCAAAGGCTGGCCGCTTATCGGGAATGCTCTGGACTTCCCCAAGAGCCACGCCTGGAGGACATTTGCGCGCTGGGGTGAACTCTATGGTAAGTTCAACCAACTTGGTCCTCCGACTACGCTTGACGGCGGTGTATAGGAGGAATCATGTCTGTGACTCTCATGGGGCAGCCGTTCGTCATCGTGAACGACCCCGCAATCGCTACCGAAATCCTGGACAAGCGCGGAAATCTATATGCTGATCGGCCGACCCTGGAAATGGCCAATATGAGCGGGTGGGATCGTGTTCTGAGCAGTGCTAGATACGGCCACAAGTGAGCAGTCAGCGTTGCTTGGGTTCATGGGTGGATTAATTCGTTCAGCCTGAAGGAATATCGCAAGCTCATCGGCAGGGTAATTGGCACTCGAGGGAGCATGGTCAAGTTCTACCCCGTCGAGGATTATCAGGCCAACATGTTTTTGAGGCGGGTACTCGAGAAACCTGAGGCGTTCGACGACGTAAGACTTTTACTTGGCTCAAGACTCACTTCTGCTAATGGGACTTGCAATAATAGGCAACTCGGAAGTAAGTTTATTACCCCTACGAGCGCGAATTTATTTCATGACGGTTTAATCAGAACCGCCGGCGCAATGGTCCTACATCTGACCTACGGTTACAAGATTACAGAGCAAGGCAGCGATCCGCTGGTGGATCTCGCCGACAAGGTCTGCCATTCTTTCGTTCGATCCAGAAACGTTGACTCAAACTTTCCCCAGGCAATGGCCGAATTCTCCGAGATCACTCGTCCCGGCGCGTTTCTGGTCGATGTGATGCCCATCCGTGAGTACCCAACCTCATTCAGTCCACAGTCAGCTTATTCCCTCGCTTGAAGTGAAATACGTACCCTCTTGGTTGGTTCGAGTTCCATCTACTATTGAACCACGCCGCTAATCCCAGGGTTAGGTTCCCTGGCGCACGGTTCAAGCGACTCGCAAAAATGTACACGAAGTCATGTGACGATATGGCGCAAGTCCCGCTCTCGTACGTCAAGGAACAAATGGTGCGCTGACTGGTCGTGTCTTGACACCATTGAATAATCCCGGCAGGCCCTGGGTCAAGAAACCGCCTCCTACGCGTCCAATCTGCTCCAAGACAAGGATATATCAGAGGCTCGCCACTACGAAATAAAATGGTCCGCGGCCTCGTTCTATGGCGCCGGTGCAGACACCGTGAGCTCTTGCCTAGTATTCAAATTCCCGGTTGAACTGAGAATTGTGAACATCAGACAGTCTCCGTCGTCAACGCCTACTTCCTCGCCGCTGCCAAGTATCCCGCCATCCAGGCGAAGGCACAAGCAGAAATCGATGCCGTGGTGGGTTCGAATCGGCTCACGACCTTCGAGGATAGGGATTCTCTGCCGTACATCGAGGCCGTCTGCAAGGAACTGTACCGCTGGCTGCCTATCGTCCCTCTGGCCGTTCCCCACCGCGCGATGGCCGACGATGTGTACGAAGGCTACTTCATCCCCAAGGGCGCACTGGTCATTGCCAATGTCTGGTAGGTCTTTCGTGTCCATCACGGCGCGTTGTGTGATCACAGCTATGGGGCAGGAAATTCCTCCACGATCCGGAAGTGTATGTTGATCCCTTCGTCTTCAACCCTGAGCGCTTCCTGGGCCCCAATCCCGCCCCGCATCCCGCGGACGTTGGTCTTTTTGGTTACGGTCGTCGGTAGGACGTCTACTCACCAGAAAGGTATACACGCTGATAGTCCTGTTTTCCTCAGTGTATGTCCAGGTACGAATCCCTTCATTCGTATTCTCGTCGACGTGAGTCTAACGGATTCTCTGTGTAAAGGGAACCACCTGGCAGACGTATCCGTCTGGATCAACGTCGTCAAAGCCGTAGCTGGACTCACCATAACCCGCGCCATCGACGCAGACGGAAAGGAGATAGACCCCGTCGCGGACACGACGGATGGGATAATAACGTGTGTTGCTCTCCTCCTTTCAACTTCGTTCGCGGCATAGACTCACTATCGTATGGCACCAGCCGACCGATACCCTTCCAGTGCGTGGTCGCGCCGAGGACTCCACAGATAGTGCAGATGGTATTGGAGGCGACTGCAGATGCGCCCTAATTGGTGAGCGGATATTTCGTGGGGAGTAAATTCGGCGGTTCAGCGGGACCTCAGCTGAAGGTTTTGTAGATTCGTGGGCTGTACTACTTCTGTATCCATCTTTTATTGAAACCGTCCCTCCTCCTTCAAAGCGCACGCTGGCTCCTGCAGCACACATGCGCGTTGGAATTCGTGTGCTGCTTCCCGTTTGTGGAGACGTTGGTGCTGGCGGATTTTGTGTTATGCGTCTTTCCTTACCTTCTTCTGTTCTTGTTTTGAACGAAAACCTCCCTCACACCCAGACACCCACTACCTCACATGTCCCAGTCTGAGGAGCTTCGATGATGCGAAGTTCAAAGCGGACGCGTGCAAAATGATCAGGGCGCAGCCGCTCGTAGGGCGGGTTGACCTGCATCATAACGCCTTGGGAGTAGGTCGTTTTTCGCTGAGGATTTCATTGAGTACGTATTCATTTATTTAATTCCCTATGAACTGAACATTCCATTCCTTTCCTGAACCCCGATAAATCCAAGGAAAAGTTGAAGGGTTCTACAACGGCGACATCTTTGCGTTGGCGAGGAACTGCTCGTAGGTCTGCGTCTCCGTGGGGTTGATCGCGAAGGTCATGCCCGCGCCTAAACGTTCCAAGTCGTCAATGATTAATCCCCGCAATGGCGAGGAAAGTGGACGTACGGCAGTGGGCTCCCGCAGCCTGCATGCAAGCGCCGAAGTGGGGCGCGGTGTCGACGACGGTGTAGGTGAAGGAGGGGAGACTGCCGTCGAGGTCGCTCAGGCTACTCGTCTGTGAGTCGCGGCTGCAGCATTAGGACAGACTGGAACATACAAGCCAGAGTCGAATCCGTTGGGGCCCACGCCGCCGACGGGGGGCGGGCAGACCTGTAGACGCCATAAGTACGCGTAGTATAACAGAAAGAGTAAAACCACGAACAGCGCCTGAGAAGTTGGTCGTGGTAATCGAATGGTTGCGCGACACAACGGTGAATGTCACAGTATCTCCAACCGCGGCCACAATAGTGGTGGGGGAGAAAACGAGCGCGTTGCCTGCGCCGACCTGCACGGCGTGGTCCACCGCGAGAATGGAGGGGATGAGGGCGAGGAGGCTGAGGACTTTGGTGTAGGAGAACATTGTGTTTGGCTGGGGGACTCGGTGAGAGGCTGAAGAATTAGTCGGTGCTGCTGCCCTCTTATACGTCTGCGCATAGCATAGGGCTGAGAGGATCCCACGAGCACGGCGGCGCGAGGTAGTTCATTTGAATACTGATTCATTCTCTTGTACAGCATCTGGCCCTGACTTGGCCACTGGAGCGAATGAGGAATTCAAGATTCCTCAACATCAGCCGTTTAGTCCATGGAGGTCGCCGAAAAGACTCGCTTTGAGGCATTTTGAGACCGCCTGTGAAATCGGGTCTGTGTCAGGGACCGACGTAGGGCAAAGATCCGGCCAGAGTACGCCTCCGCAATTTGAAAGCGAACCCGGGTAATTTCGTCCGACTGTGACCGCCCGGCGGACGGCTGCCTAGAGGCTCCAAATGGGCTAGGACGAGTGAATTGGCGGTCCGCTCCCTGTTCCAAACCTCGCAGTCATTCCGCTCCAGATTCACTCAGAATCCCGCCTTAAGTATCCGAGATCCCCGCGCGTGGAACCAAATCCACGCGGGGTTTCCGGGCATTACGTCTGTAACGTGACCGCGTCTATGATCGGCAATTGCCGAGCTTGGACTCGCCGCACCCTGGAAGGTCAGATTAATTTTTCCCTGCTCGAGTCCAAATTTGAAGAACAATTTCAGCTTGCGACAACGCCCGGGCCTATGTCTTTACGAGGCTTGGTTTGCACCTACAAACTTCTGCGATTTGTGGCGGAACTGAGTCTCGCCCGGTAGATTCCAGAGAATGTGAGGCTGGTCGCGGTAGCCGAAACGAAGGTCGGCGAATTTGAGGATGAATGTTAGAAAAGTTGTACGTCATTTTGGGACTCCTTCTTTGGTTCACCCGTGATGAAGTGGGATATCTCAAACAAAACACACTGTAAAATTACAGATTCTATGGAGCGCACATGATCTAGTGTCCGTTAAGGTTCTAATTTCTGAATCTCATCACCGAGCTCATGATCAACGACGCCCCATGGCGTTCCTGCAAGCCGAGCAGTATCCGTCCTTATGAGGAGCTGCTCGAAATCAGCGGCTCGTCCGAATAAAGTTGCAAAACCAAGCAAAACATACAGTATTGCTCCGGGGACCCACGACTTTGGAGAACCATGTTTAAGTTTGTCAGGTCCTTGACTGGGATATGAGGGTACTCACTACTGGGCGCAGGTTGTCTTGCACGTCGGCGGACCACAATTAGGTGGATGGTTGGGACTGAATTTACAATGCGAACTGGCGCATTTGATCTTTGAAATACGGGTCATTTGAGGCCTTGAGGAGGAGGACGGAGAGGGCGCAAACCTCGACGGGGGGCTGAGGAATGCGGTGTTAGCTAGGGCTTAAGTATGCTTCGTGATTGAAAGCTAACCTGGGTTTCAGCGTGGCCGCAGCGCAGATAGATGTTTCGGACTCTGCGGGGCACGGCGCTGAGCTTCGACTCCTCCTTCTAATGAGGATTTACTACTCACTGACGCCAACGGCACATTGTGAGCAAGCTAAGTGGAAGAGGAGGTGGGTTCGATGTCTGGGTTGGTTGGTGAATGAATCTACAATGACCACTGCCCAGAGCTGCTTTTAAGGACGCAGGTTCAATTTTATTCTTCACCAAGGGCATTTGGGCCCGCACCGTTGAGCTACTTTGGTGCCGTGCAGCGGGCTGGTGGGTAGTGATACTCGAGTGTGGATCAGAATAAATTATCATAATACTTCTGGCCAGGCGGGTAGCAGGGTGGTGCGGAACAGTTCCAAAGAGCTCGTTGAATGCAATACGCGACTCGCCCGGGATCACCGCGTCAACAGGAGGTACAAATCAGGTGTGAAAGACGGTGAACTCGGTAGACCAAAGAACATACCAGCTAGCACTGCAGGTCCCAAGACACGGTGAACAAGAAGAGCGGAAACTGGAGAGGGCGGAAAGCGAACGGAAAGTTGATCAACCCTGATATTCCAGCTCCCAATTGACTGCCAGTCCATTTCCTATAACTGGGATACAAGCTGGCACGGCCGTTCAAACGTCTGGTTAAACCACATACTGGAATCATTCATCACTGGTGCCCGTGTTGTAGCGCCAGTCTAGGAGAGTCTAACTCATCACGTCCTTGAACATCAACTCGCGTCGGGTCATCTTACAGTGTTCCGTCGGTACCCGTGAGGATAACTGACTTCTACATCTGTTCGGGCGATTGCACACTGAAGCTCTGATTGCCTCGACATGTTGATGTTGATTTTTCATTTTCCTCCTGCTTCCTCGCATGGGAGGCGACACAGCGGGTATCATTAGGGCTATCTCCCGCCTGTCACCTTCTCCTCTTCCTGGCCTCGTAGACCCGTTGTATTGTGAACTGCTAATGACTGCGCCCTCCGCCCCGCGTCCGGTTGCGGTGTCACAGCACGCCGGGGACGAGGGCCACCGATCCAGCGCCGACGGTAGCGGGGGTTCGCTGACGGCCTGCGGGAGTAGATACATCCTGCGCGATGTCTTGGGCTACTTGACGGTTTGCCACATTGCTCGGGGACGCCATGTTGCGCCATTCGAAATTGCGAAACTTCCGAAAGTCTTTTGACCACTAGACATTCTAGATTCCAAATTGAACAAAATTGTGAAGGAGGTTTTTCCTGATGAAGTGGGTCGTTTCCGCTCGAATCACTGTTCCAACGTATCGCGGGTGTTCCATACTGGATTAATCAAACCCACAAGAATCCCGTCAGAATCACCTTGAGTATCTGGCATCCCCGCGCGTGGGACCAAATCCTCGCGGCGACTTTCTGACTCCGTTGATTACGCGTCTGTAACGTGACCGCGTCTGCCGCAGGTAAGTGGATGGCAGTAATTATAAAAATGCGCGGAGGTCGGGGTAATAGAGTCGGCGTTCTCGGAACCGGAATCACGACAGAGAGGCGGTAACTTCGAGCCGTGCCTGCACTGTACTTGAAACGCTCGAACTCGGGTTCGATTCGAACCCGCGAATCGAACCCGATAAACGATGGTCGTCAAATTCAGACCAGTTCAGCAGCGCCTTCCAGACCTCGCCGTTGGACTCGGTTGTGCAGTTTGTACAGTGAATTTGCGTGGATGTTGTGGATATGGGCTCTGGCCCCTCAGCATCTTTCGAGTAGAACCTACTCGGCATATTGACATTTACGACAGAGGGATATGTGAAAAGAGGACGATGCAAGGTCAGGGAGAACATCTAAAGTACTCAAGTAACTGGGAACCGCCACACGGGCCAACGCGACAGATGTAAAACGAAACAGCTTCCCACGGTTGAAACGAAGACGCCAAGGGCATTGAACGAAAAGCAATCCGAGTTAGGTAGAAAAGTGGCGATATACAGTAATACAATAAGTGCAACAAATGAGTGAGTAAATATGTAATCCCTAGTCTAGTCCGTGTCCGTCCGTGCAAGCAAGCAAGCATACATGCCGCCGTGGATGAGCATGTCCATCGTGTAAGTAGTAAGTACATCACCGCGCCTCAAACACCAACGGCACGTCCTCAGGCGGCTGCATCGTAATGCCCCCCGCCTTCCGTCCCTTCAACACACCCCGCACCCACTCGTCCGTGCACCCCGGCGGAAAAGACACGCGGTGCGAGCGCAGGAGGGTAAAGAGCACCGCAACAAACTCGACACTGGCGAACTTCTTCCCAGAGCACGCGCGCGAGCCCTCGGAGAAGGGGAGGAACGTCCCCGGCGCGGGCTTGAGCAGCCCCGACGCCGTCGTAGAGGCGATGCTCAGCGCCGGCGACGGCGGGCGGAAGAAGACACCGGACGACGGGCGCGAGCCCGTCGGCGTGTGCGGCGTCGGCGGGGGCTCGAGCGTGTCGTGGTGGATGAACCGCGCCGTCGGAGGCGGCGTGCGCGCGCCGAAGCTCATCTTCTCGTACGAGGGTGACGGCAGTGGTGTAGGGAGCGGCGTCCCCGGGGGCGTGAACGCAGGGCTCTCCCCACCGGGCACCATCCACCGTGCGGGGTCCCATGAGCGTGCGTCCGGACCCCACACGCTGGGGTTGAAGTGGATCCCGCAGCCGTTGACCGATACACGCGTGCCCGCGGGCACAACGTATGCACGCCCGCCGAAGGCGATGGGCTGGTCGGAGATCGTCCATTTGTTGGTCATGCCCGTCGGAGTGTAGACACGCGTGGTTTCATACTAGAGATAAAGGTTAGATGGATCAGAGATCGAGGTCGTCGAGACGCACCATGGTCGCAAACGCCCACCGGGCGCGCGAAAAGTCCTTCTCGTACTCGAGCTCAGTCCGCCCCTCCTTGAGCGCCCGTTCGTAAATGGAGTCTATTTCCCTCAGGAGCATGTCCTGAATCTCAGGGTGCAGCGCCAGACAGAGGAGCGCGTAGTGCAGCGTGTTGGCCGTCGTCTCGTGCCCTGCAAGTATATCATTCAGACACCGCAACAAAGACGAAGAACAAAGGCAACTCACCGGCAAACAGCATGATGAACATGTTCCCCAGTACCTCCGACTCGCTCATCGCCCGACCCAACTTCTCGTCCTCCTCCGCCTGGGCGCGCAGTAGCACCGTGATCAAGTTCTCCTCCCCAGGCGGAGCGGGCTTCTCCCGCTCCCGGTCGAGCATCCCCTGCATGTAACCCCCGAAAGCGGTATACGCCTCCCACGCGCGGCCCCACGCCGAGTCCTTGCGCGCAAGGCGCAGCGCCGAGTGCGGGGTAAGGAAGATGGGCATGAGGTGCGCCGTGACCTGCTCCATCGCCTCCCGGTAGGAGAGCGACGTCTGCACGGCGCAGGGCGGGCTGGCCGACCACGCGAGGGGCGTCCCGTACGCGGCGCCGGTGATGACGTTGAGCCCGAGGCGCAGCAGGTCCGCGCCGATGGTGTTGGCGCGGACCGCACCGGGGACGACGGGGGCCCAGGACTGCATCATGAACTTCGCCTGGCGAGTGCCCTCGGCCCAGACGTCCGCGTGGATGCGCTCGCTGAAGACGGGACCGGTGACCCGGCGGTGGAACCGCCAGACGTCCCCGTCTGTGTTGATGACATTCCGTCCGTAGATGTTGATGATGGCTGCAAAGCAAACGACGTTAGTTATCTGTCAACTTGAAGCCAGTCCTGGACAGGACGCTCTCACCTCCTGTAAGTGATATGTGAGCAAGCGCACAAGACCGTAAGAGTAAGGACGCACCCGTGTTCGGCGGCTTGGAGAATGCGGAGCGCTTCCCGTTGACGGTCATGGCGACCTTGGGGTCGGCGACGATGAGGGAGAGGCCCATGGGCGAGACGGTGAGGAAGACGTCGCCCATCTCCTCGTGCAGCTCGTACCCGTCCGGCCGCCCCATGCTCAGCAGCTTGTGCAGCTTGGTGCCGGGCTGGAGGAGGCCGAGCTTCTTGAGGATTTGGAAGGTGAAGAAGGAGAAGAGGCCCGGGGGGAAGGGGATGAGTTTGAAGGGGAGGCCCGTGCGCCGCGCTGCCTGGATGTGTTGGTACAGGGCGATTCCTGGGCGGCAGACTTGGAAGAGGCCGTAGACGATGGTGGTGAAGACGATTCCGTAGATGAGTGAGAGCATGGTGAAAGAGAGTGCGTTAAAGGAGCGGCGTCGGAGGTCTTTATGGGCGGACAGGGCGAGACAGGGAGGGGGAAGGCAAGGGGTGTCTTAGAGAAAATGACACCGGAAGATCGAATGATCGGCCACTGCCCCATATGATTGCGAAACTAGCCGCTGCCACGCAACAAGTTACAACCATGCTTCGTGGCATGCTTGAGGGATGTTGGGGGATAAGTATAGCAGAAGGTATTTAGGACGCAGCTGGCGATACTGCGGCATGAACTCGACATAACTGCTGTGGATCAATGCACAGGTCTCACCCAAGTAGGGGGCTTGGTCATCATCCGCTCGCGGGTCTCAGAACTGTCTGAGACCGGAAGAAAAAAGGCCAGGTGCGTCCAGAATAGCCCAGATGTGTCCAGAATAGCCCAGAGGAAACGTCTCGGGACCGCAGAAGTGGGAAAAAAATGAATGATGTGATATATTTGAGTTGAGGATGCAACAAAATCTGCTGCGAGTTGGACAGCGGGAAGCAGCATGGGATGGGAACACGGCGCTCATCGCGCCACACGCACGACGGGACGGGGGCACCTGGCACCAGCGTCTGGAGCGTCTGGACGTGCCCAAATGAAACTGAAACCCGCATTTGAGCAAAATGGAGGCGGACTGATGCCCGCTTTGTTTCCGCTGGTGAGACCCCGAACGCCGTGGAGTGCCGAACGCCGTGGAGTGCCGAACGCCGTGGAGTGGGAGAGAAAGAAGCGTCGGCAACTAAACGTCGAGGAAGAAAGAACGGCAGGCAAACGGAACGGAGATGAGTCGCCACGATGGCGGGGTCCAGGGAAGACCCGCAAAAACGTCGGCGCGCAGATGGCCAGGCAAAGGAAAACCCAGGGAATAGATGTGCAGATAGATAGAATGGGAGAGAAGCCTCGGCAAGCAAAGTTCGAGGAAGAATTAAAACTCTGCAGCACAGGCGATGTCGACACGTTATGTCACGAACGGACCCTGCACGGAGTGCGAGTCGCCGCGATGGGCCGCGGGTCAAAAGACGCACAACGGGAAGGACGCCGTGTGCAGGATATAACACGAAGAAGATGCAAAACGGGATATCCCGCTCCCGAGCAAGAAAAGGAAAAAAGGAAAGGAAAGAGCACCGAGAATGAAGGGCCAGAGATGCGCTTGAAGCTCACTGCCCCTGCCGTCGAGCAAGCTCTGAGTGCGGCGCGTTTGAGATTGCCGCCTGTTGTTCCTTGGATGCGAAGGAGATGAATGACTGCGGCGCGTTTGAGACTGCGATGATGATAAGTACGCGCGCCTATCGTTGGTAACTGCGAAGGAAGGAGATGGATGCTCCAGGGCGCTCCGACGTCCAGGTAAAGTCTCTCCAGCGGGTGGATGAGGCTCGCTTGACGTTTGATGGTCGAGTTCCATCTTGGGCGCCACAATCCCGGATGCGTCAGGTAAAACGACGCGCGGGTAAATGGGGAGAAGGTCTACTGCACGAGATGGTACACGCAAAGAAGGCCGTCTCGCTCGAGAGAAAACGAAAGGAAAGAAAAGAATAAGGCAAACAAAGGGATGTGTGATGCTCACTGGTAAACGACGACGAATGGCTCGTTCCGCCTTTCTGAGCAACGGGCAACGAGTGCGCACGAGCCGGGTGCAAGCGTGGCGGGCGTATGAGAGCTGGCTTGTCGTCGTTCCTAGCTGCGAAGTCATGGATGTCGTTTTCGTCCCGACTCCCAAAGAAAGGCTCCAGCCACCCAGCGGACAGGCCTGCAGTGATTGAGGCAGCGGTCGCGCCACAGTGGCGCGTCGTGGTAGGCGGCATAGACGGAGAGACTGCCGAGAAGCGCGACTGGAGCAAAGCAAGGCGAGCAGGTCCAGGACACTGCGGCGAGAAAGGAGCCGCGAAGGACTGGTCAACGGCTACGGCACTGATTCCAAGCACGACCACACAATATCGGCCCGACCCGATTTCAACCTGGCAAGATAAATTTCGCTCAGTTAGATTCCGCCAGCCCATTGTCACATATTTACAGTGGTTCAACATCAAGGAATTAAATCAGTGAGGTAACTTACTGTCTCTAAAACGAACCGTTCAACCACAGCGATTTACCGGGGCCGACCCCTGTAGAACTTGCCAAGAATTCGATACATCCAATCGATTTGGTTCCATACTTGAAAGAAATACCAACTCGCCTCCTAAGCATTATATTTGGTACCTTTACTCAGGCACGCATTCAATTTGAATTAGAGGGTTGGACCGATCGAATTGAAATTCTCAACGCCCGGTTGGCACCGGGAGGGCAGAGCAGCGGAATTGGTTGAATGTGAGCTGGAGAGTGCACGAGACAATGAAGGTCGATATCTTGCTCCCAAAGGATCTCGTACAATCAAGTAAGGGTCAGGTTCAACCTGATCGTGAATTTGGAACCCTGGAGTGTACTTATGCAACTGTAACATATTTCAACATTTTTACATATAACTACACATACGAGGTAACAGACACAGCACCCTTCCTGTCAACAACCACCACAAGGCCGAGAGTGTCATCTAGTGCGAGCTGCACGATCGATAAAACCGGGGGTAATCCCTCGACCTCCAGTTTGCGAAAGGTGATGTGCGGCGTCGGGGACAGCTCTACGTGCACCAATCCAAGATAACTCTCCCCTGCTGCCCCCGCCTCGGTTACAAACATATCTCCCTCGCGAACGAGAACAAGGACATATCTCCCGCTGCGACCCACAGCCATTTTGGCCATCACCCGATCCGTCGCATAATAGAAACCGTCAGCTCCAAAATCCACCTTCCCCTGCACAACCCGTCCCGGCCAAAAGTGAACTACGGAGGTTCTCGAGTCGCCCCATTCATAGATGCTACCCGCCACGGCATAGACACCATACTCGGGTACTTGAACTTGCGTGGGATGGAGAAGTTGAAGGACAGCGATGATCTTCCCGAGGCGTTCCGCTGTAAATGGATATGGAACAGAGGGAGTCCATATTTTGGGCGGATCCGAGGGCGTCGCGAGCACAAGTTCGTCCGCCGTGCGGGGAAAAGGATGCCTTTCGATACGGACCTTCAGTGTCTCGCCGGCTCGGTAAAGAATATAGATGTTCGACCCATGTACCAGGCAGGGACCAGGGAGTGAAGGGAGTGAATCGATCTGAACGATGATTACTTATCGCTTGGAAGCAAGAGAAATAAACACACCATCGCGGGTATGACCGCTGTGCCCGTTCTCACTGCACTGGCCTTCTCCATGGACCAATAGACGGTAGAGGCAGAGGTGCAAAAACCCATGACATCGGAATTTACAAAGAGTTCGTTGCGCCCATGCCATCTCAGAGCGTTCGTCGGTGGTGAAGTGACATGCGAAATGGAAACCTGACCACGATCTTGGTAGTCGACGTAAACGACGGCGAGCTGATCAGCGCTGCGCCAGAGAGATGAATTAGATAGTCGAAAGAATATGAATGATTCACGTACTGGAGACGAGCACCAAACAAGGCCTTCCCGTTCTGTTCAATCCTCGGTTTATCTATGATGCGTAGAGCCACAACTTCCAGGTGCGCGACGCGGCGTGCGGTCAGAACGTCCCAGCAGCTCACAGACCCGTCGGAGTATGTAACGAGCAGATTACTTCCTGGAAGACAGACACAACTGGTGTGGAGTTCAGGGCTGAAGTACCACGGAACTAGCAAGGTATGTGTCTTGACCGGCACCGGTTTGTCCGACGTGAGGTTTTGCGTCAGGCGGTGCGCTCGGTGGGCTACGGCTTGGAGCTCTTCGCGAGACATGGAATCAAGCTGCATCGCAGGTGCGAGGGGAAGAGGGTGCATTTCCACTTCTCGTATCCTAGCGAGAGCGTCGAGCCAAAGAGTCTTCTGCCACTGCAGTTCACGGATAGTGCGGCAAACCTGGAGACACTGTTGGATTTACAGGCGAAAAGCTACGATTACCACGTACCGAAAGTAAATTGAAGAGGTCGACGACATCCAACTGCTTGATGACTTCCAGCAGGACGTCCTGGGGAGCTTCAGCAAACGACATGGTGGTTTGCGCCAGCCTGGAGGCGTGACCATGTCAATCAAATGACGGCGACGCGGTTCTCATTCCCACGGTTCATTTCTTTTGCTGACCAACCGGTTGACTCCCACCGAGCTGGTGCATGTGTCGAGTCCCCGGCCTTTGAAGCCGGGAGGACATCTTGAAACTCCCAGCGACATACGTTGTGAATGTCGACAGTTTGGTGCAAACATCCGAAGCCGCCGTTGAACTTTGAGTTGTCGGCTTCTATTCTCCAATAATTGCGGTGAGCACCCGGGATAAGCGTGGAGAGTCTACATGGAGCCGGATAACTAGTAGGCGATGACATGCTGCTGCCAAGTGGTTTTCACCCCGTCCATCGCTGCTTATAAGGATTCCAGAATACAAGGGCGGTTAATTCGGGAGACTGTCCGCGATGTGGCCACCGAGGGTCATTCGGGTGTTATTTGCCCTCCAGTTCTTACATGTACACTAACCTGTGCGCTCGTATGACGGGGGACACTCAGCAAGTCACGCCTAATATTCGACTCTACGTTGTCGGACAACGCCAAACGATTGATAATGTAAGCTGAGTCGAACGTACTTCTCAGTCTTGGTTTACATAGCAGTAGTTTTAGACTACCCAGTCCACATCCATTGAAGTCCTATGATTGTTGCAGCCATCATGTACTTCGCCTCTGAACTAAATTCGCCGGGACATCCAGTGAGTATCCATTTACCCGCAGTCAAACGATACGACACTTTCTTCTGGCAGCCATACTTCTACACTCCATCAGAATTCAGCCTGTACTGAGGCAATAAACTTTGTATACCGGTTTCCAGGTTATCTCTTTCCTTTGGGGATTCCAGTTGATAACGAGGAACTCGTTGGGGCCAATTTTGGGCTCCGTCTGCGCATTTCTGCGGATTCCAAGTCAATATGTTGGGCCTGCGCTCTTAGTATTGTATTACCTTTCCAATTCAAATGAATTTGGAAAACATCCTTTGGTTACGTTTGCAGTGCTGTACTTCGTCCAAACTTCGGTGCAGCGTAGGTCGAATTTGAGGTCCGCAACATCGAGGGTGATGGACGGATTATCGACGGGACAAAGACTCAAAGCCAGATGGTTCCAAGATACACCGTACGGCTTGGGATCGACCACGTCCCCATCTTTTTAAGGTCCTCAGGAAGCGTTGTTGAAATTAGGCGCTCCACCAGTATTGTCAGAGACTCGGAGTCCATCCCGTAGTAGTAGGCGGACATGATGGTGAAGGATGTGTGTGTGCAGCCAGACAAGGGCAACCCACACCGTATTTATACCGGTTTACTACAACAACGCCACACGGTTTGTTCTCGACGGTGTGGCCACCGGCAGCGTAAGTGCTGTGTAAATTTTGGATTGTGGCACTCCGGAGGTGGCGGCTACGCCCATGAGCACACGTCAGACTTGCAAACATATGCAAGCCCGAAAGCCTTCAAAGTTGAACCAAAGTGCTGGTTTAGACGTTAATGGTGAGTGTTGAACCATTAAATGCAACCGTGGGAACGGATCAGCTCGGCAGGTCAATCCGGCATGATAGCCGTGACGAACTCCTACCACCCGCCGGTCAACGTCCACCTAGCAGACCGCCAAGAACGAACCATCCAATAATCTGACTCCGGATTTAATTTTAAGTATCCGCCTCCTGAGCCTGGTTGGTACCTTTAATCAAGTACGCATTCAATTGCGCGCCAGGAGTTGAATTCAATTTGAAGGCGTGATCTTTCGTTCCCGCGTTCAGGGCGACAGCATCAACCTTATCCGATGTGCGCCTCGCGTGCAGCATACCCCCCGTCGCCCGAATTTGGGAACAATTCACTGGTACATATATGGACTGGGTCGCAGATAAAGACTTGCGCCGTCGAGGAGAAGTAGTCGAGGGCGGCGAGAATATCCACGTCGGCCATCGCAAGAAACAGAGGCGCAATTATTCACATCTGATATACGGGTATCCTCAGTGGTTATACAGCGGGTTTCCTTTCCTCAACCCATGACCTCATCCCGTCCCTACTCCCTACAAAATCCCACCAACAGCACTCCCCCCGGGCGCGATATGCGCGCCCCCAAGCCCCGCCGCGGCGCCCTCACTTGGCGCGCCGGGTACGGCGACGGGCACGCTGGGGACGTCGCCCGCGTGGGTGTTGTCTACCGACGAGGTCTTCCCGTGGGAGTGGTGGCCCGAGGGGTGCACGATCTTGTCGACGAGCGCGCCGAGGCCGTGTTTTTTGGGCTCTGCGGGGGCCTACAAGCAAATGGTGAATTAATATTGTGTTGTAAGTGAAGGGAGGGGAAGGGGGGACGCACCTCGGTGGCTTGCATCTCGGGAGAGGTGGCGGCGGATTGTTGGGGCACGAGGCCGGGGGTGGGCTCGACCGTGGTGGACTGTGGGTACGCGTTAGTTGGTTCACATTCGCAGTGCTTGGGGGTGGGGCGTACGTGGTCGTGGGCGTCGTGGGTGATGGGGTGCGAGCTGGAGGCAGTGGCAGCGGTGGTGGTGTTCGACATGTTGTTGATGTTGTTGGGAGTCGATGGAGGATAGGCCGCCCTTTTATACTGCAGCGGAGCGCAGGTCCGGCGTTATCGCGGCGCGGTCATGGTGATGTCAGTGGCCAGTGGCAGGCGCCATGTGCTCCAGGTACACGGAACTCAGTCTAGGCTCGAAGAAGATGGTGCTATTGAGGTGTGGCCGCCCAATCATCGGATTGGGGGAAGCTGCTCGCGCTGCGACTGGACGGCGCAGAATAGCTCGTAAATTCGGGAAGGTTCGAGGAAAATTGAACGATGACGTCACTTGGTTGGGTCGGGATATCCTGGAAGTCGGGCAGTTTCGGCGAGCTACTGACTGCGGCGCCCAGCTAGAAAAAAGGGCACTCGAGTCTCGAAACTTGAAGCTGGTTTTGAAGTTGACATGTAAGCGCTGGAATAGGTCACCGTCTGAAAATAAAACCTGCGCACATGACCCCAGGCCAAGTCTCCCAAGAGATTCGGACGGCACTGGGGTGCGTCCCAGGGTTGAAGAATGTTGTAACACTGAACACCCGTATGTTAGATGCCAGTGCCGCTGGAGGCGGGGTTCCATAAGCCCCGCAATCGGGGGAATTTTACATTCCAATAGCAGGCTAGAAGTATCTGTAGGCGGATTGCCACTTGTCGTTGACTTGTCGTCGTCGCAGAAGATTGCCGTCGTCGCCATTCGTTGTAGAACGTCTCAGCCGCATTGAAGGAAGAACTGGCAAACTTTGCGCTCGTCCCAAGTCACTCGTCGTCCCGAGGCGATGGAGTCCGTGAAAGCGAAGCAGGGTTCGTCGCTACATCCGGAGGGCAGTGGTCGCGCCGTCGCGGAAAATTGAGTCGTCCAGCGGGCTGAAGGAAAACCGGAGTGGCTGAACTTTTGCCTTTTGCGCCGGGAGTCCACCCAAGTGGTCGTTGGAGCCAAAGGACAATGGGAGGGTGGGCAGCTCGGATGCATAAGTAGCGTCAGGTTCCTGTCTTCGGATGCTCCGGTGCAATATTGTTATCCGTTGCTTATTCGGTCAATTTGTTGAGCGATCCGAAAGAAGGTGAATATTGAGAGGGACAGTTCGGATTGGGGCGGCGGCAGCGGCGGTCTTCAAGAATAAGTGGTGGCGCAGACCGTAGACGTCGGCGGGGGTGAGCTCTATTTGAGCTGGATGCCAGTGGAGGGAGATAGCGGGCAACTACTTACTTGGTCGCTGTGAGGGGTCGGCTTTTCTGATAAGATTCAGCTCTGTCTTTGTCGGATTTCAAGCAGAGTACTTACTGGTCGGACGTGGTATACGGCACACAGCGAGGATTTCTGATATGGTAGAAGATTGGATTAGCTCGCAGAACGGGGTTCGACTCCCCGCGTCCGAATTTCCGTGTAAATCTCATGCTTTTTCTTCTTTGGATCGCTTTCATCGGGAAAGATCACGTCCTGCCGTTGAGTAAGTTAAGCGACTTTTCTTCTACTTACAAAAGTATCTGTTGAAATTTCTGTTGTTGGGATCGAGGGCCCTTGCCTCCTCACAAATACCAGGTTCAAACCTCGAGCATCGGACGTGGTGTGCGGCACACAGTGCGTTTCAATACCTTGGCGCAAACTGACATGAGGCGCACAAATCAAACCGGGGTTCGACTCCCCGCATCCAATTATGAACATCGCCGTCATGCTATTCACCTTTTTTTGTTTGAGCTCAACGCAATTTAGCCTCGAGTATAATCATTATTATCGTGCCGAGTACATACATACAGTGCTGATGACTTCAAGTGTTTCGCTCGCGAGCGAGGGTGGTGTAGAAAAAAAAATCTTTAGGCCCCAGTCCATAGACTGACCCCGAGTCGACTCGGAACGGGGAGTAGATTTGCTCCTAGCGAGTGCGAGCCGCCTCGCCTCGCAACCAGTCAGTAGAGGTACTGGATTCAGATCTGGTGGGCCGGCCTCCTTCGCGCGTATGTGTTTAACACCGTAATTGAAGGACACACCGAAGGTCGTTGGTTGAACATCGTTGATTCGTTCCAGGTTGATTCAATAGAAGTTGTGTCGATGAATAGACGTCGAGGAAAGCTTGGAGGGAAAGCTTGGATTTGGCCGCCAATTCAAAGACCGACACACAGATAGGCTTCAAGTTAACCAGAGTTTAGAAATTGGGTTTGGGTGTCTCTCTATGCGACGGGCGCAACTCCTGCCGTTTGAGTCAACGACAAATGCACTTTCTTCTACTTAACAGAACTTCTCTGCTGTGCTCTGCTGTGGGAAGTTCTCCCAGTGGCCCGCAGCTTCGGTGTCAGGTTAGTGGTGGTCTGTCTAGACACCAGCCTTGCCTCCAGATCCCAAGCACAAATCGGACGTGGTGGACGGTACACAATGCGTTCCAATAAGTGTTGGTTTTCAGATCCCCTGAAGCGCATAAACCGGGGTTCGACTCCTATAAACTCATTTTTCATCAATTATTCTGGTTTGTCCACAGTTGTGAAGTTTACCTGTAGTTTCTCGCTGGATGGTACGAAGATTGAAACAACTTGAGCCTGAAGTTGAACTTTTGATGCATGTTCAACTTCGAGTGATGAGTGCAAGATAACATGGCTTTGACTAATCCTGGTGTATGAGGGTGGATGGAGTAAAGCAGAGTCAGGTGTGAGTGACCCTGGTCACCCTGCAGTAGCGTCTCTCTAGGACAGACTAGACATGGAGTCGATTTTGAAACGATATGATTGTGATTCATCAGTGGTCAGAAATGCGGGATTAGTATGCATGGTCATCTTCCTTGCTGGGAAACCAGTGGGAAAATTATGGCTTGTGCTACCTCACAGGCAGTCAGTCATCGAATGGATAGTCGGTCACCTGTCTCGTTCAAAGCCCATGCATTTGTCTGCTGATTGGAGGTTGGTTTAAGCCTCAGTATTGAATGGCAAGGAATCCCAAAATCCCACCTAACGGGTATATGACTTTGTCTGTATTAAAGTCGGTCAGTATCCACCCATCACTTCCGAAAGTTCAAGTTGAACTTGGTCAAAAAGTTCCAACTGAAGCTCGGATATTTGATGAGAAATAAGGTCATACACTCCCCGCGTCCGATTAGGAAGACTGTCACCTGTTCTTTTCTTCTTCTTTTCTTCCGAGGCTTGAATCTAGCATCGAGGACCGTTATCGTAGGCTGAAGACTTCAAGTTCTTGCTTGCCCGCGGGGTGGTGTAGAAAAAATACGGGATGCTTGAAGTAAGTATCCATGGATTGACCCCGAGTCGAACGAGGAGGAGCAGATTTGCTCCAGGTGAGTGAGTGCGAACCGTCTCGTCTCGCAACCAGTCGGTAGTGCTCCTGGATTCAGACCCGGTGGTGAGCTGGCCAACTTGTTCAATGCGGCCGCGATTAAAGCTGCAGTTATTGCATTAATAAGTACAACACCGAATGGACGTTGATCGAATGCGGTAGTAGTTGCCGTTGAATAAACCAAATGCACTTGGTGCCTAAGAAGATCTTTGTGCGGTTAGAGTGTCAGGTCAGTGAGTGGTCTGGCTCTTGCCTCACAAAGATCCAGACCCAGACCTTAAGCATCAAGCGGATGCCAGTACACAGTGGGCTCTAATGGTGTTGGTTTTCGATTACCGGGAAAAGCACATAAACCGGGGTGCGTCCCTATGGGGGTAATACTGTAACATTATTATTGCAGATTTTAGCAAAAACACACACCCTCTGTGTGAAAAAAAACACGCACCTTCGAAAATTTAAACATACACAGGTATGCAGAAGTGACTATGAAATACACACCTCCAAGGTGGAGTCAAATGCACTGGCTTTCCATGCTCACGTTATTACACAGGTTGCTGCCTAAATATATACACACCCAGTTTTCTGTCTAAAAAAACGCACACACCACAGGTCCTTCAATAAAATCCACACCGAGGGGACTTTGGCTCTCTCCACTGAATAGGCTATGTCAATTGTGATTGTATAAACTATATATAGATCCAGATCGGACTCTGTTTGACCTCCTCCCTGCGGAGCCCCAGCCTCCAGGCTACCCTCCCACTGGCAGCTCATCACTATTTCTCACCACCCCTGAGCTCGCACAATGGCCACTTTACTGCGGCTGCCCTTCCACCTAGGCGAAGGACATAACCTTATGCCTTGGGGGCATGCCGCCGCATGTGATTGACTGGAGTCCGCAATTTCTCTCACTCTGGAGATTGGTGGTTAGTTTGACGGTAATTCTGACCTGTGTGTTTTTTGTAGCAAGGTGTGTATTTTCTTGGACTGATTCCCGAGGGTGTGTATTTTATTTGTCAGTCAACCTGTGTATTTTTTAGGGACAAATCTGGGGGTGTGTAAAATAAAATTGGACTGGTGAGCTGTGTCTTCTGGGTCGGTGGGCAGTGGTGTAATTATAATGGTAAATTGTGAACTAGTGTATTAGTTGCAGATTCTTCTTCAAGTGGTGTATTTATTGCAAAAAAGGTCAAAAGTTGCGTATAAATAATAATGTTACAGTATTACAGCCATACGTCCGATCAAGTCGCCCTCTCGACAATTTTCTCAGTTTTGTGAGGCTCAAACTATTCGAGTACTTGTTGTTGCAACGAGGCTGTTTCCCAAAAAAAATGGTATTACCAAACGCATGGACTGAGCCCGAGTCGAACGGCAGGCTCGCGGAGTAGATTTGCTCCTTGGTAAGTGCAAGTCATCTCGCAACCAGTCAGTAGTGGTACAATACAGATCCGGTGACCAGTAGAGACAATGACACGCCGGATGTGCGTGGACGTTGGTTGAACTTGGTACTCGGGATTCCTGTCTTCGCTTCAGATGGGCGGCTAAATCCGAGTTTCCTCCGTTCTTGTCGAACTAACGAACCTGGAAACAAATAAGCTTAGCCCAGTATTCGGATTCAGACGTGCTTTACTGTAAGCACGCTTAGTGGTGCATTTTGTGCTTGAGCCGAACGCGCAGAACGGGCCCATCCGGATTGCTGCTATGTAAAGCCCCCTTCAGTGGCAATTCGATTTTTCTTGGTTGTGACCGCCTCCGACGGGAATCCCAATTTGGATAAACTTGGGTTGAATTGGACACCCGACTACGGGCTAGGGGAAGAGATCTATTAGAAGTTTTGGTTTACTTTGGGTGAATTCGACCGGTCGGCTTGACGAAGAGCGTGGCGGTACGCCACACCCGCAGGTTCATCCATTGGTACAGCGGAATTGAATTTGGACGTCGGAGTGGTAGTTAAAGAGGGTGAAGGGTGGCACCAAGTTCGATTGGTCGAGCGAGCCAGACGTTGAAGTCGCGCAGGAAGAGTCAAGGTGTACTTGGGACTTGATTTGGGATTCGTCTCGGAGAGTAGTACTTGATGTAGGGCCAAGGAGAGGTCCGAGAATGTGGTACTTGAGGGGAGATACGAATCAAGCCATGAGGGGATTATTGAGGTATTCACGAACCAGGGATGTGTGTCTGTGGCAGTGGAAATTCCGGTGGAAGCAATCTGTACATGTACTTCGCGTGCACAGAGGGAGCGTTTCCTCGTACGTCCTACGAATTGCGGAGTGAATACTGCTTTCGCTAAACCCCATCTATTCCCCGTAGGCAGGATACGTACGTGTTCGGGCATCGGCACAGCAGTAAGGCCTGAGGCATGGTAGTTGAAGGGGGGTCACCGATGGAATCGGAATGAGAACAGTCGGCCAGATGTTGACGAACTTCGGTCGCTCATGGAGGGAGGAGTCAGGTGAATCAAGACTCAAAGTCGAGTGGTAGGTGAAGAGAGCCTGAGGTCGTCTTGGAGAGTGTCATGATAAGCTAGGACCAATTTGAGGAGGTGAGCGCTCCGAGAATTAATATAGTGCATCAGGCGGCGCCTTCGAGGACTTGAAGGGGAGATATGTATGACTCGGAATCGATGAACGTGCGATAGGAATCATTGAATCAAGCCAAGTGGGAGGATCCAGTCTAAGGGAACGTTTTGAGGCATTGAGGCAACATTGAGGCATTGGCCGAGTACATAGTAGAAATGCGCCGACGGAAATTTCATTTTCCGAGTTGTGCAGACGACTGTTCTGTAACTTGAGCGTCTATCTGGGCTTGAAATCCGACCAGACTTACCGTAACAAGAGCCTATGTTTGAGACGCACAGAAATCACAGCAGCGGCCGCTCCAGTCGAGGCAAGGTCGGTGGTCTGGAAGAACCTGTCCTCGGCAAAACGCGGCTGCCGTCCTTACCTAATCCATCAGCCGCGCCTTGTCTCCCGCCAACGACGACGACTGCTACTCGCTCCCCATCCTCACCTTCATGGACGTTGGACTCAACCCAGCTGCATAAAATAGCGCAGAGTCCGGATGTCCGACCAGCCTGCTGCTGCTGCTGTCGTAGCCAGGTATGTGCTGGATCCTTCACAAATAATATCCATTGAGAACTGACTGGACTGGACTGGCATTACAGGGAGGCGCGGAGCATCCACACGGGCCTCAAGGCGCTCCTCGCGCGCGACGTATGGGCTAATTACCGCGAGGCCGACTTCCAGCGCAAAAAGTGCGCCATTTCTTCATTCATCGCATAATTAATCTCGACTGACTGACTGACTCGCGCCTCAGCCTGCGCCGACGGTACCTACACCTCCTTCTCCTGCACCCAGGCGCACGGGAAGCGCGCGAGGCGGGCACGCACCTGTGGATGCAGACCTCCTACGCGTTCATCGCGCTCTACAAGCAGCGCCTCGCGCGCCCCGCCCACAGTGGCACCAACGCCCACAACAACAACGGCAATAATAACAATAACACGAACAACAACACGACGGTGGAGACGCGCAAGCTGCTGCAGCGCTTCCGCCAGTTCCTCGCAGACGAGGAGCGTTTCTGGCGCGCGCTCGTCCTGCGGCTGCAGCGCGCGTACGGCGTCCCGCTCCCTGCGGACGCGCTCCCGCCCGAGCTCCTCGCTAGCCTCAGTATTGCCTCCGCCTCCAACGCCGGCAATGCCAACGCTACCGACGACCCGGGCACAGGCACGACCGCGGCCGAGGACCGCATGAACCACTTCGGCTTCCCGCCCGACGCTTCGCCGGTGGTGGTCCCCGTCCCCGAGTCAGACGCGCTAAGCGCACTCTCGAAGACGCTCGTGTGCCTCGGCGACATTGCGCGCTACCGCGAGCAGTACAAGGTCGTCGGCAACGCCAATGTCGGCCCCAAGGGTAAAGGGTATGGCGGGAATAACAGAAATGGCGGTGGGGAGGGGATAAGACCGAACTATATGCGTGCGAGGGCGTTGTATTTGGCGGCGCATGCGTTGGCGCCGGGGGAGGGGAATGCCGCGCACCAGTTGGCGATATTGGCGGGGTGCGTGGCTTGTCTTCTCTGTTTCTTCCTTGTGTTTTCTCCGCGGCTGTTGTTCCTTCATTCCATTCCGTTGGGCGTTAGCGCTTGACTCGTTGTGTCTTGCTCGACCCGCCGATTGGGACTTGGTCTCTGCGAGACGACGACGTCCGCATCTCGAGTTGGCCCTTATACGAGGCGTGGGGTGTATCCGATGTACATCATGTACTCGAGCGCCTCTCTTTCTCTCGCGTCCGGCTTTACCCTCTCCCCCTCTCCATCTCCCTCCACCCCTTCTTCTTCTTCCGTCCCCCGTCGTTTGCTACTACTGGCTGAGCTGAGCCGGAACCCATCCCTTTTGGCTTAGCTACTTTGGCTCGGCTTTGGATATACCCATGCGCGAGTGTGTCCATATGCGCGCTGGAGGATGGGCCCTGCGCGTCGACGGTGCTACTGCCTTCCCCTCGAGCCCTCCCCTTCCCCCGTCTTCCTCCGTCTTTCCCCTTCCCCATTCTCTCGTCCTGCGTCGCTTTTGCTGTCCCTACTAACACCACCCCCGCTAGGTATGAATCCGACACCCTCGCCTCCGTCGCATGGTACCTCCGCGCCCTCTGCGTGCGCGCGCCGTTCGAGACCGCGGGCGAGAACCTCGCGGGCGTGCTCGCGCGCGCTGCCCTTGCGCATGCCCATGCGCGGATGCGTGGGGATCGGGGTGGGGATGGCAATGACAGGCCGAGGCGCGGTGTCCGTGGCAGTGGCCGTGGGGGAACTGCGAATGGGAATGCGGGACAAGGACAAGGACAAGGCGAAGGAGATGGAGTAGGAGGAGGAGTGGTGGTAGGGAATGGAGCGGGAGGGGGGGAGAGCGGTGGGGGGGAGAGCGACGCCGACGACGGGGCGCCGCCAAGGGTGCAGATCGAGCGGTTCAAGCGCGCGGTGGTGTTGTTGCATGCGTTGTGGCGGGATGTGAGGTGTGTATTTCTGTCTCTCATTCATTCTGCGCTTGCTTTGGGATGCCTGCCCCCTTCATTTCGTTTTCGTTATATCGCTGCTGTGTCTTTACATTCGACCTCGTTATCATCTCCTGGACGCCATTCTTCATGCCTCCTTCTCGATACTACCTATACCCACCCATACCCTCCTTTTCGTCCTGTGACATACACCCATCGCACCTTCTTTTCATTCTGTATCTGCGTCTTCACATTCCACCTCGTTATAATCCCCTCCTCGACCTCCTCCTATGGGCCATCTCTGCATTCATCCTTTTCGATACCATACCCACCCTTGCCCTTTCAACATCCATGCCCCCCTTCTTTCCATCCTACGACATACTTCCATCTATCCGCCCATCTTCTTCTATCTTCATCTCCTGCCAAAATATGTCACTGACGCACACATTTTCGACAGCACACCCCCAACGGAAACCCTCCGCCTCGCAGCGCACACTGCGCGCGCCTTCGCGCGGCTGGTCGGCGCGCGCGCGCTGCCGGAGGAGCTCATCGTGCGCGTCGTGCTCGTCGCGCAGGGCGCCGTGTGGGTCGGGCGCATGGCTCCTCCTCCGCCTTCTTTACCTTCGCTAACCGGAGCGGGTGAAAATGGCGGTGGTGGTGCTGCAAATGCGAATGGGAATGGGAAGGAGAGGGAGCGGGACAAGGAGAAGGGGCGGAGACGGAGTCGCAAGGGGACACCTGCGCCTGCACCGCCCGCCGCGGAGCAGCAGCAGCAGGAACAGAACGAGATCGCGGGCCCGGGCGCAGGGCAGGGTGGAAGGCAGAGACAGGCGGCGCACCTCGCGCACCTGTTCGCGCTGCATACAGCGCTCCTGGGCGTCGGGGTGCGGGAGCTCGGGGAGGTGGATCTGTACACCGCGGGTGCCGCTACTGCCTCGACCACTACCACTACCATTACCGCTACCGGTACGGCTGTGGGTGCGAGTGGTGGGCCAGGAGGAGGAGGCGGAGGAGGTCGTAGACGGCGGGGGAACGCACCGCAGCAGCCGCAGCCACAGGCACCGCCCAAGCCCAAGCCCGAGCTCGCGGAGCGCATCAGTGCGGAGCTGCGGAGGACTTTGCCTGCGCTGCGTGTCGGGAGTAAGTGGGTGCTGGGGAATTGGGGCTGGTTAAGGCTCGAAGGGGGCGGGGGCGCCGAAGGCGAAGTTGGCGAAGTTGTTGACGAGGGTGTGGAGGCGGCCGAGCTGCGAGTAAGGCGGGCGGCGTTTTGGACGACGTATGCGGAGTTTTTGAGGAGGCTTGCGAGGACGTTCCCGGCGGCGCTGTTGCCTGCGCTGGCGGTGTCAGTGTCGGAGCCGGCTGCGGACGACGATGCGGAGGAAGGAGCCACCGGTGCAGCGGCGGAGGGAGGGGAGATGGTAGAGCTCGAGCTAGAGCTGGAGGAGGACTTGGACGTACGGGGGTGGCTCCCGCTGCGGGGGCTCATGGGCGGGCCGTGTCCTCTCCCGTCCGCCCTCGCCGCGGATGGCGAAGAGCCGCGGGAAATCGAGGTCACTCCGCGCCGCCGCCGTACAGTCGGCCTGCGCGAGGAGGTGCATCCGAACGTCGAGCAGCTGATGCGCATTGCGGATTTGTTGAGGGATGCGAATCGCATTGTGGAGCTCGAGGTCAGTTTGTTTCCGTTTCTGTCTTGCGTGTGTACTGTATTGTACTGGGATGCTGATTGATTTTTCCTGCAGGACTCCCCGCTTGCGTTGTATGGGGGGCAATTCGTCGTCAAGGGTGTAGAGGCTGTGAAGGCCAGCGCACCCGCAGCGTCGGCGGCCATCGCGATCCCGATCCCAGTGCCACCGCAGGTGCAGGCACTGAAACGCACCACCCGCTTCGAGCCACCGCCACCGCTGCCCGCGGAGCCGGAGCGCGGTGATGACGACGAGGACGGGGACGACGCGATGACGGAGCGCACGGACGACGATATCTTGCACGACGCCTTTTCGTTCTTGAACCAGGCGGAGAGCGAGAGTGGGAGTGCGGCGGTGGAGAGCGATGAGGATGAGATTGTGTGGGATTTGAGGTTTGTCTTGTCTTGTCGTCTGCGTTTCGCCCTGCCATACTGACGGACGATCCACCAACAGAGACGCCCCGGTATCGCCTGTGATCCCGACGGCGCGCACGAGCCCCAAGACGCCTGTACGCCTCCCGCCCATCGGCCCCCCTGTGCGCGGCCCGCCCGCCCCCATCGCCACCGCCGCCGCCGCGCCACTGTCGCCCTTCCGCCCCCCGGCGGCGCAGCTCCCGCAGCCCATCACGCCGGGCACACAGATCCCCGCGACGACGGCGCTCGACCTGCTGAATACGTTCTCCATGCCCAAGCCGTCGACGCCTAAGCACAGGCCGAGCGCGAGCGCGAGCATCGCCACGGGGCCGGGGGAGCTGCTGTTTGGCGTTGGCGCGCGGGCGCCGCAGTCGATTTGGTCGGCGTCGCAGGACGAGCAGGGGTTAATGTTTGGTGGGGGCGCGGGTGGAGTGGGCGTGGGGATGCAGCACCAGCATCAGCACCAGCAACAGCTCCACCCGGGTGCGCAGTACGCTGCTGGTGGGCTGGCGCCGACGCAGTACGGCGGCGAGCATGCGATGCATCAGCGCTTCGCATCCCAGGATTTGGCGTCGTCCTCCTCGCAGGGCTCGACGATCTGGGCGTCGTCGCACCCCTCGGCGAGCCAGCACCACGTCCCGCCGGGCTTCGGGCACCAGCACCAGCACCCGCCGCCCGTGCACGCGCCGCTGCAGCACCACCGCGTCGTCTCCAACTCGATGGCCGCCGCGCAGCTGTTCCCCAGCGGCGGCGACCCGTATGGGTATGGTCCGCTTTCTGCGCATGCACCGGCGCCGGTGTCGCAGTACGCGGCGGCGCCGGGGATGGCGCCGGAGCACCTGGGCGTGTTTTATACGACGTCGCCGGGGCGGCCGGGGCATGCGTTTGCGCAGCAGCAGCAGCAGGGGCAGAGCCTTGGGCAGCTCCCGCACCAGCAACAGCAGCAGCATGTCCGCCATTTGTCGCTTGGGATGCACGACCCGCGCGGCGCGGCGGCGTTTCATGGGCATGGGCAGCAGCCCGTCACGCCCATGTCGCAGTTGTGGGGCAACGGGGGGTAGTCGTTGACCCCGCGTTTGTCTCGCGGGTGGTAGAATTCTTCTTCTATTCATCCAACTCTCGATGCCTCTTGTCGGTGGTGCAGCAGCGATCATCGTCATACATATGCCATGGACTGTCGGGCTCCCTGGACCTGCGTTCTCGTGCGCAAGACGCCACCCCCAACGTACTCTGTGTCCTTTCCCCTGGTGGAGTCCATATCCATGCGCAAAAACACAAAACGTGCTGGTCGATTTACTTGCGCTTCGTCGTATGTACACTCTCTTCACGGATTTCAATCGCTATCTCGCCTTTTTCTCTACTGCTGTGTCTTCCTTTCCTTCTGTTTGTTTCTACTCGGTAGCTCGTCCGTATACACACATACGCGCCTCTGCGCATCGCTACTGATTACTTACTACCCATCTTGTCGATGATCTCGGTTTCTGTTTCTGTCGGGTTTCCCGGAACGCTTAGTACCTATATATTTTTCAACGTACGATGTGGTCCTGTGGTCTGTGCTAGCTACACAATTACGAACGGGGTTTTTAGTTGTCAGACGGAAACGATGGCCTCAAGAGGATGAATTGTGTATGCAGGCGTGGCCTGATGCGAGTCCTTGTCTTTGCTTTGGACTACCTCACCACCGCCCAAACCCGCGACAGGCATTTCGAGACTCTCCGGCCACCCATATGCATGTTGCCACCGCATCTGCAGACATTACTCCGGTTTTGAAGCGGCAGAATTTTGCTTTGGACAGCTTTGGACGTGCAGTTTTCCGTCTACAAAGGCGCGCTCTCTCGAATCTTCTCGAATGATATCCCCAGTGCTCAAGACCAGCATTGTGAATATCTCCACTTCGCCGCAACCCACCTCGAAATCTTCCTCACCCGCGAACGCATCCACACGGTGTCCGACGTGGACAAGAATATAATCTTTGGACGTGCAGTTTTCCGTCTACAAAGGCGCGCTCTCTCGAATCTTCTCGAATGATATCCCCAGTGCTCAAGACCAGCATTGTGAATATCTCCACTTCGCCGCAACCCACCTCGAAATCTTCCTCACCCGCGAACGCATCCACACGGTGTCCGACGTGGACAAGAATATAATCATAGCCGCGGGGCGCACAGTCAACTACCTCTTCGCCTCGTTGGATCCCGCATTTGCGCCTCTTCCAGTCGTCTATCGGTCAATCTCAACTCAATATTACCGTGCTTTGGTCAATGGTCCCGTACAAAACTCAAAGAGGAACGACTCGAAACACGGTCAACACGAGAGGTGACTTGAAATCGACCAATGCTCCCCGTGAGTCGGAGCGATTATGGATGCAGGCGGCCGGCAGCACATCATCAACAAAATATTCGTAGTCATACACTCGGACGTCCTGATCGGAGCCGAGAGGACGACGGAACACAGATTGTATGAAGATGCGGATCGGATTCAGAAGAGGGTGGTAGACCGACGGAGTTCCGGAAATGCAGGTGGAGGTCGAGAGAGCGTTAAGCTGGGCGAGCGGAGGCGGAGGCGGACTTGAGTTGTGAGAAGGTACGACAACAGACATCCTCTAAGTTACCCTCGTGCGGAGATGCTCGGATCTGGAAACTGGCCTACGAAACTTTGGTCGCCGTTGGATAAACTCCGTGGCTTCAGGTTAGTCTGAGCTCTCCTAGGCATCGACGTTCCCTCAAGAAAGATTTCAAGCATCGGATGTGGTGTGCGGAACACAGTGGGCTCTACTAACGCGGGCTTTCATTTCGTTATTCGAAGCACACAAACCGGGGTTCGACTCCCCGCGTCCGAATTTCTGGTCCATCATACAGCACGTTTTGCCTGAAACTATTGGTAGATTCTTGGTTAGACTCTTGTTCTCCTTGCTCCTGTCCTGCAGGAAGTTCAAGTCGGACTAAATCAAGCGAACCATTCGTGCCGACTGAAGTTCAGAGGGGAGTCAGACCTTGTGTGGGGCCCACACCCATCCGACCATCAGGCCTACCGATCTTGATTTACACATATCGGACTGAATTTTATTTATTATACATAGCAGTTGGTATACTTCGGCTGCCGGAGAACCTCAAGCCCACCTAGAGGCAGGAGAAAGTCGACGCGTCCAGTGACGCGAAAGATTCGTGTCGCGATTCGTCACGTGTGCGTGAATTGATGGCGGGGCAACAACATGAACAAACCGAGCTCGTCTCTTCTTTCACTTCCCACTCGTCGGACGTCCTGCTGGCTGCTGGCTTCCACCTTATCCGGCGGCCTCGGTTCCAACGAACAACAATACTAGCGTGCGAGTCGATCTCTATGTGCGCCGCCACCCTTTTCCCAGTGGCGACAAGTCCCGGGAATCTTGGCCGCAGCAGCAGGCCGCAAATCGTCAAATTTGGACCCGAATCGAATCAGAATGGAATCCCCTCCAATTGTATTATGAAGAGCAACATCTAGCTGTTCATCAGGCTCTAGGCAGATGCAGTACAACCTCTGGACCCCAGTCTTTGCGCCGATTTAACCGTCGGGCGGTCCCCAAAACAATCTGGCTCCGTCGGCTTACTCACTGTCCTCTACTGTACTGCCGGGAACCGCAGCATTCTTCCCACCGCTGATCCATTCAAGATTTGTATCGACGCTTTTTCGACAAAGACTACTACTCCGAAATATCTTTGAATCAATGGAATGCGCTTCAATTGTGTTATAACAACGATATCTCGCCCTCCATCAGGATTTCAGACTCTGGGAAGAGATAAAACGCAGCTCCCGTCTTTGCGCCGATATCGATTTTGAACGGAGAGAAACGGACTTTGGCTGGCCCAGTCCTGTGCTACTCCCGGAACCGCAGTTTCCTTCTCATCGCTTATCCATTCTACCAAGATCCATACCTCGGAGACTCGGGACTTGTTCGACAAATGGTGCTTTCGAAACTCTTGGAATCGCGTGCACGGATCCCGTTCTTCTCACCACTACAGCGGCGGCTCCGAGTCCTTATCTTAGAGCAAGCAAAGGTCCAAGGAGCTTCGCGAAGCCCAACCTTAAAAATACTCTATCTATTTGCGCTTTCCTGCACCCTGATTGGAGGACGTCCCTCCGTCGTGGGAGATCTTCCGCACATCTCTCTCACCAAGTTTCAATCGTTTGAACTGCCAGTGCCGATCTTTCGCATCAAACTCAAGGCGTCCTTCAGTTCGACAAGGTTCAAATGGACCTCGGAACAGATAGATATCGTGCCCGGGCTTTGTCGTGAGTACGCCAGTATATCCTGTGGTGCAACGCATGAACTGCTTAGACCTCATGACACAGAAAGCCAGGCACCGTCGATTTGGAAGAATCTGCGAAATGACGAGTGCTGCTAGTTGGCTGCTACACCTGACCGCGATTTTGCCTCAACATGGCTCCACATCCATTCAACAGCATACATTTATAACGATCTGTCTGGCGGAGACAAACCCCCGCAAGTGTTTCGTTTCACTGACCAACCCACCCCTTGCACGTCCGTCCTGGCCCATTTGGAGCTGCAGGCAGCCGTCCGCCGCGCGGCCACAGTCGAAGCAAATTGTCTAACTTCTATTTGCTCGCTTTGCAGACGTTTGCCCCTGCCAGCCGGATCTTTGCCTGACGTCGGTCCCTGACACAGACCGGAATTCACAGGCGGTCTCAAAATGCCTCAAAGCGAGTCTTTTCGGCGACCTCCATGGACTAAACGGTTGATGTTGGGGAATCTTCAGTTCCTCATTCGCTCCGAGAGCCAAGCCAAGACACGATGCTGTTCAGAAGAACGAATCAACATTGAAATGAACTTCCTCGCTCTGCCTGTACTCGTGGGATCCTCTCACCCCTGACTCTCCTACTTACCGCCGCAGACGTATAAAAAGGGCACCAGCGCCGACTAATTCTTCAGCCTCTCACCGAGTCCCCCACCCAAACACACACAATGTTCTCCTACACCAAAGTCCTCAGCCTCCTCGCCCTCATCCCCTCCATCCTCGCGGTGGACCACGCGGTGCAGGTCGGCGCAGGCAACGCGCTCGCTTTCTCCCCCACCACTATTGTGGCCGCGGTCGGAGACACCGTGACTTTCACCGTTGTGTCGCGCAACCATTCGATCACCACGACCAACTTCTCTGGCGCTGTTCGTGATTTTATTCAGCCTTCTATCCTACGCCTACTTATCGTGTCTGCAGGTCTGCCCGCCCCCCGTCGGCGGCGTTGGCCCCAACGGGTTCGACTCTGGCTTGTACGTTCCAGTCTGTCCTAATGCTGTAGCCGCGACTCACAGACGAGTAGCCTGAGCGACCTCGACGGCAGCCTGCCCAGCTTCACCTACACCGTCGTCGACACCGCGCCCCACTTCGGTGCCTGCATGCAGGCTGCGGGAGCCCACTGCCGTACGTCCCCTTCCTTCACCATCGTAAGGATAGATGATTAACGACTTGGGACGTTTAGGCGCGGGCATGACCTTCGCGATCAACCCCACGGCGACGCAGACCTACGCGCAGTTCCTCCTCAACGCCCGCGCGTCGTAGATTTCCCTTCTACTTATTTCCGTGGATTTATTGGGTTCAGGGAAGGATTTAAGTCAGTTCCTAGGGAATTAAAGAAATAAATAAATAAATGAATGCATTGCGCGGTACTACCCACTGAGGTCCTCAGCGAAGAACGACATCATAAGGCTGGACCCGCGGGCGACATCGACCCGCCGCACAGACGGGTGCGCCGCGAGGATCTTGCTTGCGTCCAGTTTAAATGTGGACTCATTAAAGCTAAGTTCCTCCTCGTACACTTGGATGTCGAATCGAATCGTTACGACCTGCAGTTGACTTGGTGCTTCGAGGGTGCGCAATAGGAGGAGGAGCTCGGGGTACTGCACGGGGCGGATGGCGACGTCGAGGAGACGCAGAGCTGGGAGTTTGGTGAAGGCAGCGGCCGTTGCGTGTGAAGGAACTGCGCGGGTTGTCGTTCAAAACAAGGACAGGAGAAGAGAAAGGGAGACGTACAATCCGTTAGCACCAAGGTCTCCACGAACGCGAGCCAGCCCGCGAGGGGCTCCTGCTGCTGCAGAGCGGTCCAGGTGCGGGCGTCAACTTCAAGGCTCGTGAGGTGCGCGAACGCGAACATGCGCTGCTGGAGAAGCCAGCGCGAGATGATGTTCGGATTTGATACCGCGAGGTGCGAGAGTTGAATTTCGCGCCCAGTCGGAGGAGCCGGTGGAATAGCGGGACCCTGGGTCGGGGCTTCAGACCCGATGTTGCGCAGATCGAGCGCGAGGGCGGTGAGACCCAGCGCGCAGCCTTCGAAATACGCGTTTAGGACGGAGATGGGGAAGTATCCGCTGAGGTTCACGCGTTGGAGCCCGGTTCGAAAGAGATACGCCTGAATCATGGACACGCCGCGGCGCATCGACTCTATGACGGTGCTGTTGTACCGCGCCGAGGCCGCGCGTACTGTGACTTCTCGCAGGTTGGGGAAATGCAGTCGGGAGGCGACCGGGGCGAGCCAGTGTGGATTTGAGGAGAGCTTCACGTGGCGCACGAGGCGGGCGATGTGCGGGGACACCTCGAGTCCGTCGAGGCGACGCGAGTGCCGCAAGTTGGAGGCGGCGCGGGCGGCCATGTACAAGTTGTACTCCGGGGTGAAGGCGAGCACGGAGAAGAGTCGCGAGTGGGCGGGGCGAGTCCAGGGGGTTGCGACTAGGGCGCAGGAACGCAGGTCGGGAAGGGAAAAGGGAACCGATTCGATGATCAAGTCGAGCAATTCCTGGATGAGGAACAGGGGAGAGGTGCGGACTGGCGGTAGATATTGATGACTGAGTATGCATACCCAAATTGCAGCGGTCACTCACTTTGGGCCTCCATACAGTCGTTCGCGGCTGTTCTGAGGAGTGTTCACGGTCGCTGAGAGCAAGATGGCAGTAATGAAGATGGTGAGATGTTGATTTGTCCAAAACCCGGTATCTAAGGCTTCAAACCAACTCCAAACGGTAGAGCAGCAGCTCGCGTCATGGAATGCAAGTGCAATTTAAGACTCGTAGGTCCTCGGGACGAGAAGACTTGCAAAGAAAATTCAATAAATTTTCAACCCAACGAAACGCGGTCACGTGTGGCTCTCGCCAGCCAGCGCGTCCTGACGCGGATGGATTGTCCGCGTCCTGGGCTACGGCAAGTTATAAACCAGATGGGTGTGAAGAACCAGCGTAGATGCCGACGACAGAATATGTCGACGAGCCAAGGAATCCCACAGATCCCTCGTCGCTCGAAGAAGTCAATGATCCGATTCTCACATTTGCTCCACAACCATACGCTTCTTCCGCTTCTTCAAGCGGCGTTCAACGCTCAGTTCCGCTCCTGGGAAAATTACTGCGGGCGTGGAAGTTGAGGAACAATCTCGGGGTGATGGTCGCGTTCTCATCGAAATGGCTCGCAAGTCCCTGAGGAAAGGAGCGAGACATCCGTGCTACCAGACGAGGCGTTCTGGCAGCGGAGCTCCGGAAATAAGAGGGGATGACATACATATAACCTGAATACAGTGGTAGTACAGCGTACGAATCTACAAAACTTCAGCCGGGGTCCCGCTGAACCGTCAAATTTACTCCCCACCAGATATCCGCTCACCAATTAAGGCGCATCTGCAGTCGCCTCCAACACCATCTGCATTACCTGCGGGGTCCTCGGCGCGACCACGCACTTGAAGGGCATCGGTCGGCTGGTGCCATACTGTATTGAGTCCCGCCGACGAAGTTTAAGGAGGAGAGCAACACACGTTATTATCCCATCCGTCGTGTCCGCGACCGGGCCTATCTCATTTCCGTTTGCGTCGACGGCGCGGGTTATGGTGAGTCCAGCTACGGCTTTGACGACGTTGATCCAGACGGATACGTCTGCGAGGTGGTTCCCTTTGCACAGAGAATCCGTTAGACTAAGGGGGACAAGAACACGAATGAAAGGACTCGTACCTGGACATACACTGAGGAAGACAGGAGTATCAGTAAGCATCCTTGCGGCTTGCTTGGTGAAGAAAAGTCTCACCGGCGACCGTAGCCAAAAAGGCCGACCTCCGCTGGATGCGGGGCGGGGTTGGAGCCCAGGAAGCGCTCAGGGTTGAAGACGAAGGGATCGACATACACCTCCGGGTCGTGGAGGAATTTCCTGCACGATAGCTGTGAGCATTCAACGTGCCGAGATGGACGGAAGAAGACCGACCAGACATTGGCAATGACCAGTGCACCCTTGGGTATGAAGTAGCCTTCGTACACATCGTCGGCCATGGCGCGGTGAGGGACGGCTAACGGGACGATGGGCAGCCATCGGTACAGCTCCTTGCAGACGGCCTCGATGTACGGCAGAGACTCCCTGTCCTCAAAAGTCGGGAGCCGATTCGCACCCACCACGGCATCGATTTCTGCCTGTGCTTTCGCCTGGATGGCGGGATATTTGGCGGCGGCGAGGAAGTAGGCGTTGACGACGGAGACTGTCTGATGTTCATAATTTTCAGTCGAACCGCGAATCTGAAGGCTAGGCAAGAGCTCACGGTGTCTGCGCCGGCGCCGTAGAACGAGGCCGCGGACCATTTAATTTCGTAGTGCCGAGCCTCTGATATATCCTTGTCTTGAAGCAGATTGGACACGTAGGAGGGAGTCTCCTGACCCAGGGCCTGCCAGAATATTAGATGCGCGTCGAGACACAATTTCCGACTCGCACACCATCTGTTCCTTGACGTATGAGAGCGGGACTTGCGCCATATCGTCGCAAGATTTGGTGTACATTCTTGCGAGTCGTTTAAACCGTGCACCAGGGAACCTATACCTGGGATCAGCGGCGTGACTCAATAAATGGAACTTGAACCAACCAAGAGGGTACGTATTTCACTTCAGGCGACGGAATAAGCTGGTTGTGGAGTGAATGAGGTTGGGACTCACGGATGGGCATCACATCAACCAGAAAAGCGCCTGGACGAGTGATCTCGGAGAATTCGGCCATTGCCTGGGGAGAGTTTAAGTGAACGGTCTTTGTATCGAACTGAGGCATCGGAGACCTTGTCAGCGAGATCAACAAGTGGATCACTGCCTTGCTCGTTGATCTTGTAACCGTAGGTCAGATGAAGGACCATCGCGCCGGCGGTTCTAATTGACCCGTCATTAGATAATTTGCCCTCGTAGGGGTGATGAACTTACTTTCGAGTTGCCTATCGTACTGAGCATTAGGGCGAGTGAGTCTTAAGCCAAGGAAAAGTCTTACATCGTCAAACGCCTCAGGTTTCTCGAGCACCCGCTTCAAAAACATGTTGGCCTGATAATCCTCGACCGGGTAGAACTTGACCATACTCCCTCGGGTACCAATTACCCTGCCGATGAGTTTGCGATATTCCTTCAGGCTAAACGAATTAATCCACTGCGTGAACCCAAATAACGCTGTCTGCTGCTCACTTATGCCCGTATCTAGCACTGCTCAGCACGCGATCCCATCCGCTCATATTGGCCATCTCCAGGGTCGGCCGATCAGCATATAGATTTCCGCGCTTGTCCAGGATTTCGGTAGCGATTGCGGGATCGTTGACGATGACGAACGGCTGCCCCATGAGAGTCACTGACATGATTCCTCCTATACACCGCTGTCAACTGGATTCCACCAAGTTGGATGGTTGGTTGAACTTACCATAGAGTTCACCCCAGCGCGCAAATATCCTCCAGGCATGGCTCTTGGGGAAGTCCAGCGCATTGCCGATAAGCGGCCAGCCTTTAGGACCAGGGGGCAATGGTAAAGTCCGCTTCCGCGTGTAGAGATGGTAGCAAAGCAACAGCGCGACCGCCGCAAAGAGCCCGTCGGTCACAGTGGGGGTAAACATGGCGCGGGGAATCGAGGAGACTGTCCACATAAATGCACGCCGTTTTCACTGTGGACCCACCGATGCAGCCACCTGACCCACCTCACCCACAGTCCGTGGTAAACGAGCCCGTACCCGACGGTCGCCGTCCTTCGCCGCTCTCCGCCGCTGACGGATGGACAGATGGAGAGAGACATGATTGGACAAGGCAGAGTTCGCCGCGCCGAATTTGTATCTGTTGACGCCCGTGGGTCCGAGCCGGCTGTTTCCGATCGCGAGTTTGCCTCTTGCGTCCATGTTCAAATTCGACAACTGCGTTTTGAATCCTTCGGCTCTACATCGTGCCACATCTACCGCTCGTCCAGGTTGAATCTGCCTTCGGCCCAGCCCAGCGGCCTCTGTCATTCACTAACCGACGTCGATTGGACGCCGTCACCGAAAAAAAAACCAGCCGGTTTTTAGGAAGTACATCCGGATAGATGGCTCTGCCTCGTCCATCCTTGCAGTTCGACTCGGAATTCTGAGGGGGTGCGAACATCGCTGCCCTGGAACCTTGTCCCAAGATATCCCTTCAATACCAATACAATGCCGCCTGCATCGGAAAGGCCGAGTTAGCCGACCCTGCAACTGCCGTCTGCAATCCCCATACACGCGTTGGGGTCGAGTTCTCCAACGGCGACCGAGCCGGAGATTAAATCACCAACGCCACTAATATTTTTCTGTAGGCGCTCCGCGTAGCACACCATATATTGGACGGTGTGCAGGAACGCAAATTCCTCCCCGTCATGGCTACTCTTGACAACACGTTAGTACCACGAGCACCATGGCTACTCTCTAACCCTACCCTTGCCCTCCAGAATTGGGCTTATTTTCCAGGCGACCGTGATCTCAGCGGCGTGAGCCCGTTCCCTTTCTGCCCTCACACCGCGGTTGACGATAACTCTAGACTGTACGGAGGTGAGGCTAAGCAAGTAGCTCAATCTCACCAAACGGCTCTCATTTCCCGAAGCCGGGTGCCTCCAGGCCTGGTTTTATTTCCGCACCTACCTCAAAAGAGATTCGTGCTGGGTGAAATTCCTGGTACTTCATCACGATCCTGGTGTTTTTTAGAGCTAAAACTCGTCCAGGTCACCTTCGTCGTTGTATGTGATACCTGTCAGCAGGCAATTCTCACAGGTGCGCAACTTCTAAGAGGCCAGTCCCGTACTAAACTCACTAACGATCTTGCAGCTTCCAGTGCGTAATCTTGTCAATGGGCTAGACAAGACCAACCCTTGCCTCTTAGCCTACTCGTACCTCATCACGAACTTCGCCAACCCAGCGATCTTAAACCACGTTGCCAGGCAAGATGCATTTTTCTCGTCGCCTTCCAGAGTATGTGCCCTGACCGAATATACAGCACCTTCGTCATCCAGATTTATTTCTCGTGAGCAATGTGCCACTACCTATATAATGGTTCCCTCACCTCCCACCCAGGGACTTCATCGCGCTTGCAGTACAGCTGTACGTTCAATACATCAACTTTCCCTCCGTCCTGCTAACTTTGGCCCAGTTTCTACTGCTATCGAGTGTATCGCGGTGAGTTGTCCTGTTTTGTCCTTCGCGTTCTGCTCATATTTCGGTACAGTGAGCAATGGAAGCTGGCTGGCCAGCGGATGCCTTGTCAGTCGCACAAAGTTCCCAACCCACTCAAAATTGACCGCTACATAAATAGGCCGTCTTCAGCGTTGGAACCTTTGGTGGGACCCAGTTATTTTCGATTGCCTGTTGGTTGATTCTCAACGGCATTCAGCCATCTTGTTTGGTGAGCGCTCACGACACCAGAGTCTCCCTCGGCTGACCTTACGCGGCTCAAGTGTACTCTACAAAAGCGTTCGACAGTCCTGCTCTCCATCTAAAACCTCTTCTGATGTGCTCCCAGCTTGAAGATGTCCACATACACAGAGCTCATTACGCTCAAGGTGGGTGGATTGTTGCGAGAACCTCCTTCTGCTCTCACCCACCGTTGAAGACCCTGTCGATGAGCGGTAACATCGCGGCTACTGTGACCGACGCGTTGATCTCAGCGTTCCTCATATTCTACTTGTATATTTCGAAAACCGGCTACGAGGGAACTGACGATCTGATCAATCGATTGGTGCGCACTATCGGTTCTCATTGACAGGATTGCTCACCCTCCGCAGATTGCGTTCACTTTCAACACCGGTGCGGGCAGTCGTCTTTCTCAAGGACCCTCTCATCTCGCCGAATACAGGACTACCTCCAACAATCTGTGCCCTTTTGGGATGCATTTCCGTTTGTTCCCAGCCTGCCCCCCCGTCAGCGCGCTGCTAACGATTGGACCTTATAGATAAACGCGTGGCCTGACACGTACATCTACATATTCTGGGGCCTTCTGCGTACGTCCTACCCGTTACTCTCTCCGCACCCCTCCTCCCTGACGCACTCCCTTGACAGAGAGCCGATGTAGGTTGTCTCACCTTCCACGACACCGTAACCGCGTCGAATTGCTCTTCAGGTTACACCAACACGCTACTCGTCTCGCTCAACACGCGTGACTATATCCGTGCGATATCAGGGCCAGGGAGCATCCAGGAGATTCACCTCACGACCCAGTCGGTAAGCAGCGGTCCCCTGCAACCCAACGTAGTTCCGCGCCATCTAATATGGCATGCTTTCTTTACAGCCGCGCCACCTGTCCCATAGGGAGTCCACCATCGCGATTCGCATCGATACAACGAGCTCCGTACAGCGGGATCTGGTTGGTTTCCTTCCAATATCATTTCCACGCGCGCCTCATCGGTTCTGAATACAGGATCATAAAAACCGAGCGCAGTCACAGAACAGTAGCCCTAGTGTAGAGCACACCTAGAGTGTATGGGCGGATGCAGGATTCCTCCGAAAATTTCTGTGATCCCTAGATCCGTGGCTCCTTGACACTGCCGGTTGAAATTCCGGTTGAGATTTCAAGCAGTCCCCAGCGAAGCAATGGACACAATGGAAAGCACTATCCATTAGCATTCAGTGGCTATTTTCCGGTTAAATTTGACTCTACAGCGTTGGACTGCGTTTGGGCTTCATATTTGGCAATATCAAGAAAACGCAACCGTGGGAAGAAAAACTCAACGGTGGGAAGGCATCGGGTGGCGGTGCTCAGTTAACACGGTCACGTTACTCCTGAATGCAGACAAAACATCCCGTCCGATACATCGCGGGAGGCCACAGCAACTCCTCCGCCTGTGTATACTGCTAGGCTGTATTCAAGTATCGACTGAGGGAGGGATTGCCCGCAGAAGTACTCCGGGTTGGACACAAATTGAACTGCAAACGCGGATGAGTAACCACGGACGACAAGAGTGAGTAAGGCGCTGCAACGGCTGACGGATACCCAAGCATCAGTGGCTCCGGTTCATAAGTAAACACTGTGTGTGGTTTGACTCTATGGAAATTCAGATTAGAATAGAAGGGATGAGAGCGGGCCAGCAGTCCAGGCGTACCGCCGGTTTCTACTCCAACATATGACGATTAGGCGGAAAGAGATTGAAAGGTGGATCATCGCGCAGTATTCCACCACCACCCGCAATTGACAGGATAAAAGTCAACCGGGGACCCACTGTGCCCAGCCATCCGGACTCCTCACAAGGATCGACGGAACAGGGTAAAGATGAACTGACGCGAGCTGATGTTCGAGGTCATGATGACTGATTATGCGTGCGAGCTCAGTTCGTTGACATCTTCACAGAAATTTGCGGGTGTTTAGCAGTTCCGATCTCGACGCGATGTTGTCGAATTAAACTGCTCAGTAATCAAGAGTGAAGTCGCCTTACTTTTGGATCATTAATTGGCCGGGTTTAACTTTCCTGTGCGCGCCGTTCCTCTTCCTAACCAGTTCTTTGGATTGTTCCGCACCACACTAGTACTACGCAACCGAGGTCGGAGATATTATCCACTACATTTCCTCGAACAATTCATCCTTGAATTCGAGTTCCGGGGTAAGGACACCGACATCTCTGCCGTGTTCACATTATGGTCGCATTGATTCAGAGTCAGATTCAGAAACTTACTGTGTGGAATTGGGGCCGCGCACGGGGATCCTAGATAATCAAGGTGCGTCCAACGCAATCCTTGTGTGGGTTTAGACGTATCCAGTGCGGATCAGACTCCGACTCATCACCCGCGACGTTTTGGAACGTTGGAACAAGGAGCGGGCACAATCGGCCGCCACTTCACTCGCGCACCCCAGCACGTTGGCCGCAAGCCCCTACTCGGAGAGGGAGAGGTCTGGTAGACCTTCACGAAGCCCGAGACACCGCTCAGGATGGATCGGCTTCCAGGGGCCGTTAGCGGAGCCCCGCTACCGTCAGCGCTGGGTCAGCGCCCTGCGTTCCCGAGCGTGCTGTGACACCGCAACCGAAAGCGAGGAGGGAGAGCTGCCAGCTACGGAAAGAAAACGGGCTTACAAGGCGAGGAAGGGGAGAAGGTGACAGGCGGGAGATCGTCTGATACCAAAACGATACCCGCTGCGTCGCCTCCCGCCTGAGGAAGTAACTGGAGCGGGCCGGAACAGTTGAACAATTGAGGATGACCCGGCGGCTCAAGGACGTGATGAGTGATTCCGGTATGTGGTTTAACACCAGGCGTTTGAACGGCGGCGGTAGCTTGTATTGGAGCTAGAGGAGGTGTGGACTGAGAGTGCAGGAATATCCTGGGGTTGTTCAACTTTCTATTCGGGTTCCGCACGCCATATCTTGCGACCCGAAGTGCTGACTTGGCTGTCCTCTGGCCAACCGAGTTCACCGCCTTTCAAGCCTGGTTTGTACCTTTCATTGACGCGGTGATCCCGCGCGTTCGCGTATTGCATGCAACGAGCTGTTCCGCACCCTACTACTTACCCAGCCGACCAGATGTATTATCCTCAGCCGGACTCGAGTATCACTGCCCACTAGACTGCTGCACGACACCAAAGCAAGCCAACGGTGTGGGCCTAGATGCCCTTGGTGGAGATTGAATTAAACCTGCGTCCTTAAAAGCAGCTCGGGAGGTTGTGAATTCATTCACCAACCCTTCACCAACCGACCTAGAAGTCGAATTCACCTACTCTTCCTTCAACACCAGTTAACTTCCTCACAATGTGCCGTTGGCGTCAGTGAGTAATATTTATTTCCTCATCCGCCGGAACAAGAGCTCAAAGACTTGCCCCGCAGCGTCCGAAACATCTATCTGCGCTGCGGCCACGGCGAGAGCGCGGTGAGCTTACAACCCCCAAGCATGCTTCAGTGAGCATGACAACTAACCTCGCATTCTTCAGCCCCCCGTCGAGGTTTGCCCCCTCCGCGTCCTCCTCCCCAAGACCTCAAAATAACCCGCGTTTCGAAGGTCAAATGCGACAGCGCGTACTGTAAATTCAGTCCCAACCACCCACCTACGTGTGTTCCGCCGAGGTGCAAGACGACTTGCGCGCAGTAGTGAGTACCCTCGTCAGCAAAATAGGTGACCACTGACTAACCGCGCACCCCCGAAGTCATGCGTTCCCGGAGCAATACTGTATGTCTTGCTCGGTTCACCCGTCATCGTTCCCCGCTGATTCCGAGTAGCTCCTCATGTGGACGGATTTTGCTCGGCTTGCAGGAATGCTATGGGGCATCGCTGAACGCTGAACTCGGTGATGGGTGATGAGATTTAGAACTTGCCGTTAGGTACAAGGACACTGGATCGTGTGCACTCCGTAGAATCTGTAATTTTACAGTTTGTTTTGACCTTTGAAGTTATTTGAGTTCATTCAACGCAGGTCAATCCAATCCAACTGTTTCTGGAGCCTACAGACCTCTAAACAAGTTCGCGGTTCAGCCACCCGTACTAATAATACAACACGCCCCCACCCAGAAAACCAAATCACATCGTATCGGGTCGGTCGGTGATCGGCTCATGGGTCGAACCGCGTCGACGTCCCCTCCGCCACCGTCCCAACCGTGCCCCACGCGACGTGCGACGGGTAATCGATCGTGTCGAGCTCGATGGTGGTGCCGACGTTGAGCCGCGTCGCGGAGGTCACGGTGGCCGTCGTCTGCGGCTCCTCGGGCGGGCGCAGGGCTTTGATGTTGAGGAGGACGCGGGAGCCGATTATGGAGGTTACGCTGTTCCGACGACGTGAGTGAGAAGTGTGAATGTTCGGAATGGGGAAGGTGAGAGGACGTACGCGAGGCCCGGACTGGATGGTGGGGAAGGTTAGATAGACTGTGGGGAGGAGAGAGAATGAAGACATACGCAATGAGCAATTCAGCCAGCGACTGCCGCGCACGCGCCCAGATGACGACCTCCGGTATGAAGGTCACTGGCCATTCATTAGAACATGATATGTAGAACGCGGAAGAGGGGTGGACTCACGGAATATCGCGACGAACCAGAATATCCCGTCCCGGAGGAACTGGTTGTATATCGGCATCTGCGCGCGCCCGTGCGTGAGCAGGGTCTTGCCGCATTTGTAGCACGTCATGCTGAACATGACCATTGACTGTCGTGGGCCGAGGGCATTAGTTGAAGAAGCGGATGTCGAGGGAAGAAGGATGGATGGACTGACGACGACGAGGACGGGCACGGAGTAGAAGGCAAAGTAGCGCGGGACGTTTCCTGGTGGGTGTATCAGGAAAGCTGTCGCGGTGAGGGTAGCAAACACGGACCGTGGGGGTAGCATCCGACGAGGGGCCAGCTGAGAGTGATGAGTCTTCAGTGGAACCAAGAATCGGTGAGTTTGCCTACGATAGTGCCCAATATTCTGCAGGGAGAGTTGAATTAGAGAGAGGATCAAGCGAGAGTCACAGGGGATCGCCTACCTTTCACCGAAGCGATTGTATAGTGCGAAACGACGGCCCTGCGATTGATTTAGCGTCGGTGGAGCACCCAACTTCGAATCGTCGAGGCACCAACATTGTCACGATCTCCACTTCAAACAACGCCCTTGAGTATCGAGCCATCGCGAATGAGAGGGTCAGGCAACTCACATCCTATCAAAGGCACGAGCATGTACAGCAACCATCGCTTCTTGCCGTATAGAATCCACACTCTGCGCGAATCAGAGACTAGGACAGATGAACGAAGGATAGATGAACGACGTACCTCAGCACGAGTATGAAATCTACCGTCGCGAGGACAATGGTGCTCGTAACTGCTTCGCCCTAGATTGGTGGTTGATATCAGCAAAACTTGCCTAATTGCGTTGGACAACAGAGACCCGACCTGGAAGAATCTGATGCATCTGGAGATGGAGGCGATTTAGCACAAACGTAGATGAGGTTGGTTGGCGTGGACGTACGCCTGGGTGGTGGGTCAGTTCTGGATCAGTGTCTAGCAGCAGTGTAGGGCACGTACTGCGTTGGATCGAAACGGACTGAGCATTACTGGGATGAGATCAGCGCGATGCCGGGGTAGGTAGTTAGCGGCGAGAAGGGAGGGACGCACCAATCGCGTCGACTCTAAAGTACGGAGATTAGCTCACACACGCTCGGCGGAAGTTGTGGCAGCGTACATCAGGACGACGAGAGTAAAATATCGATTCTGGAGTCGACTGTGATTGGTTGCTTTGGTCATTCGTCGATGCCATTCTGACGCACCCAAAGCTGGAAGGAAGGGTCAGACGAGGACGAAACTGTGGACTAAATGCGCACATAGACGACGTTCGTTGTGTGTATCCGACTCTTCCACATTAATTCCACCTGGTCGTCCCAATCAGCAGCGCTCTCGAAGTTCCCGTCTTCAGCGTCGGGACGCACCTCGTCTTCGAAGGTTATCAAGTGGTCGTATCTCGTGGACTTTCAGCCGCGAATATACATGGCAGAAAGAGGACATACGCCACGAGTGTTAGTGCACCGACTAGCACGACAGAACAGGTCAGAATCGGCCCTGGAAGGTACGAAATGGCGTACGGAGCATAGAGCCAGTCGTTCGTGCATCGCTGAGCACCTGTTGCATCTCAGGGGAGGAGTCGTCGTCCATGACATATGTATGTCGGCCCACACGTGGCGGAGAGGGGGAGTAGGCTGAGTTGTGTCGAGGTAGAACCTCCTCGTCGTAGGGGGTGGGGGGAGACCTGGAGAGGGTCCCGCAGAACCGTGTGACGGGGTCAATAGAGATCTGTCCAATTAAGAAGCGCATGGCCGACCTGTCAGCGGGATTAAGCGACGCGACGCTAACGCGAATCCAATTCAATCCCTTTCGGTTTACGGCTCCGGCACAACGAAACCTCCACGATTCTCTCCGCACCAGGGAACCGATCGAATCGCTCGAAAAGCACGCAGAAAGCAGCCGCAAACGCATCCTCGGCTTGAAAATTACGACTGCCAGTGGTGGGTCATGATTGTTCGTTCCTGTGGCGCAAAAAAAACACAGGGAGATGATCGGCGCTGAAATGATCGTTGGTTGAAACTTGCAAGGACATTTTGACGGGAACTGCCGGTGGGCCCGCCCAGATTAGCGTATTCGACGTCGCATGAACGGGGAATGCGTCTGAATGCGTCCTCGATAAACAGAGTCACCAGCGCAGATTTTTATCACCTCGACCGACCCCAGAAGGTAGGACGTGACTGAGCAAATGGAAGGCTTGTTCTAGAAATTGAAGGGGAAGCAACGACTGGCGTCGGAAATTTGTGGGTGAGGAGAAGAGTATGCGTACCGTTGACCCTGCACACCTAAACATGGATTTCACGCGCACAGTTCTGAGTTGCGGACAGCAGCCGGGTTGACATTTGACAGGATCGGACCGCCGAAATGTGACAAGGTCGCTTGAGGTCGGGCGCGGGCGCCGGGGACGGCTGTGTTGCGGCTGTGGGTCGTACGGCGCTGAAGTCACAAAGAAAAAAGTCATTGAGATTTGAGAGGGTGAGATACGCAAAGGCAGGTAAATTTCGTGGAACTTTCGCCGGCGAAATGTGTTCGGAGGATCTAGCACTTGAGCCTTGAGCTACGACCCCAGGTAAAGTGAGCAGCTGCACGACGGAGTGGGTCAGTGACGGAAGCGGGATAGATTATTTGCGCGCACAGCTGGGTCAATTCCCACTCGGAGTCCGGATTCAGATGGAGGAAAGCTGGCAAGAATGCTGGCGGGCGGCCTGGGATTATCAGAGGCCAAGAATATGGAGAGGACGGGACTTTGTTTCCCCGACGCAGCGTTAATCGCAGCACCATTATGTTTGCGGCCGAAGGAGTCGGAGCTACCGTTTTTGCGCTGGTACAGCAGGTCTTGGCGGTAGCAATTAAGAACGAGTAGCAGGGCATTAATTGTCGTACTCGTCGGAGGGGGAGATCTCGCCGGTTATGCGACCATCTGAGGGATTCGCACTGCCTTGATTCAAGGCGCTCGGGAGAGAAAGAGGAGGAAGAGGAAGGGAGTTCAAAGGTGCGGTAAGGTTTGTCCAGTGGCACAGAGACGGATTTGAAGCGCCTGCGATTAGGCTTGGATTTGGAAGGCCTGAAGGAGGGACAAGATCATCCAAGCAAGCTTGCGAACGCGCGGGAGGCGGACATGGGAAGGAGAGAATAGCGTCAGACTTCAGAGTCTACGGAGTCTTCTGTCAATATCCGGAGCGGTTTGCGACGAGTTTTCCGGGAGGCTCCTTCTCCATGAAGATGACGCGTCACGCGAGCTCGCGCTGCAGGAGATTCTCGGGCATGAAGGCATTGAAGGTTCTGGCCCTCTATGTGGCTGCGAGGCGCAGGGAATCATACATGCGCGCTGTAGATTTTTCGACATCGATGATGTGGTGAGAGAGCGTTCGGCATCGTGCGGCCGGCGGTGTGTGAAAATGCGTCGCCAAACATCGCTTGGGACTCGGCATCTCCCGGCCGGCGGCGTTTGAAAAACGGCGTTACATATGGTCGCCAAACATCAAAAGCCCGTCTCTTCTTACCACCATGCCCGGAATCCTCGACCTTGCGGCTGAGCTCCTGCATGAGGTCTATCTTATGGTGAGCGGAGTATCCCACCTAACTGAGCCCACATCGAAGGCGGATTCTCTGCGCAGGTTCCATGGGAAGACAAGAGGGTGTTGCGGAGCGCATGTCGGCGCCTGGACTCTGCCCTGGGGCCACTCGTCCTCTCCCACATGCTCATCAGCGTTGCCGCATGGCGGGGCACGCCGGAGCAATTAGCCCTCTTGGCCAGTCCAACCTACGGCGGAGCTTCCTGCGTGAAGTGTTTGACGATTGAGCGCTTCGCCGCCGAAGAGCAAGCCGAGATAGATGACGAGGTGCTTATACAGGAGACCCAGGAGATACGTGAACTCCTGGCGCCTGCGTTGCGCGCGTTGAAGAACCTGCGACATGTGAAGTGAGTGTCGTCACTTCGTTCTGTGCCTCCACGAACTCACGGCGTTTTAGCTGGGCGCTCGACAACCGTGATATCGGCGGCGTTTCTACGATCATTCTGGATGCCCTCACTACCCTCGAGATCTCTCATCTCGGGATAACTATCCCTGAGTCGCTTCCACTCGCGATTCCCTTCAACCGTTTCCAAAATTTGCGTTCAATATCACTTAACTTCGCTGCAGGCGGCGGCAGGTGGGCGCAGATTCTCGAACGCATCGTACACCCACTGGCAGAGGCAATCAAGAACAGTCCAAATCTGGAGAGTATAACGGTCCTCCGTGACGAGTACGATCACGACGTCTATCGCATGTGGGACGACGAACCAGATCCCCGCAAAGACGAGCAGCGACCGTGTTTCAACCATCTAGTGTCCCTGGAAAATCCTTCCGGTCTAATAAATCTGGTCCTTCGTTCCGACATAATTGACATCGACAAGATCACCCGCTCGCACCTCGGCTCTCTTCGCTCATTGACGTTGGAACTCCCCGGGCCTACGATCTTGCACGGTGGGTATCACGAAGAGTCGGTTCAACAATTCTACGCCCCCGCGGCCGATGTCGTGCGCCTATGGCGCCGACTCGCGGACGAGGAGATTTTCCCGCGCGCGTTCTGCACGACGGCACCGGTTGACCACGCTGCCGTGGAGTACATGAAGGCCCACCCTGGCATCCGGCGTCTCGAGCTCAGCTATATTCCGAGGCCGTTTGGGCCTGATGACTTCGACCACGTCTATGCGAATATCTTCTACACGGAGGTGCTTCCTCGGCACGCCGCCACGTTGACGCACCTCACCATCACGTCTGGGCGGCGCGGACCATGGGCAGTGACGGTTCAGAGCGCGAGAGCGGTCCTGCAGTGCCGCGCTCTGCGATTTCTGAGCATGGAGCTCAACCTACCGAGGCGCGCGCACAACATCCCGAACGTATCTGACTCGGAGGCTGAAGATATCGGAGGAGACAAAGTCAGAATCGACCACATGGCAAGTGTCTGAAAACTGTCGTCAATCCCGCAATTCAACTCACAGCCCTCCTCCACGGTAGTTGCTCATCCTCGACGTCGCACTCGAGTTGCAGTCCCTGACCACTCTTCAACTCGCCAAGCAGCCGGGATATGCGGAACCAATGGGCAAGGTATGCGGTACTGGCCGGATGCGTGCCAGCCGCGAGTGGCGTTCCCTCACCCGTGTCGCCGCGCACGACTTCTGCGCCCTCACGGCTACACCCTCTCCCGACCAACAAAGCTGCTTCCTACTCCGCATCGTCGACGACACGTTTGGGGACTATCTCAAGCTCTACCGTCTAAAACTTGCAGAGGATGGTGGGTGGCGTCTGACGGAAGTTTTAGAGGCGGGAGCAGATGTTGTACATGTACCGGGCGGGGGAAGTGGGATCAACCGTAGTTTTGTCGAGAGTCTGCCCCCAAGGAAGCGACTGTCTATCGAGGAGTTGTATTCGGTATAGGGATTCCATGTAGTATCTGTATATATAGACCCAGGTGGGTTCAAAGCTGGACATCGTGGGGGCTTGGAGGAGGGAGAAGGGCCAAAGAAGCTCGCGATCAGTCGAGAAATGTCAAGTTTGCGGGTGCTGGTCATGAGGCTATTGAATACGCTCCTCCTTGAGCTGCGAACTCAGGTCGTCGGCGCTGCGTGGATTTTCCGACTATGGTTGAATAACACCGCCTTCGGCATCTCGCGGCCGACGGTGTTCCGACCGTTCAAAAACGGCGTTTGGTCACCAAAAAGATCAAAAGCCCGTCTCTTCTTACCACCATGCCCGGAATCCTCGATCTTGCGGCTGAGCTTCTACAGGAGGTTTACTCCATGGTGAGCGGGGTATTGTACCCAACTGAGTGGCTGAAATCAAACATGGATTTCCTGCGCAGGTCCCATGGGAAGACAAGAAGGGGTTGAGGAGTACATGTCGCCGCGTGGACTCGGTTCTGGGCCCGCTCCTCCTCTCACACCTGCTGATCGCCGTCTGGCGTACCACGCCCGAACAATTGAAGCTCTTGGCCACTCCCACCTACCGCGGATCGTCTTTCGTGAAGAGTTTGACCATTGAGCGGTTTGCCTGGCCACAGCAAGCAAAGATTGAAGAGGAGGTTATTATCCGCGAGACACAGGATGTGCGCGAGCTGCTGGCACCTGCGTTGTTTGCTTTGAAGAATCTGCGGCGTGTGAAGTGAGTGTCTGTCTGTCGGGCAATGATGCAACTCACGCGGACCTTTAGCTGGGAGTTGGATAACCGTGATATCGGCGGCGTCTCCATGCTCATTCTCGATGCCCTCACCGGCCTCGAGGTTCCGCATCTCGAGATAATTGTCCCCGAGTCCATTCCACTCGCGATTCCCTTCGCCCGTTTCCGCAATTTGCGTTCGATATCGATCAACTTCGTCGCACGAGGCGGCAAGTGGGCGGATATTCTCGAGCGTATCATCACCCCACTGGCAGAGGCAATCAAGAACAGTCCGGATTTGGAGAGCATAACTGTCATCCGCGAGCCTGGATATGATGAGGACGTCTATCGCAGGTGGTCCGATGAACCAGATCCCCTCAAGGAGGAGCCGCGACCGTGTTTCAACCACCTGATGCCGTTGGAAAATCCTCCTCGCCTCACGAGTTTAGTTCTTCGCACCGACACAATTGACAGCGACAAGATTGACCGCTCTCATCTTGGCTTCCTTCGTTCGTTGACCTTGGAACTCCCCGAGCCCAAGGTCATTCCGGATGAAGCTCAGGCGCCTTCGCAATATTATGCTCCAACGGCCGATTCGGACGTCGTGCGCACATGGCGGCAGCTCGCGGACGAGGAGATTTTCCCCTCCGCGTTCTGCACGACGGCGCCTGTTGACCACGCTGCTGTGGGGTACCTCAAGGCCCATCCCGGGTTCCGGCGTCTGGAACTCAGCAACATACCCAGACCCTTCAACCCTCGCGAGTTCGATCGTGTCTATGCTGCAATATTTTACACAGAGGTGCTTCCCCGCCACGCGGCCACCCTCACGCACCTCACCATCGGGTCTGGGCGGTACGGACCATGGGCAGTGACAGTCCAAAGCGCACAAGCGATCGTGCAGTGCCGCGCTCTGAGATTTCTGAGCATGGCGGTCAACATGCCAAGCACTGGACCCTACGCTGACGCCACGTCCGACTCCGAGGGCGAAGAAGATACCCGGCCGAGCAAAGTGGGGATCGACGATACAGTGAGTCGACTTGAACGTTCAAAGGGCCGGACATTCATTTTTCCATCCCAGTTGCTTCTCCTCGATGTCGCATTGGAGCTACCGTCCTTGACCAGCCTTCACATCCACAACGCACCGGGCTACATCCTGCCCATGGGTCGCGCATGCGGTACGGGTATAATGCGCCTCCGCTCTCGCTGGAGTTCCCTCGTCCGTGTTACTGTCGAGAACTTCCGTGCCGTCGCTCCACCCTCTCCCGAACAACAGATATCCTTCCAGCTCCGCGTTGAGAGCCACTTCGACTTCCTCTATCGTCTCGAAGCCGGAGACGACGGGGAATGGCGTCTCAGGGAAATTTCGGAGGCGGAACAGAATGTTGTGCGTTCCAGAGGTTTGGGACAGCCGGGAATTGGGATTGACCAGAAGTTTGTCGCGAGTCTGCCGCCCAGGAAGAGGCTCTCCATCGAGGAGTTGTATTCCGGATAGATAGTCTCGTTCGAATCTGTGGTTGAATTTGGGATGAATAAAAGTGTGCTAATTCCGAATTAACAGCTCCCCCGATTCACCCTAGATATGTTCCTGGTCGATTAGTTTTCACTCTACGAACCCCCCTTGTCCTAAGTTGCCTTGAACAAATATTTTCAACTCTGGATCAACCGGAAACTCTGGACCAACCGGAAGGCCAAACACGGCAACATCATCCCACGAGCGCATCAATTACGGCTCTTCCTTGACCATCATGGCCGACACGAAGGTTGGTGACCTAGGTCCCTTTCAACGCAGGAATCCGCGACGGATTCCTCGATTAACCATTGTACTCTACGTCCTCCTTGGCCTGGCGGCCTTCCAGCTCGCGCCCAAGGTCTCTCCCTGTATTTCTGTCGGTGTCGGCCGTTAAATCCGACTCGCAGTTCGTCTCTGACCGACACTCGCGTCTGCACTCTCACAAGTCGCTGTGGGAGCGCACCCACGATGTACGGTTCGATAACTACAGCCTCATTCTCCAGGGACAGCGGATATTCTTGCAGTGCGTCGACGCGCAATTTTTGCGATATCCACGTCTCTAACCGTGTTAGTTCGGGAGAATTCCACACCTGGCGTCTGCCTGTCCCTTCTCTGTGGCCCGATATCCTCGAGAAGGCGAAAGCTGCAGGCCTGAACGCTATCAGTATCTACACGCACATGGGCCTCATCAATCCCTCTCGCGGTGTGGTCGATTTCGACGGGTTTCGCGCGTTGAAGCCGCTCTACGAGGCTGCGCTTGCTGCGGGTATATGGGTCGTCGTGCGCCCAGGTTCGTCATTCCGCGTTTCTTGTGTCCTGTCGTTATCTTATTGACTCCATACAGGACCGGTGAATCCCCCATTTGAATTCAATTTACGCCATTTACCAAGCCACGTCACCGCTCGCAGTACATAAACGCAGAGACCTCCGCTGGTGGGATCGCGCACTGGGTTACCGCTGAGGTCGGCGGCCGCCTGCGCACGAACGACTCGGACTGGACCGCGGCATGGCAGGATTACATCCAGGGGATCATCAAGGAGACGGCGCCGTACCAGATTAACGTCGGGGGCCCGGTCATAGGTACGTTCAGTGCTCTTGTTCCCTTGACCCTCTTGGCTGAGTTCCCATATGTGAAGCAATCCAACTCGGTGCGCGCCCGTGTAGACCTCATCGGGAAGCCTAAATACTCAAGAATGGTGCCACTTTAGACAACGAGTACACGCAGACGCCGCCTGGCCACGGGGAATATTACGAAGAGCTCAAGGCCGTGTTCCACGCATCGAATATCGTCGTGCCGCTCACGTACAACGACCCCAACCCTGGTGCCAATTTCATCAACGGGACTGTAAGTTATTCGTTCCCTCCTTATTCTTAATTTTGTTGGACTTTCCAGGGCGGGGTGGATCTCTACGGGTAGATGCTCTTGTCGTTCCTCCTGACTAAAGGTAACCGAATTGGGATCTAGGATGGACTCCTACCCACAACGCTTCGACTGCTCGCACCCCGCCGCGTGGCGCCCTGTCGTCACCACCTACCACCAGTACCACGCGCGCGCGAATCCTAGCCAGCCGTGGTACATCCCCGGTGCGTTGCGCTTCAGGCTTTCTGCTTCCCTGGCCGGTTTATTAATTTGCAATCGCGTCATGTAGAATTCCAGGCAGGCTCGTTCGACGCGTGGGGGCCTGGGGCACCGGGTGCCTTTCCCCCATCCAATTAATTATCCTATTCATACTTAACGAATAAACGCAGGCTACGCCCCCTGCGCGGAGCTCACGGGCCCCGCCTTCCAGTCCGTGTTCAACCTCCAGCTGTGGGCGAGCAACGCGAAGATGATCAATTATTATATGTTTTATGGGTGAGTCTCTACTTTTGCGCGAAATGATCTGAGACGAGACTGAGGATGTTTGCGTACTTGCGTGCTTGCAGGGGCACCTCGTGGGGCGCGCTCCCGTTTCCGTGAGTCGCCCTGTTCTTTTCTTTGCTGGGATGTGTAGCTGATTGTAATTTCGCGGCAGCGGGGTATATACATCCTACGGTGCGTGTCGAATATCGTCGCATCCTCCGACTGAACTGATCACTCGTCGAAGACTACGGCGCGGCGGTGCGTATCAAATTTGCGTCGACGAGGAGGAACCAACTCAACCCATGCTGCAGATCAGCGAATCGCGCGCGCTCACGGCCAAATACGACGAGCTGAAGCTGCAGGGGCTCTTCCTGCGCTCCTCGCCCGCCTTCGCCAAGACCGACTGGGTGGGCGATTCGAGCACCAGTGAGACGGTCGCGAGCGCGAGCTCGAACCCCGACGTGTTCGTCACGCTACTTAGCAATCCCGATGAGGGGACTGGGTTCTATATCGTCCGGCAGAACGACTCGACGAGTGCGTGCGTGTTGAATCGTTTTCCCGATGAACGTTAACTGAGGATTATCTACTCAATGTAGGGAAACTGTGCACTTCAGCCTCACCGTCGCCACCAAGGCAGCTGGCGAGCTGCGCCTCCCGCTCGTCGCACCCAGCATCACCCTCGGCGGACGCGAGTCCAAGGTCATGGTCACCGACTACGCCTTTGGTGCCCACTCTACGCTCACGTACTCCACCGCCCGCATCTTCTTCGCAGACGTCATCGACGGGCGGGACGTGCTCTTCCTGCACGGCGCCGCCGCGGAGGCGCACGAGGCCGCGCTGCACCTCACGGGGACGCCCAACCCGTGGTTCCGTTCTAACCCCTCGGTGATGATGCATGCGGTCAGCAGTAGCGTCGGGACCGTCATCGCGTTTCTGCCCGGCGGCGAGGTCGGCGGGCTCGTGACGGTGTACGACTCGGATACGCAGCTCGTGCTATTCGCGGACTCCCGCACAGCGGCAACGTTTTGGGCTCCGGCGCTCGCCTCGGCAGAGAAGCTGTTCGGCGCGTTCTGGGGCCTGGGGACGAACGCGAGCGTACTGGTGGGCGGGCCGTACCTCGTGCGCAGCGCCGCGCTCGAGGCGGACGGGCGGCGGCTTGCGCTCACGGGCGATTTGAGGGAGGAGGTGCGGTTGGAGGTGGTGCTGCCGCGGGGCGTGCGCGCGGTTACGTGGAATGGGATCGATGTTGGGGGTGGGGACTTCACCGACACTAACATCCGGGGGAGCGTGCGCTCATTTGCGCTGACGCCCCGCGTCGCGCTGTCGGGGGTAAGGGTGCCGGAGCTTGCGGGATGGCGGTATCGGGACAGTTTGCCTGAGCTCGGCGCGGGGTTCGACGACGCGGCGTGGGTGGTGGCGAATCGCACGGAGACGAATGTGCCGGAGAAGATGTGGTATGGCGACGGGAGGGTGTTGTATGGATGTGATTATGGGTTGTGAGTGTTGTTGACTTTCCTCGAATATGAAGGCTGACGGATGGGTAGCTGCGAGAACATTGTGCTGTGGCGCGGGCATTTTAACGCTACGGGGGCGGAGAAGAGCGTCAATCTGTCGATTAACGGAGGGCAAGGTACGATCTTCTTCGTTGACCTGTGTGCAGGTGCTAATGTTTAGTAGCTTTCGCCGCGAGCGTTTGGCTCAACGACGTGTTCTTGAACACGTCCTACGGGAAGTCAGTGCTCCCTCCTACCTTCCTTGTCAGCAAAGCATTCCTTACCTGTTATTGTTAGCTCAACCAACAACATGAATATCATCGAGGAGACGGACGACAAGTTCCTTTTCCCCGAGGGTGCACTGAAGCTGGGCGATAATGTTATCACGATTGTGCAGGTCTGCCTTTACTGCTATCAATCCGATCGACAATGCTGACGCTTGGACTGTAGGACAATATGGGTTTGAACGAGACGGACGGCGGTCAGTTTTGGTCTACTTACGCTCTTGTGAACCTGAACTTGATCTGCGAATAGACAACGCGGACACGTCCAAAAACCCGCGGGGGATTCGAGGCTTTGCGCTCGACACCGGCGCCAACTTCACCGAGTGGAAAGTGCAGGGCAAGGTTGGCGGCTACACCGGGTGCGCAACACATTCCTTTTTGTACTATAGTTCACTTATCTCTTCCCCACCAGCTTCCCCGACAAAACCCGCGGCGTGTTCAACGAGGGCGGACTCTTCGGCGAGCGCCGCGGCTGGCACCTCCCAGGCTTCGATACCTCTGCGTGGGAGGAGCGTGCTCTCGCCGATGGGCTCCCAAGCGGCAAGGCGGGCGTTGGCTTCTTCCTCACGACGTTCAAGCTCAATGTCGAGAGCTTCCTGGACGTGCATATGTCTTTCACGTTCGAGGACCCGCTCGGGGCTGCGTACCGTGCGGTGTTGTTCGTCAATGGGTGGATGATGGGGAAGCGGGTTGCGAATCTTGGGTGCGCTGCTTCACTCGCGTTGAATTTCGGACTACTCCTGACGGGTTTGCAGGCCACAGGCAAAGTTCCCCGTGCAGCAGGGGATATTTGATTACCACGGCGAGAAGTACGTTCCGCCCAAACTTCTTTTTAATCCTGTTGCTTACACCCCAACACAGCACGGTCGCGCTCGCGCTGTGGTCTATGGAAGCAACACCGATTTCTCCCAAGCTTCGCCTAGTCGTGGACGGGGTGTATGACGGTGCATTGACTGGTGTACGAACGGACAACCTGCGGTGGTCGAGGGTGGGCAGAGATGAATGACCCGACCCTGGTTCAACGTTCAACATTGATAAACCTTCCGTGTAAATTGTGTTTCTAACGCATCGCGTTTTTCCAGCTAGCTAAGTCGCTCAGAGTCAGAACAAGAACTTATGTTTGGGAAGAGGAGCCCGGAAACTCAGTTTCTGGGTTCTCTGTGAGTGAGGCTTCCGGATGAGCACTAACCCAAGCGCCAAACGGAAGCCAAGACTCGTGGGTGGTGGGTGGGCTGCAAAAATGGGCGAGCGCGCGGGAGGCAAGAGAGGAAACTGATCGACAGATGCTGTCGATCACGGATGAGGCATCCTCCGGGCCGCTCTCTTAGCTAGCCGGCTATGTGTGCTGGCTCGCATTGCTCGCTCGGCACACTTCGCTGTCAGGTAATCTGTGATGAGTGTATTACAGCTGTTCCTAAAAATAATGAGACTCACCAATTTTTTTTTCTCGATCGTTCCCAAAACGGATTCGTCCGCTTTCGGATACGACCCTCCGTAATACCACAGAAAGATGAAGTTCGCCCCAAGGGAAGTTTTTGAGACATATTACAACGCATTCAACCACTCCGCCCACCCTGCCGACGCGATTTGGGACTGCAGCGAAGAAGTCCGAAAGTTGGCCGAAGCAAAGCCGAACCCTTCGGCCCGAAGTTCAATTATCCCCGGATTGTTTTGATGGCCGGCGCAAGCTCAACACTTGCACAAAAACTTCGAGGTTTCCAACATGAAAAAGTGGAGAACTCATGGAGAGATCTAGGGAAAGGTTTTGGATATTCCCCTGTACAATTTTGGATCAGAAACATGGGCAAAGATGTGGTCTGTCCAAAAGCGGTCACTTCCGGTTTGGGAATGATCGGACAAAAAAAAACGCGGCTTGTCTCATTATTTTTCGGAACAGCTGTAATTCTCGCCTTCCGCTCTTCGCTCTTCCCCTCGCGGTTCAACATTGATAAAATTAAAACTTTCCCTGTGCCCACTGCCCAGCGATCTACGGCCGGTGAAATCCAATTTCTAACGTGTCGCGCTCTTCCAGGCCTTCCTGTAAATTAGACAGGCACACGTCTATGGCGGGAGTGTAGTCGTAGTAGCGGCGTTCAATCAAACCTGCCACAAAGCGAACGGAAGCACCCAGACCTCAGGAAGACTCCCACAAAGCAAGGAAGGCGAGGTAGCACGCGGTGTGCACCAGGTTTCAATATCGCGGCGAGGATTTAAATTCAACCCTGAGACGCCCGTTCGACTCGGGACCCTGCCATATCCAGTCATTTAGGACTTTTTTACCGTGGACTTGAAGAACGGCGGGTAGAATCCAGGCGGCGCGTCCGTGGCCTCTTGATGAGGCGAAGGTAAATATCCGGGAGCTGAAGTTGAATGGGTTGGGTTGGGTCATCTCGAGATCGAGATATACGTGGTGGTGGAATTGGATAACGGAGGCAGCAGGTGTGGAACTCAATGATATTCTGGGTGGAGGAATAAATGTGGAGAACCTACAGCCGCCCTGGTCCAATCAGTTGGAACTTTATCTTTTAGGGAACACGCGCTTCTGCGCATTTTCAGTCATCAATTGAACCTACCCAAAGCAAAATAGAACTTCCGTACTACACAAGACTCATACAAAACGTGGACGGTGGGGTAGCACACAGTGTGCCCAGGTTCTATGTGGTGCTTGATGGTAGAAGCATTCAACCCTGTGACTCTCGTTCGACTCGGGACTCCGCCGCTATGTACATTGTATCGTCTGTATCTTTATTTTGTATTTTGTATTAAATTTTACTACTGCACTGGCTGAAAGATTCAGATTTTTCAGCACTATTTTCGGTGAAAAATGTCCTTTGTTTTCCATCCATTTTCCACTGGAAAGTGAGGTGAAAAACTCAAAATATCTTCACCATTTTTCAAGTTTCTTTTGAATTTCTCACCTTGGGGCGGAAAAAGGGTGAAGATGTTTTGAATTTTCCACCTACCTTTTCAGCAAAAAATCTCTGAAAAACAAAGGACATTTTTCACTGACAACTGTGCTGGAAAATTCAAGTCTTTCAACCAGTGCTGTGTTCTCGACAACGGGATGGGTATACTGTGGTATACTAGTTTCTCCGTGACGCGTCAATCACGAGCCCTCCAAACCAGACCCAATAATTTATGTACGCGACGTTTTCAATCACTGGGATATCTGTGATCGGCCGAGCCTCGTTGGCTGTCTGGATGCTCGCCTGTTGCCCTTCCTCTCGCGGTTCAATCTTGTTAACTTCCCGATCGACGGCCGGTGAGTTCAATTCCCAATCCGTCGCGCTCTTCCAAACCCTCCTGTGAATGACACAGAGGATACACGTCCACACACCCAAAAAAGTGAACTTCCTACTTACCTCGGAAGGGTAGCATAAATTATACCTTTCTGCAACAAAATATGTCTGAGCATATTGTTCACAAATATACATGGACAGAAATGTGTACTGGAAGGATACCTATATACAAGCCTTTCTACTCCTACATATTTCTTTCCAATAAGTGAGCGGTGAAAGGGACAGAGAAAGACTCACAATAGGTAGCCCTTTCGACAGAAGCTGATTGATTACCTTTCAACAAAGCCCGAAAGGACTACTGAAAGATTTGCTTTCTACAACCCTTCCGGCAACATATAAAGGATGAGGGATTTATGCCATTCGTGCGGAAAATGCCGGACAAATGGCATAAATCCCTCGTCCTTTATACTCTGCCGGAAGGTAGACAGAAAGGCCTACGATAAGTGGCCCTTTCAGGCTTTGAAGAAAGGGACTCAATATATTCTTCTCGAAAGGGCCGTTTATTGTCAGTCTTTCTGTATCCCTTTCACCGCTCACTGATTGGAAAGAAATAAATTGCGGTAGAAAGGCTTGTTTATAGTGGTCCTTTCGGTACCCATTTCCGTCCATGTATATTTGCAGACATTATACTAAGAATATATTTTATTACAGAAAGTCGTACTTTATGCTAGCCTTCCTAGGTAAGTAGGAAGTTTGCTTTTTTGGGTGTGCCATGGGAGGAGTGTAGTTCTGGTGCTGTTGAACCTATCACAAAGCAAACAAAAGTAGCGCACCCCAAGCGCACCCAGCAAATATTATTATGAACCATGGATGGCGAGGTAGCACTTGGTGTGCACCAGGGTTCACTGTGTAGAGCGGCAAGATGATTCAATCCTGGAGCTGCCCGTTCGACTCGGGATCCCGCCATCGCCCGAAAAAGATCTGCCTTTTTTTCTTTTCTTTTGGTAACAAGGAAAATCAAAGTATGCGGTGCTGCAGCCATACGCATCCCAGCGCTCTGACTCTTACTGACGTGTCAATATTGAGATCGTTCTTGAGCCAACGCATTTTTATTTTGCACGTGGTACTTAGGGCATTGGATTGACCATAGCTAGTAGCACACGAAACCAACAAAAGGTGGTGCACCCAGCCCAGAGTTATGGCGGTCAGAGTGTACATTTAATCATTTGAATGTTTTTTCCACATTTACGGACTTTTTGTCGTGTTTACGGAGTTTTCTTGACCTTGTGAGGTTTTTTTCCCAATGTTCAAAGAGATGAGGTTTTTATTAGGAACTTGTCAGCAGATACTTCAGTTTCTGGTCAGAGTGCAACTTGGAAGTTTTTTTGTGGAAAATTTGACCCGGCTTTTTTTTTTTTGAGAAGCGGAAAGTTTTTTTCTGGCTGCCATGAAATGGCTTCATGTTCCAACCATGGTCGAAGAAAAAAGTTTTGTCAGCCGGACCTCGCCACATCGGCAACTCTTGTTCCGGCATCGGCACCCTCCAGTTTGAATGATGCTGGAGTTTGCGGTATTACCTGCTCATCCTCTAGACTCCTTATCATAGTGCCAGTTGCTGGCATAGCACCCAGCCTGTCTACATACCATATGGACACTGCTGGTCATGACCCAGTCACCCAGCCAATTGAACTCAGGTTGAACGGCTGCTCAGTTCAACCACTGCTCAATCTGTAGATTCATAGCCATAGCCCCAGACATGATGAGTAGCTGTGTTCCATTCACAGCAGTATGTACACTTACTTGCCTACAGTACAAGGCTTCCACTCGTTCAGCTAAGTTGTTGCATTACCGAGACCGGATCACGGCATGACGCAATGCCGAAGCTCAGCCGCCACAAGTTTTTCTACTTGAAGGCACGTCGAACCGACAAAAGTCTCACAGATGCTGGAAAAAACAAAGTTTGTGGTTCAAAAGAAAAGAAGGTTTGAGAGTTTTGGTTGACCTACGAAAAAACACTCAGTTGCACTCTGACCACCAGAAAGCGAACTATCCGCTCCAGAGTTCCCCAATAAAAACTTACCCTCCTTGAGCATCAGGGAAAAAAACCCGGAGCGTGAATAAAAGTCCGTAAACACGACAAAAAGTCCGTAAACACGGAAAAAACCTGCCAAACAATAGATGTACACTCCGACCGCCATACAGAGTCCTACAAGGACACAAAAGGCTGGGTGGCGCGTGGCGCGCCCCAGATTAAACTCAGCCTCATACAGTGCACTTTCAATCTGGAGACGCCTGTTCGACTCGGGATCCCGCCATAGGCCCATAACAGCGAACGCTTTTTTTTTGGTTCATTTTGGTTCATTTTGGCAGCCATCCCCAGACCACCTTGATTAATATTGAAATGGCGCAGCTGGACGTATCTAAGGTATCTCAGAGGGAGTCGGAGTTCTAAACATCTGCTTGTTGGGTCGGGGTTCAAAACTGTCACTTGCTCAAGCTGTTATTTAACACCAAGCGGTACTGTAGTCAGGGATAAAAAACTCTCCATTGCGCTTCGTCCGAGGCCAACGAAGATCAGCGGTAGCTCGTAGCTTGTTCGGACAATTTGGAAACTGGAACACAGCGATGTGGTTCAAAACGCTGTGCTGCACCGCCTTCGGCATTATCAATTGTCACCGCCTCTCTTCCTACCACCACCACCACCATGCTGGGGTTGCTCGATCTCGCGACTGAGCTGAGTTCTGCTGAGGCCTGAGGGCGGCATTGCAGAAGGTCTTCAGCAGGCGCCGGGGCCGCTCGGCCTCTCCGAGTCGCAGCGTCGTGGCACGCCCGACCAATTTGCGGCTCTTAACCACTGCAACCTACCGTGAATCTTCGTGCGTGAAGAGCTCGCGGTTCGCTCCTCAAGAGCAGGCCGAGATACCTAGATGCTGAGCTTCTTATCCGGGACACCGACGACTGCCGCTGGCGTTGTACGCGTTGACGAAGCTGCGACGTGTAAAGTGAGTGCCTCGGTCTGTGCCTCCACGACCTCATGAACTCGTGAACTCATTTTGCTGGGCGTTCGACAACCAACCGCCTCATGCTCATTCTGGTCCAGGATCACTCTCTCGAGTCTCGATAAACATTCGTGTCCATCCCATTCGCGATAACTTGGATTCAATTCAATATCAATCAGCTCCACTCCCAGAGGCGGTCCAGGCAAGCAAGTGGACGCAGATTCTCGAGCGTACTTAACATCCACCCACCGGCAGAGGCAATCAAGACTCGCCGTCCCGCTTTGAATCGCATAACGCTCATCCGCCCTGAACATTTCCTTGAGTGCAAGACTCCCGAGTTCATTTTTATTTAATACACAAGAGAGGCCACATAATCGTCTCTCCCACTAATGTTACAGCGTCCAAACGCATCGGTCTCGTGGTCCTAACGTGGAGATATCACTACACAAAAGCAATCAATCCCCGCCCTTCGACACCCTCAGTCAAAGTCAAACAAACGCACCATAAAATCACACCACGCCGGCTCCTCCCCGTCGCCCCTCCCCTTAAACCCCGACGGCGGCGGGCGCACGATGACGAAACGCACCCGGCGCGCCTCGAGCGGCGGTGGGCTGGGGCGCGTGCTGCGCACGGACGGGCGCGTGTCGGGTAAGGGCTCGCCGGTCCAGGAGGGCGGCATGGGGACTTCGGGGAGGATGAGCGAGTTGCGGGGGCGGGGCCGCGGGGGTTCGTTTGTGCGGGTGGGAGTGGGATTGGGTGTGAGGGTGGGGGTGCGGCGGGTGCGGGTGCGGGTGCGGCGGTTTGTGGATTTGAGGCCGTCGAGGAAGGGCATGGGCATGATTAGGATGGCGGAGATGCCGCTCTGGGGGGAAGAGGAGGAGGAGGTTAGAGACCGGTCGCAATAGGGGAGGAAGGAGGAGGGAGAGGGAGGAGGACTCACGATAACCATGTCCATGCATCGGGCAGGGTAATCCCGCCTCTTACTGCTGCTCGCGACAGACGAGGCGTCATCCGCTGAAGGCGCGGGCGGGGGCGTGACGGACGCACTCACGGACGCACTCGGGGATGGCACGCCCCGGGACGCGCACCGACGCAGGGAGACGGTCTTGATATTCGGCGTGTTAATTCTATACGACTTTGAGCGCGACTTCCTCGGGAGGGAGATGCTGCGCTTGAAGGACGCGAAGAATGATGATTCGTATTCGTAGGAGTCGTGGGTGGTGGGCGTGGATGAAGTCATGGTTGTGTTGCCAAAGGGGAAACGGCGTTACGGGGGGACGACGATTGGAAGGGGGTCTCCTCTTATAGAGGTGCGGTGGTGCGGAAGTAGTTGAATGCCGATCACCAAGACTGTCTTGGGTTTATCTCACCCTGGTCTTGGCTTAAACCCGACCCTGTCTTTGCGACTAATTTATTGACAACTGGCTGGCAGCGCTAGGCGATATAGCTCTACCCGTGTCCTGTCCCGACAGGCCTTCAATTTCGGGCAGCCATGCAAACTTACTTGTGAAGGAAGTATCTATCAAACCCAACTCAAAATCGCCCCTATTTCCGAGGCGATGCCCTGGCAGTGCACCCGTACACCACTTTTGAATTGTCGTCGTTCCCCGTCGGTTGCAACTGAAGGTAAATGTGGGGTTCTAACTTCTTCGAAGTTTAGTACCAAGCGAAGCAACAAGAATGTCCAGGCGACCAGGCGCAGTTCCAGCGAGGATTATTCCTCAGTAAAGGAGGGACGTCAGACAGGGGCCTCAACCACAACGCACAGCTTCGTCTCCATTCCGACTTCCACAGCTTTGCTTGCTAGAAACAATCCCGGTTCATTTCGCTTTTATTGCGTTTCGCGGATCTTCGCGTTCGCCAAGTGTTTGCCGAGTTGCGGTTGTGCTAACGACGCGCTCAGTGATAATCACGTGGACGTGTTTTTGAACCGTGGGAATATCTGAAGACACAACATCAGGAGTATACTACTTATTCAGGCGCAGTTCCAGGACGGATTCCGCTCCTCAGTAAAGGTGGGCCTTTAGGCAGGGGCTCTCAACCACAGCGCACAGCCTGCTAAGCCCCGGCCCTGCTTCGTCTCCATTCCGACTTCACAGCTTTGTTTGCCAAAGAGAGTCCCGGTTCATTTCGCCTTTACTACTTATTGCGTTTCGCGGATCGTCGTTCGCCAAGTGTTTGCCGACTCGCCAGGCTAACGTCGAACGACGCGCTGAATGATAATCACGTGGACGTGTTTATGAACCTGTAATATCTGCAGACACACAACATTCACATTCTGCTGCTTCGTATCCTTCTTATCCTTCTTATCGACCCAGAAATAAGCAATTGCTTCAAGACTGTGACTTATCAACTAGGTCAGTACTCCGATTCAAAGGACGAGATCAACGCGTGATTCGGAACCGCGCGAGTACTGGTATGAATTATGCGCGGCGTTCATGTAGCCCGTTGGCCATGGTACTCCTACTCCTACTCCTACTCCTGCGTCGGAGGCATGGCGTATCCGTCATACACCCGGAACCCTAAATCTGGCCCGCATAATTCGGGGGGACCTGCCCCATGGTCGACATGGGGAGGACGGGCCCGGGCTCCGCCGCGCGCGCGGCCGCCAACCGCATGCGCCGGAGCTGACGCCGGCGGAAGAGGATGACGAGGACGACGAGGGCTATGGCGACCACAATCGAAACTGGGAACCGATAAAAAAAAACGTTGAACAGTGGGGATTGACACGAAACTTGAGGGAAGAAGCCAGGGAAGGAGTTGGGATCGAAGGAGGTACATAGAAGGGACGCACCGACGATGATAGCGATGCGCGCGCCGGTGGAGAGGCGGTTGTCACGGTCGCCGTCGTGAACGACGACGACGCGTCCGGACGCGGGGAAGGGGAGGCTCGTAAGCACTAGGCAAAAGAGGGCGGCGGTGGCGAAGAGGGACATGCTGGGAAGGAATGGAGCCTGTGGGCGGCATTTATACTTATCTCTACCGACACGGCACTGGGTAAAACACATCATTTTAAGCCAGCGACTGGGACCAGGGTAATAGATATGTATGTTGCTGACCCCGGCTCCACATTTATGTATTGATCCATTCTTCCATTTTTGGGATGCAAATCTCTGACGCGACTTGACGCGTTTTTCGTCACGGTGTTCCTTCTCAATTTCTTCCTTCTCGCGTTCAGCGAAAAAGGTAGTAACCAACCAACCGACCGACCTTGTGAGGGCTTTGAGATGCATGTTGCATCCCTCAAGACACACCTTCCAAAGATTTACGTTTGGGTTCTGAGATCAGCCACTTACAACTTGGCGAGTGTTATATATAGTCTCCGAGCCTCGGCGATGAAAAGCTTACAAGTTATAATAACGCACGCAGGCGGGCATGGGGCGGGACCCGGGTAAGTTACGTGGTAACTCTGTGAGTCTATCGAGTCTGTCGCGATTCGAGCGCGAGAAATGCTATGTAACTGAACTTAAGCTTCCATTATGCTCGCGAGTGGTTCAACTCGGGTTTCTGAAAACTATGATCCCTTCGTCCGACGATCGCACTCGTTCGCGTTAGAGCGTTTCTACGTTGTCGCTGTTTTACGACCTTCGATGGGCCAGGGGAGACACTTGACCGTTGAGAGCGAGGGGAGGGCCGCAACGCTCTTTCATCCCTCTTGACCCAATCTCCGATATTCCGAGTTGAACTTGACTTGACTTGAACGACGAGATCAAACGGCAGCTCAGCAGTGGTACAATCCGATCGAACACAGGGCTTGCAGACGCCGCCCACCAATTCGCCAACTAGTACGAGTACCTAGGCTACATTACAATACAATACTACGTTGCAAATGCACGTCACCGTCGGATGGTGAAAAAGAGCGTGTTGCGATTGTCTTTCCGAAATCGAATATCGCGTTGGTGGGATAGAATAAATAACACCCAAAAAAACCAGAGCTGAAGGGAATCGTGGAGGTGAGGAGTGATCACTGGGTGTGCGGAACGGCGGAGTGGTCCTGATTAATGCAGAGGTTAGTCGTGTTAAGGCGTTGGGTTGAAATAAGAGTGCGCGTACGGTGGTATGCGCGGCGGGAGGTGGGGAGACCGGCTGCTCGAATAAAAAACGTGAGCAAATTCACAGAGATATCGAGGCAGAGGCGACGCACCGGAGGATAGTACCCGCCGTTGGGCGGTCCGGGGGGCTACACCAAGATCGTTATCAGTGTCTCGACTCAAACGGAGAACAAGGCTGGCGACTCACGGGTGCGTAGCCGCCGCCGGTGTACTGGGGCTGTTGGGCGGCATTCATGTCGCCCGGACCCATAGGCATCGAGGGCGCCTGGCGCGCGCGCGTCGACGTTAGCCAACAATCGCTATTTCGACTCGAAGGCTCGGACTCACCTGGTCATTATAACCTTTCTCCACATCTTGCCCGCCGTAGCCGGGCGGGGGGTACACCTGTTGCTGCGCCTGCTGCTGAGGGTAGCCGCTCTGCCCGTACTGCTGCTGCTGCTGCTGCGTCGGCGGCAGCGTATACCCATTAAACCCCCCCGGCCCCTGCCCTGCGTAATTCGCCGCCGGGACCTGTGTCGTCGACATGGCGGGAGCGGGGAGCGTGGCGCGGGCCGCTGCTAGGGCGCGCCGGTTCTGGCGGATGCGGAGGAGGCGGCAGGTGAGGAGGGCGAGGAAGAGGACGATGGCGACTGTTTGTTTCGTAAGTACCGCAAGGAAGGACAAGTGAGCGGCGATGAGGAAGTTGAAAGCGAGGGAAGGAGGCAGGACGCACCGACGATGATAGCGATGCGCGCGCTGTCGGAGAGGCCGTTGTGGCCGTCGTGGTAGACGATGATGACCGCGGACGCCTCGAGGGGGAGGAGGCTCGCGAGCACCAGAGAAAGAAGAGTTGTGCCGGGGAGGGACATGGTGTGTTGGGGGTTCGTAAAAAAATTGGTCGCAGGGAGGGGGGCGATGACAAGCAAGGAATGGAGAGATTGTGGGCGGCGTTTATATATTCGAGTCAAACAAAAACTGTTTAAGCGCGTTCAAGACACGTCAAATTGCTGATCTTTATCCGACGCCTTGAATCAGTCAGTACTCAGTGCAGATGCGAGAATACTTAAACTTGACCTGCGCGCCGAAAAGATACGCTTCTCATGTCCCCGCTCTGGGTGGTGGTCTTGAACGCGAACCAAAGGCTGTAAGAATAAATTTGAGGGGAGACCAAGGGGAGACCATTTCTTGGCGAATCCGAGTACAGCCCACGCCAAGTGATGCGAATTTCTAGTCGCCGATCTGCCAAGGCAACACAACGCCGGGGAAGGCCGACCAGGGTCGCCCTGCCCGCCCTCGACGATCTTAATCGTGTCGGGACGCAGCACCAAATTTGTGAGACGAGGAGGATTTTCCAAGGAGGTTGAAACACGGGGGCTGCTCGCTCGTCATTGCAACTCGAGGGGTTCCGGTTCGTGCACGGTGCCACATGCGACGTAGCGTTGGAGTGGGGGAGAGTCTGGATTGCTCGGAAATGCCGAAGAGCATGTAGGAGAGGACGAGCGGGTTCACGACAGATCTGGTCCACGCGCCGGCAAGATCTTCAATTTTGTCTCTCCACGGTGACGGAACTCACCCACAGCCAGATTCACTGTAGGTTCATTTGGCATGACAGCTGCTCACCATGAGATAATACACCTCCCTCCTGGAAGAGCTCAGCCTTGAGATCGAGAAGGTGGGAGGAAGAGAGTGACAATGGATCGCCGTTGGCCGGTTTGGGAAGGTCTGGGAAATGCCGGAGGCGGTGCAGCACAGCCTTTTCAACCACATTGTCGTGACTTCCGAAGAACAAGTCACGAACCACCGCTGATTCTCGTTGGCTTCGAAAGAAGCGCGGGAGTGTGTTCTTCTCCTTGAATCGCACTACCGCTTTGTGTTGAATAGACTCAAGCAAGTCACAGTCGAAAGTTGAACATTGAACGCCGAGATGGCCGAAGCTGCTGGGTTCAACCCGATGAGCAGACGTGTTGAACTTCAGTTCCATCCGAAGCACTTGTAGTCCTACCGCAAGTTGGTCTAGGCATGATTGGCAAAATAAACAAAAAATGACTGGGGCATTCTGGGATGGCGGGATCCCGAGTCGAACGGGGAGCTCCAGATCAATATTGACTTTCATAGTCACCCTACTGAAACCTGGTGCGCGCCACGCGCTACCCCACCTTTGTTGGCTGCACTCTTCTCCTGTTGGCTTCGTACGAAGCACCGCTGATTTTCGTTGGCCTCGACTCCTGAAGCGCGGGAGTGCGTGTTTGATTTCGTGATACCACCTCACCGCGTTGTGTTGAATGACCTTGGACAAGTCGCAGTGTCGAAAGTTGAACCCCGAGATGGCCGGGGCCAGTTCAACCCGATGAGCGAACCTGTTCGAACTGAACTTCAGCTCCCTCTGAGGTCCTTGAATTCCAACTGCACCATTTATAACCAAGTTGGTCTAGGCATGGCTGGGAAAATGATCCTCGTAACAGTCAGGGCCGGATCCCGAGTCGAACGGGCAGCTCCAGTATTGAATTCAGGCCAAGCCTACTGAGCCCAGGTGCGCGCCACGCGCTACCCCACCTTTGTTGGCTGCACTCCTTTCCGTTGGCTTCGTATGCTACTAGCCATATTCAATCCGATCCCCTAAGTACCACTGCGTGCAGAATGAAAATATGTTGGCTCAAGAAATGGCAGGGCGAACGATTTCGATATGGACAAGGAAGTCGGAACACAGGGATGGCCAAAGGACTGCAGACTTCCGATGTTCTTTGCTTTGTGAAAAAAAGCGCCATTTTTCCGCGCGATGGCGGGGGCCCGAGTCGAACGGGCGTCTCCAGATCGAATCATATTGCCAGTCTCTATTGAAACTTGATGCACACCGCGTGCTACCCCGCCATCCAGGGTTCATAATAATCTCTGCTGGGTGCGTTACCTTTGTTGGCTCCGTGTGCTACTACCCATGTTCAATCCGATGCCCTAAGTACCACATAGTACAAGGATAAAAATGTGGTAGCACAGAGAAATGGCAGGGCAAACGATTTCGATATGGACGAGGAAGTCGGAACACAGGGATGGCCAAAGCACAGCAGACTTTGATTTTCTTTGTTTTGTGAAAAAAAAGGGAGGTCTCTGTGCCATAGCGGGGTCCCGAGTCGAACGGGCGTCTCCAGATCGAATCATATTGCCTGTCTCTATTGAAACCTGATGCACAGCGTGTGCTACCCCGCCATCCATGGTTTATAATAATCTCTGCTGGGTGCGCTACTTTGTTGGCTCCGTGTGCTACATACTACCGATGTTCAAACCGATGCCCCAAGTACCAACAAGAATGAAAATGTGGTGGCACAGAGAAATGTCAGGCCGAACGATTTCGATATGAACAAGGAAGTCGGAACACAGGGATGGCCGAAGCACCGCAGACATTGAATCTCTTGGTTGCAAAAAAGAGACTGAAGACTGCGCCATGGCGGGGTCCCGAGTCGAACGGGCACCTCCAGATTGAAAGTTCGTGTATCATGGCGAAGTTAAATCTGGGCATGCTACCCCGCCTTCTTTATTGTCTCCAGATTTTGTGATGTCTGGTTGTGTTTTCAGCATCAATGGAACGAAAATCACGCTCCTCCCATGGACACCTGTCTCATTTACGAAAGGGCCTGCCAGAGCGGGACACGGTGGAGGCTGAAATTCACCGGCCGTAGACCGCTGGGCACACGGAAAGTTTATCAATGAATGTTGAACTGCGAGGAGGACAGAAGTTGAAATGGTTGAAAACGTCGCGTAAATTATTGGGCCTGGTTCGAACGGTTCGTGATCGCCTCGACGAAAGTTGTGAGCGGATCGAACGAATGTAAGTGAGAGACAGAAGTCAATTGGTATGGAATACGAACTAACTACTGGTTTAAATACTACATAGGTGAGTCACTAATGTAAGAGTCATATATTCTACGAGTCAGCTATACTAATTATTGAGTCAGGTAAATACTGCGTACTACTACGCATCGGCTGCGTGCGGCTGCGGGCAGCTGCGCGTCGGTTCCGTGAGTAGGAACCCGCATTCGGCTTGTTTATTCTTACACTCCCCTTCAAGCCGAACTCAGTCCCATCGCAGCAATCAAGGGTTTAAACTTGAACGGAGGAAGAGCCTTGGTGAGTACATCGGCTGTCATTTCAGATGTTGGGCAGTAAACTACTTCCAGAGTACCATCTTCGATCTTCGACCGAATAAAATGGTACCTGATGTCAATGTGCTTTGTGCGTGCATGAAATTGACCCAACTCTGCATGGGCGAGAGCAATCGCCGACTGATTATCACTATAGATAACCGAGGGGATTTGAATAGGACCGAATAGTTCCGCGATAAAGGCGCGGAACCAGATTAACTCCTTGGCCGTGAAGGTGAGCACAATGTACTCTGCTTCCGTCGTTGAAAGCGAGATTATTTGCTGCTGCTTTGATGCCCAGGAAACCGCGCCGCCATTCATGAGTAGGACGTAGCCTGAAACGGCCTTGCGATTTTCCAACGACATGCCGTCGGCATCGCCGTAAATTTGCAAGCCGAGCTTTTCCTCGGTTGCCTCGAAGGTCAGACCATGGGTTCGTGTGCCTTTCAAGTATTGAAGCCCCCGTTTTGCTGCGCTCCAGTGTGCCTGTCCGGGATTGTCAACGAATCTCGACAGAACACATACCGCGAACGCCAAGTCGGGTCGTGTTGCGGTTGCCAACCACACCAGACCGCCAATCAACTCTCGGTAAGGGATCTTCTGCATCTCAGCAGTCTCCTCTGGCATCTTGGCGCACTGTTCGCGCGTTAGCTGTGCATTCGGGTCCAAAGGTACGGAGATACCTTTGCAATTCTCCATGTTGAACTTGCGCAACAGGGAGTCAATGTAGGTTGTCTGGGATAATTTGAGTGTGCGGCGGGCTCTATCGCGCGTCACCTCCATTCCCAGCAACCAGCTAATATCCCCCAGCCTTGTGATCTTGAACACTCGAGCGATTTCAACTTGGATTTCATCAATCAACTTCGGTGAGTTTCCAGTGATAGTACTATCGTCGATGTGGATCGCCATGATGGCAAAATCATTGCCCCTGACGACTTGGTAGACAGCGTGGTCTGTGCGCAAGGGCTTTATCCCCAGCTTTGCTAATTCTCCGGTGAGTTTTTCGTACCATTTACGGCTGGACTGTTTTAATCCATAGATGGTTTTCTCGAGCCGGATGACTTCGTTTAAATTGCCATTTGAGTAATGAGGGGCCTGTTCCATGTAAATTTCCTCTTCTGGTGAGAACTCGCCGTTTAGGAACGCTGCAGAGTAATCAAACACTTGAATGTCCCAATCGTAGCGCGCGGCAATAGATAGAATTGTTCTCAGGGAAGATAATTTTGCAGTGGGTGAGAATGTCTCGTAATAATCTACCCCTGGCACTTGCGTGAAGCCCTTGGCCACCAAGCGCGCCTTGTATTTATCTATTTCACCGTTCGTCTTGCGTTTGATCCGCAGTGCCCATTTGCTTCCCACGACGTTTCGGCCCGAGGGCCTGGGAACCAATCTGTCACCGAACGTACCCGTTCTGCGCATAGCGTCCATCTCGACGTCCATGGCGGCCTTGAACAGCGCCCAGTCCGACCTCCTCTTCGCCTCTTCAACTGTAGGGGAATCCGACATCTCACCCAAACCAGCAAAGGCAAATTCTGCGCCGGCCAGGAAGCTCTGGGCCTCGGGTTCTTCGACACGCGCAGTCCGAGCAGAACCACGCGTCCTCCCACCCTGGAGAATATTACTGGGGTCAATCGTGCTCTTGATGTCTCGGGGTGCGACCCTCTTGGGAATTTCCGGTGTAGGGCTGCGAGTACGGGGTGGAGGTGTGAGCGGGGAGTCAGGACGCGGTGGATCCGCGTTCTCGGGCTCAGGTGCGTGCTGAATGTTCTTTTCCACTACCTCTGGCCTAAATTCCGCTTTCTCCCCCTCATTCAGTACTTTATAAACCTCCCCTGTATCCCTTCTCGCGGCGAATTTCACACTGCGTTCCACGCGAATGGACCGATTCTCGGGGTAATAAATCCGATGCCCATCTATCGCATCTGGGTCTAGGCCCATCCACCGTCCTTCGCGTGCTCGTCCTCCGAGCTTCCCGCCTTCCGCGTGCACCCAGACCCTGCAGCCCCACTCGTGCAGGTGGCGCAGGTCCGGTTTCTCCTTGTGAAACACTTCATACGGTGTTCTGCCGCCGAGTGCCTTAGTCGAGGTACGATTTTTCAACCAAACAGCGTGCTTGAGCGCCTCACCCCAAAGGTTTGACGGCAGCCCCGCTGCGTGCAACATGGCACGTACCTTCTCAAGAAGCGTCCGATTTAAATGCTCCGCTACGCCGTTATGCTCTGGAGTGTCGTGCACTGTTAAACGGCGCGTCATCCCTTCCTTCGCCAGCCAAGAATCGAAATCTTTGCTCTTGTATTCACCGCCGTTGTCTGAATGCAAAATTTTGATTTTAATTCCGTGCATTCGTTCCCAACGCGCGGCCATCGTCTTTGTGGCTTCCAATGTGCCGCTTTTCGCACTCAACAGGATCACCACCGAATACCGACTCGCTTCATCGGTGAACGAGACGTAGTACTTGTTATGCTGCGGTGTCTCGACGCTCGCGGGTCCCCAAAGGTCTGTGTGTACCTCCTCACCAACTTCTCCTCTTGCCTCTCGTTCCGAGGGCTTAGAGATTGGCTTCCGCGTCATCCTGCCGTGCACGCAAGATGCGCATTCCTCAGTAGAGGTGGGTCCCGTTTCGTCTAATTTGATTCCTTCAACATGCTCGTTCTTCACGAGCTTGCGCGCTGATTCTTGAGGAAGGTGTCCCAGGAGTCGATGCAGCTCATCTGGCGTTACCACCAACGGCCCATCACTCACCGAATATGCCCGCGGCTCTGTCCGCGGTGCCTCTACAGCGTATACTCCGTGCGTGAATGGAATAGTTCCAATCCGCCGGTTGTTCTCATCGAAAATCTTGCACTCTGTGCTTCGGAAGTGTAGTGAATAACCTGCCTTGGTAATTTTTCCGACTGACAGGAGGGTTACTCCCATGCTCGGTGCGTACAGTACATCTCTCACAAGAATCCGTGTGTATTGATTCTTGCCTCTAGGTACTTGTACATACATATCGCCCTTGCCTACGGCCTCAAACCGTTTATTGTCGGCTGCAACTATTCCGTGCGCCTCAATGTCTTGATAATTCGTGAGTCTACTCCTGGTGGGTGTCAAATGCTGTGTTGCACCCGAATCGTAAATTTCTAACTCACAATCAAGCTCTGAAGTGGCAGCCGCGGCAATTAGCTCCACTTCTCCTGAGGTAAACGAGAACCTACCAAGTGGTTCCTCAACCTCCTCGTCCTCGGGATCGTCCTCAGCCTCACTGTCGCTGTCCGATACATCCTCAAGGTCCGGCATGCCATCGAATGGATCGGCATTGCCGTTGAACTCGGTCTCGTCGAGCTCATCAAACTCAATGTTGTCTTCAAGTTCTGCGACGTACCACGCAGCATCAAAATTATCCTGAGCCTGCGCGACGTTTGCTTTATCCTTGGGCTTCCGGTTTGGGTACTGCCCTTCTTTGCCGCCGCCTTTCGCGTAGCAATCTCTGGCCCAGTGCCCACTTTTGTGGCAATTGTGGCACTTGCCCTTGGCATTCTTATTCGGCTTCTTATAGCCGCCGCCGCCGCCGTTCCCGTAGAACGCGGTTTCTGGCTCACTCGCTCCGGTTCGAGCCGCCTTTCTATCGGCTTCGTCACTGATACCCTGTAGCACAGTGTCCGGGTCAAGAGTCTTGCCAAGAAGTGTTGCCGCGCCTGTGAGCGCACTCAGGTAAGTCTCCCAGCTGTTTGGGAGCGAGCCAAGTATAATTGCAACAAACTCTTTCTCGCCAGGGTCGGCACCCATGGCGGTCAGGTCTTCCCTGTACGTCTGGAGCAACGTAAGATGTTCTTTTACGTTGCCTCCCTCTGCACATCGCTCATCTTGGAGCTTACGGCGCAGGTCTACAGTGACCATCTGGGATTTCTTCTCAAAGTGAGCTTTCACTTTGTCCCACATCTCGATAGCGGTCTTCTCACCCTTCACCTTAAGGAAGAGTGAGTCTGGAATCGTCGTCGCCAGGCCCTGTTTAATAACAGCCTGCTCCGACTTCCAGAACCGACGACGGTTTAAATACACGCCGTGCGCCTTCGTTTCATCCGCGGTTGGAACCTTCGGGTCTACGAATACGGGTGCGACGGGCTCCTTCGAGATCACAGGATCCTCGAGGTGGTCGCCAAGACCAGCCGCGTCGATCGCAAACTTGAAGCGATCACGGAAGAACACATAGTTCTTTCCGTCGGCCTTGCACGAAGGCAGCCTGGCGAAGTACTCGCCAAGCTTTGCAGTGGATGAGAGTGTGTTGGTAGATGTGGACATAGTCGAGGTAAGCAGTATTCGTTCGTGGTTATTATGCGCGGGCGGGGCCCATAACCTGTGAGCGGATCGAACGAATGTAAGTGAGAGACAGAAGTCAATTGGTATGGAATCCGAACTAACTACTGGTTTAAATACTACATAGGTGAGTCACTAATGTAAGAGTCATATATTCTACGAGTCAGCTATACTAATTATTGAGTCAGGTAAATACTGCGTACTACTACGCATCGGCTGCGTGCGGCTGCGGGCAGCTGCGCGTCGGTTCCGTGAGTAGGAACCCGCATTCGGCTTGTTTATTCTTACAAAAGTAAAGTCTACGTCCAAGTAGTACACCCATTCAGTTCTTGGCCCAGTCCCGATTGCACCACAACAAGTATCTCAATCGCGGGATGGCCTGCTTAAACCAAACACGATGATGATCGAGGAATCCACTGCGGATTCCTGCGTTGAAACTTGAAAGTGACCTGGATCGCTTGATGCGTTTGTGGGATGATTTTTCCGTGTTTGGCTTTCCGTTTGATGCAGACTTGAAAATATTCGGTCAAGGCAACCTAGGTCAAGGGGGGTTCGTAGGGTGAGACTTGCTCGACTAGGAACACATCTAGCGTGAATGAGGCGAGCTGTCAGTTCGGAATTAGCACATTTTTATTCAGATTCCAACATGACGGTACAAGGAAATATCTATCCGGAATACAACTCCTCGATGGAGAGTCGCTTCCTCGGCGGAAGTTTCGCGAGAAAGTTACGGTCGAGCCAGGGTCCCAAACCTCTAGGGCGCACAACATTCTGTTCCGCCTCCGAAATTTCCCTGAGACGCCACCCCCCGTCGTCTCCTACTTCAAGACAATAGAGGAAGGGATAGTAGCTCCCGATGCAGAGTTGGAAAGACATCTGCTGTTCGGGGGAGGGTGGAGCGACGGCGCGGAAGTTCTCGACAGTAACACGGACGATGGAACTCCACTGAGAGCGGAGGCGGAGTCGACTCGTACCGCATACGCGGCCCATGGGCGGCAGGTATTCCGGTGCCTGGTGGATGTGGAGACTGATCAAGAGGGGTAGCTCGAACGCGACATCGAGGAGAAGCAACTGGGATGGACAAATGAATGTCGGTCGTTTGAACTTCCAAGTCGACTCACTGTATCGTCAACCCTCACTTTACTCGGCCCGCTACCTTCGTGGCTCTCGGAGTCAGACGTGGCGTAGCGTCGAGTGCTTGGCATGTTGACTGCCATGCTCAGAAATTTCAGAGCGCGGCACTGTAGGATCGCTTTTGCGCTCTGGACGGTCACTGCCCATGGTCCGTACCGCCCAGACCTGATGGTGAGATGCGTGAGGGTGGCAGCGTGCCCAGGGAGCACCTCTGTGTAAAACATAGTGGCATAGACATGATCGAACTCATTGGGGTTAAAGGGTTTGGGTATGTTGCCGAGTTCCAAACGCTGGAAGCCAGGATGGGCCTTGAGGTACCCTACGGCAGCGTGGTCGACAGGCGCCGTCGTGCAGAACACGGAGGTAAAGATCTCCTCGTTTGCGAGCTGCCGCCATGTGCGCACGACGTCCGAATCGGCTGTTGGAGCATAATATTGTGAAGGCGCCTGGGCTCCATAATCCGGAATGACCTTGGGCTCGGGGAGTTCCAAGGTCAACGAACGAAGGCAACCAAGATAGGAGCGGTTGATCTTCTTGGTGTCGATTGTGTCGGTGCGAAGGACCAAACTCGTCAGGCGAGGAGGATTTTCCAACGGCATCAGGTGGTTGAAACACGGTCGCTGCACCTCCTTGAGGGGGTCTGGCTCATCGGACCGCCTTCGATAGACGTCCTTATCGTACCCGTGCTCGCGGATGATGGTTATGCTCTTTAAAGCCGGACTGTTCTTGATTGCCTCTGCCAGAGGGTGGATGACACGCTCCAGAATTTCCGTCCACCTGCCGCCTCCTGCGACGAACTTGATCGATATTGAACCCAGATTGCGGAAATGCTCGAAGGGAATCGCAAGTGGAATGGACTCGGGGACAATTATCTCGAGATGCGGAACCTCGAGGTGGGTGAGTGTATCTAGAATGAGTGTGGAGACTCCGCCGATATCACGGTTATCCAACTCCCAGCTAAAGGACCCCGTGAGTTGGTCGGATCGTTGCTCACAGACAGACACTCACTTCACACGCCGCAGATTCTTCAAAGCAGACAATGCAGGCGCCAGCAGCTCGCGGATATCCTGTGTGTCGCGGATAATAACCTTGTCCTCTATATTTGCTTGCTGCGGCCAGGCGAACCGCTCGATCATCAAGCTCTTCACGAAAGACGATCCGCGGTAGGTGGGAGTGGCCAAGAGCCTCAATTGCTCAGACGTGGTACGCTCGACGGCGATCAGCAGGTGTGAGAGGAGGAGCGGCCCCAGCACCGAGTCCACGCGGCGACATGTACTCCGCAACCCCTTCTTGTCTTCCCATGGGACCTGCGCAGGAAATCCATGTTCGAGTTCAGCCACTCAGTTGGGTACAATACCCCGCTAACCATGGAGTAAACCTCTTGTAGGAGCTCAGCCGCAAGATCGAGGATTCCGGGCATGGTGGTAGGACGAGAGCGACAATTGATCGCCGCTTAAGAACGCCGTCCGGGAAATGCCGACGGCGGTGCGGTACGAACCACATCGCCGTGTTCCAGATTGTCTGAACAAGTCACGAACGAGTGCTGATTCTCGTTTGCTAAGGGAGTGTTTCTTCCCTGAGGATCACAGTACTGCCTTGTGTTGATTAACGAACCTAAGCAGGTCACTGTTTCGAAAGTTGAACGCCGAGATGGCCGAGGTCAGTTCAACCCGATGAGCAGACGTGTTGAACTTCAGCTCCCTCCCAGGTACTTGACTTCCCAGGCCGCCATGTTCCATCAAGTTGGACTAGGGATGGTTGCCAAAATGAACAAAAATAAGCACGCGTGTCAATTATGGCGGGATCCCGAGTCGAACGGGCGTCTCCAGATTGAATTATTCTACCTCCGCACTGGAATCTGGTGCACCCCACGCGCCACCCCGCCTTTAAGAGAGTTGTTGCTGCTCTTTCTCCCGTTGGCTTCGTGTGCTACTTGCCATGTACAATCCAATGCGCTAAGTAAGTAAGTACCGGACCGCCGGTGAGTGCAAAATAAGAATGCGTTGGCTCAAGAAATGGCAGGGAGAACCATTTCAATATTGACAAGGAAGAGTCGGAACACCGGGATGGTGGCCAAAGCACCGGCGGAGACCTTGGTTTTCTTTGTTCTACAAAAATGGGTGATGTCTGGGCCATGGCGGAGTCCCGAGTCGAACGGGCACACCCAGATCGAATCTCCGTTATCGCGGTATTGAAACCTGGCACACACCGTGTGCTACCCCACCATTCATGGTTCAAAATAATCTTTGCTTGGTGCGCTACCTTTGGTTGCTTTGTGGTAAGTTCAACAGCACTAGAATTACATTCCGCCATGGACGTGTATCCTCTGTGTTATTCACAGGAGGGTTTGGAAGAGCGCGACACGTTTGAGACTGGAAGTCACCGGACGTAAATTGCTGGGCACAACATTTATCGGGGTTGAACCTTGGAGGGGGAGGACAAAAGGCGAGAATCAATATAGACATTCAGTCATCGGACGACAAGTGAGGCTCGCCCGAGTGAGGCAACAAAGCGTTCGGATCACAGATACCCCAGTGGCTGAAAACATCGCGTAAATTATTGGGTCTGGTTTGGAAAGCTCGCTATCGACGCGTCGCACCTCGCGTCAACGAAAGCAAATTCTCCGTTCAAGTAGTATATCATTCCGTTCTTGGCACAATCCCGAGAAGACGGTGGGAAAATAGAAAATAAAGACATGGAATCAATCGGCTACGACGTGGTCCCGAGTCGAACGAGGTTTACAGGGTTGAACGTTTTAACACCACATCACCATATAGAACCTAGTCACACCGTGTGCTACCCCACCGTTCACGCCTTGTAGGAGGCTTGTGTGGTGTAGGAGCTCTATTTCGCTTTGCACTCCGCCCCCTCGACCATTCGATTCCACCACGAATATCTCCATCGCAAGATGGTCCAATCCAACCCAACCCATTCAACTTCAGCTCCCGCAGATTTACCTTCATCCCCTCATCAAGAGTCTAGTCGCGGAGGGCCGCATGAACTCAAGCCACCCTGTCCCCGGTTCTCCGAATCTGTGGCCAAAAAGCCTGAAACTGCATTTATATGACATGGCAGGGTCCCGAGTCGAACGGGCACATTCAGATTGAATTGCCAATGGGAGTAGCTTATATATTGAAACCTGGTGCACACCGCGTGCTACCCCGCCATCGATGGTTCATAATAATATTTGCCGGGTGCGCAGCTTTGTTTACTTTGTGGTAGGTTCAACGGCACTAGCCAAGGCACTAGCATTGCACTCCCCCATTCCTGTGTCATTTACAGGAAGGCCTAGGAAAACGCGGCGCGTTAGAAACTCGATTTACACGGAAAATACATGAATGTTGAACCGCGGTGGGAAGTAGGCTCGAAACCAGCCTGTCTTCGAGGGTGAACCTGTCGAATGTGAATCAGGGGATCTGACCACTTTCAAGTCCGTGGCGAAGACACGGGTAACTGCTATGTAGTCTACCTAAGTACGTCCAAGAGTAGCTAGCATACTCCCAGTCCGCTCACAGCAGCATAGCATACAGTCCGGGAAGCTCATCAAATCTATATATTACAGTACATTAATAGTCCGTGCGGCTCAGGCTCAGGCCGCGTTTTTCCTGATCGACAGCGGGGATACGTGTCCCTGCCCGGATCCCCCATGTCCGTGCGTGGTGGGCACGCTATACGCCGCGGACGCGGGCGTCTCGGGCCACTGCTCCTCCGGGTTGTCATTACTATGCGCGTGGTCGATGAACGAGTCGAGCTCCTCCGAGAGCTTGGACATGGGCGAGACGGGTATGGAGTCGCGCGTTGAGCGGCGGCGGTAGTCGTGGGTTGCCGTCGATGTCGATATCGTTGTCGTCGATGCCGAGGGGGGACTGGGCAGGGGCATGGGGGCGAAGACGTACGGCGAGGGGAGCTCCATGATGGAGTCCATGCGCATTCGGGTGGTGACGGGGTGTGGGTGCATGCCGGCGATGGGGTGCAGCGAGCGGCGGGGACCCGGGCGCGCGCTGCCACTCCCGCTAGGGTCAACGACGACCTCAGGGCCAGAGAAGATGGGGAAGTGGCGCGAGGGCCCGGAGTGCATCACCCCCGACTGGCCCGCGGCGGAGAACTGCGAGTACGCCGAGTCGGCGTCGGCGGAGTCCATGCATGCGGAGGAGACGGCGGATTCGGCGTGGGCGTCGGTGAAAACGGTCTGCATGAAGTGCGCGCCGGCGGAGGGGGGGATGGTGAGGCGCGGGACCTGGGGCCGCTCGTCGGTCGGCGGCGAAGTGAGGATGGGCGCCGGCATCGCGGGCGGCGATCGCGAGGACGCGGGGAATTGCGTGACTCGGGGCGGGGCGGGGGACATGGACACCCCGCGCGACGACGGCTTCTCCTGCGACATGAGCCTCGTCTTCGACTCGTCCGGCCCTGAATCGAACATGGGCGCGTTCCTATTCCTATTGTGACCCGCCGACCCCTGCTGCGAGTCCCGATTGCGCTTGAAGAAGAAAAAGAGAAAAAGGACGAGCGCGAGGAGCAGGATGGCGCCGATGGTGGCGCCGACGGTGACACCCGCGCTCGATCCACCAGAATCAGAGGCCCGCTCTTGCTGTGGTGGCGGAAGACTAGGCATGATAGGCAGAAGAAGAAAGCGAAAACGAAAAGGCCAAAAAAGGGGGCGAGGGAAGAAAGCGAAGATAAGCAAGCGGGGAATTTTTGGAGCGTCGGCGTATTTGTAGGCCCTGTAACTGCCGACCGTCGGGTACTGTAACGGATCATGGACGCCGCGCGGGGGCGGTATTACTTACAGCCCGATTTGGAGTTTCGGCCCTCCAGCCAGTGTACACCGCATCAGCGTCTCCATTTTTTTAGAAGCCGTTTCATGCACTGAAACGAGTCCAGCTAGTAGATGATCTTGGAGAATCGAGACAGGGCTTGATTAATCTTGATTCCTCGAGCGCAAACAGTTCGTCTTCGTGCAGTTCTTGAAAACTTGGTGACGATCGATGTGGTTCGGGACAAGTTTTTCCGAGTTTTTTTCCGGTGCGCCTATCAGCTGAACCTCCATCCCAGCTTCACAGATTTTCTTCCTTGACGGGAGGCTTACCATTATGTCTGTCTCCGAATTTTCTGGACCCAGAATTAAAATTAAGAAATGGTTGGTTGAATTTCCACGAGTACCGCCCATGCTGGCGTTCTCCGTGAACCATAATAAAGTGAAGAGAGAACCTACTACAGCAGGTACATACCACATACCGAGCATCATGGCAGTCAGAGTGGAAGTATTGGCAGAAGCAACCGAAATTCAACCTACTAGTGTTCGCACAACTTTAATCAACTAAAAAAATTTGACGAACCCCACCCAGGACTCCTAGCAACCACAGATGGCGGGGAAGCACACGGTGTGCCCCAGGTTATTATGGTATTTGGGCAATACATTTCACCCTGAGATTGCCCGTTCGACTCGGGACCCTGCCATAAGACGATGTTGGTCTTTTCGGCTACAGATTCGGAGAACCACTGGTATAATAAGCTTTGCCTTGTATGCAGACGGCGCTCCTTGGTCTCTCGATATGGGCCGAATGTAAATCTGTGCCGGTGCTTACCTGCGCCATCTCACGATCAACATATATTCCTGGCACTGGGATCAAAATCATGGAGGGTGCAAATGTGGAGCTGCGCCTGATGTTATTTCAATTATCCGCCTCAACATGAAAGGCGGGAAAGCATCCGGGCTGCTCGATGTAGGAATAAGTGTGCAAAGCCTATAGCCGCGCTGCAAATTTTATTTTCTGGGAAACACACTCAGTGATTGAACATACTCAAAGCAAAATAAAACTGCCGCACCACCCAAGAAACGTATAAAGTATGGACGGCGGGGAAGCACACGGTTTGCCCCAGGTTTCAGTAGATGGCCTGCTGCAAAATTCAACCCTGAGACGCCCGTTCGACTCGGGACCCTGCCATGGCGGTCGTATCTTGGCAATTTTTTGGAGAACTGCCGGCAGAGTAAGTAACTTGAATCCAGGCAGCGCTCCGTGACCTCTTGATTATGGGACGAAGGTAAATCTGTTGGGCTGGCGTTTGTTTACCTGGGTTGGGTTACGCCAATTCGCGATCGACCCAACACATTCGTGGTGGTAAAATGACAATCGAGGCGGCCCGTGTGAACTTTGAAGCTCAACGTTGGGAGTGTGCAGTACCTGCAGCTGCCTCGGTCTATTCGATTGATCTGGCGCAAGTTTATTTTCCAGAGAACACTCGCCCCTACGCACTGTGTTAACCTCGCTTTCAAAGTGGGGAGGAAGTGCCGCACCACACAAGACTCGTGCAAAGCATGGACGGCGGGGAAGCACATGGTGTGCCCCAGGTTTCAGTTCGTCGGTTCGTAATCAGCATGTTCAACCCGGAGACGCCCGTTCGACTCGGGACCCCATCATCTGAGTCCAGACGTTGTTTTGTATCTTGCAACTGCGATTCTCAGGACTGATCGTCCGCATCACTCCTGGGATGAAATCTGAGACGTCGTGAGCCGACGACCAACACGTCTAGATCTACTCGGTGGGTTGGAAAACTTCGGCCATCTTGGATTCAGAGTTGGAATTAGAAGTTGAATCGTCCGCGATAACGCCACAGGCGGGACAGCATCGGGGCTGCTTGATGTGCACCAAGTCTCAGACTCATAATTGCAAGAGGACTTTCCATCTGGGGACCCTCGTTCAACGCGGGACTCTGCCATATCCCCTCGGTTTCGGTTTTTTTTTCGATGTTGCTTTCCAGGCAACTCGCCGCCTGGGCACTCGAGTTATTGAAGTCACTCCATGCGGAAAAAAGCTACCACACCCACGAAGACCTCTATAAGGTGTGGAAGGTGGGATAGCACATGGTGTGCCCCAGGTTTCATTGTTTTCGGTGTCTCGTTGCTGACCAACCTGGAGACATCCGTTCGATTCGGAATCTCGCCATGCTGGGACTTCTTCTGAGTTTTTTTGTGTTTTACCACCGTGCTCTCGGGCGCTGTAGGATTGATCAGCGGCGCCGCCGGATGGGGAGGAAGATAAACGGGAGAGCGCCGAACTTGAAGAATGGGTTGAAAAAGTTATGGCCATCTCGACCGATGGATTGTGAGTTGAATCGTGCGAGAAAGCACACAGTGATCATGAGCCAGGATTACTTGGATCTATTGGCTTTGAACCGCACGGATTCAGGGCACTCCTAAGTTTTAGAGTCGGGGTTGGATTTGAGTCAGGTCAGGCGAGGAAATACCCTACTAGAAATCAGGACATGCATGTTGCGGACCAACCACGCACATCACAAATACGATAACACCCTAACCTTCCGCCCCTGGTCCACAAGCAAAACCAACCCCAGGCTCTCCTCGAGAATGACGAACTGACTCCCCCACGGATTCACATGCCCCGTGTCCAGCCGCCGACACGCAACGTGCGGCACCGGCGTCGCACTGAAGTGCAACAGGTCGAGGCGACCCCACGAGTTTCCTGCCGCATCCCGATCGTCCTCGTCCTGCACGAGAACAACGACGTACGTCCCCGACCGCCCGATGCCGGGGCGCACAAACCGCTGCGGGTGCTCGTAGTAGTACCCGTCGCCGAACGCGAGTGCATTCGCATTTGCGGGAGCGGTGGTGGCAGGCCAGAAGTGCAGGAATCCCGTGCGGGAGAAGAGCTTGTGCGTTACGGCGAAGACGCCGTGTGAGGGCGGGGTGACGAACACCTTGAACGTGGCGTGTGGGACCTGGGGGAGTGCCGCGGAGAAGGGATGCGGCATGAGGAGGGGTGTTATGTCAGGCGCCGCGCTGCTGAGGGCGCTCACGCTGGAAGCGGTGGGGATCGACCAGCGCTTGATACAGACGTCTCCATCGTGGGAGCCGGAGTGAAATGAGTAGATATTTGAACCAAATGCGAAACAGTGGCCGGGGGAGATGGTACGCTGGATACGTGGAACCAGATTCGGTGGAATATTCTGCGGAAGTGAGAGGAGCGTACCTGCATTGTGCTGTCGTTCACAGCGCCTTGCGCGCTGGTATCCGCTCTCATGGACCAAGTGGCGATATGGAAGTCGCTCGCAGAGCCCATCAGTTGCGGAGTGATGAAGAAGGTATTGGTGGGGGTATGATCGCGGATTTCACGCGAGATCGGCGGGGAGACGACATGGGATATCGTAATGTTCGAACGGTCGGTGTAGTCGATAGTAATAGCGACCCAATTTTTCGCCTGCCTGTAACATAAGAGAATTAGCGGGCAAGGCTCACAGCAGCGTTTAGTACGCACCCAATCCATCCCCCGATGAGAACCTTACCCCTCACGTCCGTGCAGGGCAGCGTTGTGATTTGAAGCTTCGGAATCACCAGTGTTGCAACACAGCTCCCGGTCAGAAGGTCCCAGCATCGGACGACGTCAGCCCGAGGCGCGTGTTCAAAGACCAAGTTCGTGCCCTCAATGCAGCTCAGCTCGCTGTGCACCGCGAAGAAGAGTTCCCGTATCGATACAGGCTGCGGGGGGTCCTCGGACCCCTGATGTGCACGGAATTTCTGGATGAGGCGACCAGCGCGCCGAGCGGTGCGTTCGAGCTCGTCGCGAGAAAGCGCATGGAGGTCGTCGAGGTGGGCAATCGGGAGGGGCTGCATTTGGACCGTTCGTAAGCGCGTGAGTGCCGCCATCCATAGGCTGCGTTCGAGACGCAATTCACGAAATGGGCGACATGTCTGGAGACTCCGTCATCAGCGCTGGAATGACTGCGAAGCACGGAGGCGGCATACTGCGAGAAAATTGATCAGGTCCCGAAAGTCCAGATGTCTTGCGAATTCTAGGAGAACATCTTGGGGGCAGCTTTCCGCGATGCTGATGCTGGTTTGAGGGAGAGAGAGATCCATCGAGGTATCTATCGTTTAAATTGACTACTGGCCAAGAACTTGAACCAGCTGGACCGGAATCCAGGGAAGGAGCAAGGGAGAAAGTTGCCTATACCGAGGTGGCTCGAGAGTGCTGAGACTAGGAGCCAGAGCGATTCGGCGAGACTATAAGAAGTGGTCACGGCACAGAGGATGACCAGGGACGGAGTCGGGGAGTACGAGGTCTGACGAGGAGGTGGTGGCAAGAAGCAAGCGCGTTGTGATGCCGCAAACCCATCACCTCCATCATTCTCCATGCAGACCTGGCAGTACTCGCACTACTCATGTACATAAACGACTCTGACCAGGCCCAGAGAAAACCTCGAATGATCTGGTAAGTGAACTGTAATTTTCGGGAGTCCATTTGGACCTTGGATCCGGAGCGATTGGTTCATTTTCAGTAAAGGCCCTCACGCACCGAGATTGAGGTCAAACTATCCCTCTCTCCTGTATTCGTACCGCACCATACAAAATTTTTACATACATATATATTTCATCTTGTTGAATTCAATACACCGCCCGCTCGTCCAAGGGCGTTCCCTTCCAATTCGTTTATTTTCCTCACCTCCACGACGTGGAAATCGACTGCGACCCCGACGCATTCGTTGTTGCGCTCCGATTCGGATCCGACTCCCATACAACCTACGAAGCATGTTGAACTTCAAGTTGAGAAGGAGAGAACGTTCGGTACTCACGCTCCCGTCCGTCTCTTTGCGGATAAACTTGTATTGGAACGCCGTGTTGGGCGGGAGGTTCACGGTGATGGTCCAGACGGGGTAGCTCGCGGACGACAGCGCAAGCTGAGAGCAACTCAATATCAGTCCAGAGTCCGAAAGCAAAAGAGAAATAGTTACCGAGGCGGCAGGATCCCATGTGCCCAATTGCGAGATGCTCCCAACGAGGAAGATATTCTGTATTCGATGTTAGTTAGCTCGTCGGGCTTCCCCATTGCATTAGCAACATAAACTCACCTCCCCGAACGTCGTCGTAGCCGTCTCAGCAAAGCTAACAGCGACGGTACCCGACCCGGTCCCCGTTCCGGTACCGCTGCCAGTACCGAGCTGCCCAGTGTGGATCGCAACGGCGCTGCGCGCAGGAACGGTCGCAGTAAACTTGCCAGACGAGACGGTGAACCTGCGTCGGCATCCAGTATGTAAACACGAAGTCGAGGGATATTTAGAGAATCAATCAATACGCACCCAGACCCGGTACACGCCCCGCCTGAGCTCTTCCCGCTGATCACATCGCAATACGCGCCATTGGGCAGAGAGGTCGTGAACGTAGCCGTCCATGCCGCGTCCGCATTGTTGATCGCGACGAATCCGGCCGAGCCTAACGTTCAGTCCACCAGTCAGTCTCGCGCGGAAGTACATAGACGGTGGAAGGCAATGCATACCGCGACCGAACGCAATCTGCTGCGCCTGCGGCGCCACCCAGTTCGTAATCGCCGCCGAACCAACCTGGTTTCGGAAGCCCACCATCCCGCTGATCGCAACGAACCGGTGCTGGCAGAGCCAGCCCCCCGAGCCGCCCGTGGCAGAGCATGTCCCCGCGCCGCCGTTTGGCGCGCCATCGTCCACAGTGCCGTATGAGTAGCTCGAAAGGATGGTGGGCGTGCCGTACGGGTGCGCCAACGAGAAGATGGTGGCGGTGATGTAGGTGTTGCTGGGCGAGTTGATGTTGAGGGAGTTGCCGTTCTGCGTGTGTCAGATGAGGAAAGATGGGGGAGGGAGTGAAGGGACGTACCCGCTCAGTGTCGTGGTTGGCGACGAAGACGTTTGCTTGCGTTCCGGCGACCCAACCTGCAAGCCTATCATTCGTACTGGATCTCGAGCGGCGGACGAACGCGCACTCACCCATACTATCCAAGTTCTGCAGACTCGAGATTCCGCCCCCGGAGAATGCATTCTTCACCGCCGTCGTGTACCTGAATCTAGAAAGAATTCAGGGCTATCCCTTCGGAGAGCCGAGGATCGACCTACTCTTGCACGTCGCCTTTACGTTCGGTATATATGAGCGTCGCCAATAATCAACGACTGAACTGCAAAAGACGCACCGTTCCCGACGTACTCCGACGGCTGAATCGGCTCCCCAGAGCCCCAGATGACTTCCTGGGTGATGTAGGGCTTGCTGGTAAGCCCAGCGAGGATGGATGCGATGTTGGCCGCGGGCATGTCTGCAAACTCGATCAGCATGGCCGGTGTGAATCTGTTCAGAAACGTTCACGCACGCTTAGCCGCATCGAGGCGGAACCCGTCGACCCCGAGCGAGAGGAGGTGGTTTCCGTACGCGCTGAGCACGCCTTGCACGTAGGTCGTGTCTGTCGCGAGACTAGGTTAAGAAAAAGCACGAGTAAGAAGGGATAGCTGCAGTAGATGGGCGGTACACTCACTCCGCCAGATTCACGAGCTCGCACGTCTGCACCTCGACGCGGTTGTCGTAGTTGACGATATCATCGCCCGGCTCCAGACCACAGTGGTGGAAGTCTTGCGTCTGATAGATGCCCGGGTAGTTGTAATGCGTGTACGTCGACCCGGCAACGCCAGTTCCCGAATCACTGCCCGTCATGTGGTTGAAGAGTGTGTCTGCGCAGGAACTTCAGTGCCAAATCCGGGGTATTCCCAGCAGCGTAACACGCACCCGAGATGACCTTGACGCCCGCGGCGTGGCACGTAGTGATCATACTATCGAGTGTGAGGAGGACGGTCGGAAGCGCAAATGACGACGACGCACCTTTGGAACTGCGCTTGGTTGCCCCGTTTAGAAGTCAGGATGTAGGAGACGGGCTGGTAGTCCGTCCACCACTGCGAGCCCGTAACGTGCTCCTGCGGGGGACTCACTGTACGAAATGTAAGCACAAGTAAGATACCCGATGACAGAAACAGACCTTGAACGAAGCCATATCCCGCAGGGCCGATAAAGTTGGTGCATTCCGACGCGATGCTCGCCCAGGTCCACTCGAACATTTGGATGATAACGGCTTTGCTGCCGGAAGGCGCACGAGCCTGGAGATCCTCCGTGACATTCATCTGCATCGGCGACGCGGAGGAGCTTTGAATTGCCCATGAAAGGAGGGGGAGGAGGAGGGGGGACCACATCGTCGGCGTCGAGTGTGGCGAAGCCTTCCGCGGGACGTCATATTAATACTGGGGAGGAATTAGAAGCCCGAACGTCACCGACGGTCAGATGCTAGCAGGACGCGTGAGCGCGGCGAGCGCATGATATGATGGCTTTGCGTATCGTAGCATCGCCCTATGAAACGGCACCGCGTTATGTGGAGAACATTGGCTGTGAAATGGTCCCGTTGCATGTGGCTAAACCACCGCCATTAGGCGTGTTGGCCCTGCGACAAGAAGGCCTTGAGACTGGGATCTGATTGTGAGGCTCCTCAGCTGGTGGGACACATGACCCGCAGGAAAAGATAGCTGTGGGGTAACCGCAGATAGACGTCCCAGAAGGAAATTCGAGGGTCGATTGTTGAAGCCTGGTGCTACATTTGGGTTGCTGGTTGCAGCCCGAAGTACCCGAAAGCCGGCCAAGGATCGGTCAGGACTCGAGGTGGTACCGCAGTTTCTGGCCTGAAAATACGGCCGTCGTGCAGTGCATGGCAATCAGTTAGTCCCCGATTGGGACTATTAGTGACCAAGCTTTCCCAGCATCATTTTTAGTCTGAATGCGGACTGATCTTTCCCATCCGCAATATTTTAGTGCCCAAAACTGTCGAATTAATTGCTAAACACTGAAAACTCAGTGTTCATCCTCAAGACATGGGATGGATATTCAAGCCCTTGCTCTAGGGCCTGGAAGGAGGCCTTTTGATTTTTTTTTCAGTCTTTTTGGTTACAAAACGATAAAAATCAACTTGAATCTATCCGTATTTGATGTTTAAACTGAACTCACTAGTGTTGTTGCATGGGTGTGGTCCTCAGATGGATCTGCATATGCACAAAAGCCTGCCTCCCTCAGAGACACAGAAATAAAGTGAATATCTACTAGCACCGCTATCAATTTGGCTTCCTCCTGCACACAGATGCCTTCTGTGCTCTGCCAAACAGTATTGCTAGCATGGGCATCTATGATGACTTCCTCAGGAGCGGGGGAGTGTCTTTTGTGCCATCTGAATTGGAGCCACAGTTCACCATTCAACGAATGTTCAACTCCGCGAACTCGCCTAGCACCCGATAAATCTGCGGGCTTCTCATTCGCCTATGCAACCATTCCAGCTCTACAACTGTGCAGTTAATCAATCCAAGTATGCTATTCTCCAACCGCTTCAACCCGGCTGAGTCCTTGGGATTAAATATTCCTCTTCGCTTGTTACAACTTACAGCCACAGAACACACCACCTTAAGTCCCGGGTCGAGCAGCATGGCCGACTTCTTACGGTGTTAGAAGCTGGTTTACATGGTTTGTCTGTTGCATCCATTTTGATGCGGCCAACTTGATTGACCGAAGTTCAATGTTTAATGGTTGAGCTTGGGTTGAGCAGTAAAAGTAAGCGTGAAAAGGGAATAGAACGAGGATTCGAACCTACGACCTTACAAGATGGGCAAAAACTACCTTGAGACAGCAACAACGGCTAGAGCAAGCAGCCATATGAAGTTGACCTCGTCAATACAGCACCAGGTATATTTGAATAGAAAAACAAAAATCTCAGAATTCCAGACACCGCACCACGGCCGAAAATACCGGCCGACAGCTCGCACGGATGGGCGGGGATGGATCGGAAGAGAGAGACGGAGGCAGAGCGTCCTTTACCAAGAACACGACCAAGGTCCAAAATACGACCGAAGGGCACCGTCGTTGAGGCCAGGAGCAAGTTGGGCGTGTTGTTGTCGCGTGGGATTTCCGAGTCGGGTCACATCCCCGTGATCTCGGCTTGATCTCGGCTTTCTTACTGGCGATTTATTCATCACAAGTGTAGGTGATATGTAACGGGGCAAGGCCGCCGGGCCGGACGAAGGCGGAACGGGGACAAAGTCCAGAGGAGAAAACCCGAGGGCACAGAGCCCCAGAAACTGGTGTTGATTCGACGAAGCGTACTACGACGAACCAAAAGTATAAGTACAGAGAGTGTGAGTAAATAGCATAGAGGTGACATAGGTAAGTCGTAAGGACCGTAAATGATGCGAGTTGGATGTAAGGGTCATGACGATGAGAATGATCCGCCATGACCCTTACATGATAGAGAACGAATCGAATCTTGAATGAAAGCGGAAGGGATCACCCACTAATATTTTTCTCGCCCCCGAGTATGCCGTCGAGTTCCCTGAACAACCCTCAACCGTGATAATACCTTTGCATGAATCGCGACTCCCTTGCAGGGTTTTACACCACACGAATGGGATTGGAATACAATGCGGTAGATAGCGCAGATGCCTTGGAAGCTCAGGGGAAAAAAAGGGGTTAACTAACCCTCTAGCCATCCGGAATTCTTGCATCAGCAACGGTTCACTGATGTTCAAAATTGCTCGTGGTGTCTACGCATGCGCTTCACAGATAAGATATCACCGTAACCTCCCGCTCATTGCCCACGAGGAAAACCAACCCCAAGCTCTCATCCAGCGCGAGATGGTGGCTTCCCCACGGGTTTACATCGCCCGTATCCAGCCTGCGACAGGTAACCTGTGGCACGGGTGTCGCGCTGAAGTGCAGCAAGTCGAGGCGGCCCTCATAGGGCTCCCCCACGTCGTTTGTCCCATCCCGCTGGTGCTCCCGCGCCATTGCGGCTGAGAAATCCGGTTCGTCCCATTCGCCCACGACCTGAACCAGGACAACGACGTACGTGCCCGACCGCCCGACGGCGACCTTGACAAAGGGCTGCTGGTGGTCGTAGGCATAGCCGGCGTCAAAGGCGAGCGGGTCGGGCAGTACATGGGGGGTTGGAGCACGCAGCGGCCAAAAGTGCAGCAGATTTTTGCGGTGGTAGAAGCTTTTATGTGTCACGGCGAAGACGCCGTACAACGGCGGCGCAGCGACGAACGTTGCGATCGTGCTGTGCCAGACGCCCCCAGGGCCGGCGGTATGCGCGACGGGGAGGGTCATTGTGTGAGGCGCGGCGGGCGCGCCGTTGGCGTTTGCCGGGAGGGGCAGACGCCTGATGCCGACGCCCTGATTGCGGGCGCCCGGGTGTAATACGTACAGGTTTGGGCCAAATGCCATACAGACGCCGTGCGAGGCGGAGGGCTGGGGAATGTCTCGTCAAGCGGGACCGTCTGCGGCCTGAGACGAACCCACCAGCGTAGTGGCATCGTTCTGGTGCACAGCGAGCTGCACGCTGTCACCCGCGTTCATAGACCAAGTGATGATATTGGAATCGTGCGCGCAGCCCATGAGTTGAGAGGTAATGAAAAAGCTATTAGTGAGGCTGGCATGAGTATGAAGCTCGGGCAAAAGCGGCGGCGAGACAACATGGAACGCCTTGATGCGTGAACGGTCGCTGTAGTCGATGGTAATGACAGCCCAACTTTCCCTGTAATATAATACAATTGGGACGGGGTTCATGATGACGCGAGCGTGCGACGCACCCTAGAAATCCCCCAATGAGGACTTTCCCCTTCAGATCCATACAGGGCGGCGCTGGAATAAGGCTCAAGTGGGGATGCGCCAGTTCTGCAACACAACTCCCGGTCAGGACGTTCCAGCATCGAACGATTCCCAAGGCGTGCTCCAAGGCCAAGTACGTGCCCTCGATACAGACAAGCTTAGCGTCCTTCTCTATGAAAAGTTTTCGAATTGACACAGGCTGCGGAGGGTCCTGCAGAGCTTGATTTGCGCGGAATTTCTGGAGGAGACGCCCAGCACGCCGGGCGATCCGTGCGAGCTCATCGGGAGAAAGTGCGTCGAGATCCTCGATTCGTGGAATGGGAAGCGGCTGCAGATGGACTGTGCAGAGACGCCTAAGGATTCTCATCCATAGGGTGCGCTCGAGACGCAGTGCGCGAAATGGGATACATGTCTGCCAGCAAGCACGCTTTGAGGAACTCGATAATTAGCGTACAAAGGAACGGCGTACTGCGATGAAGTTCGTTATGTCCCAGACTTCCAGGGGTTTTGTGACTTCCAGAAGGACATCTGGAGGGCAGCTTGCTGCGATCATGGTGGTTTCAAGGCGAGCGACATTCATCACTGGCAAGTGATTAAATCAATCACTGGCGAGTGATAAGATCAATAAATGACAAACCAACCAAGTTGAACCCGACTCCAGCCTCAGGCAAACTGAAGTGAGGAGGAGATGATCCTTGCTGTAAACCTGAATCCTGTAGAAAGATTTTGGAAGGATGGCTTTGGTAGCGGAAGAAATTGGGGAAGAGGAAGAGGGCAGGATGAATTCCGTCTCTATGATTGAGGAGGATGATGGAACGACGCATCCTAGAAGTTCAAGCCAGTATTTATACGAGTAGAAATTTGGAACGAGGGTGATATCAGGTGCACAGCACATGGGCTGGAAGGTGGAAGATATAAGAGGCACATGGCTGAAAGATAAATTAAACGCGCCAATCATTCTCCATTCGCGTGAAATCCTGAGTACGTCCGAGTCTTGCCTATACACTTCCACCGAGCGAAGGAAACTGAAAGAAGGCCCACAAGCCAGAGTGAAAATCATTGCGACCCGGACGGCGATAATCTTCCGCGGCCAAAAACCGCCGCGAAATGAATGTTGAAAATTCCTGGGGGTTCGGAAAAAAATTGAGGAACCTAGATGGAGAAGACATGACTTAATATGGAGCACATGAGTTGAAAGGCCAGCTGAACCCGCCAATCATTCTCCATTCTCAAGTACGTCTTGGCTACCTACCCTGTACTTACCAGGGTCGAGAAAAGTATATGACGGGTCACAAGTATATAGAATAGGCTCAAGCAAATCATGATCAGAGCTCGCATTTTGGTGTGAAGTTGGAAGGATCAGATAGGAACACATGGACTGAAATGCGGATGAACCATGAGCGCGTGGATTGAAAGACTATCATTTTCCGTCCGCGGGTAAGTGAGGAGTGCGCCAATGACTCCACAAGGCCGAAAAAGAGACATGAAGGACGTTCGTTCAACACCATTCGGGGTGTCTGTCGCGTGCATTACAAGTATGATATAACTGTGACCTTCCCCTCGCTGCCCACGAGGGAAACCAACCCCAAACTCTCATCCAGCGTGATATGGGTTCCCCACGGGTTCAAATCACCCGTATCCAGCCTGCGACAGGTAACCTGTGGCACGGGTGTTGCACTGAAGTGCAGCAGGTCGAGGCGGCCCTCCCAGCGCGCTCCCACGTTGTCGATCCCATCCCGCCGGTGACGCCAGGAGATTCCGCCCGGAGAATCCCGTTCGTTCGCAACCTGGACCAGGACCACGACGTATGTGCCCGACCGCCCAACAGCGGCCTGGACAAAGTGCTGCGGGTGCTCGTAGGGGTAGCCGGCGCCAAAAGCAAGCGAGGCGGCGGGCACGTGGGGTGCGGTAGCACACAGCGGCCAGAAGTGTAGCAGGTTTTTGTGGTGGTCGAAGCCCTTATGTGTCACGGCGAAGACGCCGTACGACGGCGGCGTGGCGACGGACGCCGCGATCGTGCGATGCAAGACACGCTTCGCGCCGAAGGTATGCGTGACGGGGAGGATCGTTGTGTGGGGCTTCGCGGGCGTGGCCATGCCGTTGGGGTTTGACGGGAGGGGCAGACGCCTGATGGCGACGTGCTCGTGGAAGAATCCTGGGTGGAAGATATAGAGATTTGGGCCAAATGCCATACAGACGCCGCGCAAGGCGGAGGGCTGGAGAGTGTCCCGTCAAGCGGGCCCTTCTACGGCCTGAGACGAACTCACCGGTGTAATGGTATCGTCTTGGTGCACGGGGAACTCCACGCTGTCACCCGCTTCCATAGACCAAGTGATGATATTATTGGAATCGTGCGTGCATCCCATGAGTTGGGGGGTGATGAAAAAGCCAGTAGCGAGCCTGATATGAGTACAAAACTCAGGCAAAAGCGACGGCGAGACAACATGGAACATCTTGATGCGTGAACGGTCGCTGTAGTCGACGGTAATGACAGCCCAACTTCCCCTGTGATATAATACAATCAGGCCGCAGGGTTCATGACGACACCAGCGTAACACGCACGGTAGAAATCCACCGATGAGAGCTTTTCCCCTCACATCCATGCACGGTGATGTCGCAATTTCGAAGTTACGGAGCTCCAGTTTTGCAACCAACTCCCCCGTCAGGACGTGCCAGCACCGAACAATTCCGTCGAAAAAGGCGTGCTCCAAGACCAATTTCGTGCCCTCAATACAGATCAGCTTGGCGTAGCTCTCGACAGAGAAGTTCCTGTGGATCGATACGGGCTGCGGTGGGTCGTCGAGCGCTTGATGTGCGCGGAATTTACGGAGCAGGCGCCCCGCACGCCGGGCGATGCGTTCGAGTTCGTCTCGACCGAGAGTATCGAGGTCGTCGAGATGGGCAATCGGAAGCGGCTGCATTTGCACGCGTCGCAGATGCGTGAGGGCCGCCAACCATATGTTTCGCTCGAGACGCAGTTCTCGAAATCGGCGACATGTCTGCCAGTGGCAACTTTTATTAGTCGTTGGCGCTACAACAAAGGAATGTCGCGTACTGCGAGAAAATTGAGCAGGTCCCGAAAGTCCATGTGTCTGGCGAATTCCAGGAGCATTTCTGAAGGGCACCTTGCTGCGATGCTCATGGTGGTCTGAAAGAGAGATGGATTGATCGATTTAATGATGAGATCAGTCACCCAAGACAAAGCCAACCAAACCAAAGTTGAACCTAAATCAGGACGGAACAAAGCCTTCTTTGAAGAATGTTTTGAGCACAACCCCAGACAGCAAAATGTTCTAGAAGCTTCGCACACCGCAGAAATCGGGCGAGAGGACGATGCCCATGGAATTCCGTCTCAATTATCGAAAGCTTTTCCATTCGCGGTACATAGGTAATCCAGTCAAGTACATTTTGTGTACTTCTGCTAGTTCGAGCAAGATAAAGGATGGCTCATGCTCATACACCAAGCTCAAGTGAAAATTGCCAAGACCTGGACAGTTACGGTTTTAGGAAGGCTCAAAACGACGGCGAAGCGAGCTCACAACTTCGTTGATGTTAGGGAATGTTCCGTGCGCGGCAGCGGTATATGCCGCGAGACTCGGAGAAATCGCGACTGTCCATGCGTGTGGTCAGCATTATCGTGGAAAGGCGCCCGAGGTTCCTGGGTGCGCACTACGATTATTGGTGATGTCGTGGATAACGGCCACGGAATGTTGAGCTAGATATTTATTTCAGAGGGAGTCCTCCAGGAGATTTAATTTGTCAATCGGCCTACCGCCGGTCTGGTCCGCTGCGGCCATGGAAAAGAAGGATTCCGTTTAGTCAGACTAAGCATGAGGAAGTGAAATCGGACGCACTCCAAACTGGCGCAAGAGTGTCGCGCCCGAGGTTGCTTCGAATGGCCCACGCCATGGGCTCGCCGCAGAACGTCTGCAGGTTGCCGTACCCTCCGAGGAGCGTCGTTCTCGAATCCGCGGGGAGTGGGAACGCGCCACCTGTATGATCGCTCAATTATCTTTCGCCGGCACGGGAGAAAAATTTGAGCTGACGTGGAGACCCATCCGACGGGGTGATCTGCGCGGCCCACGCAGCGTCTCCGTTCGGAATGGCAATTTCGTTGCAATTGATGATGTTTTCGCCCATAACGAGTGAGACGAAGGGGGCGTTGGGGTCGATAGGGCTCAGGATTCTGACGTTTTCCAGAATGAAATATCTGTTCCGCAGGAACGCAGCATACTTACTGCAAAAGAACGGCGTCTCCGTTGTTGGTGGGGGTACTGGATCCAAGGACGGCGAGGTAATTTGCGCGATTTCCCGTTTGGTCCAGAGCTTGGTGCGTCAGGTCCGCATGTGGTTCATTCTGCGACGAACAGAACACCCACTGAGAATTCCCTGAGATCCCAGGTTCCGCGCCTGTACATGCCGGTTAACACCTGGAATTGCAAGCCAAGGACGATTCGAGGCCTACTACTGCGCCAATGAATGCCCCGGAGGTGGCGTTGTAGGCCCCGATATAACCTGCACTAAGGTGTGTCAATAAGGAAAATTGCGATCTCAGCCACGCATCGACTCACAGCGAGCACTGGCCGAGCGCAGCGGGGACAGGGATTGCCAGTATGAGGAAGAGAAGGGCGGAAAGCATCGTAGGGTGTGAAACACTCACCTGTCCTCTCGTCGGATTTATATTCGAGGCCTACCAACGCGGGTTCGAAATGATGCAACAGTCAACCAGAGGCAGGAACGCGCCAGCGGGAGCAGCTGAGACCCAGCCGTGAGCTAGGAGCGAGTATAACTGAATATGTGGCTCTAGGAACGGTCGAGTCTCGACGTCGGACGTATGTGCCTGGAAGCTTCGAAATGATAGATCAGCAACTTGCTAAAAGGCAGTCGTGTGATATTCATGTGAGGCGATGGCTGTTTGATTTGTGGCTTGTACATCCGCTTGAACTACGACGTTAGTATGCATCACCAATGTACGCAGAAGACTTTAGCCGTAAGATTTGAACCTGATGAGACCAAGTCCGGAAACATGGGAATGACATCTGTCCATTTAGATACGTCTTCGACGCCAAAGAGATCTCGTGGAAGCAATACCATACTGGTTTTCGGAGCTTGTTTACCCCTCATAACCGCATCTTTGCGATTCAGAGCGAATTTCTCCGCCCTATCAGAGCACTGAGCAGTCCATCTGCGGAACTGCGGTCAGGTCTTTCAATACCAGGAGTATGCGACTCCAGAGGAGGCGATCTGCTCCCTGGAAACGCGTCTGCGGTTGATTTGGCGCGCGTATGTGTACTGTTATTTGTGCTGCCCGTGATCGTGACTTAATCAATTACGGCAACCCGACACGACTCTCTTCCTTGTTGCTTCCTTGCTCTCTTCCGCTCCCATTACCGTCTTGCGTGGTTGCTCTCTGGCTCCGGGTCCGGTCTTGGGTTGTTTATCTCATGCACCTTATTGTGCTCCATCTTTCCCTCCCTTCTCACCGCCAAATTCCCCAGCATCCTCAGCAAGGTCTTCACCTTCAAGACGGGCCTTTACTCGCACAAAATCTTGGGTCCTTTCCTGCCCCGTCCAGTCTCCCTCTCCTTCCACCAGCTCCCCGGCTTGCGTCCCTAACCCCACCTGCGTCCTTGACACGTCGCAGCCTCAACCTTTTCTGTCCATCGCACCGTCGTCAATCTGCACGAGCCGCTCCAAAACCAAACATTCAAGGACAACCGTATCAAGCTCTCTACCTTAAATTCCATCGGGGAGTCGACCCTACTACGTCTGAGGGCTACCTATCTAGTCTGCGCGCGTGACGGCCTTGCTGTGCTCGATAATCCGCCGGACCCCAACGTCGGACGCCCCGTACCCCTTCATCGGAATGCCATTCAGCATACTCTACAAGCCGAATCATGTCTATTAATCTCAAGCGCAGGCAGCATCGGATAACTACGTACCGTCTCCGCATTCTCGCCCAACTCAACCGGCGCCTCGAACTGGAGCGCGCTGACGACGTCGCCATAGCGGTCGCGGAGGAACAGCCCGCGATCCCCCGTGAAAAGCGCGTAGAGCATGTGTTCTGCGCATTCGTCCTATAGTGGTTCTCAGGTGAGTAAGGTTTGTCTGTCTGCATTGCGGGTTGGGAGGGCGGGGAGCCGCACCTGGGAGACGGCGATGGCCCGGAGGATCGTGTTGATAAGCCACGAAAACGGGGTGCCAAAGAATCCGCCGAAGTCGGCGCCCATGTTGGGGGTGCGCACGATGCCGGGGTGGATGTGCGTGAACGCGATCGCGGGGTTCTGCGCCGCGAAGTGCTGTAAAAGTGCGGCTCGTGAGCAGGAGTGGAGTGGAGCAGAAGGTGAATTGAACGCACGGCGAGCATGGCGTCGGTGTACCCCGAGCTCGCGATCATGCTGCGGAGCGCGACGCTGAACCCCCCGACACGGGGTTTGACGGTGTTGCCGAAGTTGTCGAGGTCGATGGGGCGCTTGGGGCTCCCGCGCCCGGCCCCCAGCACGTTGATGATTTTAGCATCCTCCGAGAGCGCGGACGCCGCCTGGACGAGCGGGAGCAGCTCTTTGACGAAGACGTAGCGCTGATAGTACCTGAAACTCACAGCGCTCATACATCAGCGCCGACAAAGATGACAAAAACTAGAAAACGTACCGCATCGCGAGGTGCAGGTCCAACCCCTCGCTCGTGATCCCAATGTTCACCATCGAGCTATAGCCCGCGGTTAAAACCACAAAGTTCACGCGCGCGACCCTGGCGCGGATGTCGGCGCACGCGGCGCGAACGTTGGCCATCAGGCTCACGTCGCACTGGAGGAACTCGTGTTTCCAACCAGCCTCGTCCCGGTCGGGCTTCGGGAGGCGTGCGATGATGTCGGCGGCGGCGTGTTCGTTTCGCCCAACGATGATGATGTGGGCGCGCCCTTGGACATAGTGCGCGAAGGCCTCGACCATGCCTTGGCCGACGCCCGAGGTGCCGCCGACGAAGACCGCGACGGGCACGTAGGAGAGTTGGAAGGTCGCGTTTGCGTTTTTGACGATTGCTGGGGTAGGCATTCAAGTGTGTTTGATGTTTGTTTGGCGCGCGCGGAGAGGTGGTTCAAACGCGGCGGGTCGTATCCGGACGCTTACGAGGAACTCAGTGAGTCAGCTTCGCCAATTCCCAACCGTGGGAGTTTGACTGGCGGAGATTGAACATCCTCGCAGGTTCCGTCGTCCCGTCAAATATTCAATCCTCTGCGCTCATATATGGGATTCTCTTGCTTGGTTGTGAGTTTGTTATCGTTGTACTGGTGAATGGTGCGAGTCTATTCCACTAACCGCATCTATATTACTCGAGTTACCGGTGGGCAGAATCGGGATTCAGCTCAGAACGGGAGGAAAGGTCAGGAATCCAAGCCCCCATCCTTCAAATTTCCAACATCTAATCCTTGCCGGAAATCAGAATTTAGACGACATGACTTGAGCATGAGAGGTCGAATTGAACGTAATATTTCGAGGTAAACTCGACTTCAGATGTGATTACTATTCGGCGCGTGGTTGAACACGCGGGGCTGAACCAAAACCCGCCTAGTGCTGATACTCGGACCGATAGGGACCGACTGGGACGTCGTGCGAGCGTTCAAGTTCTTCATCAGATCCAACAAACCGGTGCTTCGCGAGGACAATGCGCTTAAATTATCATTCCCATGTCACCTCACTTTTTCCAACCAACGGTGCATTGTCCGCCTCATGGGGATGCGCCTGCACTCCGCACGCGGTGTGGACCCATAGCTCTAAGGACCAAAGCGTGGGTCAAACACCGATCGATCTGCAAAGTGGGGAGGTAAGTATCGCAAGTATAAAGCTGACATACCCCCGCATCTCTCCTCCTCTCTGCCACAACCCACTTGCCATGGACGACCGAGAACTCTTCCACTCCCAACAAATGGCCGCCAGGCAGAATGTATTCCCCCTCTCCGGGCCTGCCCCCCCTCCCCACGCCCCGGCTACTGCATCTCAGCTATCGTTGCCTCCAGTGGGGCTCAATCCCGTTGTTCGGGAACGATTCTGGAGGCGCATACATTCGGTTTCCTGGCACTATCACGACGAAGACAAGATTTGGATCGGCACCGAGGAACTCAAAAGCTGGAACCACGCCAACCACCGGGTGAGTTTTGCTCGGGAGTCCATATTCTGCTGCTAATGAAAAGACAGCCGTGCGATAGGTGCATCAACAGCCAAAACGGCAGGTCATGCGCGATAAATGAGAATACCACTACATGCGGGCGGTGCAGGGAGCAGAAGGTCGCCTGCGATCGCACGACCAAGTTTCTGTTCGACATGACCAAGGACGAGTTCTTCCCGACCTACGAAGAGTTTCTTCGCGCCTATCAGACCGGCGAAAAACCCGTCAGCCGTGGCAAAAACAGGTCGCGGTCGAGGCGAAGAATGAGCCCGAAGAACAATAATGGTGAGCACCGCGACCTTCACAATGGCATGATCTCAACGTGATCGAACCACGATTCCCCGCCAACCGCGATGCAGTACCTCCAACGCCCCGTCGCCAATCGAGGGCTTTGAACGTAGCTCTGAATCACTCCGAAACGCCAGGAAGACCGATCGAAAGACCGATCGAACTTCACGTTGCACGACCGCCTGACAACAGAGCGGGAGACCCAGGTAAGAGAACACCTTAGTCGACGCGTATCCACCTCATACATGACTGGGCGCAGCCAACGAAGGTCATAGGATCGACCCAGAAAGGCTGGTCGAATACGTTGAGCCACCGCGGGGGAACGGAGAGCTAGACCCCGGTAAGAAAACACCCTCATCGACGCGTATATCCACCTCATATATGGCTGGGAAGCAGACAGCAGAGGTCATAGAATAGTCCTGCTGCTTGGGACAATCTTCACCAGCCTGCAGCTCGTGGTCCTCGAGCTGAAGTCGCCGAACCAGGACCAGCTCAGAGACTTCTGGAGAGAACTGGCGGACGGACCGCCATAGTGTCGAGGCCGCATGGGATGTTGAATAGATAGATAGTAGCGCGTTACATCCATCCGTCTAGTGAGCCGGAACGTACCCCGTGTAGCCCACCGCAGCAGCCGTCGACGAGCCGCGCCCTCGACTCACCGCCAACCACATCCATGCGAGTACACCCACCCGGCCAGCGGCGTACCGTGTTGGCATCTCCGAGTCCTCCGACCTCGAAGTTTCCGCGAAGGGTGAGAAAAGAAAAGTCCAACGTCGCAGCTCGCAGGGAGGAAGAGCGAGAGCAGGTGGCCCTGCGAGGGAAGCGCGTTGCGGGGAAGAGGAGCGTGTCCAGAAACGCATACTCCTCGTCGCTGTGCGCCGGTGGTGGAACCACGTCCGCACTTCTCCCCGAGTTATCACAAGCGCCCCTCGATATCACCGACTCATATCTAGCGTGGAGCCCAGGAGCAGAAGGATGTCGCTGCCTATCGACCAGCGCGACCATCTTTTAGAAATACCTGCTGAGAGCTACCGATCCCGTCGCACCCATCCCTCCGACGCGGAACACGCCCTGCAATTGCACACCTTGCGCGCCGAAGTATCATCGACGGCGGCGATAAGACACATCTACACACACCTCCTTCCACTGCATCGCTTCTCCACTTCTTCCACGTCCCGCGGGCGCGCACATCCCCATCGCGGCGTCGCCTCGCGCATTCCATGTCTCCACCGACGGCACGCACATCGCTCACCTCCTCGGCTCGTTCTGGGGCGCCACCCCGGCAGCTGCTGCGACCCATCCGCGGACAGCACAACGACCACCGTCCTCGAAAGGATCGCGAACGGGGCCCAATGGACACGAGAACGACATCCACCTCACCCGCCGCTCCACGTTTGCAGAAAAAGGAAACGGGGATTGAGGCAAGCTCTGCGTACCGTGCCCCCACTGCGGCGTATCCGCGACAACTTGCGCGCCTGTAGCCCCAGAGAAAAACGAAAAGAGGGGAGAATAATGATACGTACTTGCGGATCCACATAATCCGCCTCCGATCGAGCATCTTCCTCCTCTCATCGTTCGGTGTCGCGGTGCAGCAGGAAGGCTCGGGGCGTGGTGAGAGATCTGAGGGAAAGGGGTCAGTCCTGGGACTGGATGGCAGGGAGGGGAGGGGTGGGGAAGGATACTGTATGACCCTGTATGGGAGCAACGGTCACGGTAACGGTCGACCCGTTGCGTTGCTTAATTTTGTGCGGGTCACGGTAACGATGGGGCGGTTGCCTGAAAAAAATCGTGACGTGCAAAAGAAAAAAAAATTGAAGCACAAAGTCACGATAAAAAACTGCCCTTTGACCCGACAACAAGCCCATGAACTTTGAAAAGCATTGTTTGAACTACAACTGCAGTCGGGAAGTAGTTCCCATGAGTACAGACACCCAAAAAACCACTCACACTTTGTAAGGTGTTGCCTCTTTTTGCAACTGTCACGCTCACTAAGGTCCCGTTGCCTGAAAAAATGGCAACGGGGGTGTCACGGTCATCCGGCCGTTGCTCCCATACAGGGTCATACAGTATGTGCTTGAGTAAATGAGGCATGATTGACCTGGACGTCCGATGCCGTCTCGCGTCCACGGAAGGAGAAATCTGCAACAAGAACAGACCAACCATTTACGGCTCGTGTCGTCCTCATGGTCGCACCGGCAGCTATGGCTCACGACGGTAAAGTGTCATTAAGCTAGAAGAAAGAACGTACATGGTACATGTATCGCTGCGTCGCGGTCACAATACGCCATGATCGTTGGGAATTTCAGATGTCCGTCGTGGTCGAATCGACGGCGCCTGCCGGTAAGTGGGAGCTGAGTAGGACGAGATGTTTAGGCTCGGCATGGATAGGTCAGAGGACTATTCAATGAACGCACTCGTTGTTCTCTAGTGAAACTTAAGAGCCTGGTGGCATTTCGACGTCGCACCGGATTGAGAACCCATCGGAATGGGTAGTCCCAGGAGGGTCGGCGGAGTTCCTGAGCCGCTCCCACTGATAGGTCCACATCTTGCTGGCTCCTGAGGTCGTTGTGCGCCGAGGTGGCACGAGGTCAAAGTGAGTAGACGACGTCGAGATCAAAACGCTTGGTGGCAGTGCGTGGTGTTGATTCCTTGATGGCGCATCACTGATGCGCCAATATTCTGCTCTTTTACTGTTTCCAAAACGTCGCTCGCAAACGTTCCATTTTGGCTGACCTGTGCTTGCTCTGATCATTCCTTGCAGCCCAAATTAAATCCTCAACATTTTGGAGCCCATCTGGCCCCTGGGCTGTCTGCGTTGGAATTTTTTGAGTTGAATTTGTGACATTGGGATCAAGACTTGTCGGGTCTTCGTTCTGTACAGAACTGCCCGTTTGATTCAAGTAAATAATCATGTCGAGAATGACACAGTTTTCACCGTTCAATTGTAATCCAGCGGCAGTGCCAGTGAGATCCAAGAAAGCTTTGCAAACCATCCACGACGTCCACATTTTGGACCATTTTAGGGTATTTGGAGCTCCCAGGCATCCAGATTTCTTTTGGAAAAAAAGTACCTTTTCAACCCCGTGGTCCCCCCCAGGTGCAGTGGCCCCAGGTCCGGAATTCAACAAGATTTGCTGTCCAACCGCAATTTCTTGGATGAGAAGGTCACACAAGCACGGAGGATCACCTTGGCCTCCACTCGCCTGTCAGGACTCACACAGGACTGTGTTTATTGCACCCTGCGGTAAGATTCAAGTGTCCAAGAGAGCCGGGTTCTGTTCAGGACTAGCTGAACTGAACACGGTGTTTGCGGACCTTGCCACCACTAACTCTTAGAGTCTTACCCACCCAAATCATGACTGGGATAGTACTTATAATCAGCTTGCAATAAATTCATCAATTGAAGTCAGACAGAACACAAGGTAGCACAGTAAATTTTCCAACATCAAATTACACTCAACTTTGAGCTCTGTTTGCGGGGCCATTGATTTGTTTATGGATGTTCAAAGTCGGAGCATGAAGTGTTTGGAGTTGTGAAAGAGTATCCGACTGATTGTGTTCAAGGACAGCAAGCCTTTCGTCAATGCAGACAACATCTTTTGCTTGCAGTGATCGTTCAAACAATGGTCGAGCAGACTTCCATAGTTCCATTGCTTTGATAGTGTCTCCCTTGTTCTGTGCAAGATCTCCAAGCTGTAGCATGCACCGTGCTCGACTGCGGTGAACATCCATGAATGTGAACTCCTCAAGTGCCACAGTAAGTAAACTGTGGACTGTGCCTTCATCCTCCTGCATAAACAGATCTGCAAGGAAGAGTAGTGCCTTGGCAAACCCCAGCTTTTCTTTGGTTTTATGTGTATGGGACAAGTATACCACTGGCCATCCAGGCTGTCTGTGGCATTCAGAGGGCCATCGGGCAAGATCAGCAAGTCTCTCCAGGCAGTATGTTAGAATCTCAGCATCGCTCCCAAAATCTGATTGTAAACAGTTCTCAATCAGTGCTTTGGCAGAGGTCGTATTTCCATCTCTCAAGTCAAGATCTGCTGTGACCAGATCACATAGGATTGCTCCCATAAGGAATTTTGTGCCAGTACATATCTCCCTTGCTCTGTCCAAATTTTGGTGGACGAGCTCTGTTCTTGTCCCGATTATTATATCAATCTGTGCGATATTTAGGAGGGTGATGACATGAGAGTCCGAGCTTTGATCAAGGAGAGTCTCCTGTAATATGGTGTCATGGATATTCTTGGCCTCTGTGTATTCGGACTTGTGTAGGTGAACCTCAGCTTGGTTGGTAGAACACATATGATGGAATTGACCACTAGTCATGCCACTCATGACGAGCAGCTCTTTGGTGTTGGTAAGATTAATTATGGCACCTGAGTAGTCACCAAGATAGACTTTGATTGTGGCACATATGGCCAACACTTCTGCCGCTTGGTGGAAATTACTGAGTTGATAGGCAAGACACTCAGCCTCCCTTCCCATTTCTAATGCTGTCACATAATTTCCTGTCCTCCACTTGCTCTCGGCCAATAAAACCAAGCAATTACACTGACACTGGATCAAACTGGGATCATTCTCAGCAGACTTCGATAGTGCAAGAGCCTTCTCGAGAAATTGAAGTCCCTGTGCCAATGATCCAGATCTGTAACTACATATTGATGCTGTAAGATAGAAAGTAGCTGAGGCAAGGATTAGTGTTATCATATAGGGTTGCAGACATTGACTCACACTCAAGGACTGGATCACAAAGCTGCTCCAGGCACAGCATTCCTTGAGATACAAATTCATAAGCATCAACTGGGTTGCAGGCATGTAAACCATTCAGATGTTCAATGATGCAGAGTACTCTCAGTTTGGGATGGCAGCGGTCCACAGGGACCCTCTTCAACAAATGTGTTACACTTTCTCTAGTTGCTCGGTAGAATGAGTTCAGAGAGAGTGTAGCCTGAATGGTTTCATCAAGATCTGGTGATTCAGGTTCCAGTCCTCGGTGCAAAAGCTCCTCCAGATTGCCAAGGTTGGCAGTGATTCGTGGGAGAACAGTGCTCAGTTGTGAATCATTGTATTTCTGATACAGGGCCAAGAGATCCTGGAATGATTTTCGAAGGGATTGGATAGCGGCCTGTGAAGGCGGCAAGAATCTCTGGATGTGTTCCCTAATGGGTACCAGAGACCGAAGTCGATTCTTACTGTCCCTATATGCCAATGAGGTGGCAATAAGAACAGATTTGCAAGAGAGGATGTCAATAATTGGGAGATTGCTTTGAGCAAGTTCAACATCGGAAAGTCCATCTGGTAAAATTGAGAGAAGGCTAAGCAACTCCCGGGAACCAGGAGTGATGCGTGGACTTGAAAGGGATGTTGTGATTGAGACATCCACACTCGAACTCCTATCATAACCAATAGACAGGAGACTTGTTTTCTCTGTCTGCCATCGACTCAGTACATTGGAAAGGCCCTCATGTTCCACGAGATGAGCCATGAGTTCCAATGCCAGTGGCATGTTTTCTGTGAACTGCAGAAGCTGAGTTTTTTTGTCACTGAGATAAGGATCATCTGTTATTTCCTCAAAGATTTGAAGAGCTGCTTGATCAGACAACGGTTCCAAGGGCAACAGAAACGGTCGTGTCCAGCGAACTTTTCCAGGTCTTTCAGACCCTCGCATTGTGATCTATCTTTTGATTAGAGCTGTATTGGTCGGATTGATGAACTATGAAACCCACTATCAGTGCAACATGACTGGCATCAGCAAGAAGAGAAATGAAGTCTTCCACTGGCTGACGAGAATGCAGTGGCTCCCATGGCGTCTCCAGATTGTCAAGAACCAAGAGGCAAGAACTTGTGTTCTGGTTGAAATATTGAACCACAGTCTTGATCGAGTTTGGCCCTGGGTCTAGGCCAAGGTGTAGACCAATTTGTTCTGCTAGCTCAACCACTGTAGTAGCAGCCTCTGCATTAACAAAGAACCTGCTTTGAAAGCTGGCACATGTTTGCGGATGATGAAGAGCAGCTCTGGCAAGTGCTGTTTTGCCCATGCCTCCACCTCCAAGAATGGCTATCCTGGGTACATTCTGAGCCAAAATGTCCATCACATGCTTCAGTTCTGGTTCACGTCCATAAAATATCTTGGGCTCGGAAGGCAGCAAAGAGAAGGAGTTTTCTGAGCTTCACGGGGATTAGAGACAACAAACATAGTACTAATGAAACCGGCTCACCTCTTGTGATTGTTGCTGTAAGACACCTAGTTGGAGATCAGTTTATTTCTATACCAAACAAAAACAAAATCCCGCACTGATGAGGACCAATCTGATATTGTGCCATCAGAAAGTGTTGAGATGAGCTCAAGTAGTTCATGGTGCATGTTCTCTGCTTCCTTTTGAAGGTGGATACTATTACTCAGAACTATTCCTTCTGTGTGAGCCTGGCTCAAGGTGTTTGAATTTTTCCTCAAACACAATCAAATCAGGTCCCACCTTGAACAACTCAATGCACCTATCTAATCTAGTCCAACAATCCTTGAACAGCCTATTGGCTTCAGGTTGGCGGAAGAATTGCTTGATCCTGCTGGCATCCTGCTGTATTTGGATGAATGTGTATATCTTGTGCAGTGTTCTAAGGAGTTCAAAATCATCCTGAGTTCTCATCGTTCCAGGATAGACATACTCGGTAAATTCTCCTATGTCTTCCAGAATCGCTGGGGGGAGGACTGCTGCATTTGTAGACTTCAAGTGCAAATGGACAAGTGGATAGAGAACTTGGTGAATGCCCTCAATTAGCTGGAAGCATTCATCCTTGTTTCTCTTGATATTCTAGGTTTTTCGTGAGTTACATGATCATGCCCTTGGATGAGGACAATACCTGTAATCCTGCCATCAGAGCCTGGGTTGTCTTGACAATTGGCTGCACAAATGGAGGTCCAAAAGCTTCATTGAGCTTGTCGAGTAATGTCAATGCAGGAGTCAAGCAAGCAACAATATTCTTGATGCGCGCTTCAGTAGCGGTAGTGGCAGGAGGCATGTCAGAGGGGTGTGCCATTGCATCACCCAAAGTCCTTATAACCGATCCAGATACAGTGCCTAAAAAAGGTTTCATTGTCCATAGCATATAGTACAGCACATAAGTCTGCTATAAGGGCATGAATAACCAATGATAAATGCAGTTCAAATCCAGATTAATTACCGGACTTTATGGTCCAACATACTTGAACAACAAGCTTCACGGAGTTTGGAAATATGGCTTCATTTGTGTGAAGACTGGAAGGTCAGACATTTCAAGGTGTGCCACACGACGGGAGGTATGGATGTCCCAGCAGCTCATGGCTCCCTTCGAGTGAGCTACAACAAGGTTAGGGAGACAGAAAATGTTGGGGTGCTGCAACGATAGACTTAGGCTGTGAATCCTTGTTGGCTTCGGTTCATCTGACTCGAAGTTCTTCATGAGTCAACTGGCCAGGTATATATGCTGCATTTCAATTTAGTTGTTCCAGAGGCGCCCCTCAGCGTTCGACAGAGGCAGCGGCTGCATTTTGACCACCCATATTCCGCACGAGAACGTCCAACCAAAGGCTCTTTTGCAACTGCGGCTCACGGATCGTGCGACAAACTTATTTGACAGTGGTTGTTCATTTCTCGGGTGTTAACGGTAGGAGCGAGCACTTACCGAAAGTAGGCTGCGCAGGTCAGCAATGTCCAACTCTCTGCCAGCCTCCAGGAGCGTGTCCTGGGGAAGTTCATTGGAAGTGAGAGGCGGAGCTGTGGGAGTCATGGTGGTGTGGAACGAGTGTGAAATAGGTGCGTGTGATGCTGCCGACAACAGAGCACATTCCATTTTGTACGAGAATACAAGATCAGCCTCCCAGCCCAGCGATTGGGCGTATGTGCGAGCATCTCCGTCCTGGAACGCTCGCGAACGCGAAGCTCTTGTCTTGAGTATGAAGAAGAGAATTGATGCATGGTGAAGGAACAACAGCTCTTTCAGAGAGCGTCGAGGATGCGTTGGATGGGTGAGTGGGAATGGAAGGGAAGGAAGGAAGAAGAATGTAAGAAGCGGAAGGTGTGCGCCGCCGTGCTCTCTCCGGACCCCACGGCCGCGGCGAGACTCTCTCCTCCCCCTCGCGGTATCGCAGATCAAGTAGACCGCGCGAAACAGCCGGAGAGGACTGGCACTTCTTCCGACTGGTCATCCGGGCGCGGATCCGATTTACAGAGCCGCGACACCGTTCATGTCCCGTGCCGCCCGCCTGCTTGTTTGCTCCCCGCCCCATACTCAGCGGGCGACCGGTCGCGCTCCCCCAGGCCCGCCCTCCCCGTCGTGGCCGCAGCTCACCAGCGGTGCCACACCGCTGTTCACACCACATCATCGGTATCGGGACGCGACTGAAGCGGTCGTCTCTCGAGTCGCACGCGCGGGTCTTGAGCTTGACGAGCACTGCGTCATCGACCCATGCCTGCATTCGCCCGCTGCTGCAACGGCTGCAAAACCCGCCGCCTGCCGCCGCCCTCCTCCTCCTTAGCACGCACGACATCCCCATCCCCACCACCCTAACCTTGCGGCGACGACGCACAGAATCTTAAAACGGCCGTCCAAGCCGCCTCCGCGCCCGCTTCCCAACACGCACAGTATCCAATCCCCCCACGCAGCGGCGCAGCACCTCAAATCGGTCATCTGAGTCCGCGCTCCCTCGCCGATACACCACCCCACTCGCTCAGCGTTACGCACAATCGCCTGGCCCGGTGCCTCGACTCCCCGGCCGCTGCGCGCCACACGGCGACGTGCATCATCCCCAAGTCGGTGTCCCCGCGCCCGCTGCATCGACTCCGTCGTGGACGTAGAGGCCCCGCACCCGCCCCCAGCGGAACCGTCACAGCGCTAGGCTCCCGCGCTAGGCAGCGCGCCGTCCCCCACGCGGCCTTCATCCACGACATGCCGACGCCTCCGTACGACCCCGTGGCTCGGGCACCGCGGTATACCCCACACGGCACACGCTCGCACGCTCCCCACCAGGCCACGCCGCAGAAAAAGTCAGGCATACACACCGATACCCGCCCAGCGCGTCTGGGGCCGGGATCGAGCAACTGAAAAGGAGTGCGAGGAAGCGCTGAGCGGGAGGTGCGCGGATGAGGAAGAGAGGAGTTGAGATGCGAGGCGTATGCAGGACAGGAAGGGGATTCGGGTGAGGGTAGCGCGTCGCCCGTCGCCGCTCGTCCTCCTTGGCCTCTTCAGCGCCCACAATACCCAGATCCCCACCGCACTCCACGCAGCGACGATCTTTAGAGTCGGGCATCGAGCCGCCTCTGCGCGAACGGGTACAGACGAGCGCTACATCCTGCACCTCCTTCCCCTGCCACCGCGCGCCGGCGTCGCCATACACACCGTCGGTCAGCTCCCGATCTGGGGATCACAATCCCGCGGGCGCGCCAAGATTCACATCGTGCCCCCCATCGTCGAGCCATGGCATGTATACCGCCGCCCGCGTCGTATAGCGTCCACGTTCCGCGGCGCCCCAAGATGATGAAAAAGACTCCAAATACGCACTGATAGCCATGGGGATCATGCAACTGCGGAGTATGGGTTAGCGCGGCTGGAAAGTGTGGGTGAGCGTTCGGCATATAGCATAGGAAGGAAGGAAGGAGATGGAGAGATAAAGAGAAGCAAGAGGGGATCGTGGAGGCGGGTCGAAGAAGGCGAAGAGAACGCCCCGCCCCGCGCGCAGTTGGAGCCGACGTCCATGCTCGAGGGATCCCGAGTGGCGCATCCACTCGCATCGTCACGCGCCCCCGAATGTGCCATCACCGTGCACCGACAATCGGCCGTCCTTGCCCGCGCGCCCGGACCCGACATGCGTCGAGTACACCTCGTCGCACGCCCGCCCGCGCCCCGTATGCGCCGTTCGTCGATTGCCACCTTCGTCGAGCTCACGCGCTCATGCAAGCACATTGTGGTCCTCTACATCCGCGCCCCGGGGCCACGGACAGGCCAAGACAGCACACACCGCGATATCGTACCCCGTCCGCCTGCATATGCGGGGTTGTATCCCGTCCGCGCAGATGCCCAGGGAGGCGGGGGCTCATCGCCTGCGCCCATTGAGACTTGAGATCCCTGCAGCAGAGCCACATATGCGCACGTACCCGCCCGCCCCCGACACACTCGATCAGAGAGAGAGCGTAGGCACTGTAACGCACCTTCAGCGTCTTCGTACGGTCTCGAGTTTCGGCAAGAGGGCCTTGAATCCGACTTGTAGGGTTCTGGTTCTGGGGACGAGATCAGCATCGTAGGGAACGGAAGGCAGTAGGACAGGAAAAAAGGCAGGATGGTGGTGTGCAGTCGACGCGGCGCGTTCCCACACGCAGCTCGCGCGCCAGTAGCCGTAGCATGGCTGCACGCGCCCAAAGCAGGCCGCATGCTCGCTCCAGTGCGGCCGGACAGGGAGCGCGCGCTGCCTCACAGAGAGGCGGGGCCAGCTCATGCGCAGGGAAGAACAGGGAGGCACATACCTTGTACACGTCGTTGGCGAGAGTTACATGGAAGAGGCCATGCAAAGTTTCTAAGAGAAGTCAGCATCGTGCGTCGACATGGGAGGGCAACGAGAACGAATGAGCGAATGAATCGGGGAGGGCCAAGCGGTGGCAACGCAGAGGGAAGTGGAGATGAGGGAGACGGTGATGAATGCGTAGAAGGCGTCGTCGTATCTGAGGAACGCTATTACGGCCAGGGAGACGAATGGAAGAGGGCTATGGGCGATACACGCACCGTGGGGCCTCAGGAAACGCGGCACATTCACTGTCCGATTAGGCTGGTTCAGAGCTTGGTGGGTGAGGCACGAGCTACGGCAAACCGTGAACACAGAGCTGGTTCAGAAGAAAAAGGGTGTAACGAAAGAATCGAGGGCAGACAGGTCCATCTGCCTCGTTGCACGAAGAGAAGCTAAAATGAAGAGGAGAACACACCTCTTGCCCCACCACTAGAATTCGACTACTGCCTGAACCTCCAGTCGCGAGGGAAGGGCTGCAGTGGCGCTGTCGCAAGCGTCCCCGAGATTCCAGTCATCGAGCCCGTTGTCGATTTCTTTGACAATACCACCACAAGGTATTCACGGAGGTCGGATGGGTGCTTGAGAGGATGTATCACTTTCTTCTTCGTGCTCGTGGGCCAGCGAGGGAATCCATGAGGTGAAGATGAAGGCGGGAAGCAAAAGTCGAAACGCCGAATCAATGCATCAATCGGAGTTTCAAATCTTCGGAACTAATCGGACCTTCGTTCCTCCTCTCTCCCGGCCACCATGCAACAAAAACGACCGCCACGCGAGAAACACGGACGGGCTCTTGGCGCATTCGGACCAGCCTCCGTTTGCCTGGAACTGAAACCTGGGTTGACGCCAGCATCGTGGTCGCGACTCAAACATCCACCATGGTGGCATGGCGCCAAAATCAAGTTCGGCGTGCAAGTCTGTTCGAGAACTCTCTTGGGCGGCTTTGCATCCTGTAAACGGCTGCCATCAAAGCAGCAGGCTACAGATTTGGATTGCCGCACATCAAGCACCCGTTTTGGGCAAAAGTTGACCTACGATGATAACTTATCGACAAAATATGTCCAGCCAACTCTGCTGCTCGCGGATTCGACGTGCCCACGCCGTGGATAGGCCTGCTACTCGGTCGTCGTGTGCGACACACCGTGGGTCTCGTTTTCACTGAACCCAGGCGCTACATGAAGCCCGCCAAACGGGGTTCGACTCCCGCATCCGAATTTGATGTTGGGAAGTTGTGTTTTTGCCTAGCTGACGTTCACTTCAGATTCTCCACCCAGGCGCTACCCTTGTGTATCCTTGGTAGCTTCCTACCCATCACTACGACTCACGCGCGCTTCAAACGGGAGGTATGTTCACCGCGGTTCACCGACTCATCCAACTCATCACGGAAATTTGCAGACAACGCTCCTGCTTCGGACGAGTCGACCTAACCAAGCCAGCTATAACCTGTTCGGCCGACTCCAAACGATTCAACGTACTCAGGTCGTGGATACGCCCGAGAATCGGATTTTGTGTACGGAACCCAACGGGCGCCGTTTCGGCGTTACATGAAGTCCGCTAAAACGGGGTTCGACTCCCCGTTTCCGAAATAGATGCTGGCACTCCGTCTTTTTTAGGGCGGACGTTACGCTCACATCGTCGCCAGCTTAGGTGTATCCTTCCTATGTTTCTACCCATCCTCGCTACTAACGGCCGGCGCTCAGAATGCAAGGTATGTTCACCCTTCACCGACTCATTGGACTCATTAGACTCATCACCAAAATTTGTACACAGAACAACGAGCGAGCTTTGAACGATTCGACCTAGCCAAATCGTCGATACACCCAAGAATTGGACGTCGTGGACGGACCACAGCGGACCACAGCGGGTCTCGCTTCTTGCGAACAATGACGAATAAAGCCCGTGAAATGGGGTTCGACTCCCCGCGTCCGAAATACGACCTGACATTTCAGTTTTTTTTGGGCGGATGTTACGCTCACATCCTCCCCTTAGGGGTGTCCTCCATAGGTTTCTACCCATCCTCGCTACTAACGGGCGTTCAGAATGCAAAGTATGTTCACCGACTCATTGAACTCATCAACGAAATTTGGACAGCCAACTTCCGGCTGGAAGGATTCGACCTAGCCAGGCCAGCTATACTAGGCCTACTACTCGGACGTCGTGTACGGAACACAGTGTCTCTAGAAAACGATTTGAAGCCCGTGAAACGGGGTTCGACTCCCCGCGTCTGAAATAGATGTTGGCACTCCGCGTTTTTTTGCGGCGGACGTTGCGCTCACATTCTCCACCTAGGCGATACCCCTGGCCCATCGTCAATAGTCTTCCGCCCATTTTCACTACGAACTCCAGCGTCCGGACGAACTCATCAAGCGGGAAGTATGTTCACATACGACGAGAACTTGAACTCATTAACAAAATTTGTACAGCCAACGCTCCTGCTCCGAACGAGTCGACCTAGCCAGGCCCGTAGCTATAGGCCCACTACTCGGACGTCGTGTACGGAACACAACGGGCCTCGCTGCTTGAGAACTATGACGACTGAAGCCCGTGAAACGGGGTTCGAATCCCCGCGTCCGAATGGGCTTTCGACGGACTTATTTTGTTTTGGGGCGGACGTTCCTCTCACGTTCCTAACCAGAGTAGCACGCCACCGGACTCCCAACTCCCCACTCGCTACTGCTCTCCACGGGTGCTTCGAAACGGGAGGTATGTTCACCATTCGCCGACTCATTGGACTCGTCAACAAACTTATGTGTACAGCCAACTTCCGATTGGATGGATTCGACCTAGCCAATCGTCGATACCCAAGAATCGGACGTCGTGTACGGAACACAACGGGTCTCGCTTCTTGAGAAAAACGACGATTGAAACCCGTGAAACGGGGGTTCGACTCCCCGCGTCCGAATGGGTTGTCTACACCTGTGTTTTGTTTTGTGGGGGACGTTTCTCTCCGATACCCCACCAAAGTAGCACGCAACCGGAGGCGTCACAACTCTCTCCTCGCTATTGCTTTCCGCGGGCCCTTCGAAACGGGAGGTATGTTCACCTACGACGAGAACTTGAACTCACCAACAAAATTTGCACGGCCAACTTCCTGCTGCTTCGGACGAGTCGACCTAGCCAATCGTGGATAGGCCCAATGCTCGGACGTCGTGTACGGAATACAACGGGTCTTGGCTTTGGTAGAACTCTTCCGACTACATGAAGCCCGTGAATGGGGTTCGACTCCCCGCGTCTGGATGGGGTCGTTGATGCACGGATTTTTTTCTTTCTGGCTGAGGTTGCGCTCACAGTTCCCTTAGGTGTATCCTCAGAAACTCCGCGGTGCTACGAATCACGGTTGCTCAAGAACCTGTACATGTTCAAAGGTCACAACGACGACAACTCGTCAAACAATAATTTGTTCAGCCGACTCTCCCACTCCAAACGATTCGACGTACTCAGGTCGTGGATGGCCCTGTTGTCCGGACGTTGTGTAGGGAACACAGCGGGTCTCACTTCGAATCGGCGGGATGTACATGTAATGCAATACATGAGTCAAACATGAGTTGCATTGGGCCTTGCATTGAATTGCATCGTAATTGAATCAAATTGCACTGACTGCATCGATGCGCATTCAATGGCATCGTATTTTTGTCCGATAGAAACCATCATACGGCTGCTATCACATCACAAGACATTGCACTGCCTGTGCAAGCTCTTCCACACACGTTTCCGCCTGCCTCCGCTCATCCACAAGCACCTCGATGACCTCCTCCCTCAGCTGCCTCTACATGGATCCCGACATATCGGGGATCGGTGTCCGCATCACAATCTATGCGCAGAATCTCCTAAGTTTCGTCCCCGCGATTCTCGCTCTCTGGGACGGAAAGGTCACTGCTGCCAAGCTCGACAGGGTTGAAACACAGTCAACAACCATCCTCATAACCGCCTTTGCTATTCTCATCGCGGCCATCGTCGAGGCTCGGACAGTCACGGGCTTGTCAAACTTTCAGGCGAGCGTTGTTCTCAGCCTCAGTTGGATGAACAACACAAACACGTTCATCTACTATCTGCTCTATGTTCACCACAACAATGGTGTCGTCACAAATCCAAGCTCCTGGGTTCAGTACCTCCGTGACAATGTTTGGGTCGCTCTCCAAAAGCACGGTACATGCTCGTCTGTATTCTAGATGGATTTGATGTTCACAAAGGTTCACAGTGGAGGACGCAGAAAAGACAAACTCCGAATCTCCGAGTATTTAATTTTTACTTGGACTTAAACCTCTCAACTAAGTAATTATACAGTTGCGAGGATGTCACCAATCCAGCGGGTGTTCCGACGAATTGTGCTGGTACTTGGCTCCCTTCACCTGTCCCTCATGGCTGGGCTCGGTGTTTGGCTCTGGAGCAACCCAGCTTCGTTTGGAACTGGGGACTGCTCAATCGATGAGATATCAACATATATTTTGGGCCAATCGGTGTCTCTTGGTTCAGGCCCACTGCGTCGATTCTCAATCGTGATCTACTCTCTGTTTCTCGTCCCGGGATTCAATTTGCTTCTCCCCATGGCCCTGTTCCTTGGTCTCTTCACCGCCTACCAGGCATTTTGCAAGCCCGGAGGCTGCACCAGTCCGAGCATTGTCCCCACAGTTCTTGGACTGGTGCTACTCCTAGCGATCAACATCATATTCATTGTCGATGTCGAGCTCACACTCCTGGAGGCTTCAGGTCAATCCGGGTGGAGCTTTGGGCAAGTCCTCGCCATCCTTCTTTTGGTGCTGCCCTTGCGTGACCTTCTGGAGACCTTTCTTGCCCGCCGCGAGAAACGGTTTGAAAAGCAACGCAAAAAAGACATGTCCAAAGTCCTTAAGAACGCGATCAGGGACAGGGCGGCACCGGAGAGGATTCTGGAGTTACTCCAGGATGGTGCAGATGTAAATACCCGGGTGGAAGGTATGTAGTACTTGATTGATGTTTCCCGGTATCGAGGAATACTGACCATACTCATAGACGATGATTATGCCACAGTGTTGCAACTGGCATCACAGCGCGAGCAAGTTGATTTAGTCAAGGCAATATTGGACTATGGCGCTACTGTTGATATGCGGGGTAAGTTTTCTTGGAAAATTTGAAGAGACTTTTTAAATTGATCATTGAAGGTGGCAAGTACGAGACAGCACTCCAAGCAGGGGCGCGAGGAAGCCCGGAAATTGTCAAGTTGTTGCTTGAAAGGGGAGCAGACCCAAATATTGAAGGTAAGTGCAGTGTGCCAGTGTGGCTTGCTCTCCATTCTCCCGGAGGTTGAATAACTCTCTACCCAAGGTGGTGCCTATGGAGGTGCACTCAAAGCATCATCTGTGGAGCCTGTGTGTTGGGAGATTGTGCAGCTCCTTCTTGCTCATTCAGAAACAAAAGGTAAAATGTCCTTCTAGTTTTGAGTCTGTACTGAAACTCAGATTGAAAGTGCCGCCCGGCGCCATGAATATACTCGAGGCAGCATCAGACTGCGGAAACCTTGAAGTTGTCCGGCTGCTACTTGAAAAGGGAGTGGACCCGAATGTTCAAGGTGCATGTTCGTGATTGCAAGTCGAGCAGTGTTCGGGTTGCCAAGCTAATGCATTGACGGCAGGCAGTAAGAATAGGGCTGCACTCTATGCAGCGGCATATGGGGAAGAGCCCGAGATTGTCAAGCTGCTGCTGGAACAAGGAGCGGACCCCGATGTTCAAGGTAAGTTTTTTTTTTCTTTTTTGGTGGTGTCTCGTGATTGCAAGCCTTCCCGGCTAACACACTGACTGCAGGCGGCGAGTACGGAACACCACTCCAGGCAGCGTCATACACGGGAAGGCTTGAAACTGTTCGGCTGCTGCTGGAAAAGGGAGCGAATGTGAATGTTGCAGGTGGGTGTTTCTGATTACAAGGGTTTCCAGCTAACACATTGACTGCAGCCGGTCGGTACAAGACCGCACTTCAAGCAGCATCACGTTGGGGAAATCTGGAAATTGTTAAATTATTACTTGACAAGGGAGCGGACCTGAATGTTCAAGGCAGGTGTCCGTGATTGCGCGGCTTGCTGGCTAACATATTGACTGCAGGCGGTGAGCACGGGACGGCTCTACAAGCAGCACTATACGGGGAGGAGCTTGAGGTTGTCAAGCTGCTGCTCGAAAACATCAGGAAAAAGCTTCCCTAGAACCTTTTGCAACTATTTTGACTCATCATACAATCCTTGACAACCTTGTGTGCAATTTTCGGCAATATTGGCATGAAGGTTGCAACCATGCCGCACATTCTGGTGAACGTCAACTACTGATTGCTGCAGTGTTGAGCAAATAGTCGCGCACGAACACTGCCAAACAGCGCCGAGATCTAGTTGAAGCCTCTGTACCCGCCTGACTCTCGACTCTCGAGTCCCTTGTTCAGTTCGAATAAGACCGAACTTCAGCTTCAGTCTGAAATGTATTGCCGAAAAGTCATTAGCGAACCTTTGTTTTGCTCTAAACACTCCGTGGTGGTGGTGGAGAACGAAAGAAGTTTCGCTCAAACAAAAATTCGAGAGTCTAGGGTCGCAAAGGTAGAAGCGCAAGTTATGGCCAGAGGACTGGCCTCCGTCCAGCTAACTGGCCGTCCGGGCACGCTTCACCCCCGTGCGGACCTTGGGGAGCCCCCGCTGCCTCGCTCGCCTCCCCACACTCGCTCTTGAATGGTTTCCCTGCGGAATCACAGTCTGCATATCACCACCGTCCTCGCTTGCCCGACGGGCTGCCAGGGCCTGCGCTTCCACAACCCCATCCACATCGTGGCCGCAGCCCATCCGCGGCGTGCTAACGCTCCGCCGCGCGCAGCCCCCAGCCCACGGGCAACGGGCGCACGACATCCAGCAGTGGATGGCCGGCGTCTGCAAGGCGCTCGCGCGCAGGCCTTGAGCTTGACGAGCACTGTGTCATCCATGCATGCCTGTATCCGCCCGCTGCATTACTTCTATTGGGGCGATGCAGTGCGAAATCCGTCGCCCGCCTGTTTAGCACGCACGACCCCGCCATCCTCACCACACTGCGACGCAGAGCATCTCAAAACGGCCTCCGAGCCGCCTCCGTGCGGACTCCAGAGTGGTAGTACGAGTTCTACCTCGCCGCTGCAACCCCCACTCACCCGCCCGCAAGCACAATCACGCCCCCCCGCGGCATCGCTTCCGCGCAACGAATCCAGAGCGCAATCAGCCTCGCCCGCCTCTCAACACGCACGGCATCCCAATCCCCCCATGCAGCGGCGCACCCACAAGCAGCACCTCAAGTCGGTCATCCGAGTCCCCGCGCGAACAGATACGAGCGCTACCTCGCCGATACACCACCCTGCACAATCGCCTGGCCCGCTGCCTCGCTGCTCCGACCGCTCCCCGCCACACGGGGACGTGCATCATCCCCAAGTCGGTCGGTGTCCCCGCGCCCGCTGCAACGACTCCGTCCTGGACGCAAAGGACCCGTACCCACCGCCGGGCGCAGTCGTTCTCATCGTCATACTGCCGCGCGCCGTCGTCCCCAAGCACACCGCCCGCTCCGGACAAGGCAGCGCGCCGTCCCCCGCACACCCACCATCCAACACAACACGCCGACGTCGGCGTACACCGTATCGAGTACACCTCATCGCTCGAGCACCACGACCTACACGCGCGCTCGCTCCCCGCCGGCCCCCGACGATAGAGGAAAGACAAGTATAGGACTCCCTGGGTTAAGCACCGGGACCGGGATCGAGCGACTGGAAAGAAGTACGAGTTAGCGCCGAGCGGGAGGTGCGAACGAGGAAGAGATGAAATGAGATGAGACGAAAGAAGACGAGGCAACGGCGGGTAGGCGTATGCAGGACGTGAAGGGGATCGGGTGAGGTTGGCCGCTCGTCGTCTTCCTCGGCTTCTACGATACCAAGATCCCCCACGCGGCGACGATCCAAGTCGGCCAGCCGAGGCCGCCCCCAGTAAACGGTGACGAGCTACGTCGCCGCTGCATTCCTGTACCCAGCTGCTGCTCCACCGTCGGCCAGCTCCCGATCTAGGGATCACAGTCCCGCGAGCGCGCCGTGCCCACATATCCACCACACATTGTGCTGGACACGTCATCACGCAATATCGGGGCACGCTAGGCGCCGCCACGAAGCTCGACGACGACGAAGGAGACTATACGTGCAACGCACCCGGCCGATCCCACGAAGCTGGAAAGCAGCACGGGTTAGGGATAAGGAGGGGGGTATCGAGGAGGAAGAGCAAGAGGAAGAGGGTGCGCGGTACCACGAGCGGTGCGATGTCGAGGAGAACAGCCCGCCCCGCGCGCAGTTGGGGGTGGCATCCATGCTCGAATGGTGCATCCACTCGCCCCGTGTGCGCCGGCACCGTGCGCCGTACGCCGACTCCCTTCTCTGCCTTGCCCGGTGGGCTCGCGTCCATACAAGTAGGGCTGATGCGCGCCCCTCAAACAAATCGAGACATTGCCTTTACACTGCGCACGGCAGCACATTGCCCACGCCTCTCGACCCAGCTGCGACGCGCATCCACGCGCCCACGCCTCTCGGACAGGGTACCCAGCCCTCCCGCATATCCGGGGTCGCATCGCCTGCGCCTAGAGAGCCGACCACGCCCGCGCATCCACCGCGCATCCACCGCATCCCGACAGACACACGATCAAAAAGAAAGAGAAAACGTAGACACACACCTGCAGCGTCTTCGTACGGTCTCGAGTTTCGGTAAGAGGGCCTTGAATCCGGCTTGGAGGGATCTGAGGAAGAGGTCAGCACTGATGCGTACATGGGCAGGAAGAGGAAGTGGGATTTGGGAAGTGGGATTTGAGGAGCTGGGCGTGCTGGATGCGGGAAAGGGGGAGATCATGCGTGGGATTGGACGCGTCGCGTTCCCGCCGCACACAGCGCGCGATAAGGGGGGTAGCGGCAGTCTGCACGCGCCCCAAGCACGCTCAAATTCGACCGAACATGGGACCCTCGCAGAGGCGGGCCCAGCTCGAGCACAGGGAAGAACGAGGGCAGGAAAGCACACCTTGTACAGCTCGTTGGCGAGAGTTACATGGAAGAGGCCTTGTAAAGTTTCTGGGAGAAGTCAGCATCTTGCGTATACATGGGAGGGCAACGAGAACGAATGAGCGAATGAATCGGGGAGGGCCAAGCGGTGGCAATGCAGAGGGAAGTGGAAATGAGGAGACGGTGACGAATGTGTAGAACGCGTCGTCGCATCTGAGGAACGCTATTACGGACAGGGAGACGAATGCAAGAGGGCGGTGGGGAATACACGCACCGAGGGGCCTCAGGAAACGCGGCACCTTCACTGTTCGATCGGGCTAGTTCATAGCTTGGTGGGTGAGGCATAAGCTACGGCAAACCGTGAGCACAGAGCTGGTTTAGAAGAAAAAGGGTGTAACGAAAGAATCGAGGGCAGACGGGTCAATCTGCCTCGTTGCACGAATGGGAGCTGAAATGAAGAGGAGACCACACACCTCTTGTCCTCCAGTAGAATGCGACTCTTCCTGGACTGCGTGAACCTCCAGTCGCGAGGGAAGGGCTGCAGTGGCGCAGCGCGCTGTCCAAGCGGCCTTGGGGGGGGGGCTTGTAATTCCAGTCATCGAGCTCGTTGTCGATTTCTTTGACGATGCCACCACAAAGTACTCGATTCACGGGGTAGGATGGCTTGAGAGGATGCATCGATATCCCTCGCGCGGTCGTCGGCCAGTGAGGGAATTCATGAAGGTGAAGGCGAGAAGCAACTTGGAGCGCCGAAGTAACCGATCAATCGGACTTTCAAATCTACGGAACTAATCGGACCTTCAATTCGTTGCTTTTCTCTCCCGACCACCATGCGAAAACAACGGACGGGCTCTTGGCGCATTCGGACCAGCCTCCGTGAACTGAAGCCTGGGCTGACAACATCGTGGCCGCGATACAAGCATCCACCATGGTGGCATGTTGGTGGCATGGCGCCAAAATCAAGTTCGGCGTGCAAGTCCGTTCGAGAACTCTCTTTGGCGGCTTTGCATCCTGTAAACGACTGGCATCAAAGCCGAAGCAGGCTATAGACTCGGAGTGCCGCACATCAAACACCCGTTTTGAGGCAAAAGTTGACCTACGACGACAACTCATCGACAAAATCCGTCCAGTCAACTCCCTGCTGTCCGAACGATTCGACCTAGCCAACCGATGGATGGACCTAATATTCGGACGTCGTGTATGAAACACCGCGGGTCTCGTTTCCACCAAACCCAGGTGCTACATGAAGCCCGCCAAACTGGGTTCGACTCCCGCATCCGAATTTGACGGTGGGCAGTTCAAGTTGTGTTTTTTTCCTAGCTGACGTTCACCTCAGATTCTCCACCCAGGCGCTACCCTTGTGTATCCTTGGTAGCTTTCTACTCATCACTACGACTCACGCGCGCTTCAAACGGGAGGTATGTTCAACATCCACCTGACACTGATTCAGACTCATTGGACTCACAAAAAATCTGTACAGCCAGCTGGAACGAGTCGACCTAGCCAGGCCAGCAATAGACCTGATGTTCAGACGTGGTGCACGGTGCACAGCGGGCTCGCCTTAGTAATTGGATATCGCACTTCCCAATGCCCGCGAAACGGGGTTGGACTCCCCGCGTCTGAATGCGTGGACACAGGTACCGTTTTTGCTGGTCGCGCTCATACTCTCCACCCAGGCGTGCCCCTGGCCCATCCTCAATAATCTTCCGCCCATTTATACTACGAACTCCACCGTCTGGACGACCTCATCAAGCCCGAGGTATGTTCAACAAAGTTCACCGACGAACCGATCAAGATTTTACACAGTCAATGATCCTGCTCCGGCCGAGTCGACGTACCCAAGCCGTCCATACCCCTAAGAATCGGATGTCGTGGAACTTGAACTCATCAACAAAATTCATACAGCCAACTTCCAGCTGGAAGGATTCGACGTGCCCGCGCCGTGTATAGGCCTGATACTCGGACGTCGTGTACGGAACACACCGGGCTTTGTTTCCACTCGGCGAAGGCGACCATGAAACCCGTGAAACGGGGTTCGACTCCCCGCGTCTGGATGCGCAGCTTGTGAAGTAAGACCTTTTTTATTGCTTTTCGCAGATGTTGCCCTCACATCCTGGGGTAGTGCGCTGGCCAGCCTCTCCCCAATGATGCTGCTCATGCGCGCTGAAGACGGAATCTAATTCCGACGTACTCGAAAACGGGCGAGCAGTCAATATTAGCGAGTCGGCAGCTGCCGGCTGGGAGCCGACAACCCCAGAAAGATAAGAAAGATATGTATAAGAGGGAACGGTAGCTATACATATCTGAGTACAATAAGTGAATTACAGGATGCGGGATGGTGGGCGACAGAAAGAACCTCGGAAGGTTACAAGGAAATGGGAGGAAGGAAGGTTCGGATACCCCTACAACGCCTCCTCTGCCCCGGTCGATCGATCCTGTAAAACATCAGTCTCTCGACAGCCCGGCTGAAGGAGAAAATCCGCTGGCCAAGAGTGACACGGAGCGGGCAGAGCACCTCGGGTTTTGCGAAGGGCGCCCGGCGCCGCGACGTCAAGGTGATGCGAGAACGGGGAAGGGGAGCAGCAGAGCACCCCGTGTTTTGCGAAGGGCGCCCGGCGCCCGACGTCGAGGTGGTGCGAGGAAGAAGGGAGGAGGACGGCCCGGCCAGTCTCGCGCGATATTAGACTACTATAAAGCAAGCTCTAAACTCGACTAATTCCGACGTACTCGAAAACGGGCGAGCAGTCAATATTAGCGAGTCGGCAGCTGCCGGCTGAGAGCCGACAACCCCAGAAAGATATGTATAAGAGGGAACGGTAGCTATAAGGTATAAAATGGTTGGAAAGGATGGAAAAGAAAATAAGAGGAGAGATGGGGAGTGATGGGAAAGAGACCGTTATACGTATCTAAGGCATCGCGGCAGCCGTGGGCTGGGATGGGAGGAATGAGGAGAAGGATTACTCGTAGCAGGGGATGTCCGGGGGGGAAAGGTGAGGGTCGATGAGCAGAGTGTCGCCGGGGTACGCGGCAGCGTGATTAGCGGTAGCGATGTCGTTACGCCAGCGAGATAGAGCGTCGGCGACGATATTCTTCTTGCCCGGAATCAGCAAGACGCGCAACTGGAAATTGTTCGCGACGAGCACGTCGACTGCGGACTTCAAGATCTCGTTGTACCCTGGCTTCGCACGCAGGGAATTGAAGATGTGGAAGGTGTTCTCGTTGTCAGTCCAAATCGCGATCCGCCGCACTCGCACGCTTCCGTTCTTTCGTACCAAATCAGCGATGCGGTGGAGAGCCCAACAGACACACAGTGCCTCGAAGTAGAAAATTGCGCCCGGCGGAGGTGTGATGTCTGGGAGCGCTGACTGATATCCGAGTCCGATGGCGGGGAAATAAAGTCCCAGACCTCCTAGGCTGGCGTCGCCGAAAGCTTCCACGTCGGTGTCATGCACATCCCAGTCTAAAGACTCGAGTATGTGGACGCCGGACGAGTTGCGCACGTGTCCACTGAACCAGGCGAGATCGCGCGCGATGCCATGGTTGACGTACACGAGTGCGCTGAGGTTGGATTTCCCGCCGATCTTCTCGTAGAGGTGAGATAGCGCCGGTTTGAGCAACGGGTAGACATTGAATGCCCAATTAACCCATCCAGCAATCTGTTGGAAACGCCGCAAGGCGTGGCGCGGCAGCCGGTTCGAGGAAGATGGCGCGGTGAACTCCCGCAAACCCGCCAAGAGCTCGGCGAGTTTCGGCTGGGGCATGGTGAATGTCATAGCGTTCGCGTCGACCTCGAACCCGATGATCACGAGGACGCGACCGAAGACCTGCTTAGCGAGCTCGTGGTCCACTTTGAGGACATCCCACACTTCGAGCAGTTCCGTCTGGTCGGCGGGGAACGGGCGTCCGTAGCGCTGGTAAAATGTCATGACCTTGGCCAGCATGGCGGAAAAATTATCATCGATGTAAACGAAACTCGCGGTGCGCTTCCGCTTGTTTGAGATCCAGGCTACGAGTCCCATGAAAGAAGTCCAGATCCGACAGGACCCGCGGTTCCCGAAGCTATTGCACCGGTCTACGTGGCGCTCGCCGTCGATGGTCACAATTTGCTTGAGTTGCCAGAGGGGATGCATCGGGAGCCGCCGGTACGCCTGTGAGACATCCGACTTCCAGAGGACCAGGTCGGCGTCGGGACCGTGAAGCCGACGGAGTGCGAGTAGATGGTCGCCGAGGTTTTTGAGCGTATCCAGCCGCGAGCCGGCGACCGCATCTCGCGGGATCATCGAGTTAAGACTGTGCTCGCCCATCGAGTGATTGACAACGAGCCGGAGTTTTTCGGACTCAGGCTTTGGGACGGCATGAATCGGCATGCTGTACATACCAGGCAGGAGCTCACGCCCGAACGACGGTGAGTACCTCCCGAGGGCGATCTCCTCGTCGCGCTGTTGACGAACGAAAGCGCGCTCCCGCTCGCCCTTCAACGGGAAGTCAGACGCGTCGTGTGTTTCGGGATAGATCCCAGGCCGGGTGTCCGCCCACGGCCAGAAACCCTCACGCAGACCGACCACAACCGAGCGCACGAAAGGCTGGTTGGGATGATCAGCCAGGAGAGACTCGAAGACGTTGACATCGATGGCCCATGGGTGTCACTATATCGAAGAGGTGGGGATGCTCCGCCAACGTCTTTAGCGCGGTGGGTGTGTACTCGGACTGAGGTGGCCGCGGCAAAGGTGGGTCGTACTCCGTAGATGCCGCGGTCGGACTGTGGTAGTCCTCATCGAAACCCGTCCACGCAAAATCCCGAAGGTACCGCGGACGCCTAGCCTGCGGCTCAGACGACGCAGATACTGCCCTCGGGGACGAATTGGGGCCGGATGAATCCGAGAGACGCTCGCCCAGCGTACGCCCAGCCTGCGGCTCGAACGATGCGGGCGCCACGCCCTGAGGGGTCTCGGAGTCGGACGGATCGGTAAGGCGCTCACCCAGGGTACGCCTAGCCTGCGGCTCAGACGAACTGGGCGCTGCGCAAGGGGGTGACTCGTAGCTAAGCGGGACAGAAAGACGCTCAACAAGTGTACGCCTGCGCTTCGACGTCGTAGGCTCGGACTGCGTGGTGAGACAAGAGCTAGGGGTTGTCGGCGACGACCACAGACGACTACGGCGTAATTCGGGGTCGAGAGAGTCCGAAAGACGCTCGCTCAGCGTCCGTTTTTGCGGTAGCATGACTGGACCGAGTCGAGTGGAAAGCGCGGGCCCTAGAGCTGAGTTGGTCGCCATAGGAGAAGCCGATGAAGTCGCCAAGAGGAGGTCAGACTAGCCCCAGGACGAGTGGAAGAGACCGAGATGAGTGAAGATGGAATACGTAGTATTCAAGTACGACAGAAAGAACCTCGGAAGGTTACAAGGAAATGGGAGGAAGGAAGGTTCGGATACCCCTACAACGCCTCCTCTGCCCCGGTCGATCGATCCTGTAAAACATCAGTCTCTCGACAGCCCGGCTGAAGGAGAAAATCCGCTGGCCAAGAGTGACACGGAGCGGGCAGAGCACCTCGGGTTTTGCGAAGGGCGCCCGGCGCCGCGACGTCAAGGTGATGCGAGAACGGGGAAGGGGAGCAGCAGAGCACCCCGTGTTTTGCGAAGGGCGCCCGGCGCCCGACGTCGAGGTGGTGCGAGGAAGAAGGGAGGAGGACGGCCCGGCCAGTCTCGCGCGATATTAGACTACTATAAAGCAAGCTCTAAACTCGATTATTTTCACCCACAACGAGAACTTGAACTCATCAACAAAATTTGTACGGCCAGTTTCCGGCAGGACGGACCGACTTAGTCAGGTTAGCATTAGCCCCAATGCTCGGACGTGGTGTACGGCACACGAAGGGTCTCGCTCGGGCGAAAGTTTCAAACCTTGAAGGTTGAAGCCTGCGAAACGGGGTTCGAATCCCCCTGTCCGAATGCGATTGTTGGCAGGTGCTTTTTTTTTCTCTTTCTGGCGGACGGCGCGTTCACATCCTGCCCTGATGCGTGGGGGTATCATACTTCAATGACTACCCCTTTGGCAATTGCTACGACTCACAGGCGCTCCAAACGGGAGGTATGATCAGGTAAGTACACATTTTCCCTTGATTTCACGACCACAACTCGCAGCAGAATTTGAAGAGCTGGCACCTCTCCTACTTCGAAGCATTTGACGTACCCAGGCCATTGGTGTGCCCACCAATCGGACATCGTGTACGGAACACAACGGGCTCGCCTTCGTGAATGATCGAAACCACTTACAGATGCTCGTGAAACGGGGTTCGACTCCCCGCGTCTGGATGGGTCGTTGACGCACGGATTTTTTTCTTTCTGGCGGACGGCGTGTTCACATCGTCCCCCTCAGGTGCATCCTCAACAGCTTTTGTTGTCACCGGCGCTCCAAACGGGAGGTGTATTCGCATTTTCCCGCTCCTTGGGCGAAATCTTGAAGCCCGCGTCCGAAGCAAGCACCAATTTTTTTTTTTTTGTGGCCGAGCACTCTGCTCTTACTCTGCCTCGGGCGAATCCTCGATCCCTACCCATTCAATCGCCCACTAATCATAATCGGACGCGGTGTACGGAACACAGCGGGTCTCGTTTCCACCGAACCGAGGCGCTACATGGAGTTCGCCAAGCGGGGTTCGACTCCCAGCGTCCGAATAGGACTTTGAGGGACTTTTTTTTTTGTGGACCTCAAGTGCGCCCAAATCTTCTCCATTGAACGACCCACTGATTGTTACGGCGAATTGTGCGACACGAGAACAACGGAAACCCAGTCTTTGACCCGGTTGCGACGCAAAGACAAGGGACTTGTTGTTTTTCTCAAACTTACAACCGTGGGAGAACTGAGTTTCACAACGATCACGAACCGCGCCCACATCAGGATAAACAAATCCCTATACCGCCCACCAAGTGGCGACCTGGGCCTGTGGAAATGGAGAAAGTTCCAGCACGATCGGACGACGAGCCATACGGCCTTTCCCGCAACGAAATGTTCTGGCGCGAGCATCAAGTCTGGTTGCAAACCTGCGGCTACCGACTCCGACCGCGGTTCCAGTCCGACTGGGTACCATCCTGGAGAAAAGATCCGAAACTGGTCGCCCTCACATGCGAGGACAGTATTGTGTTAGCTGTTTGTCTACTTCTTGTCTTTAAACAGTCAGAGCCCTGACCATAACCTCAGAGAGGACAGATAATCGACGCGATCCGTATCGCGGACGGCGCATCCGTGGCTCTCAAGCTCATCTCGAAGGATGACCACCCGGAAGAGGAGAGGATATTTCGGTATTTTTCTACTCCGGACCTAGCGGCGGATCCTCGAAATCACTGTCTACCGCTGCTGGAAACACTGTCGCCACCGGGTGACGACGACAAGCTGATATTCGTCATGAAGCTCCTGAGGCCGTACAACAGTCCGAGATTCGATACCTTTGGCGAGGTCCTGGAGTTTTTCCGACAAGTCTTTGAGGTGAGCCTGTCCGTGCCTTCCTCAATCCGCCAGATTCCAATTGGAGCAACCAGGGCATGCAGTTTATGCACCACCACCGAGTCGCGCATCGGTCCGTGCAGTTCCCAATACACCAACACCGTGACCCATTAATTCTGCCTCTTTTCTTCTCCCAGGGATGGTAACTCGCTCAACATCATGATGGACGGACGGCATCTCTTCCCTCATGGCTTTCACCCCCAATACCAGCGATTCACGCACAATCCCGGCCCGATTTTCAGGTACTCCAAGGCTAAACACCATACGCGGACACAATACCCTGTCAAATACTACTTCATCGACTTCGGAATATCGTGCATGTTCAATCCCGGAGAAGAGACTTTAGCAGATCCCATCATGGGCGGGGATCGCTCCCCACCCGAATTCGGCCCCCGCGAGGCCTTGCGAGCTCCACCGACATCTGGGAAACTGGATCCATTCTCCACAGATATCTACTACATAGGGAATATGATTCGGGAGGAGTTTCTGGACGTACGTGCTGTCCTGTTCACCCAGTTTTCCCTCGCTCACCCGACGCCAGGGATTTCCACCGTTGGGGGTCAGTCCAAAGTTTGGGTTCGATTTTATGAGACCCCTCGTATCCGATATGGTCCAGGATGACCCCACCAAACGTCCCACCATCGATGAAGTGGTGGCTCGCTTTGAGGAGATACAAATCGGCCTGAGCTCGTGGAAGCTGCGCTCCCGGGTTGTCAAGAAAACCGAAGTCACTGCTTGGCACCTGAGGCGTGTCATGAAACACTGGTTCCGTCGTGCCGGATTTGTGCTGAGGGCAGTTCCTGCAATGCCCGTTCCAAAATAATAATCATCAGCTACATTCCTTTAGTTTTCAACACTCTCTTGTTCCAATTCTGATATTCCTGTCTTTCCGATTGCATTGTGCTTCTGCTCCAGCTACTGAGATTTGACTGACCGTAGGTTTTTTTTAGGTTTGTGGATGGGGAAACAGCAGTGAAGCTCGAGCCTCGCGGTCAACGACTGCCACTGGCTCGCCGCGGCGGATGTTCAACATGTTCAACCTCGGCAGGTAGATCCAATTCAGACGAGGTCGCGTATTAGCGGGCCACAAGATCTGAGCAGGATTGCTCTCCATGAACTCGGTGAGGGCCTTTGAAGTTTGAACTGGAGGGATATTTTATTTTTTCAAGGGATTCTCGATCCCGTGACAGCCAAACAATCCTCAACTAAACCAACACGGTGGTCTCCCGGCAAATGAGGTTACATGTTAGGCTGTCACATCCATCAAGTACATCTTTTCTACGCGTCATTTGTACAGATTGTCATGCCCGGATACCAGCCATTATAATCTTCGTCCTCACAACGTTTGTAAAGTATCTCCCGCTTCCCTAAATCTACCGACCCCTCGTCAGTTACGTGCTCGACGCTGGCAAAAATGGTGTGCGTACTTTCGATCTCCACCTCGTCCCCTTCTTGTCTGGAAACCTCGGTCAGCAGCCGGAGTGAAGTTGTGAACTCAGACAAAAGCACGAAACGTACTGATCATCCGCGTAGTGTTTGTAGAATATCTGCCTCTTGGTCTGAGCCCTCGAGTTCGTCACCAAGTGGTCTATCGGAACTCAAATTAGCCCCAGGAAACTCGTCCGATGCATACATCATTCGAACCGCTTGAGATAGGAAGGGCTGCGGAGGGAAGGAGAAAGCGGATTTGGTGAGTGAAAGGACGACTCGGCGACAGGCATGTTGACAAACCCTCGACGAGGACAGAGAGGAGGATAGTCAGGAAAGCAGGAACAGAGAGATTGAATCGCATGAGTGGAACTGGAACTGGAGATGTGTGCCGCGAAGGTGGGTAGCTACTTCCAATGGTTTTAGTTCTGCTTTAATACCCAATTGCAGCGCGGGCCTTCGTCCATTGAAAGCTGTATTGTTTGAATTGCCTACATTATAATCAGTGAAAGTAGTCTGTGGGCACTGAGCCAACACTAGCGGGATGAATTGTTTGCCCAACCCAAACGCCGGGTTGCCCTTGCCCGCCGACCGTCTGCACTAATTTGCAACTAGCACCTCTGCATTTCATTTCTCGTGGCGTCGTTTTCTGGATCACCGTCGTTTCACCTAACTGGAGCGCTGGAGGCTCGCCCGACCGATCCATACTAATATCGATCCTGACTCTGGGAATGGAGTGGGCCTGCATTCCCGGACGCCCGAGAAAGTGTTTGAATGAGAACACCGTGGGACATGGCCTTATTCGAGTCTCTGCGTCACCATGTGGGGGTTAGTTGAGGCACAGAGCCGGTGTTGGGAGAGTGACTCCTTTCCCCTCAATCATCATGATTCCAAGCCAACCCTTAACACTATATGCCCTTGATATGCCCCGTCTCACCCTCCGCTCGGCACAATGTCCACGAGGACTGCGGTAGCCAACCTGAGGCTAGTTAGACACACTATGAGCAAACCTTGGGTCTGTGGATTGGTTTTGCGTTCGTTCGAATCCTGTTCCGAAAAATGCCAACGGCGTCTGTGTTTTTCACGCCGATCAAAGAACCAGTACTAATCCACTCTAGTTCGGTCGTTACCTTATCATATAGAGCGAGTAGACCTGGGACAACACCTCGCTTGCCTGCAAGGTTGCCAAGTTTTCAAAGCACAGGACGTAGTTCAACTGTGGTTGAATTTTCAAGTTGATGATTCTCGGCCAGCATAGTTCCTGGGACTTCCAGGCATCCACCAAGTTCTTTGGCGTGTGTATCTGTGGGCGGTGTATACATACGTATCGTGCGCGGTGTCTAACAGGACCTCCATTCTGACGTTCCGTGGGCGGAGTTTCAATTTCAAGTCCGAACCAACTGTGGGCACGACTGAGCGTTGGCTGAATAGCACGGTGATTATTCACGTTGCCTGATTCGCCTTCAGTCCTCTCATCGGTAAAATAGAACACATTAGGCCGCTGGAAAAGACACGGAGAGAAATCGTGGGGCATGAACTGTGGAACAACTTTTTTATTGAAGCAGACAAGAAGGCGGAAGTAATAAACGCGGTGGAACTCGGAATTCGTTGAGGAAGTACGGACAGAGTTTGGGATCAGCATGCGGAACGAGCTATGGTGAAATTAGCTCGCAAGACTCCGTGGTACGAATAAAATCAATTCCCACCATCCAAAGTCGACTTCAGTGCCACCACCGCCCGTTGCAAATCTGCACCCATCGCCGGTCGCCGTCAAGGCATTCCAAAGAAATGCGGCCACCCATTGTCGGAAGAGCAGCAAACCGCTCAAGGTCAGACGTCGCGACGACGCGGTCGCGCAGGGTCAAGGAGATCGCCTGCGGCCTACAACAGTTCGAGTTCGGGCCCAGGCGGTACTCGAGCATCTGCAACAGCGCGTCCGTGCTGAACAAATATGCCCCATCCAATATGAGCGTCATCAGCGCAGGTAGCGCGAGGCCGTTCGGGGAACCGAGCGCCGAGATGACGGGGTTGGATAGACTCAGGATAAATTGATCAGCGCGGTCCCTTTCGGAACATGCTGAGTTGTAACGACGGTACATTGGTGATGGAATTGTGGGGTTGTTTCGACCCTGTCATCTCGAGGGTTTCGAGACTAGGCAGAAAGAGTAGAAGCTCGAGCAGTTCCCGCCCTCCCACGCGGGTATTTTGGAGGGTTAATGTCAATTGACATCCGGAGCGTTGGATGTGCGAATAGACGGAGAGGTTCCATTTGAAGCAATCAACAATTTCGAGTTTTTCGAGATTGGGGAAGGTGATAAAATCGAGCACATTCAAGACGGAGAATAGGCTGTGCTCGAATCCAAGCAGGATGAGGGTGCGAACACCGAGGTGGGGGTGTAGACGACTCGCCAAAGCAGCCAAGTCTGGACTGAAACTCGTGACTACCGTCAAGCGACTTGTGTTTGTACATTGCGATCCTGGTCCGTGGTCGACTAAGCCACATGGATGAGAGGGGATGAGCCAGAGACTTACGGACTTCGTATGTCGTGTACGAACAGCAAAACCTCGTCAAAACACCCCCCTCTACGCGCCTGACTCTCGATTCAGACTCTCGAGTCCCTGTTCGGTTCGAATAAGGCCAAACTTCGCAATAGCCAGCGGCGAAGCTTTGGTTTGCGTCTAAACACCTCGTCGTGGTGGTGGAGAAGAACAAAAGAAGGTTTGGTCAAACAAGAATTCGAGAGACTAGGGTTAGGGTCAACCCGGAAAGGTCGAAGGCGCAAAATTCATGTTCCAGGCAAGGATACACTATGGAAACCCAGAGCACCACGCTTTGAAACGGGTGATGTCGCGTGCTGCCGCGTGATGGCCGTGTAATGTTCGATGAGGGGTTCACATTCGAGACCCTCGGGGGCAGTATTGTGGCTCAAAGAGCGACCCGAATCAACTGACCTATCGGATTCCGATGGTAGGAATTAAATCCCCCGAGATCCACCCAACCTTCCGCATGCGCGCTCTCCGTCTACCTCCCAGGTCAATGAAGGTAATGGGGCGCTTGGGCCTCTAGCCATGAGTACTTCAGACTCCAAAGTACAACTTAGTTTATGCAGGACATAGTGCGAGGGAAGGTTTGCCATCCATGGTGCAATTCAACATCGCCGAGATGCCCGAGGACACCACTGACACCCAAAACCACGCACAAAATATGAGATTCTGCTCTTTGGTGGGACTCTGATGGCCCCTTTGACCAGCAAACATACCCAGGGAGTGATTCGGCGGCTATAGACGTGAATATAAGTGGGGTAACAACATCCCAAGGCAGTCTCCCGTTCTGTTGCAAAAGCCAGGGTTTTAGGTGCCTTGTAGATGCTGGGGCCGTCAAAAGGTCCAGTTGGAGGCATACCCCCAATCACACATCCTCAGAAGACATTTTATGCCTTCCCAGGTGGCGTATAGCGAAAGCTTACCAAACAAGATGAAATAACCTCAACTCGCGTGTGGCCAAGGCGAATAGGGTGGAACTTGTCGTGATTGACCGGCAACACACTATGTTGATGTTCTGAGAAACCTGTGCCTCGCCTGGGCCTCCCTGGAGCCCACAACAGCTCAGGCAAACTCTGCCGCGGGGTGGCCGAGACCGCCGCCACCCATTTCAACCATTGAACCTTAGATAATCATATCTTGGCGCCTCACGAGCTGGTCGTCGCAAACTAAAATGTTATCCCACGAATTAAGTTAATATTTAGTGTCTCTTGAGCTCCTCAACCTCCTGGGACACGCCAACTCGCTCCACGGCATTGCGCGGCCATCACATCAAAAACGATCGCGTCACTTGTTTCAAAGCGTGGTGCTCCCGCTTTCCATAATACACCAATTCGCTATATAAGTACCAGTACAATGCCAAGCAACGCCTTCCTGTCGATTTCCAGTAGAGTAGCCGGACATGTCCATGAACACCTTACTCAGAGTATACACCCGCCCTATTCCCCGTTCAGTCATCGCACCCTCAGCGCTACATGGACCGCACTGGGCATGCGCCGTCGCTCCTCGCCCCAGCAGGACCTGCTCTCCGCGCATTGGATCGGGGATTTCTTCGCCACATACTCCTCCAAATGTAGCTCCGAAATCGGGACGCAGGATGCGAACATGTACAGGGATGTCGAGGTGGGTCCGGTCGGGGTCGAAGGACAATGACGGAGGAAGACGAAAGCCGAAGACGACGAAGACGCCGGTGTCGACGGCGCGGAGGAAGGTACGAAGATAGCATCCGAAGGCGATCGTCGTCGGCGTAGAGGATGCGCGCCCGCCGTGGGTACACATTCGGAAATAGACAGAGCGAGGGACCGTGGGCTCACGCGGAATGAGACGCGCGCGTGAGCTGCCTCCCAAAGACTGAACTCCGAAGAAGACCGACGCGAGCGCCAACGGGGACGCACGAGGCGCATGCCAGAGCGAGGTGACTTGTGCCAGACGTCCACGCGCCTCGCGCGTGCTTTGTCTCGATATCCACTCTACGGTCAGACAGACTCCGTCAGCGGACGAGGCGCTCAGCACGAGCGTCGACCCGGGCTACGTCGCATTTGGAGGCGCTGGTCCAGTGCTGGACGAAGAAATTGCGATGGCGGGGAGAGTGAGGTCGACGTTCTCGCGGAGCAGGCGCTCACACGTCCCCGATCCCCAAGGCACATCCGGGTATGGGTGACGCGCGCGAAGACGATTGCATGACCCCACCGACGGGAGCGCGCGCAGACGAGAGGTCCCGTACCCGCCATTGCCATGACCACACATACGACGCGGCCACGACGGCTGCTCCGCTGTACGCACCCCCAGCCCGCCCGCACCCTCACCCACGGATGCGCGGTATCGGTATGCGTACTCGGCGTCACCGACAACGTGCGTTTGCGCAGAGGTACGTCCGCGAGTGAATTGGATTCGACTGGAGTCGAAACGCCGCGAGCGAGCAAGGCGGAGGCGCGAGTCCGGGGGGTGTAGTAGGTCGCTGTTCGGCTTGACGCGGTATGTACGCCCGTAGGCGAGGATGGAGACGGAGACGTTGCCCATATGGCCGCTGCGCAGGACATCAGCACTCCCGTCCCAATGCGCGGCCCATCTTCGACGTCGACACCACACCCACATCCACCTCGGCCTAGCGCCGCGCACACCCGTGTTCCGCCCTTCTCGCGCCCCGCGGCGGTGGCCCGCAGGCTGACTGTCCCGGCGGTGGCATCGGAGTGTACGCGGCCTTGGACCCGCAAGGACGCACCACGGATCCACGACCGCCCCCGACGTACGCGTGCGCACCGTATACACGGTGCCTGCGCGTGTGGTATCGAGCAACTCCTTCGTCCGCATATGCCGTGCGCCTATAGCTGCAGGGGCGGCGCCTCCGCCATTCGATGCGGCGGCTACGCAGGTGCTCGTGCTTGTGGTCGTCGGAAACCACCTCCTGGCCCCTAGCGCGCAGTCGCCCACACCTGCCCACTACGCATCGCCTCAGCCGTATCCGTAGCGGACGAGCGGGATGGGTCTGCTTGCGATCACGGACGGACGCGCACGAGTCCGAGGGCGAGAAGGAGGACGAGGGCCTCGTATTTATGAACGCCGGCGATTCGAGGAGGGATGGTGGTGGTGAGAAGGTAGGGAGGACGCATGCATCCGTGCCCGCAAGACGGGCGAGTGGTCGAGGACGGATGTAATAGCGGCGCGTCGCAGTGCCACATATTGAGGTGTCTCGCTCGCGGCATTCGCATCTGCATACACGCGCCGGGGTGTCCGCTTCGCGCTCGCATTCCACCCGAACCCGCAGACTGTCACGGCGCCGTCGTACACGTAGATTTGCATTGGTGGAGCAGATGGCTCGGAGCGGGGTCGGTCGAAGTCGGTCGAGGCTTCGGCTGGCTTCGGGACGCGTCTCTCGAGGAGCGTGAGTCTGGGATCCTGAGGGATGTCCTGCGGCGGGGTGGCAGGCAGGCGGAGCGTGGGTCGAATGGGCGGCAGGTAGACGCGCAGACGAGGGCTCGCGACGTATCTTGAGTCTGGGACGCACTGTGACGGGGCAGGCGGAACGCGGGTGGAGTGGACAGTATGCAGACGCGCATACGAGCAGCGGTCCTGTCATAGGGCGACCGTACGACCGCTATCTCGGCGGCTCGCAGCGGAGGAGCTGGGGAAGTCCCGTGTGTCAGTATGGGCCCGAAAGACAATCACATCGCACGTACCGGAATTCAAAACTGCGAAGGAGCGATCGCGGATAGAGTCCTTTTTTTGCTATTGACTGCCCACTCATAGTACTCATGCGCCGTCAATCCTCGGCGCTCGCCAGCTGGTGAGGCTGTTGCGAACTTGCGGAACAGACGAGCCGGGCTAAGTTCGTCGTTAGTGTCATCGTGTGCGAAATCGAGCAATGCAAACGCACCCAGTCCAGATAAACGCCAGGCCATGCCCCCGCCTTCTCGCTCCGAGTGCTCCTCGACGGCGTTGGCGTTTAGACGGAGAGAAGAGCGTCTGTAGGGCGGTCCTGCGATACCGTCGAAGACCATAAATGGGGGTGGCTCTTAAAAAAATGTCAGCGACCGTCCCGAAGGATTGAAAAACATAAATAAAGACGAAATCAGAGGCTAGGTAATGAAAATATCGGCATTCTTGTGCAGCGATGTCTAGTCGCTTCTTGGAAACACGGACCATAGCACAAATCATCATGAAGGAGGGAAGGGAAAGGGTTACGAACAGCGAGCGGCTGCTGCATCGTGTGTGAGCGGCTTCCAAGAGGCGTTGGCAGAGAGGAAGGGCCTTCAACGACTGGGCGGCATTGCAGTCTCTTCGGGAACGACCGGATGACTCCACCGTGCAGCGTGAACTTTTTGAGCTGCAAGCTGAGGGCTGCGATTGTCTGTGGTGCGCTAACTTGAAAATTCCAGGCCAGGAAATGAGTCGAGGACCCAGCACAGATAGAGTGGAGCGTGCATGAGGGAGATGAAGTGTATATCCAGCCGAAAGGACCAGCGACGAAACGAAAAATTTTGCAAGAGCCAAGGCGCGCTGTTTGGTTCATGTTGCCAGCAGCCTCTCTTTGCCGATCACCCTCACATCGCCGGCAGGATTCGGCATGTTGAATTTACGGTCGAAAACGCAGAGGACGGTCCAGGATACGTATATTGAGGTTCAAGCTCAAGTAGCGACGACTTGCCAAAATTATATGCTCACTCAAGTATGAGCCAGCCGTGATTTGAACATGGCACTCATCCGATCGGTGCAATACCGCATGGGTCTTGCCTGGGCTTTCTCGCTTTGTATATTTCTGGCCTCCTCGCAATGGCACTCTGCAAGGTCGACCTGCGTCCGGGTTCATGCTCTTGTTCGAGACTCTCGTGAAGCCGCATCACATTTTCCAAATCAAAACTTGAACCAACTCAAGTAAGGCCGATATTCTCTGCGGCCAAGGTCAAGAAGAGTGTAATTGGCGTTGATCAAGGCCGTCTTGAAACTACCGTTGAAATATGACCTGGTGAAATGAATCGCACCCGCACCAACTGCTAGGCACGAAAGCTAGGCCGCGGGAGTTCCTTGTTCGACTCGAGGCCGGGTCCTACTTTGTATCTTCTGTTGTTAACGTTTTTTGTTCGACGAAACTGGAATGCCTACGAACAAAGGAAGACAGTCCCACACAGTTCTCAACCTAGAGGGCTTTGTTCGAGATAAATATTTTCCAGACTTGGACTAGCAGACATTATCAATGTACGGTCCATCCCAACGCATGGAGTCCCAGGCTTGCGCAGTGGTTTATCGCCTTGAACCGCGATCTGGTGGCGAGATGAATCCCACTCACCGTGGAGATGATACCAAGACCGGGGGTCCCTGTTCGAATCAGGGTCAGGTCGTAATGAACGTGGATCGCAGTTTTTTCCCCGCTTGCAAGTGCACAACTTCGGGGAGTTGAGTTGAGCTGATTTGAGCTGGATTGAGGTGGGAGAAAGATCAACAACACATGTGGAGGCAACAGTTTAGACGAACTCAGGACGCGGGGGTCCTAATCAATGTACGGTCATGTCCGATTGTTGACCAATAATCCGCATCGTCGTGGACGGGAAATTGGGTTCCTGACAGACGAGCGCGTCGTGATACGACGATCATCGAATGCGGCGAGGGGGAACTTGACAGAGAAAAAAACTAGGGGGCCTTGCCAGTTCGGTAGTTCGGCCGCGAGGAGTCGAACCCCGGTCAACAAGGTAAGGGCCATGCATTCAGTTTGACCATGCCTCGTTGTGCTCCATGCACCACATCCGAGATATCCTTTAGCGTTGAGCATGCTGCTATACATAGCTGAATATATAATGAAGGAGTGATTGCAATTTACTGAGTGAGCGAAGGCATGAAAAAAAAAAACAGTTGCCTGGAGCTCTATTCGAACGCGGGGAGTCGAACCCCGTTCAGCAAGCTTGAAGCAGTCCTTTAAATACAGCCAGACTCGCGGTGTTCCGTACACAACATCCGATTAAGTGTCCTGTTGAAGAGTGCGGGATGTTGGTTCGATTTTCACGGGCGTACGCAAAAAAGGATTAGACGCCAGGGGCAACAAGCTAGTTCGGATGCGGTGAGTGGACCCCGTTCTTCGATTGGTTGGAAGGCCCTAAGCGCAGAAGAATTCGCGGGGTTCCGGACACCACATCCGATTCAGTCCCCTTGGAATCGCCGTGAGCAGAGTAGATTGGACAAGTTTCTCCCTGGACGTCAAAAACATGCTGCCACCACATACGCAGTTCGGATGCGGGGAGTCGAACCCCATTTGGCGAGCTTTTATACGTCAGCCCAGATAAGAGGGCTCGCTGTGTACCGTACACAACATCCGAGTTCAAGTGGGGTTGGTCTTGCGCCGGTGTAGGTGCGTCGCTGAGCTACAGCAGGATCCAACCATTGTTTACTACAGTGTTGAGAATCTCGGTTGGTGCTGCCCTAGATGGAGTTTGAGACGTGGAACGTACTGGCAGATGGATGTGGTGACCTCGAGGTCAGGCGCGACGACAGCGAGCGACCACTTCAGAAGCTTGGGGGGCAGATTTCAAGTAGCGTTCCCAGTGAGCGGACAGATCCATTTGCAGCTTTTTCACTGGAAAGACCGAACGGGTTTACAGTAAATTGACCGCCAGTCGAGACTTGAGAAAGGGCCAAGAAAGATCTAGAGCAAGAGAGGAGTCAAGCTGAAATTCTGGTTCAGGACCGGCAGATGTGATGGGTGTCCAATGGCGGCAAGAATGGGCCAGAAATGGATCAGGATGGGTGCAAGTTCAGCCCGAAAGCAGACGCCAGGGAATCAGAAATTTGGCAAGAGCCAAGGAGCGTTGTTTGGTGTAGATTGGTAACAGCCTTGCCTTGCCGAGCGATCGCGGATTCTCGGCATGTTGAATGTGGGTTGGTTGAAAATGCAGAGTGAGTCAGAAATGACCATTGACGCTGATACGCCATTTGAACGGACCCTATACGAGTACATATACGTCCCCTATACTGGTACATGTAACCCCCCGAACTTACCCTGTCCATACAGCAGCTCAACCAAAAACGTCCTCGCTGTATCTGCCCTCCTTGGTGAGCGCCGCAAGCCATCCTGCAGGATCCGCGACGCCCCCAACCTGCTCCGCGATATGCTTCAAGCTCTGCCGCACACCCGCACCCACACGGGCCGCAGATCCACACACATAAACGCGTCCATTATTGCTGATGTCGCTCCAGATCTTAAGTGCGTCGCGAGTGAGGATCTGCTGCGCGAATCGTCTGGGATAATCGACCTCGGAGTACGCCGCCTCGACGAGGACGGTGCCATCCTCGACATACGTCTGGACTAACCTGATTTTCTCTGCGGTCGGCCTCTCCCGAGTTGAACTTGAACATCACTCACTTTCGCAGACTCGCCATATCGTGGTAGCTTGTTCCATAGAAGAGACGGAAGGGTGCCTCGCCACCATGTTCCTTGACCTTGATCCCCTGCGCGCGGCGGTGTTCCTGTGCGCACAACATCAGCTCACGCCCAAGTTACCGAAAATATCAAATACGCCTCACCAAAAAACCGAGGAACGCCGAAATTCCCGTGCCAGCCGCGACCATAATGACGGGGGTCTTGGGATCGGTAGGTAGATGGAACGATTGCTGCGACGCGCGGGCCCGGACCCACACCACATGCCCCACCTTGGCGCGCGTCAAGAATCCCGAGCAGAGGCCTTGGTGATCGGCGACGCGCAGGTCTTCGACGCCCACGCAGAGCTTCGCGACGCGCGGGTTGACGAGCGGGCTGCTTGCGAGAGAATATCTGCGGGGCTGGGTAGCGCGGAGGACTACGAGGAGCTTTTGCAGGGTGAGGACCTCGACCAGCGTTGGATAGTTCGCTACAAGGTCACCAAAGTTGCGGTTCTTCTTCGTGAATTCGTCGATCGACCCAGTCTCGGAGGCGCTACCGGCGGTGGTGAGAATTTCGCGTAGCTGGTTGAACTTGTCGTCTGCTGGGAGGAACGATGCGAGGATCTGAAGGCTGGTTCGCTGGAGCGGTCCCGAGAGATCGGCGTAGTAAAGAAGCAGCTCGCGCAGCGTTATCTGCCCACGATTGAGAAGCAGGGCCGCCAATGATTTGGGATTGACGGTGTCGGCAACCTCATTGACCGTAAAGACCGCATCCGCCACGAAATCCAGCGCTACGAGGAGACGATCAACGACGGCGGGATCGTTCTCCGGAAACACCTCCATGTGATCCCCCTCGCGATAGGTGAACTCTTTGGGGACTTCGAAGCTGAGGAGACGCATCCCCCGGGGCAGGGGCGTATCCTCATCGACGAGATCGAGGTTCTCCCGCAGAGTGGCTTGAATGAACCCCGCCATGGGCGGGAGCGAGGTAAACTGCGCCGTGTTGGAGTGCGCAACGAACGCGACCTTGACCGCGTCGGGTTGATACTGGAGTGAGGTGAGCAGGTTCCCGCTGGTGGTCCCGCCTAGGGGCTGACCCTGGATGTCAACGCCAAAGTTGGCCGCGGTCGCAGCCCACATGCGAGTAATCCATTGTGTGAAGTCGCCGTCCTGGTCTGCGTTCGCGTCGCCGCTGCCCTTTTCGAAAACGCGATTCCCGCCAAGCGTGCTAATGTTTGCGTCGACTTTCTTCGGCTGAGGTGGGGCGGATAATCTCAGTGACGGAAGGAGTTTATCAGTGAAGCTTGTCACGTACGAATGCTTGAAAGGTAGGACCCCACTGGGTGTTTCCAGCGCCAAAGACGCAGAAATTAATTCCCGCGAAACGCGACTCGTTCCCCGCCCTCAACTCGGCGTCCAGCATATCAGAGAAGTTGAGCGCGGCGTCGGGCGGCTCGCCGTTGTACGTCGCAACAAAGATCATGAACAAGTTAGACCCCGCGGCGACTTCCGCCGTCCTTGTGGCATCAGCCAAAGGCGAGTCCGCCAGCGCCACGACCTCAACCTCCGCGAACCCCAGACGGCGCGCCCGTGCGGCAACATCGCCTGCCATCCCCTGGCATGTACCATTGTTCGAGCAGTGAACCGCCCAGAGCCGAGGCAGCACTCTCGCGCCAACAAGGGGAGGTTTGGCTACCTGAAGCGTCTCCGTTCGCGCAAAATCCGCTGACTTCTCCGATTTCACGTCGGCTGGATCGAGCTGCTTGTGAAGTTTCATACGGAAGTTCAACGGGCGGTAGAGTGAGAAGTCGGGGTCGTAGATGACTGCGCCCTCCGTCGTGTTTTCGATTTGGAAGTTCAGGACGACGCGGGCAAGGATTATCTTGATCTCTTGAAGCGCGAAGTTGAACCCGATACAGCCTCGTCCGCCTACAGAGATGTGAGCTCAAGAGTAAAGCTAGAGGGGTACCACACCGACCAGCAGCAAAAGGAAGATATGCATTCCTGTGACGCTTGCGAACTTCCTCTGTTCCCCAGCGATCGGGGTTGAAGGTGAGTGGGTCCTGCGGGAAAAATGACGAAAGAAATTTTAAGGCGTACGGGTGTACGTACCTTCCAATGTTCGGGGTTGACCATCAGGGAGTGCAGTGCGACCGTGACCTGGGCGCCTTTGGGGACGAGAATTCCTCCAGGCATGATGACGTCTGACAGACATTCATGATCTCGCAGCGCGGTGAATAATTCGTGGGCCTCACCTTTCTGAGCCTGGCGGGTCGGTTGGAATGCCGGGTTATACCTAAATGATCGTCAGGTCTCGGAGTTCCTTCTAGCAGAATAAACCCACAGGCGCTGTGTCTCCTTGATGAACTATTCGACAAAGGAAAAAGTAAGCACTTGCAAGGTTCCGAGCCGGCTAACGTACCCAGTCGAGATACTCAAGCTTCGAGAGCTCATCCGCAGTGATTTCCTTGTCCACGCTCAAGCCCGCCTCAATGAGCGAAGCGTACAGCTTGCGAGCCTGCGCAGGAAATGTGGCGAGGCAGCACCAGAGCTGAGATGGAGTCGGCGAATTGAACGTGGAAACAATGGCCGAACGCACCCATGCAAGAGCACTCGACGTCGTAACCTGCCCTGCACCGAGGAAAGTGACGACGTTCTGATGGACGAGTTCAATATCCATATGCTTTCCCTGCTCGTCTGTTGCGTGGAGCTGAATTTACAGATAAGCCAACATAACCGAACGCCTCCGATGGGACTGACCATGTAGTCCAACAAGCTCGAGGTCGATAAAGCCGCTTTGTCGAGGGGCATATCCTGTGAATCACTCTCCCTGAGGGTCCTTTCCGCCTCCGCGTTTATCAGCGTGTACTGCATAAGATAAGTCGGACAGGAAGAGAATAACACACTCATAAATGCGTACCAGTTCGGTCTTTGTCGCCTGTTGCGCTCGCCGTTCGGGGTTGGGGAGGGCACGGTAAACCCTTCCCTTGCGGAACAGAGTCTGTGCCAGTTGAAGGCTACGACCGATGAGTTGGAAAATGCTCGCGACGGAACTGTCGGCGCTGAAGTACCGTCAGGGTCAGGGGTTGTGCAATAGTGGACCGAGATATCACTCACTGGTCAAGCATCTTGAAGTCAACGCCGACAGCCACTTCTCCGATGGTTTGGCCAGCGGCCCGGAGCCCCCACGCAAAGCCGTCCACACTCGTGCCCTTCTCACGAATCCTACCGCACGAAAGTGGTCAGCGAAGGCAGGCAACCACGAAAATATAGAGCACTCATTGAAACAATTCACGAGGCGATTCGCGGTGCGATCCATCGTCCGTACATAGTTGCGCATGGCTTTGGCCCCCATTGCGGTCATCATGAACTTATGGCTAGCGCAAGAATCAGCGAGTCTGGAAATTACCCAAAGTTTACTCAACTCACCTCGTGGACCAGGATGGATTATCCGAGTCGGCCGTGAAGAGACCATTTGGAATGCTCATCTTCAGTGGGAACAGCGGGTGATTATCTCCGATCTGGAGACGTTATCGGAGGGAGAGAGAGAGAGATCAGGCAACGACTCACCTGCTTGCTGTAGAATTCGCCTTCACTGAGAACGACACCCGCGCAATCGGGGTCGTCTGTAAGGTATACGTCCTGAAAATCGGTGAGGACATGGATTTTCAATCAAAAGAGGAGGGCGAACCTTTCCCAAGTAACTGACGTGCACAATGTGACCGTACTTCGTGAGCAAGCGCTGATAATTGCCCATGAAATCGGGGTAGATCTCGCTGTATCCGCCAATGAAGGGGATTCCCCCAACAGGGCCAGGAGCAGGCCGAACCTGAAGAAGGTGATATAAGTGAAGTGGGTATACGACGAACACCAAAGGACCTGCCTTCTTGCCACTGACGAGGACAGCGACCGTGCGCTCCGCCACAATTTGGTCGAAATTGTTGAGCGCCTCGAGTTCATTCGCGGTGGTGTCGGCGGGAGCTGATTTATGGAACGAGATCGTCGAGGCCAGAACAATGCTGAACTTCTCTGCGACACTCTTGCGCAGTTGGTCGAGACTAGGGACTGCACCATCAGCGCGGTGGACGTCGATGGTGATACCTTCGGTCTCAGGCGATTGCCCGTGCAAGTGGAAGACGATTGTGGGCATATTGCATGTGAGGTACCACGAGAAGCTGGAGTGGTGTATTTAACGCACCGTGCCGACAGCGACTGACGTACAAGTTGGGCGTTAACGGGGGAGAAGAGGGCACCGAGGGATAGCTTACCGATACATAACCAGGATTCTCATGGAATCCCATGTAGGCCGCATTTATGCCGGGGTGGAATAGGCCAGGTCGGAGGCGTATATCGACCGAGTGGCAGGTGACACGAGAGCTGCTATTGCGCTTCGCCACCAACCCGACGACGCGGCGTGTCCAGTCCCGCTCAAGTCCCGATTCACTGCGCAAGTCTGTGGGCTGCTCGTAGTTTGGGTACACGACATCTGTAGGAGAGACAGAAATTCAGACGAGGCAGTCTTGTTGTATTAATGGGCGGAACCGCCGAGAAGGCGCAGAAGGGCGAGGGCAAGCGTGTGGCAGTCGACGCCCTGCTAAGGCCGGTCATTGGTGGCGAAGCTTACGTTCAACATCGCGTCTTGCTTTGCTTCGCGCGCGGCCTTCGTCGATTTATCTCCAGCCAATCCGACCTTGTGAATATTTCCGTGCACGCCGCTTTCTGCCCGACGACTAGGCGGTGATTGAATGGGTACCCTTTGAAGACATTTATAAGTTATCAGTCCTCGAAACCGCGATTCACCCACACAACGCACCAACCAGGATGACCTACAAACGCCCCGTCTCGCTTGAAGGAAAACCGTTCGTCGTGCTCGGAGCGGGCACCCTTGGCCGCCGTATCGCCATGATGTGGCTTACCCAGGGCGAAATTGTTCATCTCTTGTAAGTGCGACGTCGAGCCTCCGGGGAAAGATCACCCGTCTAATCCCTCACAGCGATCCCAGCGAGAAAGCGCTGGCCGATGCCTCTCAATACATTCGTGAAAATCTAGAGGAGGTCATCTCGATGCACGTACCAAAGGGCAAACCAGGAGCTTTAGCGGTTTTCCAGGATCGTCCGGAGGCCATAAAGAATGCCTGGATCGTCGTTGAAGTCGGCAAGTGCTGTCCTCTTGGATCCTCACCTGAACTGATCGTATTCTCAGTTCCGGAAATCTTGCCGCTGAAGATATCGCTGCTGGGAGAGGTCAGTTTCGTCCATCTTTTGGTTTTCGACGCTGAGTTCACATACCTATGCAGCTCGACGCCATTCTACCTGAAGACTGTATTCTTGCGAGCAATAGCAGTTCCTATACGGGTTCAGAAATGTTCGAGAAAATCAAGAACAGGGCGCGTTTTGTGAATACGCACTATTATATGCCCCCACAATTGCTGTGAGTGATGAATTGATGAACACTACCTGCCAATAACTGTACTTCCCAGTCCACTGGAAATCATGCCGAACCCGCACACCGATCCCGCCGTGGTTGAGCTTTTATTGGCGGAGGCCCCGCGCCATGGACTGCGTACCTACCACGTGTGAGCACCTCCTTCGTCTTAACGGGCTAAACTGACCGGTCCACAGGAGGAAAGAGTCCGTCGGGCTGTTATTCAACCGCATCTGGGCCGCGATCAAACGGGAATCCCTCTACGTTGTGGCTGAGGGCGTCGCAGGTCCCGCCGAGGTCGATGGCATGATGAAAGACGTCCTCGGCATGAACCGCGGTGTGTTTGAGATGCTCGATGGCGTAGGGCTCGACGTTGCCTTGGACATCGAGAAACATTACGCGCAAGTCCGCGTGGGTCAGATTCCCCCGGAGCCCGCAGCGCTCCTCCAAACGATGGTCGACGCCGGAACACTTGGAGTCAAGACCGGCAAAGGGTTCTACGACCACCCAGCGCACGCGCCGATCGCGGAGAAGGACCACATCGTGTTCTTGGATATTGTCAAGGGCGAAATTCGCTCGCTGGCCATCGACGGGAGGGAAGGCAAGACATTGGTAACAGGGCTCACCAGTCGGCCAGACGGTGTTCAGATCGACGAGCGCCCAGGAAAAGGTGAGCGCTTTGACTTGCACAAGGACAAAAAAGTACTCAGCTCTGTGCGTCCCACAGGCCACATCTACTGGACGAACATGGGCACCGGCGCCAACGACGGGTTCCTTAGCCGCTCCAAGATAGACGGATCCGAAGTCACGACGATCGTTCCCCCGGGCGCGACCCACACGCCCAAACAGCTTGTGCTCGACACGGAGCGCGAGTACCTGTATTGGTGCGACCGCGAGGGCGGCAAAATCCAGCGCTGCAAGCTCGACGGGTCGCAGTTAGAAACCTTGTACATCTCCGCCTCCACCGCCGACCAGCACAAGGACCAACGCACCTGGTGCGTCGGCATCACACTTGACACCAAAGGGCAGCTCCTTTACTGGACACAGAAGGGTGGATCCAAGGCCTGGAGCGGGCGCGTCTTCCGCGCCAATATCGACCCTCCTTCGGGCTCGGACCCCGCGAATCGCCCCGACATCGAAATCCTGTTCGACGGTCTCCCCGAGCCGATCGATCTGGAATACCACGATGGCTTCTTGTATTGGACCGACCGTGGCGACCCGCCGTTTGGAAACAGTCTCAATCGCGCGGACGTCTCGGCTCCACTGGCGGCGAACGCTAAGCCCCGTGGACCGAGCAAGGAGCTCATCATCGCAGACCACTTCCACGAGACGATCGGGTTGAGCGTGGACCCTGTTGGCAAGAAGGTCGGTCGTATTTGCTTTCTTTGCGTATGCTTCCTGAAGCTCCGTCAGATATACGTCTCGGATTTGCTGGGATCGCTGTGGGTTACTGAGCTTGACGGAAGCCACAAGGTTGCAATCTTGCGCGACAGCGGTAATTTCACGGGCATTACTTTTCATCCCGCGAAGTCTGTGTAGTCCCGAGTACTTTGAATCATGGGTTTGAAAATTCTGGTCCAGGCGTTGTGACGAAATAGAATCGATCCATAGAGAATTCGTTCTGTTCTTTGATTTCGGCCCCAGCCAGAGAAAGATTCCAAGCCTTTCAACTGAATCCAAGGGCGCGGTGAAACGGGAATGTCAGACGAGAGCCATTTGAATGGGGGTTGGGAGGGAGTTCGAGGTAGATGATCCGAGTTGCAGGAGTTTTGGTCGGTGCGCGCCGAGATGGAGTGTACATCCAGGCCGAAGCAGACGCGATAGAAGCATAAATTTGGGAAGAGTCAAGGCGCGTTGTTTGGCTCCCGTTGGCAACGGCCTCCATCTGCCGACTGATCAGTGATCGCCGGCGGAGTTCGGCATGTTGAACAAGGGTTGAAAATGTGGGGACCGGCATCACCGCTGATTCAAATGGTAGGCTTATGTAATCTATCTGGCACAATCCCACGGTTCCAACTTTGAAAGTGCTAAGGCTTTTTACAGAGGACCTCAACAGAAAAAGTAATTAGACAGTTCGTCTTTGATTTGGGTCGAGAGTACCGCTACGAAGAGAAATTTCACATTTTCGCCACCCACACAAACTAAGATGGTTCATTTCCAAAGTTGTTGTAATCTTTTGCGTCCAGGTAGCAAGATTAAACCGAAACTCTTCGTACTTCTCTTGTAATACCATCTCTGAATAATATGCCCTGCAACATCGAAACAATTGGGGCTAATTTGGAGGTGCTGAATCCTTTTTGGTGGCGGGAGTTGAATAAATTAATACCGGCTCAAGGTACCTCCAAATAGTTCGTTTTTGGCGCAGGAACAAGCCAGTGAGCTCCCTCCAGAATGATGACCGCAGTAGGACTTGTGCAACCTGAGAGTTGACCGTTCAAGGAGCTGACCAGGTTGAACCGTGACAAATGTCACGACTGTGACGACCTGCACCTTCAACCGGTTTAAAGGTACTGTGCGTGCTGCAGAGTTTTTAGAGCGTCCAAAATTTGGAGAACACCCTCATCTGAGCGTTTGAGGTTTATTCAGGGGGAAACCTCAATTCTTCCGCTGAAGGTAGCCCACCAACCAAATATATGTTCCTTGAGGAATTCACGGCCATCGTGGTCGTTTGGACCTGGTTTTCGTGCTTTAAAAAATCTTGGGATACCTCAGTATCCACACCGTTTGTTATCTGGCAGCTTCCCAGCAGAGAAGACGCGACAACACAAATTCTGTGCCCAATACTGCGGCCAACAAAGTGGTTCGTTTGCTTTTCTGTGATTTTCCGCCCCAGATACCCTCAAATGCACACCCAAAACATCTTTCTCTGCAAAACCTAATCCCCTCAGTGCGTGAGGCAGCCGGAACAGCGAGGAACATGGAAAATCAACTCTTTGGTGGGAACAAACAAAGACAAAGCTGCCGCCGCGATCATAGGCGGTGCCGGTCCCCAGAAAATGGCAAAGATATCGGTGGAGGGCGACTTTGACGAAACTGGTTCCGCCTCGGTCGTGGAAGTAAGTGTCTCGGACTAAACTCCTTACGTTTTTGACCCTGAGGTTCACCACACAAGCAGCGGCAACATTTTTTGAAGCGGTTGCGAATTCTCCACTGCGCCCCAGAGCCGGAATCAGTTCAACCTGACGATTGCTTAACGTGCTTCACATTGGATCTCACTCGCTCGGACGTGGTGTACACGAGCTGCGCGGGTTTCCTTAGACTCGATGGAACGGGGTTCAATTCCCCGCATCCGCTTAGGGAGTGGGCCCGGAGTCTTTTTGTGTCCTGTCTGCTCCAGCACATGGGGAAGGCACTGCCAGTGCATGGATGGGAGAGGTTCAACCTGATAATAGACTGATTTTCATGATCATATACTAAGTTCGCGGTGCATTATTTGGTCGATTGAAACTCATTGAGGCGATGATTCAGGAATTGGTTGTATTGCATAGCGTACCGCGAGACTTCCATGCGTGATCATCCTCCTCGCCGTCCTGGGTTCGATTCCCTGCCCTCAATCATCTAGTGCTCTCGCACCTTTTTTCGTTCCCTCGTTTTGTCTAGTGATAGTTCTCTGCTGGGCCAAGAAAAGTCAACGGTTGGATTTATGTAATTCCGAACGAAACGAAAGTTCACCTCAGCGTAACCAACGGCCATTAGAAATACGAACCCAGTTACGATCCTCGTCGAGGCATTCAAGCGAAATACGACTGCCGATACCAACTGGAAGGGCTGCAACCCTTCCGAGGCCGGATGTCGAGAAGACTCGGTCAGGAAGCTTCAGGTCAATGACCCTGAGCGTTTCACACCGCTCGTCGGGCCCAAAGCGGTACTCGAGCGTACTCAACAGCAAGGTTGTGGTGAATAGATATGTGCCGACCAACACCAACTGCCGCAACGCAGGTGCGAGGATATCGCCGGCAGGACCGAGCGCCAGGAGGACGGAGTCGGTAAACGAATTGGGGATCTGCTTCGAACCAGTCAGCTCGAGAACCTCGAGACTGGGCGCGATGCGCAGGAAGTCGATGAGTTCCGGGCCGCGAATGCGGGCGTTATGCAACAATAACGTCTTCAGCTGGCAGCCAGAGCGCTTCATGTGCGAGTCGACACGAGGAAAACTTCACGTGTCGCAGTCAAAGAGTTCAAGCCGCTCCAGATTTGGGAGGTTCAGCACGTCAAACACGTCCAAGATGGAGAATGCTCGCCCCAGGAGTACGAGGGTACGAACGGAGTGGTGAGGGGGCGGGCCCGGGACTGCACGCCAGGTGGTTCCTACCATCATGCGAATCATCAAATGATTGGTGTTTGGGAATGTGGAGAGGAGTGGCTGGCATAGGTCCCGCGACCTCAGCTCTGCAGAAAGCTCCAGAATCTGGGACGCGGGTACGTCGGGAATTTCGTCAGAACCCGTGATGTAGGGTAGTGAAATGGCGTGGAGTTTGGGGGCGTCTGCAATCCTCTGGGCTGTATCATGTCGGGACGTCTTGAACTCAATAGTTTCGAGTAGAGGGAATGGTCCTGCACCGGCAACGAAATCAAGGTCCGAACCGCTCGGGATCGACAAGAATTTCCACCGTCTAGCCTCTTGCGATATGGCCTGGACGATGTCGCGGTTCACGTCGCGGAGACCTCTCGATTCGATCCCCAGGTAGACGGAAAGCGGCGCATCTCTGGAGCGTTGAAGGAACAACTCGAGGCGGGAGAGACAGCCTTGCCCAGCCGTGATGGAAGTCGCTATGGATGACCACCAAAGAGGCATATCGAGGATGACAGCCCTCCAGTGGGAGCAGACCGCGGTGAGGTACAGCGGGTCGGTGCCAGCCGCAAGACCAAGGTCTCCCGTGTCCAGAACATGATAGATGTCTGGATCCAGGAAAATGATTCCCAACACGTCGTCGGGAAGCCGACGGACTGTCGACAAAAGGGAGGAGTATTCTGTGAGGAAAGCCGATAGAGTGATTTCCTCGCTGGATATTTCCGCCGATGGTGCGCGTTCCATCCGAAGTGCGACGAGGCGCGCCTGGGCGGCGTCAAGCGCTTCCATTATCGCGACTTTTTCAGCCCCGGAGGGAGCGAGATTGCTCCTCAAGCGCTCACGGATGGGTGGCCCAGGCATCCGAATCACCGTTTGGCACAGATCCATCTGCAGGTACCTGAATATTTGAGATTGGACGCGCGACAGAGAAGGCAGCAGAGACCCACGATTTCGCTTTCGATTTCGGGAAAAGCCTTTGAGAGGATCGATGTCGTGGTCAAAGGGAAAGAACAATGAAGGTTGGTTCAAGCGATCACCCGCAAGATAAAACATCAGTACACAAACTACCACATCGACGAAAGAAAAACGGTATATATTATTCCAGCGTAAGTCGCCTCAAAGTTTCGCTCTACTTGTGCTACGAGTACCCGAATGCGGCGTTCTGAGCATCAATCTAATTTGACGATGGACCACCGTCCCCAATGGTGTCGAGGATTGGTGCAGGTAACGTGCGCCACTTGCACCTACTGCGGCGTACGGAGCCATGGTGGCACGCTCCCGATGGATACCGACACGCTCTACACCTTCACCCAGCGCGTTGGGCCGATAGACCTGGATAGACCTTGGACATTTTCCAGATCTGGGTCCCCCCCACCGACACGGCATGTCTGCACTCGCTGCAGGCCGGACACAGCGAAGGCCGTACATCGCCCCCAACGCCCGCCCCTCCCCCGCGCAGGAGATAACGAGAAAAGAAGCTCGAGGTAACGCTATCCCCACTCGATAACGAGGCGAACGCGCGAGGGCGTCTTTTGCGAAGAAAAGCGTGGAACACGTTTCGTCGTTCCCCGATAGCAGGGAAGGGCAACGGGAGAGCGGTATCCGTGGGGAAACGTGAAGTGCGAAGTTCCGCCGCCCGAAAGCATCCCAGCGGCGACGGACACGACATTCCCGCGGGCCGCCCCCATCCCCGCGACACTGCGTTCCTCCACACGCAGCTCCCGTCCACACCAAAACCAGGACGTCCACTGCGCCGTGCTGGCCAAGACCACGTTCCCCGCCGACCCCGCCACAGGAGATACGAAGACAAGGCGAACCGCGGTCGGGTGGGGCAGAGGGAGTCGAAGTCCGAGGCAAGGCGTCAAGGAGAACACTGGGGCTGCGGGCGTGCCTGCTCTCCCCGGCTCGCGAGGCGCCCCATGCACGCTGGGTGAAGCGCATTTCCCGCAGCATCTCTGCACTCTACACGCCCGCAGAAGACCCTTCCTCCCGGTTGCACGCACGACCGACAGATGCGCCGCCCTCCTCCTCCCCCTGACACCCCGACCGCCACACATTGGCCCGGACTGCACAAGTCGGCCGCGCGCTCCCCTCTGCGCACTGCCCTCTCCGCGCTCCCCCTCTATCTTCGTGCGTACGTCCACATCGACGCACCGACGCGCCTCGTCTCCGAATCGGCGAGGCGCCGCCCCCGCTCCAGCATCACATCGTCCGAGCGCCGCTCATCAGACCAAAGCCCGCCACAGCCAGCGCATCGACGTCCTCAACGGTCGACGCCCATCGTCCAACAACTCGTACACCACAACCCCAGGGTGACCACCAGCCGCGCCCTGCTCCGCGGGTCCACGAATGCGATATCCCTCGCGAGGCGGCAGAGACGCGCGGCGTAGCGACATCTTCACCAGTCCTCACAGCGCACCGGCCTCGCATCGCCACCATCCCCGCGCAGCGACTCCGTGCCCCACATCCGCAGCACACCCACTCGCAGCACACCCACCTACCGGCATAGGCCACCGCCTGAGACCAGCGACGAGACGAAGCTCAGCAAGACCGTAGACACGCCAGGAACTGCGGGGATCGGGTCAGCGCTGGGCGGTTACGAGGAGAGGGTGTGGAGATATGAGGGAAGCGGGAGAGGGGGAGGTGTGGAAGAACTCGCGGGCGTCGAGGATGTGCGTGGTGAATCCAGCAGTTGCGCCTTCAGCCTCCCCTCCTGACGGTCAATAGGTAAGTTATTGTATCTCGATTCAAAGCACGCACACGGCTCTCCGATGGCAACGCATGGACTCGAGCGGCTCCGGCGCCCCGTGCCCACTCGCAGTGACTCAGAGAGTCGAAATAGAGGAGGAACTTGAAGGACGCACCTTCACGACGATTCCCTGCCAAGGAGTATTGAGCGCGCTGAGTTGAGGAGGAATGGGGGCGGAGGTTCTGTGAAGAAGGTAAGTATTGTGCGTGGATCTGGAATGGGAATGGAGGGTGGAGGAAGCGGGGAACGAGGAGGTGGTGTCAATGCGGGGGAGGGTGTGCGCGGTAGCGTGGATGGGTATGAGCTGAATTGAAAGGAAAGAATTCTCGAGGAGCCGCAAATACTCCGCGTCGCCAGGTGTCGACGGTATCGGACGGTTAACAAGTTAACACCCGGAGATTGAGGGCAAGGGTCCTCGTGTATCGGATATCGAGGAATGGTGCCCTCGACAAACACGAAATACAGAGGAAGGACGCGCGAAAGGGATGGATCCGGGAAGGCGGACACGCACCGTCTTTCTTCTACCGCACAAACTTCCAGCGCGTCGTGACCAGGCCCCTCCTCGCAGAACAGCGGCGTGTAACAAACTGGCAGAAAGTGGTACAGCGGAATCAGCGTCGAGAAGAAGGGGGAGGAGGAAACGTGGAGCGTCAGGATGAACGAAACGCGGCTAACTCCCCGTGGATTGACTGAAAAATGAAGGGAAACACACATTGATTCCATCCGGTGTGACGCCGAGGTGGCCTTCATCCTGCACCCACGAGAGGGCGTTGGCACATCCGTGGTGGTAATGGCGTTCAAGGCGGCGGCGACCAGGAGCAGCGTCCAATCCACCGACTTTGAAGCTTGTTTTCAAGATTTTTCCGCCGCCAGCCTTCTCTGCGACTGGCAGTGGCACAAGGGTGTCGAGGTCGTCGTCAAGGCTTGGAGCTTGAAGCTTGAAGTCGCGGCGGGTGGGAAAGAGCCTTGCTTGGATTTCTGAGGCTAGATCGTGCGGACTGCAAAGCTCGAGGACGGAGGCAAGAGGCAAGCGCCGAATCAGTCGGAGTTTCAATATCTGTGCGGGAGTTACCGTCTTTCCTCTTCCACCCATCGCTCCGGTTCGTTTCATAACTCGTTCGAGACGAATTGGATCGACGCCGAAGCGTTCACCAAGAATTCGATGGGCGGATGTAAGGTATACGCGCGGCTGCACGGCTCGGTAATTCGGCCGCGCTGCGATCACTACGGATCGCTGCGGCCGAGCCGCGCATTGGCGCGGCTGGCTGCGACAACCGCGGCCGTTGTTCAACTTACAGGTTTTCCCTTGTACAATACAGTAGGCACAGTAATTAGATGGGGTTAGTACAGTAGTATTTAAGTAGACAGTGAGTAGGTAGTTCTTTAGTTTTCTGGAATCCAACACCTCACCCACTCAGCTTTTGTGTGACTACTTGGCTTCTTGACGACTACGCGGGGTCCCTAACCTCTAGAATTATCGGGACCTCACAGCGGAATCGTTCACGCATAACTCCAATTCTTCTAACGGAGCGCAAAATCGAATAAATTCGTAGCGACCTCTGGCCAGTGTACTACTTTTCAAATCACTCTGGAGATTACTCTGGCTCCGCAGAATATTTATCTCTGGTCCATGTCTTCAACCTCCTCCCGGCCAACGCGCCGGCGCACAACACACCATTCAACAATTCTCAAAACTTCCAAGGTCAAAACTTGTGTCTTGTTCGGCCTCCAGCTCGACGCACCTGCTCCAACGCAAGACCATCTTCATGACTCGGACGTTGTGTACGGTACACAGCGGGTCCCAATCGAACGAAATCACAGGAGCCCCGTGAAACGGGGTTCGACTCCCCGCGTCCGAATTCGGATGACGATTGGTACTTTACTTTTTGGACATCCGACAAATGGGAGTTCCCGCCTTCAACCTCAGCTATACGCCCAACTCCTTGCCCAAAACTGTCGGAGTCCCAGACGGGTACACATTTTTTTGTTTCTTTCGCCGCCCATAGCACGAATTTTATTCAACACCTATCACGACCTCGTCTAGTACAGGGAATCGGATGTGGTGCACGGAGCACCGCGAGCCTGCATTTTCTGGGTCTTCATACAAATGGATGCTCGCCGAACGGGGTTCGACTCCCCGCATCCGAACTAGTGCCAACGTGTTCCTGTGTTTGTTTTCCCGGAACCCATTCAACTTGCGTGGAAAATCAACCAAACGTCGCTGGTTGCAGCTTCCAACAGTACAAGGAGTCGGATGTGGTGCACGGAGCACCGCGAGCCTACTTGGAAAATTGCATGCTGCCCTGAAAGCTCGCCGAACGGGGTTCGACTCCCTGCATCCGAACTTCTCGGGTCCGTAGCTTCCTTTTTGCTGAACCCATTCAACTTGCGTAAAAGATTAACCACACGTCGCGCGCTGATACCCCCAGTGAATCGGATGTGGTGCGCGGAGCACCGCAAGCCTGCTCGGGAAATTTTCCTGTTACGTTGGAAGCTCGCCCAGCGGGGTTCGGGCTCCCGTATTTCGAGCTAGTCCATGGATTTCGGCAGTTTTTTTTCGTTTTTTTTTCGTTGTTCTTTTCTTACCCAGACTGCACCTACATAGACTCCTTGAGCCCGCCGGTCGCCATCAGCTCTCAGGCCGGTACGCGATTCTTTCTTCCACTCTGTTTCTACATATTGAACGATAGCAGCGCAGACATCGCCGTAATACAGCTCGGACGTGGTGCATGGAGCACAATGAGGCGTCGTCACCATTGGATGAGGTTGTATAGCTCGTTGGACGGGGTTCGATTCCCCGCGTCCGAATGCCAACGCCGATGGACTTTTTTGTGTCGCGTTTATTGCTTCCAATTGCAAGCTGTGTGGATGCGCCATACAACCCTTCAGGATGCCGGTGGATGGTTAAGAGGTAAGTCCTTGTGCTGCCGGCTTGTTAGGTAGTACTGCGCGCCATTCCGAGTGAGTCTCTAATTTACTGATTCGAACAGACACCCCGGCGTACCGCTCGCCTTCGGATCGCATTTCAACTCAGTTGAACCTCGGTTGAAGAATCAGCCGCGCACAAATAGCGTGGCGACTCGGAGGTCTGAATATCTGCCAGGTGTGACCCCGCTACCACTCCTTGAGTCCTTGTCTCATCTCTATTCTTTTAATCCCAGTTTCTTACGATGCAACCCATGTCCGTCGAACCGAAGAAAAAGAACAGTCGCTGGATAGATGTGAGGACCTAGCCTTGACTTGAACAAGGAACTCGCACAAACGGACTCCAACAGCCGAGTGGGTACGACTTGTTTCACCGCCAGGTCATATCCCAGTGGGCGTTATTTGGGCGGTGTGAGTCATATCATGGGTTCTTCTTTGTTACCTCCTCTGTTTCAGAATTATTACAACGACTTCGATTTCCGACCAGACTGAATTCAACATGCCGAGGTCCGCCGGTGATCCGGGACCGCTCGGCAAACGAAGCCTGTTGCCAACATGTTTTGGTTTCCTCGGTTTGCTTTTCAGACCCGAACATACCCTCCTTATGCTCCATTTACGTTGCATTCAATCCATCCTGTCTGTGAAAATTGGCATTTGGCTGCTGGCCGAGAGACGACCGATCACCGGCTGATTTCGGCATGTTGAATCCAACTTCAACATGTGAAGAAAAAGTGCAGGACATGGGCGACAATACTTCGGGACTCCCAGTTTAGGACCTAGTAGTCCTCTTTGTCCCGTCGAGACTATGATTCGAAGCAAGGCCGTCACCCATCCCCTCTTCCTGATTTTTGGCTGAGTTTGAAAGCCTTTGTTTCTGGAACCATTGGTGAATGGGTCGCTTGAATGAGGGACCTCATCAACTCCTGCTACATCCTGAGTCCTGACACAGAGCCCACTCCCTGATAATTGACCTGGTGGTGAAATGAATTTGCGTCGTATTTCTTCGTACACGCTACCCTTGTTCGAATCGAGGCAACAGGTCCTATTGAAGCCGTGACGCAGCTACTTTTTTTGCCTGTAAAACAGAACAAAAGCAGAACGGGAACCATCCACAATGGAAGACAGGTCCTATTGAAGCCGTGACGCAGCTACCTTTTTGCTTGAAAAGCGACACAAGAGGAGACCGGGAAGTACATATCCGCAATGGGTAAGAGGGATGTATGCAGACTGAGGGACAGAACCACCTGATGGGGAACTGAATCACGGCCATGAACTCATTGAACTGACACCGATGTGGATCGTGGGTGGGAGTCCCTTGTTCGAAGCGAGGTCAGGTCGCTCGTTGTGGATGCGATTATTTTGCGGGATCGATTTGAAGCGCGAGGTTTCGGTTGAGTTGAACAACTAAGTATGAATGTGACCTGGTAGCTATAGCGAAATGAATCGCACCCATACCATCTCGTGGTGAGGGTTCCTTGTTCGAACCGAGTGCAGGTCCTGTCGCAATTGGCAGGATGCCTTTTTTTTAAAAAAAAGTACTCTTCGAACCGCATGGATTCCATGATTGGCTTACTGACGGGAAAGGATGGAAATGACCTGGTAGGGAACGGAATCACACCCACTTGAATTGATCTCAGCGCTCGATTCTGTGGGAGTCCCTTGTTCGAAGCAAGGCCAGGTCATGCTTGGGACACCGAGAAGTTTTTTTCGTCCCGGCTTCAACGTATCCGGTGCATCGGGTATTTGTGGTGGCCAAACTGAGTTGAACTTGAGGGGTATCATCTCGAGCCTCGTGCGATACACAGGATGAGTGTGGTGAATTGGATCAATATGCAGTTAGCAGGCACTGAAGCAACGAGATGATGTTCAGTTTGCTGTTTGAATTGACCATGCATTTAGGAACGGTTCAGCAAGCTTGACGAGGAAGACGAAGGCACCCACTGGGTTTGAGCCGAATCATAGCCCATCGGTAGAGGAAGAAAATATGCAGGGAAACATTGACGTCCTCTCGTTGTCAGAATATGAGTTCTTCTCCGGCGCGCCGCGGCCTACGGCCCGTGATAGCTATTGACAGCTGTCAGATGACCTAGTAGGTAGATATAAACCATCCTCTCCTGTACCCTCTCCCTCAGTCTTTGATCCCACATAGCGGGAGACTATGGGTGAGTCTCTTACGTTGTTTTTCTTTAGTTCTTTACTTATTCTGTAGTTACTGCGCTTAGTACCCGCACATTTACTAGTCTATTAGTTACCGCGCCTTGATTACCGTTAGGTCCCCTTATTATATAAGCAACCCTTTCGGGGATACACCGTCGCGATAATTGACGCGACAGAAGACCTTCTCGCCCACAGAAAGTGCGCAGTGGACGTCTATTATCCATGTTCAGTGTATCGACGCGCTTTTTGGGACCTCTAGATCTCCTGAGGGTGAGCACGACGAAATTGACCGGATAATGCCGAATTCGGCACAGATACTGAATATTGGTGCAGAAGTGTTGGAAAAAAATCAGCAACCAAAGAAGATGGACTAGGATGCTTTGGAATGTGCTTCTGGAGCACTATGGAACCCGCAACGCGTTCAAGACGCGTCCCAGTCGTGTTTGTTTGCGCAAGCATCTCCATCATGACATAATAAGATGGCCTAACGGTAATCAGACCGCGGTAACTAACAGACTACAGAACGAGGTTACGAGTGGATAGTCTGTCAAGAGAGACTACACATTTACAGGTACATATCTAATACTTATACAGTCTTGATCCCACATGGCGGCTACTGTAGTATTTCGACCAAGTGTTCACGCCTTGTCACCCGTCACCACAGGTGTTCACTGGACAAGGCGTTCATTGATCGGCAATCACGCAAAATTACCATAAATGGACGTCCGGCAAGCGCCGGACGCAATTTTTAGGGTGTTTTTCAGCCTAATTGGGCCCAGAAATCGCCCTGTCACCGTCACCTATACAAAAGGTGTTCAGTTCACGACCCTCCGTCACCCGTCACCTGAACACTTGGTCGAAATACTACAGTACTGAGCCAGCCGCGCATTTACAGATCTTGACAGGTTATGGGCCCCAGAGCACTGGTGCTTTGAGACGTACCTTCAATAAAGACTCGCCGCTCCACTGTATCACATCAATCACACGACCTACAGGGGCCAGCCGAATTCCCCTCAGAGTTTCTCATAGATGACAAATCCATCTGCCACTCTCTCTCTACTGCGGTCGACTGGACACCATTCCGAGTCCATGCTCAATCGGAGCTCCAGCGGGAGGGTGTTTTTACTTTCCTGGAGCCTATCATCAAGGCCCCACTGTAGCTGATACTCTTGTTGCTGCAATAGGCAACCTTCCAGGCTATTCCTAGTTTGGCCCAGAGGACACCAGCATTAGACTCGTCAAGATTTTTGAGGGCAAGCTCTGTAGACAAGTATCTGGTGATTATGCCCAGAGCACGGCTATTGCGCTCAGGTGGTGTATCTTTGAAAGTTATACCACCAGCTGCGGTAGAACTGGGAGTACTGGGCATAATCACCAACTACTTGGCTACAGAGCTTGCCCTCAAATATGTTGACGGGTCTAATGCTGGTGTTCTCTGGGCCAAACTGGGAATAGGAATGTTGGCTTCTGCAGCAACAAGAGCATCAGCTGCAGTGGGGGCCTTGATGATGGGCTCCAGGAGGGTAAAAACACCCTCCTGCCGGAGTTCCGATTGAGCATGGACTCGGAATGGTGTCCAGTCGACCGCAGTAGAGAGAGAGTGGCAGATGGATTTGTCATCTGTGAGAAACTCTGAGGGGAATTCGGCTGGCCCCTGTAGGTCGTGTGATTGATGTGATACAGTGGAGCGGCGAGTCTTTATTGAAGGTACGTCTCAAAGCACCAGTGCTCTGGGGCCCATAACCTGTCAAAATCTGTAAATGCGCGGCTGGCTCAGTACTGTAGTATTTCGACCAAGTGTTCAGGTGACGGGTGACGGAGGGTCGTGGAAAATAGCAATAAACATCACTTGGGACTAAAGACTTGAGACTTGACTCACGAACCTGCGACGAGGTCAAAACTGCGAACTATGAACTACAGACTATCTCAATTCTACGGACTAGACCATCAGAGTCAGAATAAATACCGAAAAAAGATCTCATAAAGAAGGCATTATTTTACCGCACCAATTTGAGGCATGAGGTTCCAGTTGAGTGGCCATGAATGCATTGACCTGGTAGCAAAATGAATCGCATCTACAAACTCGTGGTGAGGTTCCTTGTTCGAACCAAGGCCAGGTCCTACACAGTGATGAACAAAATGCTTTTTTTTTGCTCTTCAAGCCCATTCCCCGATTGGCTTACGGTTAATTTACGGACAGGAAGAGGTTAAGAATGACCTGATGGTGAACGGAATCACACCCACAATTAATCGTGCGCTCTTGATGCTTCTGTGGGGGTCCCTTGTTCGAAGCAAGGTCAGGTCGTGGCTGGTGCATAGCGATCTTTTTGGCGAGCTGCGTCACCCACTCGATCCGTCGTATTTTCGCGCCGTTTAAAATGAGCAGGCTTGAAATTCCGGAGTCGGAGGAGATGGTGTAAATACTTGCACGACGGTGGGTCGGAGTAACGATTAATTTGAGCGAAATGTTTGAGTTTGGTGAGCGGTTCAGCAAACTTGACGAGGAAAACCAGGGAAACACCTTGGGCGGCTGTGAGATTCCCGTGCGGTTGAGCCGAATCAGATTGAAGGAAAAAAGGAATCTGTGCACCGGGTTTATTGCTATTTTCAAAAATAATGACACACGCCCAAAAAAAAAAAAAAAGTTCAACTTGAGAGGGCGCGGGTTCGAGCCGCAATGCCGCCATCATTTTCAGATTTAACACAACCAAATAACGCGTCAATTTTCGACGCGTCGACCTTTCCTGGTGGAATTCTGAGCCCCTTTGGATGCCAGAGCCTCCAGAGGGGTAGATTTGTGTGTCTTTGAGTACTTGGCAATCAATACAGGGCTACCAGAACCTGTCCTGATTCGAGAAGGACAAGATCAGAAGCCTCACAACAGTACTTCTCGATGCGCCACCACGGGGTGTTTTTTGTGCAGAGTTCAGAGTTTCTACTGTTAGATGTAGCCGGGCGCTTCCAGTTGCATTGAGGTGCCATCAAGGCTGGAGCGAGAATACATTGTTTGCCAAATCAAACAGTGGTTGCAAATAATCTCCCGGCATCCTGGACGAGCTATAGGGCATTCACTCTCCGTGGTTTATGATGAATCTTGCCCTAATACATAATGCCATTGCACTCTTTTCAAAATTACAGTGGGATCTCCTTTGAACATCCCTTAAATTCTCAATTCAACCACACGGGGTCACACAGCGAGGTTGAACTCCAGCAATTCCGCCTTGAACATCTATCTAGGTTTGAAAATATCTATTGTAGTAATCGGTGGACCAGACTCTCCCGTGGGGCACATCCCTTTCCTGCTACTCCCGTAGTGATTCTAACCGTGGTGATTTTATTAACCATTGTGTCCGTTTATGTCCAGTTGTCGGTACACACTCGACACCTAAATTCAATGAAACTGCAGAGGGGTCGGTGGATCATTGGAGGGCACAGATTGAGGTAGGAGTGAAAGAACCAACAACATGGTTGTCTACAGACCCTGCCGGATAAGCGGGCTCTGCAGATATCAACATTGAAGCTCAAGCCTCACAGAACACAAGCAAATATGGTTGCCAACCTAATTCAAGATACTTAGAGGGTCCATGCAGCATCTGGGAACATACTCCGGATTTTGTGGATAGTTGGAGGGTGGCAATGCGTCGAGGCGTTGAAAATTGACGCGTTATTTGGTTGTGTTAAATCTGAAAATGATGGCGGCATTGCGGCTCGAACCCGCGCCGGCGCGCCCTCTCAAGTTGAACTTTTTTTTTTTTTTTTGGGCGTGTGTCATTATTTTTGAAAATAGCAATAAGTCAAATCACGGCGCACCGGGACCTTCGGGGCAGGAAAAAAAAAATAGGGAAGAAACTTAGGGGGAAAAAAAATACGGCAGGGCCTGCATTCAGACCCGGGGAGTCGAACCCCGCTTTGAGAGCTTCGGTAAGTGGTCCCATTTTACCGAGCGAGACCCGTTGCGTGTCGTACACGACGTCCGGATATTACTAGCAGGGCTATCCGCGTAGCGCTTTGGTAGCGCTTGGGTACGTCGAAATTCGGATCGGTCCACTGCCTGTAGGAGGTTGACTGTTTTCGCCTGCGTTGACAGTGGGTGGTAACGGCAGGTGGAGAATTGTTGCGAATACACTAGCAGATTGAATGGGGGAAGCGAACAAGTGTACTGGGTCATCGACAACTTCTCCTGGGAGAAAAAAGGCGGTAGGGCATTGACCATATATTCGGACGCGGGGAGTCGAACCCTGTTTCGCGGGCTTCATGTGTCGCTCAGTTATTCTCGAACTGAGAGTCGCTGTGCCATCCGCGTATCGGCTGGGTTGACTTGTTCGAAGTTCGAAGTTGAAATCACTGATCTACCTCCCGCGCCCGTGAGGAGAAGTGTGTGTAGAGAGCTGGTGGGGATGCGCTGGTTCTGCTCAGAAGATCGGTCGAACTGGATGAAAGAATTACAGTGATAGTAATACGCGCACCGGGTTTCAGTCGAATCACAAGCACCTCTGGGCCCGAAAAAAAAAGACGGTCGCCGGGCACACATTCGGACGCGGGGAGTCGAACCCCGTTTTGCGGGTTCCATGCCCTAATTATGATACGGAAGTGAGACCTGCTGTGTACCGTACACCACATCCGATGTAACAAGGCTTCATGTCCTGCCTCGCACACGCGAGTTGTCAGGAGCAGGAAAGTTGTTCAACGCACCTTTGAATCCTGGCATTTTGAGCATCCCAGAGCGGCAGTGGATAGAGAGTTGTTGGAATAGGCTAGTGTCGTGTCAATGCGGAGTCGCCAAAAAAATGCGACGACTAGCCTGGACGATTCGGATCCGAGGAGTCGAACCCCGTTTCGCAGGCATCAGGAAGTGGCAGACAATCGCCGGACTGAGAGCCTGTGTGTACCGTACGACACATCCGAATGTTGGGTCTGTCGACGACTTGGTTGTGTCGACTCGTTGTGGCCACTGGGTTGGCCAAGTAGTATATTCCACTTTCAAGTCCTGACGGTCTTGCCTCCGGAAGGACGGGCGCTTGACCTGCGACGACCATCCAGATGTGTGCTCCTGCTGTCATGTGGGTTGCTATTATTCGCTGTCGCGCAGCTGAAGCGGTGTGTTCAGGAAGATTCAAGATTGAGTTATGATTTGAGAATTCGCCGGGCGTGCGGCGCCCACTTTCTTTTTTGGCTTGGGTGCTTGAGTGGCCGCCAGTCGGCTTTGAACCCTTCAGATTCTGGCAGATTGCAAAGGAAAGTGACTTGGATTTTTGTCGCATGGTGGTCGGGAGAGAGGAGGAACGAAGGTCCGATTAGCTCCGACAGCTTTGGAACTCCGACTGATCAGTTGATTCGGCGCTTCAAGTTTCCTCTTGCCTTCACTCCCGCCATATAACTTCGGGCACTGACTAACAAACGGGGACAAACGATTCATCTCTCGAAGCCACACGACTGGAGACCCTGTGGCATGTCAAAGGAATCGACAACGAGCTTGACCACACCAAGAATCCAGGACTCCTTGCGATACCGCCGCCGCAGTCCTTCCCTCGCAACTGGAGGCTCACGGAAGGGTCGCATCTGAACGCCTGTACGGAGGAACACGAGGTGGGTGCTCTTTCCCTTCATTCTACCTACAAATTCGGGGCGACGCAGATCAGACGCGTTATCCTCCATCTTTCCTCCATCTTTCCGTTACACTATTTCTTTCTTTGTACGAACTTTGTACTCACAGTTTGTTGTAACTAGTCGCCGCCCCACGCCATGAAGCAGCCTGAGCGGACGGTGAAGATGTACATGTCGTGTTTCTTGGGCCACACAGTGCGTATCTCTATCTCGAGTGGCATGTCCTTTCCCACTTCCTCTCCCTCGAATGAATTGCAGGATAACGCGATCCCTCCGCTGCTCTGCTCTTCTCCGCCCATCGCCATCGCCCTTTGCCTCTTTCTCGCTCGCCACTCCTCCTCATCCAGTCGCTCATTCGTGCTCATTACCCGCTCCCTCCCTCCCATCCATGCGCACAATGCTGACTCGTCCCCAGCCCCTCCGCGTCAGAATTCAGAGGCTTATTGACCCGGAGCAACTCATTTCATACCCGCCAACGACCGCTGTCTGCGCCAAGATGTAGAGGTGTGTTTCCTCTACTACGAAGGTCGCGCCGCGCGCCTCTGCGTCGATACGCCGGCGCACACACGCTTCCCGCGATCGCCGTGTACTACCACAAGCATGGATGAGTGCGATTGACGTCCGCGCATCCTCCTGCTACCCCCGCGCGACGGGGATGGTGCTTCTACCCTGCACGGCGTCTGCTCCTCCCTCCACCCTAATCCATTCCCTCTCTTGCCTTCCCTCCGGTATAGGCGCACGATACTGACGTGTACTTCTCGCCCAGGCGCCTCCAAGTCGGAACCTGGCCTGTCTCTCGCTAGAACCTCGGACTGGACTCGGGACGAGAAGCTGAAGGTGTGTATCAGTCTATGTCCTCTCCTTTTTTTTTTTTGTCTTTGGGGTGGGGACCACGAGGGCGAGTTGCGTAACGGGCGTTGGGGGTACCGGGAGGCTCGTCTGCGGGGGGGTGGGGACGCTTTCGGCGTTGTCCTGTACTCGCCAACAGGAAGGAGAGGCGTTGCCGGGGCGTATGCCCGGGGCAGAGGATTCAATGAAGGGTACCAGCGTTTTCGATGACGGGTGCTGCGACGGGGATATATACCCTCGAGACTCTCGAGCCCGACGAGCTCAAGGCGCGCGCGCGGCGTTCTCCTCGAGGCCCCGCGCATCCTCTTCCCCCTTCTCTCCTTCTCTCCCTCGATGTCTTGGCTACCGAACCCTAGCTAACTCGTGCTTCACAGTCAGGCGCGCGATCTCGACCCGTGCGTGCTTATCGTCCCCGGTGCGTCTGCATTGTATGGTCTCTTTCATCATCGTTTCGGAGTTTCGTGGAGCGGCGGGGAGCGAGCCCGGTGATGCGGGGCGGGCATGACGGAAATATCGGGCCTCTGCTGAGCGGAGGGTGTGCCTGGGTGTGCCTGGAGGAGGACGGCGCGCTGCGTTTTCGAAAGCTCGGGGCGGCGCCGCCTACCGTGCCCGACGATCAGGCGGAGCGGGTTGAGATGTCGGGCCTCTGCTACCTTAATACAGGGCGGGCTTCTGCGGCCCACATCGAGCGCGGGCAGTGTACTCGAGGAAGGAGGACGGCGTGCGGGGAGGTGTCTTTGCGTGGGTGGGGGGGAGGACGCAGCACTGTCACGGCCCGCGCGGGCGGTGGACTTGGGCCGCTGCGCGCCGCCGTCTGGCAGAGGTGGGGGCATGCAGTGGTCGTATGCGGCGCGCCGGCGCACATGTACGTAGGTGTATGCTGCGGGGGTTGGTGTGCTCGTGCTGGGTGTGCGGGTGCGGGTACAGTGCTGCCCGTGGTGGGTGTCCGCGAGGCGGGTTTGCTGCGTCCGAGCGAAAGTATCACACCGCGGTGGACGACGGGCCTCGGGATGATAGGCGCGCGCGCGAGTGACGCGTCTGCCGATGTGACGGGCGTCGTCGCCGTCCTGAGGATGTGGGTGCGCTGAGATGGTTGTGGATGGCGCGCGACGAGGTGTCGTTGCCCCTGTGCGCTGGAGCGGGCAAATGAGGCGAACGGATGAGGATGGGGACGCGATGCAGCAGCGAGTGGGCGAGGAGTGGGTAGCGTGCGTGACCTGGGCCAATTCGAAGTCGACTGCGGCTGAAGGTACGGCGACACACCCGGGAGCGCTCGGTGGCGAGCATGCGTCGGTGCGGTGGGGATCACCAGCACCAGGCCCTGAAGCCAGCTGTACGTCGGCCGACGCTCCAGGGAGGAGATCAGTGCCGGAATGCTCGCCGCTGGCTGCGTGCGCGGGAGGAAGGGCGGGAAAGGGGCGTGCGCGGGAGGAAGGGCGGAAAAGGCGGGACGCACGTGAGCGTTGGGAGGAGGAGAGGAGTAGTCAGACTCCTCGTCCGAATCGCAGGCTGGAAGTCATCGCGGAGCTGTAATGGGCCTCAATACTCGACGACAACGGTGGAAATGAATACAAGGTGCATTAACCAGGGATGTATGGTACACGACGAGATATAGTACATTGCGTTTCAAAGTCCGATTCGTTTACTCAAAGTCCACCAGTACCAGGAGCTCCCTGGCCACCAACATGCCGGTTATCTGGGTGGGCACCGTGTGCGACAGCGCGCTCGCGGCGCAACCCCGCCTCGTGCTCCAGCCGCTCCGCCTCGGCAAGCTCCTGACTCTGGATCTTGAGCCCTTGCGCTTCTTGTTGTTTCTGCAAGCCCTTTGCTTTCAGTGCCTGAAAACAAGCAAATTAGCGTCATGGTGTTGAAGTAGAATGCAAGAAGGCATACCTCACTCCCGACCAAAGCGCCAACCTTCTGCTCGATCTTGCCAGTGGTGGATTTACCGCCCCCGCCGCCGTGGTGGTTGCCGCTGTCGAGATTACCGGCCGGGGGAATGGAGCCTGCGTTGCCCATGCCCATGCCGCCGTGTTGGTTCGGCGCCATGCCGTGCGTCCCGCCAGACTGCATCGTCGCGCCGCCGATGCCCCCAGCCCCAGCGCCGCTAGCGCCGTGGCCGCCGGGAACCTGGTTCATCGTGTCGTCGATGTTGGTGTGCTGAGCGGTGCCATAGCCGTGCTCGTGCGCGCCGGTGACGCGGTCGTGGTGGTTCATGGTGTCGTCAATGTTTGTGGTTTGGGCGGTGCCGTAGCCGTGGGCGTGGGCGTCGGCGATGCGGTTGTGCTCCTCGAGCTATAGTAAAGTAATAACAATCACTATGGGTAGGTAGAGTGGAGGAGGAGCAGATGCGAACCTTGTTCTCATTCTTGTGGGATCCGAGTCCGAAAGGCATGGTGGTAAATTGAAAGGTGAGTGGATGTGGGGTGGAGGGAAGTTTATGAACGGGGATGGAGGACTCCGCTATTTGTACTGTTTACCGTCTTGACGTAGGGTGGAATAACGCTCGCGAATTAGTGACGCGGTAGTCTCCTATGGAGCGTGGAGCAGACCCCGTGATCGTGTTTCAGTTTGAGCGCTCTGGTTCAAGACAGAATCGCAAGCCAATGCCAGTCTTCAAGGAGCTTGAACTCATCGCATTGAAGCCTGAGTCGCTGACCTTTGAGTCCTGAACTTAAAATTAATAGCACGCGACTGGGCCACGTGACCGTGGACGATGGTTCTGTATCACAACAGCTTCCAGACCAAACACAAGTGTCTTTCTTTTCCTTCGCCATCTTCCTCTCTGCGCGTTCGCTCGTTTTCCGTCACCAATGCCCGCCCCGGTTTCTGCCCTCGTCGACTGGTCCTACCCGAATTCACCCGTTTACTAGGTCGTCCAGGCATCTGGAATCTGGATCCCGCATTTCCCATCGTTCCGACTCGCCCGGGAGGCTTCCTTTCCCTTCCCTGGGAGCCATCGACGAATTTTCGTCGATGGACCCACCTTCAGCTCCGTGATTCCATGGTTACTTGGAGAGGACCGCTTCCAGGTCGGTGATGTTTCCTCGTCGTCTGCGTCGTACCCAACTTTCAGACTTCCAATCGCACCCCAGATCTCTGGCGGCGACGGTTCCGAGAATAAGTGTGCGCTTTCTGCTGTGCCTGAGAAGAAAATTTGGACTCAATTCGTCCCACATCTCCGTCGTGTTTAGCTCGCTCACTTCAACTTGACTCGTATAAACTTCACCTCCAAGACCACTCAATTACTTCCAGGCGGCGGGTAAGTACGGTGATTCACCCAAATGCGCAGCTGCAGGGTTCAAAATATCGGACGTGGTGCACGGTGCACGGCGGGTTTCCTTGGGGATCAAGCTTGCAAGTCTTGAATTAACTCGCAGTTCGGGGTTCGACTCCCCGCGTCTGATTGGCCGTTTGGATCACTTTTTGAGGTCCTACGGAAGGCAACGGCAACGCTCACGAATCTCAATTAGCTGGTTTTTACGGTCCTACTGGCAAGCGACCCAGATTTTATCCCTGCTGCGCCCCCCTTCGGCGGTGCTTCGGCGTCGGAATGATTTTCCAGCTGGGTTCCGACTCTTCCAACCAACATAGTTCGGCGCGTTCAAAACAACCAACCTGACATCGTGCTGGCTTATTCCGCGATATGTCCCTCAGCGAAACCAACCTTGCTTGCACGGCGCGCGTTGTTGTTGAAGAATCTCAAGTTTGTCGCCAGATAAAAACTCGCACGCGGGGTTCGACTCCCCGCGTCCGAATAACCAGGTCTTCAGATATTCGGTTTTTGTCCTTCCGTGAACCTCACAAACCGTCACAAACGCATATCGCTCTTCTCGAATTCTTACCGTTTTGCAGTCGATTGTTGGAGTATCTCATTCCTGCCACGGTGCTGGCAGTGCCACCTTACGCGTCCATCCTCATAGGTTCAAGCGCTCCGAATCGAATCGATTATCGGTTCCTCACCCTACCACGTTGGTTTTGGACTCTGTTCGCCTCAAAATATCTCGCTCCTCAAACCTTTTCCCTCAAATAATTGTCGATCCGCCTGGCGGGCCGTTATCTAGACGCTCTCAACTCCTGCCGCAAATGCTTGCCCCTTTCCAAGCACCACTATACTTTGCTTGCGGTATCATCAATTTTTGGCGTCGGTCTTCCTAACCTGTATGAAAATCAACTTCCGGCGATCTCAGGCATTCTCACAGCTGCCCGTCCATCCACGAAGGACGTACGTGTCAGTCCTGTTCTGTTCAACCTGCGCTGACGATTGGTCCGAAAAAAATAGGAAACCTCGAAACCGTGTTCAAAACGGATCGAGCAACAGTGGTTGGTTGAACTTTGCATCCATTCCCGCGGCGGCCGCTCCAACCCTTGACGCAGTTGATCATTTATGGAGAAGGAAGGCTCAAAGACTTTGAATGCCACTTCGAAGTCCGAAAAATCTGGGGCTTGGACTTGACACTACATGGGAGGAGGGAGGACTAATCTAGTTCGCGTCTGCCGGTCGAGGAAATTCCGACAGTACGCGTAACGGTTATTCTTGACTGAGATAACTTCCTGGTGAGCAAGATATCCCGCCACCTTCCCTTTGGCGCGTTCAACTGATACAACCAGCAGACGCCATTGACCGCATCTGCATCGAGACCAAAATATTGTACAAGGATACAAGTATTCGAGCGGAAGCCCCGTGGTAACACAAAGAAGAAGTACATAGCGTGCCCGCGCCGTTTAAATCCAGCCGCAACCGTTAAACAATCAACAACGACTCCCTCTTGGTCTCTTGTTCGACGGAGGACGAGGGCGAGAACTCGGACCCAGAGTCCCCCTTCCCTAACAACTTCTCCGCTTTCCCGAAATCCGAGTCAGCGGCGGTGGTGTTGCTATAACACCCCGTAAGTCATTTTGCGTTCAATGCAGCCTCCCGAGGTGCTTACCTTTCGAACTTGATTTCCCTCCGGACCGGCGTAGCAAAAGTCATCGACTCCACTTGACTGACGCCGCCCTTCCGCGCCTGGCGCACGCGCGGCTCCCACCCAACCAGCTTGCACACCGCCATGATACGCGCCCAATACTCCGCCCGCGCGCTCGCGCTGAGCCCAAACAGCCCGAATATCGCGATGGCGAGGAGGGGCGCCTGGATGTTGTCAAAGTACGTGTTGAACGTGTCCCACGGCGTATCCGTGAGGCTGCCGTAGGGGATCCCAACAGCCGCAAAGTCCGCGTGGTTGGCGTGCCAGCCGATGTAGCCGGGGAAGGTGCCCGGGGCGGTGAGGGTGCAGAAGAAGGCGAGGAGGTTGACGACTGCGATGGGGAAGATTATGAGGAGGTCGAGGCAGCCGAGCGCGAGGATTCGGAGGTAGGGCGTCCGCGCTATTGTTGAACTGGTACTCAGGAAGGAGTCTTTCGTGTTTTTACGGTGCATGTAGACGGTTCGCATGATCATTGCTGTGTTATGAGGTGGTCAATGCTGTAATTGACGAGTGTCGAATGGGATACGCACGGCAGTAGAAAAATATGGAAATGAGCGGGGGGATGGCCGGAACGATTAAGATAATCACGACGCTGAACCAAGAGTTGGACGTGCTGAAGGCACAGCCAAAGCCCTCGTCGACAATGAAACGGGCGTCCTGGCATAGTGTATCTGCGTAGATGTCAATATTATCGTGGAGACGGCAATACCGAAGCGGAAGCATACAAACGACGGCAGTCATCAGAATTGGGTAGACAAGTCCCCATCCCCACTCGACGCAAAGATCAACGAGTTTCTGGGAACGGATGAGGCTTTAAATTGAGTCTTGGAGCGCTGGAAAAGTCGTACCTTTTTATCACTGGGAGGTTCAACATCGCGCATCTTGGAAATAATGAACAGCTTTCGCGTGATCAAGAGCGAAGTTATCGAGGGGAGGAATCGCATGAGGAACTGAAGCCGGGAGACTGTTGTTCGCCCAAGTGAGTATGTTTTGAGCCGGCAAGGTCAAGGAACGTTAACTCACCTAAATCGCAATACACCGGTACTTTAATATCCGCGTTGTTGCGCCACACCACAGCGTTGATCCCCAGCGTCAAATTATCGAGGAACAGCCCGACACAGAGCAGGGTGACGGCGAGGTTCCATGATTGGCGGATGTAGCTGTGGGTGAGGATGAGGAACATGAAGAAGGCGGAGATGATGCAGAGGGTGGGGTAGAGCGGGTAAGTGGGATCGGCGGCAGCCATGGCCATGGTGCGGGCGCAGGCAGGATTCAGCGATTCAGCGTGCCTCGCCGGCGTCGATTTCTTATATAGTTGGTCACCGGTGGAGCGCCCTGTTCCAAACTAACGACATACCCGCGGGCTTGGAAGATGATCATCATGATATTATTGAGTTGATAGATGGATGGGGTAGTGCGGCGAGAAGACGGGGTCTGGAAGAACTTGAACATATAAATAAGGCAAGAAAATATCCGGAAATGAGCGTACCTTTCCCAGCATGATAATAATGACCAGTCGTGGCCAGCTCTCGCATCTCGAACGCTGCCATGACCAAGTGGATAAGCGCGCTGCAGCTGCGATTCGTGCGAAAGAGATTGGGACTTATCGCCATGAGGGTTAGGTATATATATTCGGCGCGCGCGGTCCTTGCGCGATCCCTTTAAGAAAGAGCCGGCGCCCGTACTGCGTTGCGGACTCGGATACCATCAACCTGGAACGTGGTTCCGACGGGACCGCCTGTTCCAGGAGAGTGGCTATCCAGGGTAAAATTTCATTGAGCTGCAGATCCTCGCATCTTGACCATCAAGAGGAAGACAGGCACCAGATCTCCAAGAGTCAACTCAGTCAAGGATAAGGTAGCAGGGGTCAAAAAAAAAAAACAGGATGGGAGATCCGCTAAGCGCCTTGGATGACGCGGACTGTCGCATCTCCCTCGGCAAATGCGGCCGCATGCCTAGATTAATATTAGTCGATCCTCGTCCCAGGTAGTCCCATGTCCAGTCCAAGCCCTGCCTGCCCAAGCCCCCACCGTTCTCGGACTTTGAAGTGGCAAAATCTTCGACGAACCTTCTTCATGGATGATCAACTGCGTCGAGGATCGAGGGATAAAGCATGTGGGAATAGAAGTCCAACCATGGCATTGCGCGATCCTTTCAGCACGGTGTTGAGGTTTCCTATTTTTTCGAACCAATGGCCGCAGGGTTGGAGAGAAAAGAACGGTCACCGTTCGTGTTGGACAGCTTTGAGAAAGATTATCCCGAGGGAAGTTTCATGCAGGTTAGGAAGACCGCCAACGGCTTGCTGGATCCGGTTTCGAGGTTTCCTATTTTTTGAACCAATGGGCGCAGGTTGAGCAAAGAAGAATGGTTACCGGAACACGTCTGAACACGTCCTTCCTGGGTAGACGAGCAGCTGTGAGAAGGATTGTCCGGAGTGAAATTTCATCCAAGTTAGGCCAAAAGTTGATGCCGCGCGAGTACAGCAGTACTTGGAAAGGTAAAATATTTGCTGCGGTAAGAGCGTCTAGATAACGACCCCGACGCATCGGCAATTAGTTGAGGGCAAAGGGGCCAGGGACGCAGGACGCGTGAAAATCGGGCTACTCAGGGTGAACGTAAACCTTCCTCGAGGCGGAATGAGATACTGGATGTTTAGACGAGAAATATGCGGTTGAGGGTCGTTTTCTTTTGGATACTGGTATTTTTTTAAAAATCTTATTTTTTGAGGGAGTTATAGCCGTTGTCACAAACTGGTGGTGACTAGGTGAAGCGCACCATAGAATGGACTCGTAGGCGGGTGGTGAATGTGTGTGCCTGGAACCATGCAACTCTACAGTTGGCCATTGCGCCAGAACTCCGACTAGGTTCATTTCGGCGAGATATTGGCTGGCAGGGCGCCGCGAGGAAGAATTGACGACGGAAGATTGTTCGACGTCGGGTTTCATTGGAGGAGAGGGTTAAAGGGTTTGATCAATCCATTCGGAAGCCCGTTAGACTGCGAGTTTCATTTTGATACGAAAATTCCAACTTGAGAACGCTCGCTGTGCGCTGCGCACGAGGTCCGATATTTGGAACCCTGGTTGAGGTGAATTGTCCGCGGCCTGGGACCGATTGAGTGGTCTTGAAGTTGAATCGACTGCATTTCACTGCGCCTGACTTAGTCCTCCCTCCTCCCATGTACCGTCAAGTTAAGTCCAAACCCCAGATTTTTCGGACTTTGAAGTGGCTTTGAGAGTGCTGGAACCTTCTCCATGAATCGGGATCAACTGGATGTAGCGTCAAGGCTCGGAGCGGCCGCGGGAATGGAACGTGAAGGAAGTTCAACCATTGCGCGATCCGTTTTCGAACCAATCGGCGCAGGTTGGACAGAGCAGAACGGTTACCAGAACAGGTCCTGGATGGATGGACAGCTGCGAGAAAGATCGCCCAAGTCAATTCTCATGCACGGTAGGAAGCCCGCCAAAAGGTTGCTCGATCCGTTTAATTTTCCAACACGGTCTTCAGGTTTCTTGTTTTTTTTGAGAACCAATCGGCCCGGGTTGCAGAGGGCACGGCACCTGTCCGAGCACGTCCTTCGTGAGTGGAGTCGGGGACAGACACCTGTGAGAAAGATCACCTGAATTTGAAGTTGGTGGCTTTCATGCACGTTGGAAAGAGCGTCGAAAATTGATGCCGCGAGTACTTGGAAAGGGCCAGATATTTGCGACTATACGCGCATGGGAATCGATTGAGTGGATTTGTAGTGGAAGATGAGTTGATTGGTTCTTTGTGGTCAGAGAGTTTGCGCACTGCAGTGAAGGTGTGGAGAAACAAAATGCTTACCCGAAACCAAATCGGACTGGGGAGTCGAACCCAAGTGCGAGTTGCAAGTTACAGAGACACTGGGCAAGAGCGCTCGCCGTGCACCGCGCACCACGTCCGATATTTTGAACCCTGCTTGAACCACCACAAGTACTATCCGTTAACATGAATTAATTGAGTGGTCTTAAAGTCGAGATCGTTGAGGAGTTGAGACGATCCAGTGTGATGAGTCTTGGTATTCGAAGTCCAGAAATTCGAGTGGACGTCAGCGACTCAGAGGCGCAGGAAACGAGAAACAATGTGCCAGAATCCCACATGAGTCGGACATTGGGAGTCGAACCCCGACTACGAGTTTCATTTTTTTCAAAGATTTCTTCGAATGAACGCTCGCTGTGCGCCGCGCACCCCGGGTTCATTTGAGGAGTAGATTGCGAGTTGAGTCGGAACAAGCTTGAATCAGAGGGAGAACTTAAACGACCAACACCAAGAGGTTATGGCGATAGAAGGCTGCTCGATATCCGAGTTCGGCGGAGGAAAAAGAACTGGACGGCAATTGATGCATTCGGCCCACGCGGGGACCGACTGCGAGTTTCTTTTTTTTTTGACCCTCAAATGAACGCTTGTTGTGCGCCGCGCACCACGTCCGATTCTTTGGGGGATTTGGGCAGGGAGTAGGCCAGGTAGATTTTTGACGAGTTGGATGGCGAGTGTTGAACGCGCTCCGCGCCAATTTCCAAGGGAGAGGTTGCACGGGTTAAAAGCCTGAGTTTTAGGGGCCTGACCTCGAGCCAGATGACGGCGTCCACGTTTGAGGGACCGTGTAGGACATCCTAGGGAGCCAGGAAGGAGAAGAAGAGCCCCCAGATTCCGGGTTGATTTTTCGGGAGTGAGATTGCAACTCGTCGCAGTCGAGGTGTTGGCCGACGACTAGTCGATGTTTGGAGGGAAAATGTTTGTAGGACATCACTACTCGGACGCGGGGAGTCGAACCCGGCTGCGAGTCAGGGCTTGGAGCAGGAAGAAAGTGACTGGCCCTCGCAGTGCACCGCGCAACACGTCCGATTATTTCTGCTGTCGGAGCGCCAACTATCCAGGGGATTTTTCACAAGTCAGTCCAGTGGCAAGCAGGGACGGCTCAGACGCATTAGAGCAAGAGATTCTAGGCCGAGAACTTCACGGGGATATTATTGAAATGGCGTGCAAGTCCTTATCCGAGTCTAAGGAGCCCAATTGCGCTGCGCTTGTCAAGTTGCTTGCAAGAGTACTTAAGAGGCTTGAACTTGGAATTTGGATTTGGGTGCAAGTCGTTGCTGCGAAGTTCTGTAAGTCGTTCAATGACCAGTGGTACAGTTTTTCCAGGTCGCGTTTTTTCATCGGAGTGCAACAAAGAAGAGTCGCTTCCGCAGACCAGGCGAGTCCGACGCGGTGGTGGCAGGAAGCAGGAGAGCGAGCGGCTTCTTCGTTAAACGCCGAGGGGTGATGGCCTTATGTAAGTGAGCGCTCGTTGAGGCCCCGTGAAGCTCCCGCAAAGGGTTGTCCGTTTCCGTGGTAAAATTTGCCGGTCATTTTGATTGCCGGATTTTTTTCTGAAGAGACAGAAAGTTGCCTAAGGACCTCCTCTTCACGTCTATATACTTGGAAACCCGCTGGGTTCGTCCCCCGTGGCAGAATTTGACTTTTTGTAAAATTTTCTGCTCAAAACTGCCCTCAAAAGGCCAACACCTAAAAGGCAAATTTCCCACGCCTGGGGGCATTTTCCGGGGAAGAAAATATATGGGCGGGTAGCCCTAGGCCGTCGGTCGAACCTCAGCATGGTCGCAGGGTAAGCGGCACAGATTTGCGCCCAGGATCAACCGAATACGTCAAAAAAATTGGCCTTTGATGGGGGCGGACAAGGCTTCGCTTGAGCTTCACGGGGCCTGCTCGTTGACCGAAACCTTACCCGAACCACGACGACTCGGACGCGTCCAGCGCGCAAGAGCCCGCCAGATCGACCAGCAGATGACTTCACCTTTCTAATAAACCACAATATTCCGTTGTGGGCCTCCGGAAAACCCGACAAGGACTCGCGCTTTTCACGACGGCGGAGACCTTCTATAGGCTGCTTTTTCCTCGAGGTGTGTGGCTTTCTCTTCCCTCGTGCGTTTTCGGGGCTTCATCTCCTCTGCCTGCATCTTTCTCGTCTTCGCCTCACCCTCTATCCCTTTCCTTCTCCTTCAATTCCTTGTCCTCCGAGGTGGCGTTCACTCATTCTTTCACAGTGAACTGCTCTTCCTGAAGTTCCGGGATGCATGGAGGCTTCGAGGAGATGTTGCTCATTTTTCTCGATTCCCTTGTAGTTTTTACTGGGGTTCCCATATTCGGGTCTCCTCTTTGAGCGCCGTACTGGCATCTAACTCGTCACCCACGAACTGGGTACGCTGGCGGTGGACGTACATCCCCGTCCTGAAATACGGGAGCGGGCCCTATGCGCGTGTAACGACGTAACTGACTTCCCTTTCACCCGCAGAAAATCTTCCGATCGCCGACGGACACTCAAGTACCCAAGACTCACCGCTGGGGGGACTGGGAAGCCACCGGAGGAGGTGCGTTCTCTCCTCTCTGTGTCTCCGGGATCACTGTGACGGAGGGCATTGCGTTCGTATGACTCGCCTCGCCGCTGCTGCCGATGCTCGAGCCTTGGCATTCGCTGCTAAACGTGCGGCGGCAGGCACGGTACATGCGCTCGAGCTCGCTCGTGGTCCACCTCCGCGCCGGAAAGACGTCTCCGTTCGCGCGCCGTACGCGTCACTCCGCCCTCCTGCGACGTCCTTCCCCTCTTCTCGCTTCCCGATCGTTAGCTGACCGGCGCTCACAGACAATATCGGCTCGGTGCTGCGTCCGCAAAATCTAGACGAGGTATGTACCCCGTTTCCTGGTTCCTTTACCATTCCCGGTGCAGGAGGTGTGCGGCGGGATGCGGGTCAGGACGAGCAGACGATACCCTGGCGGTGGATGTTAGCACGCGGTCCCGACGCCTCATCATGGGGTGTCTGTGCGTGTGTGCTCGTCACCGCGCCCACACCGCCCTGCCGCGTCCTCCCGCGCGCCTTCCTCCTTTCCACATCACCTTCCTGTGTGCTGACTCCCTGCCCAGACACCCGCGGATACTCTGCACGACATAGCCGCGCCCGATACACCGTAGGAAGGCAGGCGGGTGCGATCCTTCCCTCTCTTCCTTATGTCTGCGTGGGTCCGATTGTGATACGAGAGAGGAGGGGGGGCGGGTTGCGGTGTGTACGTCTCCGAAGGCGTGGGCGCGCAGGTCGTGTCTGCGGGTGTCTGTCTCGTCCTGCTCATCACGGGTCGCAGGCGGGCGCGGGGAGGCGTGTGGTGGACGCGCGATGTGTCGCGGAGGGCGGCGTGCTGGATGATGGGTCTTGCCTGCGGCGGGGCACGATGCGGGGCCTGCCTTGTCTTCCGCATCACCGAGGGGCAGGCGGACTCGCGGTGGGCGCGGGATGCGTTGCGGAGGAACGTGCTGCATACTGGGGATGTATGTATGTCCACAGCTCGTGTCTGCGGCGGAGCACGATGCGGAGGACTGACTTGTCTTGTCTTGCTCACCGCGGGTCGCAGACGGGCTCGGGGTGGCTGCGAGGAGGGTGGCGTGCTGCGGGTGGAGGATCTATGTACGCCCACAGGCGGTCGCGTGTACGGCGGAGCATGATGCTCGGCCTGCTTTGTCTTGTCGTGCTCACCACGGGTCGCAGACGGGCTCGGGGTGGACGCGGTAGACGCCGTGGACAAAGCGCTGTGTCGGGGAAGAGTCTCAGGAGCGTGCTCGGGATATGTGTGCCCAATTTTCTGCTCATGGGCCCCTTCCTCATGCGAGGGCGTGTCGTACCCTCCTACAGGATGCCCAGTCGATCCTGTAGGGTGCTGGTATGTCCGCGCCGGCGGGGACGTTTCCCGGCGCAAGGGGCGGGGACGATTGTCTCGGGTTTTTTAAGGAGGAGCCACGGTGCCATGGGATGGGGGCGTTTGGGAAGGAGGGTCGATGCGGGGATCGGCACACTGCGCGTGCCTGCGGGGGTGCGGGGACTTGACTTGCCTCGTTCTTTCTGTGGCGGGCGGATAGCGGTGGACGCAGTGGACGCGGGACGTGCGGGTCTGCGATGGTACGGATCCGCTTTGGCCGGTCGTGTCTGGGCATTCTGAATTCATGTGGACAACTACCAGTCCCGTCGCGCGGCGCCGGCTTGGCGTTTGGAGGGACAGAGGACGGGGGGCGGTGAGCCTGTCCGATGTCGTCCACGGGATGGACTTGCACCGCGCCGCGCCTGGAAGCGGATTTCGCCCTCATTCATTTCCCCTTTCTGTCTACCTATGGATACCTTGCGAGGCGGGAGCACCTTCCAACAGCAGCTTGTTCACACCAAGCACTTCGGTCTTGCGCCCTCATATGCATCTTCGCCCCCAACCATCTGCTCTGGAAATGCCTTGCTGGCCGATTTCCTTTTTGAGAACAAACTTGACGCTCGTTATCACGTCTATCTCCTGTAGGCTGGCGTTGAAAAACTCAGAGAGCGTCTAATCAACCCCAACTTACGCGTGCGGGTAGATTTTCGTTATAGCGCTTGCTTGACAAAATATTTTCAAACTCCGAAAACTCCGAAACGATGCCGAGAGCCGGCAGAAGTTGATTTAAAATTTTCTTCCTTCACACCAGCACAAACATGTCCACCAATTCAGAAAACGGGGGCGACGGTAGCGACGATGGACCTCCGGGCGCCAGTAATACAATTTTCGTCGAACAACGGAAGAAACTGAACGAGCGCTCGCCACTCAAACGCGCCGAGATGGTGAAGCAGCTAGCTGCGGCGCAGGAACAAGTTCGTCGAGCGCAGCAGGAAGAGGCACGAGTGGCGATGGATACTAAAGTCGCGTCGGAGGAGCATCGGGACGAGGGTGTCGGGCAATCAGAGGATCCAGATAATGACCGTACGTTCGAGTGGGATGGGCGGTGACTGCAGAATAGTACTGATTAGAGGTTAGCAGGGTGCGATGCGTGCCGCCACCGTGGAGTTCCCTGTGTCACTGGGCGCGACCTAACATCCTGCCGCCGCTGCAAGGAGAAGAAGGTCCGATGCACCCTAGTACCTCCCCAACTCGCAGGAAAGCGGCCGAATCGGAGGGAGGAATTGAGGCGCGCGCGCCAAGGCGGCGCTAAGCTAGCGCTGAACAAGCGTCGTCGGGACTCGTCTGTCGACTCAGAGTCACACCACAAGCGACCACGGTCGTTGCACAAATGGCAGAGACCCCGAGCCGACGCGCCCGAAACCCGAATCCGCGACGTGCGGGACTACAGATTCAGTGACCTTGAACGCAAACTCCAGAGACTGGAGCAGAAACTGGAGGAGCCTGAAGGACGCATCAAGAAATTAGAGGAGCGAGAGAAGCGCAACAAGGCCGTGTTGTCGGTTCATCGTCACAGAATACGACAGCTTTCCCAGTTCGTCTTGAAAGCTACCGAGGAACCCCGAATGGTGTCCCGAGTGTTCGAAACGACGCATGACCTACTCGATTTTCTATGGGAGGAGTTGGAGGACGTACAGAGTGAAGTGGACCGCTTGGCGAAGTCCAAGTGCAACCACCAGGAAGCCCACATGGAAATCATGCGCCGCCCGAGGCGCCGCGTGCTTCGACGGATTGAGTCACCGGAGTTGGAAGGGGGAGACGATGTGCCCATAAACGAACAGCATCGGGAGAGCGGAGCATGACGGGATGGTGTAGCAGGCGAGTCGGGCGCCGGGGCGCGGGCGAATTCGAATTGCAGCGCCGTTCGGCGGAAGATGTAGGTGGTGGTGGCCATGGAATGGACGTCGACGAACCTGCCGGAGAACAATCGGCGGTCGAGGATTTGAATGAAGCACACCTCGCCAAGGAGTCGATCGGATTGGGAACGAAACCGGGGTTGGTTGAAACGCAGGAAGTAACGGGAGAGCAAGTCCAGTCCCGGTCGGTGGAGGATGTGTGGGTGGGATATTCCCTGTCGAAGGACCGGGCGGGGAAGGAGGTCGTGGAAAAGGTGACGAAGAAGGCCGAATTTATCATAATCGACGACGATGATTAGCCATATGTTTCTTGGCCCGTTTCTGGCGTTTCTTGCTCGCTTTCTTGAACAGTAAATACTCATACATGCTATGAACTTTGAAAGATCGAATTTGAGACCACGTTGGTGCGAAAATAAATTCTTTAGGACCCGCTGAAACTCCCACGGTTCAATTCACAGTTGTGCGGTGACCGGTAATGAGCTTCAGCTGTCTCGAGTGAAACAAGGTGTTCATTGATATGGCCTGAAAAAAAGCTGGCACCACGCCAAAGGTCTTGAACCCCGCTTGCACCTGCGCGAACCACTGTACTGTGGCCTGGAATCAATTGAGTGGGCTTGGAGTTCGCCGGGGGCGTATGTACATTGCGTTAGAGAGCTTGTGTGGGAAAAAGGGACGTTTTCTAGAAAGGCGGATTCGGACGCGGGAGTCGAACCCAGATTGCGAGTTTCATTCACAACTTGGTGCAACTCCAAGCATGCTCGCCGTGCGCCGTGCACCACGCCCGATATTTGAACCGTGTGCATTTCTGTGAGCCATCGTTCTACTTATCCGCCGCCTGAAATTGATTGAGTGTCAGCCGCAATCATCCTCGAAGACACCGTCAGCCCGCCCGCCATCGTCATAGGCAATGGCCCCGGCTTTTTGCCCTACATGGCTGCGGACGCTTCTCGGCCACGTTTGGACCGCGTCCTGGTTTGTCAATGGGAGGACGCGCTCATACGGCGCGGAATGATGGATCGGGGGCTACCGCGGGAGCCAAGTCTGGTGTGAATGCTATGGCAGGGGTTGGGGGATTAGGTCCTGAGTTGGTACTTAGCGGAAGTAAGAATCTAATTCAACACAACACGCTGTGGTTCGATTTCGCCCATTGTTTTCCGGAAGGCGATCTCAATGAAACTCCGTTGTGATACAGTGGATATATCCTGCTATTGTTGGAAGACATAAATCCCGCAAGGAGCACCGCGATCCTATCGAGTATCGACCTTGAAACCCGAACGTGGGGGAGAAAACTATGAACCGTGGGGATCCGAACTGGATTCAATGCCAATCATTTGATTGGGATGCGGCACCGGCGCCTGTCTCATACGGCCATGTCGCTTGCTGCTGCTCCCCAGGACGTCCTCCTAGAAGTCGTGAAGCGGTTGGATCTCATCGGCCTCTTCAATATCCTTTCAGTGAGCATTCGCAAGCATTGCCTCGTGACCAAATTTAACTCAAATTCGCCAGGTTTGTCGCACTTTCCGCGAGCTGCAGTGGCAGAAGAGCCTCTGGCTCCACGCCCTGGTCCGATTGCGAGAGGTGGAAATGCAGCCTCTCCCTCTATCGAACGTGAAGCAGCTTGACTCGATGTCTCGCCAAGAACTTCAAGACGTAGCCCGACGGGCTGTTCGATTGAAGAAAAACTTGAACTCCGACAAACCAACGCCCGTCAAAACACGTACCTTATCCGTCGAGGCCTACACCGGTACCAGTGGTATCTGCCTATTAACAGGAAGTAACCTGCTCGTCACACACTCTGAGGGGTCTGTGAGCTGTTGGGACATTCTGACTTCCCGCCGCGTCGCCCACCTCGAAGTTGTGGCCCTTCGCATTATGGATGAACCGTGGGTTGAACAGGACGGGAAGGCTTTGTTTGGTGCTCGTCTCCAGTAGGTGAAATATCAAATCCTTTTCATCTCATTAATCTCCGTGGCCCAGGGCTAATCAATTCGCCGCCGTTTGCATCGACTACCAAGATCGTGGTCAGATTTCCATTTCGCATGTTGCTTCCCCACCAACGGACGCGCTAAGCTCGCATGGGCGCAGTGGATTCTTTCTAAATTCCGACGTTATGGGCTTCTGCACCTCTGCTTCTACCATCTACTGGTCCATGGAGAAGGCCAGCGAAGTGAGAACTGGAACAACGATCCTCCCGGCGGTGATGCGTTTATCTATTTTCCTTCCAAATTCGGCGACGCTAATCGATGTCATCCTCCAGATCGACTCACCTCCTGGTCGCTGCCTGGTACTTGGGTCAAACATCTATATTCTTCACCACAATGTCGGGACACCTGAGGTCCGCATCGAAAGGCATCCTTTTCCAGGCGCAGCAGAGGAACTTGTGCTCGCGACCCCTTCGGACCAGCCGAAAACATGGACACCCTCTGTTCCATATCCATTTTCTGATGAGTGTCTCGCGGACGCCGTCAGCACCGTCTTCCATCCCACGCAAGTCCAAGTTCCCGGGTATGGTGTCTATGCCCTGGAGTCTACCGTCTTCGGATGGGGTGACGCCATAACTTCCGTGGTTCACTTTTGGTCGGGACGGGTCGTGCAAGGGAATATGGATGTTGGAGCTGCCGCGTTTTATTATGCGACTGAAGGGGTGGTATCCATGGTGGCCGCCGGCCGCAGTGGGAGCTACATCCTTATTCTCGTTCACCAAGGAGCAGAGTCCGGGGCCTACCTTGGGTTGGTGCATGTGGAGTTGTCCCCAAGGCCGCACACCACCTTTCGACGACTGGAGTTCGAGGGGATACCACCGCTTTTCTCGATTGCCGGGCTTGCCCTCGACGACTCTCTCGGCCTAGTGGTGGTTGTTGACCATGCAGGTAATGCTACCACTGCTTTCTACGTGTAATTATGACAAAAGTCTCGGACATCGGATTGGATAGTTTGTGAGCCTCGGCCAGGTAATAGTAGAATGCCAAAAAAAATAGTCCGAGACAGGCAAGTCGGACGGGGACTCGCAGTGACAAGAGCGGTCGCCGTGCGCCGGGAATCACGCCCGATACTTGGGACTCTGTGTGAGCCCCGAATAAAATTACAATCCGTGACTTACAATTCTAGCTTCCTTGTGTTCTTGTGGTTCTACCGCGGCGAGTTTGAACTGCGTCCGTGAGCTCGGCTGCCGGGATATGGGGAAGTCCAGGAACAAAGGTGTATTTACTTAGTGCCTGTACACCGGGATACTTCCTGGAACCGGCGTTCCTGAGCGGGACCGTGCCGTGTAATCCTACCTACCTACCTACCTACCGCGACCTGGAATTAATTGAGTGAGCTCAGCCTCGGAGCGTCCATTGCGTTAGAAGCTCGCGCTGTTGACTGAGAGTGAAGAAGAAGAAAAAACAGCTCACCGAAAGGCGCATTCGGACGTGGGGAGTCGAACCCCGGCTGCGAGTTTCATTTGGGTGCAAGGAGTTCGTAGTAAGAACGCTCGTTGTGCGCCGCGCACTACGTCCGTGATTTGAGTGATTAGTTCTGCGTGTAACTCAGGTTGATTTGAAGTCTTGCTCCGTGTTAAGACTCTAAGGAAGACGGCAAGACATCGAACGAGTTGAGAGCTCGAGTTGAGAACCAGGCTCGTGCCGTCGTACACCGAGAGGTAGTGACGACAAAACTTGACTGGCCGATGTCGGAGTCCACAAGGAAAAAACCCGCGGTGAAGCACGCCATTCGGACGGGGGGAGTCGAACCCTGCCTGCGCGTTTGGTTTATTGTCTGGTGGACGATTGCGAAAAGAACCCTATGCGCCGCACACCACGCCCGATAATCTTGAGCCACTCGGTATGCGAGTGCGCGAGGTTGATTTTGAGTAGTAAGATGGCGAGGCGAAGGGCCTCCGCGCGCAGTTGGATTTGACTTGACGGGAGACGGTAAATGAGTTGAGAGGAGCCGGAAGAGCCAGACATTCATCACTTCATTGACATTCGAGGGTTTGCCTAGCAAGTGTCGCCATCGTAGGTAACCAAAAGGGCAAATTGCCGGAGGATATTGGATTTCGATGAAGGAAAATAATGTAGTCCAGCCACTCTTCATTCGGACGCGGGGAGTCGAACCCCAGTCGCGAGTTTCATTTTCGTGATACTTGCCTTTTTAGGCTCGCTGTGCGCCGCGCACCACGTCCGATGTTTGGGGTGAATCGGTCTGCGAGTAAGCCAGGTTGATTTTGAGGAGTAAGATTGTGACCTGGCGCCGTTGGAGGACATCCGCGCTAGATTCGAAGCGCGAGGTTGAACGAGTCGGAAAGCGAGGTTGGACCAGGCTTGTATCGCCCCGGCCACGATAGAGTATTTATCAGCCATTGAGAGAGCACAGAAGATTGGTCGATGTCAAATTTAGACGGAGAAAAAAGAATCCAGTGATGGCTAGTTTCCATTCGGACGGGAGGAGTCGAGGCCCAATCTTGCATTTTCGAGTTCCCCGAAAGACAGCTCGCCGTGCGCCGCGCACCACATCCGATTGTTTTTGCTGTAGCAGCGCCGGTTATCCAGGAGATTTTTACAACTTGAAGCGAGTCCAGTAGGAACAGCCTAGATGCAACGGAGCGAGAGATTCCCGGCCGAGAATTTCACAGAGATGGTGTTACTGTGCAACTCCTTGCTCGAGTTCGATCGAGGGCTGCGTTCTGTGAGTCGTCGTGGTCCAGGTTTCTTAGACGTGGCACTGTTGCACTAGTAGCGAGGAACCATATTGTAGAGTGCGACGCACAATTTGAGGATGGTGGTTGGATGGTGGCGGGAAGCACGGGTGAGCGGCATTTTGGTTGAACGCCGACATCACTTACGTCAGTAATGGCATTTCTCACTCGACCACCACGACGAGCGCGTCCTCAACGCGTCCTGCCTCTACGATCTGCTCTTGAAAACGGACACATCCGAATCGACGACATTCTCCTCATGGTTCTTGGCTCCGTCGGGCACATATCTTTCGCGCTCAGTCAAATCCGTTCACCACCACCAATTGGTCCAATTTCACCACCACCGATGAATTTTTGAAGCTACGATGGTCATACGGGGAGTGGGGCCTCGCGGTGGTGCGTCGTCCATCCCGCGCTATTTCTCTTTGCATTCTCTCCGCTTTCATTCGCCTGTTTCGCTCGTTCTTGCACGGGGTGGCACAGGCGAAGGAAGTCAATTCCTGCTGCGAGAAGAGCTATCTGTATATTCCGTGGAATCACCGACTGACCAAGTACTCTATAGGAAATACAATCCTGCGACGGCTCATAACTCTACGCTGGATTCTCGACACTTGAGGTGACATTAGAGGTGCGTTCTCAGTCCCCACCTTTCCTGGACCGCTGCGACGTAGGGCACGGGTGGCCTCCGCAGCTGCATATCAATATCAGCACGGATGCGTCTGAGCCCAGTCGACGTCCGGGCAGCAGATATCGTCTCCCCGCCGGCGCTGCTTCCTACCTCCTTCGCCGTCTTTCCTGCTCTCTCCTTCCCACCTTGCCACGCTGATCTAGTGCCTTCCAGCCATACAACAGATTGAGTCGATGCCACGTCGGGGATGAGGGATCCGAATAAACGAGGTACGTGCGCCGTTTTGTTCCTTGTGCACGGCGCAGTGTTCCTGAGGACGACGAGGACCTTGTGTCCCCGACTTGTCGAGTCCCGACGCCTCACAGAGGGTCCGTACTCGTCACGGCATCCACACCGTCCTGCCGCGTAGTCCCGGCGCCCGTCCCTCACTTTCCTCACTATTGCGTTACATTCCTGTCCGCTGACTCCCCGCTCAGAACCCTGTGCGTCATACCCGCGCTCAATACGCCACCGAGGTGGACGGGTGCGTCTCCCTCCTTTTTCCTCGTCTACGTGTGTTGCTGTTTCGATTGTGATGCGAGAGGGGAGGGACGACGGGGTTCGTGGCGTCGGACAGGGGTGTCGTCGACGGCGATGCGCGGGGCGAGGGTGGTCTGCTGGGGGAGTACGGCGAGGGACTGGTACTCAAATTGCGGGGCGCGATGCGCTTGGGCCGTGGTGGCGAGGGCGGAAGGCCCTGGATGTGCACGCGCGGTCGTGTCTGCAGCGGAGCACCAGGTGGGGCCCGGCATGGCGTCGCTGCAAGATGATATATCGCGGAGGGGGCGTGCTGCGTGCTGGGGATGCATGCATGCCTACGGGTCGTATCTGCGGCGGAGCACGATGCAAAGGCCTGACTTGCCTTGTCTTGCTCGTCGCGGCGTCGCAGGCGCGTGTGTGCTGCGGAGGGGAGCGACTTGGGATACATGTACGCCCAATCCCGGCGGAAGACTTGCCTGGATATCTTTGCCGATGCGGATGCCCATCGTCCCTCCATTCACGTCTGCGCTCACAGGCCTCCACCGCGGCCGCGCCTGCGCAGGGGGTCGTGCCTCCATTCGTGTTTGTCTCCTGGTCCTGCCCTCATACCTGACCGTTGACTGCATCCACCGCGGACGCCCTACACTCTCATTTTTACGCACGCACACACGTACCGCAGTTCCTCGTTCGCTTCTGCGTTCATGCGCGCTGCTCACCTGCTCACCATGGATTTCAAATTCATGTCAGAATTTCTGACCAATTTGCGCTCCGAGGCCCTTCACCGCGGCGGGTGCGCGTGCGAGCGATCCGCGTGGTCATCCTCCTACGAGGGCTCAGTTCCACGGTCGCTACTTCACTTTCTGTCTGCGGTAATTAGGCGCCCATCTCTTCCCAGAGCGCCTAATTGATGGAAGTGGGTGGCGAGGCAGAATGAGGCTAGAGCGCGCGGGTGCGCCGACGTTCTTCCACTGCTACAGCGGTACGCTACCGCCCTGTCTACCTTGACGCATCTTCCAAGGCTCATGAATCGTTGTCGGCAGAAGGGCGCTCGCGGTGTGGCGGAGCGGGGGCACACGAATTCGGCTCTCAGTCGTGAGCAATCTACTCGTCCTCTTCACTATCTTTGGGTTGTAGCTACGTATTCCCTGCTCGCCGTGACCGTGTCACTGTCCTTGTAATTGTATCGGCGTTCAGAATACGAACAGCATTCCCGTCATTTGATGTGGCCACCACTCTCGCATATTGTTAAGATACCACCATGTCGCTGGTTGCAGTTCCTCAAGACGTACTCTTGGAGCTTGTTAAAGAGTTGGATCTCGCTGACCTCTTCAATTTCCTTTCGGTATGTCTTGACCTTTGGCTCACGGCCCAAATCTGACCTTTCCAGGTTTGCCGCGCCACCTGCGAGCTGCAGTGGGAGAAGAGCCTTTGGCTTCATGCTCTTGCCCGAAGGCGAGAGGTGGAAATGCAACCTCTCCCTCTGTCAAATGTCAAGCAGCTCGATTCGATGTCTCGCGAAGAACTCCAAGACACAGCTCGACGGGCGGTTCAATTGGAGAAAAACTTGCACTTTAAATTGGACAAACCGGTGCCCGTTAAACTACGTACTTTGACCATCGAAACCTACGCCAGCTGTGTTTGTCTACCAGGAAGTAACCTCTTGGTCACACACTCCTATGGGCGTCTGAGCTGCTGGGATGTCCTGACCTCACGCCAGGTTGCTCACCTCAAGATTGTGGGTCTCGAGGTCATGGAGGACCCGAGGATTGAACAGGATGGGAGGGCCCTTTTTGGTGCTCTCATTCGGTCAACGTTAGTAAACTAGTTCTCCTGGTGGCCTTCTCAATGCCCGTCCTGCAGGACTGCTCACTTTGCCGCTATTTACGTCGACTACCAAGACCCAGACCAGGTTTCCATTTCCTGTGTCAGGTCGCCCCCGACGGACGCTATAAATCTCCTTTTAGGCAGTGCATTCTTCGTGAATTCTGATACCATAGGAGTCTGCACTCCTGCCTCTACCGTCTACTGGTCAATGGAGACAACCAGTCAAGTAAAAGTCAGACCACCAATTATGCCCGAGCTCCCGTCTGTGCGCTTATCTGTTTTGCTCCAGTCTCATTCCTACTAGTGTCTTAATCATTTACCAGATGACCTCAAGGTTTCGTCGCTGCCTGCTCCTTGGGCAGAACATCTATATCCTCTACCCTGCCAGCATGAGAAAGGGGGGCCACGTCGAAAGGCATGTCTTCCCTCCAGCAACCCCCCCGAACGAGCCAACGGTGTGGGCGGTCTCTGTTCCAAATCCACTTATGGACGACGAGCACCTTCAAGGAGACAACATGGAGATCTGTTTCCCGTCCCCACAAGTGCAAGTACCCAACTACGGTGTTTATGCCATGGAGTATACCGTCCGCGGATGTGGCGACTCCAGAACTTCCGTGGTTCATTTCTGGCCTGCACAGATTGCACGAGGTGATATTGATTTTGGACGGGACGGGTTGTCCTACACAGCTGAAGGGGTGATTGAAGAGATCGCGGTGGGGCATAGCGGGAGATATGTCCTGATTCTTTTCCGCGACAAAGATATTTTGGAGAGAGGGTATGCATCAGCGAAAGAGGGCTACCTTGGGTTGCTGCATGTGGAGTTCTCCCCCACTCCGCACATCACCTTTCGGAAACTGGAGGTTGACGGACTACCCCCGGTTTTTTCGATCACCCAGCTTGCCCTGGATGACTGTCTCGGTCGTGTCCTGGTGATTGACAACAAAGGTTGTCTCACCGTTATCTCGTATGTGTAATTATAACCGAGATGTATTACAGCTGGGTTTAGGTATCTCATCAATATTCGTTCTCTCAGTGATATTTCCTTTTCGAGTCCCCACCGAGAAAACAGGGGCAGGTTCCCTCATGAATCTGAATCTCAAAGATGAGGCGAAAGACGTCATGAAAAACCCTGGACAGGAAAAAGGGGGAGTCGAACCCCGGCTGCCAGTTTCGATTTATGACTGTCAACGAAGGCTCGCCGTACGCCGCGCACCACTTCCGATAATTGGGTGATTCGGTCTGCGACTAAGCGAGGTTAATTTTGAGTAGTAAAATTGTGCTGCGAAGGCCTCCGCGCGGGCTTGGACTAGACTCGACGGGTGATGTTTGCACGAGTTGGAACACTGGGCTCGAAGATTCTGAGCTCGAGCCAGCTAACGGCGAAGGATGGCGCAGGACATCGCAAGGCAGAAGCAGAAGGGTCCTCGGGGAAGGACGATATTATTTCCAGAGAAAAAATGATATTCGGACCCAACATTAGTGGCGGTCAAGGTAGGCGCTTCAGAGGCGCTTCGACCATCCGCTTCAGACACGCTTCAAGATTTGTTAAAACGTGGGAAAAGCGCAAAATGTTGAAGCGTCTTTGAAGCGTCGAAGCGCCTCCAGAGCCGCTTCACGCGCTTCAGAAACGCTTCAAAAAACACTTCAGCACTGATGGAAATCAAATGATGTGTCCCTGGGCGTGAAGCGCTTTTTGAAGCGTCTCTGAAGCGGTTTTGAAACGTGACGGTCAAGGTGAGTTTCGCTTTGCCCACGCTTCTGATGCAAAATTAAGTCCTGAAGCGTTTCTGAAGCACACCCCGAAGCGTGTCTGAAGCGCCTGCGAAGCACCTACCTTGACCGCCACTATTGGGACGCGGGGAGTCGAACTAGCTTTGTGCGAGATCTTGAGGAGCGCTCGCCGCGCGCCATGCGCCACGCCCGATATGTGAGATCCTGTTGGAGTCGTGGGTACCGTACTATTTGAGCATAATTGAGTGGGCGTGGAGTTGAAGTTGAATCGATGTGTTATGAGTCTTGGTAGTCGAGTCGAAGTCCAGACATTGGAGTGGAGGCCAGCGAAGACATCAAAGACGAAAGAAAAATGTCAACCGCCGCGAACCAGTCGGACGCGGGGAGTCGAACCCCAAGCTGCGAGTTACATTTTTAAATTCCACGAAAGACCACTCGCTGTGCGCCGCGCACCACGTCCGATTGTTTCTGCTGTAGGAGCACCGATTATCTAGGAGATTTTTACAAGCGAGTCCATGGATCCAGTTGCAAGTAGGAACGGCCCAGGCGCAACAGAGGGAGAGATTCCCGGCCGAGAATTCCACAGGGATGGTGTCACAATGGTGGGCAACTCCTTGTTCCATTTCGAGAAGCGCAACTGCGCTTGGAAGAGTGTGAGGTTTGAGTGCGGGTCGAGTATGATTTGGTCAAGTCGTTGCTGCGTTCTGTGAATTAAACGCCCGTTTGAATGGTTGACTCCAGATTTTCTAGACGGACACTGGTACGCTAGTGGCGAGGAAGAAAAATCGCAGAATTTGAGGATGGTGGCGGGAAGCAAGAGAGAGCGGGCATCTTAGTTGAACGCCGACATCACCTTACGTGAGTGCTGGCATTTTCTCGCCTCGACCACCACGACGAGCGCTTCCTCAACGCTTCCTGCCTCCACGAGGCTCAAGCTGCGCCTGGCAATAGAAATACCAAATCGGCGACGCTCTCCTTCCTTCTAGTCCTCGCGCTTTTTCCCAGTAAAACACCGCCAACCCTTTGAGTTTTTGAAGGCTGAAGCTCCGATGGTCATACATACGGGAAGGAGCAATCCATTGGTGGTACGTCGTTCATCCTTATCATTTCTTGCGTTGTCCATCCTGTGTTTTTTTTTTGGCAATTTTCCCTTCTTCTTGCTGCTTTTCACGCGGGGTGGCACGTCCTCGACATGCGAGGGAAGCTGGATACCCTACCTGCCAGGACTGAGGAGATGACGCAGATTATCTTTACGCGCGTACCCCCCTCGGGAGCGACTTGGCTCACGTTCGTTTTGCATGCACATTTCACCCGTAACGAGCCGGAATGTACGCTAGTAGAGGTCTGTTGGAGTCCCAGCAATGGGTGTTATATTTCGCGTGCTGAGGTGAATCTCGCGGACTAGATAGATCTATGTGGGTTTCAACTGACGTGTAGTTTGAATCTAGTCTGGTCAAAATCGGAGGACGCGTCGAATCAAGTCTGTTGATCGACTTTCTCCGCTCCCCGTTCCAGCTGTGAAAATTGGAGAGTCCCCCACTCAGGCGTTGGCGCCTCTGAGTGTATCAACGCGAGTTCTCGTTCTTGGTCGATTATAACACCCCCTCCGAGTTGAAGAAAATTCGGAAGTCCGAAAACTCCGAACCGACGACGCCACAGAAGTTGATCGATTCGAACCTTCTTTCACACCACCACGACATGTCCGCCAATGCCAAAAACGGGGGCAGAGCCAGCGACGGACCTCAGGACGCCAGCGGTAGTAGGGTGCCGGTCAATCATAGGAGCTTCCCCAAACTCAACGAGCGCTCGCGCAAACGCGCCGAGATGGCGGAGCAGCTGGCAGTGGCGCAGGAAAGGGTTCGTCGAGCGCGTGAGGAAGAGGCGCGAGTGGCGGCACAATTGGCGGAGCTTTCGCGGGTGGAGGAAGACGACGAGGAGGTCGAGATGTTGGCGATTGAGCACGAGCTCGAGGACGTGCAGATGGCGATGGATACTGAGGTCGTGCCGGATGAGCAGGGTGTCAAGCGACGGGACGCTGGTGATATCGGTATGTTCGAGTGGGATGAGTGGTAACTGAACACTGACTGTAGTTTAGCAGGGTGTGATGCATGCTGCCGCCATGGAGTTTCCTGTGTCGTTGTGAAACGCCGGGGCCCATTATCATCTTGCCTCCGCTGCAAGGAGAAGAAGGTCCGATGCAGCCTAGTACCTCCTGAACACGCAGGAAAGCGGCCGAACCGGAGGGAAGAATTGAAGCGCTTGCGCCGGGAAGGTACCAGATTGAACAAGCGTCGTCGCGACTCGTCCGCAGACTCTGAGTGGGACCGCGAGCGCCCGCGCCGTTCATTTCCGAATTCCCGGCGACAGAGCTACAGCCCCCAGCTGGATGCGCCTCGAAGCCGAATGTTCAAGGTGCAGGACAATATTCACGGCGAGGCTCCCGAGAACAAGAACGAAATTGTCAGTGACTCGGAAGTTGAGCAACGAGATAATGAAGGTACGTATGTCCGAATCTTAAAGTGGCGACCGGGAACTGAGAGAGTTCGCGATAGAATGCGACGCATGCCGCGACCGCGGAGTGACCTGCGTCATTGGCCGCGGGGACTTATCCTGCAGTCCTTGCAAGGAAAAGAAGGTCCGATGTAGCCTTGTACCCGCTAAAGGCGCCCCGGAGCGGCGACACCGGAAGAAGGAGTCAAAACGCGCGCGCCAGGACGGCGCCAAGTTGAATAAACGTCGTCGTCGCGACTCGTCTGCTGACTCGGAGCCGAACCGCAAGCATCCCCGCAATTCGTTGCGCCGAGGAGACAGCGACAGCCCCCAGCTTGATACGCCTGAGGTCCGAACTTCGAACACGCAGGACGACATCAGCGGTCTTGAGCATAAACTTCGGAGATTCGAGCAAAGACTAGACGAGCGCGAGAAGGACAACAAAAACCTCCGCGATGCGGTGTCTCTTCATCACCGCGCCCTGCGTAAACTTCTTTGTCAAGCCAACCAAAACCCCGACTTGCAAAAGTTGTTGAAGACGATCACCGAGTTTGAGCTGCAATGGGATGCGATGGTGGAGGAAGAGGAGGAGGCGGACATTCGCCAACCGCCGGTAGAAGACGATCCGGAAGGCGGGGAGGATCCGGATGAAGCGGAGAGTGGAACAAGGCTGGATGGTTCAGGAGGAGAGCTGGAAGGTTCTCGTGAGGTGCCCAGTGCCGGTGAAATGGAAGATGGAGATGGCATAGAGGTCGACGAATCTACCGGAGACCGACCAGGTGAGCCCGAGATTCCGGAGGAAGTCCAGGTAAGATTGCCTGCTGACTCCCCAACAGTGAAGCAAGAGCCTCTGGAAGCAAAGGTGAAACAGGAACCGGTTGAAACGACCGTCAAACAGGAGTTGGTTGAGCTGGATGACTGAGTTTAAGGCAGGAGCTCGTTGAAATACAGGCACTGCTAAGCGAGCAGCTCTAGTTGGGGTTAGTGGGAGATGTATATGTGGGTGGGATATACCTTGTTGAAGAACAGAACTGGGAGGGCCCAGGGGGGAAAAGTGGCGAAGAGGGCCGAGGTCATTATCGACAAGGTCAATAAAGATTGTTTTTCTTGCGTGCTCCTTGAATATTTGTACTTACATGCTGTGAGAAGCAATCTTTCTGTGGATTCAGTTATCGATCTATCGTGATCTGTCTAGAGATTCGAGGGTTCGGTTGAACAGAGGTCGAACACGAACCAAATATTTGGGAGACTGTGTGTCGTTCGGTGAAGCCATTCCTTCCAGGGGCCAGTATATTCGCGAACACATGGTAGAATATCGAGCGTCGTCGATTAAAAAGGGAGATCACCGACTCCGTGAGGCTGCAAAATATTAGTTCATTCAATGGGGAGGCTGCGGTTCAACTCCGCTCGAGGACATCATTGCGCGATCTCGGCTTTTTTCGGGTGGTGGGCGACCTTCCGCTGGACAGTATTGCTAATCCTTCAGCGAAGAAACGGAGGTTGGAGGTGTATGTATTCGGCAACTTTGTTGGAGCGTCGTTCAAGTGCAGGAGGCAAGGTGGAGCGCCAGTGAGCGCGAGTGACAACGAGATATATTCAATTTGAGCGGATTTTGTGGAGGGTCGCACGAGATAGTACACTGGAAGTCATTAGAAAGATCAGGAGCATAATATGGAGCGGACCAGCCGACTTGTGTGGAGCATAGCGAACCCCCTTCATCGAGTATCAGACCGGCTCAAGACCGGCTGCTTTCAGGTTTGGACGTAACTTGAAGGCAAAATTCGAAACCAGTGGTAAGACCCGACCACTTGGTCCCTATAGACTAACCGTAGCGTCGTCGAAGCCAGGCAAGCTGAGCGAGAGTCGACTTTTGCCGGTGGGGAGTGGTTGGGAGCAAGCCGGTTTTAGTCGAGAGCCGGTTCAACCCACGTGCGTTTGCCTGCTTGATAGGCGCCCGCCGCTAGCTCTTAACTTCGATGCACGAATCCAAGTTCTCGCGATTCTGCTCTCGGGTGGCCTTTGTTATGCACTTCAACTTGCTGCAAATATCTTAAGCATACTCGACCTTTCTTTATGGCAGCCTAGAGCCTCAGCCTGCAGTTGTAACGAGGATAGGCTCAAGAAAATAAAGCCAAGATCGTCTGGCCTTGCAGCAAGACACTTTGGGCATCACAACTTTGCGACTAATGATCTCTTCATCTTGCGCCCCGTTTTTTCTCACACTCCGTTCCGTTATAACCGCTGCGGTTGACGAACGGACACTCTTTGAACGGACACGCTGAAGCTTCTCAAAACGGATACTCGAAATTCTCAAAATTCAACCAGCGACCCGCGAATACGATCGGAGAAACCTTGGGGATCTCTCTCTGTCCAGCCCTCGTCCGCCTAGAGACGATTATCAAAACCATCTCATATCTCATTTGTACTTTGTCAACCCGCGGCAAAAAAAGTGGAGCAAATGTCGGTTACTATGCACCGGGCCCCAATCGAACGGGCTTCATCGCTGAACACGCTACCCATCTTGACTTGGATTACCGGTGAGTCAGTACCTAATTTCCGGGTAGATATTGATTTGCTATAGCGGTCCACGTCTCGACTTCCGTAATTATCGCTGCCTTCCACCGCGTTGCGTTGGGAAACAAGTTTCCCCGCAAGCCACGACCGTCTCCTTTTACCCTGATCGCTTTCCCGAGGCACCTCGCACCACCCCCTACGCGAAAAAGCTACCTTCGCGACAAGATTTGCATGCACCCAACCAGAGTCGAACCGGCTGCTATGCTTTCCTTTGCCATTCCCAGAAAATTCAGGGACGGCGCGCGGCGTGAAATAGGTGCGATACTTCCAATTAGTCCCTTCGCTGCTGACCTCGACGAAATAGTTCCTCCCTCCATGTTCTGAAGCGCAAGGCAGTCAAAAAGGTACCCGCGATTTTACATGCACCCAACCCGAGTCGAACGGGAAACAACCTGCTTGATGTCAACAGCCACGTGGAACTGCAGACGCACGCCGTGTGCAAGGGGTGCGATTCTTCCTCTTCTTAACCGAATAATAAACCAACCCCTTGACCTGAAATCTTGCAGCGTGCGTGCCAACAAAGACTGCCCAAAAACGCACCCAGCCCGATTCGAACGGGCTTGTTTGTGCCTGGTGGTAGAGAGGCGATGGACGCCGTGTGCAACAGGGGCAGTACCCAATATTTGTGTTCGCAAACCCCAATGGGTCTCGGGCAATCTCCAAAAGAAGTGCCGAACGGACCCAACATACACCCAACCCGAATCGAACGGGAGATCTGCCTTATCATTTCTCTCAAACTATAGAATGCAGATGCACGCGGCGTGCAACAGGTGTCGCGTCCATTCTTCTTGAGCGAGTGATTCACCGGCGAGTCCTTCAGCGCGCAGGTGAAAAAATTGGGATATCATGGTGGCCTGTTCACGCACCCGACCCGAATCGAACGGGCTCTTCTGCGCTCAGCTGAAAGCCTGAAATGCGAACAAGGGCAGATGCATACCATTTGCAACAGGTGCTGTACAATCCCATTTCGTTTGCGAAGCTACCGCAGCTCATTCTTTACTAAAATGCATCCAAACCTACTGCCCGCATGCAAAAGTGATCAACTCGCCCACTATACACCTCGCCCGAGTCGAACGGGTTGCCTGCGCACCGATGAAACGGTGCAAAGGTGCTGTATTAACCCTCAATTGAGTTGTTGCATTGGATTACCTCCTTCGGATTGCGCTCACGGGTGCTCACAGAAAATTCCCCATCATCTCCTGCGGTTTCGGTCGCCCATATTCTCAGTGATGTGTATATAGACCAGGAACGCGACCTGAATGGGGTTGACAAAATTATGGTGCCCTGAGAACTTGGCTGCCAACCTGGTGCCTGTCTCCTCCCGATTCAAAAAGACAACAATCGCCCGCAATGACGACCCAGCCCTGGTTCGAACAGGGAACTCCCGCGATCACAAGACTGGGAGGTGGATAGTTCGCGGGCGCGATGCAATTCGCCACTGGGTCTGTTCCTGTCTGTTGAACTTCGGGTGCTAGGTTTATGACCTGGGAACTCCATTGTTTATGGAAGGCAAATCTCCTTGTTGTTTGAGGAAGCGAGGTTGAGTTTTGAATCCAATCTTGGCGTGGAAGGAAAGACAAGGATGTTTTCCCTCAAGATAATAGGAGTCTCCAGATGTGCTGGATAGACTTCGAGTTTGAGAAACTCGTCTCGTGTCGTGTATCGGGAAATTGAACTTGAACATGCCGAGGAGGTACGCCGAGATCAAAAGTTGGCCGGCTTTTCTTGATTCCGGCTTTAGACGGGTTAGGGTTAGCATTTCCTTCGTCGACGACGACGACGGTCTAAGTCACCAAATTCACCACTCGAAGATCTTGCCTACCCTTCTTTGATTTAAGCTCTATCTTAGTCCTCACCTGCACTTCCCCGCAGTTTCATCTTTTTGCGCGCTTCTCCTTGGCCTATACCCGAGCTACTTACTTTGAAACACAAGACCGCGCAGGAAATGCAGTTCAAGCAGCGAAACCGACCTAGCCGACCAACGCGAAACTCAAAGGACTCGTGGCAAGCCCCCGGACATCCTGCTGGCTTCTGAACCGCTCCGGCGGACGCCGCCATTTGGTAGCCCCAATGTGCTCATTGCCATCGACATGGATTTTCTTCGCGGGCTCAGAATGGATGTGAGGCAAAGTGCAGGTATGTCCCCTGTATTCTCGTGCTTTCCCGCTGTTCTCATCGACGCGCTCTGGTCATCCCAGATTGCTTGAGCAACGCGCGCGTGGCGACGAAACGACTGCTCCGGCCGATACCGTTCTTCGGCAGATCCTCGACACAGGGGCGTTTGTGGTGGACAGAGTGCTGGCCCCTGCCTGTGATTTGGGATTTGGGAGTGTTATATTCGGCGTCGGCGGCTACTCGAGACCCTGCCATACGTCCGTGCTCCTGCTTCCCTACTTTCGTCATCCTCGACTCACATCCTGGTCCCATGTCACAGTGCAACTCCGAGTCCATTCACGGCCAACGCCGCATCGGACCATCGTCGTCATGAGGTGAGGTTTTGCCTGCGTCCTGATCTTGGACTGGGGTGAGGGACTTGAAACGATTGTACCGCGTCGTCCCCCCCCGTATCCCTTGCGTCCTCATGGATCTTCACCTCTTTCTCAGCTCGTCGAGCGCAGAGGATTCTCGCATCCATCAGACTTTCTACAAATCTCTTGATCTCGCTTGAACGCGCTTGAATGCGCTTAAATTGAGCCGAAAACACGCAATGGAGGACGGTCGAGTTTGGGTGCGTGCATCCCGCCTGTCTCGATGGCCGCTCATCCTTGCGCAGGTTAGAGCTCTGAATGTCGAATGGACTCGGAGGCGGACCAGGGCATTCACGTCGACCGAGGTGCGCTCGCCGCCTGCCGCGCTCTTCTCCGTCCTAACCTCTGTAGGCTCAAGACGCCGAGTGATTGAGGCTACGACATGATCCTTCGAATCGACGGCGTGCGCACGGACGGCGTGCGTGCGGAGGCGTGCGGGTACCCGTGTGCCGCGACTACGCGCATCGATGACGGCGTGCGCATGTGGATGCCCGTCGCGGGTCTCCGCTCATGTCTGTGTCCATGCGGCGTGCGCGACCTCTGAGTCCTGCTGCTCTAATGTTCAGACGGTCGCCGACCGGATACATCCACCCCCACGCGTGCTCGCGCGGACGCCCTCCACCCTCGTTTGCGTGCGCGCGGATGAGTTCCTCATTCGCGTCTGCTTCCTGGTCCTGCGCATGCGGACACCTTTTACCGTCGATTACGAGCGGTGCACCACCCCCGTCCATGACCACGAAGCGCGCCGTCGTGCTTGATGTCCTCCAGATCCGACACCCAGTCGGCTCAGACATGTTTTTCGCCATCGCCCGCGCAATCTCCTGCATGCCGGGTGTTTGAGGCCCGGATCGGGTGTGGCTCACCTGTGGAGTCGCCATCCCCGGCGATGAGGCGTGTGAGGCTTCGTTCTGCGAAGCGACTTCCCGGGCGAGGCGCGGCGGGCGTGCCTATGCTCCGCTCCCCGAGGACGCGCACGTCTCGTGCGGAGCGTCCGCCAACCCCCAACCCACGTCTTCCTCGTCAATCACGCTGCGAATGCGCCCGGATCCCAGTCTCGATTCTTTTTCACGCCACGCGCTCACCATGGATTGCCGACCGATTTGCGAATCGACGCCCTTCAATGTGGCGGGTGCGTGTGCGGGCGATGCTCACGATCGCCTTCCTACGAGGGCTAAACCCCATGGTCACTCGTGCGCTGGATATTGCTTCGCTTTCTGTCCGCGGTATTTTAGCCGCCCACCTTCTCTGCGGGCGCCTAACTCGTTGGTGGCAGAGATATACAGCGCGCGCGTGCGCCGGCGTTCTTCCGTTGCTACAGCGGTGTTCGAGCCTTCTCTTCATCCGTTGTGGATTCTCCGCCAGCCCCCGGCATCCACTTCCTCCTTCGCAACCATGGCGAATGCGCGCAGATCGGAGTCTCGATTTTTTCACGCGCACGGGCCCACCATGAATTTACGACAAATTAGGCCCTCCACCGCGGCGGGTGCGTGTGCGGGCCATCCTCACGATCGTCGTCCTGCGAGGGATACGCACCACACGGCCGCTCGTGCGCTGGTCACTGCTTCGCCTGCTGTCGACGGTATTCAGGCGTTTACATCTTCTGTGGGCGGACAATTGGTGGCGAGGCGGAGATGTCAAGCTAGTCGTGCGGGCTCTTTCCGCATCGCTTGTAAACTCCGCACCGGCCGGCGTCCGTCGTGCTCGGACTGCTGCGATGATTTCTAGTTTGCGGACTGAGACGCTGCGCGCGCGCGGTAATGCATCGACCGCGCAGTGTAGTATAGTTCACCGTTTTGAATTTACTCATTTCTGTTCTTTTGCTACTAATAAACTATATGTTCCTGAAGTTGACAATTGAGGACTTGAGGGACGCCGTTTTTCAAAGGAGATTGGACGAGACCAACATGTTTATTTGATCCCCGCTTCCCTCTAACCTTCACGTCGATGACCGTTGGGGAGCCCACACTCCCTCCAGAACTGGAGAGGGAGATTTTCACCATCGCTGCGCAGTCCGACAAACTTCAAAGACGCCATTTGCCGAGCCTTATCCTCGTCGCTCGTCGAGTGCAAATTTGGTGCAGTACTTGTACCTATATTACTTCAGTGTTGACTGATATCCTCAGGATTACTCCGATCTTATACGAATCCTTCCTCCTGTGCTACTCGTCTTGGGGCATGCGGTCCCTCCATCGCACGAACAGCGAATTCCGGCAGTTCCTCAGACCGGACCACACACCGGTGGCGCAATATGTCCGCAACTTAGGCCTAGGCACTTGGTCTGATGCCTGCGACCTGGTGGACTGCATCCACGTATGCAGCGGCACGACGAAACTGGCCCTATTCACTTCCACCGTCGCAGACTGCGCTATACCGGGGCTTTCGGAAGCCCTGGCAGAGCTGCCCTTGAAAGAGTTGACTGCTCCCTTGGTGTCCATCTTTCCCGACCACAACTTTGATTTCGGACATCGCCTCTTCTCCCAGATCACCCATCTGCACATTCAAGACCGGAATCCCCATGATTGGAGCGGGCTCGCCGAGCTGCCCTTCCTCACGCATCTCGCATTTACCTACCCGCAGCCGGCCCCGATTCTCGACACCATCCTCGCTGAGTGTAAATTCTTGCAGGCGTTGGTTTACAACGCATCCATCCCGTCGGGCTCGGAGTGTCCAGTTTTTTTGCTTGATCCTCGTACCGTCGTCTTTGGCAAATTGAACTACCGGGATGATTGGGAGGTGGCGGCCACGGGTGGCGAGGAGTACTGGGCCAGAGTAGATAAGTTCCTTCAAAGGCGACGGAATGGAGAGATTCCAGGTGTGTTATCATTCATTTCATTTCTTCGGTCGCACTCAGCATATCGTTTAGAAGATGAGTATGTCATCTCAGACTGAGTCGGCGTAATGTGTATCCCAGCAATCTTTGTTCCTACCCTCATGTATCTTTGGTTGCCTTTCCTACTCACGTTTTGCGGACCGGCGTCCGTCCAGCTATCGGTTCGTAGTCCAAGAATGTGACGAGAATAGTGAAAGGCCGTCGTCGCTGCAGACTGATGGGACCCTACGTTTCTCTGAGACGATAATATGCCTAATCAGAAGCCATACCAGCCCGGAGTGGTCGAAACCCAGGAAAGCCACAGAAAATGAACCGTGGGAATGAGAACCGCATTGCCGTCATTTTGATTGAGCGTCGTGGCACCGCTCAACCACCACTTGCCTCCTACCACCATGTCGCTAGCTGAAGCTCCCCAGGATGTTCTCCTGGAAGTCGTTAAGCGGCTGGATCTCGTCGACCTCTTCAATTTCCTTTCAGTATGCGCCAACCTTTGGCTTGTGGCTCAAGTCTGACATCTCCAGGTTTGCCGCGCTATTCGCGAGCTGCAGTGGCAGAAGAGCCTCTGGCTCCACGCTCTCGTCCGAATGCGAGAAGTAGAAATGCAACCTATCCCTCTATCAAACGTGAAGCAGCTCGATTCGATGTCTCGCCAGGAGCTTCAAGACGCAGCCCGACGGGCGTTTCGACTAAAGAAAAACTTGAACTCGGACAAACCTGTTGGATATTCAAGCCGGTCCTCCGCGGACATGCGCTACGCCACCGTGCTGTGCGTGGAGCTGCACAGCAAGACGAGGCGGCAACCATTGTCTCAGCTGGACTGAGGTCATTTGTTTTGTCGGTCACCATTGTCCTACGCACCTTGTTTACGCCATTGTCCTTGAGGTATATAAGGCCTCTGCTTTCTTGAATAAAACAACAACTTTCTTGGACCCTTGCCCCCCTGCTACATTTTACAGGTTATTGGCCCCCGACACTTAACCTCTGCTTGACTCGAACCCGACCACGCCTATCCGAAAGCGTGCGCCGACCTTGATCCGATCGCGCCTATCCGAAAGCGCGTGTCCCGACACCGAACCGATCGCGCCTAGCCGGAAGCGCGTGTACCGATCGTGCCTATCCGAAAGCACGTGTACTGAACCCGAAAGTCTGTGTCGAGCAGCCCGAACCCGAACCCGAACCCGAACCGAACCCGACTTGCACAACGATGGAGGCAAAGGGGATGACGAAATTGACGAACGAGAACTACGAGATATGGAGGATTTTGATGGAAGCTGTGTTTGTTCGGAAGAATATTCACAATGTTGCGGTTGGAATTACGGCGCGACCGAACACTGGACCGAATTCGAAGGCTGTCCGTGACTGGGATAGGCAGAGTGCCGAGGCCCGTGCGGAGATGGTCCTCGCTGTTGAAGTTGGCCAGTTGGCACATATGACCGCTGCAACTGCGTCCGAAGTGTGGGAGGAGTTGGAGAAGGTTCATTGCTCCCGAGGCTTTGCGACGAAGATGGCGCTGCGACGCGAATTTATGATGATGAAGATGGACTCTGAGCAGAAGATGGCTGCTTGGATTGGTGATGTGCGGAACGTCGCATTCCGGCTGGGAAAGGCTGGCATTACCGTTGACGATGAAGATGTGATTTTGGTGCTCACGATGGGACTCCCGGAGACGTACGACACCCTGGTGGTTTCGCTTGACTCTACGGAGCCCGCCAATTTTACTCTCGACTATGTGATCGGCCGTCTCTTGAACGAGGAATCACGTAAAACACCGACCAGCACCCGCGAAGCGGCTTTTGGTGTTTCTTATCATCGCACCCGATCGACGCGACCTGTTTCCGAGGTCACTTGCTTTAATTGTGGCAAGAAAGGGCACTACAAGGCAAACTGCACGGAGAAGGAGATTGCAGGTGTTGCAAGCGTGGATTTTGATGCAGCTTGGTGAAGAGCTCGGCTTGAGGGGGAGTGTTGGATATTCAAGCCGGTCCTCCGCGGACATGCGCTACGCCACCGTGCTGTGCGTGGAGCTGCACAGCAAGACGAGGCGGCAACCATTGTCTCAGCTGGACTGAGGTCATTTGTTTTGTCGGTCACCATTGTCCTACGCACCTTGTTTACGCCATTGTCCTTGAGGTATATAAGGCCTCTGCTTTCTTGAATAAAACAACAACTTTCTTGGACCCTTGCCCCCCTGCTACATTTTACAAAACCAACGCCGGTCAAAATACACACTCTATCGGTCGAAAGCCGCGCCGACTGTTCTTGTCTCCCAGGGAGTAATTTGGTCGTCACGCACTCCCTTGGCTTCCTGAGCTGCTGGGATGTCCTGACCTCAGGTCGTGTCGCTCGCCTCGAGATTGTGGGCCTTGATGTCATGCACAATCCGAGGATTGAACACGATGGGAGGGCCCTCTTCGGTGCTATTATCGGGTAACTAAATTGCTTTCTCCTTGTGGACCCTTGTTAATACGCGTCTTGCAGGACTGATCAGTTCGCCGCTATTTACATCGACTACCAAGACCCTGATCAGGTTTCCGTTTCCTGTGTCACGTCGCCCCGGACGAATGCTGTAGCCCTTCGTCGGAGCCCTGCATTCTTCATGAAGTCAGATGTCATGGGAATTTGTACCTCCGCTTCGACAGCTTACTGGTCAATGAAGAAAAACAGCGAAGTGAGAATTGGACCAGCGATTGTCCCCGATTGGGAGCTGGTGGGCCCATTCACTCTCCCACACATACAGTGCTAATCATTATCTAGTTCGACACACCCTCCGGTCGGTGCTTGCTCGTTGAGCAACACATCTATATTCTCTACCAAACCGTCGTCGGGCCACTTAGAGTCTACATCGAGAGGCACCCTTTCCCGCCTACAACTCCGCCTGGGCAGCCGGACAGATGGACGCTCTCTGTACCATATCCATTTGCGGAGGAGCGCGCCCTGGATGCCACCACCAGGGTTTTGGATTCCCCACACCTACAATTGCCCGAGTTCGGTGTTTCTGCCGTGGAACATATCGGTTTCGAATGGGACAACGAGTCCACCACTTCCGTGGTTCACATTTGGCCTGGACAGGTCATGTCGGGGGATCTCGATGTTGGGGTCAATGGCTTCTATCACGCGACCGAAGGTGGGGTAGCAAGAATGGCCGTGGGGCGCAGCGGAATCTATATCCTTGCTCTCATTTGCAACGGACCTATTTTTTCGGACCCCCAAGCAGCGGGAGATGACGGTTACCTTGGGTTGGTGCATGTGGAGTTATCCCCGACTCCGCACACCACCTTTCGGAGACTGGAGGTTGACGGGTTGCCCCCGGTTTCTTCGATCCTCCATCTTGTCTTGGATGACTCTCTCGGCCGGGTTTTTGTCACTGATCTTAACGGTGGCCTCACCGTTGTTTCCTACGTTTAATCACGTCAACGTCGAAATATTTTCCTTAGTTTCCTGGTTTGACATCCAACTCAATATATATCTACACCATGCTGAGACTGGGGTCCGCCGAGATGATCGTTGTTCGAACACAGACCCTTTGTGTAGATCTGTGTAGGCGTAGGTGCAGGTCAGCGCAGGTAAGTGTCGGAACGCAGGGCATGTGCAATGGGTGCAATCCCTCCTTTTCTTAACTGAATACTTGACCGACCTCTTGCCGTGGACTCTTATTGCGCGCGTCAAAAAGAAACTCGCGGGAATATTATGCACTCAGCCCAAGTTGAACAGGCTCGTCTGTGTTCAGTCGTATAACGGCGATATACGAGAGGCAGATGCACACCAGGTGCGGTCCTCGATATCTATGTTAGCAAGCTTCCTAAACTAACTTGATCATTCAGTCTCCTGCAATTCAACACCAAAAGGAATGTCATGGTCTTGCGCTTCCTCAGCACACCTGCCCGAGTCGAACAGAAGATCCGCCTAAATCAAGAGCCATGTCATGAACTGCAGACGCACGCCGTGTGCAACAGGTGCCGTACTCTGGATGTTTTCTTTACTTTCAAAACTGTATGCACACCTGCCCCGCGTCTCCAAAACAGGAAGTCATTTCTCAATCGTGTATACACCTGCCCCGCGTCGAACAGGGTGATTTGCGCACGGATGAAACAGTGCACGAAGGGAAAGAGCCTCCGTGGAGCCTCGCGCCTCTATCGGATACTGATATCTGAGACTGCCTTCGCAATTTGGAAGGTTCGAAACTTCTGTGTGATAACTAAGAACGGAGAATCCCTTCCCGAAAACCTGATTCACAACAGATGGCTCCACGCCATAAACCTGCGCTTGAACTTTGACTGTGTCCTCACAAATCACGCAAAGTATGGCAAGCAAAACTCGATCAAGCGATCCCTCGTCCTCCAAACCTGGAGCTCCACACTAAAAGACGAGGATAAACTACCGGAAAACTGGATTAACAAGGAACCTCGGGTTTTAGTGGGTATCGGACCAAAGTCATCTCAGCCCCCCTCTCACCCTTCGGGAAGGAGGGGGCGTGGTCGATGATTCCGGAGACCTACACTGTTGCAGCTCGCTTCGTGCTTAACGCATTTCCCTAGGCCGTGGATGTTTTTCCTTTCCGTATCTCTGTATCCCCCAACTACCGGGGGGCCTTTGGCCCCCTGTTCCTTACGCAGTTTTGGAGGCTACCCAATTGGTAGTTGTCCATCTCTGATATCGTACCCCCCCCCAAAAAAAAAAAAAAAAAAAACAGTGCAGAACAGGTGCGCTGTATCAAACCCCAAAGAAGTCGTTGCATTGCATGGTGTCTTTTGGATTGAGCTCATGATGCTCACAGCAATTTTTCCATGCGGTGGGGTGCTCTTCCATGAGCCATATCTCCAGTGGTGCCATTCCAGCCCTCTCTTTCCAACCTCCGCTGAAATCTGAAGATTTAAATAGAGCAAGACCTTGGAGTTTCCAGGATTCCGGCAGCCTGAGGACCTGGGGCGGCCAGAGCGTCGAATTTCTTCTGCCGCAGAACAAAAATGCACAAGAGACATTCGCCAAACGGCCCAGCCCTGGTTCGAACAGGTAACTCCCGCGATCATTGACAACGACCGGAATGTGCAGGCGCGATGCAACTCGCCATTGAGTCTGTTCAATGTACTTAGCGCGATAGGTGCTCGACCTAGGAACTCGCCGGTGTCTCTGGAACGCAGTGAATCTCTGAATCCTAAGTTGAGTCGAAAAACGCCTCCTCGACGACCTCCCATCTCCGAATCCCGAGTTGAGTTACATTCCATCTTGTTTTTCAAATAAAGACGGGGATGCATTACCCCCAAACCACAGACTCACATTCAAAGGCGTTAAATAGACCAAGAGCTTGAGCAACTCGTGTCGTGTCGTGTCGTGGGCTAGAAAATTGAACTTGTACATGCCGAGGGTGATGCCGAGATCAAAGTTGGCCGCCTTTTGTTTTCGGCTTTGACGGGGTTAGGGTTAGCATTTCCTCTTTCGACGACGACTCGGATGTTCTCCAACTTCGCGGGCTGGTCTTGTCGTTAAGTCAAGCTCTTTCCTGGTCCTGTGTACCGCCCTCGGGAGTTCTTCCTTCTACTAGGATTCGACTTTCGCGCCCTTGGCGTCTCGCTGAAGTCTGAAATGTGCAAACTCTTCGTCCCTGCGCAGTAAATGATGGAGAAGACGGCGTCGAGACGCTGCCGGCCAACACGACCGGAACCCCCGTGGACACATTGTTGGCTCCTGCAGAACCGCATTGCTCCAGATCCCAGGTGCCATTTTGGAGCCGCAGTGCTCATGATCATCGACATGGATTCTCGTTGCGGTAACAAAGGAACGTGAGGTACAGTACAGGTATGTCTGCACTACGCTGTTGCTTTCCCGCTGTTCTCATCGACGTGCTGCATCCATCGCAGACTCGGATCTGTTGAGCGAGGGCGTGGCAGCGAAGACGACGGCTTCAATGGGTGCTTAGTGCGTGCATTCCGTCGATGTATTTCACCCTTGCGCAGATGTATCCTAGCATATGCATTGGCGTTGCGCCCACCGCCGTCCCTGCACTCCTCTCCTCCCTCATCCACCTAGCAGACGAAGATACTGGCCGTCCGGGGTTTCGAGGGCGCGTGCGCAAAAGGAATTACAGTATTCCTTCGAATCGGCGGGTGTGTGGGCGAAGGGCGGCGCACGGTCGCGTCGTGTAGTGCGCCTCCGTCGATGCCCGGCGGCGTCTGCATTCACGGCCTCGCTTCTCCTCCCCGGTCGGTTCCTCCACCGCGGCGTCCCCACGGGCACGCCTCCGTGTCCAGGCGATGTGCGTGAGCTCCTGCTCCTGCTGCATCAGCGCATCTACTCCGGCGCGTGCCTGCACCAACGCCCTCCACTCTCGTTGTGTGTGCGCCGTGTCCTCTAGACCTGACGCCTCGAGCGCGACGACATGCATTTCGTTCGTCAATGTGAATGCCCGGCTCTCGCACGGTCCCACTGACGCGGGTGTCGGGCAGCTTCTGCATGTCGGGGCTGGTCGCTTTGGTGTGGCTCGTCGTGCGTCGAATGTGGAGTCGTCATTCAGGCCTTCAGGGACTTCCCGACCGTGATGACTGCTTTCTTTGCGCTGGGGAATTTGCAAAATAGGATTTAGGCCCAAATCAACTACTGATCTAGCCTGCATCGAAAAGACCTGACCGAGCCCACCACCAAAAGTCCTGACTGAACCCGGATTTCAACCACTGACCGAACCCGCTTTTGGTTATTTTCAACCACTGACCTGACCCGGATATTTCTCAGGTAAGTTCTTCAAGGCCAGCTCGTACGTCGTACCGCCTTGGCCAGTCTCGGGCCATGAGTCTGAAATTGCCGTGGGTGCATGGGATTGTATACTGAGCGATGGTTGCATGTCTATCGTCGCGCACACTTGTGTTCGTCATAATAATTTGCGGATACACAAGGTAAAGAAAATGGAAAACACGACCGGTGACCTCCATTCCTCCGTCCTATCAAGTCATCAACGCGCCAAAGTGAACGAACAGAGACACAAGACGAATCCTGTGAAGCAATGGCACGAATACACGGTAGCATTAAGCGCAGTAGCAATGTTAGTATATAAATGCGGGTTAGATCAGTGGTGGAAAAGAGTGAAATCCGGGTCAGGTCAGTGGTTAAAAATAATTAAAAGTGGGTTCGGTCAGTGGTTGAAATCCGGGTTCGGTCAGGACTTTTGGTGGTGGGCTCGGTCAGTAGTCGATTTGGGCCGAAAACATATTTTGGGGGGAATTTAGGAGCTCGGCCAGCGCTGGTCGCCTCCTCGCGAGCAATCGTTGGAAGGGCCCGATTCGTGTCGCGAGGGACTCATCATGAATTTCCGACCGATCTGTTCATCAACGCCCTTCACCGCGGTGGGTGCGTGTGCGAGCAACCCACACTATCGTCGTCCTGCGAGGAATAGGCCCCACGATCCCTTGGGCGGTGGTGGCTCCTTCATTTCCGGTGACCGTGTTTAGGCGCCCATCTTTTCGGCGGTCATCGGATTTGGTAGCGAGCGCGGATATGTCGGCACTATCATAGAAGCGCGGCGTCGTTCCCGTCGTGCACTCTTTCAATGACCCAAATCTATTTTCTTGGATGCGTTCCCGTGATATTGCCATTGTCGTGCATCCCTTTGGGGGACAACACCCTGTATTCTCTTTGTGCTAATGATATGCACCCGTTGGGCGCGTGTCTGAAGTTTTGGCAGTTTGTTTGATCCTACACTGATGAGAATCTTGCGGGTTGCCTCTCACCACGACATCGATGCACCCCAAGCTTCCTCGAGAGCTGGAGAGAGAAATTTTCACCGTCTCTGCCGAGTCCACTGGACCTCAGCTTTCTCATCCACAGAGTCTGATTCTCGTCGCTCGTCGCGTGCAAATTTGGTGCAGTTCTCCCACCTATCCTTTTGGTATTCAACTTATATCCGATGTAGGATCACTCCAGTCCTATACAGATCTTTCGTCGTGACCCAAAAACAGCCAGTCCGGTCCCTCCGTCGAACAAGCAGCGAATTCCGCCAGTTCCTACTACCGAGCCACTCAGCCGTGGCTGGACATGTCCGCAACCTATGCTTACACTCTTGGCGCGATGCCTCTGAGCTGGTGGACTGCATCCAACTGTGCACCGGCACCAAGAGGCTGGCCCTGTTCGGCTCTGCCGCCCTCGTACCAGGGCTTTTGACTGCTCTGGAAGGAATGCCCTTACAAGACCTATCTATGCATCTCAGTTGCCTCTTCGGCGACTTGAAACCAGATTTCGGCCATCGCCTCTTCTCCCAGCTCACTCACCTGAATATTCGGGATGGTGCCGGTGATTGGACCAGCCTTTCCGAACTACCTTCCCTCACCCACCTCTCATTCGCGTACTGGCAGCCGGCCCCCATCTTCGACGACATCCTCGCAAAATGCCAAAACTTAGAGGCGTTTGTTTATACAGGCAGCTACATGCCGCGGCGGCGGCCATCCTTTGTGGATGATCCCCGCACGGTTGTCATTCTCGTCTCAAACGGTCGGGAGGATTGGGAGGTGGGGATCATTGGCGGTGAAGACTATTGGACGAAAGCGGACAAGTTCCTCGAACAGCGGCGGCAGGGCAAGGTTGGAGGTTTGCCGTGATTTGATTCATTGCTTGGGTCGCACTGAGACCTATCGGTCAGAATTTCGATGCTTCCCCTTATTTCCGCTGCGCTATCGCTAGATCCCACCAATCTCCCTCCGATTCTTGCTTGTCGTGCTTCCGATCTGAAGTCCGCGGATATGTACTGTAGACATGCTGAGTCACGAATTAATCGAGGAAAATTACAAGATGATTCCGAATCCAACCACACACACGTCCTGTCCGAAGGACCAAAGCTTTGCAGAAAGTAACACGATCAATTTCTTCACAAGATATTGGGCTGTTTAGAGCCCTGGCTCTTCAACTTCCAGTTGACTGTTGGGCGTAGACCGAGAACCGGGAGTGTCCCTCCCTTTCATCCGCTCGTGAAAATAGAAAGAATAGCTCGGAGTTTGCCGCCGGCGGGATACGTAATGGCCGGCCGTCGGAGTTTCAAACCTCTCTTGCTTCATACCATCGCCGCGCTGAGTGTCGTCCCGTGTGCGTTCCCCTGGCTCTGTATTGCCCTCTAGGCTCTATACCATGACGGCCCCTCTGCCATTGTACATACTGTACAGCGGTCATGAAACACGGCAAATTGCAATCGACACGTCTCAAGAGTCAAGTCCTGCGTTTCCGGTGTTTGACTTCTGGTGTCTTTCTGCCCGAGCTGGCCACGACTCGATACCCAGTGGACCGTCTCGTCCTCGAACAGATCCCACGTTTTCCTCGGGGAAACCGAAAGAGAGCCGGCGGCGGATTTCATTCGAATGGCCAGTGGCCACTGTCCGCCATTGGTTTTTTTTTGGTGCTCCCTTTCGCAAGCTGAAGCACGGAAGCTGCTAGGGCTCTGCACCGGACTGCTCGAGCTCTCCATCATACAGACCTTCGAGGCACTTAGGCTTGATCCCCACATCCTGAACCAAATGCGTCTCCAGCACCTTCACCTGAAGCCGTGCAGCGCAACGAAAGAACTGAATAATTGACAGTTCGAGACAAATGGATGTCCACTTCGACAGGAAGTGAGTGGTCCATTTTCGTTTTGCCTGTGTCTCGCTCGTTCTACCTACAAAACTTACAAAAACCCGCAGACAGAGATAGTATTCTGCATTTTACGCCGTGCGCTCCCGGGCATTTGTCTCGAGGGAGTCTTGGGTAAACCAGCAGACGCCGCGCGACAGACGTCTCGCGCAGAGATTTTATCACTGCACAAGCCAAGCAAAAACTCAAAGCCAAGCAAAGACTCGTCGTCTGCTGGCAGTGGTTCGTCCGACTGACAAGGATCCAATTTACTTCTAGCCCCTGTCGAACTCGGTGACGATGCCCGTTCCCGCCTTCAACTAACTCAGACCGGGCAGTATAAAACCCGCACATGCCTGCCACATCAGCCCCCCGGTTTCACCCCAGCCATGTTTGCGAAAACTCTGCTTGCCTTGACCCTTCTCACCGCCTCCGTGGCGGCACTCAGGGATCCCCCCTTCGCTCGCGATCCCGCTGCGGACCCAGCCCCGCCTCTAGTCGCTGAATGCACCCCAGTACACAACATCAGCCAGCTTCAGGCTCGTGCGTCCTATTCGTTCCTCCTTCTGAGACAATCCCCGTTTGACTCCAAATCTAGTCAGCGGGTGGCCCGAACTCACGGAGTATTTGCAGGAAAACCAGCTGCAGAATGCGGTCATTGGTTCTGGGCCCGCGGTGAGTGACTCTTCCCCTTGATTCTCGGATGGAATATCAAGACTTACACTTTACATTACGGCGACAGGGTTCTAACGCGAGCACCGTTGCTGCGTGCCTCGCACGCGGGCCCGTTGCAATCACAGCAGGGGCGCCTAGATGCACGTCGAGCAGACGTCAGACGGCCGCGCAGAACTATCCCGCCGGAGTCGTTACTCTCGCCTACAACGCGGGGTTTTCAACTCGGGTGACGATGACCACGCGTAGTAAGTCTTGATATCCGCCCACCTACATGCTTGGTGTCGACTTACATCGCAAGCAACATCGATGTTTTCTCCGGGCGTGGCTGCCTCCGTTGATCTCGCGCTCCCTGCGATTGGTGGAGGGAGTGTGGGCATGCTGGCGCCTGCGGTGGTGCCGAATTGCGTCGGGGAGAAGTACAACCAGCGCGCTGCTCACCTTCTCATCCATACTGATGATGCCGTCTCGTTAGCTTCACCGCGATCGCGCAGTCTTCGGAGGCGAACACACGCGTGAGTGTATATTCCGATGCAGAATCATCGTGCGCATTGCGGGTGCGTGCTATCCAAGTCTTCGCCTGCTAAGTACTTGCTTGAATTGATCTTGATGCGCAGTACTCGATCAATTCGTGCTCCGCACCCGCAACGGGACGCGTTGCGCTCATGGCTGTCGGCTGGGTCATCGCTACCGACGTCTCGACGAACGAAACCGGTTCGTGCTGTGCTGTCTTTGATTCCGCGCCGGCCTAATTACGCCACGCATCTAGTGCGCGTGAATTTAGACGTGATCACCAAGGAGGGGCGCGCTTCCTACATGGAGCTCGAGGGAAACTTGGAGTACCATGCTGCTGGCGGTTACGAGCCGTATTGTAATGTGCTCTCAACTTAGGGTTGGAAGTACTTCAAGGACAATTCTCCGGACAATTTCAAGGACAATTTAGGACGTTCAGATTTTCTTGTTGTGTAGCATTACGTTCAGGTGTCATGAAAATGCCTGTTGAAGCTCAAGTATGGCACACATACTGTCTCATAAATAAAATGCAACGTTGAACCATAGTTTCTGAAGTTTCCGCAACAATCTGCTGTGTTGTTCAGAAATTTACGCAATGTGAGCGGTCCGGGGGGGGGGGGGGGGAAACGCGATGTAACTCGGCCGGTGAGCAAAAAAAAACGCGTTGTAGAGTTTGTTGGAGGGATTCTAACCAAACCAACCCTGCCTCTCGCTGTGTTGCTAATTAACAGATGAGAATCCGCGGTAAATCAATGCTCCCATTATTCCCATCAAGCTCGGCATAGGGCGCCGATCACCTGTCCCCCCTTTCAAGTGCATTCAACCGACGGGGCGGTTGATATTCCTGTGTCGACTGGGACTTGCAGTTCCAAGCCAAGCACATTGTATGCTGCTGTGATTTTGCCCTAATATACTCGGTTGTACTAACAAATTTGCATACTTCAAACCAGTGCGCTGGTATGCAGGCGAAGGCTCACCCCAATGACAAGCCGACCCAGTTCAAGTTTAGGGCAGCCCCACGCTATGCCATAGGCTACTTAAAGTTCACAGGGACTAGGCCTGGTCAGCTAACAGGAGATTCCACCCTGTAATCTCAAGATACCTTGCCCTCTCTCAAATGCCATCCGATCCCCCTCTCGGCTTCCGGAATGGATCAAACTTTGCCCCGTCGGGTGGGTTGTTGCTCACGGAGATACATGGCAAAAGTGTCAAGATAGACACATTATGTTTTAAACCACTGGAAACGGGGTGCCATCGCGTTTTTTTTCGAATTGGCCCTCACATCACGTTGCAAAAGTGAGTTTGTGCACATTGCGTTTTTTTCAACCATTTGAACCATTTATGAGACAGTATACCGCCCATACTCAAGGGATCCGCAAAGTACATGGGAGCAGACACCAAATCGCAGAGCCATGGCATTCGGAAGGTCGGAAAGTTAGATCACCGGCATGTGAACCGTGGCAATGAGAACGGCATGCCATCATTTGATTGGCATGACCGCTCGCCCACCTACCTCCATGTCGGTCGCTGAAGCTCCCCAGGACGTCCTCCTGGAAGTCTTCAAGCAGTTGGATCTCGTTGACCTTTTCAGTTTCCTTTCGGTACGCAACCCCTTGATTCATGATCCACGGGAAAATCCAAGGTTCTTCAGGTTTGCCGCGCCGTCCGCGACTTACAGTGGCAGAAGAGCCTTTGGCTCCACGCTCTCGTTCGAATACGAGAGGTAGAAATGCACCCTCTTCCTCTCTCACCTGCGACAAAGCTTGATTCAATGTCTTGCAAAGAGCTCCAAAACGTAGCCCAACGAGCGCACCGACTGACCAAGAATCTCAAGTCGGACAAACCGATGCCGATCACGACACGTACTTTAGCCATCGAAACCTACGCCAGCTGTGTCTGCCTACCGGGAAGCAACCTGCTCGTCACACACTCCGATGGATTTGTTAGCTGCTGGGACATCTTGACCTCACGCCGCGTCGCGCACCTCCAAGTTGCGACCCTTCGTATCATGGATAAGCCGAGGATTCATCCTGACGGGAGAGCCCTGTTTGGTGCTCGTCTTCAGTAGGTGACTTGCCCTTTCTTTTTGTCTAATTAATCTCTGTTGCGCAGGATTGATCAGTTCGCCGCTGTTTACATCGACTACCGCGATCTGGATCGGGTTTCCATCTCGCATGTTACTTCCCCACCGACAGATGCTTTACACTGGCATGGGCACAGTGGGTTCTTTATGGATTCCAGCACCATGGGGTTCTGCACCTCCGCCTCTACCGTCTCCTGGTCAGTGGAGAATGCTGGTGAAGTGAAAATCGGAACAAAAATTGTCCCTGAGATGGTATGCCCATTTATTTGCTTCGCAATTCGGCGACGGTATGGTAATCATCCTCTAGATTGAACCACCCCCTGGTCGCTGCCTGTTACTTGGGCAGAACATCTATATGCTTTACCAAGCCGGCGGGAAACGGGAAGTCCATATCGAAAGGCATGATTTCTCCCGCACAGCAGATGAACTCGCGACCGCCTCGCGCCAGCGGAAATCATGGGCCCTCTCTGTTCCATACCCATTTGCGGATGAGCGCATCGGTGATGCCACCAGCCTGTTTTTCCATCCCCCACACGTGCAAGTACCCGAATACGGGGTGTACGCCGTGAGCCGTACCATCTTCGACTGGGGCACCTCCACAACTTCCGTGGTTCACTTTTGGCCTGGACGGGTGGTGCACGGGGATATGGATGTTGGAGCTGACGGGTTCTACTATGCGACTGAAGGGATGATATCTAAGATGGCTGTGGGGCGCAGCGGGAGATATGTCCTTCTTCTCCTTTCCGAGGGCGAAGGCTACCTGGGCTTGGTACATGTGGAATTAACGCCAACTCCACACACGACCTTTCGGAAACTGGAGCTCGAGGGGTTGCCCTCGGTTTTTGACATACGCCAAATCAGCCTGGATGACTCTTTGGGTCTCGTGGTGGTTGTTGACGATGAAGGTGGGGTGACCGTTGCGTCGTATTTATGAGTATTCGAACGTCGAAACATTTTGTATGGATTGTGCACTCATCTGCTCCAGATCTCCAACAGTTGAACACTATGATTATATTCCTTGGTTCATATGATCACACGTGTAGAGATCCGGCGGTGGTTTCAGTGGCCAAGATGGATAGTCTTCAACGAAATTAGTGCAGGTTTTGGTCGCGAGGATATGGAACCAACCAACTCAGCGATAAATGGCTCTGTTTGCCATCAAGGTCGTTAGCCCCCCAAAAGCTGACTAATGTGACTGTCACCGTGACCCTTCTTTGCCGGAACAACCATGTGCAAAGGCGAGATTTCTCGCTTTGGCCGGAGTTGAGCCGATGATCCGCTTTCGAACCCTTCCCTCTTCGGTGGCATCCTCCTTTCCGACGATACTCGCTTCAAATGAGCGGCAGGAATGCAAACTCGTCAAGATCCATTATCCTCCCGCCCCGCATCCTCATTCCTCAATTTAACGAGTTGCTGGGCTCGTTGGATCTCCCCTTCCTGGTCCATTCGCACACACAATTAACCCCCGCCCTCCTCATATCCATCCTGGAGCGTTTTGGGCACGATTTGGCCATATCCGACTCTCAGCGGACAAGGCTAGTCTCCTCGGATTCGACTAAAGTCCACTGCATTAAAATCTTCCTTGGAGTCCTGCAAGATGATGTCCTTCAACAAGATGTGCGACTCAGTGATGTCGACCCGCGGCGCCTGGCACTTGGGGAGGAAGAAGAGACGCTCTTCATCTGCCGCCTGCTTTGTTGGTACGGACGACGGAACGGGCTAATCTCTCGGGACAACTCCGGGAGGTTGGCTGGCCTTGACGCGCTGAGCCCGTCCACGTTGACCACCGCTCTGACGAAGGGAACACAAACCCCCGTCGTCGAGAGCGAATCTCCAAACACCAGCGTCAGCCCCGTCTCCGCCTCATCGATTTATCGGCCAGTCTCGTCGGCGGGCGGCGAGGCTGGAGGACCACGATGTATCCACGAGGTTCCTTCGCCATCCCTGGTGCTATCACCGTCAAGCGCCCATCCGGGTGAACTGGAATCGAGTTTCCTATCGGATTATCCGCAAAATACCACCATTCGCTGGGAGGGCGACATCCGCCTTGTTGATGAGGACGCCCAAATTGCCGCGTTTGAGGAGCAGCGACACCGATCGCGACGCCTCAGTAAGCGCCGGGACCCCCAGAATGAGGTACCCATTCCTCGCGTCTTTCGCTTCGTCGTATCCGACTGACGCTCAGCCCAGTCCCAGGAATATGGCTCGATACCGGATAACAGCGCGCTGCTGGCGGAACAGGAACGCATGCGGGACTTAATACGGCGCCTTGGTAAACGCCGACAAGACTCTACTCAAGACGACGAGGTTCCTCCCCATACTTTCTCATTCGTCACTTCGCTCCTAATCAGCTATCCCAGCTCCCTGACGACCCCCCGTCCGTTTTGTATCACCGTGCGCTCGTCCGCCATGGCAAGCGTCGACAAGGGGCCCCTCACGAAGACAAGGTAAGCTCTCCTCATCCGTTAACCCCATAATACTCATAGAACCAGCTGCTCCCCGACCACACCCAGGACGCACGCCTCCACGGCCGGCAGCAAAAAGACGACGAGGCAGAGCAGGTACGCTATCCGTCCCTCATTTACACCGCCGATAAATGACGCAGCGTCAGCTTCTCGACCGCTCCATGCAGGACATGGACGCACGCGCCCTCGCCGCTCTACACGCCGGAATTATCGAGCGCCGACAGGACTTGATGCAGCAAAAGGCTGACATGGCCGACGCCCTCGCTCTGCGGCGCCTCCAGCAGTACGAGGTCCTCGAGCCCCAATCTGCGCCGGCGTGATGCTTGGATAAAAATTTATCGTGGATTAAATTGTATATATGTAACCCTCGACATGTCAAGGACGCACGGCGCGGAGGGACACAGGTGGGTTTCTGGTCCTTTCGAGCGACGATCGTTGGCTCATTCAGTGGCATCTGCAGGCCGGCGCGCTCAGCTTCCCAGTAGACGCAAAACTGCCTGCCGTTGACGCTTTGCATGGCTCATGGTCATCGTCGCGCCGAGGACACACAAACCGCCCCCGCGGCGTCATTCGCGGACGACGACGACATGGCTCGCAACGCGTTTTCTGCACGCTCCGACAGGAGTCCCGTCTGGAAGGCCAGCGCGTAGCTCGTACTCCTCATCAGCACCCCGTCATCCTCGCCGGGCTGCATGTCACCACGCCGGGCTGCATTCTATTGTGCCCGGCGGCTGCCGCGACCACAGGTCGACGATCCCCGACTCCCGCGCTCTCGCAAGTCGTGCCCCGTTGTCGCCTTCACCGCGGTAACATCGTGACGGTGACTTCAAGCAGACGCAGGCAAGAGCTCTCTCTGCATTGTAGCGCGACTGGCGCTGTGCATGGTGCCTGTAATGACCGAGGCGATCCAGGCAGGGGCGACGACGACACGCCCGTGCCGGGCCCTCAATCTCTCTGCTGGACGACTGTGCGGGCCCTTCTGCGAATACCGCGCCCCGACGTCCAGGGGCCATTATACTCCTAGCCCTGCGCTGAGGGGCTCCTGGTCGACGTCCTCATCGCGGCCATGCTCGTGCTTGGGCGGAGCTTCCTCCTTGCTCGCCTGGAGCACATGTCGTCCCTTACGGCGCGAGTACGACACCGCGGTCCTCGACGGCATACTGCACACAAAAGCGTATCTGCAGGCTGCCGTACCTGCACCGATAGGACGTTCATGCTCGTACCCGTGCCGGTCGTCGTCCTCGTCGCATCCTCGTCGCGGTCGTGCTCGTGCCTGTGCTCGTCGGGTCGCGCGCGCGACGTAACCGGCGCTAGAGCTCTGGCCACCAACGGCGTGCTCGACCTCTCGCTCTCGTGCGGCACACATGTCATCCTCGCCCTGCTGGGCGAGCACAACACCCCAGGCTTCAGCAGCGCTGCCCAGGAACGCCTCCTGGTGTTTCATATAGACCGAGGCCGTGCGGCCTTACCAGCACCCCGTGCCGGTCGTCGTCCTCGTCGTGGTCGCCAGCTGCGCTCTCTCCCTCACAAGGAGAAGCAGACCGACATCCGGATCCTCATCGTACTGGACGAGAACGACACCGCAGGCTTCGACAGCGGGCTGCACGGGAACGCGTATGTACTCCTCATGCGCACCTTTACCGACGGGATGCTCATCGTCGTCCTCGTCGCGGTCGCTGTCGTGCCCGCCGTGCCCGTGCTTGCGTGGGTCTCCTCGACCTTCTTACTTGCGTGGAGCAGGAATGTCATGTCATCCCCGCCGTGCTGCTCGAGCACGACATCGCAGTCTTCGACCATTGCACAGCGAACACGAGCAGGCCGTGAAGGAGCACCTTAACAGGCGTTCCTCACATCCCAAAACGATGCACCGCGGTCACAGACGTGCCCGCGCTCGCAGCCCGCTGCGACTCGACGAGCCGTGCGCGAAGCGTCTCAATCAGCCGCCGTCTCGCTCTCGCTGCTCCCCGTGTTTCGCCAAGCTCACCACCCGCCTCCGCACATCTCTTCACCGCTGAACGCATCGTCCGCCCATCACCCGCGTGCTGCCCGTCTGCTCTCTCCCCTTCTTGACTCCCATTCCTTGCTTTGACATCATTCCTTGCTTTGACATCCACACACTACTCGCGCACATCCTACCTACTGTACGCAATGTATATATCGTCCAGACCCTGTTGTAATGCGGAACCACAATCGTATTGTACAAAAAACGGACAAGCATAATGTAAATGTACCACGTAGCTATTCGTATTCTTCGGATTTATTTTGTATCGTATCTTGCTTTGTACATACACCCTTCGTTCGCCCTTTCTGTCGCCCTTTTACCCTCGGAGTCATACATCCATCCATACAACAATTCTTCTACCCTCGCGCGGACAGTTACGCGCTCTCAGCGACCTTCTGCTTGATGAGCTCGACGACGCCGGGCTCGGCGACGGTGCTGAGGTCGCCGAGCTGGTCGCCCTCGCCTGCGACGATCTTGCGCATGATGCGGCGCATGATCTGTCGACACCGTTCATGTTAGCCCTGCTTCTGCGCGGAAGGAGGGGCAGAAGGAGGAGGGTAAGCAAACGCACCTTGCCCGAGCGCGTCTTTGGCAAATCCGGTACGATATAGATCTTCTTCGGCGCCGCAAACGGTCCAATGACCTTGCGCACCTGCAGCACCAGCTCCTTCGCCAGCGCTGCCTCGTTGTTTGCGTCGTACGTGAATTCCCTGTATACACCCGTACCCATGTCAGCTATTGCACCGTGAAGGAGGAGGAGGAGGGAGGGGGGACGCACGGCTTGAGGGTGACGAAGGCGTACACTGCCTGCCCCGTCAGCTCGTCTGCCGTACCGATCACTGCAGTGCGTTTTGCGTCATCAGATAGAGTAGGGATGAGGGGAGGATGGGGAGGAGACGCACCAGCAGTCTCCGCAACACCCTTGTGCATAATCAGCGCGCTCTCAATCTCCGCCGTCGACAGACGATGTCCCGACACGTTGATCACGTCTGTGTACAATCACACGTTAGCATTGGGGAACGAAAGGGAGGATATATAGGGACGGAGGAGACGAAGAGACGCACCATCAATCCGCCCTTTAATCCAGATATACCCGTCCTCGTCGCGCGCGGCGCCGTCGCCGGTGTAGAACAGGCCCGGGTAGGGCTTCATGTAGGTCTCGAGGTAGCGCGCGTGGTCTTGCCAGATTGTGCGCGCGATGGAGGGCCAGGGGGTTTTGAGCGCGAGGACGCCCTCGACGTTGTTGCCTTCGAGTTCCTGAGGAGGGGGTTAGCGGGGGTAGGGAGGAGGAGGATGAGGAGGTGAAGATAACGAAGAAGATTTGAGGAGGGCGTGTGTGAGGTGACGAAGACGACACGCTGGAGCAGGGCGCGGAAGGGGTAGGTGAAGATGACGAAGATATAAGTGAGGCGGACGGCGTTAACGGAGGGGAGGGGAGGAAGGGTACGAGGGGCGCGCAGGAAAGGACGACGAGACGGCGGAGGTAATAGACGACAGGACGGTGGAGGAAGACGCGGAGGTGAGGACGATGAGGTAGATATACGGTGTGTGAGAGGTCAAGAAGGTAGTGGTGGGGTACGAGGGGGTGAGTACGACGAGGAAGGTATACGGTAAGTCGGTGGAGAAGGCAGAGGAGTAGGTGAAGACGATGAGGAGGAAGATGGGTGTCTGTGAAGTGATAATAGGGTCCGTGGAGGTACGAGCAGGGGCGAAGGATACGACGAAGCACAGTGGAAAAAAACGCACCTCCCCAGTGAGCGGGTCCAAAATTGCCGGCACATGCCCAAAGAAAGGCACCGTCGCGCTGCCCGGCTTGGTCGGGATCGCGCCCGGGAAGGGCGTGATGACGATGGAGCCTGTTTCGGTTTGCCTGAGCGGGGCAGAGGGTTAGTGATGGGTGACGAGGAGGATGAGGGGAGAGGAGGATGAGGGAAGGAAGGAACGAGAAGGAGACACGGAGGACCACGATAGTCGACGTCTTCCCTAGATGTGACCTCGAAGGCGCTGCCGGGCAGACCATCATGCGCTAACATGCGCCGGCGAGGAGAGGTTCGTCGTCACCGAGCTCGACGACACTGCTCGCCGCCATCACAGTGCGCCCGTGAAGACTCCACCGCCACCATAAACCACCATCCGCCGACGAGAAGCTCGACAGCTTCCCCACCGAGTGCGCCGACAACGAGGAGCTCCTCGTGCCCGTCCCAGACGACGACGTCTCCCTCCGCTGCGACGAGAGACTCATCATCACCGTCCTCGTCGTCGCCGCCGCCTTCGGAACACGGGGCTCGTTCGCCTGGGCGGCGAGACGAGCGCCTTCGACGACACCACCGTCCGCCCACGACACCGCTCGTCGTCTTCCTGAGCTGAGACCTCCGCCGCGCCCGCGAAAACGCCAGGGCTAGCTTCCCCACCTCGTCCTGGCCGAGTGTCACGACAACGAGGAGCTCCTCGTACCCGTTCTCGACGACGACGATATCTTCCTCCGCTGCGACAAGTGCGCCGACAACAAGAGGCTCGACAACGACCCCACGATGCTCGCCGTCACCGTCCTCGATACGACACACACACCGCGCCACCCACGATGTCTTCGACGACACCTCCACGTCCTGCTCTTGCCGCGCTGCGTTCTCCTCTCCGCTCCCCGGCCATCCCCCCCCCCCACTCCCCCCAAAACTCTCGCCGCCTCAAGAGTGAATATAGACAGAAAACCACGCACCAAAACGTATCAACAACCGCACACTCCCCCTTGCCCACATGCTCATTATACCACGTCCACGCCTCGGGGTTGATCGGCTCGCCGACGGAGCCGAGGACGCGCAGGGAGGAGAGGTCGTGTGGGGCGACGTGGTGGGCGCCGAGGCTAGGGAGAAGTTAGTAAAGGGAAGGGAAGGAGAGGAGGGGAGGGAAGGATGAAGGAAGGGTCCGAAGTCGCCGCGAGCCACGGGTAAGACGAGCACCAGCGCAGGAAGGATGGCGCGGTGGAGCTAAAGAAAGCGAGTGGAGCGATCCCCGCAAGACAACGAGCGCGTCCACGAGCTCGTACACAGCATCCCCGAGTCAATGCCCTCGTCCTCGTCCGCAGCGACCCCCGCAGTACTAGCCCGTCGAGACCGAGGACGTGTGTAGACACCGCCCCCCGAGCCGCCGCCAGCGCCCCGAGGGCCACGTCGTCCCCCGAAAAAGCCGCCACAATACACACCCGCCCAGGCAGGGGAGCGATGGACACGGAGATAGATAAAGGCAGCGAACGGAGGAAGGCAGAGGAGCCTGCTCGCTGCCGATTCCAGCAGAGGACGAGCGGAGAAGGTATAGTAGGTAGAGAGGGAGGTGGAGGTAGACTCGGGAATGAAATGAAGACGAAGAGGAGGCGAGCAAGTACGACGCGCGAGCTCATGAGCCCGTCGGAATCGCAATGCACACAGTCGTCCGCGTCCTCCGCAGGGCATTCGTCCGATCCGAGCAAGGAAAGCTCCGCGTGCTCGTGCCCCCTCCCCACGGATCGCAAACCCAAAAAAACCCCAAACACATAATAGACGGAATGAATCGGAAAAAACTCACCGCCTCAACAACCTAACCGCCGTCGGCGCCGAATAAAACTGCGTCACCTTATGCCGGGCGACGGTCTCCCAGTAGCGCGCGGGGGAGGGGTAGACGGGCGTGGACTCGAACATGAGGGTGGTGACGCCGTTGAGGAGGGGGCCGTATATTATGTAGCTGGGGAGGGGTTAGTTGGGTGAAGGAGGAGGAGGGGAGGCAATGAAGGGGAAGAAAAAGAAAGAAAGGCGGGGCGAGGTAAAGTAAGGGGCAGAGGGGAGAGGACGAAAGAAGGTAGAGGAGGCAACAATGGGGGAGGGTTTGGGGAGCGTCGAAAGATAATCAAGATGAGAAAATTAGGACGAGTCTCCCGACGAGGACGGCGCCCACTGCCTGCGGCATGATCCTCGTGGAAGCGTCGTCCTCGTAGGCGAGATACGAGCAGACACGAGGGAAAGACGCAGTGCAAGCCACCGCTCCCTACCCGCGCCGCGGGCGATGACCACGGCAAGCAAGACGCCTCGTCGCGAAATAAGAGCGAGGCGCCAAGCACGGCGTGATCCTCGTGCTGCTTGTGCGCTCGTCGGCCTCGTCCTCGTGCTCGCGGCGGAGACACGAGGGGGAAGGCACAACGCAATCGACCACGACTCCCTGTCGAAGTCGCTGTCGCCGATGGCGCGACACACGAGCGCGCGCGGAAATGGAGCAGCAGCAATAGAGAGAGAGAGGGATAGATAGGATGCGGCGCGAGGAGTGGGGAGCGGAGATAGCGGGAATGGTGGTGGAAATGAAGGAGGAAGGAGGGGGCGCTGACGGTGACGAGGACCCCCGTCCTCAGCCTCGTCGCGCCGATGGGCTCGCAGCGGATGACGATCAAGACGCCTCGTCGCCGAGATACGGGCGCGCGTACGACGCTGTGGAGCGCAAGGGAAGGCAAGAGAAGCAGCAGGAGAGTGGGAGAGTGGGAGAGAAGGAGGAGGGCGAGAGAAAGGAAGGAAGGAAGGAAGGAAGGATCGGAGGAAGGAAGGAAGAGTGGGTTCTGCTTCCTCGTCGGCAAGATACGAGCGGGCTCGCAAATGGAGAAGAAGGGGCGGAGACGCAGGTTTAACAGTATGTGGGTTGTCGTAACCAATGAAGGAAGCCAGGAATGAAGGAAGGAAGGGAGCAAGGGAGGAGAGCCTGCGCCGCCGCTGTCGCCGATGAAGATGACCACAAGGAGCAGCAGGGAAGGACGGGAGGAAGGAAAGGAAGAGGAAGGACGCAGGGAACGGGGACGGGATGAAGAAAGTACACAATGAAGTAGACAGAAAGCAAGGAAGCCAGGAAGCCAGGAAGGAGCGAAAGGTGGAAAAAGGAAGCAATAAAGTAGACAGAAAGCAGGAAGGAAGCAAAAAGAGGGAGCCGGAAAATGAGGAAGGGCGCGACGCCTCGTAGCCGAAAGTGCGAGCGCGCGTACGTAAATGGAGTAGCAGGAATAAAAGGTGGAAGTAAAAGGTGGACAGAAAGCAAGGAAGGATCGAAAAACCCCCAAAAAAACAGCAAATCCACACGCACGTATGTCCCGTAATCCACCCCACATCCGCCATACACGCGAACCGGTCCCCCTCGTGCACGTCGAACACGTACTTGACCGTGAGGGCGGCGCAGAGGAGGTAGCCGGCGGTGGTGTGCACGACGCCTTTGGGTTTTCCGGTGGAGCCTGAGGTCTGGAAACGATTCATGTTAGCAAAATGAAAGGAAAGAGAGGGGAGAAGAGGGAGGAGCCCCTCCCCCCGAAGGAAGAAAGAGAGAGGGCAAGGACCAAGCCAGGGGGGAAGGGCAAAAAGGGAACGCGACGCACATAAAGAATAAACAGCGGGTCCTCGGACGCCATCGGCGTGGGCGGGCAGTAGCTCGGGACCTGCGCGCACCATTAGCCTTACAGGAAAAGCAAACGAGACGCGACCCACCTTCGCCACCTCCTCATGCCACCACACATCCCTCCCCTCCGTCCACCCCACCTTCCCCCCAGTGCGCTGGAGCACCACACAATGCTCCACCCCCGGACACTCCTTCAACGCCGCATCCACAATCGCCTTTGTCGCAATCGCCTTCCCGCCCCGCCTCCCTTCATCACTCGTAATGAGCACACGCGACTTGCAATCGTTCACCCGATCCCTCAAACTCTCCGCACTAAACCCAGCGAACACCACAGAATGAATCGCGCCTATGCGGGCACAGGCGAGGAACGCCGCCGCCGCATGCCACGTCATCGGCAGATACACGCTCACCGTATCCCCCTTCCGCACCCCCATCCCCTTCAGCACGTTCGCCAAGCCGCACACCTCCCGCAGCAATTCCGAGTACGTGACGGAGCGCCCCTCGCCGGGCTCGTCCGCCTCGTAGATGATGGCGACGCGGTCCGGGGAAGTGAAGGCGTGCCGGTCGACGCAGTTGTACGAGGCGTTGAGGGTGCCCTCCGGGAACCAGGTTATGTCGCCGGTGAGGAAGGAGCCGGAGCGGACGGTGTGGAAGGGGGTGGACCAGTGTAGGGTTTTGCGGGCTTGCTAAACGCTCGCCATCGTTAGTAAAGTTGCGAGAAGATGAGGGAGGGGAAGGTAGACGCGCACCTCAGCCCACCAAACATCCGACCCCTCGCCCACCGTCTCCGCATGCGCCTTCTTGTACGCAGCCACATCCGGGCCAACATGCGGCTCGTGCGTCCTCTCCTTCCCCGCCAGCCGCGCCGCCACCGGGTACGTCTGCACCTTCTCCCCCTCCCCGCCCTCTAACAGTGCTTCGCTGCTGCTCATGCTCCTTTGCTGCAATTACAAGTTGTTGAAGAAGAGAAGGTTGAGTTGGGGTGAATCGGATAAGAATGTGGGGAAGCCTGGGCGTGGGCTTGACGGGTTTACTTTATATAAGGACGTGTGGACAGATCATATCGATCGATCGAACAGTCAATCAATCAATCAAATTACCCCGTACCTTCCCCATTTTAATTTAGCACGCCGCTAGGGGAAGGGTCGGCGCTCCGCGTCTACCGCGTTCGTCCGCTGGCAATGGCATCCGTGCAGGACGTGGGTGGGGGGCAGGGAGGGGCTCCGCACAAGCTCCGCGCGCTTGCAAGACGCGTCGTGTCGTATTGAAATTCGGTGCGGGGTGAGACGGGAACGCCAAGCAACTGAATGGGTGTCAGTCACAAGGCCGCAATTTTGAATTGTGTTAAGTATGCATTGCATTTATTCCGTACCTTTCCGCGCTGGAACGGAGGGGGCGAGGTTGGGCTGGACCGGGCCCGATGGTGGCGGAGACGGGTACGCGGGGGCGAGGAACAGGCTAGCGATCAACGCGTCCCCGGGTTGGTGCGGGGGGGGGACGGGGACGGGGACGGGGACGGGTCGAACGGGGACGATGATCAGGATTCAGCTGGCAGCGAGATTTGAACCCGAGTAGTGAGTCGTGGGGTGAGGCTTGATGTTCTGCCCCGGGCGCCCCCCGTACATAGAGGCCTAGGGAGGAGTTGAACTTCAAGTTAGCTGGTCTTGTTGAGCGTTGAAGTTGAGATTTTGGAAAAGAATTCCACGCTGCTTCTGCGGGTGTAGTGCGGACCTCCGTATCTATACTCGCGTCGACGCGGGGCGGAAGGAGTCGGGCGAGACGACGGGTTAGTGTTGTACCGGGAGAGGCATCGTCGGCAGGGACGAACTTGAGGTAGGGCGGAAGCAGTCGGGCGAAGTGTGGCGGGGTAGAGATGTTCCAGGCAAGGCATCGTCGGCAGCCTTTGAGGTTGAGAAGGGTGAAGGATGAAGCGCCCTCCGAATCTACACGACTCCGACTCGGACTCCGTGAATCCGTTCCAGAGCGATTCAACCGTAGAAAGCGAAATTTCAGCAGGATTTTGTTAGCACTGCAACTTGGTCACTGTCAAATGAGTTGGAATTCAACCAACGTATAACCCAGTTGATGCCACACCGACTCGAAAATGTCAGATCTGAAGTTTAAAAACGCATGGACGAGCTGGGGACAAATCAGTACGGATTAGCGCACCTCGCACCCCGGTAAAGAGGGGGGAAAAGAGGGTTGAACCAGAGAAACGGGGAACCCTGGAACGATGGCAATAATCAGTACTGAGCAGGCAGGGTCTGGCAGTGAGATAATACGAGCAGATACATATCGTCTGCGGGCGTAGAGCGGGCCTGCACTTGCGCGATTGAACAATGAAGGTGGAGGTACATATCGGGCGGGGTGGCGGGTTACAGATCTCCCGCACAAGGCATCGTCGGCAGGGACGAGGTTGCAGCAGAGCGGTGGCTGGAGGGATGAAGGTTGAAGCGTCGTCCAGCCCTATAAGAGGTGGGACTCGAGGTCAATGAGCGGTATTAACCTGAGATTTTTAGCAGGGAGCAGTGTTACTTACAGTTCAATTTTTCGGAATTTGTCAGTCTTCGGCAGGCTTGAAATTGAGCAGCTGCGCAGCAAGTTGATCTTGCTCCTGATGAGCTTGAAGTCCTCGTGGCTTGGAACCTGACAATAGTAGTAATCAGGTTCGACTCGGAGCAACTAGAGAATCTGACAGCATACCGGCGTAGACACCCTGCGGGTGTAGAGCGGGCCCATTCTCGCGCGTTTGAAGGTGGAGGTATCGGCTGCGGCTTACAGGGGTTCTGGTTGAAGGATGAAGCTTGAAGCGCCGTCCGTTGAGATACTTACGCCTGGACAAGTAGCTCACTGACACCACGGGCAGTAAGTGATTTGGATGGCCCGACCGGAGTTAAATTCGAGTTGAACCTGACGACATTAAATCAGCAGTGTTGAAGTTATATGTATGAGTCCGTTCTCAATGGGACGCCAATAAACTTCAACGAGGGCTTGAAGTAGGCACATTGTCCTCGTCTGAGCCGCGACAACTAGCACAAGGAGCCAAGTAGACCCCGCCAATAAAATAACGAGCCCTGAGCCTGAGCAAGTCTACAAACCAAATGAAAAAATACCACGTATCTGTTGCGGGCGTAGAGCGGACCTGCTCTTGCGCAGTTGGGGGTGGAGGCCGCGGGTTACAGATGGTCCAGGTAATCTTGGTAGGACAGCGGTGGAACAAGTAATTGAACTGAGGGAGCTAGTATAACTTCACGGAGGAATTTAAAGAGTACTTGGGGCCGCACCTGGAGGGAATCCGCCTCTCGTTCGTACAGAATTCAATGTGACGCAGACGAGCCCGTTCGACTCGGACTAGGTGTGTAAGAGATGAAGTGCGTTTTTTCAGAGGTCTCTGGCAAGAAGTGAGTGATTCATCTGGTGTTATGCGGCAGGGAGGATAAGTTATACTTACAGCACCTAAAGCGCATCAGCATCTCGTTGGTCGAGACAATGCAGACGAGCCTGTTCGACTCGGGCTTGGTGTATGTCGTCCAGGAGATACCCCAAGTCTTTGAGTGGTCTCAAACTGTTCGACAAGATCGGGACGAAATTAGATATTTATTGCCGAGGAGTGAACGCCAATAAGCAGGATTGCTTGAGGATTGCGCACTATCTTGGTTTGCGTGCACTGGTCCGGGGGTTACGGGCAAGAAGTGGGTAATGAGCTATGGCTTCACAAGTAAAAAGTACAGCACCTGGAGCGCATCTGCCTCTCGTTCGTCCAAACCTTGACGCGACGCAGACGAGCCCGTTCGACTCGGGCTTGGTGTATGGAGTCTGTCGATTGAGTTTTTTTTTTTTTTTGAGTGATTCAAAGGGTTCGACAAAATCGCGACGGAATTAGATATTTATTACCCAGCAGCCGAACCCGAGTCATTGCGAGCGGACGTTGGGTTTCTGATTGGTCCAGCGGTTACTGGTAAGGAGTGAGTGTTTGATTCATCTGGTGTTGCGAGACAGGGAGGATAAGAGTATAGCACCTGAAGCGTGTCTGCCTCTCGCTCGTCCAAACTTTGACGCGACAAAGAGGAGCCCGTTCGACTCGGGCTAGGTGTGTATGAGATAAAGTGCGTTTTTTAGTGTTCTCACAAAGTGTTCGACTCTGGCGACGGAGTTGTAAATGCTCAGCAGCGACCGCGAGTAGGCAGGAGGCGTATTGCGAGCACACATTCTGGGTTTACATGCACTGCTCCGGAGTCTGGGGATCACTGGCAAGAAGTGAGTGATGAAGCCGCCTGAAGCTTGCGAGGGAAGATAAAGAGTACTTACAGCACCTGGAGCGCATCTGCCTCTCGTTCGTCCAAACTTTGACGCGACGCAGACGAGCCCGTTCGACCCGGGCTGGGTATGCATGGAGAGAGTCGAGTTTTTTTATCTCAAAATATTCAGCCCAGCGAAGAACACGAGTAGGCAGAAGACGCATTGCGAGTGCACGTCTTGACTTTGCGCGCCCCGGTCCGGGGTCACTGGGAAGAAGTGAGTAATTGAACTGTGGGAGCTATAGTGTTGCGAGGGAAGATCAAGAGTACTTACAGCACCTGGAGCGCATCTGCCTCTCGTTCGTCCGAACCTTGACGATAAAGAGTACAGCACCTGGGGCGCGGGCGCATTTGTCGCTGGTCCGTCCAAACTGTAACGAGACCCAGACGATCCCGTTCGACTCGGGCTGGGTGTATGTGCGAACGCTGCGTTTTTGAGTGTTGGACAAAATTGCAACGGAACTTGAATGAGACATCGATTGCCCAGCGGCGAACGCGGGTAGGCAGGGGGCGCAATCGGGGTGCTGTTTGTATTCAGATGAGGTCGGGATTCGGGAAGGAATAGTTGAACTTACCTCTCAATTTGAACCAGCAGCGTCTAAGTTGATGCAACTCGACCTAGCGCATTTGGGATATGTGCTAGACCTTGCGTCTCGGAGGACCGAGGAACCGACCACGGGGAGGCATCAGATCTAACCCCCCCCCCTAGGTTCGCGTCCCAGATGTAGTGATGTCTCCAGCTGAAGACGTACTGGGAGAAATGGCGCTGGAAATTTCGGGAACAATGGCGTCTAGTCGGAACGCTCCAATAATCAGCCTGAGTAACAACTGAGAAATTCCACAAAGCAAAGGGATAAATATCGCGTACATCCTGCGGGCCTGCCCGCAGAAGGTGGAGGTATCAGGCAGACGGGGCAGAGATGGCCCAAGCAATCGTCGCGCCTGTTGAAAGATGAGCCCGTCGGAGTTGGCTCGGCGGCGTGTTGAAGCGGGCCATTGGATACCATAACAGCGACGGCGGGAGGGAAGGCGGCTGAAGGTTGAGATGGAAGAGTGCTGCGATGAGGGAGCAGTAAATTCCACAAGCGGAATTCGGGACGCCACCCGCGGACAGGCAAAGGGACGCGGAAAACTCTGGTGTCATTGCCAACTCCGAGCGTTCCGATATATCCAGCGCTAATTCTGAGACATCCGACGAGAGTCGGATCCCCGTGAGAGTCGTGCGCGCATCCGCCGGCAAATCGGGTACAAGCCTGCCCGAAGTTACAATACTCGAAACCAAACACGACTCTGTTGTTGGATGCAGTGTGTAAGCGGTACGAAAGAAACCGTGGGTCAAGGTGGGAAAAACACATATCACCAATATCACCCCGCCTTCTGACGGAAGGATAGTTGGGGAAGGATGGGCTTGGACTGCAGGCCGCGGAATTGGGGCGGGGAACAGGGTGCCACTGCTCTATGCGGGAATTGAGACTCGAAGGAGCTCGGTTGGACCTTGGCGTGCGAACCCGAACTTCGGTCCTGGAGTCCGTAGTCCAAGTCCAGAACACTGTTGAGTGTTAAAAAAAACACGATGAGTCAGTCGTACGGCCAAGAGTCGGGGAGGAAAATCATCGCTGACGCACACCGACCCCCTGACCGAGGCGGGGACAAGCTTGCTGGCGGAGCAGACAGATGCGGAATTGGCGAATATGTGTATGCCGCTAGCGCAAACACGAGTTGTTGTGGAAGAGGATACGGATGAAGCGGGGAGACAAGAACAAGACTCGACCTTCTGACGGAAAGCTCGCAGTCGCGCGGAGGTAGCTGGCTAGCAGACGCGGAATTGGCGAATGTGGGTATGCCGCTAAAGCAAACACGACTTGTTGCGGAAGGATATACATACGAACGAGTGGGGTGAACAAGCCTCCGCCTTCTGACGGAAGGCTCCTCATAGTCGCGCGGAGAAACTGGCTGTAAGACGCGGAATTAGCGGATATCCTCGGCAGGTAACGCAAATTTGAACATACGGCGGGGGAAAAGATCATCATGATCACTAACTGCCTTCTGACAGAAGGTACGTAGGTACGCGCAGATTAGCTAACTGGCAGACGCCGCGCCGCGCGCAGTCAGCGAATATGAGTTGACGGGCGAGAACGGCGAACACGTACCGTGACGGGATGGTGTTGTAGGATATCCTAGGCGACATACATAACGCGAACTTGAACATACGGTGGGGGAGAAGATCATCATCATCACTGACTGCCTTCTGCCTTCTGACAGAATGTACGCTTAACGTATATGCAGATTAATATTAGCTAAATGGCAGACGCCGCGCGCAGTCAGCGAATATGCGTTGGCGGGCGAGAACGGCGAACGCGTACCGTGACGGGAGGGTGGTGTAATCTCTATTATGTTGCGAATGTGGGCGATGGCGTGCAAGATAGGCGACCGACGAATGGCAGTCGGAGGACATCGAGTTTCTACCCGGCGGCGTAGCCACGATAAACCGCTTGCTCAGGACGAGTTAGCATGGTATAAAGTCGGAGAGATACGCGGAATGCAGCGGAGAACGAGCATAGACATAGACTGGTCCGCAGCCGGGCAAGAAACAAGACTGAAAGTCGTAATCGTCGGGCCGTCGGCGTTTTTGCGAGACAAGTAGGAGTTTGGTCATCCCCCGCCGCAGCCAAGGAAGACGATGGTCGGGTAAGCATGTAGATGAAATACGGCGCGATATGTGGGGCGCGGTGTTCCAGATGACGAGACGACAGACGACCCGTAAGTGCGGAATAGGACGCGCAGCATCGGTGAATGCGGGGCCCCGCATGAGTGAGCTCCGAGTCGTATGAGTGGGTGGCAGCCTCGCATAGTATCAAGTAATCGGCGTGTCTCGATGAGTCGAGAATCAAGATGAAGGTGGGTTGCCCGCATGTCGTGCTCATCAGTAGGTAACTGCCGACGCGTTTGAAGTCCAGGGAGACGGATGCGCGCTCAGAACGAGCGAGACTGAGGGCAGACTGGAGACTGAATCGATGGTGGTGGCAGGACGAAAGTGACGAGAGACGCGACAACGTGACCTTCCCACGATCACGCGTCTCACTAAATTAGCGCCCGAAAAAGGTAAAAGGCGAGCTGCCGGATTGCGTTCTGGCGGAACCCGATGCTCAGTCGTTTCATTTGCCAACGTCCCAACGCCCCGCATCTGAATCCTCGGAGCCCATGTGGAACTGTAACGCGATTTGGACATCATTCAACCAAGCAAGCGGGTGGAGAGTCCCACTCGGGCTCCGCCTATTGAATCTGTGGGTCAAGGATACCGAAATCATCGGCGTCCGGTTCGCACGAACTATGGGCGTTGAACACTGATAGTCTTCCTGAACAGTGAATAGTGAATGGACCCGCGGCTCGGAATCACAACTCCACCGACAGGTGGAATGAATGAATGAATGCATGACTGAACCGTGATAGATACGATACAGTTGTCGAGAAGTGTGATGATGCTCGCAAGTCAGGCCGACCTGGGAACGTCGTCGTCGCAAAGAGGGGGAACAGCCATCCGGGATTCCACGAACGGGAAGTGTCTCCGTCGTTTAGTGCGAGATAATCAAGAAATAGGTCGCGGATCTGCGGGTTTTGGAGTTACCGGTGGCTGGACCTGGCGCGACCGTGGGGCCGTGTGTACATCGGACAGCTGCTCGAGCTCTATCAATATCAGATTACATGTATCTTGCGGGGCATGACGAACGGTACGAAGTCCTTCTATTCCAGGGTTGCAAACTCGCTCGAAGTGGCAATTATTGCGGCGATCGTACCGTGAATTTTGATTCGTATCCACGGTGGGTACATAGACTGCCACGGTGGGTGCATACAGGTCCGTCCTATCGTAAGGCGTATCCACTTGGACCGGATGCTTGCCAGGCCAGGACCAAGCCAGGACCTCATTCAATCTTATGTTCGACGTCCAGCACAGTTCCTCGGTACAGTTACAGTCTCGCCGTCGTCCGGGGTACCTTAAAGCCATCTTTTCTCGATGGATCCGCCGCAGCTCTCGGACCACGGCGTACCTCTACAAATCTTCACTGAGTCTTACTGAGGCCGTCTTCCGGTACCTCGCAATCCAGGATGACAGAACCCACCGCGCTCCTCGGGCGGATATATCCAGTGATCATTCGCCGAGTTGCTTGGTCGCCGCCCAGCAAAGTACCACGACATATTTGGAAACTTGCTGATAATAGTCGTCACCGACCGACGCCGATTCAACTGCGCGCCGGTCGCCAAGTTCTAATTGGCGCCACACACCACCACACGCTGATGATCTGCAGAAGATTGTAATTTGTGGGGGAGGCATATTTAGTTCGACGGAGTTCCAGTGGAACTTCCATTGACCCACTAACAATTGAATTCAATTAACACCTCCAACCGGGGACAGTTTGAATAATAATACAGCGTCCCGGGTTCAATTGGGTAATTTGAACCTAGAAGGGAACTTTGTATTCCGACGCAGCGCTGCGGTAAATAAAGATTTGAGTTCCAGATCTGTTACAACACTTGGGCGAGTTCACGTGTAATTCAACCGGTACAACCTCAACCGAACGCCCTCTAGATAAGATACTCAACCGCGGTCCCCTCGGCCACGGTTCAATCGAACCATGCATTGACACGACGTCGACCAAAGTATATTGGCCGAACTTCAACCAGATCTGAAAACAAAATTCCTGACAGACCGCGCTCTCAGCGCTCCCACGACAACGAACTTCAACCCACGTTGCGGGAGAAGACGACGTCACGGGCTGGCTGGATTCAGAGTTTATCTATCTCTGTCACTTCAGATTAGGATTGAACCACCCACCGAGTTGGTTGAATTTCGGCAAATCCCCATGCAGCAGCATGACTAGACCTGAGGACCTCTATATTCGCAGAACTTGGGACTGTGCATTCCTGACACACCGCGCTGCCAGTGCTCCCACGACAACTTCCACTGAACCCACGTTGCTCCCAACGGCGGGAGAAGACGACGTCACGGGCTGGCTGGATCTGGAAAGAGTCTATCTATCTCAGCCAGATTATGTAGGATTGAACCACGGTTAAACTTCAGCAAATCCGGTGCGTCGAGAGGCAAGGTCTAGCCATGGTTCAATTGCATGATTACTGAGATGTTCGATTGAAGCTCCGTGTTGTATCGGGTATATTCTCGCCATAGTCAGGCGTCGCATCGAGTACCCGCGCAGTATCGAGATGATAGTACATAGCGGCGTCCGAGGGTGCCCAGGAAACCAGAGCCAGGATGGAGTCTCGAACTCCGATAGCAGGTTCGAGAACATAGCTCGACGCACCTGGAGCTCCTCGATTTTGAATTGTTGAGGCGTTCCCTTCCGTCGGAGAACGTCGACGGCGCGGTACCTAGCCCTAATATCGACAGCTGGAGTCCGAGAGTGCGCGAGACGCCAGGCGAACTCCAACTTCAGTTCTCGCAAACAATCATCGAGTTGAACCTCAACCAAGCAAGGTTCGATCCGAAGATGGCTGAGATAGACCAATGCAGATCCAGCCCGTGACCTCGTCTTCTCCGGCCTGGATATCTCATATTCCTACGCTGTGGGCGAGATGGGTGGCCGCGGCGCTAGCTCGGAATATAATCACACAGTCCATGGTTGAAGTTCTGAACTTCTGTCAACATAATTCTGCCAACATGAGGTTCTCGCGATAGTTAGGCACGGTTCCACGCCAGCCTAGATAACAGTAGCTGTATCCGTGGGTGCGCAGGAAACCGGGATGGGAGTCTCGGAATCCGAGTCTGGTTCGAGACCACGAGTCTGGTTTGAACATGGTTCAAATAATAATTTAGATCGCTCGACGCCGCTCCTCGATATTGAACCAAACGAGGCGCGGAGGCGTTCCCTTCTGGAAGGAGGTCAATAGGACGCAGATAATATAACAGCCGGAGTCCGAGATTAGGCAGGCGCAAGCTGGAGTTCGATCGAGAGTGGGCGAGAAACCAAGTCTGATCTGACCTCCTCGACGCCTCGAGTCGACCTTCCCCCCTCTGTCCAGTTCAGCGTCAAGATATGTTCAAGATATATACATTCCAACGGCATATAAGTAAAGAACGTTGTCTAAATACATAATAATACCAGCTGCCCCCCATTGCCCTCACCCTCTCCCCCGCCCTCTCGCCCGGACAAAAAAAAAAGTTATAGCTTCGCCCAAGAACGCAACACGCTCAGTCGTGCACCAACTTCGCGCGGAGCGCAGGGATGTCGAAGGCGGACTTGCCCTGGCGGTTGCGGTAGAAGAGGACGTCGCCTGCAAAAAACCCCCAATTATAAGTAAATGAGAAAAAATGATGAAATGGAACAGCCAACGCACCCTCATCCTCCACAAACTGACAAAAATTATAATTATACCACAGCACCTGGAACACATACGCGTCGGAGCGGTGGTAGTGGGGCCCGATGGTCTTGCGGAGGTGGCGCGTCGCCTCTTCGCCGTGGTACCACGGCATGAGGGGGAAGAAGTGGTGGATTACGTGGTAGTGGGCCACTAAAACGCGCCAAAAAAAAAAGTAAAAAACACGCAAAAAAAAGCGAGAGAAGAAAAGGGGGGAGGAAGCAGAGAAGGGAGAAGAGGACGCAACGCACCATCATGCAAAAAGAACCTCCCCTGCCACCCAAGAAACTCGCGATCAATAGTCGCCGCCGCCCCCCGCTGGAAATTCCACGCCCCCTTCCGATAATGCGGCAGCTCCGGGTCCGTGTGGTGTAGATAGGTGATCATGATGAACCAGTGGGTTACGAGGAGCCAGGGGATCCCATATAATTTGAGCACGAGGGGAAAGGTGTAGTGGAGGGAAGAGAAGTAGATGAGGAGGGAGGTGGCGAGGAGGCCGAGGTTGGAGAGGATGACGGCGGGGGCTTGGGATTTTGTGAACATTATTGCGTTGGGGTTGAAGTGGTTCGACCAGCGCGGGTATCTCTTCTGCCCCGAGACGTTGAAGACTGCCGACCACGCGTAAGCGGGGGAATATTAGGGTAGGAAAGGACGACTCGAACTCACTCAGATACGCCGGAAACGCCACAACCTGCTGCCTCACCAGCGCAAATATAGTCCAAAGCGGCGTGTCCCCGAAGTGCTCCTCCAGCCCGCTCCCACTCTCCTCCCCGGCAGGAGGAAGCCCGAGGTCACTGCGCGTGTGCGGCACGTACACCTCGTCGTTCTCAATGGAAGCGTGGTTGGAGTGGTGTCGGTGGTGGACGAACTTCCAGGAGAAGTAGGGGGTGAGGAGGAGGGAGTGGGTTACCTGCGCGAAACGTTCAACCAAAGTAAGTAAGAAAAATGAGAAGGAGGCAGGGAGAAGGGGGGGGGAATGGAGCAAGGAGGGAGGCAGGGGAAGGGAGGGAGGGAGGAGAAGGAAGGAAGGGACGTACGAAGCCGATCACGTCGCAGAGGCGTCTGTTGGCGGAGAAGGCTCCGTGTCCGCACTGAAATAAAAACAAACACCGTCAGTCGCCGGAAAGGATTAGGGAGGAAGGGGGAGAGAGAGGACGAACCTCGTGCCCGATAACCCACAGCCCCGTGAACGCCAGACCTTGGAACCACCAACTACGAGGTACGCCAAATCATCAGCACTCAACACTCAACACGATACCGGGGTGGGGTAAAGAAGAAGGATTGCACTACGCACTAGGTCAACCAACACCCCCACGTAACCCCATCAATCGCATACTGCGGCGTCCCCGCCTCGACGAGCGCGCGGCGGAGGGTGGTGTCGATCTGGCAGCCGAGGGCGAAGAAGGTGCCGGCGACGAGGAGGTCGCGGAGGAGGTAGTAGAGGGCGAGGGGGGTGTTGCGCTCGAAGAGGCGGGCGGGGATGGAGTCTTTGATGTCTTTCAATGTGCTGTTCGGCGTGTAAACATAAGTGAGTATACGACGAAGACGAGGAGGATGTAGGATGGAAGGGAGCAGGAGGGTGAAAGGAGGGGGGCAACGCACTAGGACAAAGGAACGAATTCCTGCTCCTGGACGGAGACGGATTTAGCGGTGGGGGCACCCATGATGAGAGGAGGGACGCGGCGAATTTAGACGGACGACAACTACTTTCCGAGTTGCAAGAGCGCAGACCTTATGGGCGGACAGCCGACGCGCGAGAACAGAACAGGACAGAAAGCACCCGAATCCCGATTGGATTTTTTTGAGATATCGCCATTCGTGCAACCCATCTTCACATGCAATACTGTAAGCATCATTGATATCTGGCGGTGTCATCTCATCAAGTGTGTTGCCAGATCTTGGGAAGAAATTGGATTGGATTGGGAATATCCAAGTTGAGGACTCCGAAACACACGCGTGCGGCCCGCTCCAACATAGCATGGAGCGCTCCCCTGGGCTCCAGTACCGCGGCAAATACTTGCTCGCGATGGGGAGTTCGCCCCGCGCATCAGAGCGGAGAGGACACATAATTGATTTCCCTGCAGAAGGAAGATGAGAAGAACGGAATTAGAATGTTGAACAGAAATCTGCGCTGCTCTTCTCGATCTGCATCAAATCAGATTGAGAGTGTTCCGGTGGAAAAGGGCAGCTGCCACATCTCCACCGCCGAAAATATACTCACTGAGCATCTGTTCCGTTGACAACGCAACATTCGATCCTTGGTCGCTGCCAAAAATATAAGCTACTTACCTGGCCCTGGTTGGGCTGGCGAGGGTTGGCTGCCTGCCGGGTAGTGGCTGCGTAACAGCGCAAATCCGCATCGCGTAATGAATTGAGCGGGAACGGCTTCCACGTGGTAGCCCCTCTTTGGGAGGTCTCTTTTGATCAGATGTGATGTGTGTCATGTTTGTTCTCCCACACTGCCTATCCTTAAGCTTTTCTGTCCGTCTTCCATCACTCCCCGCCCGAATCCGTTTATCTCTCGCGCCTCTGCGACTCCAACGTTCCTTGTCCCCCATTGCCCGTATCCCCCATGTTCGTCGAGGGTGCTGAATATGAGAAGCGGCGCACTGTGCCGTTCACCCCGCCCAACGTACGGTCCTCTCCCTCCTCTCCCGCTTTACTCACTAACACTGGACCCAGGTCACTTGGAAAGAGCTGCGCGCCGCCATCCCCGCCGAGCTATACAAGAAGTCGACCCTCCGCGGCCTCCTCAGCCTCGTCCAAGACGTAACAACCGTCGTCGCCCTCTACTACCTCTCCCTCCGCATCGACCCCCTCGCCGCCTCCCTCACCCACCGCCACCACCTCGCCGCCCCCGCGGCCTCCGCGCTCTACTGGGCCCTGTGGGCCGCGTACTGGGTCGCGCAGAGCATCGCGATGGCGGGGTGTTGGTGTCTCGGGCACGAGGCGGGGCATCAGAATGTGTCGCAGTATGGCGTCGTCAACGACACTGTTGGGTACTTTTTGCATACCGTGAGCGCCTGCGTTCCTTCGTCGCCTCCCCCCAGTCGCCGCAGCTAACCAACCCGGTTATAGTGCCTGCTCACCCCCTACTTCGCCTGGAAGCGCTCGCACCACACCCACCACGTCCGTCCCGCCCTCCCCTCTCCCTCTCCCCCGTTTAAACTAATTACTTACGCTTTTTTTTGCAGCGCACAGTCGGCTCCATCGAGCGCGACGAGAACTACGTCCCGCGCACGCGCGAGGAGCTGGGGTTCACCTCCCTCGAGCAGCTGCACGAGATCTTCGAGGAGACGCCCCTCTACACCCTCGGCCGCCTGCTGGTCATGCAGCTCCTTGGGTTCCAGGCGTACCTCCTCTTTAATACGCTGGGCTGTCCGCGGGACCCGCCGGGGACGAATGTGCGTGCAAAAACCTTCTCTCCCACTTATTTCCTCCATGATTTTCGAGTTGAGTTTTGCTAACGGTGGACGTTTTAGCACTTCTCCCCCTCCTCCGTCCTATTCAAGCAGAACGAGTACTACAAGATCGTCGGCTCCAACGTCGGCCTCCTCGTCGTCGCCTCGCTCCTCACGCGCTACGGCATGCAGTTCGGCGCCGCCGCCGTGTTCAAGCACTATATTATTCCGTACCTCGTGCGTCTTGCCCCTTCCCTCCTTCTTCTTCACTCCTTCCCTACCTCCCCCCACCCTCCCCGCCTCCCCCTGCCCTCTATCCTCCCTACCCCCCTTCCCTTCCCTGATTTTGATTTCAACGACCGCACTCGACGCGAATTCTAACGAATTCACGCAGCTCTGCCACCACTGGATCGTAATGCTCACCTTCCTGCACCACTCGGACCCCACCATCCCGCACTACCGCGCCGGCGAGTGGACGTTCCTGCGCGGCGCCCTGGCGACCGTGGACCGCCCGCTGCTGGGGTGGATTGGGAGGGTGTATTTCCATAATGTTAGCCATGATCATGTGGGGCATCATTTGTTTACGGCGGTGCCGTATTGTGAGTTTTGCGTTCCATTCGTTCTCTACTTGATTTTTGGAAAAAGAGGAGGCTAATGGTGGGGAATGGCGGCACAGATAATCAACCGAAAGTGACCGAAGCGCTCAAGGGCGTGTTGGGGGAGCACTATAACTACGACTCGACCGTGCGTCCTTCCCCTCCCTTCCCATCCTCCTCGCTTGCTTACGCGAATACGTGCTAACGCACGCATCCGCAGAACACGTTCTACGCCCTCTACCGCTCCTTCACGCGCTGCCTGTACATCGACGACGAGGGGGAGGTGGTGATGTATCGGGATCGGAAGGGGAGGAGTGCGAGGGAGGTGAGGGTCGTGCCGCGCGTCGAGGTCGTGACGGATGTGGAGGACAAGGAGGGGCAGGGGGTGAGCGTCGACCTTGCTGAGTAGCGGGTTAGTGAGGGAGGAGCGGGAGTTGGTGCGACGCCCCATCTTGCGGAGTAAGAGTAGGGATGGTGCGACGCCGACGCCCCTTGCGCGGAGCGGGTTAGTGCGACGCGACGCCGACGCGTGCGACGACCCTTGTGGATAGAGCAGCTGTATATAAATTATCTCACTTTCTTTGGATCGGATCGGGTGTGCGTAAATAGTTACATAGTTAGTTTTCAACTTACATGCTTTCTTCGCGATTGTTTTTTCGGACGCCGAGGGATGGAGGGAGACTTCAAGTTGTGCGACTGTGACTTGTGAGAGTTGAGCGGTGAACTGATTTATCTGGAGCGGTTACGGGTGAGGTTGGGCAGTTGAATCTGGCATGTTATGTTCGCCATTTTCGCCTTGCCATCCTCGAGTTCGACTTGAAGGCAGACTTCAATCGAGCAAGAATTGAGCATTGGTTGAATTATACGGGAGGCCGACCATTAGCGTTGAGTGTGAGGCACGGAATTGGGCGAGAGCCTGAATGCGACTTATTGGTGGAATTATTGTCGCCTTGCGATTGCGTGCGAGTCAACATTGAATTGAAATCGTAAGTTCAACCGAGCATCGAGCACCTCTAGTTCGACTTGCTTTACGAGGAATTCAACTCCGGTTCGACTTGGCCGAATTTCATTTTTCAACCGGCTGAGTGAGTTGAATTATATTATCTGGAGTGGTTACTTAGAGGTGAGGTTGCGCCGCGGTTGAGTGTGTAGTTGAATCTGTCTGGTGGAAATGATCTCGACTGCCTTCCCGGCCACCCCACCCCAGCGGCGGCGTATCCCTTATCCTGTTTGGTCACCCACGGTTAATTCACGGACGGCGTTTCGGAGTAGGTTCCCTAAATGATTTAATATTTTAATTATGGAAGAACAGGGATGGAGAGAAGCGCCAATGGGCGGAGGGAGGGTTGCTCGGACATTGACATCCGGGCTATTGTGCCACAGCCTACAGAACTGGCGCCACCTCCGTGCAGGGCCGGCCTTCCAAGGTTCGGATTTGAAATTAATTAAGAGGGTCGAAGCGAAGTCCGATGAAAATGAACTTGTCCGAGGACGACGCGAACTTGAGCTGCGGCATTTAATAGGGAAAGAGTCAAGACACCGACTCGGACTCTTGGTGATGTTTTTATTTAGCGAACCTGGAGTCCACGTTTCGTTTTCGTGAGTCCAGGGTCGGTCGGAGCCCGTTGACGGACGTAGAGAGCCACGGTGTGATAGATGATGCGAAGAGGAGTGAGTGAACAGAGCAGCTACTGCAAGTCAACATATATAGCTTAATGTTCGGTCAACTTGGTGCGACGTCAACAATTCTCAACCGAACGGGAATTGATGAGCATGGGTTGAATTATACGCAGGCTGACGGTTGTCGTTGAGTTGAGGCTCAGCCGGCTGAGGCGTGGAGTTCAGGTCGCGAATGCCATTTATTAGTTACGTAGTGGACGACTTGTTTTCGACAAGTCAACAATTCTCAACCGAACGGGAATCGAAAATGAGCATTGGTTGAATTATACCGTGACGGAGGCCCAAGGGTTGTCGGGGAGGTGAAGCAGTTGAACTACCGGACCTAAGCAGTCAACGACCGGGAGCGAGTTGAGCGTTGGTTCAATTATACGGAGGTGCGACGATTATCGTCGAGGGTGTGGCGTGGAATTGGCCGATGGGTTGAGGGGTGAAGGTCATTTAACTTGTGGTCGCGGTCGCCTTGCGATTGTGTATGCGAGTCAAGTCAATATTTGATCTCGATTTGCGGCGGGTCAAGTTCAACTGGACAACTTCGAGGCGTTCAAAGTTCAGAAGTGACCTGAACTGTGGTTGGAGGGTATAATCCGTGACTGCGGCTCATTCGTGCAATTGGTCGAGGCCACTTAACTTGCCTTGCGATTGTGTGTTGATTGTGTGAGTCCAAAAAAAAAATCAGTTTTTGGTCAAGTTCAACCAGACAACTTCAAGGCGTTCAAATCTTCAAACTGACCTGAGCTCAGAATTCTCCGTTTCCGCCCTCTCCCCGACTCTGCCTCCCTACACCCAATAAATTTCCAGCGAAGTTCGACTTGGCATTGGCACCCTTCAACGACCACACATCGAACCGGCACTTACCGAACGGCGAATCTTCCCGGAGCTCACTGTACATGTGATGGCATCACCAAATTTTCACGCATCAACCAATTTCGAACCCTCCCCCACTGAAGAGTTCCTGGCCTGGCCTGGAAATCAATCAGAAGGCGTCCTCGTCCGCCTTATCATGGATTGGATTGCATGGCTGGATACGTACACCCAATTTCGCGCATGAGATGAACAGGGGGGTCGCCCGGGGTCGCCCGTTGCGTCGGCGGTTATTCTGCATTCCAGTTGAAATTCGTCATCACCAGACTGAACCTCCGGTATTGCGCACTTGATGGAGATAGGCAATGGAAGCATTAGCAGAGTTCTAAATTTTTGGTTTGTACCTTTGGTTTCGGGTCCCCGACAACCCCGCTGGAAACGAGCGCCGACGAGCGGAGATCTGCACACTGTGTCGCGGGTGCAAATTCATTGAACAGGGCGAGACAGGCGGCGTTGAGCGCACATGGCATGACGGCAGATGCCGGCGCGCCCTCGGCAACGTGCGCGTCAGGACGGAGCCGCGTGTGAAGGTCTTGCGTGGTGCGGAACGCCGAATTGGGTGCAAACGTTTGTTGGTTGAACGCAACAGAAAGTTTGAATTGGTTTGAATGCATCAGTAGTGCATCAGTAGAAGAAGATGTTTCCCCAGGTTGGCGATAGTTAGCGATGGGGGTGGACTAAGGACTTTGCCTGGTTGATCAATTACAATGCCGTCCGGTGCGACTTGGCCGCGGCGATTTGCAATTCCTATCGCCCGACGCGCGGGAAGAAAGACCTAAAAGAGAACGCAGCTTACCCGGACCCGCACGAGCATCGCTGGTATTCGATGTTGCGCGATTTCAATACAATTTCCGACGCGGCACAGGAACTTAGCGGTCTCGACTGAAAGGAAGTCTTGGGCGTCCAGAAGGTCGTCTCGTCGTTCAGATGTAAGATGTACGGTACCGTGCATCAAGGATTGGATGTGAACAGAATGTCAAGGATAATCCGCTGCCACATGGGATTGATGGTGCCGGGGGTTGCGTTGGCAGAGATATCATGCAAGAGCAGAGCGAGAAGCACCAGAGATGAGCCTTGTGATATCGTAGACGCTGGGACAGATTGTCGCGATGTTGGCGCAGCGAGGTCAGTTCGTGTGGGCGCCGATGGGTGTCGAGGTATCATCGCAGTAGGAGGGCCACATGACGTCGACCCAGCTGGCGCAGAAGAAGCTCAAGAAAAGTTGAACCCGCCCGGCGTTAGGCGCTTCAGCCCGTTCGTGGCGGGCATGGGAGTCGACTTGGCGCTCAATTGTTGAGGCGGCTTCGAATATTCGCCCGCCAGTAAGAGGAACGTCGCCAAGCGTTCGCTGGATGCGTATTCACGCAGGCAGAAGATAAGAAAGAACCTGTTCGGGTCAGTAGTACCAGATATGCGGCGACTATCTGCGGGCGGGTACGGAACTGTGCGAAAGGTTCAAGACGATCAGACCATGGCGCGACGCGGTCTGTCCGAGTCCTTCGAAAGATCCGAGGGGTTGAAACGTTGAATGATTGAGACTGAGCCTCCGTCGCAGTCAGTCAATCGAAGTCGTGATCACAGCCTCAGAAGAAGAAGACGCACAGGCTGCGGAGTAAAATACTTCCACCAGGTGCGGGCACCTTGTCGACACAACGCCCATGCATGTCGCAGAGATGTCGTCGCGTCGTAGGCGGTATGCAGGGCCTGAGATGGAAGTCGCGGTTGAACGGCCCCGCCCGTCGGACGCAATCAAGCTCCGTGTTGAGTTGCCCAGGTGGAACCATCAGTCTTGGTGCGGCTGCGAAGTTCGATTCAGTCAAGCGCGACAGAGAGCCCCACAGCGCGGTACTCGGGCCCCACATATCCAGAGGGAGAAAATGCAGGGCGCCCGCCATTCAAGGAGTCAGTCGGGCGTCAGGGGACATCAGTTTTCCCGCCGTCTCATCCCACCCGGGCGGCGTGGACTGTGAGTGCACTCCAGGGCGGCATCAAGTCACCGCTGTTTCGAAAGATCCCGCCCGGCTGGGGTTTGCTCCCCGAACCAACTATGCATTTCCAGTTAAGCGACCTCCAACAGAAAAAACGGACGCACTCCTGATTAAACTGCGACACGAGCACGCGCCCACGTCGCAGAGACAGATCTTCGAGATGTCGGGGCCCACAAGATACCAACCAGTTGGACCACCTTTTTCAGCAGTTGAACGCCACACCAGACTTAGCTTAAGGAAGCGAGCAAAGCAGTCAAGCCATCCGCAGGTTTTAGTCCATCGCCGACTCACGCTGGGCGAACGAAAGCTCGCACGGGCATCTGCCATCTGCGAGAGGTTGGGTCAACGGCATCTACAGACAACCCCGCGGCGCGACGACTTCGTCCCAGAAATCTGGGGTGAGAATATACCAGTCGAAGTTTCGCACTCACCACCACCTCATCTCGACCTGCTGGAAGAAGGGTACCTGACATACGTCCAAGGCTCCTGACAGTTTGGATCTGAGGGTTTGACGGACGAAGATTCTGCGCCGCAAGAAGTCAGTCAACCTCAATCGAAGGTCGCAGCCTCCCTCGCGGGTGAATATACAAATCTGGAGACGCGCGACGCGCCGCGGACCAAGAGACTTCCAACTGTCTCCGTCGACATACACGCGCCCGTGGCGCCAAGTTGAAGACAGGTCGAGATGTTGAGGCGTCCTTGGGTCTGTCTGTCGGGAGCGGAGCGCCGCCGTCACCCGTATTTCCACGAACGGCACGCCGCCGTTCTAGATCTCTTGAGCCCAGGCGCAGGCTCGGCTTCGCAATAAGCCACGTCTCATCTCACCTCGATGCGTCGCGAAAAGGAATTGGAACGGTGAGAGCGGAGGACGGCTCCAGATCTGAGGCTGGGTTGCAAGAAATCGAGACGCGAAGACGCACCACGCACCAAGGTCCGGCCTTGACTGGCGCCACAACGCGCAAGGACAGATCGTACGTCGCCTCGAGATTCGAGAAATAAAGACTCACTGCGTGCGTCCTTCCAAGCATCAGTCTTGTTGCCACAACATCCGCGAGAAAGGTGAGAGCGGAGGACGGTTCCAGATCTGAGACTGGGTCGCCGCGAAGACGCACCACGCACCAAGCTCCGGTCTTGACTGGCGTCACAACGCGCCAGGACAGATCGTACGTCGCGTCGAGAGATAGAAACTCACCGCATGCGTCCTCCCCAGTATCACTCTTGTCTTCACAGCATCCGCCAGGACAGCTCGTACGTCGGGGCGAGATTCGAGGAATAGGACTCACCGCGTGCGTCCCTTCCAAGAATCAATCCAATCTTGCCTCCACAACATCCGCCAGGACAGACCATACATCGCGTCGAGAGATAAAGGCTCACCGCGTGCGCCCTTCCAAGCATCACTTTTGTCTTCACAGCATTCGGGTACGTCGCCTCGTGCGCGCGCTTGCGGGTAATATATGAGCGGGTTCCCCGTGGTCGAGATGCTCGTGAGTTCCCCCGGAGGTGGCTACACGCGCGAAGGTAAGTGAAGTTACTGACAGGTTCTGTGAGAGCGAAAGGTCGGACAGCGTCAGCTCACTGCAGTTTGAATATCCCGTCCCGCCCATACTCTATCCTGGGTTCCTGGGTCGCACCAAATCTCTCGAGGAGAAACAAAAGAGATCTGTAGACGCACCGCGGAATAAGTCAAGTATCATCGTCGATACGCGTCGGCCTAGATATGGCACGACCGCGAGCAACCTAGAAAGGTGACAGTCGAACGCCTTAGCTGGATGCCGAGGTAAGTGAAGTTTATTTAGAAATCACGGTGCGCGCCAGACTACTCACCAAGGGCGAAAGAGGATTATCCGCGAGGCATTTGGGGACGCCAAATCAACTAGAGGGAGACGAATCCGGCAGGATGTCGAACCCTAATTTGGATTCCGGATTGACCTCATCGCCACCCAGTTCGAAAGCTGGAGAGTTCCGCGTTAGTTCAATTAACGCGGCGCGCTCAGGATATTCGGGTCGAAAGAGTCGAAGTACTACCCTGCAAAGACCCTTGAATCTTTCCCCGTTCGCCCAGTCGTTTCAAGTTCTTGTGCCACTCGCGGTTCGTTTGGCGGCAACCCAACGCCACCAGCCTTCTCCGAGTTCGCAGCGCGTCCCGAGGGCGCAGAAACATCCCCAGTCTGGGCTCATCGTGAGCAGAAGTGCAGCAATCCAGGTCCACAGAGCGGGGGGAAAGTGGGGCTGGTGAGGGTTCAGTCCAAGGTGGCCGATGCCCGAGCGTGAACTGTTTGCCGGTCGTTGCCGATGCCTGGCGATCAAGGTCTGCCTCGGGGAGGCCTCGGGCATTGCTTCCTTGACGGTTTCTGCCTCCATGGTTAGCGGGCACAGCAAGAGCAACGGCGACTTGAGAACGACGGGCTTTCATTTTGGCCCCATGGAATTATTTGAGAAGGCGGAGGAACCTTTGTTTGTACATGCGTGGCTTAACGCGTTGAGACGCGTGTGTCACGTGTGCTTCACTCCTTGTCACGAACCACGATGGTCTTTCCTTCCGCCATTTGCACGCCTCCTCCATCGCCGGCCTCAACGAGCTCCCATGAAAGATGAACCTAGCAGTACGCAGAGTCGCCCACTCGATTCCGGATTTCCTCGCGCGCTCGATCGGAGTCGAGTCATCGCGTCAAAATTATCAAGGCTCTAGGACGACTCCTCATCTCCCGCTGGCTCTGAGACATCGCCCACTGCCCGGAACCATCTCATCTGACGTTTGAACCGCTCTCAAAAGCACGTATCTACCTATCTGTCGTAACGACCCCAAGTTGGCAACAGCGGAGTCTTCCGCGTCCTTTTGCCTCGCTGATGCTGGCCTCCCGCATTCCGTCCGTTGGATCCACCATTCTCCCATTGCAGTACTCTCTTATCTGCTGACCTGGCGCTCCGTTCTCCCCGCTGTCCCTGTTATGGTATCCGATGGACGAATCGGACCGATGCACAGGACGCTGAACCTTCGAGTCGAAATCTAATCCCGAGAGGAAATAACCCGAAAACTGTGCTATATCCTTGCAGGAGTTTTTCCGAGTGGAGCTCTCAATCCCATCGCTGGTGTGGCGCGTCCGCGGGTAGTCCCGGCGCCCAGAACCCAAAAGCGTTTGATTAATCCTATTCAAAAAGTTCTCTCGGTCGCCCCTTGGAAATCGGCACTTGTCAATGCGTTCCTTGGTTTTCGGACTCAATCCTTCTCTTCAACGGCCTGTCGACTCACACGCCAGATGCGTTGCGCAACTCCTCAAGCTGTGTTGCCGTCCAAGTCGGTACCTCGATGCGAACCGCGGCAAACTGCAGTACCACACGCTTGGACAGTTGGACTCCGACTGTGAACCGCCAAAATCAATCGAAACGGCCGAACAGGTCGCAGGCGACCATTTGCCTCCACATCTATTCGTCTGCGCCCTCCACCGCCCTCTTCGATGCGTTCCTCAAACGGCAGTGGAGCGCTCAATGCACTCACAGCTCCATCTAGGTATGGCTTGTGTCTTATCCCGCGAAAGGTACCGACGCCCGGGATCCGAAATCGATTGATCGAACCAGTTCTCTCCGGTGCACCTTGTAATCTGGGACTTGAGGATTCTACTTTCCGGACTGGATTCCAACTGAATTCGGACTGTGGGCCCACAGCCGCAAATCCTCCACACGTTTCGCAAATCCCCGCTCAAGTCTGTCTTTGACCAGTGTGCGGTGCCACGATCGGTACAAGTGACAACAGCCATCGCCGTATCCGCCCCAGATGGATTCCCAGAGACTCGTCTTGACGAAGTTCTGATGCCCCGGGCTCAAGATTGAAGTCTCTGCTTGCGGCCGCAAATACTGGCAATGAACGAGTAGGCTTTGGATCGCAACAGCCGACTGAGTCGCAGTGGACTATCTGGCGCTTCGACGTCCTTCGTCAACGCACACACGAAAGCAGTGGGTTCGTCAAACTGTAGTTTTCGGGGCGGGTTCAAGGCGGGTTCACTTTGGGTTCACTACACGAGATCGTTTTGATCGAATTGTCCAGTCACCTCCGGGCTCGGGTCTGCGGTTCCCTCTCCGGGGAACCTCATCCCTTGTGGTTTGGAATGCTCTCCAAGTCGCGAGTCGAGCTCCGTCGAGCTACACCTCTTTCTCCCCGAATAGGTCCGAATACCGCCGACAGGTCCTACAGTGCGTAAGAGGGCTGAGGCAATCGCGGCAGCGCGGTTGAAGACGCCGCGGAAATAAATACGCGACTTTTTTTAACCGACGCAGTGTCCTCTCCGTCATGTCGTCCACCTCAGTCCGGCCGACGTCCCTCGCCTCCATAAAAAACGCTCCCCTCGTCGGCCTTGCAGAGGGCAATGGGCAGTTCTCGAACTACCAGCTCGCCGCGCTCGTCCTCGTCGTTCCGTACCTCGTCAAATCATTCCTGCCCCTCGTCAGTCGTGGCGGCTTCAAGACCTACCTTTTTGTCCTGCTCCTGACTGGTGCACCCACCACCGTCGCCTATTGGGCGCTCATGTCCAACTATGGGGCGCGCAAAAACGATAAAGTCGTCCTGCCGGGCAAGGACATCGAGGAATACATGATCATAAAAGACGCTGAGCTCAAGAAACTTTACCACGGCAAGAACAAGATCCCAATGCAGGTTTTCCACGACGCGTACTTTGAGGGAAAGATCGACTTGAAGCCTGGTGCGCACTTTATTTGATTTTGCCCTCTCTGCTGTACTGACGCGTCGAAGGCGACGACATGCTGGACGTCCTGGAGCAGCGTCACGACTGGGCGAAATTCACCTTCACGGCGGAACTCTTCCGCTACGTCTTCATGGAATTCTTCCCCGAAGTCATCATCCACTCGCAAAGCCAGGACGAAGAACAGGTCCGGGGGCATTACGATAGAGGGGACGATTTCTATTCGTGGTGCGTCGCGTATCTTTACTTCCCGCCCACTGCGCATGAATCTGACTTGAGCGCCCGGAAGGTTTCTCGGCCCACGCATGGTCTATACGTCCGGCGTCGTGCTCTCCCCGGATACATTCGAATCACTGGAGACGCTCCAGGATAACAAGCTTGCTATCGTGTGCAACAAGCTCGACCTGCAGCCCACCGATAGGTTAGCATTGTATTAATCACCCGGTGCCCGCTATTTGCTCACATTTTCTCTCAGACTGCTCGACGTCGGCTGCGGCTGGGGCACACTCGTCGCATATGCGGCCAAGAATTTCGGGTGCGACGTCACTGGGGTCACCCTGGGGAAGAACCAGGCCAAGTTCGGCACGGAGAGGATAGCTCAGAACGGCGTAAATTTATATTCTTCCTGCCGCGCTCATCGGCTCAGACGATCGTCTTATTCAGGTCTCGGCGGACAAGGCGCGTATCCTGTGCTGCGACGCCCGCGAGATCCGGCCTGAACAAGGGACCTACGACAAAATCGTCAGCTTGGAAATGGCAGAGGTGCGTCTTGGGACTGCGCCGACATACCCGGGGATTCACGCGCTGAGCCTTTACTAGCACGTCGGCGTCCGGCGCTACTCTGCCTTCCTTGCCCAGATGTACGAACTCCTGTCGGACGACGGCATCTTCGTCTTCCAAGTCGCGGGCTTCCGCCAGGGATGGCAGTTCGAGGACCTCGTCTGGGGACTGTTCATGAACAAGTACGTCTTCCCTGGTGCCGACGCGTCTTGTTCTCTGGGGTGGGTCATCAACAAGGTTTGTTTAAATTGCGGCTTCGTCACCTTCGCACTGACCATTCTTCGGACACAGCTCGAAGCGGCCAACTTCGAAATCAAATCCATCGACGTCCTGGGCGTACACTACTCCGCAACCCTCTGGCGCTGGTACCTCAACTGGCTGTCCAACAAGGACGCCGTCCTCGCCAAATACGGCGAAAAGTGGTTCAGGATCTGGGCGTACTTCCTCGCGTCCGCGACCATCTCCAGTCGGTGCGTCCCATTCATCTGCGTCGCTGCGCCTGCATCGCTAAACGGAGACGGATGCGCTTACTAGGCAAGGGAGCGTCTCGGTATTCCAGATCACGATGCACAAGAACCTGAACGCGTACCACCGCATTCGCGGTGCGGCCAACCACGGCGGCATCCACGTCGACCTCGCGAAAGAACCCGAGTAGGCTTCCTGCTCCTGTTCGTTGACTCAGGTGTATTCATACGCTCATTCTAGATTGATCATTTAACTTCGGCACACCCGGGAATAAAATTGAACTATGCGCGAGCCCTACTTGGGTAAGTTGATTTTCCTTTCGAGGACAGTTCAATAAATTGTACGGCCATGGAACGGAGGAGAGTGGAGAACGGTAGTGAGTACTAGTGATAGAAGCGTAGACGAGTTATGAGACAGCCTGGAACAAAGAATAACTACAGCGTATCCATTGCGGCGGATCCAAGTCTCAGTATGGGGTAGATATATATATTGAGTCGGCAGGAAACTAACGAAGATATTTCGATTTTGACTTGGTTAAACGTAAAACGACGGTGAGACCACCTTCAAAATCAGCGACCAAGACGCGGCCGAGAGAGTCATCTAGGGCAAGATGAAGGATGGACGAAACCGGGGGCAACCCGTCAACCTCCAATCTCCGAAAGGTGGTGTGCGGAGTCGGGGATAACTCCACATGGACCAACCCAAGGTAACCGTCGTCTCCCGCTGCCTGGGGGTCCGAGAAAATAGGTCCGCTGCGAACGAGAATAAGGATATATCTTCCGCTGCGCCCCACCGCGATTAGTTCTACCGCCCCTTCGGTCGCATGCAGGAAGCCTTTGATCCCAACATCGATATTCCCCGACACGACCTGTCCAGGCCAAAGGTGAATCATGGAGGTTGTGGACTCGTTGTCCCATTCGAAGCTGATATGTCCCACGGCAGAAACACCGAACTCGGGCAATTGTAGGTGTGTGGAACCTAAAAGTCTGTTGGTGGCATCCCGGAGGCGCTCCTCCGCAAATGGATATGGTACAGAGAGCGTCCGTCTCGCCGGCTGGCCTGGCGGAGTTGTAGGCGGGAAAGAGTATCTCTCGATATAGACTCCAAGTGGCCCGACGACGGTTTGGTAGAGAATATAGATCTGTTGCTCAACGAGCAAGCACCGCCCGGAGGGTGTCTCGAACTAAATAATGATTAGCTGTATGCCCGGGGGTGGGACTGAAAGCAAGTGAACGGGCCCACCAGCTCCCAATCGGGGACAATCCCTGGTCCGATTTGCACTTCGCTGTTTTTCTTCATTGACCAGTAGGCTGTCGAAGCGAAGGTACAGATTCCCATGACATCTGAATTCATGAAGAATCCAGGGCCCCGACGAAGGCCTACAGCCGTCCGGGGCGATGTGACATAGGAAACGGAAACCTGATCTGGGTCCTGGTAATCGATGTAGATAGCGGCGAACTGATCAGTCCTGCAGGACGCGTATTAACAAGGGGCCACAAGGAGAACACAGTTTAGTTACCCGATAACAGCACCAAAGAGGACCCTCCCATCTTCCTCAATCCTCAGATTGTCGATGACATCAAGACCCACAATCTCGAGGCGAGCGACACGGTTTGAGGTCAGGACATCCCAGCAGCTCATAAACCCAGGGCAGTGCGTGACAACCAAATTACTCCCCGGGAGACAAGCACAAAAAGCGCGGCTTTCGACGGAGAGAGCGTGTATTTCGACCGGCGTTGGCTTGTCCGAGTTTAGGTTTCTCTTCAATCGAACAGCCCGTCGGGCTGCGTCTTGAAGGTCTTGGCGAGACATCGAATCGAGTTGCTTCGCGTTTAATAGGGGGAGAGGTTGCATTTCCACCTCTCGCAGTCGGACCAAAGCGTGGAGCCAGAGGCTCTTCTGACACTGCAGCGCGCGGAGAGCGCGGCAAACCTGGGGATGTCAAACTTGAGCCACAAGCCAAGGGTTGCCGCATACTGAAAGGAACTTGAAGAGATCAATGAGATCCAACGATTTGACGACTTCCAGGAGGACGTCCTGGGGAGCTTCAGCTAGCGACATGGTGGTATGAGACAGACGGTGGTTGAGCGGTGCCACGTCAAACGAAATGATGGCAGTGCGGTTCTCGTTCCCACGGTTCATTTTGTGCCGCTTTCTCCCGCTTTCTTTGGGTTTCAACCACTCTGGGTTAGTATGACGCCTGTTTTGACATAGCATTATCTCAGGCAACCGCAGGTTCTCCTCAGTCTCGTACCGACGATGGCTTTTCGTTATCTTCGTCACATTCTTGGACTAAGAAAGATAGCTGGATGGACGGTCCGTAAAACGTGACTAGGAAAGGCAACCAAAGATACATGAGGGTAGAGACAAAGATTGATAGGATATACATTACGCCGGCTCAGTCCGAGATGACATACTCATTTTCTAAACGATATGCTGAGTGCGAGTTTGGGAATGAATTGAACGACAACACCCACCCGGAATCTCCCCATTGCGTCGCCTTTGAAGGTACTTATCTACTCTGGCCCAGTAGTCCTCGCCACCCGTGACCGCCACCTCCCAATCATCCCGGTAGTTCAATTTACCAAAGACGACGGTACGAGGATCGAGCAAAAAATATGGACACGTCGAGCCCGGCGGGATGTATGCGTTGTAAACCAACGCCTGCAAGAATTTGCACTCAGCGAGGATGGTGTCGAGGATTGAGGCCGGCTGCGGGTAGGTAAATGCGAGATGTGTGAGAAAGGGCAGCTCGGCGAGCCCGCTCCAATCATGGGGATTCCGGTCTTGAATGTGCAGATGGGTGATCTGGGAGAAGAGGCGATGTCCGAAATCAAAGTTGTGGTCGGGAAAGATGGACACCAAGGGAGCAGTCAACTCTTTCAAGGGCAGCTCTGCCAGGGCTTCCGAAAGCCCCGGTACAGTGCAGTCTGCGACGGTGGAAGTGAATAGGGCCAGTTTCGTCGTGCCGCTGCATACGTGGATGCAGTCCACCAGGTCACAGGCATCAGACCAAGTGCCTATGCCTGAATTGCGGACATGTTGAGCAACCGGAGTGTGGCCCGGTATGAGGAACTGCCGGAATTCGCTGTTCGTGCGATGGAGGGACCGCATGCCCCAAGACGAGTAGCACAGGAGGAAGGATCTGTATAGGATTGGAGTAATCCTGAGGATGTAAGTTGACGTACAAGAGATAGGTACAAAGCACTGCACCAAATTTGCACTCGACGAGCGACGAGGATAAGGCTCGGCAAATGGCGTCTTTGAAGTCCATCGGACTGCGCAGCGAGGGTGAAAATCTCTCTCTCCAGTTCTGGAGGGAGTGTGGGCTCCCTAACGGTCATCGACGTGGAAGTTAGAGGGAAGCGGGGATCAAATAAAGATGTTGGTCTTGTCCAATCTCCTTTGCCTCAATTGTCAACTTCAGGAACATATAATTTATTAGCAGCAAAAAAAAAGCAGAAAGGAACTGGACAGCGGTGGACTATACACTGCGCGGTCAGTGCATTACCGCGCGCAAGGTCTGAGTCCGCAGACTAGAAATCATCGCAGCAGTCCGCGCACGACGGACGCTGACCGGTGCGGAGTTTACGAGCAACGCCGCCGCGGAAAGAGCCCGCACGTCTGGCTTGACATCTCCGCCTCGCCACCAACTTCCACCAAGCATCCGCCCACAGAGAATGTGGGCGCCTGAATACCGCCGACAGAAAAGGAAGCAGTATCCAGCACACGAGCGAGCGTGAGACTCAGCCCTCGTGGGACGACACCCACGCCCCTCGATGTGCGAATCTGTCGTAAATTCTTGGTGGGCGTGCGCGTGAAAACAAAACGAGACTCCGATCCGCGGGCATTCACCATATTTACCGAGGACTGGATGCCGCGGCTGGCGGAGAATCCACAGCGGATGAAGAGGCGTAGAAGGCTTGAAGGCTCGAAGAGCGTGGACGATGGATTCCCTCTGCCGACAACAATTCATGAGACTTGCAGGACGAGTCAAACGAGACAGGGTGACAGCGCACCGCTGAAGCAGCGCACAAGCGCCGACGCACACGCGCGCTCTAGCCCAATGTCTCTGCCCTCGCCACCAACTGCGATCGATTCGGATGAGGCGCCCGCTGAATAGGCGAGCGCCTAAATGCCGCCGCCGCAAGCGCAGCAGTACCCAGCGCACGCCGGACCGTGGTGCTTATCCCTCGTAGGGCAACGATCATGAAGATTGCTGGCACGCGCACCCGCCGCGGTGAGGGACGTCGATGAACAGATCAGTCGGAAAAATATAGTGAGCGCGGGCAGGGGTAAAATCGAGGACCGGATCCGCACGCATATTCGTAGCATAAGTCACAACAGCGCGACCCGCGAGCATCGACGGCCGTCATACACCGCGCTCGTAGATGACGGTGGAGGGCGTCCGCGGTCGACGAAGTCTGAGGGACAGGACCAGCAGCCCGTATAAACGTAGAAATGAATGAGGGACGGCGGTGCGTGTGTGTGTGCCCGCACAACGAGAGTGTAGGGCGTGCGCGCAGTGGATCATCCCGGTAAACGGTCGGGTGTGAGCAGCAGGACTAAGAGACGGCGCAGGCCGCAAGGAGACAAACGCGAATGGAGGGCACGAGCCTCCTGCGCAGGCGCGGCCGCGGTGGAGGCTGCCGGTCGGGTATGAGCGATATGCTGTGATCGCAGACGTGTATGGAGGCCGACGAGGGGCATCCGCATCGGCAAAAACATCCCGCGGCGAGATGGAGACCGCGCGCTAGTGCGAGGCGCACAGTGTCTTGCTGGCGGAGATTAAGACGGGGAAGTTTACGACAGGCGGTGGGCTCACCTCGTTCGACGCCAGCGCACATGTCGACGGGGTCGTCCCAGGCACCTGCGTAATGATGAGGATACAGGTATCGACACCGACAGAATGCACGCACAAAACACTCAGCCCCGCGCGGGAAGGGTGCGAGAGTCGCTCGCGGCCGACAAGCTGAGCAGGGAATCCATGAGATAGATTGAAGATGAGACGGGTAGGGACGACGTACCGAATCCACTACAAACGCCACAAGTAACCCTTTAGCGCCCTCGTCGTCGTAGCACCAGACCCTGTAGGACGCCAGCAGAACCTCACGTCGTGAAGGCGATGGTCGGAGGTGGCACTGGTCGTGGATAGGGTCGGATATGCGCTGTGTGAGACGACGAGGAGGTGAGTCCAGGATGAAGGTAGCGAGGAAAGGGAGAGCACGGATGTGTGGCAGGGTCCCGAGTAGCCGCCGATGCCCATTATACCGCTAGGTAAGGTCCGTGGGGATTCAGCAGGTAAGCAGCGTGCCTGTGATACGAATGAGGACGCGGATGGCGCGGTGAGCAGCATAACACACGGATTCTCTCAGTCGTGCTTCCCACAAGTCACATCCAGCGTATTCAAATCGCGGGCGATGAGGTGGGCAGGGGATTCCATCGGGTCTGAGATAGCGCGTCGATGAGGAGCGGTGAAGCACCAAGTTGCTGCAGACGTACCTCCCATTCCGTCTACTTTCATCCCGAGAGTCGGACGACGTCAACGAGCACGCCCTTGCGGCTACGGACTCATTTATCACGAGTTTTCTGGAGGCTCTTGACGAGTCCTCGCAGGGTCGCGTTGGTCGACAGGGGTCTTCGCCGCCCAGCATACCAGACACTACGCAAAGACGAAAAGTGGTAATGGCCAGGGAGAGATCGGATACGCGTGGAATAAAGGACTCCCGTGGGCGGACCAGAACAAAGCTTGACTTCAAGCTTCAAGAACCCCAGGACCAGCGCGCGAACTTGAAGAGCATCGTCGTTGATGAAGGAAATGCTAACCCTAACCCCCGTCAAAGCCGAAATCAAAAGACCGGCAAACTTTGATCTCGGCGCCACCCTCGGCATGTTCAAGTTCAATTTCCCTATTCACGACACGACACAAGTTGCTCTAGCTCTCTGCAAACTTTGGGTATGACTCTGTGGTTTGGAGGCAATACATCCCCGTCTTTACTTGAAGACCAAAATGGAATTTAACTTTGACTCAACCTCGGTAACAGGATTCAGAAATTGGCTGCATTCCAGAGATACCAGGGAGTTCCTGAGTCGAGACCCTATGGCGCTACAATGAACCGACCTAGTGGCGAAGTGCATCGCGCCTGCAAGTGTGGAGTCTCAGTCTCTGTTCGAAGCAGCGCTGGGCCGTTCGGAAGAGTTTCTTGTTTTTTTTTCTGCGGCAGAATAAGCTCGACGACTGCCACAGGTCCTCAAGCCACCGGATTCCTGTAAACTCCGAAGTCTTGCTCTATTTCAATCATCAGCTTCAAGGGAGAGTTGGTACATTGGTGCGTACAGCGGTTTTTCAATGCGGTGGGGTACTTGTCCATGAGGCGTATTGTCGGTGGTGCCTGCCATCCATCACACCAGCCCTCTCTCTACAACCTTCTTGCTCACTGTAGTACAGCACCTGTTCTGCACTGTTTCATCCGTGCGCAGATCACTCCGTTCAACTCGGGGCAGGGGTATGTACGACTGAGGAGAGACCTCCAGACGCGGGGCAGGTGTGCAGGTGCAGTTTGGGAAGTCAAGAACAAGCTGTGAAGGGGACAGCACCTGTTGCACATTGTGTGCGTCGGCCTCTTGCTCGCTGAGCGTTGCCTGGACGCAGAATAGCCCGTTCGATTCGGGGCGGGTGCATGCATTGGTGATAATCCGGCTTTTCTTTACCCGCGCGCTGAAAAATTGCAGGTCAAGGAGTCGGATAATCACTCGCTCAAGGAGCATGTGAGTACCACACTTGGAGCAGACATCCACAGTCTGCGTCTGTATTCCAATTCTACTGTCGGAAAGGAATGTTGAGAGAGAGATTCCCGTCCGATTCGGGTTGGGTGCATCCATCGAATTTGCGGCGTTCCCAGTTTTTGTGGAGTGTTCTCCAAATTTATCGGGACTGCAAGGGATTAGTTCCTGGGAGCTTGCGAAGGTTCTGAGTGAGTATATAAAGAGTACATACAGCACCTGGGGCATGGGTGTGCCTCTCGTATATCGCCGTTTTACGACTGAACACAGACGAGCCCGTTCAACTTGGCCTGAGTGCATGATGTTTCCCCGTGAATCTCTTTTTCACGCGGGCGCCAAGAGTCCACGGCAAGCGATCCGTCAGGTATTCAACCAAGAAAAGGAGGGGTCGCACCCATTGCTCAGCATGGTGGAAATATATATTGAGTCGGATGTCAAACCAGGAAACCAAGGAAAATACTTCGACGTTGACGTGATTAAACGTAGGAAAGAACAGTAAGACCTCCGTCACAGTCAGCAACCAAGACGCGGCCGAGAGAGTCATCCAATGCAAGATGGTGGATGGAAGAAACCGGGGGCAACCCGTCAACCTCCAATCTCCGAAAGGTGGTGTGCGGAGTCGGGGATAACTCCACATGCACCAACCCAAGGTAACCCTCTCCCGTTTCTTCTGCTTGGGGGTCCGAAAAAATAGGTCCGTTGCAAACGAGGATAAGGATATAGCTTCCGCTGCGCCCCAGGGCCATTCTTGCTACCCCCCCTTCGGTCGCGTGATAGACAGCATTGATTCCGACATCGATATCGCCCGACACAAGCTGTCCAGGCCAAAGGTGAACCACAGAGATCGTGGACTCGTTGCCCCATTCGAAGCCGGTATGTCCGAAGGCAAAAACACCGTACTCGGGTGGCTGTGGGCGCGGGGAATCCAAAAACATGGCGGTGGCATTCTGGAGGCGATCCTCCGCAAACGGATACGGTACAGAGAGCATCCATTTCGTTGGCTGCCCCGGCGGTGATGTGGGCGGGAAAGGGTGCCTTTCGATAGAGGCTTCCAGCGATCCGAAGGCTTGGGAGAGAATATAGATGTTTTGCCCAAAGAGGAGGCAGCGACCGGAGGGTGTGTCGAACTAACGAACGATTAGCACCGTGGGGTGAGCCTGAACGAGAGCGAATAGGCACACCTGCTCCCAATTGGGGACGATTGCTGGTCCATTTATTACTTCACTGGTTTTCTCCATTGACCAGTAGACAGTAGAGGTAGAGGTGCAGATTCCGATAACATCTGAAGTCATGAAGAATCCGGGGTTCCGACGAAGCTCTACCGCATCCGTTCGAGGCGATACGACATAGGAAACGGAAACCTGATCAGGGTCTTGATAATCGATGTAAATGGCGGCGAACTGAGCAGTCCTGCAAGACGTGCATTGTCAAGAAACCACAAGGAGAAGGCAGTTTAGTTACCCAATAACAGCACCGAAGAGGGCCCTCCCATCCTGTTCAAACCTCGGGTTGTCCATGACATCAAGGCCCACAATCTCGAGGCGAGCGACACGGCGCGAGGTCAGAAGATCCCAGCAGCTCATGAAACCATAGGAGTGCGTTATCAGCAGGTTGCTCCCTGGGAGACAAACGCAGAGGGCGCGGCTTTCGACGGATAGAGCGTGTATTTTGACCGGTGTTGGTTTGTCCGAGTTCAGGTTTTTCTTCAGTCGAACCGCCCGTCGGGCTGCGTCTTGGAGCTCCTGGCGAGACATCGAATCGAGCTGTTTCACGTTTGATAGAGGGATAGGCTGCATCTCTACCTCTCGCATTCGGACGAGAGCGTGGAGCCAGAGGCTCTTCTGCCACTGCAGCTCGCGAATAGCGCGGCAAACCTGGAGCTGTCAGACGTGAACCACAAGCCAAAGGTTACCGCATACTGAAAGGAAACTGAAGAGGTCGACGAGATCCAAGCGCTTCACGACTTCCAGAACGACGTCCTGGGGAGCGGTAGCCAGCGCCATGGCGGTGTGAGGAAACAGGCGCCGGTCACGGTGCCGCATGTCGATCAAATGATGGCGATCCACTTCTTATTCCCACGGTTCATTTCGCCTGCAGTTTCTCACCACATGTTGCGTGTATAAGGACAGGAATGCTGTGAGAATAAGTGATTTGTCTCCGAATTTTCCTCGTTTCATTGAGCTCGCGAGATGGTTGTGATGATCCTCCCCCTCCAAGCGGACGATGGATGGACATAGGAAGCTGCGAGAGAGACGCCAGAGGTTTCTTCGATCGCATTCGCGGGTCGCTGGCTGAATTTAAGGATTTCGAGGATCTGTCCGAAACCCCAAGCGGATATAACTGGGCGGGTGCGAGAAGACGAGAAGACATGGGGATTGAACTGTAATTGTAACATGTGTTGCGCAGGCTGCCCTGAGCACTTCCGAGAATAGCCAGGCCACCCCGCCCAAGTCGTGTTCCCGCCGCATGCCCGAGACCGCCTGAACCCCGTACCGAGTGTCTTGGAATTACAAGGGCTGAACTACGATGCAAGAAGTGCCGTGAAAGACGAAAATCCTCAATGTAACACCGCTCCATTACAAGACTCCGCTTGGGTCCCGTTCAATATTTCAAATTTTGAGAATCTGGAACCCGTTCCGTCGCAGTTTCAGTCAGCGCGCCCAAGACAAGGTTAAAAGAACGCAATTGACACAACGAGTGGCCACTGAAATGCCCGCCCTCAATAACTCTCACCCTACTGTCGATAAGGCCACCACCCTGGCCGACACGACCAATCTCCCAGCCCGCGCCCAGCATACAGACAATACCGCCATCGTCATCTCTGACAGCGACAACGACACGGACACCGACAGCAACAGCAGCATGCCCGAGATCGTCCCAACCCCGGTTATCACCAACGGCACGCTGCACCCTACTCCCCCTACCACCCATACCGCCCCCCCTGTGGCCACTGGCTCCACCGTCACCAACCAGGGCATGGTCGTCCATGTATGCTGCACATATTCTTCCGCAAGACGGTGTGACTGACCACCACTCAGCAGCAGACTCATCGTAGTGGCGGCTACCGCTACGTCGGTGCCCAATTTAATCCCCAAGCAAACTTCCAAACCGTGCCCGTTGGGCCATCCTCAAGTACCAATTGGCGTGTCCACGCCCCCCCCTCTGCCCCGCTGCCGCGCCCTCTCAATGAACCTTTTGCGAACCGTGGCTTCCCCCAAGTGCGTCCTCTATCCCTCTTGCTACCTTATGGCTAATGAACCCGGCTTCAGGGTAGCCCAATTGGAAATTACCCCCATCCCGGTGTGCCCCCTCCCTATCCCGGCCGCCGTGGACATATCGAGATCACCATGAACCTCATTCTTCACCTCCAGCGCCTCGAGCGCGCCCTCCAACAGTTCCTTGATGAAACCGAACATCAGCCGTGGTTCTATGGCCACTGAAGACGTCGACAGTCGATATGAATTCTCGTTCAATCTGTACCTCTCCTCCTACTGCCTATGCTTCTTTCATTTTACGTTCCTTCCTTCCCCCTCGCGCCAATGACCTCGGTTCTGTTGCTTGCCCACTCTCCTCATAGTCCTATTGCCCTCGATGACTCGTCGCGACCCTCAAAAATATCTCTCCCCTGTACCTACTTCACAATCCTCTACGATTATCGCTCGCTTTGTACATTAGCTTGATGACCCCGAATAAAATCCAACATTGTCTTTCCCAGCATGCCCTGTTCTCCGTTCTTGTTCGAGGCCGTCTGCGACAAAACTCACATCTGGACAATGATACAACTCACCAATCTTCCTGAGCCATGGCGTAACTCGCCTCGCTTTGTAAATTGAACCACTCTGGCGAGCAATTGTAACAATACATATCCTCGTATGGTACCCCATTAACCCTATGTGAACCTGCAAAATTGGTTTGAGCCCTCAAAGGACATAGACCAATTGCACCACGCGTATCAGCAAAACACCGACTCGACGCGTCGTCATGTCACAGGTGTCACAGGTGACAACACGCGTCAAGGTTTTCCCTTCTGCCTCCGGGGGCCACGGAACTAAGACGATCGGTGCATATCATGGTATCACCTGCTTTCATAGGTTACTCCAGCCGCAAGAACTAAGGGGGTGGAGTTTGTGCTCTTCCAGGACGATGATTATTCTAACGGTCTTCCTGTCTCGGCGGAAACTGCTCTCAGAAGCACTATGGAAAGGGCTGAAAACCCCATAGCTTTATATAATGTATTTCGACCATACACAGACAAGCCCCAAATATTTCTAGGACTACGCCTGCCATGGTCGCGGCACCGCGCAGGACACAACATGTTTGATATGTTACACTCCGTGCCCTGCCACTTGTGATTTACAACCGTCCCAGCGGCTCTCGCCGTCCGAAGCAACGATTGATAATAGTATTTCTTGGACTAACCTACAGTTCCTGCCTGGTAACCCATTCCCCTCAAGTCTCCCCCGATCTGGGCAGTGCCAACACGGCGCGGAAAATGATATGCTCAAAAGTCCTCAAACTGGTCTGATCGGAGAAGGAGTAAAATCCCCTGCGCAAGCTTCAGAGCAAAAATACGGTGTTACTACCCGAGCCAGGGATGCATCGGCTTGAAATTCATCCCATCAAAGGGTAAACCATTCTCCATTCTGGACGGCGGTCCTTAATCGCAACCATAACCATGACATTACAACCAAATGAATACCAGTTTTGCACCGCAGACCCTCCTGGCTCACGGGAGGGTTCCGGGGATCTGGTGCATCCCCCTCGCGTGTGCCTGCCGGCCGCGAGTTCAGATGGCGAATCCAGCAGGAGTCGGGGCGACCGGGGGCCTAGCCCCGACTATCATATGCGCGACCCTCCCTGTAGCGACTCTGTTGCTCTGGTTGCTGCAGCGCGAAGCGAAGAGCGGCAAATCTGTGCTGCCCATAATATTATTACTCCCTCTGAAAGTGCGCCTTCAATGGTCGCACCGACTATAGAGGCTTATTTTTCCGAGGGCTTAATGCAAAACCATATTGTGAGCGGTACAAAAAGGAAGTTAGACTGGCTCACAGACGATGTAGCAGTTGGAAAATCTCGTCGTACGATGGACTCGATTGTTGCTGAGACTGTGGGAGATCAGTCTAACTCCCCACTCCACCGGGATGAAGCTCGGTCAGACGAACTTGATCCCGACTCGGACGCCTCCCAGACCACTGAAGACCTGAGTGACGACTGGGACGTTCTAAATGCAGAGATTCGAGCGCGGAATGCTTTCCGAGGCGTTCCGAGTGGCGGTAAAACTATCCGCTTAGCTTTGAACTTAGGTTCCTTGAACATTGCAGGTCGTGAAACCGGCGTTTCGATGCATGCCCCTCACCACAAGTTTAAATTTATAAAGCAAATGGTCGATGAGAAGCGCCTAGGAATTCTAGCGATTCAGGAAACCCACCTGGACAGTAAAGCCGCAGCTGAATTCCACACATTGTACCACAGTTGGTTCGACTTGATACACAGCGCAAACCCCGAGAATCCTTCAACAACCGCGGGTATTGCATTCCTACTGAACAAGAAATTTGTTGATACTGACCACACTCGAACATTCGAACTCGACCCTGGCCGGGCATTGATGATTTGCGTCCCCTGGAGCAAGGGTCAATCACTCAACATCCTGAATATATATGCGCCCAACTCACCGCGGGAAAGAGATGAGATGTGGAAACGACTCTGGGTGAAATGGAGAGATGACCCGCACATTCCCCTCCCAGACATTATCCTCGGTGACTGGAACTTCGTGGAGGATGCTCGAGACCGCCTGTCCGGTGGAAAAACAACAGTGCCCGCTAGTTTCATGAGGCTGAAAGCACTACTGCAAATGGAAGACGGATGGAGACATACCTTCCGCGACGAACGTCAATACATGTGTGTGCAGCACCGAATCAATCCGTCGACCGGGCTCCAGTTCAAGACTGGACAGGATATACATCAAACACAATACTTTCGATTCTTGTAGAGGGTGGAAAATTGATCAGACCCAAGTGCGGTCGGATCACAGCCTCGCTACTGTTCAAATTGTCTCCAGAGCAGAGCAAACTCCTGGAAGAGGCCGATTTAGTCTCCCACTGTATTTGTTGAAGACAAGGAAATTTACCGAGGAGGTTCAACGGTTGGGAAAGGTCTTACACCAGGACTGTGACAAACTTAACGCGATGCCCCGAACGAGTGACCAGAACATCCAAACATTATGGGCACAATTCAAGCGCGACACCATTGAGCATGCCAAGAAATGTTCCCTCCTGATTGAGACCGAAGACTCAAGGAACCTCCGCACCTGGAAGGCACAGTTACTCCTCGTCATCCACGACGAGGATGTTTCACCCGCTGACCGTAATTTAGCCGCATATATGCTGGAAAAGAAAATAAATGATAAGCTCACAGAACTTGCCCAGGAAAAGCAGGACCTGGCGCATGTAAGATACGATGTTGAAGGCGAGACCATGCACAGCCGATTCTGGACGCAATCTGCGGTGGGGTATCACATGAAAGAGACTATACATGAATTCATCAAACCTGTCACATCGCTGGGTCCACCGCAATACGAGTCCCGCCCGAAGGTCATGGCAGAAATGGCATGCACATACCATGACGCAGTTCAGGAGAAGGACAGACCCGAACCCTATGCAAAACTTCTGGCCACAACGATGGTTCTTGACCAGTGCGACCCGCACCTAACAAACGGTCAACACGACTCAATGGGTCAACAAATTCTGGCCTCCGAACTGAACACCGCTCTCCGACTGTCCAAAAACGGTTCCGCGCCTGGCCTGGACGGGCTCCCGTATGAATTCTACAAGTGGCTGGAAATCGAGTTCAAACTCAACAACGATTCGTTGAACGTAATATCCATACTTGAATTGTTGGCAGGCGACGTTATAACGCATGGGATAGTCCCTGGAACTGACTTCCACACCGGTTGGATGGGTCCCATCTACAAAAAAGGTGACCGAGCACATGTAGAAAATTACCGGCCTATTACACTTTTGAATGTTGACTATAAGCTCGTCACGAAGAGCTACTCACTGAGACTGGCGGAAATTGCGCCAGAGGTAATTCATCGGGATCAAGCTGGTTTCATGAAAGGTCGTAAGATTGAGGACCAAGTCAAGCAATTAAAACACCTACTGGACTATGCAGAGGCCACCGAAGAGAACGGGATTGTTGTCGCGCTAGACCAGGAGAAGGCATATGATAAAGTTGACCACGAATACCTGCTGGCTGTATTGGAACGAATGCGCTTTCCAGAGAGTTTCCGGCGGCTGATCAAAATCCTCTACACGGACGCTCAGACCCGTGTCATGATCAACGGCGAGCTGAGCAAACCGTTCAGCGTAACGCGCGGGGTTAGGCAAGGAGACCCCCTGTCCTGCCTTCTGTTCAACCTGGCGATTGAACCCTTGGCCTGCCTACTTCGTAAATCTGAGCTCAAAGGGATTAATGTTCCGGGGACGAACCGAAAACTCCTAATATCCCTATTTGCCGACGATACAACGATTTACCTGTCCAACACAGACTCCTGGACAGTACTCTGGAACATTATGGACCTGTGGTGCACCGCATCAACGGCAAAATTCAATATGCAGAAAACGGTTATCCTACCCTTTGGGTCACCCGGATATCGCAACCAAGTCCTGTTGAACCGTAAACTCAACCCAAAGTGCGAAAAGATCCGTGATGATCTTACCATAGTACCAGATACGCAAACGTGCCGATTCCTCGGCGCGTGGGTCGGTAACAGAGTACCCTATAGGACTCCGTGGCCTGAAGTACTCGAGAGCATCGCGAGAGATTTGTCACGGTGGAATGCAAAAAAACCGTCGCTCGAGGGACGACGACACATCATAAACATGTTTATTGGTGGGAAAACCCAGTACCTAACGCGAGTCCAAGGCATGCCAAAACAAATCGAAGAAACACTGATTAGAATGCGTGATGATTTCCTATGGGATGGGAAAAAGGCCCGGATAGCTCACCATAGCATGGGACTTCAACTGACTGAAGGTGGAAAACAAATTCTTGATATTCAAGCCCGGAACGAGGCAATTGACCTATGGAATCTGAAAGAGTTCATGCGTGAGGGAGATGATCGAGCAAATTGGGCCTTTTTTGCCGAACACACCGTCATTAACCGCTGGAACACGACCCAACCAACGACCAAACATGGCTCTCTTTACAATATCTTCCTCCAGAAAGTACGGATCCCTGTGTGGAGAAACAATCCGTTAGCATATGACATGAGGCGGATGTTTCAAGCAGCGGAAAAATACCACTTAGAGTTCACTGCACTCGCAATTTCAAAGGATATCCAACTCCAATTGCCCGTATGGAATCATCTAGCGTTAATCAACTCCAGGTTTGACAAGATTCGCCGCAAGGACGCTGTCAAATGCTTACGACAAAACCATCATGCACGAAGTGTTGACGACCTCGTACACATTGCGGGCAGGAGGACTACAATATACACCCACCCACACATCTTAAACCCGTCTGGAATTGGTCGGAAGAACTGTGGGTGCCCACCGTGCCGACGAGACAGAGCCGAGTACGGCTGCGAAAATCCTGGGAATTGTGTTGAGGCGGCCAAAGTCCTGCTTGATTGCATTCAGCCCAAATGGAACCCCTCGAACGATCATGTTGATATCTGCGGCCATCTGGGGTTGTCCGATGCAGAGAGACTCGAGAACGACAATGGCGGTGGTAGTCAGGACGCGCGCCTAACTTTTGATCCGGAATTCCACCTGACTGATCGGTCCCAAGGGTTCCGAGTGTTCGCTTTTGAGGCGCATACAACCGAGCTCTCCACCAAGCGCTACAAGATCCCGAAAGACAATTCGTCGGCTGTGGACATATACCTTGATGCGAAAGTCAAATTCCCAGGTGAACCGCGCGCAGAAATGCAACTACTATTACTCGCTCGCAAAGCGGACACTGTCAAAATGACCGATTCGCTGCTCCTGTCGTTTACCGACGAAAGAATAGTGGCTTCCTTCGACTCAGCAATCCTTGGGGGCATGCTCTATGTTGCCCAAGAATTCCCCAATGATATTCCTATCACGGTTCACTGTTCGTCGAATATCCTTGGCAAGGTCCTGGTAACAAATCGGACCAAGACCGAAAATAACCCCCTTGACCCAAACTATATACTGACCAGATCTGTGATCTCTGCCTTGCAAGAGAGGTGTGCAAGAGTATCTTTCAAAAAGGTGGATACCAACCCCGCCGCCCTACTTAGCCACCTGATGCCCTCACCTACCATTGTCGATACTACACAGGACCTCATGTTTTCCAACCCTGGGATTCTCCTGAAGGAAGGGAATCAGCGACTTTTCACCAAGATAATTAGATCTCTGAGAGAAGCTCAGACACGGAAATCCACTTCCCACAATGTTGAACGTATTCGGTCTTGTATTGAGGCTGAATTTGGCTATCAACCCACCGACGCTGCAATTTGGAGCTCAATTAGATCCACTGACATCCCAAGACTCACCAGAAACTTCCTCTGGAAGACAATACACGACATATTCCATATTGGCTTGTTCTGGGACCATGTCCCAAATCTTGAACAGCTCGGCGAGTGTCCTACATGCCGAGTACCAGAGACCCTCGAACATATCATGTTGGAGTGTGAAATTCCGGGACAACATCAAGTCTGGCAGTTGGCAGTGAGTCTCTGGCGCCTCCGTTACGCCTCCTGGCCCAATTTGAACTGGGGCCTACTGATGGGATGCGCCTTGGCGAAGTTCAAGTCCACCAAAGGCAAACCAATACCTGCGAAGAATCGCCTGTTCAAGATTATCGCTTCCACTTCCATGCAGTTGATCTGGAGATTGAGAAATCAAAGGACTTTTGAAACGCACACACCGGCGACCAATGACGAAATCCACAATCGTTGGCTTTCAATGATCAATTCTGCACTCAAGAGAGACCGACTTCTCACCAACCGCATTCGGTTTGGGTCACTTGCGATCAAACGACAGTTGGTTCTCAATACCTGGAGTGGTTTGCTCCTGGATGAAGATTCCCTGCCGGACGACTGGATAAATTCCAAGGGGGTTTTAGTGGGTATACGGCCCGCCACTCGAAATAATGGAGTAGGTTGAAGACGGCCAGAGTCCCACACAAAGGCTTGACACCTGTGCGTAACGGCATTTCCTCCTGGACAATTTCCCGGCTATATTGGCTAAACCCAATTAAACCAGCGGATACGCTCGGAATGCTTTGCAGACTGAGTAGTGTTATTCCAAACGCTCCAAAAAAAAAAAAAAAAAAAAAAAAGAGAATAGCCAGGCCAGCAGTAACGAGGGGGAATCTTGTGTGGTTTCCCCGCGGCATGGACCTGCCCTCGTTACAGACTCTGAGCTAGCATCAAAGGAAGCCCGAGTATACTTGAGAATAATACAGTGCTAGCCAGGAGGACCACCCGAAAGGAGAAATGCGAGAACTTGAATTCGTGCATCGAAGCCGAGGGCAAGCGGCCGGCGCCTATAAAGCCTGAATAAAACGGCGTATGAGAACCGGCTTCCGGCTAAACCGACTCCCTCTCGACCGCCATGGTGCACAATCCCATTTTGACTTCCAAACGAAGATACGTGAGGCCAGGAACGAAGATTGGTGCGATACATATTGCGCCGGCAGTGTCACTCAGTCTGAGATGATATACTCATCCTCTAAACGGCATGGTGAGTGCGACCTAAGAAATGAATTGAATAACAACACACCTGAAATCTCCCCATTGCGTCGCCTTTCGAGGAACTTGTCTGCTCTTGCCCAGTAGTCTTCACCACCCGTGACCCCCACCTCCCAATCATCCCGGAAGCGTAAGTCGTCAAAGACAACTGTACGAGAATCATGCACAAAATAGGGACGCCCCGAGTCCGGCGGGATATATCCGGCGTAAACGAATACCTGCAAGAATCTGCATTGAGCAAGGATGTTGTCAAAGATGGGGGCCGGCTGCGGGAGGGTAGCTGCGAGGTGTGTGAGGGAGGGTAGCTCGGCGAGCCCGCTCCAATCACAGAAAGAGCCTCGGATCTGCAGGTGGGTGATCTGGGAAAAGAGGCGATGTCCAAAGTCAAATTTGCTGTCGGGGAAGAGGGCCCTCAATGGGGCTGTCAGCTCCCGCAGGGGCATGTCTGCCACCGCGTCCAAAAGCCCCGGTACGCCTAGGACGGTGGTAGTGAATAGGGTCAGCTTCGTCGTGCCGCTGCATGCGTGGATGCAGTCCACCAGGTCACAGGCATCGGGCCAAGTGCCTATGTATATGTTGCGGACATGTTGAGCCACCGGTGTGTGGCCCGGTACGAGGAACTGCTGGAATTCGCTGGTCGTGCGATGGAGCGACTGCAGTTTCCAGACTGAGTGAGCCAGGAGGAAGGATTCGTATAAAATCGGAGTGATCCTGAGGATGTAAGTCGACACACAAGATGATAGGTACGAAGTACTGCACCAGATTTACACTCGACGAGCGACGAGGATCAGGATCGTTAGGTGGCGTCGTTCAAGTTGATTGGACTGCGCAGCGATGGTGAAAATCTCCCTCTCCAGTTCTGGAGGGAGTGTGGGCTCCCCAATGGTCATCGACGTGGAGGTTAGAAGGTTAGAGGAAGCGGGGATCAAATCAATGCATCGCTTCTGTCCAATCTCCGTCGCAAACGGCGTGTCTCCCAGTGGTCAATTGTCAGCTTCAGAAACATCTGGTTTATTAGCAGTAACGGTATACAAAGGAAGTAGAATCAAGGGTTGACTTGGAGAGGGAGGAACGTAACGCATTGACCGCGCAGTCTCTGAGTCCTTAAACTGGAATCAATCGCAGCAGTCCCAACACGACGCCAACCGGGGCGGAGTTCACAAGCAACGCGGAAAGAACCTGCCCGTCTGTCTAGGCTCAACACCTCCGCCTCGTCACCAACTCCGACCGATTAGGCGCCCGCCGAAGAGGGCGGGCGCCTAAATACCGCCGACGGAACCCAAGCAGCATCCAGCGCACGAGCGGCAGTGGTACTCATCCTTTGCAGGACGACGATTATGAGGGTCGCCCGCACCCGGTGCGGTAGACAGCTCCGGTTCGCGGCCGGGGTCGCGAGGAAGCAGTTCCACCGCATGCGGAGAGCCCATGAACGATCTGAGCACACGCATCCGCGGTGGCGGAGGTGCTCCTCGCGCGGCCGCGCCTCTTCGACAGGAATCCGACGGATGACGGCGAGCCACGCCCAATCCCGCCTCAAGTACCGGCCGGTCAGAAGGCGCGCCAGTAAGCCGTCACGGTGCGGATGGGCGGACGATTGACGTTGGAGAAATAAATGCAGAAATGCATGTCGTCGCGCTCGAGGCGTCGTGTTTGGAGGACAGGGTCCCACCAGGGGGCACGGGCGTCGCGCACCGCGCTCGGAGATGACGGTGACATCCGCACTCCCCGCACATTCCGAGTCCACTGCGCGCTATCCGCGGCAAGTCAAGCCCCCGCAGCGCAAGCGCTGCTAACGTGTCCGCCCCACATCTGCCCCTCCTTCAAAACCACGAGACGCCGACACACCTGGACATGCGCCTCCTGCGGCACCGCCCGCCTGCCCTAACAGGCGGCGCAGTTTCGACTAGGTGCGCACGGGCGCATCGGCCGCGATTTGGCGAGCATGCAGCACGCCGCCCTCCCCGACACATCGCTCGCGAGTCCGTGGCGAGCAAGACAACACAAGCCAGGCCCCGCATCGCGCTCCGCCGCAGATACGACACCCGTAGGCATACATGCATCCCCAGCACGCAGCACGCCGCCCTCCACAACACGCAGCACGCAGCACGCCGCGATACACCCGCCGGTCTGTCACTCATCGATAAGCACGACGAGCCAAACTGCGCATCGTGCTCGACCGGAGACACTGTCCTCGCTGCCACGTCCCAAACGCCCCATGCCCCCGCGCGCGCTCTGCCCGTACTCCCCCAGCAGACCGCGCCCGCCCAGCGCCACCCTGGATCACACCATAGCCGCCGTCCCTACTCTCTCATCCCACTCGAATGGAAGCAGAAACCCACGCAAACCAGGAAGGAGAGCGGAGGAACGCACCCAGCCAGGCCTTATAGGTACGTCGAGCGCGAGTATCAAAGCATCCACAGCTGTCTGAGTCGGAAGTCAGTGGCACGAAAAATGCAGGCAGTGGGGAACCAGCGGAGGGGGAGGATGGCAGTGGTGAAGAGCACGGTGCCCGTTACGAGGCGTGGAGACCGCGGCTTAACAGTCACCACTAGGGCATCTGCGCGTCCTCACTGACATGCCGCCGCCCATCCCCGCGCCCGTCTCGTGCGTACACAATCAACAAAACGGGGCACGTACCTCTGGGATCTATTTGGATCCCTCCATCCTCGCGGTGTCGATTCGATTTGATATCGTCGTCTACTGGGAGTAGGTCAGCCAACGATGGGGGAAGGGAAGAAGAGGAAGGACGCCGTAAGAGACAGGAAGCAGAAGCAGCGACGGCTAGGAGACGCGCACAACACGCGCGAAGGGTGACGTGCCTCCTGCTCGGACGTGGACGGCGAGCTCGCGCTAGCTGTGGAGGGATTGTATTTCCTGTGGAGTACTTCGTCAGTCGTGATTCCATGCAAGCATCGACTCCGATGATCGAGAGATATAGGGAGGGGGAGAGGATGCGCGCTCGCGGAGGCTAGAGCGTAGATGTACGCGTACAGATAGACTGCGTTATCTTCTCGCAGCCAGCTTTGGCTTCCTTCGCCTGTCGAGGACGTGCCACCCCCCCCCCCCAAAAAAAAAAAAGAGCGAAACCGGTGGATGAAACCGGAGAAAATGCGAAGAAAAAAAGTTCAGGCTGGGAGATGTAATTACCACCGAAGAATCCCCTCTTCCCCCGACGACCATCGCAGCTTCAAAAATCCAAAAGTTTGCGGAAAAATTGAGTGAGTGCCGTAGATATGGGGCGCCGAGGGCTGTCAAGAGGACGTTGTCGCATGCGTGTAGTTATATTTCCAAGAGCAGCCCGTCGAGACTGGATGCGTTGAGCACGCGCTCGTCGTTGTGGTGGTGGTTTGAGGGAAAAAATGCCGCCACTCACGTAAGGTGATGTCGGCGTTCAACCAAAATGCCGCTCACTGTTGCCTCCTGCCACCATCCTCAAGTTCTGCGTCGTGCTCTACAATACGCCTGGAGGCAAATTTTCTTCCTTGTTGCCCTATATCAACAATGGGTGGCACAGAAAACTCGACCGTTGGCCGTTGGGACGACTCACAGAACGCAGCAACCCCGAACTCAATGTAACGGAGCGCTCTCACGCGCAATACATTACTTTTCAATTATTCATTTGACCCATTTACTTACCGATCTATGCCGCTGGACGCGTCATTGCACTCCTGTATTTCCCGCCTAATCTCTCTTCCTACTCCTATTTTCTCTCGTATATAAACCTGTGGTACTGTAGTTAGATCTTCGGTCAATACTATCACTAAAACACTCACCTCGCTGGCCTGACCGACCAACCTCTGTGCCGGAACTAGCCGCCGACTCTCTAGCCGGCCTGCTCTCCGTCACATCTTTTTGAGTCTCTCGATAACTGTCGCTGCTCTGCTGGTTTCCCCTCTGGTCCATTCCCCGAGTCTACCGCTTTGCTGCCGACCCCAACCAGATCTAACTATGGAAACCGACGTACCTCGAACTCGCGCCCGTTCTGGCGCCGACCCCGCACTCTCGCATCCCATTCACCCCTCACGACTACTCTTTGGGTCTGTGGATGCCGCTGCGGTTCTTGATTCCGCCTCCCCCTCCGCTGCTCACGCAGTGAGACCGTCGGCCCATCGGGCGACGAGACCAGCCACCGCCTCGGCGGTGGGATCCGGCACTTCGGTGTCGAGACCATCTGTCAACGCCTCGCGCGTTGCGGAACCTCTGTCAGAGACGCAGTCAGGCAGGGGTATGGGCTCCGGGCGGACTCCTGTCGCCCGTCAACGCTCGCATTCTAGGGAGAATAGAATTGAACATACCACTGATGAGTTCAATTCGAGTAATTCCCACCATGCGAGCATGAGCCGCAGCAAGCTCAAGGAGCTCGCGCGGCAACATGAAGCCTACGCGGTCTACCTTCGGGCGCAGTTACAGCACACGGCTGTACCTGACTCCGCTCAGGAGAGTGAAACTGACAGTTCCGACCTTAAGGAGCACGTCAGTGTACCTTATAGTCCTGAGAAAGAATTCAGCCCCACAGAGGAGGCTGAGGAGCTCGTTGTTCGCGCGCAATCCACGCGCCGAACTGCAGCGAAGGAAACGGAGAATGTGGGCGAGTTTACCTCGCATATTCCCACGGTTCAATTTGTCCGTGGTCCTTCCCGTAAGAAGGGGAAGGGCGCCGTCGACTCCACGAACTGGGGCGACGTGAGTTTCCTTGAGAACTTTGCTGAGAGTAAAATGAACTCACAGAAAGTTGCGTTGGATAATTCTGCAGGAATTACCCGCGCGGAAGAACACAAGCGCGTGACGACGCCTTGTGAGGTGTTGGTAGACGTATCCGTGCCACACCGACCGAAGCCAGACGCTGGGAACGCGGAATCGCATCCCCAGGCTCTGGAATTGGACGGGCAGCTACGCCAGTTCAATTACGACGCTTCAAAGTTGAAGCCGAGTGCTCCGAAAGCGGAGCTGCAGGAAGTTCAAGTTGAACTTCAACCGCGCTCGAACGCCTCGCGTCCTGGTTCGAAAACAAACCACGACAACATGTCTGGCCAGACAATGAATCTCTCGCTCTCGGACGAGGAGAAGATTGCGCTCCTGTTTAACAAAATCAGTGAGCTCGAGAGGCAGCGCGATGAAATGAACTCACCTAAGGTGAAGAAGGAAATTCGGGACTCGAAGTCCCCGACGACGCCCAAGTTGCGGGCCGTGACTCCAGGCAGATTGGCTGCTGGGAGTTTTCTTGATAAAGCCTTGCGTGGTGTGCGAAAGACGGGCCATGGTCCGCCGCCGTCCGAGCCGTCAGACAGCTCTTCGAGTTCGAGCTCCGACTCCAACTCTTCCAGCGCTGATGGACCTCGTGGATCGCGGCCCCGCCGGTCTTCCCACCGCCTGTCCGCCAAGCGAAAGCGAGGCGCGACTCGCAAGAACAAGATGCTCTTGAAGCCAATCCCGCCGTCCCGATACGATGGCAAACCTAACGCGAACGCAATTCAGCGGTTTGCGAGGGAAGCCAGAACTTACGTGGAAATGGGACGTGTCCCAACAGATGAGCAAGTCTTCTTCGTCTCGTATTACCTGGATGGCAAGGCGCTCGATTTTTATAATCAGGTTGTTGTCCTTGACGAAGAACGCTGGGACTTACGGCGATTTTTGGTTGAACTATTCGAGTTCTGCTTCCCAGTCGATTTCCGTAACGAGCAGCGAAAGCGCTTGAGACGCTGCTACCAGAACGATAAGTCGGTTGCCGCCCATGTTGCTGAATGGTCCGAAATCTTCAACACGATTGGGCTGCCTGACAATCAGGAGAAAGTGGTTCAGTTGTTCAATAGTTTGAATTATGACCACCAGACGGAACTTTACCGTCAAGAGCTGGATCCCGAGATTTCAACTTAGGATCAGGTCGTGAAGGGCGCCGAAAGGGCCGAAGTTTTGCTGAAAATCGCGGCGAAGAACGACATGAAAGCTTGGGATGAGACCCAGGGAGACGACGAAGGCTCCTCTGATGAGGAAGATGAATATTATGATGACGAGGACGAAGGAGACTTCGATGAAGCGGAAGATGACGAAGGGAGCGAGCCCTCGATGGCAGCGAACGGAGGGCGCGTTGAACATCCCCCTGTGAAGCCCGAACCGATTCGTGTTGCCGCCGTCGAGCTGCAGACACCGCATGATCAGCATGCGTCCGATAGACGCGAGGAATACCTCCGCCGCGGGTTGTGCTTTAACTGCAGCGGACGCGGCCACCTTGCACGCGACTGCCCGACGCCGAGGCCCACGCGCTTCAGAAACGGAAAAGAAATGTCCACTCACAGGGTGCATATTGGGTACGAAACTCCCTCACGCGACGCGCGACACGACAGGACGGAGATCGAGCACGATACGCTCTACGTCGGAAGCGTCCGTCTTGAACGCGCATTCGAACTCGAGAAGGGCGGGGTTGAGCCGCTGGAGACTTGGTTGGAACCTGAGGAGGAGCCCATTGAATTTTTCAAGACATATTCCGTGAATTTGCGCCAGAATAATTCGACGCACCGGAAGTTTGTCAAGTTCGATGCGGAACTGCCTCCCTGCCACCAGAATGATGCTGAAAACGAGAAGATAGCCCCAGGATACTTGTTCACCGGAGCAGACGAGGACTGCGAGACCAGAACCCCTGGATTGCACGCCGCCGATGCGGCCGAGAAATCAATACTTGAGACTGACGAGTCGCCACTCGATGCCACCCAGAAGCTTGAACCCAGGACTTGGCCTCTCGAGACGGAGGGCGAGATCAGCGTCGATGACGCGAAGAACGACTTGGAACCAACGCCAGCGTACAACGCCGACGTGGGTGCAAGTGAGAGAAGAGAGCAAGGAGCGATGTCTCACGCACAGCCGCCTGTCGATCCCTGTGATCCGTTGATGATTCCTACCGCGGAACCAGAATTTCTGGCGACGCCGATTCGAACCAAGAACAAAAGAACTCGGAACAACCGACGCAGACGAATGAACCACCAAATTTGATACATCAGAACGAACCCGAGGTGTAGTCCGCCGTGCATCGTCGGCCTGGAGGGCGGATGTAACGGAGCGCTCTCACGCGCAATACATTACTTTTCAATTATTCATTTGACCCATTTACTTACCGATCTATGCCGCTGGACGCGTCATTGCACTCCTGTATTTCCCGCCTAATCTCTCTTCCTACTCCTATTTTCTCTCGTATATAAACCTGTGGTACTGTAGTTAGATCTTCGGTCAATACTATCACTAAAACACTCACCTCGCTGGCCTGACCGACCAACCTCAGTGCCGGAACTAGCCGCCGACTCTCTAGCCGGCCTGCTCTCCGTCACACTCAAGCCTCTCACTCTTCCGAGCGCAGTTGGGCCTCTCGACCGAGCAAGAACAAGAACTTGCACGCCTTTTCAATACTATTCCTGCAAATTTCTCGGCTGGGAACCTGTTGCTCTGTTGCTACTTGCAACTGGATTCGCTCGCCGAAAATTGCTAGGATAGCTGGCCCACTGACAGCCCAGATCATCGGACGTGGTGCGCGGCGCACGGCGAGTGTTCTTGGTTGGAATCTAGCCTGAATGGAAGTTGCAGCCAGGGTTCAATTCCCAGCGTCCGGATAAACCGTTATGAAGCAAATTCGCCTTTTTTTCCCCCGTGGAATCCAACACCAATGTATTTTGACTTCTAACAGCCAGTCTTTCAACTCGCTTACCGTCTCCCGCCGCATCCAAAACGGAGACCCATCAACTTGCAATCTTACTCCTCGTGATCGAAACCAACCTGTGTTACTCACCGGCCGAATCATCCAAAGTAGCAGACGTGGTACGCGGCGCACGGCGAGCATTCTTTCCCGAAGACTGAACATGTGACTCGCAGGCCTGGTTCGACTCCCTGTGTCCGAATGGAGATCGGAACGGGTGGTTTTTCCTCTCGAAATCCGCCGTCGGCCAGTCTTCTCTTGGTGTACGACGCCGTCTCGTTGGAATCAACCCCAGTCCAGTTCTGGCTCCAATCACAGCTCGTTCCAACTCCTCTCAACTCGTTCAACATCTTCACCCCTCCCGTCGAGTCTTCAAGTCTGCGCGGGCCCTCACGAGTCACATGGCAATCTCCTTCTGAAACAGTGAAACCAACCTCGCTCACTCGCAGTTGGCTTACTCGCAGACTGGATCAGTCAAGTAATCGGATGCGGTGCGCGGCGCACAGCGAGCCTTCTTTCGCCAGACTCCACTCTGTACTAAGTGAAGCTCACAGCCGGGGTTCGACTCCCCACGTCTGAATGTATGAAAACTGTAGTTCCTTTTTCCACCGCGGAATCCAACATCGGCGAGTCGTTTGTCGTCACTACCTCTCGGTGTACGAAGGCGCGAACCTGGTTCGAGAAGTTCAATTCTGTGGCTCCTTCCAACTCCTTCAACTTGGTGGCATCACTCGCGATCAAGGCCAACCTGTGTGACTCGAATAATCGGACGTGGTGCGCGGCGCACAGCGAGAATTCTTGGTGGGAATTTAGCGTGAAGCAATGGAAGTTGCAGCCGTGGTTCGAATCCCTGCGTCCGAGTGAATGGTAGCCGAATTCCCTTTTTCCACCGCATAATCCGACATCGGCCAGTCTTTTGTCGTTACTACCTCACGGGACGAACCAGGTTCTCAACTCGGGTTCTCAACTCGGTCAATGTGTTGACGTCTCCCTTGCTCAACCAATCTATGCGCGGAGCAAGACTACTCAAACCAACCTGGCCCACTCAGATACCAATAATCGGACGTGGTGCGCGGCGCACGGCGGGCGTTCCTATCGACAAACCACAGGGAATGTAACTCGCAACCGGGGGTTCGACTCCCCACGTCCGAGTGTCAAGGTACCCCGATTTCCTTTTTCCACCGTGGACTCCAATATCGGCCAGTCGTTTATCGTTACTACCTCTCGGTGTACGATGGCACGAACCTGGTTCGAGATCTCCAGTGTCTTTCTCCTTTGTAGTATAGATACGCCGCAACAGTCTACACCACCACCACAAGGAGGCTGAGAGTGTCATCTAGAGCAGGGCAAGCTGGACGATCCACAAAACCGGGGATAATCGATAATCACTTAACCTCCGTTTGATATCGGTCCAAGTCGCCCTTGCCACCTTCGTGTTCAACTTTCATATCCACTTTACCACACGAGGAGCTTCGCCAAGGCCAGGATTTTTCTAACATCTGGTTGAACTTTGTTGGCAAGCTGAAATCTCCCAATTATTTAACGCGCATCCATCCGATCCGACCAGTTTTAGTTGAAGCTGCGGGAATCCCCCGTTTGAAGTCCATTCGCCAATTGTATTCGGATATTAGATACCAGCAGGAGTATATGTTGACCTTGACATCATTATACACTGTAAGAAAGAACGGTGACACGCCGCATATCATGAAACACAAAAATACGGCCGAGGCAGTCATCCAGGGCAAGCTGGTCGATTGATTGAACTGAGGGCAAGCGCTCGATCTCCAGTTTCCGAAAGGTGATGTGTGGAGTTGGGGAGAACTCCACATGCAGCAACCCAAGGTAGCCCTCTTTCGTCGCTGCATACCCCCTCTCAGGTATATCTTTTTCACGGACAAGAATAAGCACATATCTCCCGCTGTGCGCCACCGCAATTCTTAGACTTGCCCCTTCAACTGTGTGAGAGATCCCGTCCTTGCCAAAATTGATCCCCCCGCGTAGTCTCTTCTAAACAGACTCTACAACAAAAAAATCTCGTACCTCAATTGTTGTAGTCTGTCAGCTTCCGCGCCTCGCCGATCGGTACCCACCCGTATGAAAATTCACCTTTTTGCCCCGAGTTCTGAGACGTGTTTTCTGCCCGTAGTCAGAGAGATTCATAGTCCATGAATTGAACTCATTGACTCCTGGGCTCACAATTTTGTGCGAGGCCGCAGAACAACAATGCCGAGTTCGATCAACCGGCAGATGACAAATCAGTGGGTTGTTTTTCGCCCCATATTGAATGCATTTAGATAGTTCTGAAGGTCCATGTATGCTCTGAATGCACTTGAGGAACGACCTGAAGGGTTCACATAATTTTTGGGGGCTTGGAACCTCCGTAGTAGGAAAAGGGAAGTTAAAACTCCGCACTTTATGTCAGCTTTACGTAATAAGGGTGGGTACCAGGGTTCCGCCCCGCGGTAAACTCAAGACTACCCCCCGCGTACAACCTGTGCGGGCCAAAAGTCAACCACAGAAGTTGTGGAGTTGTCCCTTCCGCGGACGGCATACTCCACAGCATAAACACCGTAGTAAGGTGCTTGCACCTGTGGGGATTGGTATTGGATGCAGACCTCATCGTTGAGCGGATGTGGAACACAGAGTTCCCACATTGTTGGGTCCTCTAGAGAAGTCACCGGGGGAAATATATGCCTTTTGACATGGGCGCTCCCTATGTTGCTGGAAGGGTAGCGGGTATAAATGTTCTTCCCGAGGAGCAGGCAACAGGGCCAGCGCTGGGGGGATGATCAGAATTGGGATCGAGCAAAAGAAATGAACACACTGGAGCGTCGGGCATGAACGGTGGCCCGACTCTGACTTCAGCAGTCTCATCCATTGACCAGTAGACGGTAGAGGCAGAGGTGCAGAATCCTATGGTATCGGAATTCACGAAGAATGTGCGGTCCTCAGCATTCAAATCCACAGTGTTTGTCCGAGGCGACGTTAGATAGGATATGGAAACCTGATCAGGGTCTTCTTGGTAGTCAATATAAATAGCGGCGAACTGATCATTCCTGCCACAGGATACATACGTATTAGTGATAGGACATAAGGAGCAAGCAGTTTCGTGACCCGATAACAGCACCAAAGAGGGCCCTCCCATCCTGCTCAATCTTCGGGTCCTTCATCACACGAAGGCCCGTGATTCCGAGGTGCGCAACACGGTTCAAGGTAACGATGTTCCAGCAGCTTAAAAATCCGATGTGGTGGGTGACGAAAATGTCACTTCCAGGAAGACAGACACGTGTGGCAATGGGATGCCATTGGGGGTCAAAGGATAGAGTACGTATCTTGACGGGCATTGGTTTGTCCGAGTTCAGGTTTTTTTTCAATCGAACCGCTCGTTGGGCTGCGTCTTGGAGCTCTTTGCGAGACATTGAATCGTGTTGCTTGACATTTGGTAGCGGAAGAGGCAGCCTTTCCACATCCCGCATTCGGACTAGAGCGTGGCGCCACAGGCTCTTCGCCCACTGCAGCTCGCGTGTGGCGCGGCAAACCTGGAAATGTCAGATTTGGGCCGTGAGCCAAAGGTCAAGACACACCGAGAGGAAATTAGAAAGGTCGACGAGATCCAACTCTTCAACAAGTTCCAAGAGTACGTCTTGAGGCACTGCAACCAGCGACATGGTGGTATCTTAACTAGTGCTGGCCAAAAATACGATACGGATGAATATATTTTGAATATATTCACTCAAATACGGATACGATACGGGCTCAGGTTGCCCTTCAGAATATGGATACGGCTGAATACGATACGATACAATATGAATACAATATGATATGCGGTCCAGCATATTCAAATATATTTGAATACTGAATGTTCAAATTTGAACCCCCTATCCAGAATGCTGAGATTGGTGTCGGCCAAAATTGTTCCAGTGGACGTCGGACTAGGGTCCTGCAGCTCATATACTGCAAATCTGATCACAAAAAGAGCATGGCCATGGCCCTGCAGGCCAAATCGGCAGCATCACCTCCCGCCGCTGAGAAAGGTGAAGTTGAACTTTACTTTGGCAACATCTCCCCCGTTGCACCAGACTTTGATGACCCGTTGAAATGGTCAAAGGTGAGACTCAGCTTCTCCAGGAATACTGCAGCGCATTGAACCATATGGCCATGTCGCGCGGGATATTTTGGCGATCCCTGGCGTAAGCATCTCCGTCGAGCGGCTTTTCTCGAGTGTCAAGCACACGTTGTCTGACACTTGCTCCTCAATGACAGCGGAGACGGCTTCGGTCGACATTGTCACGAAGGAGTGACTGAAGTGTGGGCTGGCCAAGGGCATAAATTATACGGACTTTATCAAAATTCACGCAAAGTAGAATATATTCGAAATATATTCAAAATATATTCATATTCAACACAAAAATATGAATACGATACAATACAAATACGATACGGGTCCCTGGGGGTGAATACGATACGGATATGAATATGATACGCGATTTGGCGTATCATATTCATATTTGGCCAGCACTAATCTTAACAATATGCGAGTGTGGCCACATCAAATGACGGGAATGCTGTTCTTATTCTGAACGCCGATACAATTATAAGGACAGTGGCACGATCACGGTGAGCACGGAATATGCGGCTTTAACCTTGGCAAAGCATCAACATGGTAGTGGTGAGAACGACTATATTGCCCACGACTGAAAACCCAATAGGTGTGCATGCCCGCCCCGTGTTGCGAGAGTCCGCACCAGTAATCCCCGAACCCAAAGTAATTCGGGCAGTAAAGCGCACGACGACGAACAGCAAGGGGACATGCACACCGCACGTTTAGGCTCAGCGTCTCCGCCTCGCCACCAACTCCGATAAATTAGACGCCCGTCCACGGAAACGAAACAATTCACCACCGCCAATCGAATCATGGGATTTAGCCCTCGTGAAACGACGACCGTGAATCAGACAGACAGACACGCACCTGCTGCGGTGAGGGCCTCGATGGGCACATCGGTCGAGAAACCATCATGAGCGCGTCCGAGTCGAGATGTCGAGACGGGCGTGTTGCAGCATAACTGAGAAGGAAGCGGCGGATACCGGGGGCTAGCAGAAAATCCACATGGGACGCGGCGTAGAAAACCCGAAGGAAGGCAAGATAGCATACAAGGCGGCCCCGCGAGCGTTGATGAATAAATTTGTGTCTGGGCGGGGAGTCAGCGCGAAGGATTTTTTTGAATGCAGGAGTAGGAGACGAAGCATGGGAGTAGAGAGGCGGCGGGACGCTAGTCCGAGTCGCACTTGTGCTAACATGCGCATCTGGGGTATGGTTTGATCATCCCCACCGATCATGACATCCCCGCGACCAGCGCCTGCCGTGGTGCGCCGTGAAGGAATGAGGAAAAGGCGTACATACATCGGTCAGACCGATCTCCGTCCTCGAGTGGACGTGGCATCGATTCATTTTGCCGTCTACCTGGGAGGGTACCGGTAGGTCAACGTGGTAGGAGGGAAACGAGAGACAAGAGAAGAAGCGGACACCACAGAAGGAGAGATGACTAGGTGATGCGTACAGCGCGCGCGAACGGGGACGGGTCTTCTGCTCGGACGTGGACCGTGAGCTCGGGCGCATGCGTAGCTCCTGCCCCGTATGTACGCCGCATCCGCGCTGCGAGGTCCCACCATGCCCATTGGTCTAAGAAACGTAGTGGAGAGCGCACCTCCTGCAATGTCTCGCCCGTTTCCTCCGACGTGAAGTCTTGGCGACGATGGATACTGTATGGATTATTCCCTGTGCAAGGACGTTTGGTGAGTGATTCCAAGAGAGCACCGGGGGAGTAAAGGGAAGACGCGCGCTCGAGGCGGTTGGACGTAGACGTGAGCGCGTCACGGTGCGTACAGATAGCCTGCTTTCTCTTCTCAGCTCGGGATGTGACCTTCCCTCGCATGTGCCACCCTGCGCCAAAAGCGTGAAACCGCTCGTGGATGAAACGGGCGAAGGGAAAGAGAAAAGGAACGAGAAAGAGCTCAGGATGGGCTACGCACCACGGTCGAGTTGCTCCGTCCCCGTACGACTGCCGTAGCTTCAAAAATTCAAAAAGGTTGGTGGTGGTGATCACTTGACTGAGCGCCGAAGATATGTAGGCCGAAGTCGAGGCTACCGGTGACGCCGATTCTTTAATCGAAGGTATTCAGTGTCGAGAGCAGCCCGTCGCGATCGAGCCAGGACGCGTTGAGGACGCGTTCGTCGGGTCGACTGTGAGATGCCAACACTCACGTAAGGTGATGTCGGCATCCAGCCAAAATGCCGCTCTCCCTTGCTTCCCGCCACCATCCTCAAAATTCTGGGTCGCGCTCTACAATATGCCTGGAGGCGATTTTCCTTCTTTGTTGCGGTATTGTATCAATCGGCCGCCTGGGCAGTGGGAAGCTCGACCACTGGCCGTTGGAACGACTCACAGGACGCAGCAACGACTACCGTCACTCGCACCAAATCCAAAATCCACCCGAATTGAAGCCTACTCCTCTTCCGAGCGCAGCTGGGCTTCTTGAATTCGACCAAGGACTTGCACACCATTATAGCACCATCACTGCAAAATTCTCGGCCGGGAATCTTTCGCTCTGTTGCGTCCCTACTTGCAACTGGACTCGCTCGCCCGAAGATTGCTATGATAATCCGCCCACCGACAGCCCAAATCATCGGGCGTGGTGCGCGGCGCACGGCGAGCCCTATTAGATTGGGACAATCATGGAACTCGCAGCTCGGGGTTCGACTCCTCCCGTCCGAATGGATTCTAACCGGCATCGCATTCTTTTTCCTCCACTCGAAATTTGACATTGACCAGCCGTCTGTAGCAGTTCCTGCTCTCGCCGTGTCTGACCTACTAGGTCAGTAGTATTTGAACTTACTACCTCCGACTCAAGCGTCTTTTTTCGGAAAGGTCCTTCAACTGCGCGGAGCCGCAATTTTACTTCTCAAAACCAATGTGGCGTACTCGTAAACCGACTCACTCAAATTATCGGACGTGGTGCATGGCGCACAGCGAGCGTTCTTGAAGAAGGCTCACGGACACTGAAACTCGCAACTGGGGTTCGACTCCCCGCGTCCGAATGCTGCTCGGCGAAAATGGTTAACTCTTTTCACCGCAGGCTCAATGTAACATCACCCAGTTTCTACTTCGGCTTCCTCTCCAAAACTCAAGCAACTCGTTCACCCTCTCCCTTCGAATGTACGGCGAGCCTGCCAAGTCACAGTCTTACTCCTCAAAACCAACCTGGCTTACTCGGGTACCTAATTCCCTCAATCGTCGGACGTGGTGCGCGGCGCACGGCGAGCGGTCTTATTGATGGTTCAATGAACCACAGGAAATGTAACTCGCAGCCGGGGTTCGACTCCCCACGTCCGAATGCTGCTCGGCGTCCAGAATCCTTTTGGCTATCTAGATTTTACGATGGTACTGTTTCTAGACAACCTCTCGGCTCTCAACGAAGTGATGACGTCTGGCTCTTCCTGCCCCTCTCAAACCGTCTCCCGTCGAGTCCAACCCAACTCCGTGCGGAGGCGCTGCTCCCCGCAATTTTACTCGTCTAGCCAACCTAGCTTACTCGCAGACTGGATCAGTCAAATACTCGGATGGGGTGCGCAGCGCACGGCGAGCGTTCTTTCGCATATCTCGACCAAAACGAAATTCGCAGCTGGGGTTCGACTCCCTAAGTCCGAGTAGATCGCGCATCGCTAACTCTTTTCACCGCAGGCTCAATGTAGCATCACCCAGTTTCTACTTCGGCTTCTTCTTCAGGGTTCAAGCAACTCCTTCACCCTCTCCCTTCGGATCCCGCAGAGCCTGCCAGGTCACAGTCTTGCTCCTCAAAACCAACCTGGCTTACTCGGGTACCTAATTACCTCAATCGTTGGACGTGGTGCGCGGCGCACGGCGAGCGTGCTTATCTACGAACCAGAGGAAATGTAACTCGCAGCCGGGGTTCGACTCCCCGCGTCCGAATAGCCAGGGTGGCAATCATGAATTTTTCCTGCGTTGAAAATTGAAAATCGGACATCGGCCAGTCTCCCGTCGCCACTACTTTGCATCTCAATGTACAACGGCGGTGGGCTAGTTGCCTGTGAAGCAATCTACCTCAAAACTGCGAATTGCCAAGGTCGCCATCTTGCTTGTGAACCACGATGGTACGCAGCAATGTATTTATTCGACGCCAAATTGACTATACCTTTGACGCTTCTTTGCAGCGCCTGAAAGAATCCAGTTGTCTGGGTTTTTACTCGTGAGGTAAGGGAACGATAATATTGTTCATTTCAATTCATAACGCGGGTCTACCACAACAGCTACTCCTTCTCGTCCGCCTTCGGCGCAATGGCCCTCTGAAGTGGCTGAAGGTCGAACGACGAGTAATGGCTCAACACCGCAGGATACCCGCCATACACCGCCCCCTATCGCAAACCGGTCAACCATCCTCGCACGAAAGCATGAATACACCGCACGCACCGTGAACGAATTCGGGAACCCAACATCAAACGGCTGCACCCCATCGATATACGCAACCTGCTCATCACTCAAGCTGATCTTGAGCGCGTCGATGCTGGCGGCGAGCTGCGCGACCGTGCGCGCGCCGAGGATGGGGAACGAGTAGGGCGCCTTGTGCATGGTGTAGGCGATCGCGACGGCGCTGATGCTTGGCGCGCCGGCGAGCTGCGCGGCGACGACCTCGAGGGCGGCGCAGACTTGCTTTTCCGAGGGCGTGCGCTCCCAGGCGCCGCGCCCGTGCTCGCCGCTCGTCTTGCGCCGCAGCTCTTCCGCGTCGGTGCGGATGTGGCCCGCGGCGAGGACGTTCCAGAAGGTGAGGGCGATGCCTGGCAGTTGAGGGTGAGTGTTGTGGTACAGCTGTATCCAGCATGGCTGGAAGCGAGCTGGGAAACTCACCTTCGTGGCGGCACATGGGGATGATTTCGCGCTCGATGTCGCGCTGGAGGACGGAGTACGCTACCTGGAAGACGACGAAACTGGACTGTCACGTCAGATGCAGAACTTATCTGAGAATATAGGAACTCACGGTGTCTTTCCGTTGGCCTTTGCGTAGTCGTTGGCTTTGACGACCCACCAGGCCGGGCTGTCCGAGATCCCCTGCGCCAGATTTAATAGTGAGTCTGTTGTTCCTGAAGCAGGCGTCACCAGGCGACTCACCAAATACAGGACCTTCCCAGCGACGACCAGGTTATGGAGTCCGTCCATGATCTCCTCGACGGAGCAGTGGAGATCCCAGATGTGGACGTAGAAGACATCCATGTAGGTCGTCCTCAAGCGCTTCAAGCTCCCCTCCACTGCGAGTTTCATCGATTTGAGGTTGTTCCCGAGGTAAAGCTCCTTCTGCTTGATTTTGTCGTCGGCTAGGACCCAGGGGAAGGAGTACTATCAATGAATTCTGAATGATCCCTTCCCAGAGTAACGAAACAAGCATGAAACACACCTTGGTGGCGATCACGAGCTGGTCGCGGTTCCCCCTCGCCTCCGCCCACTCCCCGATCACTTGTTCGGATTCGCCGTTCTGGCTGTGGAGATTCGCATGTCAGCTACGACGAGGAGTCGGGTATGAGTCTTTGTACGTACTAAGCATTCGACGTATCGATGTGGTTCCCTGACAAGCGTTGATGTTAGTTCCAGGCAAACCCAACGAGAATAATTCAAGACCAACCGCCAGCATCAAAATAGGCGTCCAAAATCTTGATGCAGGCCTCCTTGTCCATGGCGGCCATCCCGAGCGCCGTCCACGAGCTTCCCATGATCATAGTCCCCAGCACAAGGGGAGAGACATGGATCGCGGCGCGGGGTGCGAGTTGGCGATATCTACCGAGGCGGGTGGGAGCGGACTGCATGACAGTGGTGTGTTGGGAGAAGTAAAGAATAGATGGTTTGGTGGAGAGGAGAGCATGATAATTGGCGCATTATATAGGGCCTCGTTTGTCACCGCCGATGTTGTCAATATCGAGTGACTGCGTAAGGGAGAGTGAGTCCTAGTGAGTCTCGGCAGTGCGACGAAAGCGGATGTCGAGAATCGTTTGGTTTGGTGCTTATCCAGTATTCACGTTCTAGGGTCTAAAAACGTGCGATTGCAGGATGAAATACTGGCTAGATTCTCCAGGGCTACCCGTGTAGCTTCAATATCTCACCTGGAAGTGCCTGGAAGCTATTTTTTTGAACCACCTTCCCTTTCGGGCGATGCCGCCTTGGGCCGACAGGCCCACTCTTGTCAGCTTGAGATGTAAGCATCGGCGACTGCGGCATGCATGCCGAAGCCCCGTTCTGGTCAGAGTTTGATCTCGTTCCAGACAACGTCCTGAAGCTTGCGCCGTCCCTCTTTATGCTTCATGTCCTCGCTGACGTCCACTCCCATTCCAAGACCTAGCTTAAACCCAGTTTTCGAGCTCGTTCAACTTGAACCGTCTCCTAGTCTAGAGTTAACCGCGCCATCAAACCCCGGTACCTCGCATGCTTATGTAAAGTGCGGAGTTTAAAAGTGGCATTTCTTTTGCTCCTCTTTCAAGTGGTAAATAAATTTGTTTCACTTGCTCAGCCCCGCTTTTAGCCTCCCAGAATTGTATCTACGACTTGCGATGACCGACAATGTCGATGCTTGAGCCCAGAAACGGTGGTTCGATTTGTCATCAGCCGGGTGATCCAGTTCGGCATCCCCAATTTGCGGCCCACTTGCAATTTTTCCCCCGAAGATGGGAAATTCTGACTCAAGCACCTTTTATCCCCAGTATTGCAAGGACGATACACGTCTCGGCATCCAGTTGAAAAAGTAGAAAATATTCCATGCGAGGTACCCATCAGTGATGCCGGGTAAATGACAGACTACAACATACCGAGGTACGAGGTAGTGTGTTGTAGTTCTGTTTAGAAGAGACTAACCGTCTCCCTTAAAGTGGCGTTCAACTGCGGCGACTCGCATCTTACTCCTCGAAACAAACCTGGGTTAATCGCAGACCGAATCACTCAAATAATCGGACGTGTTGTGCGGCGCCGCACGGCGAGCATTCTTACCAGTGTTCATTGGAGGTGCAACTCGCAACCGGGGTTCGACTCCCCGCGCCCGACTACCCCGGCGATAACTCTCTGTGATTTCTTTTATCCTTCATGATGTCTTCACTTCAATATCTCGAGTCCGAATCCAAGACTCTTAGCACCTCGAGTCAACAACTTCACCTCTAAAACCGCTCCATAATACTTGAATAGTTACGGTGGGTCACCGAGACTCGAATAGGATCTAACATACGGACGTGGTGCGCGGCGCACGGCGAGCGTTCTTGAACAAGAAATCGAAGGAAATGTAACTCGCAGGCGGGGTTCGACTCCCTACGTCCGAATAATTGGCTTCCAGAGGTGAAATTTGTTTTTGGCCTTCCACTTCACACTGAAGGTCAGAAGTCCAGACTTCCCAAGCTCCTGGGACGGGCTGACTGAACTAAGTCAAGTCCAGCATCAACTCCAAAGCCGACTCAAAAGTTCATTCCAGCCTCAGCTGTGAATAGTATGGTAGTTCAGCCAGGTGCAGCCAAGATTCAGAATGTCGGACGTGGTGCGCGGCGCACGGCGGGCGTTCTTATAAGTGTTCGTTCGGAATGAAACTCGCAGTTGGGGTTCGACTCCCCGCGTCCGAATGTTGCCTTTGACCAGGTCAGATATCTTTTCCTTCCACCCTTTCAAGTTCAGCGGATATCCCAAGCTCTCCGATTCAATGTCAGACCTACCCGGACTCGCAACGAATGGATTCACCGTCGACGTTCAACTTCAAGGCCACCGAATCAACTGTTTAAGGGGCGTACAACTGTTCCATTGTGTCAAGCTCGCTTGGAGAACAATCGGGTTGAATTGAATCGGCGAAACCGAACCACACCGCGTTCGAGGGATGGAGATCGAATAATCTTCAATCCAGCGCCTTACGACAAAGACTCGAACCCATAAACACTTCCGTCAAGTCCCACTCCGAACCCAGGCCAGCATTACCAACCTACACTACACTCCCATCCCCAACCGCCCCCAAACCACCCACACAAGACTCGCCTCCCTCGGCAGCCCCCGATCCATCATCCCGCGCCGGATGAGCCCGTCCTGCCACAGGGGGAGCGTCGCGACGAACCAGGACGCGGTCCAGACGTAGCCGAGGAGCGTGCGCACCCATGCGTAGCTTTGGTGGGAAACGGCGTTGCTGTCCACCATGGCGATGGCGGGCGAGCGGGGACGGACAGCGTCCTCGAGGACGATCGCGAGCGGTTGGAGGAGGAAGAAGAGCAGCGCGGGGGCGCCGGCGTTCCAACTCCAACTTGAACTCCGCGGCGCGACACTGGTACTGGCAGCAGCGACGGCGTGCATGAGCCCGGAGAGGAGGAAGACGGCGAGGAGGGTGGTTAGGCGGGTGATGCGCGCGCCGGGGGCGAGGCCCAGCGCGGAGGTGAGGCGCGCAGCGTGTGTGGTCAGGGGCTGCACAGTCGGGTGACGGGGAGTTAGTTATGATTCAAATAGCGAGGATAAGGGATGGATGGATATGGCGTACCCGGCGTAACATTTGGTGCCATCCGCGTCTGCGAGAGCGAATCAGTTGAGTATTGGATTCAGACGCAAGGCGATGACGAACCCCCAGAAAGTGCGCACACTCCACGCGTCCGCGACGCCGCCGAAGAAAGCCGGCCACTCGTCCGGACCCGTAAGCCTCACAGCGACGCATACGATCCCGAGGATATAATGCTGCAGCGCCATCCCCGCATACCCCAACGCCACCCAGGCGAGCACCGCCGCACCGCGTTGCCCCAAAGGCAGCCCCGCCAGCCCCGCGTCGGGGCCAGGCTCGAAGGCGGCGGTGGAATTGATGTAGAGGCTTGCGGAGTCGTAGATGATGTAGATGAGGGCGACGGTGAGGATGCGGCGGAGAATGAATGCCGTGCGCGAGGTAGAGGGGGCGGGGTGGGGAGGGAGGGCGGTGCGGGGCTCGTGGGCCCAGTTTACGCCTCGGGGGCTCGTTAGGAGGTCGAGGGACCATTTGGTGCGCTGCCAGAGGGACGAGTGCTCGATCTGGGCCGGCGTTGGTGGGGGCTCGGAATCATGCGCGGGCTCCAGAACGGGAGGCGCGGACGCCGACGGCTTCGGAATACGGTGAAGCTCGCGCTGGACGTCGGTGAGGAGGATGTAATCGGAGGCAAATAGGAAGTAGAGCAGCCAGACGAGGCGGAGGCCGTAGTCTACCGAGTGATCGCCCGATGTGGTGTGTATGAGGACGAAGTATGTGAGGATGAGTATTGGGACGAAGAAGAAACGCCGGAGAGGGGACGGCTTGACGGCCAGTGAGGTTAGTATGATTCCGAAGAACAGCACGATGTAGCCCGTCGAGAAGGGGTAGGTCCAGCGAGACATGATCCTTGGAAGCGGGAAGCAATTGTCGAGCTACCAGCCGTTATTTAAACGGTGTTGCTGCGTACTGCGTAGATGGGACTGGCAGTTTGATAAGTTGGGATGGCGATCGCTGCGGGTTAGTACTTGGCAGATTATGCCCAGTAAAGGGCCCTTCTTCTTGAGTATGCCGATTGGTTCAGGTGGCCTACACAACGCTTAGTATTGCCGACAAGAAAAGGTGTTAACGGCGTTGGAACGGCGGAAGAAAACGCGGTAATACTTATGCGCAAATACGTACCAGGTTCGCGAAATGTCGGGATGGGGTATTTTTCCAGGGGGAGGGGATCGTGGTCGCGGCAGAGACAAGGTGGAGGAGAGCGGAAGACACCGAAGGTGGTGGCAGGAAGCAGGAGAGGTTTCAAGCTCCGATAGCCGAGCGACCGTTACGTTACCGCAGTTGAACGTTTAACTCGAATACCAGAGAGGCGGCAGATTCCTGCAGATTCAGGAAAGGCTTTTCACTGGAAGTATGTCCCATTTATCAAGGCGGATTGGAATTCCCTAGTAAGTAGGAGGGAACTCAGAGGAATTTACTGTGGAGAAATAATCAATTCGAAACGATACCATCGAGGCCACTGTGGAACCAAGAACCATGCCCCTCCTCTCCCGTGATGGTCTGCCTACCCCCTCCAATACCACGATCCCGTCGAGGGCTCAGAACGTTGTGAACGGCGGTCCATAAATTTCGACCGCCGCGCCGACCTGGCGCGGCGAAGTGTTTTTGCCCAATTCAGCGCTAGCAAGGAAATCAAGTTCAGCATACTCACCCAGAAGTACCGCATCCATTGCACACGGTGTGAGTCTGCGTTACATTATTGGACATTTGTGTTCAAGCAGATATCCCGTTCGACTCGGGTTGGATGCATGGCATGGCGAGAAGAACAACCGTTTTTGGTGCCTTGTGCGTCGGAGTTCGTGTGGAGGAGGAATATGCAGTACAATACATATGATTGTCGTACTCATCGCACACGATGTGCGTCTGGCAAGCTGTACTGTTATGTTCAAGCACATCTCCCCTTCGATTCGTGAGTTGGGTGCCTGCCAAACACCATTATCGAGTCTCGTTTCCCGGGAAAAGAGGATAGGAAACGTACTCGACGACGCAGGAGTCAGAAGGTGGTAGGCCAACACGGGAAACTCGGAGGTGGCATCCCGATCTTTGACAATCGTACTCCGGAAGGTAGGGATGAACCCACCCACCCCACCGGCGAGATCATGGCATTCTTGGTCCCTGATGAAGCCTGTTCGACTCGGGCCCGGTGCATGAATGTTGAAGCAATGACCATTTTTTTCTTCTGGTGGAGACCGCCGCCGCCGCCTTCCAAGCAAAGACTGGGATCGGACCAGAAACCAAATGTGGGGGTGAGACGATTTCAGCCGTCGAACAGTCTGAGGAAAATTGCACGGGAGCATCCATCGCACAGCTCAAGTCTGCCAATGCGGTCCAAAAAAGTTCATCTTGAAGGCTCTGGGCACGTCCTCGAGCGGAGTCGAACCGCCGCCTCCCCGTTAAAGCGACAGGGCGTGAGAGGTCTATGCCGCCGGGGTGATCTCCCTTTTAATCGACGAGGACTTCTACCCTTATTTCTGTGTGGGCAGATACGCACTCGCGTCCTCTTCGAGGGTCGGGAATGTAGGCATTGGTAGGATCGAAGTCGTTGCCGAAACGGCGCCTCAAGTTGCCCAGTGAGTGTGTGTGAAGATTGAAATTAACCCCTTTGCGATACTCGTTCATTTTGGACGAAGAGACTACGAGCTGGCGGCCTCAGGCACGATACTCTTCACCGGCGGGTTTTCCCGACAACCCTAGTCCTTCACGCCGCCCTCCGACCTTCGAATATCCCACGCAGAATCTGTACGGCCGCACTAAGTTAGTATTCGCCTACGCACCAAGAAAGAAAGAACTCACCCATATCCCGCGCGATCGTCTCCGTAACCATTTCCCCCTGTGTAGACCGGCGCCAGCGAAGCAGCACATCATCGGCATCGAGCCAGAGCGCCGCGAGGCCCGGGCAGCGCGCGACGACGGCGGTGCGCAGGGCGACAAGGTGCGCTAGGGGGACGATGCTGTCTACATCAGCCTCGGCTGCGCTGGGGCTCACACTCCAGCAGAGCGCGAGGCGCTCGAGCGTCGGGGGCAGGATGGCGGGCGCGCTGGCAAGGGCTGTGAGGAACGCGCGGCCCTGGAGACAGGGGAAGTTAGGATTGCATTGAGAATTGAGGCAGGATGTGGCTCACGCTGTGAGCCTCGATGGAGACGTGGAGCGCGGTCAGCTGGGGGAAGAACGACAGCACGTCTTTGAGCTCGCTGTACAGGAAGCCGGTGGTCTTGAGATTGAGGGACGTGATGTGCGCGAGGGGACGCCCGAGGGCCACAAGCGCGGCGACGAGCCGCCACATGGGGCATGTGCCGAGACTGAGCTGCGTGATTGTGGGTCGCCTCGCGAGGTGGAGGAGGGCGTGGGAGGTGGTGAAGTTGGTGAGCGCGGGGAGGACTTGCGATGACATGAAAGGGGCAAGACTGGCCTCGGGCCCGGCGGGCGGGAAGCCCTCGAATGACAGGGAATGTGCGGCGGGGAACTTGGCGAGAACGGCCATACACGATGCGTCGAATTGGCCGTCCAGGATCAGGCGCTCGACGCCGTGAAAGGGAGCGAGGCTGGCCTGGGTGGGCTCAAAGAGGGCCTGGTATGGACTGGCGTCGAGATGTCGTAGGTCGTCCCGGGACAATATCTGTGCCCAGTGGCTACTAGGTTCCACACCATTCGCTCTGTCGCGGAAGATGAAGGTGGAGACCTTGAGCGTTAGACCGCCGACATCGAGCTGGTCCGCGTCCTTGAGCACACAGCGGTCGATGTGCAATGTCGACAGGCGGGGTAGTGCGCATAAACTCTGCAGGCCCATCTGGGTGAATGCGATCTCGAGGGCGTAGAGGTGATGGAGGTGGGTGAATCGTGGTAGATGCTCGAAGAAGGCATCCAGCACGAAAGGCGGCCTCAGAGACATAGCTGAAGGGGTCTGAGTGCCCCAGGGAGTGAAACTGCACGTCCGAACGAAGGGTGCTATCTCGTCGGAGCTCCAGAAATAAAGACGCCGCAGAGCGCGGCGAGCTACTGCAGCAGGAGGAGGGTGCATATAACCAGATTGACTCCGAATGTACGGGTGGCAGTCGAAGTCGGCGAAAATGAGGGGGCGGGCCAAGAGGTAGAATTCGCGGCAGGTCAGTGAGATGGGGAAGAGGGCTGCCTTGAGGGATCCGCGAGGCAAGTAACTCCAGATTTCGAGGCAAAGCTCGTTGGGCAGATGAGGGGCCGAATCCATCGTCGTGGTGGCAAGAGATGAGAGTGCGCAGCAGTGATCGATTTGATGGGCTGATGGATTCAGCACAGCCACATCAACCCGCCCCAAGACGTTTTGAACACATCTGTCGCTGTATGCAGAGTGAGCTCGTCTAGAAAAATTATGAAGGATGAAGATGACCCTAAAATTGCTTTGTGTGAGAAACAAATGGTGTTTTGATGTTGAGGTCAGGGTTAGCATGGCTTTGGCTCCCGATTGGACTTGTTTCGGCCTCTACCGGTGGGTCTGCGGCTACGGAAGAAAAGCGGACAGTGAACTATTCAAGTATTAAGGCCAAGGTACATTGGTTGGTATTTCGTTCTAGATTTATCTTGCCTAACTCCTGCAAATTACGACGTCGATCCTTTCTGCGCTCCCGCTCTGGGCGCCATGCAACTGGAGACCAGGGTCGTATCCGTCCAGCTGGAACCGCTCCCCGCAGGCAGCTCTGAGAGTACATAGCTGACGTCGAAGTTACCAGCCGACTAAAATAACGCGTGAGTTGTGAGTTTAAAAATTCAACCGATTTCGGATCGTGCACGCACCCATCCCACGTAGCCCAGGAAAACTAGGCAAGGAGGGAATATCGTCAGTCCCGATATACCGAAGTGTCTGGTGAGAGACGCACCATCGCTGTTCTGCGCCTGGTACGCTATCTGTTGGCACATGAACGTGACGCACGACGCGGTGTTTCCGCCGCCGGTCTCGGTGTTGAATGCCTGGCGCCCGTTGCAGCGCAGCCACTGGGCCAGCGGCGCCCATGCCTCGGCGATGTTGTTCGTCGTGCATTCACTTTGGCCCAAGGTCAGCATTTAAGGGACATAACGTCCATTAGAAGTAGACTCACGGGTGTGTGCCGGAGTTGTCCGAGTCCAGATACTTGTGGACGTCGAAGATGAGGTTGGTAATGCTCCCGTCAGGGTTGACGACCTTCTTGAGCGCTAGGATATGCGGATCCGATGAGCACGAATGAGGAGGACGTTGAGTGGGCCCATACCGTCCGCAGAACCGTTGGAGACGAACGTCTGAGCCGACGTCCAGTTATTACCCGGCAGCAAGATCATTTGCGTCGTAGCTCTTTGGCAAATTGAGCCGGTTAAACCCAAGAACCAACCATAGAGGAACGAACGTACCCTGCATTGCGGATAGCTGTCACGGCAGCTTGGACGGAGGCGGCCCAGAGGGTGATATCCGGAACATCGTGGGGCTCGTTCATACTGGTGCTCCTCGTTGAGAGATCCTTGTAAGAAGGGCGAGCAGAATAAGATAGACTCACACTCCAAATACCACCTTCGGGGTGTTCTTGTACTGCGTCGCGAGCGCGCTCCAGAGAGCGGCGAACTGCGCGTTGGTGGGTCCGCCCTGGCCGATTATCTGGTTCCGCGTCAACCACCTGATATCTGAGGTCATCGCGGAGGACGCGTACCCCTCCGTTCCACCGCGCGTAATTGTGAATATCGATGATACAGCTGGCCCCAGTAGCCAAACACGTCTGCACGAGCGCGTCGTATTCTGCAAGGTTCGTTTGGTTGATCGCGCCGCCGACGACGTTGTTGGTGAGGAATTGCCAGCCGACGGGGAGGCGGAAGACGTTGTATCCGTCGTCGTTGACGAAGTGCGTCATTTGGCCTTTTCCGTCCTTGCCTGCGCTGCACATCAGCCTCCATGCAACCGGGAAGTATCTGGACGAACCGAAATATTGCGTCAGCGGGGGGTAGGCCGCGCTCGCCATCTGGTTGCCGTCCGTGTTCATACCAAAGTCGAACCCCGCGATGTTCACGCCCCTGCCAGTGGCAAAGTTTTAGAATGCGTCGGGGAGTTGATACTCGTCACGGGCGGCGGGCTCACACAAGCTTCAGGGTCCCCGATCCGGGCGCAGGAGCAGTGCACGATCCTGAGGGTCCCGGGGGTGCGGTTGTTGTTCCGGTAGAGGTCGTCGTTGGCGGCGCGGCTCCAGGAATGCATTGAGAGTAGACTACAGAATTGAAAAACGATGATGGCCTGGAGAGCGCATGCAGACTTACAGTCATTGAGAGCGGTACAGGTAGTCCTATTGGACGATTAGAATTGCGGGTAAGTATCTGAAGACGATGAGGAGGACTTACCCAGCAACACAAGTGGTAGCACCAGTCCATCCCTAAGCGAATGTTAATCGGCGAGATCACAAGAATTGAACCCGTCGCCTACCTGTCCACCACCTTGAGATTGTGTCAGCTGGAATAGATCTGTGTGGGGAGGGAGAGGGCTCACATTGCGACCATGCAGCGCCTTGCGCCTTTACGGAGGATGCACCAAGTGCGATGAGCGACAACGGGAATATGGTCTTGAGCATCTTGTGGGTGATGGACCGCGTTAGTGAGGATTCCTCCTCGATTGTGCTGCCGTCTTATAGCTGTCGTCGAACCGAAATCCTCCCGCTCAGGGGTCGATATACGTCGTCGCATCTCTGCATCAAACCACCTGGGCGGATGAAAGTCGCCCGAACGTCGGGTGGACATGAAGTTGATGGTCATATGACGGTGTATTTGGACGCGGGTAAATTGGAAGGAAACAACCTACAAGAACCGATGCCCTCGGCGCATCATCGGTCGTGGTAGCCTTTGGTGACCGCGGGGACTATAGGGAATTAAAACATGTCCGAGGATAGGAATAGGAGAAGTACCTGCAGCCGGCGCTGGAGGAGAACGGATGCCGAAAGTGTAAGGAGTGGATGCGGAGTTTAGAAGGAAAAGATGTGATGTGATGTTTTGAACGCGTCTCGGGCAACTTAAGCGCACCACTGGCCCGTCTCCTTGCTCCCAGCTGTTTTGGAGTCTTCCGCCAGGGCCTCCTCGTCGTAGGCCAGTGTGAATGTCTAGTCGGAGCGATTCAGCCACTCTCAGCTATGAAGGCCGCCATTGGACAAAAATAAAGTGTTTTTGTTTTCACAACCAATCACAATGAATTATCATCTTTCATGCTGGTTCACAGCATTTCATTCCCCTTCATACCCAAACATCATGGCATTCACAAGAACTCACGGCTTTTCACAATCAAGCAATAATTTGAACCCAGCAAAGCGGCATGTTCGGAGTTTGAAGTATCTGATCCGCCCAAGGCAAAACACCCGATTTTTATTCTGGAAGAAGTGTTATGGCTATGTGTCCCTCTTAGAGAGACCAGTGAGCTGAAAGAATGTACTGATACCAAGTGGGCTGAGCCTGTGGGCAGCAGCACCCCACAGGAGGATTTGAGTACTTTCAGATCATTAGGTCAATCAACACATCGCTTTCTTGTCGCTTTCCGAGTTTCCCGGGTAATTCACGGCACGTCAGCGTCCTGTGTAAGAACATTGGTTTCCTATCTCTTGATGGAGGCCCCAGTAGTATCTGGCACCCCTCTGAGACGTAAATACTGCGATACCAGTTTCGGCGTTACTTGAAGGATGCGGCAGGTGTTACGGCAATCAGCCGTACATCAACCATCACATCTCACGGTTGACAGATCATCGTGAAGCGCTATGAATCGCTATGAATCACCATGAACTGCTGTGAACTGCTATGAATTGCTCTGTGTAGTTGGTGGAAACTTTAAAAGTGCATTATGTCCAAGGGCGGCCACCAAACTCAGCGGTAGATGACGATTTTTTCGCTTGTTTTCGACAGTATTGTTGACGGTGAAAACCGTACGACGGGGGTTTCAAGGGTATTGGGTTACAGCCGAAACTTGGACGGGTTCTGCAACTAGGGAGTCGAACGGCAGATGTTGGGCAGATGGATGTTGAGAGCAGAAGCGTCACGCGTGACACGGATTTGAACGCCGCCTTGATTGCCGAGCCCTGAGCTTTTCTCTCTCCCATCATGCCTCCGTTGCATTTCCCGTTGGAGGCTCCTGTTTTTGGTTCTGTTCGTTCGGATCCGGAACCCTCTACATGTCCTGGCCTAAATGCTTCAAATCAACAGTTTACGAGTGCGACGACGTTCCTGGAAGGCTGAACTTGAATCTCTAGGCTCTACTCGGATTCAAAGCAGGAATCTGTCTTACGAAACTCCCCCCGCGATATAAAGGCCCTGTTTCAGCCGGACCTTCCGTGCACCGCGAATGCATCGATTGCTTTGATTCCATCGACTGCCACTTGAAAGTGGTTTGCGCCGTGTTTCAATGCAACAAACGGGGCCAAGTACCAGAAAAGAACAACGGTTTACGCGCGAGGCCCTCACTTCGAGTCGATAGAGAGAACAGAAGGACAATCAAGCAGCCTAAGGTACCTTCTCATTGCCTTCTCATGCAGGAAAGCCACTCAGAGACTCCAAAGTCCGACGCCCGACAGCTGTGTCATCCAGAGTATAACGGAGGCTGCAGGAGCTCTGAGATAGTATGAGAGCTGTTCCTCAACCGACAAGTCGCCCAACTCATCCCCGGTGGATCTCTTCGACTCGATCTCGCAAAAAAAAAGACACCTACCTTATTCTGAATGGAACGGGCATCTGGTAACAATTCAACTCAACAAAAGGAGTGTCCGGAGCGTCACCATGCGCGGTTAGGTGTTCTGCCACATTGAAATTTGAGAATACACTCGACTCTTGTATTCGATTATAACCTAGAAATCGAACAAGTCAGGACGGCGGAGGTCTAATCATTGAAAGCCCGGGGAAGTTTCAGCCTGCAATAGCCGAGGCACATTGAGAGAACACATGCGCCGTTCCAAGAGTCTCGCAGAGGGTACCTGTGAGACTGAGAGCGCAGCCGTGGGAAGTTCGTCGGGTATCTCGGCGTTGTTCAATTTCGGCTGTACCCGGACTGCCCCTCAGCCGTGCTGTTTTTGTGACCAGGGAAGAATATGAAAATGAAGAAAGTATAACTCACCTATACAATTGTCGCCCCCGTTACAAAGGCGCAGATTTTTGAGTGCTCAAAACGGCTTGGACACCAGGTTGCATGGGGGCGTTGTGATATTGGGGCTTCGTACTCGAGGCCGAGACATCGAATGAGAATAATCTTGAGATGGCGCGAGGGCAAGGAAACGACGGATATTTCGGCAAACGCGAGAACCACGACCGGCCGTATAATTCGGCATTTTTCGTTTGTCCGCGATTCAACCTAGAAATTCAACCACATAAGTTGAGTTTTTGCGAGAAGCCGCTTCTTCCGTGGACGGGTCACAATGGGATTATCAATAATAGAAGATGTAGTGTGCGTTACAACTAGAGCTAGAAGCTAACACAATTGCCGTACTCTCGCAGCATTCGGCCTACAACGACGAACCCCCCGATGAACGGCACAGAGTACCCGACAATAAGCCAGAGACCCTTGCTCTCCTCGCTGTTGACCCCGTTTTCGACGCCACCCTCAGAGGAAGGGGACATGGCGGGTCTAAACACCACGAGCGCACATCCGAATACGAACCCGAAGGCCAACCACAACCCAATCCACACCTGCTGTGCACGCGTGCTCGCACCACGGCTGAACCAATTTGAGAGATACCCAAACAGCGTGATTAGAACCGCAACCGCCACGAACAGTGCGACAGCGTGCAGATCAGGTCGTTCTTTGGATTCCTCGGAGGGCATGTACCGACGAGTATACCGGCCGCAGCCGGGTATCTTCACGTAGACACATGAGGTTTCGCGGGTGAGGGGTGTCGCTACATCCAGGATGCTGACTTTGACTCCGACCCTCGTGTTGTGGCTCGAGGTCGACCCCTCGACCGATGTGGGGCTCGGCAGGTCGGTCAGCTCTATGTCGGTGGTGGATGCCGGTTGCTGACTCGCTGGGATGGCTTTGGCTGGGCGATCATCGAGAATGAGTTGTGTTGCCGAAGGGTTGCCATCGCTGGCTTCCTGGAATTCAAACGACCCGGTGTCCGTTGTCGAATTCGGCGGCTCCGTTCCCTCCGCGAGTGAAAGCAGTTTGCCAACCATGCCATGAAAGGCACCATCTGTGCGCCTCTTGGCCTCCAAGAGAACTTCGGACTCGACAAGATGTAGCGTGCCATAATCTGGTGTCAGAAAGTTGCCCAGGAGGTTGACCAACGTCATCAGGAGGTATGGGAGCACCGTGAGACCGAACGCGGTGAATCCGTATTCCGCGATTTGTATGTCGCGAGAGTGATACAGGCTGAAGGAGGCGTATACGATCTGCAGCACTCCTATCGCGGCCTTCGGGATGTTGTAGCTGGACGATAGAACCGGCTCCTCCGTTGATATGAAGCTCTCGACCTTCGCATCGCGCGGGACAAACGCGAAGGAATAGCCCGGTGGGAGCTTGTTGGCACCCTGAACGCTGCGATTGCCGATATAGCACGCTGCGGGTTGAATCCCGGGGTTGATCCACGATGGAATATATGCTGTCAGCGACACGGCGGGTCCAGTGCTTAGATGTCGATTAATACCGTGTTGCTTCTTTCGCTGAGCGGAGAGGACACACCTGAGGGCATTCCGTTCCCGCCCATCCAGGACCTTCTCAACGATGGGGGGACTGTGCGGCGTCTGTATCGAGGCCTCTGCCGCGTCTATCCATGGCTTAACAGTTCTAGCGTAAGCGAAAAGTAGGCGGTTGAAACCTTGCTGAACAGAACTGTGCCGTGTGTTCCGCCGCCGTTAATGCACTTTCGTTTACACACACGACAGTTGCCTCACTCACGTTAACGTCACCGGTGTTACTCTCCTGTTCCGCAACTGGGCCTCGCGCTGAGTTCTATCGATCGGGCGCATTCGTCGCCTAAATTCAGTACAGTCAGTTCCGTCTGAAGACCTCGAAACAACATTCGAACATTAGACTCTGTGCCATCTCCGCGGAGTTCACGCGGACGTCAAAAAATGATCCTGGAGTCTGAGTTGGAGGGGTAGTTTAAATGGGTATTGGAACGGACGTACTGCGGACGATCTTTATGTCGCGTATGACAGGGGCGCCGTCCGTACGTTGGGGACGCCAATCTTTGTTGCGGACAACCATACACAGGGCACCGGCCTGCGCCGCCCTGTCCAGCTTTCCCTTGGTGAATATAGCATGTCGCGCGATGGCGTCGAGTCCGCGGACAAGTCCTGAAGCGGGCATGACCAGGGCTGCCAAGAAGCTTTGGAGAGTAGCCCGTCTGGATTCTCCTGGATATGACTTGACAGTCACCGCGTGCGCAATGTAGTTGGCGAGGAAGAATGAGAGGATATCTTGAATGGGCATCGGCGTGCAGAGGGTCCGGTCGCCGTGGGTGATCGTAGTGTCTGGAACACTGATCGTAACATTGTGGAACGGCGCAGATGCGGCGAGCGGGATATTGGCAAGGATCCAGGGGAGCATGAGAGAGAGGGAGGGGGAGAGGGGATGGATCATTTTTGTGTGAGGTGGAGGGCGGTTGCCCTTGACCTCTTATACCGTGGACAGCCGTGGACAACACAATGCAAGCGCCAGATTGGTGGGTTCGCACTTGTCCTGCATGCGGAGAAAGGTCGAGGTATTCTTGGAGAACAAAGGAGCGCGGGCGCTCATTTCCTGGACGTGGTAGGATATCAGTTCAGAAAAGATTCGGACGAGGGAGGTGCATACGTGTTCTTGTTCCTGATCAGGATAGTAGGGCCCACATCACTGAAAGACAAAGAGCGAGCGGAACAGCGATCGAGTGTCTGTGGGTCCAAGGCGTCTGCGCCCTGCCAAAGCGGTTGGCAACCGAGATGGATTGAGAAGCCTATTGTTTTCTGTGGAGACAGCGGGACAATGCCATGGGAGAACAATGTCCGTCCATGTACTAGATACAAAGGATCGATTTGATTTGTCAACGTCCCAGGGACCGTTTGACGGAGACCTCGCGGGCTTTCTCCCGGTAGAACGTTTGAGCAACAATATATCATGCTGGTAGTGAGACACGAGGAGCAGCCAAGGAACAGTACGAAAAAAACGAGTGAATTAGGGCGGAGGGCGGGACTCCTCAGATAGGGTCGGATGACTGCTCCGTTGCAACAACCGAGGGCGGAGAGACTGGGGAGAAACCGAGTGAAGGTTGAATCGAGAATTTCGAGCGAAAAATCTGCTCTGGGCACGATTGCATGCACATGCGCACCAGGCGACATGGTGGCGGAAGGAAAGAGGCGGCTGCCGATTTGCCGGAGGATCGGTAATCATTGATCACCTCGGGATTACCCGCACCCATGTTGTTGCCGTTCAACGAGTATCTCTCCGCCGCCGGCTTGCCAGATCTGTTATGCGGCTGCCACAGTATACCTCTCAGGGTCTTTGGCCGTGATTGTCAGAGTCGCATTCGCTCAAGACTAGGTAAGTACACTAAGTACAGTCTCAACCCGCACTCAACCGAGTTTCTACGACCCGTCGTTGCCTCTGTTTACAAGATACATCACGGTGCGAGGAAAAGGCTCTTGCGAGGACTCCATAACTACGAGCGACTGATATCAGAGTACGCGGACGGCGCGGCGCATCGACCTGTAAACGTCCCGGTCAAATTAGCGTCAACGCAAGGGAGGGAGGGAGGAAGAGCCTAGCCCACCTTTGTGCCTCGACGGTAGCTTTTGCCTTCGCCGTCGGGACAACGACTGTAGCGTTCTACCAAAAAGGTCAGCGCTCTGAGGAAAAAAAAATGTCGGGCCGTTGCTCACCTTGGTCGGCGTAACCTTGAAAGCAACATTAACGCCTCTCAGCGGGGCCTGTATTCATTTGGACATCAGCATCGACTCAATAAATTGGGAAGAAGGTGGTAAACACACGATCTGGACAGCGTAGCGAGCGACGTCAGTTATAATTACGGGAAAGAGGATGAGGACATGAGCCCGACGCACCGACGGATTGAAGTTCGCGACAACGTCGAAGCCATCGATCGTCACGGCGAGGCTCTGCACTCTGCGGGTCAGCGATCGTGCAATGGTGGTGGCATTCCCCGTCTGGGCTTGAGTGTCCTGTGAAAAGAGGTCAGCGCTCTGAAGACCGTCGTGCAATCAATTGCGCTGCGGAAATTCCGGATGTCGCGCAAAAGAAAAGAGAATGGGGCCGCACCTGGTTCTCCGTGATCAGGAGATTGACGTGGACGCCTTTTGGAGCGGCCTGAATCTCGACATCAGTATCGAGAGTGGATGTGAACAAGTCCAGACTCACGGTCTGAACAGGGTTAGTGAGGGGAGGAAGGGATATTTGTGCGATGCCGGGGACGGAAAGGAGGAGGAGATGAACCGCACCGAGGCATTGAGAGCTGGGGCACCATCGACGTTGTTGAACAGTGCGACGACGTCGAAGCCATCGACCGTAGTAGAGAAAGTCTTCGTCCTCTTGTTTAACGAGCTGCGCAAACGTACATGTTCGTAAATGGTGGAAGTTGAATAAAGGGCGATAAGGAGAATTAAGGAGAGGCGGGGGACGTACCGTTTGGGGGGCGAATATGCGAGGTCCTCTTTCGCAACCACGCCCTGCATGCAACGGTAAATCAGCATCGACAAGATGCCGAGACTCACCGGCGTATAAACGAGGTCGGGGTCCTGGTCATTGCTAGCCGTAAGCAAGAAATCGGCGTTAACCCCTCTCAAAGGGGCCTGGATTGTAACATCAGCACTCAAGACATTCTGAAAAAGGGAAGCGCACGATCTGGAGGGATATTAGTGCATTATCAGTTACGGGAAAGAAGAGATGAGCACCGACGGATTGAGGTTTGCGACAAGGTCGAAGCCAGCGGCCGAAGTAGAGAAAGTTTTCGTCCTCTTGCCTAACGACCTGCGTGGATGTTCGTAAATCGTGGAAGAACGAAAGGTAAGAAGGAAGGAGATATACCGTTTCGGGGGCGAATATACGAGGTCGGTTCCAACCACGCCCTGTATCCGACTCTGAATCAGGATCGACAATAGACAACATGCCCACCGAACTCACCGGCGTATAAACGAGGTCTGGGTCTCCCGCTGTAACCAAGAGACCGCAATTGACCCCGCCGTCAGGATTCTGATTGAATCCCAACATCAGCATCGCGAACAAGACAAGTTGAACAAGCCACACTCACGGTCTAAACAGAGTGGAATGCTTAGCAGCAAAATTCGGTCTACAGTCAAGACAGACGCACCTTCGGATCGACGGGTTGGACGTTGGCGACAACGTCGAAGTCATCGATTGTGAAATTTTGAGTTTTCCCAGCGGCGTGTTTTTTGGCTGCGGCGGCTGTCTTGGAGCCCGACGCGGAGGTGGAGGTGTTGTTGCTGGAGGTCGATGAGGAGTTGCTGGCAGCAGCGCGGACCTGGGTACGGCGTAAGTGAGCTTCAGGGATGGGACGGCGTTAAATGAGAGCGCCCACCATCAGGTCTCCGCCCATGCGCGCCGGCGCGGCAACGACGGAGCCGACAAGGGCGGCGATAAGAGGGACAATGGCGATGTTCAGAAGCATCGTGAGTGGAAGCGAGAAATGACGGCGACGGAGGAGTAAATTAATCAACGAAGGGACCGTGGACTAGCCAAGGACAAGCTTGCTTGAGGGGATTTGAAGAAAAGAAAGGACCACGAGGCGGGGGAATGAACGAAGCTGAGAGTGGACTCCGTCTCTGCTTATATGTCCTCAGGTGTCGGCGCCCGTCGTGCCAAGAGTTTCAGAGTTTCCAAGAGCACGCCCGATGTTGAACAGACCAGGCCGTGAATTGATTCTTGATGTTTGATCCGTCGTCGCGAGAACGAGCGGCGGGGGGAAAATCGTCGTTGTACTACAAGGCCATCACTCGCAGTGGAGCGTGAATGCTACGTGGGAGGTGTTGACTCAAATAATCAACAACGAAATAACGCAACTCACTGCATGGCAGTCTTAAAACTTCCCGAACGACGGGAGCGACATTTACATGCGCCATCCGCGTGCGGCTACGCGCAAGCTACGCGTACAAGGCCTGCAATGACTCGAGGTTGAGAGTTAGGACTATCGTCGGAAAGATAACGAGGGAAATCAGCTTCTAAGGATCTCCGCCGGAAGAGATTTTGTGCGGAGCGACAGCACGGCGGTATATCTCCAGTGACCGTCGCAGTTCAAGACGACGAGATTCGAGGTGTTGGCGGCGGAGTTCAAGCATTTCTATTCCTCATCCACGCCAGCTGATTCCTTCTGGGCCTCGAGGATCCGCGAGTGAGCGAGGTGCGCTTCAGGCCCCCAAAGCGGGTCATTCCGGAGAGAGAGACGAGATACTCCAGGGGGAGCGGGGTGGTGCAAAGAACAGCTTGATTCTTGTTAGTATTCCAGCAAGATATTTGGCCACATACAGCCGCTCGATGTTCAGCGTTTTTCAGGATGGCCGTTTGGTGGAAAGCGACAACTGATGCGGTGATGTCACGCGTCACATCTGTCGCGCTTGCTTCCCACCACCACAACAACTTTTGGGCCGTGAAACGGTCCACTGGGTTCTCACCCTTTTCCTCAATCCGAGCTCGCACTGTACTCTCGATACTCTTACTTTGCTTCTCCAAGCCGCCTCCAACTTAAGCACACCAGCACTCGTCGATCGACACAACTCGCTCGACGCTGATTCGATGTCTTTTGGACTCAATGCTGTTACTACTGGTCGATGCGACTCGCCGTTTTGGACTCGCTGCTGGTCTACCTTGTACTTCCTCTCCGGTAGAAGATCTCTCTCCCTGCCGATTCCCTCCTCCTTGTGTACCTGGACGGCCCCAAGCCCCCCGCCATCGTAAACTCCACTTGGAACAACACAACCTGTCGCTCCAAATCAACACTTTCAAGTTGTGTGGATTTCCTCGACCGACTGCCCAGAACCTGTTCTTCTCGCTATCCCCTCGTGTTGGCTTCGTTCCCAAACCTCTACGTCGCAGCAGGTAGTGATGGATCGCTCCACCTCCTTGTGCCGCAGCTGGACTATTCAATTTCCCCCAAGCGGACGACCTTGAAGGTGCATCTGCTGGTCAGTCGGGGCATTCTTTGTCGTCGTCTTCGGCGAGTTCGATGGCTTACCCGGTACCCCGCGTTCTACTTCTGTACCAAAAGGCGACGCGATTCAAAATAGTATCTCACGGATCCTCGGTACGCATACACCTTCATGTACATCTCGCCCTGTCTTGATTCTCTTTCCTAGAAGTCCTGTCGCTGCAAAACAATCTGCTTCATGATCACGGACTTCGGACCGTGACGTCGCTATCTTGAATCCAGCTCGTCTCGCTCACAAACATCCGCGTCGCGTTCCTCGAGGAGGAAGTGAGGGATCGATCAAGCTCGTTGTGCCGCCGTCGCACTGCGCGGTTTCCCTGACGTTGGAGCTTCACATGCCGGCAGTTGGCGAATTTCTCGTCGTCGTCGCTGAGTTCGATGGCTTACCGCGTTTTCTAGATCAAAGGGGGGCCTCGCTGCGCTGGCCACGTCTCTAAAGTAATGTCGCACTCTCGGTACGCGTAAACCTCTCGCCTTGCACTGACTCCTTTTCCCACAGTCTCGGCCGGTTTGCTGAAACACGTGATCCGACGCGTCGACGCGTTTGATGGTGTCAACACGCGCAACTAAAACGTCTCCCCGAGGTGCGTATAAAATGCTCCACATATTCATAAACACATTGCTAAGGCTACATAAAGAAGACATGACCGTCATGAAATGTGCAACTGCCAGACACCAAACGAGCGTCCCGGCTCGATACCTCTAAACCTCGTATATCCCATCAAAAAATCGACGCGTCTAATACCCATCTGCTTCTCCTCCAAATCCATAAAGAGTCCCCGGCGCCCCCTCCCCCTCCCCCTTCCACGCAGCAACACCCGCTCGCGCTCACAACGGCAACGGCGCCGATACGCGGCCGCCTCGGCGACCAGGTGCATCAGCTTCGGCGTCCCGAGCGTGAGGAACTCGGTGTGCGTGGCGGTGGCGCGGAGGGCGAGGTACACTGCGTTGAGGACGTCGGTGACGGTGACGTAGCGGCCGTTGGCGGCCGCCACGACCCTGATTGCCCACGGGAGGTGCGGGGTGGTCAGCGTGATGGCGAGCGCGGGCGGGTAGGTCGCGGGCTCGAGGAAGGCGGCGGGCGGGACGCCGCGGTAGCGGTAGCGCGTGGAGATGGAGACGGAGGAGGGGGGGAGTGCGACGTCGTAGTGGAGCAGTGGGTGGTGGTGGTGGTGAGAGAATGCGATGAGGTTGTGCGCGCGTGCGGGGGTCCTTCTTGGTGCATATTGGGGGTGTTGTGCACGTGGTGCGAATGGCGTAGGACCAGGGAGGCCGGCATATGAGAGCGGTGGGATTGGAGATCCATCGGAGGAGGCTGCGGAGGAGAGGGAGGGGCTGGCGAGGGCAGGAGGAGGAGGTGAGTGGAATATGTTGGCCAAGGACCACCGCACGCGGCGAGGCATATCGCCACCACAGAGAGGTCCGTTCGACCCCCTCTACGTACTGAAATGCTGAATAACGCACGTCCTTGAGCAGGATGCCACGATGCAGCGAGGGATTAAATACCCCCAGCGGCGGCTGTTCTGCACTCCATTGTTGAACATCTTGACTCGAGCGGTATGTAAATGTGGCTCCGGGCTTTGTGTCCGTCCACGAACAGCTCGTTCCAGGCGGGGCCTCATAAATCCCATCCTGGTATGCATGCACCTACTCAGGCAAGGAGGCGCGCAGCATTATATTGCACAAAGATTGACCATGCAACGTGTTTAACAGCAGTCTAATGCGGCGTTCCCAAAAAGGTCGAGGTTGCGCGGCAGACTGCCCTCTGCAACCGTAAACGTTGGAAAACACTGCCGCAATTGGGCGAGCGCAGTTCCGGGACGCCACACAGCTGTGGTGGGTGCGTAGTCCCCCTCAACCATAAATAACTGAGGAAGACCCCCTGTGTTTATTTATACTGGGTGCAACCCCGCAATCCAACCAAGAGCTGAACACAACAGCCGCTTCCGAGTCTGCCACCTCTCGTCATCCCACCGACGCTTCACGGAAACAAGGTGGGTTGGTTGGTTGCTCTTCTTCTCTGCTCAAATCAACTTGAACCGGTGCCGCGAAGGCTTCCCTGACCTTCCCCATCTGGGCGCGAGCCTCGTGGAGAAGGCGCAACTAGGCCCCCGGTCACTACCCCCAAAGCCGGTCCGCGATAGAGTAAATCAAGTGGTCAAAATGACCCCTTTCTCCGTCCGCAAAATAGAGTAAAACTGGTCAAAATTGGGCAGAGCTCGTCCAGAATAGAGTAAATCGCGCGCAGCGCGCGGGATTTTTTCAAAACAAGGTGTGCTGAACATGTTGAAACTTGACTGTAAACACTTGGAGCCACCTGGCTCACCAGTAGCCACGCAAGGGCCGAATCACCTTGCAACTGCCCCCCACAGGGAGAAAAATGGCTGCGCGAGAAGAAAAATCACCATTTTGCACCCAAAATGCTCGTCCGAAATAGAGTAAAACAACCTCCAGAGCTCAAATTTCATAGAGTAAATCAGTGATTTTTCTCGGGCAAAAGCGGACGGGCCTTGGGGGTAGTGACCGGGGGCCTGCGCAACTGTCTCTAGGCGAAGCGAGCGGAGGAAAATCTGCTGATGCATCTCCATTCAGTAGTTACCAACCCAAGTTCAACTTCGGCGGCACCCCCGCCGCACTCAATCTCCGATATTGTTTCGATACATACCAGCCTTACCATCGACCACGACAATCGATGCTTCAGACGTGAAGAGGGCGCGGACTGAGACGAACAAACGGGGATAGCGTTGGAAGTAGTTGTTGAAAGCCGAAAGCTGAAGCTGTAGAGCGTGCTGTGGGGAGATAGCGGATGGGACCGTTACATTTCTCTCAAGACCGATCATTGAGAGGTGTTTCGAATTCATTACATTGTGATTATATGCTGGTAGATAATGGTACATATAGGAATTTGAACAATGCAGTTTTACAGGGTGGAGTACCAGTAAGTACGCCGAGGGTAAAGTACAGTCATGACGGCGTGAAGAGTCTGCGTCTCTGAGTCGTTGGATAATATGTATATCCGCGGGATTACGAAACATTGAGCTCCCAAACATGGGCGCCCTCAACAGGCCCGGAGAGGCCCAAGAAATGGGTCTTCCCTCGGAGGAAATCGACCCGCTTCACGCCCTTGAGCGTCTCGATCTCGCGTGCATTCCTGTCCTCCACGAGACGGCACCGGGCGAAGTACGCGTCGTCGACGCTGCGACGCGTACCAGCCGACGGCAGCGCGTTGTACTCCGCCCAGCGCACAGCCAGGCGGAGACTCGTGTGGAGCGACGTGAGGACGTCGAGGACGGACACGAAGCCCGTCGTGTTGGGCAGCGAGGCGGCCTCGACGCGTATTGGCCATGGCCAGGCGAGGTGCCGGCAGACGACGGTGAGGGCGGGCAGGGGAGGGTAGGTCGCCGGGTCGAGGAAGGATGGTGTGAGCTGCGGGATGATGGTATGGAGGGGCTGGGCGAGGTCGTAGCGGACATTAGGGGGTGTGAAGGGCATGAAGGACAGCAGGGAATGAATCTGTATCGGCGCATAGTCGCGCTCCGGCGATAATCTACGTGGCGGAGCGGACGGCCATAGGCTGTAGATGATGGGGGTTGACCGGTGGAATGGTTTATAGAGGGGCTTTTGGTCGACAGCGCTAGGGAGGGCATCAGGGGTTGCAATGAGCTCGAGAGACTCCTGCGGCCGCGCGGGTGTCGTGACGGATGGAGACGGCGGAATAGGTGGAAGCGAAGAGGTGGAGGCGCTAGGAGAGGGTGACCAGGGGAGTGGCGAGTACAGGATGTTAGTGTTGGAGAAGTGGACGCTCTTCGTCATTGTGGCAAGACGTTGCCCGCAGCGGAGGACGTTGGGTTATATAAATTCGCCAGCGGCTGATGGCGAGTACGAGAGAAAACCCCAAGAATACATACCGGAGACTGATATATTGGGAATCACCATGGTGTCGTCCCCTTGATTTGCCCAAATATGTAGGCCCGCTGTCGAGAACTTGAATCATTTAAACGAGTGAGTGCATCCAAACCTGATACCACATCGCCAAGAGACGCACCGTGCGACGGATGGGCTCCAATTTTGTAGAGACTTGAGGCTGGTGGTTGGGTGGGGATAGACTTCGAGTGTGGCGCCGTGGTCAGTGGTCACTATGGTACCAATCACGGAGGACGACCAAATACACCGCAGCGCAGTTAGTTACAGATCTGAGGCAATACCGCCGAACGAAGAAGATTGCCCTGTTGCTCTTACCTGATGGTAGTGTTTCCCGACGCAATCGCAAATCTGCGCCCCACTTCCGCGAGCGAGAGGGAATCGACACGATGGGAAGAAGGATCGGAGTTTGAGTTGTACAGCCGGGCACAGCCGAAAGACACGATCACCTGATGATTGAACGCGTCGACCATGGACAGTCTGCAAGCGAGCCAATTTCCTGCGAAAAGCCGAGAAAGTGGAGTTAGTTCCGTCGGGAAGTGGAACTCGCGCGTTACTTGCATCTCCGGACCTTCCCTCCCAAAGTAACGTAGACTCAGGTATACTTGCGAACTTCCAGATCCATGAACTGCGGGGCAGTCGAGAGTCGAAAGGCTCGTGGGGGAAATTAGGCTGAAGTTATCCCCCGTTCTAAGCAGTGCAGGTGCTGTCTATGAAGTGCTTCTGAGATATGTGGAGATCAGTCGGTCCGACTCAGGAGGTATCGCATCCACGACGCCTGGAACTGTAGCTTACTGCTGAATGGCCTGTCCGAACCCAATTTCGTGCATGGGAGCTCCCTGGAGATTGCACCGACTATGATCTTCCGATCTTCCCCGCTTGCAGAAGGTCGGCGGCGGTTTCGCCCTCGCTATGTTGTAATCGTCGAAGACGGTGATGGTTTCGGATTTGTATTCAGATATTGTGCAGCACATTGAACGTGAAGCCACTGTACCTTTCGAAGGGTTCAAATTCGCTACTGACGCGGAATCCATTGAGGCGTCAAAACAGAGTTGCGCGGCGGTTGGATATCTATTGACGGACCTAGGCTGGGAGAACTGTAAGATCACCTTCACCCTCACTGAGATAAAGAAAATTTCTTACTCGCCCAAGGATAAGTCGGTGTACTTTTGACAACGCGCGCCGCCACATTGACACCGACCACAGTCTGCGTCAACGTCCTCCGCTGCTTCTACCACCACGGACGTGGGAACGAATCGGCCGAAGGACTGGGTATGCACCACGCTATTCAATTGTGAGTGAGTACGACGCGAGGACACGCATCTACTACCCTTCACCGGCCACCTCCCTCTTTTTCCTTGCGCATTTCATGGCAGGGAACCCCGGTTCGGACGGCGACGCCTCTACGCGGGAGGTGTTGACTTGAATAATCACCAACGAAACAACGCAACTCACGGCATGGCGGTCTTGGAACTTCCCGAACGACCGGAACGCGCGCCATTTACATGCACCACCCGCGTGCGGCTGCGCAGACAAGACCTGCAATGGAATTTACAGTCAGTGGCAGCTGGCTACCGATGGAAGGATAACGAGCGAGATCAGCTTGAATGACCAACACGTCATAGGCGGACAAAGGTATGGTCGGTACACGTCACCGCAACGACACCAAGAGCACGCAGCGCAGGGAGGTCGAGATAAGAAAGAGTAGCAGGGGGAAAGGTAAGGAGCGCGCACCTTCGATGGCATAGGCCGCCATATCGAATGCACCTGAACTCCTTGTCAGCCTTCGAATCTAAAGCGAGGAGAGAAATCTGTACCTGCGCGCGGCCTGTGAAGGGGCTTGCGTTCACGCGCTTGCGTCCCTACACCCATACTAGTCGGGTCTTCCTTCCCTCGCATGCGGCATCCGCCCCTAGATCCCAGAATCATGCGACATCCCCCCCCCCAGGTGATAGATCGAGAGGAGGGAGAGAGGGAGGGAAGCACAGCGCATCCGGTCAATCGCTAGATGGAAGGGATAAGCACAAGATTAAACTCGAGGATGGGGACGCACTTCCGCACGCACATGTATACGCCGTTTTCATGCGACCGAATGGCGCAGGACGAAGAGTGCGGACGATGGCGCAAACAGTCGACGAGTACCAGCTGTATCTGCAGCCCTCGCGGGGGAGTCATGAGGTACCGCCGAACCAGACGAGCGATGACTTGAAGATCGCCTCCTCTCAATCGAGCATCGCGGCGGGTATATCAACGCGATGGGTACATTGACGCGATGGGTGCATTGACGCGACGGGAGGGAGACAGATCAGTGAGCTTGTGTGTGTGTCGAAACGCCACAATTACGAGCTCTTCACCCAACAGCGTCCGATCGCTCAAGTACGCAGGCGAGTGAGCACGGCCCCGAGAGAACATACGCACGCGACATATACACCTGCGGGACTATTGCTTCCTTCTCGCGGGGGACGTAGGCTTGGCCGCGTTGCCTGCTAGGCGAGGGACAGCTGCAGGAGAACCAATTTTGAAGGTGGAAATTGGCCGATACACCAGACGAGGGGATTTGGGGAAAGCTGGGGGCAGTCTACGAGGAGCGGAAGGGGCTTCTCAAGAAGGTGCGCCGCGCGGGTATCGAGCGAGCAAGCATTGAAGATTGAATTTGGGACATGGTCGTTTGGGGCAAAGTGTGGCTAACCCTAACCCTCTCTACCATTGAATTTAACTCCCGACTGATTTGACTTCGGCCGACATCGGCATGTTGACTTTCACAGTCGCACATGAAACTGGGGGGGTCTTGCGACCAACGACAGCATTCAACGCAGGTAAAAAAATCTAACCGTAGACCCAGTGGCAAAATCCATCATGCCCGCACTGCGTTGCGTATCTCAATCGTGATCCGCGGGAGGTCCCTGTTCGAGTCAGGGCTGGGTCATATGGTGTTTACGGTACTAGTATACTTTTGCGTTCGGACTAGATACCAACTATTTCCAGGCGCCATAATTATGGCCGCCCCCGACGGCCCTGAGATTAACATCATCCTCTAGTTCAGAATCCAAAAAACTTCAATCAAACTACACAGACTATCGCTATTGATTGGAGAATCAACGAGCACACCTAAAACAGATCCAGTGGCGAAATACCTCGCGCCCGCACTGAGTTATGAGTTACTCGGTAAAATCTTAGCATCTGCGGGAGGTCCCTGTTCGAACCAGGGCTGGGTCTTAAATCATTTGCTTCTACCCTTGCTTTATTTTCTACCTCGGATCCAAATGAGTAGTGTGCTTCCTGAGCCATGAGTTGCGGAATATTACCCCGCGAGGCAGTTTGGAAATTCCTCGGATTTGGATGACTGACGGTTTGCCTGGTTGACATCATGTGGCGTAGACGCGTCGAAACTCAACCAAGCACGGTCAACTTGAGATTTGTTGCGAATTGACTTTACAATGGTGGGTAAGAACTGGAGGTGCAAGGGGATAAATCTTACTGTAGAACTATTGCCCAAAATACTTATACTACGTAGGACGGCAAGAAAACAACATGTACCTAATTTCTGGCAGCCATGTGGATCTCTTCCACTTTCTTCTCCACCAAGCGCCCGACGGCGATCTGAATAACCTCGTCTTCAGTTTCCCGGGGCACCTGGACCCGAGCTATACGCTCAACCTCTGTCGCCACTTCCCCAGTCTCAGATCTCCGTGACTCAAGGGAAAGATCCAGGTGGATTCGGGAATATACATGACATGGAGTCGCATTCGGCCCTCGCTTTGCGCGGCGCGCGCACGGTAATCGTCCCAAATTGGTACGACACGGAAATCGGCGATTGGCCTGACGAACGGGCGCAACGGAGTAAGCGACTCGTTAGCGGAATAATCAAACCACGTGTAGGTATCATGAGCGTGGGCCTCAGGCGTCGATCGCAAGTATTGGACCTGGTCGAGGAGGATCTGATTCTTGAACCTTTGGTAGTCGTGGTCCAGGATAGCCCGCAAAAAGGCGCGGTCTTTCGAGCTAAGGTCCGTGACGTCGTCTTCGAGGGCCGAGGTGAGTATGTGCGCAATGGGTATCTAGCGCGTCCACTCACCGAAGTGCAACTGTAACAGTGATTTACAGGCATCGCGATGCGCGGCTTCCCGCCAATCCACGAGTTGGCATTCCGCCGAACAATAATTCAGCGTTAAACAACCCGAACAACGCTTAAACTCCGACTGCGGACGAATGATCCCGCACTTTATTACGGGAAACTGTCGTGTGACTTTCAAGACGAAGAGCTTTGGATGAAAGACGTACTGTAACATTGTCGCATGCCGATTTTGACCGTGTATCGGGCGCCAGAAACTTTTTGGCGATCTGTCTACGCTCCTGCAACACGGACCAGAAGGCCTTCCATGCATCCCATAGTGGGTAGTCATTGAAGAGGTCTTTTGTGACGTTATCGAGGCTGGGGTCGACCTGCGACAGGATAGAAAAGTAAACTAGAAAGTTTTGCAGCAGGCGGAGGATATCTCGAAGGTGCTGCAGAATCTCTCGGGTCACCGGGTGCTCCACGTTTGCGAGCAAGGGAGTTGACGGTCGGAGGTCCGCAAAGTCGGTGATCAATTTCAGCACCCCGCCGCGAAGCAACTGCTTCGCCCCGGTGTATCCGGAACCCGCCTGGACGAATACCTGGATCCGAGCCAAGCAACGAAGAATAAGTTCCGGCTCGGCGGAGTAAGGAAAGGCGGTCAGACGGTACGCCACGGCGGTGAGGGGCTGAACGATCCCATTTGCGAAGAGCGCGTCGCGGAGTTCATCGTCGGCGTGGTCGTAGACGTCAGAGATAGTCCCGGGATTCGTAAGGGAGTCCAATGCGTCTGACCAGCGCCGGTGATTCGGAGTGCAAGCGAGGGCCCTCACGCGTTCAGCGTGCTTAACCACCAGCGCCGCAAGGAGTGTCTTCGTACCTCCGGCGCCCTCGACCGCTTCCTCGAAATGCCAGCGTTCGAGTATCCTGGGTCCGGATGTGATCTAGATGGAGAAGGTGCCAAAAGGACCGGCTTCGTCGTTTATCTCGGGGCTCTCGAGAAACACGGCCAATATGCGGAAGATCAAGATGCGGAAACCGGGTGTTGTTTCTATCAATGCCGCCGCGGGGGCGTGAAGCTGAATGGCGCAAATCAAGGGGATGAAGAGGGCGTAGAGCGTGTGCGGATCGGGTATGGCTTCGAGCCCAACCAGAACCTCTTGGTAACAGTCGAGAAATTGGATGAATGGCCAAACTACAGTCCACAGGTCCGCCGATGCGGCGGGAGGGATGTCCTGATTAACCATGCGAGTGCCGTCCAAGCAAAAGAAGAGATACGAAGTAGTGAAGTGAATGCTGTCTTGCTCATCCGAGTCGGACCGCAATTGCGCCGTCAAGTTCGATATGGTGTCGCCAGCAAGCCCGGCATAGTACACGGGAAGGAATTTGCTGGGCTCGTCTGCAAAACGAGTGGTATCGTACAGAAGGTGAAATGCCTCCTCGTCACCCCCGGCCGCCGCCACTGCGCGGGCCTGCACGGTCACATGGTAAGAAAGCTTTCTCGCAGGATGTAAAGTCACACATACTTGGATGTCGCTGGGAAGGTTTTCAAACCGAAGGCTGGAGTGGATGGGCATCCTCTCAGATGCGTGGTGAAGGTTTGCGGCAAGGACGAGTCACAGAGTGACGACCGCATGCCACCGTACATAATCCTCGAAGCCCGGAACCAGTCGTATGTAAGCGCATCGCAGGCGGGGCGCAAGGCTCGTAGGTTCTTCGTCGCGGTTCGCTCTCAGCCCAGAGAGAGATCTTCCATGCAGCACAAGATTCCAGGGCAACGAGCGACTGGAACGCTCGCGCATTTACGGTCGTTGCGGGCCGCGGCAGGTAGTGACAGACGAGCGTCGACTCGGAGTGGTGAATAGAGGGTTTGTTCGATACGAGAACCGCGGCCGGCCTTTCCTTCCCCGAGGGGTTCGAGTATTGTAGGCCTGCAGGTTGGGGAAGGTTAACCTGAATAATTGAAGATATTGCGGGGTTGTGTTGTGCTCTTGTTTTCGGGAAGACTTAAAAGCTCGTCGAATTTAGAGTCAGGCAACGTCACGATTTGAGGTGTAAGCGTCTCTGCGCCTCTGTGGAGATCATGGGAGTTGGGAAGAGACGCGCGGCAGACAACACTGCGGAGGATTGCGCTTTGTTTTTGGGACGACTTGAAAGTTGAAAGCTTGAACGATTCACAGTCAGGGAATGTCGCCTTTTGAGGTGCAAGCGTCTCCGCGCGTCTGTGGCTAGCGGAGATCATGGGAGTCGGGAGCAGGAGGCGCGCGGCCAACAACACCCACATCAATTACGGCACTTCCCACGCCTTTCTCTTCCTCCCACCACCCCGCAAATCTGAACACGCCAATAAGGTATTTGTCACCAGTCGCTCTGGCGCTTGGAACACTTATAATGGGCCACACACTTAGCTGCTTCTTTCTTGGGTCTTTTCTTGTGCGTTTCTGCCTCCGAGGAAAGCTCAATTCTGATAATTCTAGTGTTGCCGGTGTCGGGTTCAGAACCGATTCCGAACCCGAACCGAACCCGAACCGAACCCGATGTCCGGTTCAAGGTTCGGGGATACCTGTATTTTTCTTGGACCCCTTCAGACATGTCCGAACCGGTTCGAACCCGAAGGTTTTTTAGGGGCATTCAGACAGATTTTGGCCAAATTTCGGGAAGGAAAGTTCTAAAAACCCTCATGCCTTCCGTGCAGAGTAATTATATATCAGAATATGTGAGTGATTTCCTAGTTGCAACCCACAGTTATGCTCTCTGATCGCATTTTGGGTCCTCGGCAATGTCAATCAGCGCCGGGGATTCAACTTTGGCAGCGAAAAGGGTGGTGGTAAGAGTGCATGCAGCTTTTGAGAACATGGCATGTCCTTAGTCTCTCGTAGACAGACGCTACAAAAAACTATCTCGTACCTCGTTATTTTGTAGTCTGTTGATAGCCGGCCACTCTCGATCGCTGCTCGGCTTATTACCAATCACAGGTTTCTCGGGTCTTGTCCAGGCCTGCACAACGCGTTTTTCGTGTCGTTTCTTGCCTCAGCACACTCAGTAGACCTGACTGAGTATTTCTTGTCACTACATTGAGGTGTAAAACCTCCGGAATAAGGATGCCGAAATTTGATGGCCCGGCACCGGAAAAGGCCGAGGTCTTGGTTGGGTCTTGGTTGAATTTTAAACGCGACCAAAAAAATATTATGAACCTTCGAATGCGTCGGAATGGTACTCATAATGACCGATTTTGCAGAATTGCATCTCCTTGGAATGTTGTTGTAGCTGTAGAGACTGAGAAGCAAAAAATTGGCTGACTAAAATTGGTCAGCATTGGTAATAGGCTGAGCACCCTGCTTTGGCCCGCGCTCAACTCCAGACTAGCATGTCCTCACAAGGTAATCCTAACCTAGTCAAGTGTTCAAGGAACCACCGTGGTGTCTGAGAGAAATTACAGGTTCGATTGAGGTCCGAACCCGGTCTGAACCTGAACTGGACCCATACCGAACCGAACCGGGGTTCAGGGGTGGTCAGGTTCGAGGTTCGATTTTTTTGGCTAAAAACCGGACCGAACCGGACATCGGCAACACTAGATAATTCATAGTCTTTTTTCGGGGCCCTACTGCTCGGACTCTGTCAAGTCTGCGACGAGTCGCCTGGAGTGTTGCATACATCCGAGGTACGGGCTATTCTTGTGGTACTGTCACCTTAGAGGAGACTAAGTAACGCAGAGTACCGACTGCGGCCAAACCGGAACAAAACTCTCGGGCTCTTTTAAATCGTCACAATGCACCCCATCCTTCAGCCTCGGGGGATCTCAAAGCTTCGGAACTCAATCAGAGTGAGAACTGTAGTTATTTCAATCGTACACGGGGGGACTCACCATTGCGAACCTTGCAGGCAGTCGCATTCGCCGCGATGAACGGCTCCACGCGAGACGTCGCCAGATTGCATATTCTAGCGCGGAGCATGCCCGAAGATGAAATACTCGGTCTTCTCCCCGTTTTCTATGCGAATCTGGATCCGGCGCTCATTCCCTCACTCGAGACCCTGGACGAGATCTTGACGACATCCACCCGCCTCCCTACTATCCAAAACGCCGAGGAATCGCTCTCCGCGTTGGCCATAGTACTGCGGCCGGAGCGCTTCCCTCTTGACGCCGCGCCGGAAATCTGGAGTCGAGTTTGGCCGTGGATCGAATTTCTGCAGCTTTACTACGATTGTGGCCCACCGCGCACCACCGGTCAAGTGGTTGCGGCCCACCTCATCTTCACGCAAATCATCGTGAAGTTTAGTGATCACGAACCCACTAGTGCGGTCATGTTTGCCACCAAGGGCGTCCGGCGTATCCTCGCGGTGTCTTGGGCTACTGGCGTGCACAAAAAGTACGAAGCGGAGGAGCCGGCCACCATTGGGGTTATATCGATGCCTCTGTCCGGACTTGCGGATAGGATAACAGACCTTGGGCACCTGGAGGAAATTATCGACGCCTGCGGCGGGAGCTTCAATGCCCTCGCACGTACGCTGGTGAAAAATATCTCCCAAGCGGTCAGGCACGCCAAACTCCCCATGGCGGTCACTGCCATCGGTCCGTTGTTTATCCTTCTGCCACAGAGCACGGAGGTGGCCCCTGGGTTTGGGAACTGCCTGCTATCCCACGGTATTGTCCCGGCTCTCGTATCCGCCCTCGAGATAGATGGGGTTTCGGTAGCCGGCTTGAACGATCCACTCGGGAGCATTGACGCAAGTCTTGGTATGAATGCACTCATTCACATCTTGAATCTTTCACCTGGGTATCGCTGGATCATCCAGGCATTTCGAGCCGGCCTGCTCCGCCGGGTAGTCACCTCCAGCGCGAGGTTCGCCACGCTGGCGGATGCCGGGAAATACCGTGACCTGCTGGCGACTGTGCTGCCGCGGGCTTTAGTCTCCTACGTCGTCGTCGCGGAGATGAAGAAGGTGTTTGTGGAGTTGGAACCGCTGGCCCAGACCGCGGCGTTTTCTCGGTCGGTATTGCATGACCACTGGCGAACGTTGGCGGCGTTGGTTGACGAACGCGCTCAAGTCCTGCATGCCTGGGAGGCGTCTGGACGAGCGTCGTATCTGGCCTGTTATAACATGACGGCAAGTTGCCAGAATTCTGCCCGAAAACTTCTGATTTGACGCCATTCGCAGTGCGACAGAATTGACAGCAAAAATCTCTTCAAGCGTTGTTTGACCTGCAGCACCGCCAGCTATTGTTCTCGCAAATGCCAGCGCCTTGACTGGAATGCTGGACACCGGAACGAGTGCACTTTCCTGCGACAAGCCACACAAGGTGTGTTCCTCTCCTGACCCCCGTCCCAGGATCTGAGGTGTATTCAGAGTATGCCGACCTCGGACTCCACTCCCACGAAAGAAGCTTTATTCGCGCACTCCTGGACTCGGGCTATCACCGCCTGCGGCTCCAAATATCCCTGGAAAAACTGAAATTCATGATCAAGCATCCCAGCACACCCTTCTTCGTCGCGTTCGACTTCAACAACGGTGCGATGCAGCACGCCGTCTTCCCCACAGCCAAGCTGGCGACTGTTGGACTCGATGACACCCCCTATCTGGGCCGGCTCGCGCGGGGCGGCGGGCGCTTGACGCTTCACACCCTGCGGCTGGGGCATGGCTTGAAGTGGAGCGACACTATGGTCCCCCTGCGCGCGACGAGCTCGCGGTTCCACGATGGATTGATGGGGATCGCGCACGACATGAATGGGCTTCCCCACGCACACCCAGAGGTGGTTGCTCGCGTTCGGCATCTGATAGCAGTGACGGACAAGGACACTAGCTATCGGGAGATCCATTAAATATGTGGTGCGCCTAGGTCGTTCTGTACCTTGTTTCCTGCTCCAGCTGTAGACCCTATTGTTTAGGTAGTACTTCGTCGTGTGTTCGAGCTATTGTTCGAGAACAACTACAGACATACAAGGTTGTGGTACGAACATCGTCGTTCACGCTAAAGAGTCGATCGAGGAGCTGCGAGAGTGTATAAATGCGAGTGCGATAAAAATGAGATATATAACCAACTACCTTTCAGAGCACCGACATTTGCCTTTGGTTGCAAATAACTTCCGCCTTGCTCCAATAGTCCGTACCACCACTGACCCCAGCCTCCCAATCTTGCAGCGAGTTCTCGACAAAAACAACAACGCAGCGCACGTCTGGCGTCAAATCCTCGTGCGCCCGACTGGCGTTGGATGTCTTCAGCACCAGCAGGCGCAGCGTTCTGCACTTGGCAAGCACGTCCGCGATAACATACGGCGCGAAGAAGTCCTCGAAGGAGAGGTGCGTCAAGCAGGGCATGCCGAATAACCCGCTCCACTGCGAGGGCCAGTCGTACGGTGCCGGGCGGTCCTGGAGACTCAGATGCGTGAGGCGAGCGAACATGGGGTGTGTGAAGTCCACTTTGAAATCGTCTTGTCCTGGGACGCCGCCAAAGAGCGAGAGGAGGTGGAGGGAGAGGCGGCGCAGCGGCAGCCGTGCCAGCGCTGGTAAGATTCCGGGTACGAGGAACGAGTTACCAAAGATCCCGAGTGTTTCGATGGTGCTACAGGCGGAGAGGAACTTCCCGAGCTGGGTAGGATCAACCCAGATGTACACCGGAATCCATAGGTCTCGGATGTGCGCAGTGACGGTCGCGGGACTTGAGAGCACCATTTGGCGGAACTCTTTAGGGGTGCGACGGAGGGGAAGGTCGTCGTCGACTACACTGCACTGCTGAGACACACAAGAAAGGAGCGGTATAGAATCGGGGTGACCCTGTAGAACCGTTAGATACGAGATACTGTTATTATCGATGAGATACTGTAAAGGTACTTACCAGAGTTGGACACGTCTAGCGACCAAAAGTATACTGCGGATATCGCAGATGTGAATATCTGAGGTCGCGAGGATGAATATTTCGCGCTCCAGCTCTACAGGAAGCCTGGGATCCGATTCCAAAACGACGGACATGGTGGGAGAAGGAGAGAGGGGCGCAGGCACAGCCACACGTCGACTGGTGAACATGGGTGGGATTCAGAACGCCTGAAAAAAAAAGGGTGGAGCTCAAAGTGTGCGTCGGTACTCGCGTTGAACATATGCTGTTACTTCAATATGTTCCCCTCTCCTCCCACAATTCCACGACACCGGTTTCCATCCAGGTTTGAGTACTACATTCAATAGTATTCAGCAAGTCCCCGAACTCGCATAATTAGGCTGACCCAGAAAAGGGGGCAACAACGCCACGAAAACGACCCATAGGCCCAAATCCCCCTCGTCACAAACTCCCAATAATTAAGCGCCCATCACAAGCCGGGCGCCTAAAGACACCGACGGCCAAAAGGAGGCAATCGCAAACGCATGAGCGAATAAAGAGCTCGGCCCTCATAGGAAAACGAGCATGCGGGTCGTCCGCACTCGCACCCGCCCCGGTGACGGTTCTCGACGCGCGGTTCGGTCGAAAATGGCTGGTGAGCGTTTGTCGGCTTATACTCGCGCATTGATCACTTGCTTAACGCTTGAGCGACAAATAGCAGAACAAATGGCGTCTGCAGAGATGGGTGAGATGAGATCGAGAAACAGAAGAAGGACAGAGGATACACACCTGTATTTAAATGAGGGTATTCCTGCACCCAAGCTGCATTCGGCAGGAGCATCCGTTATTCACAGCGCACCGCTCCAACGCAGAAACCATCGAGAGCCGACGAACAACGGCTCTAACACGACGTCGACACCACCGCACATGCCCGCCGCGGCCCTGACAGCCAGCACGAGTGCTCGGAATAGGCGCCCAGAGACGGACGAACGTCTAGTATTCTTGGAGCCAGCCGAAGCATTTGCCAGCGCATGAGGAAGCGGGGAGGCAGACGCGCGGAGGGCAGCGGCGGTAGGAATGGCTCACACACGCACCCGTGACGCCGGAGATGAAGACTCTAGGAGAGCGTCGGTCGGAAGGGGCGTGCGGGCGGGGAGGCGAGTAAGCTGCGCGCAGGTCTCGCGAGGTAAAACTGGTGCAGACCTCGCTGGACGACGGCGGAAACGAAGGTGCACGAGATGGGGGCGTGCAGGCTGCGAGTGACGGCTGCATCTGCATGTCCCAGCGGGCGATGTCGAGCCACGGCCACCAGAAGCACCTGCACGGTGTTCTGGAATTCACAGGGATACAGTCGCGGGGTACGCAGCAGCAGAGTATTCCATAGTGGCAACGGCGGCTTCCAGTACGACAACGCTAGAAGGCACCTCCACCCAAAGGACATTTCGACGCGAGAGTGAGCGAATGGGCTCCTGATATCCCGACCACAATGAAGCACTATGTCCCGGCAGAGGAGCGAGCGAAGCCACACGCGCGGATGGGACGACGGTAGCGATCGCGCGCCGACACACCCGCGCCAGCGGAGGCCAGAAGCGCAGCGAGGACGTCGGTCGGAAGGCGCTACGGGCAAGAGCCGCGTCTGCCCGCCACAGCGAAGCCACCTGGGCCGACGACGACGAGTATTCGCGCTGCAGCGGCGGAGGGTGCTCGGGGGTGTACACTGTGGGTGTGTGGGGATTCGCTGCCCAGGGCACACACGTCCGTGAGGACGGAGACGAGGAGATTGCACACGAGGGCCGCACACGCATTGTCGAGCGACGAGCGGTGGATGACGCGCGTGGCGCCGAGGTCTGGAGTACGCTCGGCGGAGACGGCATGACCTTGCTGCTGGGGACTACGAGCAGCACGAGCAGCAGGTACACACGGACGCGACACATGAAGCACCCGCCATGGAGGAAACGCCCGGGTGTACACCTCGACGGAGACGATGAGGAGTGTACGCCTCGACGGAGACGATGTGGACGCGCCGCCGGCGCAACGACGAGCGCGGACAGTACACACCCGGACGCGCCGTGGAGGGCGACGCATGGAGCACCTGCCGTGAAGGATGCGCCCAGGTCGAGCATCCGCAGGATGTACGCCGAGAGGCAGGCGACATGGACTGGCTGCTGGGCGCGGACAGAAGGCGGAAGTGCACGCGTGCGATCCCGCTGCTGGGCCACGAGCACCCGCACCCGCGGCCGCCATAGGGAGGACGACGAATGGGCCGGCCGAGAGGTGACGCAGCGGACAAACAGGCTAGTAGGCCGTTTGGTCCCCTCATCGACAAGAATGGTGGAATACACATCCGCCGCACGGCACGCAGGAAGGACCCGCCGCGAAAGATGCGCCCGAACGGCATATGACGGGGGGCGGGGGGTGCACGCATCCGCGACGACGGAGTGGGAGACGAAGAGCGCGCAGGCCGGAGAGGCGGGCGGTCGGCGAGTTGGCGAGCGAGCTATGCGTGACGACGGTGTGTACCTCGGCGACGGCGACGGCGATGGCGATGTCAGACGGAGAGTGAGGTGCGGGGTCCGCTGGACGATGGGCCGTGGAAGAGGCGCCGAGAGTGTGCATTTCTGCATTTCTGGACGTGTGGATGACAGCACTGAACGGGGAAGCAAATAGGCGTCGTGACAAAGCCTCCTGGCAGCCCACACGCTCGCGAGAGGTCTCCACAGCGGGGAGTAGAGCATGCCTCGTCGGGAATTGGTGCCTGCCTCGGCGGACGCCGATGCATGTGTATCAGAGGGCAGAGGCTCGCAGACGTCAAGCCACCTCCTGCGAGCGCGTCGGTCGGACATGTCTCGGGGAAGGCGATTTCAAGAAGGTGCTGCGGCGGGAGATAGGCGACGCGCGAGAGCACAGTACGCTGCGGCGCAGTGATGGATGCCTTTTGTGGACGACAAGGACAATTATACACGGGCTCTGGAGAGGGCGCTCGAGTCGGAAGGGCTGGGAATGAGCGGAGTGTACCGCGATGCTCGCGGGAGCAGGACGCTTCACGGCGCGCTGCGGTCGAGGTGACCGTGCGCGAGCACCCGCAAAACAGACACCAAGGCCTTCGCGCACCAAATCCGTCGATTTGAAAGCTGTTTGTAGCGTTGGGCCCATGGAGCGGTCGAGTATCGCCACTGTGAGCTCGAGATGAGTAAGTGCGGCGGAGCACAGGAACTGAGAACGCACCGTCGTTCCTCCATGTCATCGCCAGGTCAGAATGCACCTGCACTCGTCGTCAACCTTCGAATCGAGAGCGAAGGATAACAGCGTACCTGCGCCCCCTCGTAAAGTCTGCGTTCTCCGGGCCCGTACCGGTCCTCCACTACATCCTAGTCACGCCTGACGAGAATCGAGGACGGCCACCGCAATGCTTTGTCGAGTCGCCGCATGTCCGCGAAGGACCGCAATACCACCCTCAATTCCTCCGTCCTTGAAGCTTGAGGTATGGCGTGTAAGCAAGGCATTGGGCTGAGGGGCGACGGGCGTGTGAGCCAGGTATGGATTTTCAAGGGGAAGGGGAGGAGTATACACTACCCGACCGACAGGATGCAATACGAAGGAGAGAATGCTCGACGAGCGATGATGAACGCGCCGCTGTGAAGGTGCTTGAGGTCCCAAGCTCGGAGCAAGTCGATCTAAACGCTGAGAGGAAGCAGATGAGGAAAAGGTGAGATTCGAAGGTGAGGAGGACGCACTCACGTCTACTTGAGACCCCGCTGCAAGCTTGAAGTTCCCCCGCCCACAGGGTGCGCACGACCGAGGGGCGGCGCGTGGGGAAAGAGTGAGCGATGTCGACGAGCACCTGTCGCCGCCGCAGCCTGTCGCAGGGCGAGAGGGCCCAAGGGGAGACGAGGCGATGGCTGGGAGATCGCCTTCAATCCATCCCCTCGAGCGCCCGAGGGGGCATCGCGGCGGCGGTATCAATTCGGCGTGGGCCGTCCGCCCGCGTGTTTGTGTCGAACGCCACCCAATTGACGAGCTCTTCGCTATCCGATTCCGAAGGATGGTCCCAAAAGGTAAGTATGCAGCAGACATACCTCTAGCACTACTATGGCTTTCGCCTCGAAGCCGACGTACATGCTTGCAGCAGACTTGATTCGGAGATGGAACCAGGAAATCTGGGCCGATACATCGGACGGGGAATTGGGGCACAGCAGGGGGCAAACTACGAGGGCCGGAGGATTCTGTCAAGAAAAAGCGCCATGGCTGTATCGAGCGAGCAGGCATTGAAATCGGAACATGGTCGTTGATTGAAGGTCTGTCTAACCCTAACCCTCTCCAGAATCGAATTCAACTGCCAACTGATCTGATCTCGGCCGACGTCGGCATGTTCACTTTCACAGTCGCAAGTGAAACTGGGGGGACTTGCGACGAACGACACGACGGTATGCAACATAAGGTTCGTAGAAGAAGCCGCGTTATGTATTTCACACAGTATTTGTTTTACTCGTCGGTGATTACACAGTCTACATACTTACTCCCTCCCCGCTAGCGCTCAAAAGAAATTACTTGAACGGCACCAAGTTCGCACCGCACCTAAGACAAGACCCAGTGGCGAAATACATCGTGCCCGCACTGCGTTTTGGACCACGAAGGTTGTTATCCGCGGGAGGTCCCTGTTCGAACCAGGGCTGGGTCATGCTTGAGTTCGGCGCTCTTTTTCGTTTGGACGAAGGAAGATTATCTGGAGGACGGGATGACAAGTAACAACAATTACCCTCACAGTGGGTGACTTTCCATAAGAGTAAAGAATGTTTTGGAATTTTTTGAGGGGTGCCAACGGTGTCGGCATCTGGGTTTGTTGCATACATTCTATTCAACCATGGTTCCCATACGGTGTATAATTTGTTATATTTCTTTCCATATCTTTTCGAACGAAATGGCACGTGCGAAACAAACAACGCGTCTTGACTTCTACCAATACCTCCTCCAATGGATTGCGACGCGTTTATTCTTCATCAACTGGAGGAAGAGGAGAACCACGACGCAGAGGACGTGCAAGACATGGCAGGGACCGCCATGGCCATCATATTGCTTGGTGCTGTCGAAGCTCACAGGCTGCGTACAGAGCGACGAAAGCCCAGTCGACTCTATCTTCGCCGTCCCCAGCTGCTTCCCAACCCTCGCGGGGGCACCCCCTGGCAAGTTCTGTACTGGAGTCAGGACGACAGGGCCTTCATAACCACAATGGGATTCGATGTCGCGACCTTTAACGCCATCCTCGCCGCCGGGTTTGGCACCGCGTGGAACGCCACGCCTATTCCCCGCAGTGACGCGCCGAGTAGTGGCAGAACACGTCCAGGCGCGCGCTCCCTTGACGCGTCCGGAGCACTCGGATTGCTGCTCCACTATCTGAACTCCACGATGCGCGAGATCAGTTTGCAGCAAATCTTCGCGTTAATTCCATCCACCGTTTCACGATACATATCCTTTGGGCTCAAGCTCCTCCTGGACACACTGCGTACAATGCCCGACGCGACGATCCAGTGGCCCACGGGCAATGATTTCCGTACTTACAACGATATGATCGTCACGCGCCATCCTCGCCTGACCGGTGCCTTCGCGAGCATTGATGGACTCAATTTGCCGTGTCAGACCTCGGACGATGAAGAAATAGAGAACGCGACGTACAATGGATGGTTATGTGCACATTTTGTCAGTTCTGTTCTTGTTTTTTCGCCCAAAGGTGAAACCTCCGCCTCTTTCCTTTTCTCGTTCTCGAACTGACGCTGAGCTGGGTGCAGGGACTATTCTCGCTGCAAATCTAAATGCTCCTGGCAGTTGGCACGATTCTCGTATCGCCCGGTCGATCTACGAGAAGCTTCGAACTCGTACACCCGATGGCTTTTATCTCGTAGCCGATACTGCATTCCCCCGTGGCGCGAAGCAGATCGAGGGCAAAATTCGGGCACCGATCAAAACTGGGCAGCGAATGCAAGGGACCATGGACAACATCGAGGAACGGCTAGCGTTCGACAGAGAACTACTGTCTTACCGGCAGACAGCCGAGTGGGGGATGCGCGGTCTTCAAGGCTCATTTGGGCGTCTCCGAATCCCACTGGAGATAAACCGCGATGCTGAGCGTGCAGACCTACTGGAGATTTGTGTCCGTCTCAACAATCTACGGGCGGAGCTGGTGGGCATCAACCAGATCCGCAGTGTGTACATGCCTCTGTGGAAGCAGACACGAGAAGAGGAGGAGGTTTGGATGAATTTTGAGAATATGATGTTCGGGCAGCAGCGGCAGTCGGATCGAGTAGCACGCTTTCATAACATAGCGATTTATGGGCCGACAAATTGATTCATTCGCAGCCTCAAACATACATTAGGTAGCTAGTAAAGTAGAAGTCCACAAGAAACAGTAATCAAAAGAGTGCGAGTCCAGGGGAGAAGTCCGAGGCAGTAAGGGAATGTGGGTAAGTACGACAAGCAAGAAAGGAAGGTGGATGGTAAATGTGCAGATCTACAGCGCCGCCGAGTGGCCCTTGGCATCACTGGCCGATGGACCAGCGTCACCGAGAGTTGAGGAGGGGCCAGCAACCGGAATGTCGAAGGCGGGGGCGAGCATAGGCGACAACGGCAAAGGAAGGCCGAGGGACGACGACGACGATGGGAGGGGAGATGAGGAGCGGTAGTCGTAGGGAGGCCGATTCTCCTTCTCATCGTCGGATGGGTCTGAGTGCCATTCAGTACACCGACCGCCATCGGCATAAATTCGCTCACTTCGGACCTTCCCCCCAACGCGAACGATGTCGGGGTGATTAGGGTCTTGTTTATAATTTTCAAAGAGTTAAAAACCGGTTTATAATTTCTCGTTTATAAACAGGCTGTTTATAAACCGGTTTATAAACGAGCACCCAAAAATCGTGTTTTTGCCCTCCCAGACCATTTTTGGGGTCCGGCGGTCTTCCTCAAAGCTCTGTGGACCATCTACTGCCTCCTCAGGTCGGTTTATGAGGCTTTAAAATCGCATTTCGGCCAATTGAGTCATCGACGTCGTCAACTGGGTACCAAAACTGGTAACAAAATGCTAGCCCATCATGGATTTGGGTTAGTGAGTGGGATGACTGCACTAAAAAAGTCATTCCTCAAATATCCTTGGTCCAGAAAGGGGTGGTAAGCAAAGATGAGGTTGAAATTTCGGCGCGCCGATGGTCCTTGTGATGGCATCAAATGATTTAAAAACCGACCATTTTGGCCCAGCACATTGAAAACCGGTTTATAAACAGCTGTTTACAAACGTGTTTACAAACCGGACTAATAAACAAGACCCTAGGGGTGATGCTCGGCCAAGTACTCCTGACGGCTCTGGTGCTTTGGCATTGGGGCAGGACCACGGGCGAGCTGGAGCTTGAACTCAGCGAGGTCGCGCGCGCGCTCGAGGGTGTGAACCTGGTTGTGCAAATCGGCAATCTGGTTACGGAGATTCTCGCTGGTGGCCTGAGAATCCCGCAGCTGCGCGTTGAGCGTGAAGAAGTGGGCCGTCTGGAAGGAGCGGTCGGCACGCGCCTCGTCACGGGACTGCACCACCTCGGGGTCAAAGGCCTTGGAGAGTTTATTGACTAACTCAGGCGCATTGAGGCCAGCGTTGCGACGAGGGGGGGGAGTGGGTGCACGGCGGGCGACGGCGGTGTGGACTTTGGGAGCGGAGGGGAGTACCTCAACACTGTCGTCGGACGAGGTGTCATCGTCGTCGACAGCATCGTTGGAACCGGAGTCGACAACGTCGCCATCGCTGACCTGGCGCGTACCCGCACGTTCAGCTATCTTGCGTTCGATGCGATGTGCCCGCTTGATTTCGGGAGGACAACGACCACTGCCAGTGGGCTTCTTGGTGCGCAGGAGCTGTGGACTACAATAAGCCGACGAACAAATACCGGGGAAGCAGCGCAGCACGTACCCCTTTGTACTTGGCCTCGATTGACTTCGCATCGCGCACAGGTCGATTGTTGCGCTTGGCCCATCTGTTGTGGCGACGAGTAACCTTCGCCCAACCCTTCTGGCCCATAGGACAAATCTTGTCGGTCAAATTGAGGACCTCGCCAACATCCGCTTCGTTGAAGTTGGTGGAACCTTTGGGCCGGCCGCGCTGCTTGACGGGGGGTGCCGCATCACTGTCAGAGTCGAGTTCGGGAGACCGCGCACGCTTCTTGCCCTTCTGGCGCGCCCCCCCAACCTTGAGCGCTGGCTTGAGCCCACGAGACCTCGCAGTGGTGGCGGGGTCCGACTGGTATGTGTCCTCGTCCTCGTCGTCAACGGGGAGAGGAAGGAGGGTGGGGTCGATCAAAGCACGCGAGCCGGAGGGGGCGAAGGATGGACCACTGCTAGGGAACTGGTGCTAAAACACAGGTGCGCAGTCAGTATTGGTACGAAGCGAAAGCATGCAAAGCCTACCTGAGGTCCGGTGGGGTTGGTGGTCGTTGTCGCGGAAGGGTACTGAGATGGGAGGGGCGGCTGAGAGTCAGCGAGAGTAGACGCCGGCTGTAGGACACGTACAAACTGCGGCTGCGACGCCTGAAACGGGGGCTGCTGCGACGCCTGGTACGAGGGCTGCTGCGACACCTGGAACGATGTATGTGAGCAATAGTGAAACTCGGAGAATGGATGACGAACCCTGGACGCTGGAGGGGGCCAATCACCGCTGGCAGAGAACCAATTGGAGTTTTTGATGCCATTGTAATGAACCGATGGTTGGTCTTGGTTGAACGCCGAACGATCTGACATTGCAAAGGAGGAAGAAAGGAAAGAAAATGAGTGGGGTGAACGAGAGAGAAAGACTCGAACGAGGAAGACGAACCTGGGTGCGACCTTTTATGTTCGCCGACAGACTGGAGACATCGGAAGCAATTGGGGCAGTTAAGCTCTCCGGTCGAGAGGGTTACTGGTGGTCGATGTCAAAGGCTTGACCCAAAGAGCAAGGACAGGGTCAAACTCACCAAGGCAATGCACAATGTGCACTTTTATGGGCGTGTTGACCACCGAGATCCCCAATATTGCGCCCATAAGCTTCCCAGTAGCGCGATTGTAGCGCGATTGCCCGGCGCCAGCGCCACATTTGTGGCTGGGAGAGCACATTCAGTGATTTGGATTGGCATCTAACTCGAGGGTGGTGTCGATTTGACGCGCGTTCGAGCTTAGAGGGCACAGAGGGAGGGGGCGAGTGAACATGGTTGGTGAGAGGAGGGAAGATGCCAGCGGCGGAGATGTCAAGCAGAAAGACATCATCGTTCACACGCATCCGCATCAAGCCAAATTCGCTCGGCCGAGCACCCAAATCCGTTTATTGAAGGAAAAGAAAGTCTGAAGAGGGGGTACCTACCCCCGTTCCAGATTATAATTCATTAAGGTTTACAAGAGGGTCGAGAACGGATAATACTGAGATCCAAGGCCGATGGGGTCCTGACAGCTGCCTCGGGATGTCGGCAAAGTGCTTGAAAATATTCGAAAACATTGTTTAATGCGTATGGAAAGTCACCCAGTCGGAACTAAAAAAAGCTCCAATCGAAGCTCGACCTGCATACACAGATTATCGCTGTTAGTTGAAGAATCAACAACCACATCCAGAATAGACCCAGTGGCGAAATCCATCGCGCCCGTACCGAGTACCAGGCTGGTAGGATCGCCATATCTGCGGGAGGTCCTTGTTCGAATCAGGGTTGGGTCATCCGCTTCTACCTTCCCTTCTTCTTGCCTCGGCTCCTTGTAATACCTCAGATTCAAATGAGTATGCTCCGGGCAAAAAATTGCGGGACGTAAATCTATGTACCCGAGGAGCAGTATCCTCGGGTTTAAGATTCTAAAAGTTCAACAGACCTTCGACTCGGAGCGGACTATTTAATCGTGTACCCCACCGAATTCACACCGCATTCTGCAACAGACCCAGTGGCGAAATTCATCGCGCCCGCACTGAGTTCCACGTGGTCGAAGGCTGCCCTTTCTGCGGGAGGTCCCTGTTCGAATCAGGGCTGGGTCATCCGGTCCTACCTTCCCTTTTTTTTTCCTCGGCTCCACATGAGTAGCATGCTCCAGGCAATAATTGCAGGACGTACTAACCATGTTCCCCCCGAAGCAGCTCGGCGATTATCCTCGGGTTGAAGATTCCAAAAGTTGAACTGACGTTCGAGGGACTGCTAAATTGCGGACCCCACCGACTTCATACCGCAATTTGCAACAGACCCAGTGGCGAAATTCATCGCGCCCGCACTGAGTTCCACGTGGGCGAAGTCTGCCATTTCTGCGGGAGGTCCTTGTTCGAATCAGGGCTGGGTCATATTGCAGTTTCACTTAGGTTTTATTCTTGCCTTGATTACAAATGAGCAGTATGCTCCTGACAGGCAAGAAGGGCGGGACGTACGCGTACCATGCTCCCCGCGAAGCAGCTCCGTGACTATCCTCGGGTTTACATAAGATTCCAAAAGTTCAACAGACGTTCGAGCCGACTGCTAAATTGTAATTGCGTACCCGACCGACTTCACGCCGCAGGGTGAAACAGACTCAGTGGCGAAACACATCGCGCCTGCGTTGAATGAAGAGATTCCAAGGGGGTATTAAACCGCGGGAGGTCCCTGTGCGAACCAGGACTGTCATGGCTCTTGCTAATTGCTTTTTGAGGGAACGAGTCAATTACAGCACGAAAATACTCGGGGTCTTCACCGGTCTGCTGCGGGCTACGCCGTTGAGAACTTGAGAACGACCCAGTCGCGAAATTCATCGCGCCAGCATTATACGACGGGCGCGCTGCGGGAGAGCCCTGTTCGAACCAGGCCGGGGCCTAGAGATTTCTCATGTCCCGCTTTTTCTTTCGCTCGGACTCGGAGGGCCGAGGGTACAATATTTGAGGGAGACAGGTCGTAGATATTAACTTTGACTTACTGGGATTAAACGGTGGACCCCTCGTTTAACTCGGAGAGCTGCTGATCTAGGTTCACAAGCCATCGAATGATCGTCAGCCGGTCGTATGTAAGCGCGTCGCAGACGGGGTTTGGAGCTTTTAACTATTCCATCACGGTTGATTCTCGGCTCAGGAGGGATTTGACGCAGACACAACTTGCGGTTCCTAGAAACAAGTAGGTTGGGGCCTGGGCAATTGTGGTCGCTGCGACAGGTAAGTCGGAATCCTGAATACTTACAGTCTTGTTGCTAGAAGGACCACCCTGGGCGGACACTTGAAGGGGACCGAGATTGGTGAAAAAACCCGGGCTTGAAAACTGAGAATAAGTATTACGGGGCTCGCTCTGGTTTTTGGACGACTTGAAGTTTGGACCTCAGTTTGCAGGGAACGTCGCGTTAGAGTTATGCTATTTTCCTCGAGATGCGCATATCCATATCTTGCCGGCGAAGATCATGGGCGTCGGGAGCAAGAGGCGCGCGGAAGTTGCCGGCCGCGTCTGCACATCATTACGGCGCCGGCAGTTCCCACGCCTGCCTCTTGTTGCCGCCCACCACACCGCAGGGTCTTAGGGCGTTGGACGATCTCTGCTGGGCAATGTAGGACTACTGTAGAGTTTCGCTCAATTCGTATGTCACAGGTCACAGGCCCTAAAATATCAGAAAATTTTTGAACAGGTCACAGGTCACCGAGAGAATCTTCGAATGTGACAAAAAAGTCGCTGAAAAAGGGCTAAAATCCAATTTTTCGCCCACACACAGTGCTGTGGGCTCCGAGCCGCGGGGTGCGCTCACATCTGCGGAGGAGTTTGTGGGCTGCCTGATTTGCATTCAAAAGCCACCAAAAAGGGTTGAAAAGGGGAAGACCAGGTCAGTTTAAACAGGCTCAGGACTAAATTGATTGAAACTACCTCCAATTCGTCTTTGTGTCGCAGTTCCAACGCAGTTCCAGTTTACTTTTTGTCGCCAGGGAGCTTCCACGGCCTCTCGGGCGTCGCCGGATTTACGAACTTTTTTGGCAGTCACAGGCACTCCAGCGGATCTACGAAAGTTCAAGTTCGAACTTCGGGGTCACAGGTCACAGCTCCGGAGAATTGAGCGAAACAGTACAGTAACATAGCTTTCTCTGGCGATCCAGTGATGGGCTTCATCTTGGTTACTCCTTTCGACGGTCTTCACTTCGTCTTTTCTCGTTTCTTTCTCCTCCGCTGCGGTATATAGGTTTCACACTTGCAACGACGCGCTGAGGGGCCGTAACGTGGGTGACGGTGGAAGAACTCAGCGCCGGGAACGACACGACTGTCCTCGGCTACCGTCTGTTTCCTCTTCTCGTCTTTCCAGTCACGGTCTTGCCGCGCGCAAGTCCACCGATGAGTGCTATTCTCTGGACCAGTGGCTGGCTTTTCCGGTCGACGAAGCGCTGAAGTTCTTATCGTTGTCCCTTCAACTCCGCTCTATCTTTTTCAGTTCGGTTTTTCCCAACACATGATGTATCATGCGACTCGAGCCCTTCGTGCTCGAGCCCTACAACGGCATGTCCCTCCGACGGGATCCCGGACGCTCTTCCAAATATAAGTAAGGTGCGTATTATTATCCGCTCCCCACCCCACAATGAAACAGCTCTCTGTCCTCATAGTGGGCGCAGGAATAGGTGGGCTGCAGAGCGCGCTCGCCCTCGCAGCGGATGGTCACACGGTCACCGTGCTGGAATCTGTAAAGGAGTTCCTGGAGGCGCGTGCCCCACCTTAGTCGTGCTGACTTTATCTAACTCTATTCAGGTTGGAGCAGGTATTCGCGTCCCGCCGAATTCTTCCCGCCTCAGTCTCTCGTGGGGCGTAGATCTCGCCGCAGTGAGGAAGGAGGTCTCGCGCGGAAACCGATTCGTCGACTGGCATGGCACTCCATTGCTAGACTGTCCGTTTGACGACATAGAGGCACGGTACGGAGCGCCATACTATTTCATCCATCGCGCGGACCTCATCGAGGCGCTTGTTTCGGCCGTCGAGAAACATCCAAACATCACTCTGCGCATGGGCTCGTCAGTGGCCACGTACGACTTCGAAACGCCGGCGCTTACTACCGCCACCGGTGAACGATTAACAGCAGACCTCATAATCTGTGCAGACGGAATCAAGAGCGCCGTGCGCGGTGCAATTAACGGCCGCCCAGTCGACCCAGTCGATACAGGCGACGTCGCCTACCGCATTCTCGTCCCCGCCGCCCCGCTCCTCGCCGACCCCGAAATGCGGCACCTCGTCACCAATCCGTGGGCCGTGCACTGGATGGGGCCGGAGGGCCACGCGGTGGGCTACCCCCTCCGCGGTGGCCTGCTCTACAACGTCATCATCGACGTGACGCACACGACCGACCTCGGGGCTCCCATCGGGCTGGACGAGTGGCGCAGCCAGGCGGATACGGCGCACCTCATCGCGCGCTTCGCGGACTGGTGCCCCGCGGTGCGGAGGCTTTGCGCGCTGGCGGGACGTTATCTCAAGTGGAAGCTCGCGGACTTCGCGCAGCTGGACCGATGGGTGCATCCCGCGGGGCGCGTCGCGTTGCTGGGGGACGCGTGTCACCCGATGATGCCGTACCTGGCGCAGGGGGCGGCGCAGGCGACGGAGGATGCGGCGGCGCTGGCGGCTGCGTTGCGGGCCCATGAGGATATTCCGACTGCGCTGAAGGTCTACGAGGCGCAGCGCAAACCGCGTGCGGCGTATGTTGCGCATAATACGCGGGTGCTTCAGGACTGGTTGCATCTGTACGATGGCCCTGAACAGCAACGCCGGTGAGTTGAGTATTTCTCAATTGTGCTATTAGCTGACCACTGACTCAACCAGGGACGAGTTAATGCGACACGATAATTCTGACAATCCGATCTTCTGGGGGTTCTCAGAACGCAAGGATTGGCTGTTTGGGCACGATGCGACGTTGTTGCAAAAACAACCAATCCCCAGCCCACCTCCCAGACCGAATCCGGCGGCGTCTGTGTACCGCGACAAGTATCAGGCCCAAAGCTCCCTGTAATTTTCCTCCCTCGTGTCCGTACAGTGCGTCTACCATTAAACTTCACCCTTGTCGATGAACCCACTTGAAATTATCTTAATTTAACCCGAGCTTGGGGGCTGAACTTGCCTGAACTCGAAGGAGGACATATCAACTGCTAGAGAACGCGGAAAGTGCTTACTAGCCTTGGGCCCGTAATCGCTGGCGCTGAAATCTGAGATCAAGCTGGGATGGAAACGGCAAGGAGAAGGCATTAAATGCCACGGTGTCTGCTGAGTACTCAATCGCAGTACCCACACCGTACGCTAAATCGAGATGCGGTTTCAAAATCTTGTTATGATCCTGCAGTCATTCCGACTCATAAACGCCGTGAAAGTGACCGGGATTCGGTTGGCCTGTCAACCTTGAGTCCATTCTCTAAGAAATGTGCACGCAGTGATTAATGAGCGGTGCTTGCGTGTTTTGCGATGGTTGAGACGTGCCAAGGGGAGTTGTTTGGTGACATATGTATTTTCCTACGGTTGAAAACTAACGCAACCCGAAACTCGTCCTGAAGTCAAGGGGGATCAATTCCTCCATGTCTCTTGGACACCAACGTCGATGTATTCAACCCGTGGCATCAATATTTTTTGTTTTTTGGCGGTACACTCCACGAATCAAATCTGAATCAAAACATGAATTGCGTCAACGGTGCTGTCTGTGACACCGACCTTTTCGAATGGATCCAGCTCCGGTGGGACATCTTGAATGGGTGGAGACGGATCATCGTCGCTGACCACTGTGGGGCTCAACGCCAAAGCCCCTCCGATGCCTAGGAATGACCGAGGCTGGACGGCCATGTCATGATCAGGTCGCTGCAACGAATGAAATGTACCTCTGGGGAAAGTACAGCGATGATCTCGGGTGCGGTTGGGAGGGGGGCCGCAGCAACTGCCACGAGGACGCACACTAGGGAGAGGAAAAGCATGACTGCAGAGGACTAGCTGATCAACAGCTGGAGGGGCGAAGGTAGGTGCCGCGGAGAGGAGGGATCCTAGAGATTCTGAGTGAAGGGACGGTGATTAAGTACTGTTAGCGCAAATTTAGAACCGGATGGCCGCCTTTTTTAGCCCGTGTCGATGAAATAAGCAGGCGGGGTTTCGTCCGTTCCTGATCTTGGGTCGGCGCTCGCGGTGACCGCTGGATGATACTTGCTCGAGAACAGGATGGGTCAATCTCGGCGATGAAATCAAACTCCCCTTCGACTCGCGTTGATTGGATTGGAATTTTCAACCGAGGCTTTCATCTGAAGGATTCGAGGTTCTTGAGCCAAGTGCGGCCTTTGTCTCTACCTGAAACGCGATGTTCCTCAGAGTAGCATCCATCATCTGTGGGTCCAACCGAGATGGGATTTCAACATCTTGGAATGATTTTGGAGTCATCACCGCCGCAGTGACCGGTATTCGGTTGACTCTTCAACCTTGAGTCAACTCGGCGATTTAGTTCTGGGGGCGTTGCCTTCTGTGGTTTCAGAGGTTGAGGCTGGCCGTGTTAACCGGGAGTTGATACGATGCTAGACTTTCCCACGGTTCAAAAATCAATCGAACCTTCCATCCCTTAGACACAAATGAAGACAGCTGCTCCATGTACTCGCAGGCAGTAAGCGCAGCGGAATGTACTCAATCCCTGGCGTGAATTTCTCTGTCCCGGGGCTAGTACGCTCCATGCATTAAATCTGGATCAAAAAGTAAATCGCCGGTCAACGGTGCTGTCCATCAAGCCAACCTTGTTGAACGGATACAGCCCGCCTGCGAGGTTTGGGACCGGCGTCGGATACGGGCCCACGTCAACGACGACCACGGGAGTGGGCGCAAAAGATGGGATCTGCTCGACGTCCATGGTATGATCAAATTCCGACCTCGCTGGAACGAAGTGAAATAAACCTCTGGAGAGGGAGCCACGTCGATGCTTTGGAAGATCCCAGGTCCGATGGGGAGGGGCGCAGCAGCGACAGCCACGATGATGCAAAAGACGGATAGGATAAACATGAGTGCAGGGGAACAGCTGGTCAACAGCTGGGGAGAAGACAGGTAGCGCGGAGAGGAGAGGGATCCTGAAGAATGCGACCGAAGGGCCGGGGATTCAATACTGCTGGCGCAATTTTTAGACAAAATGGACACCCGTTCTGTCTTCCGTAGCCCGCGTTCACAAATCGTTTCAGAAACCTGGGTTTCCTCCGTTCTTGATCCCCGGTTAGCAGTCGAGCTGTAGGCTCCAGTCGTAACCACTGGATGATAACAGGATGATGAACTTGCGCGAGACCAAGATGGGTTGGCCTCGTCTACCTCCGAAAATGATACTGCGCCCCTCGAGTCAAACTTCGTCGCAACCCGCGGTGACGTGCAGACCCCGCTGGGGCGTGATGTAGGGCGCCTGATGAACACGAAAATTGCCTAAGCCGTCTGGGAAGAAGGATGAATACAAGAAAACATCTGTAATGGACGAGGCGCTCCGTCTGAGCAAAATTTTCAAGGTTAAAGCAAGGAATCCTCGATATATGTAGGTCAGATATTCAAAACGACCGTAGAGTGCAAAGCCGACGTGGAATCTGGAGGTATATGAATCAGAAATTGACTCTGCGGTCGAAGATTTACATACCTCTCAAGCCAAATCATTTACCGCCCCAAATCGTCTTTCATCGGCCCGTGTCGCGGCGTAGGATGGCATCAGTTTCGAGACCTGCTTCCACCGCCGCGCAGTCGCCCCTTCGCGACCGGATAGGTTCGCCAGCGCGGGGAAGACCGAGGAAAGGAAGTCGGCGACCTCGGCGGGCGCAGTTATGGGCGAATCAGAAAAATTGTGCCGAGGTGAGTCACCGTGAGTGCGGTCTGCAGCATCCGGGGGTTGCGCGCGGGATCGTCCATCCGAATCGAGGTAGCATCGATGGCCAATGCGATGCTCTGCAGATCGGGGCAGTGTCGCGAGAGTGGAAGGAGGCCCATGGCACCAGGGGCAAAGAGCTGATCATGTCAATCCACATACGACGGCATCATGCGCTCGGTCAGTTGGTCCGTATGTGGGTGTGACATGCATCAAAGGCTTTTGTAACTCGACAAAGGCCTGGTAAGTCGGCGGGGATCAGAATACAATGGGTTAGCAGAAATGTAATAGATAGTTAAAGGATATTTACCGATGAGATGGGAATAAACTGAGGGTTTTCTGACGCCAAGCCGTGGCTCGGCAGTAGATGCCGCCAGAACCGCCCGACGGGAAGGCACAAAGGACTCGTCAGGGAGGCACTCTGATGTGACTGCTCAAAGCCAGCTCACAACTGAGTCAGCCTTTGTGAACGTGCTCCTTTGGCCATCATTCACGACCCCGCCATGCGCGCCTTCCCCGTACCGCGGCGGTGTATAATGTGATCTTCCCACGCTCAACATCGCATCACAGGCCGCCGCCGGCCAGCACGGATGCTCGGCACCTTTGTCGAGGGCACCAGCCTTTGTCGCTGTGTGATGTCGCCTGCAGGTAGCCTTTGCCACTGGGTAATGTGGGCCGTCGTTGGCCTTTGTCGCTGTTCAACATAGGCTGCACATTGATTTTTTGTCGCAAAACTATGTAATGTCATCTGACATCCCTTTTTGGTCCTCGGCAACGCGGGTCTGTCCTGGGCATTAGGGTTGAGTCCGGTCTTTACCCAGGCCATCCCCCGCCTCAAGGGCAGGCAACTGAGGTATACTATACTGCTCCTACGGCCTCAGCTACGCTCAATAAAATCCTCCCGTCTTTTCTTTGGCAGATGCTATTCAACACGGCTTCATCCGGCTTGATGGCGGCTTGACGTCCGAGCACTTGCGGGCACATACCTCATGGCTTCAACCACCGTTCGTTCGACGTCCCGTCACGACCCCGTTCCCCGTGTCGAGCCGCGCACTCGGCGCCAACACATTTTTATTCGAGTGCAAATCCGCGGTGCGAGATGGTGCGTCTTGATTTCCTGCACATTTTCAGCCTCAACTAACGATTTTTCTAAGTTCATAGAGGCTTCAGCTTGGTCGCGGCACTTACTCTGCTGGATTACTTGACCACGGTGAGTCTTCTCTTCGTTCAACTTACCCTTAGTACGAACCCAATTTTGAACCACAGATCTGTGCCCTTGGGTTTTACATAACGTGCTCAACCTCAGCGTTGTCGGAGCGGGTCCTGGAGGATATCACGATATGGGCTCAGGTGCGTCAAAACCTTACATCGTCCATCTATGGTTCAATTTTGCTGACTTGATCTCGCAAGCCCGCAAAACTGGCTCGTTCAACACCGTGAAATGGGTGGGACTCACTCTCAACACCGTGAAGTGGGACTTGAACCATTCCATCTGTTTGTTTGACGCCCCTCCACTTCAATTTACTGACCTGCTTCATAGCCTGCCTGCACTATTCACCCAGACTCTTCAAATGGTGGTAGCATCTTCGAACTCGAGGTGCGTTAGGTTGATTTCACCTACAGTTTCAGTAACCGGACTTATCTACAAGTTTTTTCGGTGGCCTATTAGGACTTCAACGCGCACTGAAGCACGAGATCCCTTAATCCACGGTCCAAGGTGTGTCCTTGATTTCTTAACGTCGTTCTTTCAGCGGACTAGCCCTTCTAAGGCCCCTAGGGCCCAGTTTCATTCACCGAAAAACCGCACACTGCCTTTCTGTGCGGGAAACGTGAAAACCGAACCTCACCATACCTCTCCCGAAAATGTATGGGAAGCAACATAAGTATATATAGGCATGTAATACCATCCAATCTACCCTCCCAAAGTGTTCTAAGGCCCCTATGGCCCAGTTTCATCCACCGAAAAACCGCACACTGCTTTTCGGTGCGGGAAACGTGAAAACCGAACCTCACTGTAACTCCCCCTAACATGGGCAGGAAGCTACATAAGTGTACAGTGGCATGTGTTACCATCCAATATGTCCTCCCATGGTGTTATCAGGTTCATTTCAGCAAGTTTGCTTCCCAAATATGTTTGGTGTGCAGACCACCCAGAACCAGCTCCTCGTCATAAGGTGGTGTCCTTGACACCTAGTCAGATTTTTTTCTGCAAGGTAGATGCAACATGGACTCATTGCATGTTCAACTCATGGCATTGGGCTACACGGTTGTATACCCCGATAAAGCCAGGACAAGAAAAGAATATCCATCAGACGTAAAATCATCCCAGTGTGGACAGGAATATTATGAAAGTGGGACCTAAACTCCATAGAGCTGGGACCGAAGTAACCTTACTGGAAGTACCCACCGTACGCCAAAATAGCATGCAGATGGTAGGAATTCCCCAAAAAGACACCGATGGATCCCGGGTTCGAACTTGTGCATGCCTAATTGGGACAGGAAGGTTTGCGGGACGGAAAAGTAGAGCCTGATGACAGAGGAGGAATGTTTTGTACTTGAGGACATTTTTCCTGGCAAGGGCACAAGGAGTAGATAAGAATGGTGGTCGACATCAACTGATTCGGGCCGGGGGTCGTTGAGATCCATAAAGATCGGACACAAACCCAATGTTCACGGGGCATCAAAGCCATGCCGCATGGACGGAAAGGTAATGCGGGCTGGGCCAGATATACATATGAGGCATACCAAATAGGTATATGTACCAGACATGAAAGATATTACAAAAGAACAGGAATCCATTCTCCCCGGTACAAGAAAAGAGTTACTCGCGGGTATGATATGAATGTGTGCTGGACAAATTTATCATAGCAGCCTTACCCAATTCCATTGCTCAGGACAGGAAGCTAATGTTGAAGGACATTAATAGTACACGCTTTTTTGTCGGCCTGCCATCAGCCCCGCCTTGCTGACTAACGGGTCTTGCCGGGAGGCGGCACTGCCACCACTGACACCAATCCGCCGACTTACCAGGCCTTTGTCGAGTTACAAAGGCCTTTCATCGATGTCACACGCACATACTGACCGCATGCTAACTGCATGATTCCGTCGTATGTGGATTGACATGATCAGCTCTTTGCCCCTGGTGTGATGGTGGGGGTGGAGGCGTTCAATGGGTTGGGTTAGTAACCAGATATGTGAAGGCGTCGGATGGAGGGCCAGGCGCGCGCCATCTCGTCCACGAAGGGATTGTCGAGACAAAACCCGAAGGCGGATATGAGGTTCAGGGCTTGAATCTTGGGGCACGAAAGCAACGGGCGGAGGGTATGTGGTGCCATGGTGTAGAGGTGTGGATTGGCCGTGGATGTGTCCCTCTCGTAGGCAAAATCGATGACGATTGACGTGAGGGAAAAGGGGGAGCAATGCGCGCGGATCCCAGACAAGAGAGCTGATGCGACCGGGGCGTACCCTGGCCCACTCCAGTTGCAATCTCTACCTTGTGGAGGTTGGAACTAGATGTGAGGCGAGAAAGAAAATTTATAGCGGACTCGCCGGTGCTGGCGCCAAGGATAAATGAACGAAGGGCGGGGAAATGGGCCATGGGGGAGGGGGGATCCACGTCAGGGAATGGGATCGTATCGACCACTCGGACGTCGATGTGTTCCAGGTGAGGGAGGGCGGCCAGAGCACGATAGGCTTGTGTATTCAGTGAATACACCCGCAGCCGTCTTAGCTGGGGTAACTTTGCGACGAAGGAGGACACAGCATCCGTCTCGTCAGAAAGGAAGATCGATCCGGCCTGCCAGAGAAATATGTCTTTCAAAAATGGCGATTTCGTTCGCAGCAGTTGTAAAACTCCGAGACGCCAAACAGGACCGTCAAGCTCGAGGGTGATGTTTTGGAGTTGAGGGCCGAGTAAGAGATAGAGGTAAGGGAGAAGGATAGGTGCCGAATCCATTCTAAGTCTCCGCAAGTTGGGGAGGATGCACTCTCTCGGAAACGTCATCCCGACGGACTCTAGGACCGAGGTGTGTAGTGATAGATCGAAGGGCGACTGATGGAGGACCTTTATGCGCGTCGAGTACGACAACACCCTGTCCCAGTCCTCGGGTCTCAGGGCAGTCTGCATCGTCTGCGGGAACATCAGATGCGGGTCAGTTAACGTAGAAAAACAGTGACGCACGGAATCCATCGACAACCACCCAGGTATGGGCGGGTAAACGTTGCAGAAGATTGACAAGCCCGTACTGCTCTTTCCAAAGTAAATCCAGCGCAGGATTTGTGAAATCACGACATGTCCTCGCCAGCCTTGTGAGTGCAAACTGCGGGCTATCGACGCCGGTGATGCCATCCTCAATTGGCCCAAGGGATGTAAATATCATGGTCGTGAGCTCGTCGACCTTCCAGCAACGGTGCATCTTGGACGGGAGGAAGCGCTGGCGCTGAGATGGAAGCAAGAAGCAAGCAGGCACCGTCGGTGATTGCCGCGTGACTGTCACTGCGCCGTCGTCACACCCTCTGCTTCCTGCCACCACAACGAATGCCTGTCGAATCCATCCACACGACATTTCTCTGTGCAACATTACCATCTCTGTGGCTACTACCGGGACCCGAGTCACCCATCTCGCTCACTGCTGGTTCAACACTTGCTCGCCTCTCCTTCACCTCCAATCCCCATGATGCGCGGTGGATTCCATGTAGATCTGCGCGCGACGACAACCTCACTAGCTGTGCCGCAGGTCCGGGAATTGCGGAGCGTAGGCCTTCCGGCAGGCAACCTCCTCCAACCTAGTGCAGCGCTCCGGCATCTTTTCGACCAGGACGCCTGGTCCTTCTGCGGCACTTCCTTTTGTTTGTCAACGCTCAAGAATATCACAGGGATTTCCTCCTTGTGCTGAGGCTTCTGAGGCTGCCCTATACCTCGACCGTATTTACAGGCGGCGACACTGCGTGTCAATTTTATTGCGGACGTCGAAGTTGTTGTCAATTTATCTGGACTACGGTCCGCCAGAGTTCGACGATCGGATTCCGGTGTCTCTCTCTAGGACTGTGTCACTGCTGCGCGTCAACACCTTGCTCCTAGGCCACTTTCGATCCTCTATCGTCCTCAAACACCACGTTCTCAAACCTTCCGCCAACCTGCCAATAATCCGAAACCGTTTGCCGCTGAACCCCCTACCTGCTTGAGGTTCGCAGTTTTGCTTTTGACTTCGCCGGGATACCGATGGTAAGTAGTACCAAAGACCACATCACTCCCCACCGTGACCGGGCCCCTCATGTCCTGCAATTTACCAGGCTCTGCATTTTTCTTCTGGCTCCATCGTCAACAAGATCCGACCTTTCATGGCTGCGTCGCTTTCAAGGGCAAACTTTTCAAGCTCTCTCCCTTCAAATTTCCCGTAACTCCGACGCGCTGCTGTTGAGTTTCCTACCCGGGGTTTGCAGCGCGCCTGAATAACTGCCTAACCCTTCTTTGCCCCTGTTTGGTTCAATGCCTCGAGGCGTCTGGATCACGTGTCACTCTCCGAATTTTTACATCGAAGAAAAGAACGACCATGAATCAATCTCACTGCGTTGAATCCGGTGTCCCTGCCGAATTTCTACAGAATTTCAACAAAACAGCAGGATGTGGCCTGCTGGTCGAGCCAAGGTTGAACATTGACTATGCTTCCCAAGTATATACACAACTTGAGCCTTTTCGCCCGCCCGCCTCCGAAGCATCCCTTGCCGCGGTCATCGAAGAAGGTCTTAGCCGTACCCCACACCCCTGCATTCTCGACTTCTCCGAATCCAAGAAAAAGATGCAGTTCTTTCTTGCGCTTGAGTATTTGACACTTGGCGGTTCAAGTTCTGTTCAACTCAAGGACGCGCCGAGGCGCACGACTGGCACACTTGGCCTGCCACTCGAATTCAGGTCGAACATCGAACATAGAAAGTTTGAACCCGCAGGGTATCTAGGAAATTTTCGCCCATCCACCTCCTAAGCACCCTTGCCGCGGTCATCGACTCTCCATACCCCACACCCTACATTCTCGACTTCTCCGAACCCAACAACAAAAGGATGCGGCTTCCTCCTTCTTGCGCTTATTCGATCAGTTCAAGTCTGTTCGTTCTAGTCAAGGACGCGCCGAAGCCGAGGCAGATCGCCGAGGGAGTTTTTCACCTCCGACTCCGAAGCATCCTTCAACTTGCCGCGGTCACCGAAGAAGACCTTCTCCGTACATACCCCACACCCCACACCCCTGCATTCCGAATTCTCGACTTCTCGAGCTCTTCTCTGAATCCAACCAAACAAAAAGATGCAGCTCGGACTCCTTCTTCCTTCGTGCGCCTAAGTATTCGACGATTCGACGCTTGGCGGTTCAAGTCAAGGATGTGCCGAGGCGCCGAGGAAGGCACTCCGCCGAGCGCAACATCGCGCCCCGTTACCGTCTCACTCCGACAGACTCCGACGCGACGCGAGTCTCCAGATGGTAACTCGCCGACCCGGGCGATCGCACTGACACAGACTGACACCCCGGTCCCCATGTGAGTGCGGATCGCGCGAATTCGAAGGCTTCGCAATATCGGAGGCAGTTGGCGTTGCAGATCCTCGGGCAAATCGGGATCGGGTAGCTAGAGTAATAAGTATCGCATTGACAACAAGTTAACGAAGGAGGGGGTGCGCGGTAGCGCGCTTTTTGTAGAAGGTCTACGAAAGCGACAGTGGTGGGTGGAAGTCAAAAGAATGAATGAGGGGGTTGTGATACATGCAAAGAGTGGGTGGTTGGGTGGTAGGAATACAGAGTGGGCAGTGAAGGAACGAACGAACGAGGGAGCGAAACAGGTAAGGAGGAGGAGGTAAGGAAGGACGCAGATCAGAGCGCGAACGACTGCGGCTGGTATCCCCTGCCCCAAATCATCGTCAGCCTCCATCCCTGATACTCGACGGGGGAAGAAAGCTCACCTAGCCGCAGGCGGCGGGAACCCCGCCTTCACATCATACTCATAAACCTCCATCTCAGGCATCCGCGTCCCCAGCGCGAACATGTTCGTCTCGACCTCCTCCTGTTCCCTCGTCCGTGTCCTTGTCCGCCCACCCGTGATCCCCGTGGTGTCGTCTTTCTCGTGGTCCGTACCCCGTCCGTGCACGACGCGCCGGGCGTTGAGGGTTGCGAGGAAGGAGACTGCGTAGACTGTTTCCGCATAAATTCGGGTGAGCATTTATATATATACAAGGGTGAGTGGGTGGGGAGGGGGGAGGGAAAGGGAGGGAGGGAATAGAGGAGGCAAGGACGCACGTTTAGACAGCATGAAATACGTCGCGGCGAAGATGAGGTTCCCTGTCAGGAAGTTGAACTGCCCCGTCGTCAGCATCATCGTCAAGCTATACATACGAACTGCGGCGGGGAGGGAGACTCACGAGCAACAGCGTCGACAGACTAACCGCCGTCGTCAAGATCCCCGTGTTGATCGAGTCTGCGACCAGGCGCAGGATGAGCGAGTTCGTTCTGCATTTATTAAAAATTCAATTCGTCAGCGCAACCGCAACCGAAGGAGGGAGGGAGGAGGAAGAAACAACTGCTGCGAGCGAGGGAAGGAGGAGGGACTGCTGCGAGGGAGGGAAGGGAGGGGCAACGCACGCAGATTTATGATTCGTCCGCATCCTCCAGAGGAAGAAGCACAGCGAGGCTGCGGTGACGACGTCCGTGAAGCACCCTAACCCGAGGGAGATCGTCGCGAGCGCCTACAAAAAAAATGCGTCGGCCCAGAGCAACCAAATGCTGAGTGGGATGGGAGTAAACGCACCTTGAGCCCAAACACGTCGGGGATGGTGTGCAGTTGGAACGCGTCGATGGTGAACACTACATAGTCAATATTAATTTCGTTTCTTAGGAATAACAACAACGCACCAAGCGCAACGCCAAGCTGACCAAGTGCAAGCAAGACCTAAAATATAAAATCCGCATCAATTACGGGTTGAAAAAGTGAGCGCAGCGTCGGACGCACGATGAACCCGGTGATATAGACGTTCCGATCGCTAACTGATTCAATGTTAATGCGTTAGTGGCGCGTTCCGTGGCGGACTCGGGGTAGATGGCGTACAGCGGTACACGCGGGTCGCGAAGCAGCTATCGGAGCGTCGGAGTCGGTGCCAATAAAAATAAATCGACTCGGGCGCACGCACCATTTCACGATCCCGCCCACAATCGATCCGACCGCTTGTTGGAGCTGAATCACAATAGAATAGGGTTAGCGCCAGCGCGCATCCGGCGAAATACGGGCGCCGTGGCTCACAATAATTGACCTATGTAAGTCGGGGGATCGGTGAGTCCGGGACCGGTGGGGAGTTTTGGAATATTAGCGCTAGCGGCTAACGGACGTACCATGTGGTGGAGCCAGTCGCCAAGGCCAGGGGGTTCCCCGCGCTGGTGACTGTGTAGAAGTACACCGCGTGCCCGATGAAAGCTTGGTCTGCTGCCTCCAGTAACCTGTGAGATGGGTCACGGTGATGAGCGAGCGGGGATTATTGGGGATGAGGGGGCGTACAATATTACAGCGACCTGGGGGAGGACTTAACGAGGTTGAATCATATTGCGGTGTATAGAATGAACGCACCAGGAATTTATACTGCGTAGGGGAGAAATATGAGGCACAGAATAATGAGAGAAATTTGGGACGCACCACCAGTGAATCGGACTGGTACCGACTAAAGTACGTCCACACTTGGGTCATCAACACCCCGAAAACCACACACGCAGCAGCGAACCTACACCGAGTTAAAAAACCGTTATAGTCCGAGTACCAGAGACTCACCCAATCACGATCGCGCCAAGCGTATTGTCCAGCGTAAACAGCGCCTGCGGGGGCGGTTGTGTGTCGGCCATCGAGACGAAAACTCAGGTGTGTCCCGCGGGTGAATATGGGGGAGGGGGAGGGGTAGAAGGCGCGGCGGAGTTGTTACTTGCCGAGTTTTAAGCAGTGTCGCTAGAGAGTCGCCATGCCGTACCGCTAAATTAGTGGATCAACGAGAAGAAGATCCTTTGCTATCCTTTGGATGGGGATCAACGAGGCCATGTGTGCCCGCCCATGCATGTGGTTGCGACGTCACAGCACCCGCGGCGTTGTGAACCTAATTCAAATTCAACTCAGTCCCTACCGTGGTTCGCTGGGCGTCGCAGGAGAGTACACATTTTTTCCTCGCACCAACTTCGCGCTGGAAAGTTGTTGTTTTGTTTAGTGACGGTTTAAAATCTTTTGCCTCCGCGCGGCCGCTCCACTGTTGCTCATCTGCATCTCTCGGGTGATCCGCGATTCAGGTCCAAGGGAGCTAGGTAACTGGCGATAACGAACGAAGGGAATGTACAAAAGATGGCCGGGGTAGCGAGATGGATGGATACAGCAGGTCAGTAATTAGGTTTTTGGTTCGACTTCTCCGCGTCTGGCAAGCGGTTTCTTCTTTTGAGGATAGCGATTCCTTCTCAAATTCTTTTTCTCACCGCATGTACGAAGCCGAGTACGGACTCGTGCCGACCTGCGACTCGATGTCCGTGCTCACCGACACTTCTTGGTGGATCCCTACTTCCAGGCCCTAGCGCGTCACTCAGTTAGCATTCATGGTAAGTTGCCGACCCGGGCGAACGCACCTTGGACATAGACACCTCCCCACGCCCGGAGGTGTCAAAGGCAAAGTCCCCCCGAACATTGGTGCGCGGATTCAGATAGAAGCGGTTCGACAACGAGATTCCCGACGCCCCCGTACCGCCACTGGGTCCGTCCTCGCGGTCCGTCCCCTTGCCGCGTATGACTGTGTATAGTGGCGTAAATCTTCCATGGAACAACACACAATAGCGGAAAGAACCGTACTTTTGCGAGTGTTGAGCGTGCACAGGAAGGATATGGCGTAGACTGAAATATAAGATATAAATGAGCGCTGTGAGTTCCTTCCTTCGACGGGGAAAGGGACTTACGCTTGCTCAAAATAAAGTAAAACGCGAGGAACTGGAAGTTGCGCGGGCGCAAATCATACTATTCATCCACCCCCCCAAATCCATCATCAGTTCCCCGCTGAGAGATAGCGGCAAAGAAGGAAGGACTCACAAAGACGAGCGTAAGAAGACTGATCGCAGCCGTGAACGCGCCCGTGTTGACCGCGTAGATGGTCAGGGTGGTGACTAGTGAGTCCGCTCTGCACAGTGCATCATCAAAAAAAGATATAAGCCTAAGTTGATCCGCGGGCAAGCACGGCGCACCTCGAATTATGCCCGGTCCGAAACCTGCGCAGAAAATAGCACAGCGCGCACGCGATGAATATGTCCGCGAAGACGCCCGCGCCGAGGGCGAGCGAGGCGAGGAGCTGCGTAGCGCGCGTAGCGCGCGTAGCTATCATCAGCGGTCCGCGGTGAATTGATGTGGGCGGGCGCACCTTGAGGTTCGGCAGCACGGCGAGGAACGGGTTTTGGAAGCTGATGAAAAGTGTGCATCAGTGACCGACTCCCTATGTATGTATACCAATCTGAATTCGACTCACCATCTGGAAGTGTATGCTATAGCAGTTCGCATCAGCGGTTGTTGGTCGGGTCGGGTTGAGATAAATCCCATGCGTGGGCGTGCGTGGGTGGGTCGGCGTACACACCTATAGCCAGGCCTACCGGCGGGACGGAATCAGTTTCAACTTTGATGCAGGGGACTGTGGACGAAGTACTCACCCAACTCCCCAAGCGTCAGCGCCACCTTCATTCCGTCCGACGCGCGGTCAGCATGCGTGGAAGGTAGGGTAGCTAAACGGTAAACTCACCACGGCGGCAGTAACCGGTATATTCCGCTGGCTGACTGAATTACGAGTTGAATAAATAAATTAATCAGTCCATAGAGGGAGGGGGGATGAATGGATGAACGTACACCGCCAGACGCGCATCGCGAAGCATCTGCACCGTATTATCAGCGTTGCTTGCCTGCGGACTTAGAGGAACGGAGAACATACAGTCTGACGATAGTCCCAATAAGTGCCTATCATGACAGGTATCAGCATCACGGAGACGGAGATGGGCGCGGGCGCGCGCGGGACCGAGTCCGAGTTGGCTTCAAGTTGCTTACCCCGACCGTGAGCTGCAGCTAGATGGGGATTTAATTAAATTAGCGGAATTTCCCGAGCGCGCAACGCACGATGAGTGTCCATACGACGCGCTCGAAGATGAGGACTGCGGGCTGGGTGTAGTTTCTGCCAGTGCGGACCGGCCGGTGAGCGCTCAGGTTGAAAAGGCGGGGGAAGGGAAAGGGATGGGGAAGAAGGAGGGGACGGGACGCACGTTATGGTGTAGAAATAGACCGCATGCCCAATAAACGCTTGGTCCACGAGTTCCAGGATCCTACGCCCCCAAGAACGTAAGCGCTGCTGTTGGCGGGGCTGCCTAGTAGGTAGGTGTGGGCGCACCAAATGAGGAGAACCTAGCGCCCATCAACCGAATTTCAGCTCGCGGAATTCAGAGGGGGAGGACGCGAGGAGGAGGAGGAGGAAGAGGAGGGAGGAGCACTCACAATGAGCTTATACGCCCACTTGTCCTCGGGGTAGCGCTGGAAGTACGTGACCACCTGATTCGTGTTGACGCCGAACACGACGCAGCTGAACGCGAAGCCGATGAACGCCGCCCCGAGCGTGTCGTCGACGTCGAAGAGGGAGGCCATCCGAGTTGGGGTGGGGTGGGGCGACGATGGGGGGACGGAGGATGGGGACGGGGACGAAAAAACGAAGACGGATGGTGGGGGCGCCGGTGTTTTGAATTAGCAGCGCGTGGGAGGTCTGATATTCTACGAAGAATACCAGAATACCAAGCTCCCGATTTGGCACGGTGTTCATCTTCATCTTTGACTGGGCCCTCAGCTCGGCGGTTTGGGTGGGCCGTCACGATCGTGCGCGCTATTATTGCTGCGAAACCCGATCTCATTGAGGCGGGGACAAACATTTTGCTGGCAAACACAGAGAAAAAACGAGCGAATTGTGCGTGAGAAGGGTGGACAGTATCATGTGGCTAGACTCACAGCGCATCCTCAATCGCCGCTGGCGAATTTGATAAGTAATTCGGTGGCGCCCCACCACTGATCGCTTCAAGCGATTCCTACCTATATCCAGTCGTCAATGTGAGTAGTCTTCAACAGCAATTGACTCGTACTTCGTGTAGTAGTTGTCGAGATCTTGCGGCAGTTGAGTTTAAGTATGTGATGTCGACAACAGTGTTGAGTTGGGTGCGACCCTGCCTGCCTTTGCCTTGCTCATCGCCGGGGGTAGATATTTCTGCCGACTACGGATCTGCTCCGCCGGGTAAGGGTATAATTAAGAGAGTTCTGTGCCTTGCCTACGTCGTATGTCAAACCACTGGAGTGGTCAAAATCTAAGAGTAGGGCGTCGATTGGTTGCTAGGAGGTAAAAAAAGCCGTCGTCGCTGTGGATGCGGGAATGGAACCAGGCTGGTGGAGATCAGTGGGCGGCGGGCGCTCTCAGTTCTGAGGAAGGACAAGGGACGGCGGTCGCCAGGAGAAAGATCGGGAGCAAGGAATTGCCGTCCTTTTCCAAGCTTGTCTTGGGTTTGTCGATTTGCATCGTGAGCGTTTTGGGCAAGAGGAGTTCGGTGACTCACCACCGTGGTCACGTGTGGTCCAAACAAAGACAGACAACACGCGTGGTCCGGCAAGTAATTTGCGGATATTCGCGTCGTTCTGTATGGCGGCGGTCTGGGAAAAGGGTTATGGTCGGCCGTCGTGTGATTAGCACCGATCTGGTGTCAAGTCGGGAACCGCAAATGAAGCGCGACCCCACGAGACCTTGCTCCCGCGACTTTGAGGCAGACCAGGTTATCACTTCTGTATCACATCCTCGCGCTGGGTTCTGGCCTACCTGATCGACTTCCCAAAGCCTCGTTCGATTCGAGGAGAGGTCCTAGTTCATCGTGAATACTGCCTTTTTTTCGAAGGTTAACGTTTAACCAGTTACCACGGGGTTTGCGATCCGCAGGCGACGCTTTGGCGGGGTAGATTTATTTCGGCCACATAGAGGATCCAGCTTGGGTCAATGGCCCAGCAGGTCGGGGAGTTTCTATGATGTTATAGATCAGCCAGTGGCAGCGGATACTCGGTATTGGGTTGGTTGATCCAGAACGTTGAGCCCAAGTTGTCGAGGCAGCATGAGAGACCTCGAGATCTGAGGACTACCAGACCACCTAGCCCGGTGCGCGTTTGGCTTCCCTGAAACGACGGTTTGATTGAGCTTCGTCAAGGCGGACATTTTCTGAACTGTAAGAAGGAGTCCGTCCGTAATCCAGCGCGGAATCTGAAGGATACGAGACCTGGTAGCGCTCGATGCGCATCTGGCGCCATTCGGGTGTTCGCACCAAAGCCGCAGAGGTCCCGTTCGATTCGGGGGGAGGTCCTTGCGCCTTGTCTTCACTTTTCTTGGGGGGTTACGCCAGTCGCTCCAAATTGCAAGAGCAAGTATTTGGAGCATAACACGCTAAGGAAAGCGAAGGCGAGGGAGAATTCTTCATAGCGGGTTACTAAGTTGCTTTCCCATCTTTTGAGGGTGGTGCCAGGGACCGGAAAGCGAGAGCGGAGCAGAAGCGGGGGGATGGAGGATTCGAATCGCTTCAAGCAGTCCCTTGAAGTACCACTAGTAACTTGTAAGTAATCGCGAGCAAGTTGCAAAGTTTCAAGACGGGCGTCACGGGCCCTGTCTTGCTGTTTGAGCCTTGACTTGCAGCAAGCGGTGTTGAAGCTGGAGGCCAGGAAATATCGACCAGGCGTTGGGAGATTGGCTTTTAGAACGTCGGGGCACAAGAACGACTCCCGATCGAATAAACGGCGCAGAGGTTGTCGTGGTCAGGAGCAAGCCGCGTTTGCCGATGGACAGATCAACAAACACGACCCAGCCAAACACACCCTCCTGCTTCCTGCGGTCGACACGCGTCAAAGCTCCTTCAGTCAAAGCGTTCAAGCAACCGCTCAAATTCGTCTCACGTCCTAAACCTCTCACTCACGGCCTCCATTGGCCTGACGAAGGACCCGCCCGACGTAAATTGACGGATTTCTGAGGGATACGATTTGGATATGATTCTGAATCCTTCAATCTATTCCACCTGGGCTCTCTAAGTAACGAGTTGAAGGTGCGGATGAATACCGTCTTTGTTTTCGTCTCCCCATCCAACGCCCATCTCCCTGGAGCCTCTTCGCCGCCCAATCGATTGAGACTACCGTAACCGTCGGGCGCAAATCGTGCGCCAGTCCCCGAACGGCGGTTACCGCCGTATCTTCCCCAAACCTCCTTCACCCACACACCTCTCATTTGGACTGTTCACCTACCTTCTATACCCACGCAGGCTGGGTAACTAATGTCTGGATTACTTGACGGTGACTTTGACCTCGGTGCGTACTAGTAATTTCCCGCCTATGATCCTGGGTACTGAAGCAACGCTATCAGTCTCTCGAACCACCGCGTCCACCGCCGTGCCCTTGCGATCCTTCCCCGCCCTCGATTAACCTGGTCTTTGCATGACGTGCCATGGATCTACAGCCTTTCCCATATCCACTGGCGCCGCAGGGCTTACTAGGCGCGCGCTGCTCCGATTCCGCTGCCCGTTCCCGAATCCACTCTCACGGAGGTGGCACACGTACCTCGATGCGTGGATTGGATTGCTTGTATCTGAAGTCGATATATTCGCAACCCTTGAACTTCTCACAGACACCTTCTTCAAAGTTCCCTCTCCACTGTCGGACTTACTCCTTGTTCCTCCAAACGAAGAGTTTCTCAGCCACAACGACGAGAGCGATAGTATCCCGGTTGAGGTATCAATCGGGCATGTCATGTCGGGTGGAGTTGGTCAACTTCCGGCGGGATTCACGGCCACAGAGGATGCCAGTACTGCAGTCTCACTCGTAATGGGGTGGCGGAATACTCCGAGTTGGACCTCGTCGCAGACGATCTGCCTCTTTCTGATTCACTCCGCCGCGCCAAACGGGCAACCCAGAACACATTCTACGGGCATTGGGGACGCCTGGGAGATGCATTAAATCCTCGAATTAATTCGACCTACTTTTGCCCATCACTGTTCTTTCTGTGACTCGTAAAAACTAGCCAAACTTGCTCCCAGTACCCCGCGGAGGCAGGCTCCCTGAGACGCTGATTTGTCCGCTAATTCAAGGCACCTGGTGACCTGCGACCCTCATTGAATAGCATCAATTCACCCGGCGCAGTGCCCAGTGACTGGATTCACGAATAGTACGAGGGAATTTTCGAGGTGAGGAGCAAGTGATTCGGAGGGGACTTGATAGCGTGGCGGAAGCGACAGAATACGGTGGGCTACGTGCCAGGAGCGAGAGACCTTGAGTACGTGTGTGAATTGGGACCTGTTCGTTGTTGAGGCCTGCTGAAACCCATTTTGGATAGGAGGTGGCGGATGAAGATTCCAAATCGAGCGGCAATCACCGACGGCGTTAGCATCCTTGCCTCCGACCACCTCGAGTCTCGACACCAGCAATCCCTCTCGTTCAGAATGCACCGTTGCTGGAGGGTCAATGAGCTCACCAGCATGATATTTGCATTGCTCGGGCCTATCGACCCCCCTTGGATTCCTCCATACTTCGAGAGCCCGCAGTGCGCACTTTCTAGGCTTGCGAGGACGTGTCGTCATTTCACGAACCCTGCGCTGGATTTACTCTGGGAGGAGCACCATGGAATTTACAGACTCCTCAAATGTCTACCCAAACACACCTGGGCGATGCTCGACGGGTCCTTTGTGCGTTGCTGTCGTTTGTACTATAAAACGACGTATATCTAACATTCCCTCAGACAATACAGACTATCCTTGAACCCGAGGACTGGGACCGCGTGTTCTCGTACTCGGCGCGCATAAGGGTTCTCAACCTCGATCGGTCATCTGGGGGGATTGTTCTGCCACTGCACACGTCGGTCGCAGAATCTATTGGGATGACGTTCCCGAGGGAGTGCATCCTCCCGAATATGCACACGCTTAGATTGGACCTGAGCTGTGGCTTGTTTCCTTGCATCCACCTCCTGCTCAGTCCTACACTCCGCGACATCACTCTCGAGCTTTGTGGTCCCTTCTGGCGTCTCGGAGTCTTACAGCTGCTACAGAGGAAATCACCATTTTTGAAAATGGTGTCACTCTCGCAGGACGAATCCCTGTCACCATCCGACGAGACCGATGCCATTTCGTCTTTCCTCGCACACCTGCCGCAGCTGACCGCGGTGACGGTCGAATCTACGTTGAATTCACAAGGGTATCGCTCCCTGGCCGCTCTCCCTCACTTGGAATACCTCTATGTCGGAGAAATGGATACCGACCCATTCCCAGCCGCGAACAACTTGCCCGCGATGGCTTATTTCCCCACCCTTCTTTCGCTGAAGTTCGAAACTACCCCTGTCGAGCACGCTATCCGGTTTCTTTCTCGGGTCGCCTCCGGTGACCTACGCAAAGTAGAGATTGGAGCCTGGGTGAATCACCCAATGACGACAGACGCATTTGCCCTCTGTTCCGCAACTCAATCCCATTACTCCTCCATCTCCCTCACGTCAATCGAAATCGATTTTCGAACGGCAGGGGAGAAAGCGAGGACAAGTCCACGGCTGTACACCATGACACCAAACACTCTTCGCCCCTTGCTGTCCTGCTCGAAAATTCAGGTCCTGAAAGTCACATCTATACTCGAGGTGTGTCTCGACGATGCTTTCGTGGCCGCCATGGCGCTCGCATGGCCTGCCATTCGACACCTCTCCATCTACGGCCACCACCGCAACCCCATCCACCCCACCACCCCAACCATCATGGGCCTTCTTCCATTATCCCGATGCTGCCCACAGTTACGGGTTTTGCACCTTGTCGTTGATGCAACCTCGCTCCGGATGGACGATCCCTCGCGCAGTCCACGGGTGCTGCAGACCGCACTTAAATCTCTCCGAATCTCCAACTCACCCAGGATGGTCGCCGAGTTCCTGTCTTCCGTCTTCCCGGCCCTTACGACGTTCACCGGGCGCGGGACAACGAAGGCACAGTGGGAGCAGGTCTCAGAGCTGATGCCAATTTACGCTGGGTTACGCGCCGACGAACGACGATTGGGGGCAGATAATTCGGCCTGAGATGCTGATACACTTCGACTGTGTTCTAATTTCTTATTCATGCACCACCAGATTTCACGTTGACTTTCCGCTTTCCGACCGTTTCGAATAATATCTTCCACAAGTAGAAAGTCCCTCAGTTTGTGATTGACGGACCGCGGTGGGCTTTCGACGAGGGAAATCTCGGGGGCCGAGAGACCTAGAGGATGATTCGTATGTGAATAGCGCCCCCATCAGATCTGCTTTTTGCAGGGGTGGCATTGCCTGTATTGATATCATACTGTGTATGTATGCCGGCCCTACACGACGGGAGTAACAACCAACAGGGCACCTTTGCGCTCGTCCGGCATCCAGGGAATAAGAGTGTTGACGAACTGAGCCCGAACCGGATCGTTCTCCGGCAACGCGAACAAAAACTTGCCGACCAACTCGCAGACGAAAACCTGCATTTCCAGGACGCTTTCAAGTTGGAACGAGGGTTAGATGGGTAGACGGAGGGAGGGAGAATCCTGTCTTACGCGAATCGCCATCTACGGGGCCAGTTTAAGTCTCTTATACGGAGACGAGAAGGAACAGGACGCACCCGAGACAACTGTGCGGCCCACCGAGGAAGCTGAGACTACGTCGTGCGTGAGCAATTGGGTGTGAGGAATACAGGAGGACGGCCGACAGATTGGCGTACGGGCCAAGCGCCTCTCCACCTCCTCCTTTGTAGGCCGAGCCATTGAGCCAACGGTTGGGGTTGAATTGCGAGGCATCGTCGCCCCAGCGCGATTCGAGTCTGTTGATATTTACATTAAATCAGTAGAGCCTGCCCGTGTGAGATTTTAAAGTACGCTGACGTTTGGAACGAAGCGATCGCCATGTTGAGGATTTGCCCCTTCTCGACGACTATTTCTGAGATTTTTTCACCAGTGGAGGTCGTGATGGTGTGCCCGAGCGGGATTGTGGCGTCCTCGACCGCGATGCGGTCGTCGAGGGGCATCGTGGGGTACACGCGGAGCATTTCCTTCACAAAGTATTTATGCATCAATAATATATTCAGACCGGGTTCAATTCGACGCAACCTACTTTGATAAACGCGTTCAGCAGCGGCATGCTGTCGTACGCTGGGCTGCCGCGGTTTGCTGCGATTTCGGCCCGAAAATTTTCCTGAAATTCTGGCATCTTGGCGAGGTCTCGCAGACCGAGCGCCAATGTGCTCGCCTAGAAAAAATGAGGGTCCAAGTTGGACGGAATACGATCCCGGATGGAGGCTCGCTCACCGTCGTATCCTGGCCCGCAACCATGATGAGAGCCGTCTGCGCCGCGACGATGTCTCCGGGTACGCCATTCTTCGACTCCCCAGCTCGATCCAGATTCACTGAGAATGAAGGTGAGAGTGGCGTGTACAAATCGGGAATAATGACCCACAAAGTACACCGTAGACGTCGCCATCGACATCTACTCCGTTCTTTACCGCGGCGACCTTCTCCCGAACCACTCGCGTCCCAAGCTCGTGTGCGAGGCGCTTCGACTTCCGGATGATCTTGAAGGTCGGGGTTGGCAGGTGGATGGCTGCGTGAGCGAGCCAGGAAGGTAGGTAACCGATGATAGCGTCCGCGATAACCTGTCCGCGGGATCGGGTCGCCGCCAATGAACTGAGGTGCAGAAATCAGATGGGGGGGCTCGGGGACATGGAGCGCAACTACGTACTTTATGTCGAGATTATTGAGAACGAATTCATCGCCCAACTCCTCTAGGGACTGGCCCAACACGGCTGGGAAGAGTTAGACGGATTATGCGCGCGATGTGGTATACTTATGTTCACCTTCACTGATGGTACTGAGGGTTGCGGATCCCAGGAGCGGGCAAATGTTCAGGACTCCTGTCCCAGAGTTTTCGAGCTCCTCGCTGAGCTACGTGATAACAGCGAGCAAGTCAGTGATTGGAGAAGGTGTGGATGCGGCTGTGGGCTCTCACCTTCAAAGCCGCCTTTTCAAAGATCGGTTGGTAACTTCGTACGGCGGCCGCGGTGAAACCCACGTTCATGGCCGCGCGGAGCGATTTGTGCTCCTCGGCTGTAACAGTTGCTTGAGAAAGTCAACCAGCGGTTGGAGGACAGCGTACCGTTGGCACAGACAAGACTCTTGGGTCCGTAGAGCAGGTGGAACATATTTTCCAACCTGGGCGCGACTTTGAAGCTGTGACTATTCAGGATATACTGGAGCGCCACGGGGTCAGAAACCATCAAGCGATTTTCCTGTGTACGAATAAGATTCCACGCTGCCCAAGGGAAATGAAGGATACTGACACCGAAACAGCCCTTGATGCGGTAGACGGGACCGTATGACTTCTGCCATTCGAACTCGTGGTCACCATATTCCTTCGCCATCGTCAACTGCAGTGTATGACCTGAGCGTGGGCATTCGTCAGCGCGTGGGAACCGAGAGGAATGAAATCGGACCGAATATCCACGATGGAGACGGAGGTCCTGGGATCTTGTCGACGGTGCTTCGTCGACGGAAAACGACGTATATCACGAGAAGCGGGAGGAAGCTTGCGACAGCGAGGGGCGACAGCAGGGCATTGCCCACGGTAGCCATTGTGAGGGGGAAGGAGGACAGTGGGAGACAAGGAAGGAAGTATAGCCATTTATATTCCGAAGGGTGAGTAGGAAGCGTAGGATCACGGGCCCCGAGTAGATTTGGAGTTGATTGTTTACCGATCCCTGCGAATGGAGCGTTCTAGCCGAGTGTGGTGATCTTGGTTTTACCGGGGGATGGAAGGTGGGAGGTGGCAAGATTTGGGAGATGCGGGAATAAATTTGAAGCCCCAGACAGTTGGCGAAACGATCGAGGATAGACACACAAATCCGTTTACCGGCGGGAGGGGGATTGGACGTCTGAGGAGCAGCTTGGGCGCTAGGTGGGGCGTCAGGGTTCCGGTTCTAGTCTTGAAGGAGCTGTCCAACCATGTTGGCCCCTCGTTTACTACCAAACGCGGGGTGGCAAAAATCCACGAAGGTCACCCGATGTCCGTGTCGTCGCATGATTGCCAGTCAGATTGCGTTGCCAGTCACCTAAGTACCTCCGACGCGCGTGCCATAGCTTTTTGCGCCAGTCTCTTCAATGCGTTGAAGTCCAGCGGCAGGTTGCGGGATTGTGAGATGACAGTTGGAAGCAAGAGGCGTCGGCAAATCCCGGCCGCAGCAGTGCAGGCCCATCATTACGGCTTACTTCCCCCCTCTCGCACCACGACGCGTCGACGCGGCAAAACCCAGGACAGTAGAAAGTGCCTTCTGCTCGGTGTACACCGGGAACTGCACACCTCCTTGACAACTTCACGACGAAAGGAAGAACTGGGTCGATACAGAATGCACTTCGCTGTTGAAGTTGTGTCTAACTTGGCAATTTTTTTGGCCCTCAGCGCAAAACACAACAGCTCATGAGAGAATGCATATGACCCAATCCTGGTTCGAACAGGAACCTCCCGCAGATAATAACACTTATATCGCCTGACGCGGTGCGAGCGCGACATCTTTCGCCACTGGGTCATTCTCAATGGCGCACCGTCTCATGCGAACTGTGAAACTCGGAGGGCATCTTATCCAGTGCGCGACTCGTTCCCTCGAAACTCACTCCGCACGCGATGCATTTGGCCACTGTAAATGAGCTGCTCCCTTGGAAAAAAGGTCTTTTCCCACCGGATTATGACCCAACCCTGGTTCGAACAGGGACCTCCCGCGGTATACTACAAGCTTTCTTCGGAATGGATTGCAGGCGCGATGAATTTTGCTACTGGGTCTGTTTCAAAATGTGGTGTGAAGCCGGTGGGCTACACAATCAAACAGTCCGCTCCGAATCGAACGTCTGTTGAACTTTTGGAATCTTGAACCCGAGGATACTAACTGCTTCTCGGGTATATGTCAATCATGATTTACGTCCTGCAATTATTGCCTGGAGCATCCTCATTTTGAATCTGGGGCAAAAGACTGGTGAAGGCAGATGACCCAGCCCTGATTCGAACAGGGACCTCCCGCATCTAATACCCTGTCGATAGCTTCCACATAGAATGCAGGCGCGATGTATTTCGCTACTGGGTCTGTTTTAAAATGGGGCATGAAGCCGGTGGGGTTGTAACCAGTCCGCTCCGAGTCGAACATCTGTTGAACTACTGGAATCTCCAACCCGAGGATACTGCTTCCCGGGTACATGTTAATCATGATGTTCGTCCCGCGATTCTTGCCTGGAGCATCTTCATTTTGAATCTGGGGCAAAAGACTGGTGGAGGCAGATGACCCAGCCCTGATTCGAACAGGGACCTCCCGCATCTAATACCCTGTCGATAGCTTCCACATAGAATGCAGGCGCGATGTATTTCGCTACTGGGTCTGTTTTAAAATGCGGCATGAAGCCGGTGGGGTTGTAACCAGTCCGCTCCGAGTACAAGGTCTGTTGAACTTCAGGAATCTTCAATCCGAGGATACTACTTCTCGGGTACATGACAATCATGATGTGCGTCCCGGAATTCTTGCCTGGAGCATACTCATTTGAATCTGAGGCAAAAGAAAACCGTGGCTGCTATTGAACGACCCAGCCCTGATTCGAACAGGGACCTCCCACAGATATGGCAATACATAATTCCCGCGAACTCAGTGCGGGCGCGATGAATTTTGCTACTGGGTCTGTTTCGAGTGTGATTCCCCAACTAATGTATGCAGCTCGGGCTGCCATTGAGGCCTTAGAGTTCCGAACTCGAGGATAGCCCATGCCGGTGGGTTATTATCCCGTCCCACCACCGCAGCTGATTCTACTAGGTCCGAGCCAAAAAGAACGGGTGAAAGCGAACATGACCCAGCCCTGATCCAACTTATTGCTGTTTGCAAAAGAGTTGGCACAACCGGATTTTTGATCGCTGGTTGATGCGGCGCAGTAATTGATTTTTTTTTTGGGCTCAATTCTGGGCCGATTCAGCTAAAACCATATGCAAAATTCACCGTTTGAGCAGCCGCATCGACTGGTACCACGCGCCTCCATAATATCGGTGAAAGGAGGATTACAACTTCTGGCAGCCGCGTTCCGGCGACCGAATTTTCACGCCAGGGTTTCACGCGTTTCGGCTCAAATAAATTTATGGAGGGGTGCCCATGAGGTCTCACAGCACCCTCTCCAAAGCGTATATGGATCTGGTGCGAACTCCACGCGCTGCGACGCGCCGAAGCAAAACCCATCAATTTTGCTGGGGTTGGACTTTAGCGCGATGCTGTCTGTCGTTTTAGTTGAAACAAAGAGATACAATTGCTTATGCGTATCTCACTTGCACCCCACCCAATCCCTGGAGCCATCCGGCGCGAAATGGACGCACCACGACGCGCCGAACAAACAGGATCAAAACTGATCTGGTGCTGTCACTCAGTTACGCGCGTTACGCGTCTTCCTCTCTACCGCCATGAAGCGAAAACAGTCCGAGCCCGCAGCCGACGCCCCTGCCAGTCCTCCGCCCAAGCGACCTGTTGGCCGCCCCAGAAAAGATACCACGAAGCCCCCTCCGAAGAAGAAGGCAGCGCCTAAAGCAAAACTTGCTCCAGCCAGTACTCGTGCTACCCGTAATACTGCTCCTACCCCTTCAACGTCCTCTGCTATTGCAATTGCTTTTTCCTCCGAGTCCGAGACCATCCCGAATCCTATTGAAATCGACTCTGACTCCGACCTGACTTTGCTTGACCACGAAACTCTTGATGGCGCTGAATTCGATGCCGCGACGATTGGAATGCTGGGGCGCGGGGACAAGGGTTCCGGTGGGAAGAAAGCGGGTGGGGATGATGAGGAAGGGTCCGATTCTAAGGACGGGGAGGACGACGATGAGCGGGAAGAAGATGAGGAGGATGAGCAGTACACAGGTGTAGTCTCTCGCAGCCAGACGCTTCAACATCAATCTCGTTCCTCGCTTGTTGAAGTCTGTTAGTTACCGCGGGGCTCGGCTGGCGTAGCCGCAGTATTATGTAATCTCACATAAGCAGAAAATGGCCGGTTGAGCATTACGCTTCTGCACGACATTCAGTAAACCACAGCGAGGCTCTAATTATTATCAACAGTATACTGTTTGACTCCTCCAATTTTTTGGTGAATTTCCGAGAGGCTTTGCCTCGTCGGCGGGTAGAATCACGGCATCAAGCCGGCGTCTGCCGCGAATTCAACACGCCGAATTCTAACCCATTCATCCTGACTCCAAGTGAGGGAAATGTTTAAATGGGTAATTCAAGTTCACCCAGAGTAGTTACAGGTCAAAAAACGCGTGTTTAGGGCAAGAGCGGGTTGAAAAGCATTCTGCTTACGTGAGATTACATAATAGCGCGGCTACGCCAACAAACCCCCGCGGTAACAACTAGACTAACACAGGTGCGGTCACAGTATTTCTACTGGGGCTAACACTAACTCCAATCCCGGAAACCAGACCTTGATTTGGAGTTGATCATCCCCGTCAGCTCCAATGCGACAGATACCCTCACCATCTCCTCTACCAGCACTTACCTCGAATTCACCCAAAGCATCGCTGACGAGATGAATGTCCGCCGCAAGGACTTGGAAATTGGCTTCAAACTCAGTCACTGGACAAAAGACACGAAGCCGCGAATTCTCAGTAACCCCATGCACCTCCTTCGGCTGTTCAACAGCGCGCGTGAGGAGCTCGCCGCGCGCGCGAAGTCAAAAGCCCGGGCAAAGAAACCACTCCAGGTCACGATTGTCGACCTGAAAGTACAGGAAAAACCCGACTCGAAAAAGGGTACGAGCTCGAAAAAACCGAAATCCAAGGTCAGGGTCCTTTGACTCCTTTCGTCTTCGTTATCCGCTACGTGCACGCTGAACAAGTCTTGACCAGACCCCCAAATTGGCGAGTGCGAGCGACGATGAAGAGGCCGAGGTTCCTACTAAGAAGAAAACCGGTGCACAGTTCTTGCGTGAACTCGAGGCAACCCACAAGTGTGAAAAGCATAGCGGGTTTTGTCTTGTTGCGAAAAATGGCGAACATGTCTCTCTTTCCAATCCGAACCTAAGTCTTTGGAGCATGCTCTGCGTACGTCTTCCTTACTCATCCTACTCATCCTCGAGACGAAGCCCTAATGGTACCCAGGCCCAGGGAGTCCACGATTCTGTCACTTCTCCGCCAACATTGCTAAATCTACCGATGGAAAACGGCACACAGGCCGCACCAACGTCCCGCCGCCAGACGATGCAAAACCCGTCAGCACCACCACCCGGCCCCCACCCCTACTCATACTACGCTCCCACGGGCCCTTACCCACCCCCGTACTATCCACCTCCTCCCGCGGCGCCTCCCGCTCCAATTGCTGCGCCGAAATCTCCCGCCAAAACAGCAGACGACTCGGACGACAATGAGTCACCCACGCTGTTTCCCAAACTCGATGACTGGCTGCTGGAGCTCGACACATCTGGCCGCGGGGAGGACGGACATGGATTCAGCAAATTCGGTGCACCCCTCCGCGCCCAGGGATTTTCTCGTGTTGTTCAACTAACGGATCTTGGCGCTGACGGTGAGAAGACGCTGCAGGAAATTTGTGTGAGGATGACGCTTGGGGTCGCGAAATTGCTGCTGAAGTATGCGAGGCAGGATTGTAAAAAGATTCACCGGATCGAGTCGGAGCGTAAAGCTGAATGGGCGGCTCGATAATAATCCTTTGTAATGTTTTCTTGGTCACCAAAGTACAGAATTTCTTGAACGATACATGCTTGAACTAGTCTTAGAAATAGCCCGAGTGCCTGAACCATCCCTCGGCATCACTCGGTGTAATAGAATATATGGCCTTGTGTAGCTGGGTGAGTACCTCTGCCTTATCATCGTCTGCCTCCGTCGCGGCCCGATATGCCTGTCCCTCCCGCCGAACATACACTTTTATCTTTGAGAATCCGGGTTCCATCGGGTTATAATCGGGGGAATAGGGGGGCAGGTAGAGGCAACGCATTCCACTGTAATGCATGGTATCAAGACAACATTGAAATGAAACAAACGGAGGGACACGCACCGCTCTTCGATCATCTCGCGAATCACCTCAGCCTTGTGGATGCGGCAGTTATCCATTACAATCACCGAGTTGGGGCCAGGGAATGGATTCATCTTGTCCAAAAGTCCGTCGATGAACTCCGCAAAAGTGTCGGTGGTGAAAGAGCCCTCGAGGATGTTGACATAGAGAATACCATCGAGCGAGATTGCGGGAAGGACAGAGTAGCTGGTCAAGTGTTTGGTGTGAGTGAAGGAGAGAAGTTGAATAAGCAACGCACCGTTTACCACGAATGAAGAATGCCTTACGAAGGGCGCGCTGGCCCCTAAAGGCCCAGGCTCGTCCACGATACGATGTCCGACGGTCACAGGCGCTTTCATCGACGAATACCAGTTGCTTGGGCTCATAGTAGAGTCCAATCTTGTATCGGAACTTTGCGCGCTTGACCACGCTGCGCTCGATCGCAACCCGAGTGAGCTATGCAAGGATCAGCTACAGGGCTACAAGGCGGGATGTCTCTTGCCTTTTTCATGGTATATCCACTACGCCTCAGAGCACGCCAAACCGTTGATTGTGAGACAACACGCCCGCAGGTTTCTTGAAGGCCGAGCTGGAGTTCGTCGAGGTACTTGTCGCAACTCAAATCCAAACAACCTTGAAGGTACTGGAGCAGATCAATATGTGTAAGCAGGGGGAGAAAAGGGAAGGGAAGGACATATTGCAACGTCGTCAGAGCTCAGATGTCGTGGACGCCCAGTTCTTCTCCGCTGAGTTGCAGTCAAAACCTTTGCTGTTGTGCGAAACCGATTGACAAGGCGGTAAATTTGTCGGCGGCTGACATCGGTGTAGGCCTCGATGGTGGCAATACCAACACCTAGGGCGTGCATTCTGACGACAGTCCATCTGAGGTCCTCTGAGATGGGTTTGCCTTTGGGCATGGCAGTTGCATGGCGGTGGAAGAGAAGTCGCGGTGTAACGCGTCACTGGGTGACAAGATTGATGCTTCTTCTTCGGCGCGTCGCGGCGTGTCCATTTCGGGCCGGATGGCTCCAAAAATTGAGCGGGGTGCAGGTGAGATACGCATAAACAGTTGCGTTCCTTTATTTCAGCTAAAACGACAGACAGCATCGCGCTAAACACCAATCCCACCAAAATTGATGAGTTTTGCTTCGGCGCGTTGCAGCGCGTGCAGTTCGTGCCCAATCCGTCCAGGCTTTGGAGAGGGTATTGGGAGTCACCATGTGCACCCCCTCATCAATTTATTTGGGCCGAAACGCGTGAAAGCTCGGCGTGAAAATTCGGCCGCCGAAATGCGGCTGCCAGAAGTTGTAATTCTCATTTCATTGAAAAGGTAGCTGCGCGTGGCGCCAGTCGATGCAGCTGCTCAAACGGTGAATTTTGGTTATACTCCCAGCTCAAACGGCCAAGAACTGGGCTCAGGAAAACTGATTTACTGAGGCGCATCAAACAGCGATCAAAAATTCCGTTGTGCCAACTTTTATGCAAACAGCAATAACAGGGAGCTCCCGCAGATGATAACACTTATATCGCCTGAACGCGTTATCTTTCGCCACTGGGTCATTCTCAATGGCGTACCCTCCCATACAGACATGTGGCATTTCCTCTATAAATGGCTCGTTCCCTCAAAACTACCCCGAATGCAATGCATCTGACCGCTGGAAATGACTTGCGCCCTTAAAAAAGAGACTTTTTTCACACTTGACTATGACCCAACCCTGGTTCGAACAGGGACCTCCCGCGATTTAATACGCCTTCTACAAAGGTATTCAATGCAGGCGCGATGCGTTTTGCCTGCGACGTGTCGGCCGGGTACGTAATCACAATTTAGCAGTCGGCTCGAACATCAATTGAACCTTCTGAATTTTCAACACGAGGATAATCCCCAAACTGCCTCGCCGGGTACATTGACACGTAGTTCCCGCGATTCTTGCCTGGAGCGTACTGCTCGTTTGAATCTGAGGCAAAAAAAAAAATGTTGGGGAAGGTACACAACATGAACCAGCCCTGATTCGAACAGGGACCTCCCGCAGATTCAGATGACTGGGACTCCGTCTTACTCAGTGCGGATGCGAAGGATTTCGCCACTGGGTCTGTTCCGAATCTGGTAGTTGATTCTCCAACCAACCTGAAAAATCCATCCAGAAGTAACTCTTCACTGGCACATTTTTACTCATTTTGAGGAAAAAACCTATTGGAGGAAGGCGAACGACCCAGCCCTGGGTCGAACAGGGAACTCCCGCAAATACCATCAATATCCCTCCCGATCCGTGCGGGCACGATAGTTTTCGCCACTGGGTCTTTTTTTGGGTACGGTGTGAACTCGGTGGGGTTGGAACCCCTTTTGAGCTTGGGGAAGGAGCTAGGGAGGAGTAGAACGTCGAGACTCGACTGTCCGATATCAATCCCCCCGCGAGCTAAATGGCCGGAAATCCACATGAGAAGACACGAAGGGTGTCTTCCTACGGGCTTGAGCGCCGTCGTTGGTCGCAAGTCCCCCGCAGTTTCACTTGCGACTGTGAAAGTGAACATGCCGATGCCAGCCGAAATCACATCAGTCGGGAGTTCAATTTGATGGTGGAGGGTTAGGGTTAGACACACTTTTGCTTTCGATCGACCATGTTCTAAATTCAATACTTCCTCGCTCGATACTCCCATGGTGGTTCTTCTTGAAAAGGGTCCTCTATACCTCGTAGACTGCCCCCAGCTTTCCCCCAATTCCTCCGTCTGGTATATCGGCCAAGATTTCCATCTTCGAATCGATTCTCCTGGAAACAGCGCTTCGTCGCCTCCCAAGCAACGCGTGCGACGGCTAGTTTCCTCGAGGAAGAGGCAGTAATATTCCTTCAGGTATGCGTCTCGCGTACCTCTCGGACCGTGCTCATGCAAGTACTTCAGCACTCGGATGGTCTAGACACGGTTAATTGCGTGGCATTTCGCCATTAGCCCACCGCCGTGCGCATGCAAGACGATCACGGTGAATAACCGGACAGCGACGCTTTCTGGCCGCTCCATGGTGTGGATCACAGACGATCTCCAAGTCTGCCCCTCGACGTCCCGCTTGTCCGTCCCCGCTTGTCCGTCCCCGAGGCAAGAATGCCCGGACAGGTGCAGCACCGCGCCCCCAATCCACTGCAACGCACTGCGGAGAGCTCCGTCCTCGAGTAGCGTTACCCACCATGCGCCCTACTTCTTTACCCTCGGCGAATCCACACCTTCTCGGGCGTGCGGTGGTTTGGAGGCGGGTCTCGAGTCAGTGCGTCCTTCTCATCTCCAATCTCACCTCTTCCTTATGCTTTGCAGTCGACCAGCTGACTTTCAGGCTTTTTACGCTGCTCTCTTCCTCGCCTACTCACACGCACGTCGCCCCTCGCAAACCGCCAATCTCGAAACCCGTCCTGCGGGGGTGGATTGGGTGTAATGCGAGTGTGGTTTGCACTCGGGCGTGCCGCGGTGGAGCGACGCTCTCACTCCTGCCTCGAACCTTCGCATGCGCACGCCGTTGGAATGTTTAGTCGTATGACATGGGTCCATACACGCCTGTGGAGACCGGGGGCGGCCGGTGGACGATGCAGGCTTCACGCGGAGGCCGCAGGTACGTTTCATCTCCGCTCCTCGCCCCAGATTCGCAAGCTAACAATGATTCCCAGTGTGGCAAAGTACGCAACGGATGCCATGGACGCTGGTGGATGTGCGGGAATGGTGCGCTCCTCGTTCTCGTGGGCCTCGTGCTCCTTCTCATTTTGAGCCCACAGACGCAGGGCCATCCCGAGCACTTACCGCTGAACTCGAAGTCTCAAGACGTCGTCGTCGTGTGCCGGTGCAGGACGACGATCCACCTTTGCCCCGTCGGATGACGTGGCACACTATGAGGGGTTCCTCGTCTGTAACACTTGCAGCGCGTCGTCTGCGCGTCGGCGTCCTCGTCGCCTGGGGCCCGCATGAACACCTTTTTTTACTGACTGGACTCCACGCGCGGGGATGGTTCCTGTCGCCGCCTTCGAAGCGGGCGCTGTCCCCGACCTGGATTGTCCACCCCCCGGCATGCGTGCCCCACGCCGCCGCCCTTCCCGAGCCTGTTCCCGTCATCGCTACCCTCTCCGCCCTCGTCCTCCGCACCCACGACTAACTGCGCCTCTCCTGCAATGCACCATCCTCACGGGGCCCTTCTTCACAGCGGGTGCGTGCGCGTCGTCGTCTGCGGGCGGAGGAGCTGGGGAGCCTCTATACTTATCTCCGTCGCCGAGGGCTGCGGCGCCTCCCGCTCTCCTTCGGCATCTAGTTCCTCGAGTCTCAGGCGGCGGGGGTGCAAGCGCGAACACGGCTGCCTCCTCCTGCGTCCACTGGCAGCGTTGCTCGTACTGTAGCCACGGACGCATCTTTCACGGTGCTTGCTTCATGCGCGTCGCCCACCGAGCTTGCACCCGCCTGATGAGACTCATGTGCTTCATGCGCAGCCCCCTTCCGGCGGAGCGCCATCGGACCGAGTCCTCTCGCAAGCATTCCCACCCGCCCGGCGTCTACAGTCTGCGCGCGCAGCGCATTCCCATCAACTCTCCTCGCGAGCATCCCGCCTGCCCTCCGCACCGCTCGTAGCCCCAGCAGCGAGTCCATGGCGTCTCCGTCTATGCCCCGCGCCAGCGCCACGCGCGTCGTCCACCGGCCGTCAGTCGCCAAGGCGTGCGCGGCCCTCGTGTACAGTCTGCTCGCCGCCGCAGCGCCATCCGATCGACTCTCCTCGAGAGCTTCCCCGCCTGCCCGTCCGTGCAGGCCGTAGCCCCACCAACTTGCCCTGTCTTTGATACGGCCAGGACTACACACACACACCGCGCATTGCGCCTCCTCCACGGCTGGGGCTTCATGCGCGTCGCCCGCCGGGGCTCCACCCCGCCGATGAAGTCCACAAAGCCCCCGCGTGCAGCCTACTGGTCCGGCGCAGGCCTCCGCAGGCTGCCCTCCGCACTGCTCATAGCCCCAGCCGCGAGTCCATGCCCCGTCGCTCCGGCGTACACCCGGCGTACTCCCGAGCGCCACGCGCGTCGACCGCTCGACGAGGCGGTGCGTGGCCGTCGTGCGGGCGCAGTCTGCGCACCGCGGCAGTGCTCGTCCCACCGTCGCGGATGTGCGTGCCCTGGGCAGCAAATCCCATACGCCCACAGGTGTACACCCCCGAGCACCCTCCGCCGCCGCAGCACGGATAACTCGTCGTTGTTCGTCGTCGTAGCTCGTTGTGCTCGTTGCTGTGGCGGGCAGACAGACGCGGCTCTTGTACGCAGCCGATCTCGTCCGATCTTCCCTCTTCACTCCTGGCCTTCGCCGGCGCGGGTGTGCCTGCGTGCATGATCATCAGCGTCGTCCCTTGTGCGCATTTGTCGCGCTCGCTCCTCTGCCGGAAAGCAGGGCTTCATTTTGGTCGGGGATATCCGGTGCTCGTCTGGCTCTGGATGGATGGCTATTGCGGGGGGTCGCGTGGATATCAGGGGTGTTGGTGGGCATGCGCAATGACATTGGTGTCGCGTTGGAGCGGTCCTTTCGTCGGTTGTAGGCGGCTTCTGCCTGAGAGCGAGAGACTGCAGGGAACATGCTCCTCGCGCCGAGTTATAGCGTCGGTGGAGGTCCTACAGTGTCGTCGTACTGGAAGCAGCCGCTGACACCACGAAATGCTCTGCCTCTGCTGCGTGCCCCGCGACCGCATACCTATGAATTCTCGACCGCCGTGCGGGTGCTTCATGCCCGCATCCCTCGTCTAGTGGCTCGACATTGCCCGCTGGGACATGCAGATGCGGCCGTCACTCGCAGCCTGCTCTCACAGCACGGCCCCATTTTGGCACCTTCGTTTCCGCCGTCGTCCACCGGGGTCTGCACGAGCTTTCCTCGCGAGGCCTGCGCGCAGCTTACTCGCCTTCTCGCCCGCACGCACCTTCCGACCGATGCCTTCCAGGGCCTCTATCCCCGGCGTCGTGGGCGCGCGTACGCGCCATTCCCGCCGTCGCGCTCCGTGTGTCTGCCGCTCCTGCGCTGGCAAATGCTTCGTCTTGCTCCACGAATATTAGACGCGCGTCCGTCTCTGGGCACCTATTCCGAGTAATTCCAGTGGACGGTGGACGTGTCGGAGGTGTTGGCCGTGTCGGAGGCATTGAATCGTCCGCTGGGTGCGATTTCTGGGTCGGGTGAAGCGCGCGGAGGACAACGCATCATTGTCGCGCCGAAATATGGCTTGGGTGGAGGAATACCATCTCAATGCTGGTGTGTTTACTCTCTACCTTCCGTTTCTCGTTTTCATCTCCCGCATCTCCGCAGAGTCCATTTGTCGCCCCAGCGGTTCATGAATGCGCATACATGTCGATGTCAAGACACACGCGCTCAGGCGGACTTTCCGAGCGAAAGGCGCATCGAGAAGTTTTACTGCGTTGGGTGCGAGTGCGGGATACCCTCACGCTCGTTTGCCTATGAGGGCCGCACGCTGTCCTCGCTCATGCGTTGGCGATTACTTCGTCGTTACTTAGGCGCCCACCTTTTGATGGGCGCCTAATTATTGAGAGTTCGTGACGAGGAGGATATGGGGTTCTGAATATAAGGAGTGGCCTCACGGCCTTTTCTGTATCCTTTCCCGGCGGTCGTCGAGCCCCTGGTCCTCGTCGCCTGAACCACTTTAGAACTCTGCTGCTATACATTCAAGCCACATCGAGGCTCAGTACGAGTAAAAGAAAGGATGCTGAAGTTGAGTAGTCCGACACATACACATACTTTGAGCTCTACCTCTTTACTTCGTTTCCTCGTAAAATGCCGCCTGGTTCTGAATTATCGCTCATGATCACGATGCGTGACTGTGCCGGCACGCCGACTCCCTCTCCTTCTCCCATCATGTCCGTCGTTTTGGAATCGGACCCCAAGCTTCCTGTAGAGCTGGAGCGCGAAATATTCATCCTCGCGACTTCAGATATTCACATCCGCGATATCCGCAGTATAATTATGGTCGCTAGACGTGTCCGACTCTGGTACCTGTATCTCGTTGATATTATCTCGTATTCCCTAACAATTCCACAGGGTGACCCCGATTCTATACCGCTCTTTCCTTGTGTGTCACCGCAGTCTAGTAGACGACGCCATACCCCTCCGCCGCACCCCCAAAGAGTTCCGCAAAATGGTGCTCTCAAATTCCGCGACCGTCACTGCGCACATCCGAGACCTCTGGATCACCACCTGGGTTGACCCTACCCACCTCGGCCAGATTCTCTCCACCTTTAGCACCATCGAAACGCTCGGGATTTTCGGCAACTCGCTCCTCATACCGGGGAGGTTGCCAGCGCTGGCATGCCGCTGCGCCGCCTGTCCCTCCACCTCCTTTCGCTCTTCGGCGGCGTCCCTGGGTTGAACCATTTCAAAGTGGACTTTACACACCCCATGTTCGCGCGCCTTACGCATCTAAGTCTCCGGGACCGCCCGGCGCCAGACGACTGGGCCTCGTGGGGCGGGCTATTTGACATGCCCTGCTTGACGCACCTCTCCTTCAAGGACTTCTTTGCACCGTATGTCGTCGAGGACGTGCTTGCCAAGTGCAGAACGCTGCGCCTGCTGGTGCTGAAGACATCTAACGCCAGGTGGACGCACGAGGATTTGACGCCAGACGTGCGCTGCGTTGTTGTTTTTGTCAAGAACGCGCTGGAAGATTGGGAAGCTGGGATCGGGGGCGGGGACGATTATTGGAGCAAGGCGGAAATCATTTGCAGCCAGAGGCGAACTAGTACTGTGGAAGGTGCGCTGTTCTTTTTGTTATTTTCATTCCCTCGCTGTGCTCATACCCACTCGCAGTTCCTCGATCGAATATCTAGGCGATCTTTGTAAACGTCGAATACACGGTAGAGCATTACTCAAATCTCGAGGGCCAAGCGCCACCGACACTTGTAATTTCGCGACTGAACAAAAGTTCGACACCGAACTCGAGAGCCAGATCTTGGATTCCCCGCGCAAGTTCGACACTATAGTGTAATGGAGGGCGAACAGCACTTGTCACTTCCCGATGGGCGGGCCACAACGTCGACCTGAATCGACGCGAAGCAGTACTAGATCTCGTACTTTTAGAGTGAGAATTAGCAAGGGTACAACGTTACAGAACGGCTCGTGCGAAACACATGCTTAATGAATCTCCCGATAGCTGGCATCCTTGTCCGTCTCTGCTATCAAATGGCGAACACGAGCAACAGCGTCTTGGTGTGAGTAATGGACCCTATTCATGTCATGCGCGATCCGCACCAATCCATCATGGAACCGGGAGCTTGTCGCGCGCAGGGGGACCATGGTGGTGCTCCACTTCGAGCCATGCCCAAGCCGCACGGTGTGAAGTGTCATGCGCCCGCCCGCCCGCGCGAGGCGGTCCCACTGTGGTGTGCTGTCCACTCCAGCACTGCTGAGCATGGTCAGAGGGAGGATGTAGTGTTCCATTCCGCCGTTGTTGAAGTGGAACGCGACGAAGAAGGGTGTGTTGGGACGCTCCATCATGAATTCCAGTTTCTGAAGCGAGATTTGGAGCCGCAGGCGGCGATAGCCCGAGTCCAGGAGTGCCCGGATAAAGCTTCTTTCGTGGTAGCGGAGCCCGAGGTCCGCGTATGCTGAATACACCTTAGATCCTGGCGCGGCATGAGGAGAAGAACATACCTTGTGTGGCGTGGCGTAGGTCATTGCATTCTTTCCGGTGTCCGGCCTTCCAATCGCCGCGTTGACATGTTCGTGAACAATAACTGGCGGTACCGCAGGCTAAACAACGCTTGAAGAGATCCTTGCTGCCAATTGTGTCGCACTGCGAATCGCGTCAGGTGGGAGGTTTTCGGACGAAGGAATGGTGAACTCGCCGCCATGCTATAACAGGCCAGATACGATGCTCGTCCAGACGCCTCCCAGGCATCCAGGACTTTGGCCCGTTCATCGACCAACGCTCCCAACGCTAGCCAATGTTCATGCAATGCTGACCGAGAAAACGCCGCGGTCCGGGCCAGCGGTTCCAACTCCACAAACGCCTTCCTCATCTCCGCGACGACGGCGTAGGATACCAAGGCGCACGGCAGCACGGTTACCAGCAGGTCAAGATATCTTCCTGCATCTGCCGCCCTGGCGAATCTCGCACCGGAAGCGACCACCCGACGTAGCAGGCCGGCTCGGATCGCCTGCACTATCCACGGATATCCCGGAGGCCGTTCCAGGAGCTGGATCAGCACAGCCAGGCCAAGGCAAACGTCAATCGGCTCGGAATCCCCGACGCCAGGCGGCCCAATTCTAGGGCGCTGTTTATTAGTCTTGTATATTAACAGGTTTATAAACAGGTGTTTATAAACCCGGTTTTTCATTCTTTGAGCCAAATGGCCGGTTTTTTATTTGGCCCCCCCTGGCAAATTCGGGGCCAACGGGTACATTTTGTACAGATTTGGGGGATTTCGGGTGCGGACTGAGTTGAATAAATCAATCCCGCCATGGCTCTGAATGCCCCCCCAGTGCTGCATTGCCTTGTTCGAAGTTTCTGAACCAGCCCGGACCCAAGGAAGTGTCCCGAAAACTGATGGGACTTCCAGTAGTTGCGCAATGTGCCAAAATCCCGACTTGAGTCCTGGTTAGTGACACTAAGCACAAGTAGTGAGTGTGGGTACCACTAGTTGAACAAAACTTACCCGAAAAACAGCATCCAGAGCCGAAAAAGCCTCTTTTAACGGGTCAGTTTGTAAACAGGTTTATTTATAAACCGGTTTTTACAGCTGTTTGCAGAATTGATGACAGTTACTAAAAATAAAATGAAAAGAAAACTTTCAATGCACCCACTTGCGGCGCGCATTGCTCAATTGTTTCTCTCTCGATCTTGTTGATTGTTTTTGCACTACCAAGAACGTAAACCAGCCTTTCAAACCGTACCCTATTGTTGAGGTAATTCAAATAGCTTACTGAGGCCAAAAATCACCCTAGGTGGTTCACCCTACGTGTTGTTTCATTCACAGCTCACTCATTCTTCAACCGTTCCCCGCGATTTTTGACAGCCGTAACGCTAGGATGGCGACAACCAATTACGACGGCTCAAATTCCGTCGGCACAATTCGGCATTGGCGGCAACCCCTGATTGGGCAAATATTCTGAGAACAAGGTTGCACAAGGTTGCCTCATGAGAAAAGCATTATGTCTGCACATATATGCATTCTCCCATTCTCCGCCTTCTGGATACATATGGACTCATCAAAATCGGATCAGAATTGAGTGATTATTGATCAATTCAACATCGAGGGAGTAACACCGGGAGCAGTTTTTGGCTTCCTTGGAACTCTTAATTAGACGATCAGAACTATACTGAATTATAGCCCCGCTTCTGCCGTTCCTAGCCCAAGTCGAATGTCAGAAATCGGTTGAGATTTGGGTTCAAAACGAGCCCGGCAAAACGACGGATCAAGGATCTTTGATTGTTTGCTTTCGGGCCGACTGTCATCCATTTTGCAAACAGCTGTAATTGGTCGAGAATTATAAACAGCGCCCTACCCAATTCCATCTATCTCGAGGGCGGATACCAGGGCTGGAACAATGCCATGGGAGAGGAGGCACGCCCAAAACTCGGGGGATATTTCCACGCTGCGTAGCAGGAAGAAAAATACCGGGGCAACGGCAGCGGCCACTATGTCCAGTTTGGCGTGCCTTGCCAACTGGTAGATATTGCTCGTCAGTGTGCGCGCGAGGGCGGTATAGCTCCCTCCGCAGGCATCGACGACCTCCGCCAAGTGCTGTGACTCCGCAAGTTCACCTACTACCTCCGCTAAAGGCACCGATACGGCTTGCAGGGTGGTCGGATTGTCCTCGTCGTACCTTTTCCACACCCCTGTCGCCCAAGCCACCGCAAGGATATGTCGGACACCTTCAGTGGCGGAAATGACGGCACTGGTTGGTTCGTGCTCGCTCAACTGCAAAATAAATTGTGTGCAGATGAGGTAAATTTGATCGGTGGTGAGTCCTGGAGCGCAATCGTGATACAGTTGCAGAAATTCGATCCACTTCCAGATTCGAGGCCAGATTTCCGGCGCGGCGTCAAGAGGGAAGCTCTCTGTTCGCAGGACTATAGCCAGTGAAGAGAGTGATTCCTCGGCGTTTTGGATAGCCGGGAGGCGGGTGGATGTGGTCAAGATCTCGTCCAGGGTCTCGAGTGAGGGAATGAGCGCCGGATCCAGATTCGCAAAGAAAACGGGGAGAAGACCGAGTATCTGATCTTCGGGCATGCTCCGCGCTAGAACATGCAATCTGGCGACGTCTCGCATGGAATCGTTCATCGCGGCGGATGCGACTGCCTGCAAGGTTCGCAATGGTGAGTCCGCGCGTGTACAATTGAAATGAATCATTCTTACTCTGAGGGAGTTCCGCAGCTTCGAGATGCCCCGAGGTTGAACGTTGAAGGATTGGGTGCATTGTGACCAGTGACGATTTGAAAGAGCCTGTAGAGTTTTGTTCCGGTTTGGCCGTAGTCGGTACTCTGCGTTGCTTAGTCTCCTCTAAGGCGACAGTACCACAGAAATAGCCCGTACCTCGGATGTATGCAACACTCCAGGCGACTCGTCGCAGACTTGACAGAGTCCGAGCAGTGGGGCCCCGAAAAAAAGACTATGAATTATCAGAATTGAGCTTTCCTCGGAGGCAGAAACGCACAGGATAAGACCCAAGAAAGAAGTAGCTAATTGCGAGGCTCATTATAAGTGTTCCAAGGGCCACATCGACTGGTAATAAATACCTTATTGGCGTGTTCAGATTCGCGGGTGGTGGTAAAAAGAGAGAGGCGTGGGAAGTGCCGTAATTGATCTGCCGTTGTTGTGCTTCTGACTCCCATCATCTCCGGCGTCCGCACGCTTACACCTCAAAGCTCAAAAGGCGACATTCCCTGACTGTAAATCGTACAAGTGTTTAAGTCTTCCCAAAAAGAAGAGCAAAATCCTGTTACCCTGCAATATCCTCAAGTATCCAAGTGAATTTTTTGGTCTCCGGGCCCAATCCGGGCCTACAATATTCAAGCCTCCGAGTCGCGAAAGGGAAGGTTGGCCGCGTTTTCCTCATCGGAAAAACGCTGTACGTATCACGCCCTCATCTGTGACCAGCTGCCGTAGCCCGCAACGCGGGTACGTGGACTTTTCGTCTCAGTCGGTCTCCGGGCTGGACTCATGCTGCGTCGAATCTTCCTTGAACCGAGAACAAACGGCAAGGGAATATCAAAGGAGTATATACAAAGCTCGCGACGTAGGTATATTCGAGAGCACGGCACATTCATTCAAACTCGGCACATTCTCATCAATGTGCCGACTTTGACGCAACGGCCGGCACTTACCATTTTTTAATGTGCCGTGCGTCGGCTAAGAGTCATGTCGGGATAGGGACACGTCGCCAACAACGGCGGCCTTCCCTCTTGCTTCTTACCACAACACTCCCCCCCCCCCCCACCACGTCTAACCCCCTCGGCGCGCGCACAGTCTTCGGTGGACCGAGGATCGGCGGAGGCTGGACCTGAGGACAGCTTATGCAGCAGCGGATGGATTTTGGGAACTTTGTACGTCGTGTTCACGGTGTTTCTACCTGTTCCGATCTTTCCCTTGTCCACAGGCAGATACTACGCTGCGACGAAGCAAAGTCCGCGTGATTGTACCACGCGCCCGGGCGGGCAAGGTCAGTTGGTCAATTTTACTAGTATCGGCTGACCTTTGGCCTTGGAGTTCTTCGAGGCGCGGGACGCGCGGGGTTTGAATGGTGGAACCGTGATTCTATGGATTCAGTGTGTTTATCTGCCTCAGTTCCTGCTTTTCGGATGTCGACACTGTCGACATCCGAAAGGTATGTGTCTCTCATCCCTCTTCCTCCACTTCGAGTTCTTATTTCGACCCAGGAGCACGGACACCACTTCCCAATTATCTCGCGGATGGCGCAGGACTTTTTGGCGATTCCTGGTACCAGCGTCTCTGTCGAGCGCCTCTTCTCACGATCGCGGCATCTGTGCCATGAGGCCCGGGGTTCTATGAAGGCGGAGACGATCATGAGAGCAATGCTAACGAAGATGTGGATCAAGGCTGGATACCTCGAGTACTAATTACCCCGCCCGCCGCGACCGAAATATATAACTTTTTCCCTCCGCAAAAAATACTGTTTATAAACTTTTTAAACTGTTTTTAAACGTTTTATTACCGTTTCCGTTTAGTTTGCGCTCAAGGTCAAACGAAAACTAAAAGGTTGGAGCCTTAGTCGACAGTCAGATTTTCTAGTGTTCGATTGACTAGATGCTCGACTAGTAGGTACGAAATCCAGGTATTTTTGAGTCCAGGTATGTTATTCCGCGGTTAGTCTTCCACGATTCTCTCGAACTGACCAGTGAAATTTCGCGGCGGAGTGCTACGCCGCGCCCCTTGCGCCCCTTGCGCCCCCACGACACCGAATCTATGCCTCGTATGTCCTCGGTTATTTTTCGATGATTCACTCGGACTGACTGACCTTTGTTCCAGGGCCACAAGCAGCGAGGTGTGTCTCTCTTTCAATTCCACCATCTCCCCATCTATTGAACCGTGGGAGGTGTGCCGGGCATGTCGGCGTTGTCCACAGCGCGGGTGCCTCTTGAGCAACCATTGAGGCGTCAACAATGTGCGGCAAGTACCTCGATTACAACCCTATTTACTTAGTGTCGGGACTTCTTACTCCCAATGACTATGCGACTTCAGTTTGAAATCTCGGTGTTATTGAATTTTGTACTGCAAAATCAACTTGAATACGTCGAACTCAGTGACTCAGATGTGAGACGTTCAATGTGCCGTATCTCCCAAAAAGCGCGGCACATTCAATCTAATATGCCGAGCCTGGACGAATGTGCCGCGCGTCGGAGTGAATGTGCCGTGTGTGCGAATGTATCTACGTCCCGGACTTTGTTGGTCCCGATATCAAAGGTACTCCAAACTGCCTGCAACTCGCTTACATACGATGGTTCGGGCCTTCGTCGATTATGTATGGCATGCGGTCGTCACTCTGTGACTCAAGTCCTTATCGCAAACCTTCACCTCGCTTTTGAGGGATGCCGATTCACTCCAGCCTTCGGTTTGAAAATCTTCCCCGCAACATTCAAGTACGTGTTTCTTTCACATCCTGCGAGGAAAGAAAGCTCTCCTCTCCGATTAAACTGTGTCCGTGCAGGCCCGCGCAGTGGCCGCGGCCGGGGGCGATGTGGAGGCATTTCGGCTGCTACACGATACCATTCGCGTTACGAAAAACCGCAGCAAGTTCCTACCCATGTACTACGCCGGGCTCGCGGGCGACGCGATCTCGAACTTGACGGCGCAATTGCGGTCGGACTCAAACAAGCAAGATAGTATCCGGCTCACGATGTCGTATCTGTTGTTTTGCTTGACCGGCATTCGCATGCTCATATAGTCTGGGCGTTCATCCAATTCGCTGACTGTTACCACGAGGTTTTGCTCGTGCTCGCAGCCATACCCGATCTGGAAATGCTCTACGGCGTAATCCTCCCCCTGGCTTGCTTCCTCCAACATCACGGCCCTGCGGCAGCGTTGATAGACGCGACACACGGTTTCCGCGTTTTTCTCTTCCGGATGTTGGCCGTGTCTCTCGAAAGCCCCGAGATTGGCGACAAAACCGGTTCTTTCGCGGTTTTTTCCATCTTCATCCAACGCGGACCCAGGATTGTCGAACCCTGGCATTTCGAAGAAGCGGTCGAGGGCGCCGGAGGCACGAAGACATTACTCGCTGCACTCCTCGTCAAGCACGCTCAATGTGTGAGGGCCATCACTTGCAGTCCGAAGCACCGACGCTGGTCATCCTCACTGGACCGCCTTGTGAATCCGAGTACCATCTTTGACATCTACAACAGCACCGACGATGAACTCCATGATGCGCTCCTCGCGTGGGATTTTAACGCCACTCACCGCCTTGGCGCACCGTCTAACCGCCTTCCCCTACTCGGGCGAGCCGGAACTTCTTCGCCGCTGTCTGTCTAGGATCCAGGTATTCCTCAAGACGAGATCTGGATATGCCGCCGTGAAGCAATTGCTTCGCGGTGGGGTGTTGAAATTTATCACGAATTTTGCGAACTTCCGGAAGTCTGCTCCCTTGCTCACAAAGGTGGAGCACCCGGTGACCCAGGAAATTCTGCAGTATATTCGGGACATCCTCCGCCGGCTGCAGAACTTTCTGCTTTACTTTTCGATTCTGTCGGAGGTCGACACTGGTATCGGCAACGCCACCGAGGACATCTTCGATGGCCACCCCTTATGGGATGCTTGGAAGGCCTTCTGGTCCGTGCTGCAGGAGCGTAGACAAGTCGCCAGGAAATTTATGGCCCGTGCTCTCCCTTCAGAATCAGCATGCGATAACGTTGCGGTATGTCTTAGGTCCTGTTGAGAAATAATGGGGGGAAAAGGGTATATTTCGGCAGTCTACAGGACCTGTATTTATACCCCCCAGGAGAACAATGGCTACTAGGAATAATGGGAATGCTACGACTATGCGGAGTCCCAAATACAAGAAAGAACAATGGTTGACGCGTCGAACGCGAGGCGGCGACGCGTCCGAAACGCGTCTCAAGATGATTGAAACATGTCTCAAGGTGTGTTTCATGGAGCCAGCTCCATGCCAACTCAACTCGAGGCGTTTAGGCCACGTATGTCCTACGTGGCCGCGGTCTTGCTGGGCTGACGCGGTCACATGCCCGCGTGACCGATTCCAACACTCCCCCTCAGACCGGCAAGAGCCCAAGTCCGCGCGCAAATTTTTCGTGCTTGGGTCTCGCGAGGGCCTTCGTAAAGATATCGGCGAGTTGATCCTCGGTTGTGCAATAAACGGGCTCCACCGTTCCGTTTTCGATCTTCTCCCGGATGAAGTGATTCCGGATGTCAAAGTGTTTGGATCGGGCGTGGAACTGGGGATCGCGTGCAAGGGCCAACGCCGCTTGATTATCTTCATAGAGCACAGTGGGCTCCTTCTGGGCATATCCCATCTCATCCAAGAGGTATCTGCTCCAGACTGCGAACCGAGTCGCGTGGGCGAGGGCTGTATATTCGGCCTCTGTGGATGAAGTTGCGACGGTAGTCTGCTTCTTCGAACTCCAAGCATACGCAGCTCCTCCGAGCATGAATGCGTACCCCGAGATAGACTTCCGGTCATCTGGGTTAGCGGCGTAGTCCGCGTCACTGTAGCCCGTAGAAATGAGGCCATTGGAGTGGCGGGAGTTGCCGTAGATCAGTCCGTGGTTTCGTGTACCCGAGAGATACCGAAAGACGCGCTTGCAGGCGCTCCAGTGCTCTGGCCCGGGATTTGACGAGTACTGGCTGAGTGTTGTTACAGCGTACGCGATGTCGGGACGCGTACATATAGCGGCATACATGAGTCCGCCAATCATGGATTGATATTGGCCACGCAGGTCTGCTGGCGCTTCAGGTGCGTCCGCGGGTACCTTGCGCAGCGTAACATTTGGGTCCATTGGTGTGGTGAGTGCCTTGGCCTCGGTAAGTCCATACTTGGCCAGCAGCGTCTCGATGTAATGACGCTGGGAAAGAGCGATCGTGCCGGATTCGCGATCACGGGAAATTTCGATGCCGATGATCTTGCGTGGCTCGCCGAGATCCTTCGTGTCAAACAATCCCGCGATCTCGGTTCTCGTCACCTCTGCTTCCTTCCTCGACGTCGACAGGATGAGTAAGTCATCGACCCACACAGTCACCCAGGTCCGCTCGCCGTCGCGTTCGCGAAAGTAGACGCAGTGGTCAACGGCTGTCTTGACAAGCTGGATCGAGGTGAGCTTGCGGTCGAATTCGCGATTCCATTCGCGACCCGATTGCTTCAACCCATAGATAGTTTTCAAGAGCTTCCAAACTCTTCTGGTTCCATCCTCAAAACCTGGTGGCTGCCGCATATAAATTTCCTCCTTGAGTTCGCCGTTAAGGTACGCGCCCCGAATATCCATCTGGATGATCTCCAGGTCTTCTAGGGCTGCGATAGCGAGTGCGGCGCGCATTGATTCGAGGCGAACCACGGGAGCGAACGTCTCCGTGAAATCTACTCCGGGGATCTGCGAGCATCCGAGCGCAACGAGTCTGGCCTTGTGCCTCGATATCCGACCCAACTCGTTGAACTTCTTGACAAAAGTCCACTTGCTGCCGATTGCTTGGCGATCCGCCGGTAACTCCACGAGCTCGTAGGTCCCTTTCTCTTTCAACATTTCAATCTCCTCCTTCATCGCCTCTTTCCACTCCACTTGCTCACTTGACTTGAGCGCCTCATTGTAGGTGCGCGGCGCGCCAGTGGCCTCGGGGATACCTTCCCCCAAGAATGCAAGTTCCGCCCTTTCCATCTCCTCCTCTTCCAAGGCATCTTCCCGTGTTGGGCGTAGATTCTTCGATGACTTCGCGGCCGGGTTATTCAACTTGCGATAGTCAATGTCCTTGGTTGAACGGGATGAACGGCGAATTTCTGGTGCGTCCTCTGCTTCCTTGGGCGGTGTTGGTGGATTTGACGATGCAGGTGTTGCCCTCGGAGGCGTGCTCTGTGACCGCGATGGTGTCTGCGCGTTCGGCTGCGACGCTCTCGATGCATGCTGCTGTGATGCTGTCTGCGCGTTCTGCTGCGATTCCATCTGCGTCGGCGGCTGCTCTCCTTCTGGCGCTGTCGGCCGGTGGTGTCCTTCCACGAGCGCGGGTTGTGCAGATTTTTCTGTGGGCGATTGCTTGCTCGGCTTCCCCAGCTCCCCCTCGAGCTGCACATCGACCAGGGTCTGGGAGCTCGGCTCGATCCATACGACGCTTCGCGACTCTCGAATTGCACGGCCCTTTCCGTCGTAATATTTCACGATGTCTGTATGTTCTCCGAAACCCACGAATATAAATTTACCCGCCTTCTCATGATCTCCTCCTAGCTTCGACAGTTTCTGGACTGGCTCGCGTTTCACCCATAGTTCACACCCGAACTCCCTGAGGTGTGATACACTGGGCTTCTTGCCCGTCCAAGCCTCCAACGGTGTCTTTCCTTGGAGTGCGCGTGTCGGTGAGCGGTTTCGGATATACACCGCATACTCGATCGCTGACTCCCAAAGAAATGCTGGTAAATTGCGCGCTATCAACATCGCACGGGCAAGCTCGACGATTGTTCTGTTAAATCGCTCGGCCACCCCGTTTGAAGCGTGCGCATACGGTGCGGGGTTCTGGAGCGTGATCCCACGGCTCTTCAACCATGCTTTCACTGCCCCACTGGTGAGTTCCTTGGCATTGTCCACTCGGATGACCTTCGGTGTGTATCCGTACTGACGTTCAACCCACGCCACATAGTCCCTAATTTTCTCGAAGGCCTCATCCTTGCGCTTCAAGAAATCGGGTTTACAATGGCGCGTCGCATCATCGGTGAACAGCATCGCGTACTTGGATTTCTTCAACGACTCGACTCGCGCGGGACCCCAGAGGTCGCTGTGGGTCAGCTCCCCCGCATTCTCGCGCCGGTCCTTCGCCTCCTGTGGATATGGCTTCGTCGTCATCTTGGCTTGGACACAGGCTTCACATTGGCTGAATGGTGGCGAGTCTTGGTCCACAGTGAGTCCTTCAACGAGATCCTCCTTCACGAGTCTCTAATCCACTCTTCGCCAAATGCCCCATCCGGCGGTGCCAGGCATCCCACGTGCGGTTGCTCGCCTCCACGGCGGCGGCGGCACTTTCCTGTGCTTCGTGTTGTACCTGCTTCCGGGCTCGCGCATCGAGGGGGTACAGACGTCCAGTCTTGCTCCCTCTTGCCATTACTCTTCCGTCCCCGCGTCGCACAAATTCCACCTTGCAGTGACTGAACTTGGCTTCCAAACCAGAATCGTCAAGCCTGCTAATCGACAGTAGGTTGTGCGCGCATGTCGGTGCATATAGCACCTCGAGTAGGCGGTGAGTAATAATTTTTCCGTCGACGTTACAGTCTAACAGAACGGTTCCGCGTCCCAGAGCATTTAGTGGTGTCTTTCCAACGCCTTCCACGGGGATTTCCATCACTCGCATCTCCGAGAACACGCTGCGGTCATTGCAGATGTGGGAGGTGGTGCCCGAGTCGACCAGCCAGGAATAAAGGGAAAGGTCGTTAAAATTGGCAGCGTACGCGGTCTCGACAAAGTCACTCCCTACGTCCTCTGCCTTGTTAGCTTTCTCCTTCTTCCTGTGGCGCCCCGGGCCCTTTCCATCCTTTCCTCCGCCTTTTGACCAGCAATCGGCGGCGATGTGACCCATCTTATGGCAATTATAACATTCCACTTTCTTCTTTCCTTCTCCTCCATTACCCTTCGTTACTCGCCCGTACATCGCTGAATTTCCATCTCCGTTCTTCTCCAGTCTGCGACGGAATTCCTCCAGAACGAGGGAAATGAACTCGTGCGACGAGATGGTTGGAGCGTTGCTTGATGCACCAAGGTATGCCGAGGTAAAGTTGTCCCAAGATTCGGGGAGCGAGCTGATAATCAGCAGCAAGAAATCCTCGTCCGAGACCAGGCTGCCAAGAATCGCCAGCTCCTCCTGAATGCGGCGCAACTCGGTAACATGGACTGCGATATCCGTCGCGTCGTCGGCAATCGTACGGTACAGGCGGCGGCGAAGGGACAAAACTCCTAATTTCCCGCCTCTCTCCTTAACCTGCTTGAGCTGCGTCCACATTTCGGCTGCAGTCTTGGCGCCCGCAATATGGACCATCTGCGAGTCGCTCAAGGTGAGCTCGATTTGCGTCTGCGCCTTCCCATCCAGCTCCTGCCATCGCTCCAAAAGTTTCTTCTCATCTGTCGTTGGCTTGTCCCGGTCGGCGGCGGTAGGCTTCGGTGTAGTGCCGTCGACAATCTTCAAGAGCGAGCGCTCGCGAAATATTGCAGTGACACGGCGCTTCCACGGAACCCAGTTCGTCTCGTTGAGTTGTTCGATCCGGAACAACGACGATGGAGTATTCGCGTCGGCGGTAGTGGCGGTGGTTGACATAGTTGGTTGTATAAGAGTAGTGTGGTGAAATCGGTGTAGATTAGTTAAGGGCGGGGCCCATAACCTGTTGAGAAATAATGGGGGGAAAAGGGTATATTTCGGCAGTCTACAGGACCTGTATTTATACCCCCCAGGAGAACAATGGCTACTAGGAATAATGGGAATGCTACGACTATGCGGAGTCCCAAATACAAGAAAGAACAATGGTTGACGCGTCGAACGCGAGGCGGCGACGCGTCCGAAACGCGTCTCAAGATGATTGAAACATGTCTCAAGGTGTGTTTCATGGAGCCAGCTCCATGCCAACTCAACTCGAGGCGTTTAGGCCACGTATGTCCTACGTGGCCGCGGTCTTGCTGGGCTGACGCGGTCACATGCCCGCGTGACCGATTCCAACAGGTCCAAACCTCTTCGTGTTCAAGTAAATTCACGCAGAACCTCTTTGCAGTGCGGCGTCATTCGTGCGCAATCGGAATTCAAGCGTTGCTCCGGATGTTTGACCCTGAATTACTGCTCGGCCGCATGCCAGCTGTTCGATTGGCGGGAAGGGGGGCATCGTGATGCCTGCAAACCACTCTGGGATTTGCGCCTCAGTGAGTCGACCCTCTCCATACTCATGCACATATTCTGACTCGGCTGGTTGGAGACGACTCCACTGCAGATCTCAGCTCAAAGGATCGCGCGTTTGTGCGGGCGACTCTGGACCACGACTATCAAAAGTTCAAGCATCAGATTCTCCTCGACCAGGTCGACTACTTGCGATCGACGCCTGGTGCCCACGCTCATGATTCCTACACCTATTTCGAGTACTTCACTGATGAGTCGCTTGCCCCGTTGCGCCCGTGTGTTCGACCCATCACCGATTTCAGTGTCCTACCTTGGGACGACTACCGTTCGCGCGCCGCCCAAAGTCAGGGTCGAATGCGACTTCACGTCGCATATATTCCCGATTCTACCTGGATTTTTCCTTTAAGATGTGCAACTGGGGAAGTCGCCATCGAGGTTGAGCGGATAGCAGGAGTCCAGGCGCCGCGAGACACTGAAGACGAGGTCATTCGGGCCGCTGTTGAACGTTGAGCACCTGGTGGAGAGGAATGTCGACGAAATCCACATGGCTTCCAGAAGTTGAAGAAGTTAGCTTCGAAGTACGAGTATTAATAATATTATATCTCCCCTTGTTGTCTTGCGTACAATCTCAGCCTGTCGTTGATTCGGGGGCAAATATGCGCTCTTATCAGAAATGTTTCACCTACCATCTCATTCCCGGTTTCCGATACCACCACAAATCAGTGCACGAAATTTCCCCTCAATTGGCCAACCCTGCTTGGTTGAGTTTCGCGACGCGTCTACACCACGTGATGGGAATCCTGACTTGATCGCTGACCGGCACCTTGCTTCCCGCCACCCCGCCACCACCTCACCGCTTGCTCACCGCCCACCGCTTCCCATTTTTGCTACCACACTCCCTCTCCTGGTTCCCTGAGCTCTCCGTTCCTACGGTTCAATAGCAGGTCTGGCTAGCGTTCCATAGCAGTCGTAGTCACACCTGACTCAAATTTTCTCTCTAGTCGCCTCTATCAGGAGCAAACTTTCTACTAATGTACTGGATCCAATTCCTTTGCCTACTCTCAACCCGCAAGTCGTGTCTCTAGCCCAACGAGATTCTCTCCGAGCGTCTTGGTACCCCCGCAAGAGATGCTTTGCTCCCATTTCCGTCTTTGGCGTCCGTGCTTGGATCTATATCTTCCCTTGCCTGATCACTTCTCTTATTCTCCTCCCGCTTCTCCCTCTACCGGCTCCACTGTCGAGATCGCGCAACCATACCCACTGTCAGCTTATGCATATATTCTACCCTCTCAATGCCGACTTCTCGGTGCTGGTCTGTTCACTCCTATCGTAGCTCTCCACGTCAATAGCTCTGACCCTGGACTTACGTGGCGGTTCGCTAGAAACATCACCAGGAGTCGACATGTTTCCCTAATGCCGCTCGAGTCGTGGCTGCACTTTTGCGTCGTTGCGTCGAGCGCGAACTTCATCTTCACCGCTTCGACCCTTTCTTATCCGAACCTGGGAAGGCCCTGCACGGAGGTGGCGCAAGTCCTGTGGCCCAATAGGCCGAAAGTCCGAGCAACCCAGCGCCTCAGACTGCCCCCTCCGCCCACAGCCGCTTCTCTCCATTCCTACTCTTCTATAATTAAAGTTATTCAGGGAATCTACTCCGAAACGACCGACCTGGCCGTGAATTAATCGTGGGCGACCAAAAAGGGTAAGCCGCCCTGGCGGTCGGGCACTACGGGCAGGCGTTTGAGATCGCCGAGATGCACTCTGCGCCTATAAAAGTGGTGCGCCGCTCCTGGATCCAGCATTCTTCTTCACCCTTCCCCCTTTGCCCTCAGTTCTTTCACAACTCTCCGGATGTTGTCCTTTAAGCTTTTACTTTCTGCTATTGCCTTCGGGAGTGCGATCGCGACGCCTATCCACGATCAACGGTCGACGACTGAGATGTAAGCATTTTCCATTTCAAAATCGACCGGGCGCTGAATGTCCTTGTTATGTCTAGATCGTTCTGTTCGGCGTTCAACGAAGACTACTCCGTCAGCACTAACGGATATGGACTCAAGAGTTCCAGCAACGTCAGCACCACCATTATCGAGTGCGTATACATCGATGAGCAAGCGTGTTATTACAACCGCAACGTACGTGTCACTCGCTGGATGGTCGCGGCCGCTCAACGTTATACAGGACGGGAGCATGCAATCGAACTCAGCGCACAGTTGCCCCAGCTCAATCAGCAAGGACAAAATCACTGTGTAAGTGGCGCACTCGGCCGCCCAGAGAGCTTATTTAATTGCGGAATCAGCTCCGAGCTCGAGTGTAAGACTGTCGATATCGAGGCCCATATCCTCATCGGCGTGTCGGTTACGGTCACCGAGCACGAACTGGCCTGTGCATACAGCGATTCGTCGATGTGCACCTATTCTGTGAGTGGGCTGAACTTTGACGTCGACGATCTGAATTCTGACCTCATCTGACTGCAGAAACAAGGCGTGCTGAACAAGGGGAGCGGTGGTTCCTGCCCCAAGACTGTTTCATCTGCCTCCTCGCATTCGTCCTCGTCGTCGTCGTCGTCCTCATCATCCTCGCACTCATCGACACCGGCACCGTGAGTGACGCCGACTGATCAACATAATCCGCTCAAGAATATTGAGTCTGACAAAATTAGGTTTCTCGGCTGCAACCTCTTCGACAACAATTCTGCCAACCTAATTCAAGGCGCGCAGGCCACAATTGGTGCCAACGTCGAGTGCGACTACAGCGACAAAGAGCACTGCATCTACGGCGTTGTATGTACCGTCCTGCTCTGATTCATCCAACCCAGCTGATCTGGGTCGTACTCCTGCAGACCGGTCCCTTAATCTCAGGCTCGAGCATCTGCCCAAAGTCCCTCGACTTCACTGTGCAGAGCGGCCAGCCCGCGTGCCCTGGGCTAGATAACGGAGCGGGCTTCCTCTTGGGGTTCTTCATCCCCGCCGACCACTATGAGCTCACCGAGTGCGATTACAGCGACGGGCAGAACTGCATGTACGACTTTGTGAGTTCCAAAACCAACCCAAATCCACCGAGCTCGTGAAGGAGGCTAAACCGCACTTTCCTTTCTTTAGGAAGGCAGCTTTGCCCTCGGGTCAAACACCTGCCCGCGGTCAATTGCGACCTCCCCCTCGACCAGCAGCAGCCACTCCAGCTCCAATGCTGCTGCCGCCGCCGCTCCCGCTCCCGCAGCTGGGAAAGCCCTCCTCAACAATAACACGCCCTCCTCGGCCTCGCACTCATCGGCACCGGCACCGTGAGTGCTGTCAACTGATCCCTGACCTGCACCAGGATATTTATTCCGCCAAATTTAGATTCTTTGGCTGCAACCTCTTCGACAACAATTCTGCCAATTTAATTCAAGGCGCGCAGGCCACAATTGGTGCCAACGTCGAGTGCGACTACAGCGACAAGGAGCACTGCATCTACGGCGTCGTATGTACCGTCCTGCTCTCCCATTCATCCACCCCACCTGATCTGGGTCGTACTACTGCAGACCGGTCCCTTAATCTCAGGCTCGAGCATCTGCCCAAGGTCCCTCGACTTCACCGTGCAGAGCGGCCAGCCCGCGGTGTGCCCTGGGCTAGATAACGGCGCGGGCTTCCTCTTGGGGTTCATCATCGCCGTCGACCACGATGAGATTAACGAGTGCGATTACAGCGACGGGCAGGTCTGCACGTACGACTTTGTGAGTCTCAAAACCAACCTAAATCTAGCGAGCTCGTGAAGCAGGCTAAACCACACTTCCCTTGCTTTAGGACGGCAACTTCGACTCCGGGTCAAGCACCTGCCCGCAGTCGATCGCGGTCTCGCCCTCAACTAGCAGCAGCCACTCCAATGCTGCTGCCGCCGCCGCTCCCGCGGCTGGGAAAGCCCTCCTCGCGGAAGACAACAACAACAGCACTGGCAGCAGCACCGCCGGGTCAAACGACACCACGATCTCCAAGCCCATCCTGTTCGCGCTGCTTGGCATGAACGGCGCCCTCGTCCTCGCCGTGCTCGTCATCGCGGGCGTCTGGATCTTCGGCCGCCGGAGCCCGTCCCGCCCCTCCCGCTTGCGCTCCCTCAGCACCGGCTCGGGGGGGTACAAGACGGTGGAGAGCGTCTCCGTTCCGCTCTCGTATGGTTCAGATGAGGGACGGTATTCTGATGGTCCCAAGCGGTCGTAGAGAATGCCCCGCGCGGAGACGATGAACATCGACGATACTAGGATTTCCCGTTTTTATATTCATTCTTGCCATCGGAATGGACTCTTCGACATTCTGATAACGCTTCATAGAGTAGCACCTCTGTTCCCTTAGCATTAGTTATTCCAATGGTTGCGTGTTTCCTTGACCTTTCGATCGCGTCACCTGAGTCGTCTGCGGGCGTGTTTGGAAGTGAGCCCCGGCTTCGAGTCGAACAGAATTTTATTTGATGCAAGTCCAGTTACTGTCTACTTCTGCTCCCAAGCCGTGCGGCGGACGTCCTGGAAAAGGAGTACGAGCGTCTGGATCTCCTTCCACCTACTCTGATATCCGCTCCCAGTGATGCTCGCGACGCGCGGAAACAGCCTGTCGATGTGGCGCGCCGCCACGTGCACGTCCACCGTGTTCCACCGCCCGTAATCCCTCTCCTCCATCGGGAAAAAGGTGATTGCGGAGAGCGGGTGCACGAGCAGGGGCGTTGTCGAGACGTCGTCCGGAAGGGGGCCGGGGAAGAACGGAACTTGGAGCACGCGCAGAAGCGGGCAGTGTTGCGCAACGCACTTTATGAACTCGAGGTCCGCCTCGGCGGCGCCCCCCGGCGTGATCGTAAGCGAAGCCAGGTTCGCCCAGGTGCGTACGAGCGCCAACACGCGCGCGTCCCCCAAGGAACCTTGAACTGTCTGGTTGAGAGTGAGCGTCTCGATACTGGTGAGGCCCTGCAACGCGGAAAACTCGTCGTGTGTGCAGGCGAGCTTCTGGACGTCCAGGGTCTTGAGACTCGCTGACCAGGTCGCGGAGATGCAGCGCGCAAGGGCGGCGAACGCCTCGCCGCTCCCGCCGGGCGTGGCCCATCTGTCGTACGCGTGCGCGACGCCGACGCGGATCGACACGATCGAGGGGGCTCCGATGCGCGTCAGGAGGTCCGGCATCGTAAGCTGGAGTGGACCCCGGCTCGCGAGGATGGTGAGGTCGGTGAGGGCGGGGAATAAGGTGCCGGGGGCGATGGACTCTAGATTGAGCTCGGTCCAGCCAATTAAATCCGTTGTGAATGTCTCCAGCGATGGCATGGATGCTATGGCCAGGAAGTCGCCCATAGTGATAGTATCGTTGACGCGGGTCAGGCTGAGGGAGCGCAAGACTCGGAAACCGCCGCAGAGGGCCAACATAGTGGTGGGCTGGGCGGAAAGAATGAGGTGGGCGAGGGGAGGTGACTGTGCCGATAATATGCTGAGGAAGATTTCTGTACCCGGAACGTTATTCCCGTTTAGCGTCAACGAGACGAGGGACGGGGATACGTAGAAGAGGAAGTCGCCGTCGGGAGCCACAGAGCTCCAGTCGAACAGCGATATGTTTGGCAGCAGCGGGATGGACTTGCGCATCGCTAAACGCACGTAGACCAACGAATTAACGGTGCGCCGCGGCTCCTCGTAAACAACCTCCCGACACAAGGCCGCGTGTCGATCAAAGACGTCCCATTCGGCGTCTGATACGACTCCAGACAAGACCTGTGGACGATTGCGAGAGTCAACAACAACAAAGCGACGTTAAAAGTCCGCAGACTCACGTATTGGCTGTCGGTGACCTTGAAGGCCGGCAAAAGACGCAACAGAGGCACAATGTTTCCCAATCTGCGCCAGATAAGTCTGACAGCAGAGTGGGAGAAGACCCTGGAGGTCAATGCGGCGGCATATAGATGGCTGCGAGCAGCACGGACATCCACCTGCCGCTGCCGCCCCCAAGTCGCCCAGCAGGTGACGTAGGATCTGGTCGACAAGGTCTGAGTTACGGAGACACTCCTCCTGCGGGGTGCTGGTCAGAGTGGTGGATGAATTCGCTTTGCTCTTGCTTTTGCCTTTGGCTTTGCGCGACATGGTGGTGAAAAAAGAGAAAGTGATCTTTCTCACGATGCGCAGGTTTGTTCCAAATGTCGTCCGGATCAGCCGGCCATCACTGGCAGCTAGGGTTGAAGTCGAGAAATGAAGACGAGATATATTTCAAAACCCCGGTCAAGCTCAGGAGAATTGCAGTCATAATTTCCATCCTCCTGCCTGACCAATGACATAATATTTGTAATTTGCTGGCGGACCATGAATATTTATTTCCGGACTCATACACTAGCAAGGAACATGCGAGGAGGTTGAATGTACTGAGGATTCTCCTTCAAATTCTCCTTCAAATTGCGGTTCACCGCAGCTCACTCAGGGTGTCTATGATTCCGCCGGTCATTAAAAGGTCAATGTGTGGCGCAAAGAGTTAGCAAAGAGCAACTTACATCCTTCATTGAAATCCGGCCGAAGCGGCTCTGTGCACCATCCGATGCATGCGCGGCTCACATGCACCAGACTCTCCAAGAGCCGGAGTTCGGGTTTGGCGCTGGCGCAGGGGGCTGTGGCGGGGGCGGCGGGGGTGCGGGTCTTGGGCGGGGCATGGTGTGTGTTGCGGTGGTGTTCTTTGGGTAGTAGTACTCGGTGAGTTGTAGACGAGGATGGTCTGAGTGGTGCGGAGGAACTCACCGCCTTTTATAGGCGTCTGGTGGCGCCACTAGGGACATATCAATAAAAGCGGCACGCCTCGAGGCGCACGGCAGTGTGGTTGAAATATGTGTTTGACCGGGGATCTCAACGCTTAGACTGGTCAAAGCAATGATATCAACGGGGATAGAACTTAGTAAAGGACCCTGTTCATGATTCGCCATGACTCGAAGAGACCTCCACTGGTTCTAGTCTGTTTGAGCGGTGATTTAACGCTTTGACCGTGATTACAACAAGGACATCACCGGCGGGGATTGAGGGTTGAACGTCTACTAGGGACGTACAGGACACGGTCGGGAAGTCCTCCGGAGCGATAGTCTCGTCGATGCCCGTTCGATTGATAGACTGGTAGTTGACTTTCGAAACACGCTAACGTCGGGCTCGACTGGCGAGAGAACTTGCAGGTGGGGCATGATTGAGCAGTCCCGGGCGTGGCGAGGAACATCGCGGTGCCTGCGTTGCAAGCTGCCGGGTATTTTAGTGTCGACGAGACGACCCGGCGATGGAGAGGCGTAGAAAAGAAAGTCTGCCTCGAGTGCCATGCGGTATTCGGCAGCGGGATGGCTTTACCCATCGTCAAGGGCACATAGGCCAAGGGGTGAAGTGCTCAGTTGCGTGCGGGGAAACCTACCGAGTGTCGTGCTTGATCGGCGAGGTCCGAGGCCGGCAGCAGACAAAGCAGTGGCAACAGAATCTGAGCAGATTAACTTCCCAGAGTATGTATCTTGACGGTGGAGTGAGGGAAGGCCCTCGAGGTCAACGCAACGGCATATGGACGACGTCAAAGATCCCTGAGAGTTAGAACGAGCTGCAGCCAGCAGCGTCTTCACGAGGGCGGAGAGTGGCAAATCCAAGGCAAATCTGCTCGACGAGTTGTCGACGGGATCCCAATTTCGGCGAGACTACTTGCTCCAGCGGGTTAGTGGTGAATACTCTGGCGGCTGTCGTTGTTGGTTCTGCGCGACATTTCGAGTCACTTGCGGGTGGACGAGGGAGTGGTGGGAGGAAACAAAGATCGGAACCCTAACCCTCTCCGGCACCACACACGTGATGGCCGCGCGGGTAAAGTTGGGTCAAACACGACCAAGCAACAGGGTTGAACTGCCGTTTGAAAATTCCTGAACGGAGAGTTTTCGGCCCTAGCAGTCAGTTCAAGGAAATGGGGTTATTGGTGGCGTCTAATGCTGTTTCTGCCCGTGGTTGGGTTGTGAATCCCATTTTTAACAGACCCCTTCTAGCTAGTCTCTAGGAGTCTCCTAGACAGACGCTACCTGGCTGTGTTGTACCTTGTAGTTGCTGTTGAGTTGCTGACTGTTGGCTGAATTTGTTCGCACGGATGGCCAAGGTGAAGATTCGAATCGCGACAGGTATGCCCGAGGGACGATGCAGTGTTGAATCCCTCGGTGTGGCGTATCTGTGTCTATTTGGAGGCAAGGTATTTAGATTTTTGTATCCGAACTCAGGCTTTCCGGATCACCTAGAGACTGTTGTTCACTTCACCACTTGAGGATCGCCGCGGGTGATGCAACCTGGGGAACAAATGGCCGCCCGGACTTGAACAGCATGTTAACTCTCGCTCATAGCGACTCACAAAACCAAGAATACCCACTGCGATTCCACGAATTCAACGGCAAGCACTGCGTGGCGCTCTCTTAGCTCGTTGCATGGCGGTCCGGTCGTCCACCCTGTGGCCAAGGCGAGGGACTTTCGCGGGACTTGTACTGAGATAGAACGGTCGCTCCGGACGGTTCCGAGCGCCCAATGCCGCAATTCCCCTATCGAGTTGCTATCCTTGGGATACTCGCATTTATCTTCCGTAAGATCGACTCCGCAGTGCTGTGGAATGGCTGTTGACTCCATCCGCCGTAATACAATCTAAAACTGCCCGTGGGGAGTATAGTATCGGGGGAAAGGTCGAGAACTCGACACGGAAGAACTACTGCGCGAGGCAGCAACGTTGCACTTTGCACAAATTGTATTTAATCCCCCCGCTCCGCCGCCTCAATTTCCACTACCCACCCACTCACGACTCGAAATGCCTGCACGAAAAGTCCGGTTCTCTTCAGTTGATAAAGTCTATTCACTCCCCCATCCGCCACCTCTCAGTCCGGCCGCCTCATCATCAACGGCGTCCCCGCTGGGCCCTTTAACCCCGCCCCCGCTACCCTCCATGGCGTTCGCCGTCCCACCGCCGCACACTTCAAAGAAGGCCCGCGCGAGGTCATCAGCAACGAATAGCCAGGCGCACCCCCTCATAGCCCTCTCAGCCACCCCGATGCTGCACTACGACGTCTCGCAGCACCCATCCACCGCCTCCACCCACTACCCCGGCGTCCCCCCCGCAGCGTTCCTCGAACCCGCGGTAAACCCGCGCCAACGCGCCCTCACCCTTACCACTCCGCACCTCCCTTGGCCGATCCACGTCAGCGCAGCCTCCACCAGGCGTTACGTCGCCGTCGCCGACGTCCTCGGCGCCATATACCTCGCCCTGCGGATGCAGGCAACGCCCGCCGAGTTCGACATGCTGCGCACACCGGCGGTGATGCGGCGCGTGTCGCGGGCGTATACGCAGCGGTGTGAGCGGCTGTTAGGGCGGCGCGGGTATGCGGAGGAGAAGAGGGGTGGGTTGAGGCGGGTGGATTTCTTGACTGGGTACACCGCGTTCCAGGGGATTGAGCCGACCGCGGGCGGGCCCGACGTTTGGAAGCTTACGATTTCATAACGGATAGTTTATTGACTCCAGATTTCATGACTTGACGACAGGTTCGACGATTAGCACGAAAGGCTCGACGATTAGCGATGATTGATGACTTACACTGTACACTGGTATACGTCTGCGACCTGTACCCGACCCATTTCCCTGTAATTTTAGGTAGTCAAGTCGAACTCGCAGGGATTGACTCGACGATACGCGTGGATGGATTGAGTCTTTCTTGGATATGACTCGACACTGAGTGATGCGCGGCGAAGCTTGAACCCAACCTAAGACCGCGAGAAGGGCCAGATTCAGAGCAAGCCCAGAAAATTGCGCGAAAACAACAACTCCCAAGATAAATAGTGGCGGCCCCAGATGGATGCCTTCCCAGGATCGCAGATATCGCGGCAGAAGAAAAGATTTGGTTTTAGCTCTCGAGATCTAGCGCCGTTGTGGATGGGGACCAAGAGGGACTTTGTGCTGTTGTGGTCAAGAGCAAGAAGGACGCGTGGGAAGATATGGCGCCGTAATGATGTGATGGCACCTCTTGCTCCCGACTCCCATGATCTCCGCAGGCAAGATGCGCACAGCTCGACGAATATTGCACAGACACCGTCGCAAATTTACAACCTGCAGTCTTCCAAACAAAGGGGCCGAAATGGACCGAATCACCGTGGCTCTACGCCTGCTGCAAACACTCCTTTTACCGCCTTTTACCGGGGCCGTAAAACGTCAAGTCGCCGTTTCGTCTCGCTGAAACACTCCTGGGTTGCTACCGATGCTCTGTGCTCGTTACTCACTTGCCACCGGCACCAACCCCCGTCCCAACCGGACACGCAATCACTCGCTCTTGCAACTGCAGACGCCGCCGCATCGTCAAATCATCAAATTACGGACCACTTAGCAAGCTCCAGATGAATTCCCCAATCAATTATGTTTCATTCTACCGTCTTCACAAGCCGAAAGCGACCCATTTGCACTGCGGGGAACCTTTTGTACCTTCTGGGTTCGTCGTTTGCCTCGCCGCGGATTTCCAGGCCATTGTGCGCTACTGTGCGCGTTTCTTGTGTTCGCAATCTTGTTCCGCTTGGCGCTCCCTGGAAATGTTTGGGAAGGCTCCACCATCTAGATTCTACGATACCTCGAGCTCCTTCCTTTGTTCCTTTGTGGCGCACTTTGGGAAAACACGCATTATCCTCCTGGTGGCACGTATTTAGCCTGAGGTTCGGGTCTTTTCGGTCAGGGCTTACGCTGTGAAACCGGGTCCGGATGACGTCGGGGAAACTTTCCATCACTGGACGCTCCAAGGGCGCCAAAATGTTATTTGTGTTCGCCTCTTTCTGCAAAAGGTCAAGTTAGAAAATCGGCGGAGTTGCAATCGCGGTAGCCCATCTGTCAACACCTTTCAAGTTCCCGTTCTTCGACGACTCATTCACGGCGCACAAGTTCCAGAAACGATTCTGAGCTGTCTGTGCGGTCTGGGTCCGAATGACGCGTCCGAGCCAATGCTATCACCAAATCCTTCCTTCGCTTGATCCTTTCCCGCGTCAACATGCGCCGGATTCAGCGAAGAAGTTCCAGTTCGTAATTAGAACCCTCCGCCGGAGGCCCGAAGAGGAAACAAGTAGGTGTATCCCTAAAAAAACACAACTAAACTTATAACGAGTCGGAAATTCGGCGAATCATCGCCTCGGCGTGATATCCACTGGACTTCAGATTTGTGGGTTATTTGGGACGGACAAGGATGACTCCGCAGCCGTACCAAGCGCACAAACTTCCGCGGCGCGTCATGGAGCATGTGGACGGGTGTCGACCAAAATAATTGGAGTGCAACCGCGGGCGTTTAACAATGCATTTCGGCGTCTAAGACGCGAGTCATAGCTGTGCTGCCCGCTGCCATCGGGAGACGTGGCTGAGGCCGTGGGTTCCATAGAGGCTTGGCTCGGGAGGCCATCGTCGGGTGTGTATCTTTGCTATCGAATCCGTTCGACTTGGAAGAACGCAACTTGCTTTCCGCTCCGCATATAGAACATTTTGGGGTGAGCGTCTTCAAAGCATGTGTCGGGTCGGGCAAGACACTTACTAGCGCGTGGGGCTGACATTCGCATCGGTAACTCATTCAGTCCCTCCCTTCGGCCTCCATTTTACTCGACATTTGTCAGTACAGCTCTCGACTCGTTCAACAGCCTTCCTGCATTTACACTCATTGCTGACTCAACTCTATTCCGGACTGCCCCCTTCCCAAGGGCTTGTGCCCAGGGTCCAAGTAACGCGCCGCTATCTGCGACACACGACGTCGTGGCGGGTTGAATTCTTGGACACCCCCATAAGTCGATCCCCTATCACGAAACTCGAATGACGGCGTCTCACTGCGGTGCAAGGATGTATTGTATACACGACAGGCACAGTTGATGGCGACAGTGTCCGTCTACCCCGACCTCACAAAGAGGAAGGACGCCATCTGGAGATATGTTTAAATGCGGTATGTATTCCATTCTGATGAGATGTGTACGACTCCCAGTCATTGTTGGCAGGAATTGAGCTGTAGGGAAATAATTTCCGACACGAAGAAGCTCTGCAGAGATGGTACAAATAGGACGCAGTCAACAGTGTCGCAGACTCACAACCCACCCCCACACAAGCTACACACCATGTCGTCAAACTCCTCTGGATCCAAGCGCGTACGCTGGAAGCTCACCGTCGACGAGTACGCAGAACGCGGCGATACACCCGAGTCGTGGACCGCGCCTCTCCCCCCCACCTCCCGCAGAACCATCCCCGCCCCGCCTTCACTGTCCAGCGGCCGTGGGCAACCTCGGTTCGTGCTGCACCCCGCGCTGACGCCGGCAGACGCGCTGCAGCTGGATCTCTCCTTCCCCTCCGTCGAATTCCGCGCAAACCCGCAGCTCACGCAGAGCCTCCTCGACTCCCCCGCCTGCCACCCGCCGCGCACCACGCTCACCATCCACATTGCGGCCGGCGCGTTCGACAAGTCCGTCATCGTGAAGCACACGCACGGGGAGGTCGGGCAGCCAGTTACCCTTGGCGACGTCCTCACCAAGATCCAGAACGAGCTGCGACAGTACGACAACAACCAGGGGCCGCCCGAGGCGCGGCTGTATATGGAGCGCAGGATTGAGACCGTGAATGGGTACTGCGACCGGCGGGATCGGCGCGTCGAGGCGGAGAAGGTGAAGGCTGAGCGCCAGGGCCCGGGTAGATTTGTGGATCACCTCTTTGGGCAGACACAGTTTGCGGGCCTCACTGTGCAGCAGGGCAAGCCTGACGATCACTGGGAGCTCCAATTGGCGGTGCCGCTGCGGTACAAGTTCAAGAACTGAGCCTTTCGTTGTCCGCCCCCCGAACGTCGGTGTTTCATTATCCTTTTGTTAATTAGTCCATCGATGTTGTATCCTTTGCTGTATTGCTTACCTTATGCTGTATTACCACCGTACCGCCGAGCTGCGGTTGAACCTCCTCCCGTGCTATAATAACTTGATGTTGCTATGTTGTGTATTTTCAGCCTGGTGCGCCAATCCGCGCACAGCCAACCCACGTTTCCCGATGATTATCCTCCACTCGGGATATTGCCAGAGTAGGCTTGAGCTCTATCTTCGATGCACTGCTCCTTGGTCAAGCGGGGATGCGGGGTTCGGGAAGATGTTGAACCGGTTAAACCGGTTGAATCCCGTGGCTGCGGCCGGAGTTGGCTTGGTTTCAACGTTTCAACTATGATGCACGTCGCGAGCTGCGATTAGACAAAGGCCCCAGGAATGAATGGACGTCCCAATGCGACAGAGATCCGGGGAAAGCGGTGACAGTGATATTCTTCTAAGCCTGGTTCAACCTGAAACTGGGTGTCGAGCCTGTCAGGAATGAAATTGAACGCACTGTTTTGGGCTTTTTCCGTCTGCCAGAATCCCGCGCAATTTAGCCTTGTCAGTTTAGAGATAGATTGGTAGGCTGAGTTGGCGCTTCGAAGGGAGCAGATACCGGAGCTACATGTATTTGCGAGCACTGGAACTTACTTATGAGTCCTGTGGTCCGTGTCCACTGTAAGTTCAGTCGAATCGTCAACCCAGAACGCACCTCATAGCGCGTGGCGCGCCTCTGCGCCTCATAGGGCTGCATCTTCGGTAAAAGACTTCGCAGACACCCCGTTCGATTCGGGTTGAGGTTTCAACCAGCTCATTCCGAGTTGTTGTTCCCGAATCCAGCAGAACAATGGCCATGCAACTGAAGTTTTATTTGATCGACGCAGGGATACATCGCATGCGGCGTGGTAGGCCTCTGCTCTTCATCGTCGTATGTAGGATTCAGCGTTAGCCTGATCTCGCAAATGCTCCGTGGTTCGGGGTGAAGTTGTAACCATTCTACGAGCGTTAAGTTTAGCACTGCCGACGGAATCTGAAACAAGGAGGAGACACACCTCATGGCGCTCCTGCCCCGGGCCCCGCTCATCGATGTCTCTTGAAGCATTCCGCAGATGTCCCGTTCGATTCGGGATGAGGTCTTGAATCTCTGGCCAGGCACTTTTTCAATTGCGGAGCGAGACCAGCCCGTCTGCGCATTGAGCTGTCTTCGTGAGTTCACAACACTCGTGAATGGGGCCTGACAGACGTCATGGCGCTCGGTGCGCATCTGGCCTCTATTTGCCTGCACAGTCTGAGTTACCTAGAGGTCCCGTTCGGTTTGGGATGAGGTCGTGGTATACAAGGGCATCCTCTTTTTGAAGACTGCCAGAATCAAGCCAGTTGAGTTATGTCGCCCGACTCGTGAGATTTCAATCTATGCCGGTCGCTGGCCGTTCGAGGGAAGCGGGTGGCTATTTGTGCGTGCTGAAGAAAACCGAGGAGGGACGAGGACTTGACGTCCTCTGAATTGCTGTCGACCCTAAGCACGCTGTTTGCATCTTGAATCAATTCAACGCGAATCCGAAGAATAACAGACCTCGTTGCGCTCGGTGCGCATCTGGGCTCCATTTGCCGGTATACTTTGAGTCATCCAGAGGTCCCGTTCGATTCGGAGTCGAGGTCCTTATCCAACTTGCGTGCTGTGTTTTTGGTTGTCCTCGCGGGGTTTACTATCGGCAGGACGCGTTATAGTTATCTGGGGCCAAAGTGCTTTGGCGCGGTAGACGGATCGGGTTTGCGTCGAAGTCACGTATTCTCTGGAAGATTATACATCAGCGAACGCTGCAGAGACTCACCCACGGGTAATGGATGCTTACCCGCGGTGCGAGCAAGAGCGTTGAGCGTCGTCGAGACGGCATGAAGCACCTTGGGATCTGAGAATTACCAGACCTCCTAGCGCTTGGTGCGCGTCTGGCGTTCATTCATCGTCCCCGCAGGTTGTTGCCTAGAAGCCCTGTTCGATTCGGGGGGAGGTCCTGCCCAGTCTCAATATTGGTTTTTTAGCCGGGTTTTACTGCGGGGTTTGCGATGGGCAGTTTCACGGACAAGGTTTAGGACGGGCCAAGCTTGGGCGCAGTAGGATTCGGCCGCGTAGAGGGAACCAATTTGAGTCGTTAGGCCACGAGGTTAGGGAGTTTCTGGGAATGACACATCGGCCAAAACTGCAGCGGATACTCACTCACCCAAAGTTCAATCAAGAACGTCGAGCCTCCTCGTAAGGCGGATGGAAGGCGGATGTTTTCTGGAATCCCTTTCTGTACGGAAAGGCAGCGGAGAGTCAGTAATTCAACTCAGGATTTGAAAGATGGCAGACCTTATAGCGGCGCCATTCGTACCGCGTCCCCGCGAAAACCCGTTCGATTCGGGGTGGGGTCGAATCAAACTGCAGATGTTTTTTTTTCAAAGTGTGCGAGGGTAAGGCTTGAGCAAGCGCGCAATACAGTGAGGGAAGTAACGGGAGGGAGAGCGGGCTGGAGCTCAATCGGTGGTTGAGCCGCAATCCTCGGGAATGGTTCATCCAGAATTGAAGTGTGTGCGTGTCAATCTTTTGGTGTGGGCAGAGACCGAGGAGGGAGAGCTTGGCGGGAGGATATGAATTGCTTGCAGTCCTTCGGAGTACCGCCAGTGAGCCTGAGTGTGAGCAACTTTCAGATTTTCAAAACAGCGCTGGTGGACTTGCAACAGGCGGTATTGAAGCTGAAGGGCAAGGAATACAGGCCACGCATTGTATACCGAGTTTTGAACGACAGCGGCTCTTGCCTCGGATGGACGGCGCAGAGGTTGTTGTGGTCAGGAGCAAGCCGCGTTTGCCGATGGACAGATCAACAAACACGACCCAGCCAAACACATCCTTCTTTCCGCCTTGACCTGCCTTGACCAAGCCTCGACACGCGCCAAGGCTTCCTCCAGTCAAAGCGTTCAAGCCACCGTCCAAGCTCATTTCACGACCTAAACCTCTCACCCATGACCCGACTGTTCTCCATTGGCCGGACGAAGGACGCACACGTGTGACACAGCGAAGTTTTTCGACGGATACGAGTGTGAATTCACCTGAGCTTGCTCTTCCCACTTACTGTAAAGGTGCGGACGAACATCGTCTCCTTCCTTCTCCTTCTTATCCACCGCACTCCCCTAGAGCCTCGTCGTCCCGATTGAGACCACTGTGACCGTCGGGCGCACTGAATCCTCATACCATTCCTTGCGCGCGATTCCACGAACGGCGGCTACATCGGTATGTTCTAGGGTTAGGTTAGTTCCCCTAAACCTTCTGCACCCGCCCCCATCTCACTCGAATCGTTCAGCGCCCCCATACACCGCCGGTGCATCCTTCTCCCTGGATCCCTTGGCGGTGACTTAGACCTTGGTGCGTGCTCGTTTTCTCGCTCATGATCCTGGGTGCTGAATCAACGCTATCAGCTCCGTGACCCGCCATGTCCACAACATCCGTGCGCCCTAGCGACCCCGCCCGTCCTCAGGCCTCACGACCTACCCGGCCTTCTCCTGATTTGCCAAGGATTCGCAAACGTTTCGATATCGCCTGCCGCAGGGCTTCTGCGCTCGCTACCCCCGATTTCGCCGACCTCTTCGTTACGTTCCCGGTGCCACTCGACTCCCGACACCATCATGTCGCCTCCATGCCGACCGGCGCAGTCCGAGCGTGCGGGTCTGTCGAGTGTACACGCTTCCTTCATGCGCCTGTTCGCGATGCATCGCCGACACCGATGCCGCGGCATGCGCGTCCACACGATACCGCCGAACGCCGCAGAGTCTCGACTGCGCGCACCTTCTTCCCTTATGCGCGGGCTGTCCCGCATTCAGGCCGGGGAACCCATGGGCCGGCGACGCTCTCGATGTGGAACTTAGATTGCGTGTATGGCACCCCCGCGCAGACGAACAGAAGTTCACGTGGACCCTGTTCTTATCTTTCCATAACGGCCATGTCCGCCCGGCAAACCAACATCATCGCCGTCTTCAACTTGAGCCCCGACAGCACGACGCCGTAGTCCCGTACTCGCCCGCGTCTGCGGGCTCTCCAGCCCGGCGCCGGGTGATCACTTCGCGGGTACGTCGTCCTCTCCTGCCCTCACATCCGTCCGTTGTCGAGCCACTTGCAGACTAGCCTATCCAAAACGCGACTCAGCTCCATCGGAAGTTGCCTTACGATACTCTCAATCCTTTACCCGTATTCTTCCTTCGCATACACCCTCTCTCCACCGCCGGACGCCCTGTTCCTCTTCGATCCCACGGACTCAAATTTCTTTGTACCTCCGAATCCCGGACTTTATCCTTCCTGCGCCGTCCGGCGCCCTATCTATGTACCTACGAGACCCCGCAGCTATCCCGTTCACGCCTTTTACGCACGACTTGCCCCTCCTCCCGTCCGTACCCCGGCGCCAGGAATATCTACTCCATACCTACTCGTTCCTCGAGTACTAAGTACCGAATCCCCATCCCATATTTATCACGGACATCGCCGTTACCTTCATTGCCTCCCCGTGCCAACTAACCAAACATTTCAGCACTGCACATTCGAGCCACCATTGAGCTGGGCGTCAATCCCCGAGGCGACATTGGCGTTACACAGACGACTTTTCCGGGCACATCATCGGCCCCTCTTCTCCTCGACTCCCTCTTCCCTCCACCGCGTCCACCTGCCTCCTAATTCCCTGCAATACAAAACCTTCGGTAGTCTGGATTTCTGCGGCACCACGGGCCCCGTCCAAAACGCATCCCCACGCTCTCTGGACCGCGGGTACACGAGCGTCTTCCAGACGCCGTCTGCCTTCTCCTGCTCCTGCTGCCATTTCTCCCAGCGCTCCGGCGCAAATGCTCGTTTTGTCGCTGGAGTATCTGTCCAAATGGGGATAGTGATGCAAATCTATGCTTTGACCGCCTCGATTTTTGTACCCGGGACGCGTCCAGCGCATCTCTCTCCAGCTTACGACTGGCATATCCTTTATTCCATCACCTTCGAGCATCGTCCTTATCCGTGCCTCGGCCCACGTACCTCCTTGCAAATCGTAGGACTAATTCAGAGCACGTGTCCTTATTACTTCGAGCCGCTCCCAATACCAACATCATCCTTTTTAGACGCCAATTTCACTTTCGTTCCGCCATCTCCTGCCCTGAACTCGTCCCGTCTACAAATGCAAGTGATAACTCGGGCGTGGTGTGCGGCACACATCGAGAAACCATTCTCGATCTTAAACGTGCACTCGATTTCGGGGTTCGACTCCCCACGTCCGAATTGCGCGAGGTGCAACTCCTTTCTTTTCCTTGTTTTACCTCCATGTGACGGTCGAGAGGATAAAGGGCAAAGCAAGAACACCGATCGACAATCGGACTTCACGGCGTTGGCATCGACCATCCGGGACATAGTCGAGTCCTACCTTTGCTACAGTCATCCCATCAGCAACATCTCACTGCTCAGTCGTCCATTTCCCCGATGCAAGTTCATCCCACAGGAAGTGCGGCACACATCGAGGAACCTTTCCTGATTATAATTGTGCCCTCGCATTCGGGCCCCGGGGTTCGACTCCCCGCACCCGAATTCAACTGAGGCTACTTTGTTCTTTTGTGTCGATCGGACCAATTGATCACGACTTTTCCCCTCCCGTGCGTCGGACAAGACGTCGAATCCACGGAACCTGCCCGGTTAATTGAATGTTCATCAGGCTATGGAGCGACCTTATTGCGCGTGGCGCGCCCTGCGCTCCATTCCCCGTATATCTAGTGGTTCTGCAGATGCCCCGTTCGATCCGGGATGAGGTCTTGCTCGGATCAACTCCGCACCCCTTTTTTTTCCTGCTGGAGCTCCAACTCCAGGAAATATAGGAAATCCCCAGCGAGTCAACTGAATTTTCTCCCAGAAGTCGAACACATGAAGAAAGGTGGGACGAGAGTTTGACGTCGTCTTAAATTTCGGACATCTGACCTCAGCTGGAATTCAGTGTGTTTAGCGTTGAAGCTTGAAGGCAAGAAGACAGACACCTCATAGCGCGTGGCGCGCCCCTGCTCTCCATCGTCGTTGGCTTCGTCGCTCAAATGATTGGGCAGACGTCCCGTTCGATTCGGGATGAGGTCTTAACTCAAACCGAGGGTCGTCTTTTCCAGTGGTGAAGAGGACCGGCAAGCGGTGGAATTACAGATCGTCGCTGGTGATTCGATGGCCCCGGATACTTATATTGGCGGGTGCCAAAGAAACGCGGCAGGACGAGAGTTTGACGACGTCTCGATACGGACGCGCCTTTATTTGTGCCCGAAGTCAGCAGATCATGGGTGTTGGCTGGATTTTGCAGAAGGTACGAACACACCTCATAGAGCTCAGGCTCCTGCCCCGCTCGTGGCTGGAGACATTTTGCAGACGACCCGTTCAATTCGGGAAGAGACCTGTCGAATAAAGCAATGACCGCAAACCTTTTTAATTACGGAGCGCAAGGTGCCGTTCGTCCGTCCCCTCTGTGCATCAAGATGCCTTCCTGCATTAATCAAGGTCATGAATGGGGGAAACCAGACTTCCTAGCGCTCGGTGCACATTTGGCTTCGTTACTGGTCAGGTTGCTCAAAGGTCCCGTTCGATCCGGGGGGAGGTCCTACGGTAGGCTTCGAAAACCTTTTTTTATATATCCTTGACGGTGTTTTTTAGGTTCTACGATGCGCAGTCAAGCTCGTCCTGCAGACCATTTGAGGGGTATTGGCCAAGGGTTAGCTGCGGAAGCAGTCTGCCATGCAGACGCGTGATTTAGCACGCTGGTTTCAACCTTTGAACTCGGGCTGCGATTGAACCAAGAACAAGAATAAATCGCTGTCCGAATGCGAACACGTATACTTATGAGGGGGATCCGGGGAAAGCGGTGATGATATTCTTCTAAGCCTGGTTTAACCTGAAACTGAGTGTCGACCCACCTGGGAATTTTGAAATCGAACGTACTGTTTCGGGACATCTGTCTAGTCTCTTCTAAACAGAACTACAACACACTACCTCGTACCTCGGTATGTTGTAGTCTGTCATTTACCCGGCATCACTGATGGGTACCTCGCATGGAATATTTTCTACTTTTTCAACTGGATGCCGAGACGTGTATCGTCCTTGCAATACTGGGGATAAAAGGTGCTTGAGTCAGAATTTCCCATCTTCGGGGGAAAAATTGCAAGTGGGCCGCAAATTGGGGATGCCGAACTGGATCACCCGGCTGATGACAAATCGAACCACCGTTTCTGGGCTCAAGCATCGACATTGTCGGTCATCGCAAGTCGTAGATACAATTCTGGGAGGCTAAAAGCGGGGCTGAGCAAGTGAAACAAATTTATTTACCACTTGAAAGAGGAGCAAAAGAAATGCCACTTTTAAACTCCGCACTTTACATAAGCATGCGAGGTACCGGGGTTTGATGGCGCGGTTAACTCTAGACTAACATCTGTCTAGTCGTTGTTTCCGTCTCAGCCCCCCCCAAACTGAATCTTCTCCAAGAAGTTGCACATGGAGACATGGCGCGCCAGCGTTCCCCGAAATTGTCCTGCGGAATCTGGTACCTTTAGCGAAGCTTGAAGGCAACTTGAAGAACCCACCTCATAACGCGTGGCGCGCCCCTGCCCTCCATCGTTGATGGCTCCGTCGTTTGAATGATTACACAGAGGTGCCGTTCGATTCGGGATGACGTCTTAGTTCAGCACGGGGTTCGTCTTTTTGAGTCGTGAAGAGGACCGGCAGGCAGTGGGATTTGTGTATATCCAGATCGTTGCTGGCCATTCGATGGTAACGGATACCTAGTGCTCTGCGTGTCGTATTTGCGGGCGCACGCGGCAGGACGAGAGTTTGACGACGTCTTCAACTACGGTGGACAAAGCCAGGAAATCACGGGCGTGAGCTGGATTTAAAGAAGGTACGAACATGCCTCATAGAGCTCAGTTCCTGCCTCGCCCGTGGCTCGAGACATCCTGAAGACGCCCCGTTCGATTCGGGATCAGGTCTTGAATCATCGTAGAATCTCATTAGTACGTCAAGCTGTTTTTGTGAATTAATGAAGCTCATCAATGGGAGATAACAGACCTCTTAGCGCTCGGTGCGCATTTCGTCTCCATATGGTGTTTGAAGCAAGTCCCCGAGAGGCCCTGTTCGAGTCGGGGGGAGGTCCTAGTCGCACGAGCAGTGTCTTTTTTAGGGGCTGGTGGACCATGGAGCGGGCTTGCGGACAAGGTTGAGAAGCTGGGCCCAACATAGAGGCGGTGTCGTTGGGCCAGCAAATCAGGGAGTTTCTGCATCATTCCACGTCGGCGAACGCTGCAGCGCCAGTGGACAGTGCTTGCTTCCTGAAGGCGGCCTGAAGCACATGCACGGCGGATGTAGTCATCCTGGCCTCTGAATCTGGTGATGTACAGAAACACAGTGATGAGTTAGGATAATACAGCTCGCAAACCGAAGGAATACCAGACTTCCTAGCTCTCGGGGCGCATCTGGCTCGTCTTCGAGTTGCACGGAAGCCCCGTTGGGGGAGGTCCTTGCCGAAGTGCATACCAAGACGTTTTTTGGTTTTGTAGAGGTCAACGTTGTCGTCCAAGGTTAGCAAACGACAGGCTCGACTATGGCAACGTAGACGGACGCAGTTTAGATAGAGGTAAATGACAGGCCCGCAAATCAGCTAGCGCCTGCATCGTAGGCCGAATTTGCTTGCGGCTTGTTTTAAATTCTGTGACTTGATGCAGCTCCTGCTTCAGCTCGGGGTTGTCGAGATGATTCATTTCTGTAGCTTTTTTGGTTGTGGACGGCGAGTCGGCCGGAGAGAGAGCGGAATGAGAACGGGGCGGCGGGGGACATCAGACTTTTGACAATTTGATTGTGAGGTTGTACAACGCCGAAAAACTCCGAAAAACCGTCAAAAACCTCGCAACCCGACAACCTCAAAACCCTATGTCGAATTTGGCAAAACCTCGCCATATTTCCAAGGCCACAACCCCACAACTTGACAACGTCAAAATTTATTATTAATTTTTCTGGATTCAGGCATACAATAAATGAGTAGCAACAGTAATGGGACGTGTTTATTAAGACGGTGTGTCGGGGGACACTTTTAGATCGTGTAGCGGCTGAACGCCAATGCGCGAGAAGCAAGAATCTGGGGGATTTCAGAGACGACACCAAAGTAGCGCCGCGCGGGACACTCACTTTACGGGCTGCTGGGAACATACATCGACTCGCGAAGACCATCGAGCGTATCTTCTTCGACCTCCGATGATTCCACGTCTGGCACGGGCTCCGAGATAGCAGCTCCGCAGGCGGCGAAGATACTTTCCCAGCGCGACGGCGTGAAGGATGTGATGCCCGCAATGAAGCCGTTGACGGCTGTCCCGTAATTGGCTGCCGAGAACTCCAGCGGCGTCGAACGAAAGCCGGTAAGGTGCAGCCGATACCCACGCTCCACCTAGCGGGTCAACAGTGGTAAGTAAGGACAAATAGATAGGTTACATCGATACGTACCGATGCCGCAGCCATACCGAGCGCCCCGATGGGTAAGCCAGAGAAGTCGGACAGCACCTCATGACCAAGATCGTCCACAGAAACCTTGAGCGGCCACTCCTGCCTTCCGATGAATGGCAATACCGTCTGGATGATCACCGGAGATTCGAGGTATCCGCTAGCGTTCTGTGGAAAATGTGGTCAGTACATTAAAGGAGTTGGGGATGTTTACACAGACGATATATGACGGATGATCGCGCTTCAGAAGGCTCACGGCTTGGGGAGTTGGAGTTTTCCAGAATGCCGGCCCATTGCTCCGAACCGCGTATTTGGCGTCGCTCGCGACGGCCCTGGACAGGCGCTGAAAGGCGCGGTTGAGGTTCATGGTTGAAAACTCAACCAAAGCGGCGCTGCGGTGATCCCCGACATCAGAAGTGATGGCCGATCTTCGGCTCGACGATGCAAGGTACAATATCACGCGGATAGAGGGAAGACGAGGCCGACAAGGGCATAGGGTAAAACACAATGGATAATGCCTGATGGCACTCGAACAATGGCGCATGCTGGGTCAAGCATCGGCACGAGGTTATAGAGAATGTTGAGTTTTGAGTCTTGACGCGAGGAATGCTGGAGGAATGGAGACGCGTCGTGGATTGACCGCGAGGCACTGCCAGAAATGTTGAAAATTGTATCTTGGACCAATAGCGCAGGACCACGTACTGGGACAATGCCCATGCGCAAGGACATGGCAGTGAAGGACAATGGGTGGCGCAAGAAAGCGGTCACGTGATGCTGATGGGAACACGCAAAAGCGCGTCCAAATTAATTCCACGCGCGTTCTGGCTTGACAAGAGCGTGTTTAAGGGCGCAGGGTTCAAAGGAACGTGGCGCTGGAGTAGCCATGAGGCCGTTACACCCCTCAATATCCAGGCAGGACAATGAGGATTCATTGTTCTGCTTGAGAGCGTGACAATTTTCCAGGGTTTCAAGCCATAAATTAGGGGCCGATTCTCCCAATCGGGGGCTACAGTTGCTGTTTATGGAAAGGGCCATCTGGAAATAATAAATGCGGGCACGGAATTTGTTAGTGTAGTTAGATATTTACAGTTCACAAACACTCGTAGTATAAAAGAACTAGCGAGTTGTAGGTAGAAGAACAGAATCTTACGCCCGGGTTTATACCTGCGATCTTGCTCTCTCTCGCTTTTGTGTGTCTTTTCGAACGGAACGGTTGAACGGTTGAACGGTTGTACGGGAACGGAACGGTTATTTGAACGGTTGGGTTGGATTTTGGGTTGAAAGTTGGATTGGATTGGAATTTGAAGGACATTCGACTACTATCTGGGTTGCCACTGCCATATATTTTGCCAGGAGCCCCCGAACTTGCACGCGGACGCGTATCGTTGATCGTTGAACTTGAACGGGATTGCTGCTGGACGGCATCTTGGAGTTGGTTGGATTTTGGTTGGAGTTTTGATTTGAAGTTCACGTATCAACGCTCCGTCAGCGTTTCAGCGCAGGCGGGGCTGATCAGCTGTATTGTCGTTATAATACTTGCCATCCTCAAAGCCGGTGTCGACGATACGTGCACCAAGCTTGGCAAATGCACAGCGACGGTCTCGGAGGCGCTTGACAGCCTAGAAGGGGACGGGGTAAGACAAGAATCATAACGACATAGATGTGGTACGCACCCTTGTACAGATTGCATCGCCCCACTCAAGCACCCACTTGGTCCCAGGATACAATTCGTCAAGCAGGGGTTGCAGAAGGTCGATCGTCGCCCTCCCTGGGTCCTCGGGATTGTCGCCCACCGCCCCGAGCGCCATCGGGTCGAGAGAACAATGCAAGAGCTTGAAAAGTGCCGGGAGGAACCTGCTAACCCATGTCTTCGCGATGAACGCTGGCAAACCGTTGACGTCGCGGGAGGACTCTGGCGTAAAGGGTGTGAACGAGCTGGAGAGGGAGTCGGTCTTGACCACGGTGGATTGGACCTTGCGACTGCGAACAGCCAGCGCAGGTATTTTCGACGCGGTAGCTTCCACCTTCACGGCAGCACGAGCGCGTGGCTTTGGAGCAGTCTTTGGAGCAGACTTGAGGGCCCCGGGGACCTTGCTGGGAGTATCTTCGCTGTCGGAGTCAACGACGAGAGCCACGACCTGGATTGGAGAGAAAGGGTCAGCATCAGCGTCAAGTGTAGAAACTGGACTTGTAGAAACTGGACTGACATCGTTCTTGCGCGGGGCTCGAGCTGTCTTGGCGTCAAAGTCAGGACGCGCGCCGGCCGCATCTTCATCAGTCAAGCCTCCGATGGTGACGGAGGCCGTGGACCTCGTCGGCCAGGACTTGGAGAGGCCAGCTTTGGCGGAGGCAGCGGCGACGTTGCTGGAGGAAAGGTAAGCTCGTCCACGTGCCGATCCGACTCGGAGTTGCGGTATGTACCTGTTTTGGACGCCTCTCTTCTTAACCTCTGCTGTTGTCGTGCTGGTCGCGACTTCCTTCCCCAAGGCTTCAATCTCCTTGCGGGTCTGACCCTTGGCTGGCTTCCTGATCCGCTTTACTGGTGCCTTCGCTTTTACCTGGAGGCGTGAATTCAATACACGTTCATAGACCAGAATCAAAGCCTGTAGCAGCATGTACCTTTGCGATTGGGGCCTTATCCCACTCAGACGGACTGAGGTAGGCATCGTCATCTTCAATGCGGTCGAAGTCGTCCTGAGTGATCTCCAGCATCGGCTCGCCCTCAGGCTCGGGGGTCAGCTCCGGCAGGTCGTCGTCCTCCTCCATTGCGTCTACAGGAAGGTCGGCAACATCGTCGATTGCATTCGCCTGCTCCTCTGCCAGCGCAGCGTCAATCTGTGCGTCGAGCAAGGCGATACGCTGCATGTTGTCCTTGCGCTTCTGGACGAGTGCCTCCAATGCGGCAACACGCGCTGCCTCATCTGCAGTGACCTCTGCATGGGTGCGTTTGGCCTGCGGTTTTTCCGCCTTGAGCAGCTCGGCCATATTGCTGCCAGCGTCGGGACGGCGCGCCCGTGTCGATGCCATCGTTTGCTCGACGGTAGTGGGGGCGGAAGTGGATGCAGGAGTAAATGCAGCGGTGCGGGGGATTCTTTTGGGAGGGGCAGGGGTATCCTCGTGGTCGGTGTCCGACGCCTGGGACGAACGTTTGGAACCGGTCGCGGGGCCCTTTTTTCCACCACGACCACCACGACCACCACGACTACCACGGCCTCCGCGAGAACCAGGACCGCTGAGAGGACGTGCGGACATTGCTGCTATGCGATGATTTGAAGAGGAAATAATTTTCCTCTAAGTCCTGGATTACGTGGTGCTGGTAAGTTTCACACGTCTGCCGCCTTTCGACCAGTCTCACTCTTTCGTCTTAGTGATATTATCTACTCATGGTGCACGGCATCTCCTATACGTGCCGCGACTGCGCCCGCAACTTCACAACGACGGGTGGTCTCCAACGCCATCGGAACAGTGCTCATCGCCAATTCACCCCTGTGTCAGAGGGCGAGGACGACAATACCTTCAAGTCGTACTATCACACCAAATTAAACGGTGGGTCCTCTTCCCAATACTCATGTCCGAGAGCTAACAGCCCTCCAGCCCTTCCGTGCGATGCAGACGGGCGCTACCTACCCCCGTTCTCAGTGCCGCCCCCACCCCCGCCCCCGCCAGCGAATGGTCAAGATCCGGCTGCATGGGCCCCGTTTGGCTCCCGCGCAGAGTTTGATTTCGCCCAATTCCACTTCGTCAAGCTTCAAACCTCCGCCGCAAATATCAATACGGCCCTCGACCTTTGGGCTGCCTCGGTGATGCAGTTCGGCGGCACCGTTCCTTGGAAGAACTCCGACGAGCTTTATGCGACCATCGACGACATTCAAACCGGGCACATGCCGTGGAAGACCTACCAAATGCGCTACAGCGGCCCCCTACCCGCAGGAACACCACCGCGATGGATGACGCAGACATACGAGGTCTGCACTCGCGACCTCCGCGCCGTCCTCCACCATCAACTAGAGACGTCGAGCTTCAAGGGGGACATCGACATGATCCCCTATCGTCAATTTAATCACGCCGGCAAGCGCGTCTGGTCGAATCTCATGTCGGGCGACTGGGCATGGAAGCAAGCAGTAAATTATTCCACTTTTTTCTCCCTTCGTTGCATTGACAGACTTCAGGATATCTTGGGGGAGGACCCTAATAACCTCGGGTGCTCGTTTGTCCCCGTCGTTGCCGGGAGTGATAAGACGACAGTGTCTGTCGCCACTGGACACCAAGAATACCACCCGGTATACGCTTCCCCGGGAAATCTCACGGGCCCCGCTCGTCGTGCGCACGGTAACGGGCTCCTCCCCGTTGCTTTCCTAGCCATTCCTAAAAGTATGTGTCTTGTTACGCTGTGTCTGCAGATGCTCATTACTCTCCAGCAAGTAAAAGACATCGGTCGAAACTAGGGATGGCCACCGTCCCCGTCTTTACGGGTGTGACGGGTGCCGTTAGCGGCATGCCGTCCCGCGCCGTCAAGGCCTCGCTGGATCCCATGCGCGTGACGGGGACGGGCAGCCGTCTACGACCGTAGACGGGTTTGATGCGCTGATGGCGCTTTTCGCGCTCGAAAACACCCCAACGCGCCCTAAACTGAGTCCTGTTGATTGTTTGTTATGGAGAAAGGGTAATTCAGTCCCAAAGCACTTCTGGTGGACCCTGTAAACTCTCTCAGGACAGCATCTGCTCACATGTATTAAATTAACCAAATGTTGAAAAGAGCTTTTACTGGTCACTGCACCCTCAGGGTGTTTCTAATCAGTTGTGAGAAGGTCCTCACAGCTTTTCCACCACTTTTGACGTCGATTTTGGACCCAGGGCCATGCCATTTTGTTTCCTCGCGCCGCCCCGTCAATTTACGATTTACGGCCGTTCTTTTGCGGCGCCGCGCCGTCTGGGGTTGAAAAAAATGACGGATGCGGGCCGTAAATTTGACGGCCGTGCCCGTTTACGGGACGGTGCCCATCCCTAGTCGAAACCCGCATATCAAAAATTCTGTCGCCAAATGTACCACGCAAGTCTCGCCCTCATCTACCAACCCCTCAAGCCCTTCATGGAAACCCCCGACATCGTTCGCTGCCCCGATGGCCACTTCCGCCGTGTCATTTATGGCATCGGACCATACATCGCCGACATCAGTAAAACTACAGGTTTGTCTTTGGCAGCTTTCGTCTTTCAAGTTGGTCTTGGGGCAACTCTGGCTCTCCGACGGCATCTTTGGTCTTTGCCGTGGCATCTTTCAGCATCTTGAGCTTAGCCAATTGAGCTTAGCGAAAGATCTTTTGATGCGCTTGACGGCTTGGAGTTTTAGTTGAAATATTAACCGTAGAAATCAGACCAAGAAACATTCTCCTGACATACTGTGCCGCAGACAACAAGTTTTTGAGCTCTACACCATTCACCCAGCTGCCTTTCAGTCTGCAGCCATTGCAGAATCCAAACAAGTCATTCAAAGTCCGCTCGGTCACGATCAAAACTTTGACAGATGGTTACGGATGGCGCCACTTTTGACATTTGGTTCGTCGCTCTTTCGTCCCTCCCACCACCACCCCCACCCAACTTGCTCCCTTCCTAGCTCCGCGCCCAAGCTGACCTCCGTCTTCGGCAGCCACGGACCTCACCCAACCTCATATATGCTTGTCCGCTTCCCCCTGCTTGAAATCTCGCCCAGCATCGTATCCCGGCTCAAGAGTACCATGCGCGCAAGTGCTGTCAAGCCCGTCAAATCGCAAAACCTCAAGCAGAGCAAGCCGTTGGGCCATCCTCTTCCCTCTCTCCTCAATCACCTTTCTGCTGCCCCGTCACCAAGCCCACAAGACACTCCCCTCAAACCTCAACACACTGATGGATTTGTTGGTCGTTCAAGAGCGCCGTGGTGATGGTTCGGGTCGGATCGGAGCTCAAACCGGTGCGTCGCCGTGCAGTTTATCCGTTCATTTATTCTTCGCTGAACTGGTTCCACGTACAATCTGCAGATCTTCCCGTCAAACCTCGAACGGATTTATAGATGTCTGCTTCACATCCAGTTACGACTAGGTCTGTTCCCGTTAACTCTATTTATTGCTTTGCGTGCCGAGGTGGTTAGCGTCGTGCCCGCGTCGTAGTACCCTATTGCAATACTGTACTGTTTCGCTCAATTCTCCGGAGCTGTGACCTGTGACCCCAAAATTCGAACTTGAACTTTCGTAGATCTGCCGGAGCGACTGTGACCGCCAAAAAAGTTCGTAAATCCGGCAACGCCCGGGAGGCCGTGGAAGTTTCCCGGGGGCAGGGGGTGAGCTGGGACTGCAATACAAGGGTGAATTGGAGGTAATTTCAATCAATTTCGCCCTAAGCTTGCTCAAACTGACCCTTTTCAACCCTTTTGGGGGGCTCTTGAACGCAAATCAGGCAACCCACGAACCCTACGAAAACGTGAGGGCCGCAACACCTTCGAGCCCACAGCACTGCGCGGGGGCAAAAAATTGGATTTTAAGCGATTTTCCAGCAATTTTCCAGCGACTTTTTTGTCACATTCGAAGATTCCCTCGGTGACCTGTGACCTGTTCGAAAATTTTCTGATATTTTAGGGCCTGTGACCTGTGACATACGAATTGAGCGAAACTCTACAGTAGCTCCTGTATGTCGATACCGCCCCAATAAATCCACTTTTTCAACCTATTTTGTGTGCTTTCAAGGTCTTTAAGCAATCTTTGAACATCTTGACCGAGCACTTGCCAAAGCTAGTCTCGGTCTTTGACGTCTTTCCCAAGACAAAACATCTTGGAAAGCAAAATGAACCTTCTTTGTGAAAGACATAGGTCTTGGGGGAAAATACGTCTTTGGCATCTTTGGCGTCTTTCCAAAGATGCCAAAGACGCCAAAGACGAACCTGTACTTTTACTGATGGACTTTCCCGAGCAGGTGTGGCTTACGGCTGTGGTTCAGAACTGGTGCCCCAAGTACGTCGTACCCTTTACCTGCACCTGCATCCCCTGAATCCATTCTTTGGAAGGTGCGAGGCCCATCCAGATAGTGGTGTTCCGGGTCAGGGCTTGGGCCCGAGCCCGACCCTAAGCCCGGGCTTTTGAGCCCGACCCGAGCCCGACCCTGGGGAGGGCTCAAGTCGGGCTCAGGGTCGGGCTCAGAATTTTCCTGGGCCCGCGACCCTGGGCTTGAGCTCGGGCCCAGTAATATATGTACTGACCTGCGGTTTCAGCCCGCAAATTGTTTCTCCCGACACAAAACAAGTGAGTTTTGCTTCTCCGCAAAGGTTCTAAATTCTCACATGAAAATACTGGGTCGAGCGGCATTTGTCGGTGTGTGCCTTCCCAATGTAGTTTGTCAAGATGTTCTTTGTGTGCCATTTTGAAGGTTGGAAAATCCTGCAACACTTGGGAAGGTAAGGTACCTTGTTAACAAGTTGTATAGAGGTGAAAAAACCTCACAGAAAGCTGGTTGAAAATAATAGGCCAAAGCCCAGGCTTGGGCCCGAGCCCGACCCGACCCGGGCCCGACCCTGGTGTAGGGTCGGGCTCAGACTTTTCGATGAGCCCAAGCCCTCTCAGGCCCGACCCAAGCCCGGGCTTTCAAGCCCGACCCGACCCGAACATCACTACATCCAGATAACCTCGATGCAGACGGGGCTCGTTTGCGGACGCAGACGAAGACCGAGGCACTCGTGATGTGTTTTGACCCCGGCATACTCTGGGACGACTACGGCATCCGCGCCGACATCGTCGTGCGTCTCCTGCCATCCATCTCTCACTTCTAATTGACGGACATTTTGCAGCCTTTTACAAACGACTTTCCGCGTGCAGACATTTATGAGCTCTTGTCGTCGGACCTTCTCCACCAGGTCATCAAGGGCACATTCAAAGACCACATTGTCTCCTGGGTGAACGAGTATCTGCACAACCACCATGGAGAAAAGCGAGCGCTCGAGATTATCCAAGACATTGATCGCAGGTATGTTTTCGTTGTGCTTCAAGATCTCATGCTGATGCCTCGTCAACCAGGATTTCTGCCGTGCCTGAGTTTCCTGGCCTCCGGCGCTTCCCCGACGGACGCGACTTCAGCCAGTGGACGGGCGACGACTCGAAAGCGCTCATGAAGGTCAGTGTTTGGTCTTGTTTTTATCAGTGACTGACGCCCTCTTCCAGATCTATCTCGCCGCTGTTGCGGGCTACCTCCCTTCAGACATGATGAAGTGTCTATCTGCCTTTATGGACTTTTGTTACCTCGTCCGCCGCAACGCAATCTCTGCCCCGGACCTCATCAGGATTCAGGAGGCGCTTGACCGTTTCCACCAATATCGACAAATTTTCATTACTTGTGGCGTCCGTGTCGACATCTCCCTTCCGCGGCAACACTCTCTTAAACATTACATTCGCTTCATTCGTCTCTTTGGGTCCCCGAACGGACTGTGCTCATCGATTACCGAGTCAAAGCACATCAAGGCTGTCAAGGAGCCGTGGCGCCGTTCCAGCCGATTCAATGCGCTGTCCCAGATGTTGCAAACACTTGTGCGCCTCGACAAGCTTGCTGCCCTAAAGGTCGTGCTCACCCTGCGGGGCATGATGACCGGCACGTCGTCGTCGTACACGCGACAGGTTTTGGCTGGGGAGCAGCCTCAGGTAGAGGCTGTCGAGGCTGCGGCTGCTGTGGATGATGACGACGACGATGAGGGCCTCGTTCACGGCCCCAAGGTGCTCTCCGACATCCAATTGGCGCCGACTCCACGTTCGTTTTCCCGCTTTTGACTCTGTTTCACAAATCTCATTCATAACCCAGAGCGCGGTTATCCCAAGACACTCCAAGCCCTAGCTGCCCACATCCAGCAGCCTCAGCTACCCAACCTCCTTCGTCGCTTCTTACAAGAGGAGCTTCATGGGGCCCCTGACAACAATATCCCACCCGTACCCATCGAGGCGTGTCCAGTCTTTGCAGGTCGAATTGTTGTCCATCATTCCGCCATCGCACGCTTCTACGCACCCAGCGACCTCGGCGGCGCTGGTGGGATGTACCGCGAGCGTATCCGATCCAATCCGACTTGGCACGGGTACTCTCGGCGCGGCACAGTGCTGGTCGACGTAGGTGCTGCAGTCATGCGCGGGCTTGTCATTGGGCGTGTCCTTCTGTTTTTCTCCTTCACCTTTGCCGAGCGCAGTTTTGAGTGCGCACTGGTGAATTGGTTCGTCCCGATTAGAGATGCACCGGATCCGGACACAGGGATGTGGGTGGTGGAGCTCGAACGCGACCGGCGTGTTCCAACGGTGGCAATTATCCCCGTCGATTCCATTGCGCGAGGAGCCCATCTCATCGGAGTGTACGGGCGGGCTGCGCTTCCCGAGGACTTTCATTTTTCGGACTCGCTCGATGCTTTCAATACTTACTTTCTTAATCCTTACGCCGATCACCACATGCACGAATTCCTATCCTAGACTAGTATAGTACGATGTAGGACGTATATTTATTTTCTGATTTAACAAGGTTGTGGGGTTGCAAGGTTGCAAGCAGGTTGTGAGGTTGCGACAACCTCACAACCCTTGAAAACCTACAATCAAATTGTCAAAAGGCTGATGGAGAACACTAGGGTAGCCAGGGAAACAGCATTTTGTTAGCCAGGGAGACGGCATTGGCCCGATAGTCCCTCGAAGTACAGCGCAAGATCAACGGAACTGATGAGATTCAGCTCCCCGTCCTTCCTTTTCGAGCGTTGATCGCCGTATGTTTACTTACACGCTTTGGCGTAAACAAACCTCAGTCGTTCTTTCTTTACGACTGAGGTATGTCCCTACGGTCCTTACTCTGTACCTTATTTACTGACTCTGGTAGTTCTCTCATTAGGTACATATATTAATATAGTCGTTCTTTCTTCACGACTGAGTTCTCTCATTAGGTTATGGGCCCCGCCATATAGGCGCTATTCTCCCAATCCATTGCTGAGCAAAACTGGATCCAGAATCCATCCAATCCTATCCTACCCCTGCTTCCATCTCCTCATCCCCATCTTCATCTCGCTGTGGAAGAGGGGGATGACCCGCTCTTCGCATTTCCCCTTTCTGCCCATTCTGACCTACCCCTCGATGTCTTAGGTAGCGACTCGTATTTATACTCCGTACGTACATTTGATAATGGATCTTCTTTTCCCCCCAAACCACATCTATCGACGCGGCCAGTGACTTGAGTGCGCCAACGAGTGCACACCGCCAGTGAACTCCGAACATCCTTCCTCCTCATTCTCATCCTCTCCGAGCACAATCCGAGCCCGAGCCTTACTTCACGCCCACACGGCATTCGCCCCTATCTCCTCGCATTTTTACTCTACGCCTCGACAACTTTCCTGGGACCACCACCGCACTTTTTACCCCACCCTTGCTCAGCACCACGGACCTCCGACCCAACAATTCTGTCTACGTGACGCGAACTCGCTAGTGCGACATCGCACCTCGCGTCCTCCGACTCCGGTCCGTGCTTCGCCCACACCGATGCCATCTGCCACGTCATGGGAGCTTCCGTCCACCGCGGCCCACTGGTTCCCGCGGCAGGAAGGGGATCGTCTCAAAGACGAAAATAACTACCTCCCATGGTCTATTCGCATGCTCACCTCGTTCGACAATTGCGAGCTGAAGGGCATCATCGAAGGCACCGATACGGAGGCAGCGGCAACGGACAAAGTCATCTGGAAGAAAATGGATCGCGCCGCGCTCAATATCCTCATGGGCTGCATCGCGTCCAACCTCGTCGTCAAAATCTCTTCGGCCAAAACGGCGAAGGGAGCCTGGGACTCGCTTGCGACCGAATTTGGTCAATCGGGCGCCGGATCCATCATGTTATGGTTCCGCCGGCTCGTCAAGCAGCTCTCGCCTGACGACAGTCTTCCCAAGCACATCACGGACTTCCAAGAGGCCGTGAAGCAGCTCTCGCTCTCCGACTTCGAGATTCCGGATCACATCACCGCCGCCATCCTCCTCTGCACCATCCCTTCCGATCCACACGACCCCGAGTCCTACTACCAGCACATCCAGGGTGTCAAGATCGAGAAGGACAAGACCACGCTCGTTGCCGTCGCTCAAGGGATCCTCGACGCGAAACGGCGTGTTCCCGGCGCGGATACGCAGCCTAGCGAAGCTGCGCTCGCAACTGCCTTAGCAACGCTAGAGCGCTCTGCCCGTTACAAGGGCAAGCTCTTCTGTGCGAATTGCAAGCGCAATACGCACGCGACGGCCAACTGCTGGGCGAAGGGCGGGATGAAAGAGGGACAGGGACCAAATCAGAAAAAGCAGCGGGCAGGTAAAAAGGGCAAAGAAAAGGCCCACGCTACTGAGGGTGGGGACGGAGACGAAATGTCGATTCATCCTTTGTCGGTTTCGAGCAATCTTACAGCGCTGCCCCCGTGGCGACGCGTCTTCTTTATTCCTCGCGTGACGTCTGCTCCCCGACTTCGACACTTCCTCCCGATGTTTCCCCTTCGGACGACGACCAGGCGTACAGTGCACGTACGTCGGGCGCGCCACCCATCATCATCGATTCTGGCACATCCGCTTCTATCCACTCCGACCGATCACAATTTATTGCTTCGTCGATTAAGCCTACCTCCGCTGACGTCCGGGGATTTGGCAACGGCAAAGTAAGGATCGAGGCTCGAGGCACCCTACGTCTACCGGTGTCAAGCGTATTTGGGGTTATACACGAGGTCCACTGGGTTTGGCTTTAACCGAGTGTTTCTCGTAAGTTCGAGATTTGGGGTGTGAAGTGAAAGTGGGTTGATTTCCGGACAAATCGAGGAAGGGTGATAGAGTGAAGGGCGATGGATAAATGGGGATTTATCCGGGTAAGGGTGTGGGGATCGTGAGGGTGCGAAAGATAACCAATATCTTTCTCGTTAAGCGTAGTCGTGTGGCGAAAGATAACCAATATCTCTCTCGTAGGCGTAGTCGTGGGGCGAAAGATAACCAATATCTCTCTCGTGGGGTGAAAGATAACCAATATCTCTCTCGTGGGGTGAAAGATAACCAATATCTCTCTCGTTAAGCGTAGTCGTGGGGCGAAAGATAACCAATATCTCTCTCGTTAAGCGTGGTCGTGGGGTGAAAGATAACCAATATCTCTCGGAGGCGTAAGGAGAAAAGACTCGTACAAGTCTATTCGGGAAGAGGCGGAGGGGAAGCGAATGAAAGTGGGTGGGAAGGTGGTGAAGTGGGTGGGAGTCGGAAGAAAAGGGATGGGTGGTGGAAGGTGATCGGATGTGGAGTTGAAGTCGGGTAGAAGTGTATTTGGATGTCCTTTCTACGAATTACATGGGGATTTATATACTGCTACTATGTGCTCAAGTATGCTCACGTTAGTTCTTTCTACGCAGCCATAGGCAAACATTGGAGTCATAATGACTCAGTGATAAGGTACTAGCTCCGCGTCAAGCCGTCCAGGGGGTCGTCTAGTCGGCATTCTGTCGTTTCGATTGTGACTCAGTTGGCTGTGCGAAGCACAGCTTCGCGTGGTGTTTCAGCCGTAGTGACGTTGCCTTCGGGCTATTCCTCTTCTGGTTGATTTGCCATCAGATCACATTTGGCCGGGGCTGTGCCAGTCCCACCGACTTGTTGCCAAACACTTTGGCGACATGACATCCGCTGGGAACGAAAATACCAACCGTCCTCGGTTGTTCTTCATCTCTCGGTGGGACTGCACAGCGGACGAATGTGACCAAGAATTGGCAATAAAGACATTTATTCGGGTAGCGCGCATGTCATTCTCGTTCCATAAGAGAGAGAAGAAAGGAATTTACCCTCCCTCAATCCCATGGGCGAGTCTCCGACATCAATGCAAGTTCATGGGCGTCCTCGATAGCGTGGAGCTCGGTGCTGCGTTCGAAGCGGGGGAGTCCGATGCGTCCGCGCGCCTTGCTGCGGTCGTCCTCCAGCTTGTTAGCCAGGGACTGCATCGCCTCGTTGGGGCCCGGCATCTTGATACACGCTGGCGGGAAGGCAACGATGGCCATCTCCAGGCGGTGATATTCGCGCATGTGCACAAAGGCCCAGTTTCGACGCACCCACGCATACTCTATCGCGATCCATCCTCCCCTCAACCCGTTAGTGAAGGAGAGCATGGTTCCGTTCCGAACTTCCTGCGCAAAATCAGTTGGAACAGCGAAGAAATAGACACCCCAGGGCATCATCTTGGCCGCCACATCGATTTTGGGTCCGGGAATGGGAGGCATCGCATGAGCCTGCGCCTTCTGCATCGAGTACGGGCTAACATGTCGGTACATTGGGTCGTATGCAGGTGCAATGGGGGCCACAATTTCCAGGATTGGGGTAGGCGCTCCTGCAAGCGGCGCAACGGGAAGGAGAGCGGGTGGCACAATGGGCCCCGCGAAGCTGGTCTCGTAGAGGTAGCGGTCGTGGTCGACTTCCGTGGCTGCAAACTGCGGGGAGACGTGGATGTTGGTGTTATCGCTCAGGTCGCCGTCCTCGTTGGTCCAGGTCTTGTAGGTGTCCCAGTTTAGTGGAGGAGTCGCAGCGAGACTCTGTCCACCCGTACCGGTCAGAGCCGACCAGTCGTCAGGCGTGGCGGCAGCTACATTGGTGTCGTGGCCTTGCTTAGCTGCGGTCGAGGGGGTGTTCCTGCTGAGCGGAGTAGACGTGAAGAGACCCTTCATGTCGGTATTGACCATGGTAGACCAATCGCTGGGTGCAGCGGCAGCGACTTCGATGGGATGTGGACGGAGGGCTGACCGAAGACGACTCATCATCCCCGGGGCACGTGCTCCATCGCGAGGTATGGGAGGTGACGGGCCACGGACACGCTTTTGGATCTTCGTGAGAAGGCGACGGGTGCCCTGGAGGGTAGAAAGAATGTGGGGTAAATGGTTTTTAGCTCGTTGTGTAGAGCCGAGTTGGGAAGTTTTCGCACCCGATCTTTCCTATCGGTAGTGATGGTCACCTGCGACCCGATGCTGTCCCTATCATCCTCCTCGGAGGCCACGAAGGTTTGCTGGGTAATCTGGATGTGCGCAGGAGGTTCCATGGGGTGGTGCAGAGGTGGGAGAGAAGGCCGAAGCGACTAGGGCATCTTTTATGGTGGTCGTTAATAACCCGGGCTTGAGTCAGACAAACTCATCCTTAGAGGCGTTTTTGGAAAGACGCCACCGTCGTAGACTGCGGGGTAGTGTCGGTCCCTGGACAATTATATGTGCGCCTCCATTCTCCACTATTCCCCATCAGAAAGGTCCTCGCTCCCGGTGGAATCGTCCTCACTGCTTTCTTCATCGTCTTGGCCCATCCATCCCGTTCGCATAAACCAGTGATCGCGTGTGATGAAGGGAAGGAGTCGGAAGGCAGCAATTGGCCTTCCTTGCAGCATGGTCCCATCAAGTTCCTTTAACACGTACGCGCCCCCGCGATTTTTACGCTGAACCTCATATGGTCCCATATAGCGGTCGTCCGTCTTGAGCTTCGTGCCCACCGTGTTTTCATTACTCATATTACGTACGAGGACGAGTTCGCCGGGCTTGTAGTCCTGTTTTTGGAGTTTGTGCCGGAATCGCTTTTCAAATTGTAGTTTCGATGCAAAGCGCGCTTTACGTACTGTCTCGGCAGCACATTCAATGTCTCGGGGGTGCATCTGCAGCTGCCGAATTCGAAGGGCTAAAAGGTCTGCAGTTGACATCCCCGAATAGAATCCTTCTACCATGAACGTGGCTTCTGCCAAGTCAAACGGCAAAATTGGCTTGGTGGCATGCAGAAGTTCGAAGGGCGAGTATCCAGTTACGCTGCTGACGGTTACTCGGTCAGCGAAGATTGCTGCAGGAAGCATGGTAGTCCAGCGGGACAGTTTGCCTCCGCATGCTTTCACTAGTGCTTCTCGCATGGTGAAATGTCCTCGTTCTACCACACCATTGGCGTGTTTGTTGTACGGGGATATCTTGACTCGCGGAATATGTAGGCGTTTGCATAGGATCGCAAAGGCCCCTAGCACTTCTGAGCCATTATAGGTGGTGACCTGCTGCGGACACCCGTATCTGCAGTAGATGTATTGGAACAGGAAGTCCGCAAGTGCATCTGCTGTTTGCGAAATCAAGGCTTTGGCTTCGCAGAATCCGGTGAGGTCGTCGCGAGCGGCTACGATCATGCTACATTTGTTAGACATGGGCATACGCATCACGTCAATGTAGATCTTGCTAAATATAGCAACCGGAGCGGAGATTGTGGGAGGAATTTCAACCTTCTTGGTGTTCCGGATCTGGCAGGTGGGGCAGGATGCAACGTGATGTTGTATATCTGCACGTCATCGGGGCCAGTGGAAGCGAATCTTCAGTGAGGCCCACATTGCTTTAACCTTTCGGTGTCCTAGATTCTCGTGTCCTTGGGTAAGGATGGATAGACGAGCACGAGGGTCGGTGATTACGAGCAAAGGGGGTAAGTTACCATTGCGGTGCCAGAGTTTCCCCCTTTTGAGGAAAAACTGCGTGGCTTTGGCAATGAATCGCCGTTGCTTCTGATGGCGCTGTTTTTCCGGCACCGAGTCAAAGTCCGGCATCACCAATGTTCGCAGAAAGGTTTCGATGTCTGCCAACATATTTTCCTGTGCTCGTCGGGCAACGAAAATTTTTGGGGTGCTTGGGATGATAGGTCGGGTGGGGGATTCGTAATATTGTGTTATTCCCCGGAAATACCGAGGAGCGGCGAAGTAGGATAGTGCAATGTGATCCAGCCACGAATCATCGTCATCAGGTGCTTCTTCCCCAATTGCACGGGCGCGTCGGGATAAAGCATCTGGTCCTTGAAATCGAGTGGCGGGTACGTGTATAAGTCGGAAATGGAACATAAGTATTCCTTGGATCCAGCGGTTTACAGCTGCATCTGGTTGGAGGTCTGGATTATTCAGTAATCCTTGAATGAATTTGGCATCAACCTCGACGTGAAGAGTTTTGACGCCGATGATGTATAATCGCCAGCATCGCAGAGCCCGATACAACCCAAACAATTCCAGTTTTGGCTGCGAATATCTGGATTCCCGTTCACTCATGGGTATAGACCCATAGCGTGCTGGTCGGCGCCTATTTTGCTCATCCTGTTGTGACAAAATCATTCCTGTAGCCGTCCGGCAGGAGTCTACCGAAATTGTGAGTGGTAGTTCTGACTCGTAGTCGATCGGCCGGAGGGCTGGTGCGGAAGCTACCAAGTGTTTGATTTCTGTGAATGCATGCTCTCTTCGTTCGTCCCAACAAAATTCCACCGTTTTTCGATAGAGTTCCGTTAGCGGCCGAATTATTTCCGAGTAATTTTTGATCCAGATTCGGACCGTGCCGCATAGCCCTAAGAATCGGTGTACTGCTTGCGGGGATTCTAGTTCGGGCCAATCCAGAATAGCGGACGTTTTCTTCGGATCTGGAACACGTCCGTCTGGATTGCCGCGTTGGCCGACAATCAGGACTTCGGATCTTGCGATCTGAGTCTTTAATCCGGAAAATGTGCCTCCCGCACATTTTACACGATGCATGATTCTATGGACATCATTGGCGTGCTCCCAGATGAAGCGACGTATTCCTGGGTTTTCGGGAATCGTCTCGGGTCGCCCATCCTTGTCGAGATACTGTGTCCGTGGTCCTTTGATTGGTAGGTCGTCAATGAATATGTTGGCCACGTGTGGAATTTCGTCATGGAGAATAAACACCATGCACTTCTGGAATTCTGCCGGGGAGTTTGTAAACCCGGTTGGCATCGATGCGATTCGAAGTAAGCCCAAGGGTGTCATGAAGGCTGTCATGTCCCGGCTTTCTGGTTCCATTCGTCGTGCGTCGAACCCCCAGTAGAGGTCGAACACGGTGTAGCATTGTCGGCCTGCAAAGCCCTCGACAAAGTCATCGAGGATAGGAAGCATTCCTACATCTCGAATCGCAACTTTGTTGAGAGGTTGCAAGTCGTGAACAATTCGAAGCTTCCCATTCTTCTTGACCACACAAAACCATCGAGAACGATAAGATGATTGGCATGGTTCATATACCCCTGCCTCAATTTTGAGCTTCAAGACCTCGATAACCTTGGTCAAGATGCCAGGAGGAATGGGAATATTTTTATATTCCCAAGGTGTGTGGGGTACGGTGGCGATTTTGTAAGGGCTGAAATACGAGTCCTTGAAGGTGCCTCTCTCCGAGTCCTCGAAGGCTAAGGCTTCCTCGTTGTCACACATTATGTGCGTGAATAATCTCTCTTCTTCGTCTGTGAGGAACCCATCTGGATTTATCTCGAGCTGAGCCAAACGCTCACGGGTCAAGCGTTTTCCAGGGATGAAGTCGGAGGGTCGCGTGGGAAGGGGGAGTAATGTTGCTAAGGGGTCCTCTGGAATCGTGCGACGGACCGCATACTCCGGGGAAAAGGTGGTGGAGACGGGTTTGATCTTTTTATCAACCCGCTTGTACATGGTGAGGCAAAAGTCCTCAGGCCCTTGGGAATGGGAGGGTTGAACCATTTCGAAGATGAACTCGTCATCATCTTCAAGTTCAAATTCAACTTCGTCTGTGAACTGTGCAGGTCCAAAGTTGAATTGTTCCGTTGCCGAGTTGCCGTGATAGGCGAAGACATTCGGCGTGATCGGCATGGGTTTTGAACTTCGGTCCAAGTAGTTGAAAACCCAATATATTATTCGTCGAACCAATTGTAGCGTAAAGCAGATCCCAAAAAGGAGAAGCTCCGCGGCTCGGAGTGGCATTTGTAGTAACACGAGGACTAAGTCGGTTACATAGGCGAGGAGTTGGGGGAATGATGGAATTAGGCGAGTTAATAGATGCGAGAGCCGTATTGTAGTGGGAGATGGTGCTGGACGTGTCGAGGGTTTGTGATGAGTTGTGCCAAATTGATCTGTAGTGCTAGGTGTCAAAGCTGAGTGAATCCGTCTAAATGGGCCCGGATTCAGCGCATCCGCGGGGAACGAAAAGAAAGACTGCAACGCACACCTATTTATCCGCCCTGGGCGGAACATGGTGGGCTCGAAAAAAACTCCTTGTAAGGGCGAGTCATTCCAGCCTGTCTTCCCCGGACAACGTCTCGGTGAGCCGAGCTATGCTCATGGAGACATTCTTCAGGCGTCCTTGTGTGTCTTGGACTCGTCTCGAGCATGCCGCTGTGAAGGAAGTGGGTGATAACCTCCGGGTCGAGGAACCGATAGCCCATTAATTCCTCCGCGAGCTCGGAAATCATATGGTGACCATGATTGTGGTAGGTATCCTGAACCAGACGCAGCTTTGCGTACTCGTTTGGGAAAAGGAAAGGAAGAGGTGTGTGTGAGATCTCGTGCAGCATGGCAAGATCAAGGTTCCAGTGTCGTTTGCCGGAGATATCCGAGGCGCAAGAAATGAATTTGAGTGTGTCGATGCGAACCCTGGTAATTGTTTGAATGAGGGGCGGGTGGATCATAGCCTCTGCTGTAATGGCAGCGCGGATAACGGGGCTCCATTCCTGAGCATGCTGGCTAAAGCGGCGCATCAAATGTCCGTTTTGCGCAGGCAGAAGAAGCAAGGGATTGGAGTCCTTGCGAATCCTTCGTCTCCCAATCGTGACCTGTTGCGAGACTTTGTCCAGTACGGAGTTGGCAAGAGCGCGGTGAAAGTGTCTGCCATCCGCGCGGTCGTTGTTGGCCAGGTGTGTAAATCCATCCACTGTTTGCAATCTCTCTTTCGACATCGCAACCCGATCAACAATCCATTCCAGTTCATCAGTAATGAGGCGAATCGCGTGGCGACCTGGGCGTGCAGTTGCCTCATCGTCCCAGGCAGCCGTGATAGCCTGCTTCTCGTGGTATTCAGCAACCCATCGATGTGTTTCCGCCCATTCCACCCCGCGCACATTTTCATCTGTTTCGGGGGTGGGTGCGCGATAGTGTAGCCTGTTCATGGTATCCACGATATCCTCGGTTGCGACGATGATATGGCCGTCATCATTTAGAATGTCGCCTGCCGAGCTGCTATCCATGGCATCGGCGGACGGGGTTTGCTCGGAATCTTCAAGCTCGGAGAGATCCGAACATTCAAGATCCAAGTCATTACTATAAACCCCGCCCTGTTCGGGTTCCGGACTCGGCGACAAGAGGCGGAGACCAAACCTCACTGGGGCTGCATCCGGGGTTGGCTGCAGCATTACAGAGACAGCTGCTTCGTCCAATTCATCTTCGTGGGAGGGGTCATTTGTCCCGAGGTGCAAATGATCTGTGGTGGTGTGGCATAAAGTGGGGTCGGTGAGGAGGTTTGGTGCCGAGTTATTGGAGGACAGAGACAGGGAGGAGCGCTCCGCGTGTGAAAACCGCTGGTTATGCGCGTGCGAATCAGAAACTCGGTCCACGGCCCGGGTGTGGTACGGATCAGAAGGCGGTGCAGCTTCTTTGAGTTCCTTCTCCGCCGTTTCTGCCGTTTCTTCGCGCGCGCTGCGGTAGGCATTGCTGTGCTTCCCATGAGTCGTCTGATCGATTCTCTGGGTGCAAGCCACATACAAAGCATCCCCGTCACTGTGGATGATTGCGGAACCTTTGCTTTCCGTGTTCCTGGCTAATGCCGTATTGTTGAAGTTGTTGACATCTGCCACCCGTTCGTCACTCTCGCCAGCCTTTATCAATGACACCGTACCTGTCCTGCATCCAGCAGCTGTTGTGCTAGCACCAATTTTCTGCATGAATGACTCCGCTGTCTCGGCGAGGGCGGAGTTATTAGCGCGACTAAAATTGATGTGTCTGCGGTCAAGTGTTTCTGTAGAAATGGAAGTTGCATTTCCTTCTTCATTCGGATGCCTTGTCATGATTCTGACCTCCTCTTTTCGCAGGAATTTGCCCACGGAAGAGTCCAGCAAGGGCTTTGGAGAAGCTGGATAGAAGTTGGGAATAGGGAAAAGTGGCGGGGGCAATTGGATGAGTGGGGTTGGTTCGAGTGGTGCGTATTGCTGGCTCTCCTCAACACGTTTCCCTGACTTCTTATACCGTAGGTCCCACAGAATGCTATTTTTCAGCCACAATAGGATTTTCCCGCCCAGTAGGAGCCCAGTATAGCTCCATATCTGAATCAAGTAGGCCAATTTGAGACCGGTATCCGTGAGCCATTCCCAAGTTAGGCACATACGGCTGGTCTCTTGGCATGGATCTTGAGTGATGGGCATGGGACAGACAGTGGCATGTCCGTTTTTGGTTAGCCGGGTGTCGATCATTCTGACTCGATTAACACCGAGGCTGTGGGTGGCTTGTATATCGGTTGTGGGGCCAGCGGCGTCTGTCACACCGAGGCTGTGGGTGGCTTGTATATCGGTTGTGGGGCCAGCGGCGTCTGTCACAGGTGTCAGAGCCTGATGCTCCCTCTGAAACGACAGGACATCTGGTTCAACTTTGGCTAGCTGGGTGTCGAGAGTGCTGACTCGATTGACATCGAGGCTGTGGGTGTCTTGTAGGTTGGTTGTGGGGCCAGCGGCGTCTGTCATAAATGCCAGAACCTGCCGTTCTGCCTCAAGCGACAGGACCTCGGCTGTAGCTTCATGGGGAATTGCAAGAAGCTCGTACCGGGGCTGACGCGTTTCGCGATCCTTGAAGACCAGGTAAGTCCCTTCGTCCCTTTCATCGATGGTGACCAGGTTATTTCGCTGCCAGGGGCGTCCTAGAAGTAGTGCAAAGGGTGCCTGCTGCGAGACCCAGAGGCTGGTTCGCGTGAGCACGCTACCACAGGCAAGTTCAACATCATTGATAAATCCCCGTAGCTGTCCTCGGCCGCCATTTGCATCGTTCATGTTGGTGACGCGGGTCATATCCACAGGGCGATGCAGGACAAGTGCTGCGACATTGGCGCGCACTACATCCAATTGAGAGCCTGTGTCCACAATTGCCACAACACGACGGCCCCCAATCTCCATTTCTATGCGAATTAAAACTCCCTCGGATCGTGGCCATGCCCAATTCGCCACGAGGGGTGAGTCGTGTCCTAATAAAACCGCCTTCACGTTCTTCAGGCGTATTACATCCTGAATTTCATTGCGGATTTCTTTAGACGCTACTAGAACCTCGCGGATGGTCAACGGGATTTCCAAGTCCAGGAGGCGTTTGACAATGGCCGGCAGGTGTACACTAGTCTGGATATCAGACTGACGCCCTGTTATTTTAGGTTCTGCCTTTGCCACCTCCTCCGGACGCGACGGGGTCAATTTGCGGCGGTCCAGTTCAGCTGGGGTACCGGGATTTTCATGTGTCTTGCCTTGCTTGGGGCCTCGTTTATCCTTCTGAGGATGTCCTGGGTGGTAGGGCATTTCAACATCCTCTCTCGGCAGGGCTCGAACTTGGCGGGCATCGATGGGCTGTACATCCGCGAGAATCTCACGAACCTTTTCTGCCGTTAGCTTGGAGCTCGGCACAGGTACTGCAGATGCATGTGGTGCTTCTACAGGCACAGCGTTCTCGGAGACTAATTTGTTTTGAGTCTTTTCTCGCCTGGGTGGATATACACCGTCAAGCACCTGCCGTCGAGCATTACGCGTACTTGGCACAGTGCGTTCTACGGCATTGACATTCTCCCGGCCTCTGGTACCCGTGGTGCGTTTGGGATTGGTGAAGTATACTCCGCCTCCCTCATCTTCTGATCCCACGGGTTCCATGTCTGAGTCGAAGATAGTGTTGAAACCTTCCCCGGGATCGTCCTCGGAATCATATCCTCCCTGCATCTCCACATCATGATTTGCGGTCATTTCTTGCAGGTCATGGTAAAACATGCTCTTGGGACCGCGTGGTTGGATAAACGGAGGGTTAAGGTTTTCCGAGTTGTTGAGGTACCCAAGCATGACATGTGGGGCCGGGGGGGTTGAAAGGCGCTTAGCTGCTTGTGCTATGCTTTCCCCGGGTCCTCGCCGAATGGGGTTTCCATCTTTCAACTTCAAACGGCCATCAGCTGGGATGATGGTTCCGTTGTGGATCAAGGCCTGTATTTCGGGGCATTCGTTGATGCGATGCCCCTCGATATTGCAGCCATAACAGTTCCGATTCGGTGGCCTGAAGTTTGGGTCCCCACCAAGTGGTGTGTTATTGGGATAGCTCGCAGGTGTGGTCAATGCTGCTGTGCTATTGGATGACGATGCCTCCCGAGGGGGAGGTCGCGGCCGGTAGCCCATAGTGTTGTTTGTTGCAACAATGAGTGGTGGTTTAATGCATTTCTCCGCATTTCCGGTCTGGTCCTTGGCCAGAATGGTGTAGTAGATGGGGGGATATTCAGGGTCATCCAATGACATCTTGTTTAGTTGTCGAATGAGCCCCGAAACTTCCTCGGTGGATCCTGCTGCCTTTGGGGCTGGTTCTAGGACACCATCGCGTGATTTTCCCGCAGCACGAGCTTTGCGCTTTTCCTTGTCTTTGCGCAATTTATTCTTCTCGTGCCGCTGGCGAAGGTATGATTCCAGGTCCAGATTACCGAACTCTTCATCAGACTCGTCATCGTCGGATAGGGGCTCATCATACCCGCCATCATCGTCAACGTCGTAATCGGCGGCGTTGAGGACCATGGTCTCGGCACGGTTTCGGCGGAAATACCATTCCCCGGCCTCATTGATTTCCTTCATGGTGTATTGGTGTTTGCTATCCCGTTTGGGATTATGCTGCAGGATACGGTATTCTAAGACACGCCGTAGGTCTTGGTGGATTCCCATCCAGAAGTAAACATCACAGTTAACTTTAGTGATGTGCCCCTGCTGGAGAAGTGTTCCGGCCATGGTCTTATATTTGATGAAATACCGCTTCCATTGTGAAAGATTGAGGAAAGGTCGGTTCTTGGTCTTCACCGTATAGGTGGTGATATCACTTGGCCGGAAGCGAATTATAGCTCGCTCGGCGTCGTAGCACTTCAGAATTTCGCGACGCAAACGGGGCCAATTAGCTTTCTGATAATTATCAGATGCCCGAATGAAGGACTGAACGTCTGCAGCGCAATAATCCAAGATGCATTCACATTGGTCGTATGGGTCTGTGACGTGAAACTTCGCGAGAAGCTTGTCATAGTGTTGGATGAAATATTCCACCTCGGCATGATTTCCGCGGAACATCTTTGGCGCATCCCGGCTATTTCTCAGGGGCATATCCAATACAGAACGTATCGGACCACTGAATGTCATAGGCGGGGCAGTCATGCGCTGTGGACGCAGCTCGGGTGATGAAGGTGGTGAGAGCGGGTCGTCCGATTCCCCATCCTGATGCTGTTCCGACTCATATTCGGTCAGGAGAGTCGATGTGTGGGAAGGGAAGGAAGAGGAGGAGGCTCCGCCCTGATTTGGTTGTACATCAGGGAAGGCGGAGTTATTTGGCGGGAAGGCGGAATTATTCGCGGGGAACGCGAAGTTAACCGCCGGGTTCGGAGGAGGGTTGGTCTGAGTCATGTTATGACGGGTGTTCGTAGGGTGTGTAGTTGGTGGGGGTTTGGGGATGGATGGATAGAATCCGCTTGTACTTCACTGGAAAATTCCCTCGCGGTGGGCTCCACTGATGTCAAGCGTATTTGGGGTTATACACGAGGTCCACTGGGTTTGGCTTTAACCGAGTGTTTCTCGTAAGTTCGAGATTTGGGGTGTGAAGTGAAAGTGGGTTGATTTCCGGACAAATCGAGGAAGGGTGATAGAGTGAAGGGCGATGGATAAATGGGGATTTATCCGGGTAAGGGTGTGGGGATCGTGAGGGTGCGAAAGATAACCAATATCTTTCTCGTTAAGCGTAGTCGTGTGGCGAAAGATAACCAATATCTCTCTCGTAGGCGTAGTCGTGGGGCGAAAGATAACCAATATCTCTCTCGTTATTCGTAGTCGTGGGGCGAAAGATAACCAATATCTCTCTCGTGGGGTGAAAGATAACCAATATCTCTCTCGTTAAGCGTAGTCGTGGGGCGAAAGATAACCAATATCTCTCTCGTTAAGCGTGGTCGTGGGGTGAAAGATAACCAATATCTCTCGGAGGCGTAAGGAGAAAAGACTCGTACAAGTCTATTCGGGAAGAGGCGGAGGGGAAGCGAATGAAAGTGGGTGGGAAGGTGGTGAAGTGGGTGGGAGTCGGAAGAAAAGGGATGGGTGGTGGAAGGTGATCGGATGTGGAGTTGAAGTCGGGTAGAAGTGTATTTGGATGTCCTTTCTACGAATTACATGGGGATTTATATACTGCTACTATGTGCTCAAGTATGCTCACGTTAGTTCTTTCTACGCAGCCATAGGCAAACATTGGAGTCATAATGACTCAGTGATAAGGTACTAGCTCCGCGTCAAGCCGTCCAGGGGGTCGTCTAGTCGGCATTCTGTCGTTTCGATTGTGACTCAGTTGGCTGTGCGAAGCACAGCTTCGCGTGGTGTTTCAGCCGTAGTGACGTTGCCTTCGGGCTATTCCTCTTCTGGTTGATTTGCCATCAGATCACATTTGGCCGGGGCTGTGCCAGTCCCACCGACTTGTTGCCAAACACTTTGGCGACATGACACCGGCCAAACTCCCGAACGGTAAAATTGCAGCGCTGGAGTTCGGCGATGCAGCTTACGTCCCGAATTCCTCACTGACGCTGATCTCAGTATCGCGTATGGACGAGCGCAAGCATTACACGTTATTCGGTCATGGTCGATGTGTCGTATTCCACAAAGACGACCAGGGCTCCCTCCTTCAGGATATACTTTCCAAGGAGGACGTAGCATTCACTGGCACTAAACGTGGAGATCGCCTTTACCACCTCGACACTCTCCCTCGGTCGGAATCTTCATTTTCCACCGTTACCTCTCAACTCTCTCCGCTTGAACTCCTCCATTATCGTCTTGGCCACCTGAATTATCCGGCCATTCGTGCTCTTGTTCGCGGAAACTTGATTGATGGTATACGGATTTCCACAGCAGATCTTAACGCGACGCCCCCCGTATGTGACGCTTGCATGCGGGGGAAGATGACCCGAGCATCTTTTCCCCCCTCCAAGACGCCGAAATCCACGTGTCTGCTCGGTCGTGTTCACTCTGATCTGTGGGGTCCCCCTCCAGTTCATTCGAAGGGCGGCGCACGATACCTGTTTGCGCTCACCGATGAATACGGGCGGTACCGTTGGGTATTTTTCCTGCGGCGCAAGAAGGAGGTCTACGCTACCTTCAAATTGTGGTTGGCGTTCGGGGAGAATCTATTCGGCGTGAAATTGGGCATTTTACGGACCGACAACGGCGGCGAATACATCCTGAAAGCTCTCGAGAATTTCCTCAAGGAACGAGGTATCCTTCACGAAACCTCTTCCCCACGTACTCCCGAGCAGAATGGACTCGCCGAGGTCGGATTCCGCACCATTTTCGACCGCGTTCGCACCATCATCGTGGACGCGGGTCTCCCATTCTCATTCTGGGCAGACGCCGTTAACTATGTCATCTCCACATTAAATCGAAACCCTACCTCCGCGCTCAAGGGTGTTACCCCACTCGAGCTTGTCGAGAAACGGAAACCCGACTTCAAATCCCTTCATCGATTCGGCTGCAGGGCGTACTTGTATAATCCTGACCCCAAGCGGCGCAAATTCGACGAACGGGGGGAGCCCGTAATATTCCTGGGCTATTCCGACACTCAAAAGGCTTACAAGGTCTGGCGTCCTCGTACCAACGACGCCTACACCTCAATTCACGTCAAATTTGACGACCACACAGTTGGACATGATCTGGCTGGGGGTGAGAAGCTATCTGTCGAGTCCTTCGAATTCTATCCATCTTCTCTCGAAGACGATATTGACGACTCTCCCTCTTCCAGCATCCCATCTCCACCTACTCCACCTACAGCTGTTCCTTTCATCGGCCCAGCTCTCCCTCCTCCTGCGAAGCCTCGCATCCCTCGTCCGCGCAAGGACTGGGGTCCTCCGACACGATTCTCACCGCGCCAGCTCGAGGCCAAGGCAAAGGAAGCAGCCGAGCGCGGGGGAACAGCCGCCGCCGCACCTGACGCTGCACCCGTTGCTGCCGCGGATCCAGGACCAGCTCCTGACGGCGCCGATGGCGCCGACAAAGACGACGACATCCCCGAGACAGGTGACGAGCTCGCCGCCCTCATCCATGGCGAGACTCCTCTCACTTACTGGGAAGCCGTCTCGTGCCCGGACGCGGACGAATGGCGCGCTGCCATGGACGAGGAGATCGACTCCATCCTTCGTCTCGACAGCTACACCATCGCCGACCTTCCTCCCGGCTGCAAACCCATCGGCACGAAGTGGGTGTACACAATCAAGCGCGATAACGAAGGTATTATCATTCGTTATAAGGCCCGCTTGGTCGCCCAGGGGTACACGCAGATACACGGTATCGACTACGCAGACACCTTCGCGCCCGTCGCGAAGATCGAATCCATCCGCCTGCTGTGCTCCATGGCCGCGCACTACGACCTCGAGATCCACGTCGTCGACGTCGATACCGCATTCCTGAACAGCGAGATCCCCGCTGGACAGGAAGTCTACGCGCGCCAGCCATTGGGGTACGTTGCAGTTGGCCAGGAGAAGAAGGTCTGGGTGTTAAAGAAGGCACTCTACGGTCTGAAGCAGTTGGCGTACCTTTGGTATGAGAAGGTCCGCTCCATCCTCATCGACATCGGCTTCCACCCCCTCGTCTCCGACCCTTGCGTCTTCATTCGCCGCCAGCCTGGTGCCCTCTCCATGATTTCCACGCATGTCGACGATCTGGGCCTCTTCTGTAGCTCCGTCGTCGAAGTCGCGCTGCTCAAGTCGCAGATCCGCGAGCACGTTCCTATCAAGGATCTGGGGGAGGTATCAACACTCCTGGGTATCGAGATTATCCGCGACCGAAAGGCACGCACCATTTCCCTTTCGCATCGCCGATACATCATCGACCTAGCACGTCGGTACCGCCTCGACGGCTCGAATCCCGTTCACACCCCGATGGAGAAGAGCCGCGACCGTCCTTTGTCGAAGGCTGACTGTCTGGTCACCGATGAGCAGAAGGCGTACATGGCGAACATACCGTACCAGTCCGCCGTTGGTGGTGTTCTCCACGCCGCAATCATGACTCGTCCTGACATTGCGCACGCCGTTGGCCAAGTCGCCCGATTCGCAAGCAACCCTGGCAAAACTCACTGGACAGCACTGAAGCGAATTATTCAGTACCTCTACACGACGAGGAACATGGTGCTTACCATGGGCGGCGAGTCTGACGACCCCGACATCTTTGCTTTCTGCGACGCGGACCACGGCAATTCTGTCGACGACGGCGACTCGATTTCCGGCCACGCGGTGTTCTTCGTGTCTGGCTGTCTTGCATGGGCATCCAAGAAGCAGACGGCGACGGCGTTGTCCACTGGCGAAGCCGAGTACTACTCTGCGCATCGTCGTCTGGCTGCGCCAAGTTCTTGACGAGCTCGCGCACTCCTGCAACGGTCCAACTCCCCTGTACATCGACAACACATCAGCGATTACGATGATTGGGACCCCCAACCAGATATCGAATCGTACCAAGCATATAAAAATCCAGTACCACTGGATTCGTCGCGCTGTACGGGAGCAGACCATCGAGACGCTTCACGTTCCGTCTGCCCAAGGGGGTGGCATCATTAAAATTTTGTACCTCGGGTCCTATTCTGGAGGACTTTTGTATGCTGAATTCGATTATCAACTTTTTACGCTGAACGGTGCACTCGCCGTCGAGTTCTGGGGACATACATTATCACCGGATTTGGACGGCAGGAGTGTCAAGCGAGCCTTAGCGAGGAGATTTTCCATGATCTTGCTGTCAATCAAAGACTACGTAATTTTTGCCAGAAAACAGTTCTCCATAAACTCACTGCCTTTCCTCCATCTGAGGACAGGGAACACTGCGGGCAGGCTATGCAATGCGCTTGCGCGGAAAAAAATCACGGAAATGGTCGTTCCTGAGGCCCAAAAAGGCAATTTCCCACGGGGGAGGGGGGAGGGGGGGTCAGGATCTTTGGTAAAAAAACTTTCCGACTGTATATCCGAAAATTTAATCATGCCACCCCCTTGCGTCTGCCGAGAATGCCGCGGACATCTTCACGAAGACGCTGTTCCGTCCGGACTTCGAGAGGCTGCGTGCGTTGCTGGGGATGAGGGAGCGAGACGATGTCGCTGAGGGGGAGTGATGAGATTCAGCTCCCCGTCCTTCCTTTTCGAGCGTTGATCGCCGTATGTTTACTTACACGCTTTGGCGTAAACAAACCTCAGTCTTTCTTTCTTCACGACTGAGGTATGTCCCTACGGTCCTTACTCTGTACCTTATTTACTGACTCTGGTAGTTCTCTCATTAGGTACATATATTAATATAGTCGTTCTTTCTTCACGACTGAGTTCTCTCATTAGGAACGACCGTCGACCACTGGTCGAGGTCCACCAAAATGTCGACGCGAGTTTCCGGACGACGACTTGCCGACTTTCAGCAGGCTGTGCTCAAGTTGGGCAAGAGTACAAGAAGAGATTATTGCGGTTAGAGAACGTCCACGGTCGATGGTCCCAGCCACTCGAACGAACGGCCCAGAGATTGTTGTGGTCAGAAGGAAGCCGCGTTTGCCGATGTGCGGATCAGTCAACAAGACGCTGCCAAACATCCTCCTGCTTCGTGCGGTCAACTCGCGCTTCCAGTCAACACGTTCATCTGACTACGCAGGCTCTCTTTGTATCTCTATCATGTATCCATGCTTTCACCATCGTCCTCTTCTTTCACCGGCCCGGACGACTGGTCCAAGCACGGGGAATGACCGATACGGGCTCTCTTAAAATTAGGGAGGTTCTTTCTTTCGAAGGTGCGCACAGAGTTCTTCCTCTGATGTCCCTCGCTCATGCCCACCGCCAATACGTCAGCTAACGCGTCGGAATGCCTCAATCCCTCCACGGTGCGACCTGAACCCACCCACCGCCGTATGTAGCCCTGGACCTTCCATCCCTACGTGCCGACGTATTCACTGCAATCAGGATCCATGCCAAGCAAAAGAAGCTTCCATCCTACTCCCGCCGCGCCCGTCAACGCCTTGCCCGCCCCGCCGGTTGCGTTTCGCCGCTCGCCTCCTTGGTCCACCCACAGTCACCGTCCCAATCTTGCACTTTTGCCTGGATCGACTACCCCACCGCGTGTCAAACCCTCCATCAGTCCTATTGCATTGACTTCAAATCTATTCGTCTCCCACGGCGTCCTCGCCGCCGCCCCATCAACGCCGACGCAAACTCTACGCGCCCGTTCGACTGCCGATGATGCCACGAGGCGCGGCCAGCTCGCCGTGCCGTGCAGTCACGCACATGGCCCTCGCCCTGCTCATTCGCATTGGCTCAGCGCAAGTGGGTGAGGGGCCTGCCCCGTCTCCGATTGCGACCTGGGGCGTCCATGCTATGCCCATCGGCCCGACGCGTAGATTACCCCCGGCCCCGACGAACGGCGCGAGTCAATCCCAAGCGCCCCACCCCCAAGACTTCCACAATGACATGGTGTGTACCACACGTTTCGGCGCAGCGGTACCGATGCAGAGTGAACTCAGGAACTTGGATTACGGGTTCCCTGCCCTGCCCTGCGGCCTCGAGTGTCTCCGTCGGTACGTCGTCCTCTCCTACCCCCACATCCTTGATTCTAACTCAGTTCCAGCGGAAACTTGTTACGATATATTTAACTCTTCAACTCTTCGCAGAAACAGCTTTGACTTTTCCTCTCCACCCTCGGACTTACTCCTTGGCCCTCTTCCGCCACACGTACTTGGATCCGCCTTATACCTATATTTTCCCTGTCTAGTCCTCGTTCTTCTGCCTACGACTTCGGTTCACGGCTTTCCTTCTTCTTCACTTTGCTATCAGTCCCCATCCCGTCCGTACCACCGCGCCTGTAATCCTTAGTTCATACCTATTCGTTCCTCGAGCACTACGGAATCTCCATCCTCATTCTGATCGCCACGCCGCTATCATATACCCGACCGAACTAATCCGGCCTTCCAGCACCAGAAAAAACCACGAGTGTGTCGGGCGGCAAGTCATGGAGCGACATCGGTACAATTTCCGGCGTCAGTGACTCGGCACCTCCTCCTCTCCCTCGACCCGAGAGCGTCGGTTCGACGAATAGGTGGCAGGGGCTTAGTCTGTTCGTCGAGTTGAACGATCCTTTTTAGATTTCTGGTGCAAGCTCCCCGATATTCGCTGCTTCCCATCATCCCGCGTCCCTCGATGCACTCTAGATCCCCGAGCCCAACATTCTTCCTGCCGTTCATATTCACCATATGTCTTGCTTGTTGTACTTGCTCGCTTACTCTCCTGTATGGGCCACATCCCGCGCTCCTCCGTTCAATAATTCCACACAACAACAGCTCAAGCTCGAGCGTGCACGGCGAGAATGTCTAGCGGGTTGGTTTCCTGGCTCCATCTTCGGGGTTCGAATCCCTGCCCCCGAATCATTCGGTAGCGTGTTTTTTTTTGTCTTTTCTTGTCGAAGTGAGCTCTCCGATCCAACGAGCCAGGATGCGCATCGCCAAATGGGTTTCCTCCACGGCGTTGGCATAGACTGTCCTCCGGGACGCATATATATGCATACTGGAGGCATATATTCCTGGCACTCGCCAGAGTCATCCATCAGCAACAGCTCACCCGTCCTGCTCCTGTATGCCAATTAATGCCACCGAAATCGGGCGTGGTGTGCGGCACACTTCGAGGATACCTAATTCGCATAAATCATCTCACTGGAGTTTCGGGGTTCGACTCCTCGCGCCCGAATTCGGCGGCGAAAATTGTTTTTTTTTGTTCGCATGAACTTCCGGAAGCAGGAATCGACAAAGACTCGAACTCAAGGAAACTGAGTCGGCGCTTGAATGCGACGAGGTCGGGTTCAATTTGTGGACGAGGGATGGTTGAGGGATGGTCAATAGAACGGGACGACTCGTGGTTACTCACTGTACAGCTAACCAGAGTTTTCGTTGACCTGAAAACCGACCTTATGGCGCGTGTTGCGACTCTGGTATCTAGCAGTATGCCGTTCAGCTCGGGTTGAGGTTATAGTATCGAACCAATCGCGAATTTTTCCCCCTCGTCCGTGGAATTCACGAAACCCAACAGGCCAATTGAACGTCCATCATACTACGGAACGACCTTATGGCCGCCCTGCGCTCTATTCAGAATGATGTCCCGTTGTTCTGCAGATGCCCCGTTCGATTCGGGATGAGGTCTTGATATGAAATTTTCCATCGCCTATTTTTCCTGCTGCGCTCCAAATCTAGGAAACCTGAAGATCAACTGAATTTTCTTGAAGAAGTTGAAACAGATGTATGCTCCGGTGCTCTTCATGGGTCCGCAATTGTCCCGCGGAATCTACTAAGTGCATTTAGTGAAGCTCGAAGACGAGAACACACCTCATAGCGCGTGGTGCGCCCCTGCCCTCCGTCGTCGTTGCGTTCCTCGTTTGAATGATCACGTAGAGGTCCCGTTCGATTCGGGATGAGGTTTTGAACATGCTGTTGACAACTCTTTTTCGAGTGGTGAGGAGTACCGACAAGCAGTGGAAGGATACCCGAGAGTTCAACGTTCGGTTACGACGTCTTGAACTACTTATTTCGTCCCCGAAGCCAGAAAATCACGGGTGTTAGTCGGATTTGCGGAGGGTACGAGAACACCTCATAGAGCTCAGGCTCCGGCCCCGCTCGTCGGGTGAAACAAACTCCAAATGTGGATGACCCGTTCGATTCGGGATGAGGTCTGGGGTTCATTTCAGCGCAGTTTTTTCAAATCGCGGAGCGCGAGGTGCTCTTCGTGAGTTCATGTAGCTCATGAATGGCAAATAACAGTTCATGTAGCTCATGAATGGCAAATAACAGACCTTCTAGCGCTCTCCTGGCTCCGTATATGGTGGGGTCAGCGAGGCCCCGTTCGATTCGGGGGGAGGTGATAGTTGCGGCGAGTGTCGTTTTTTTCACAGGCCCCTTGACCACGGGGATTGGGGGACGAGTTCTCCGACGGGCCGGCCTGCAGTTCAGCTGCGACTTTGAATTAGCTGGCTAACATCCAGAAAGCCCGTGAGTTTCTGCATCAGCGAACGATGTGGTGGATACTTGCCTACAGACTACAGTTCGCGTAGCTTCGTTGGGGCAAATGAATGTAAAACACGTTCCTTGGAATCCGGTTCTGCAGAAACACAGCGGTGGGTGGAGATGACCTCTTAGGGCTCGGTGCGCATCTCGGCTCCGTACAAATTCGTGGAGTTCCCGAGAGGTCCCGTTCGATTCGGGGGGAGGTCCTAGTGCAAGGGCTCAGTGTTATCTTTTTTTAGGGGCTGGTTGACTACGGATCCACAGGCCGGTTTCGCGGAGAAAGGCTTGCGAGGAGCAAAGCTTGGGCGCACGGCACAATTTTGCATTGGTTGGTTGATATCCACTGCGCGGCCAGGACGAACGTCAGCGAATTTCTGTGAGATTATACAACGGCGAACGATACGGCGGATACTCACTCACCCACAGTTTGTTGAGTTTCGTTGACGGAAATGAAGGCAAGACGCGTTCTTCGGAAGCTGGTTCTGTACACTGTACATAGACGCAGCGGTGGGTTTGAATGATACCGCTCGCAAACCGAAGCAATACAAGACCTCCTAGCGCTTGGTGCGCATCTGGCCTCCATTGCATCGTTGGCACTGAATTCGCCAGAGAGCCCCGTTCGATTCGGGGGGAGGTCGTGCTTGCGGCCGTTCGGCACACATTTTTCTTTGGTTCTTGTGTGTTTTTGAGGGAGTGTGATGCGCAGGCACACTTTCCCGGGGCTTCAGGTGGCATCATTCGGAGCGGGAGCAATCGCCCACGGGGACGCGTAACTTGGGTAATCTGCCGGGGGAACGACAGGAGCCTGAAGGAAAATGCGCCTGAGTCGCAGGCACAGTTCACGTAAATTGTGGACGTTGGTTCGTGCTTGAACCTGCGGTTCTCGAGATTGATTGGTTACTTGCATCTGGTGTTGTGCGCGGCTAGCTCTCGAGAGAAAGGAGCAGAGGTAGCGGGTCTCACAAGAAAAGAAAAAAAGAACGTCAAACGCAGCGAGGTCGACGGCAGGCTGGAGTACGAGGAATATTAGTCGGAGGGTATTAGGTCGGGTTTCAGAAAGTCGACAGTCGATAACGTCCTCAGTTGGAAAAACGGCTGAGAGATTGTCGTGGTCAGGAGCAGGCCGATGTTGCCGATGGGCGGATCAGCAAACACAACGCAGCCAAATATGCTCCTCCTTCTTCCGGTCATACCACTTTTTCCAGTTAGGACGTTCAGGCTACCGCTCAGGCTTCTTGCATATGTTCATGCCGCTATCTATGGCTCCACCATCCCCCTCCCACCTCACCGGTCCGGAGGACTACCCCACAAGACGGCAAATGACGGAATATAAATTTTGACTCTTTGAGGTGCGAATGGACTGCTTTTCTCAAGCTTTTCTTCTCGTCTCCTTCTAATTCCACGCTGGCGTCCAGGTTCTCGCTTCCCTCTGCCATGGGTCCGTTGCGATGCAAGCCTGCCATTCGAAGACTCCATTCCCGCGCGCGAGTGCATTCCCAATTGCCAGAGAGCGTCCCATACCTTCATACCTTCTGCGCCGCGGTTGCCGCTCCGCATGTGCGCTAAGCCGATGCCGTCAGTGCGCAGGTCGCCCTTGTCTGCATCGGCCCCGTTGCGCGATGCACTCCAATCTGCCCACATCGGCAGCCGATTGCGCTTCAAAGGACAGCACCCCTCGTGCTCTTTACCTGGCCCTCCTGCGCACCGCTGCCCGTGCGTGAGCGCCCCTGCCACTGTACCGCCTCCCCATCGCACGGATGCCACCGCGCTCCCCTCTGCCCTGACTCCCGCGGCTAACGCGGCGGCTTACCCGTAACCCGCCCGCTGGCACGTTAACCGCCTGGACACGCACCCCACAGCCACGGTCTCCGTCACCGGCCTACCGCGACTAGACGCGTCTAGCCCGATCTTCCTTGCACTTACCCGGCCTGCCCTGCTGCCTACACGGACGGCCGCCCTCCCTGTGTACCGACCCTCAGGGCGCGGCGCGGAACGGCGTAGGGCGTGACCCCGCCGCATGCGGGTCTGTGTCTCCGATACAGCCCCACTCCGCGGCGGAATGGGATGGCGGAGACCACAGTACTAGTAGCGCGCGAGTCGATGGGGCGGCCGATGTGGCTCCAATCCAACTCGATTTCCGACAGGGCGGCGCCGTACTCCATCCCCACGCCCGGTCTCTGCGCGCCTCGACGGCGGTCTGCTGGTGACTTTGTCGGCACGTCGTTTTCTCCTGCCCTGTCGCGTGTCCGTCAATGAGCTACTCGCAGGTCGAGGATTGAGTCCTCGACCACCCAGGACGCGGCGCCCCTTTAGCAAAACTACGATACCTTGAGACGCTTTTAATCATCCTGCTCTTCTGTACATCCTTTCCACTTCTTTCTCTCGCCCCACGCCCTTCACCCATCAGACTCGCCCGTCGTTTTCTGCCCTCCTATGGACCTCGGTACATCTCGAGCCTTCCTTTCCGCGCGCCGTGCGGCGCCTATACTTATGCACCCACAGCACGCTGTACCTATTGAGTCCACCCACAACCGATTGCCACCGACCACGTTCCTCCTCGCCCCCCCATGGCTGCGTTATCCACCCATTCTCTGCCAAATTCAATCTCCGTCCCATCGCTATGGTATACATATATCAGATACATGGCTCGACTTCGTCGCAGTCCAGTACCGGCTTCAAGCCACGAGATCACTGGGCTTCGGCCCCCGCTGCGCGTCAATTCCCTGCGCTCTAAACCATCGACCGTGAAGACTTCTGCGGCGCCCGCGAGCGCCTCACCTTCCTCGTCCACACTTGCCTGTGACCGGGGGTTTTACTTCGACGGCTGCGTCGTAAGTCGACGTTTTGTCCGTGGAGGCTCTGTCTAAATGGGGACAGTAACGCAACTCTACGCTTTGACCGGCTGGACTTTGGGATCGGGGACCCCCAGAGCAATCTTTCACGGCTCACTCCCGTTGCTATCTTTTGCTCGAATGACTCTGACTCTGTGCCCCCTCACCCACCCGCCCATATTCTCCACCTTCGTCGTATCCTCGGGGGCCGTACGTCCATGCAAAAGTTTCGAGATTCTCATTCCCATTCACCCCAGCCTTGAACATCATGATTTTTTCGACGCCAATTTTACTTTGGTTCAGGCGACACAATTGCGCTGAGCCATTGCTTTGTGTCGAGGTCACCATTCGCTCGTGCAAGATTCACCGTTCGTGCAAGATAACTTGGCCGTGGCACACATCGAGGGTATCTAATTGGTTCTAGATCGCCAGCTCGAGTTCCGGGGTTCGACTCCCTGCGGCCACTGAATCGGTCGGTGGCGTCGTTGTTTTGTACTTTCTTGTCGCAGTGAACGGCAGTTCCAATTCGGCTTTCTCCAAAACCCATCCGTTGAAACATACTCGAGTCCCGAGGGCATATATTCCCTGGAACTCCCCACCGTCATCTCATCGGTGTCGTCCATGCCCTGGATACAAGTTCAGCTCACAGAAATCGGGCGTACATCTCGGGAGGCCTTTCCTGGTCACATAGATACACGTATGTACTCAAGGTAAATTCGGGGTTCGACTCCCCGCGTCCGAATGATTGATATGGCTTCCTTTTTCGTGCCCGCGTGAGCGCTTAAAAGAAGAGCATCGGCAACGACTCGAGCTCGAGAAGACCCAGTCGGCGTCGGGTACGGCGACTTCTATCTTCCAGGCCCTGTCTGCTCTTTGAACTTTCCCAGCGAATGGTTTCTACTTGCGCTGAAAATTGCACTGCAACGCACCCTCGCTTCTCCTTGTCGGACGCCATTTCGCCCTAGATTCGACCCTGAATACGGTTTGAAGGAACCTCATCATGCGTGCTGTTCTCGGGTCCCGTGGGGTCGTAACGACCGAAAGTTGATATCTCGCGCTTGGGACCAAATCTATGGAAGCCAGCACCTGTGTTGAATCATCAGTCATGAACACACCTCGTGGCGGGGTGCTCCTACCTGCCTTCGTCTATATAAGGCATGGATGTCCCGTTCGAGTCGGGTCGAGGTCCTAGATTATCCATAAGGATTTCGTTTTTGAATCTACCGGATCGACGCCAAGACGTACAGCTGATTTCATCCAGGGAGGAATATATCTCATGGACCTGCGCTCCTGCGTGGACTGAGTGATTTCGTCCGCGCCCCGTTCGAGGTCCTATAGTATAGCTGTCCTGAGTTTTGTCGCGAAGTCCTCTTGTGTTGCAGCGGGCGGTCAAAGCCGCCGGGTGACGCGGACTTGCAAGCGCAGACGAAAGGGAGAATTGACGCCCTTAATAATACAGCGACGCGCAGTGGTGATCCATCGCAGGCCCGAGTCATCTTGTTGCATGGATTGATACAACTCGGGACCTACGCAATACCAGACCTCCTAGCGCTCGGTGCGCATCTGGCTCCGTTTCAAATTACTGAGATCGAATTGCCCAGGGGTCCCGTTCGATTCGGGGGGAGGTCCTGCGTACTCCTGAACCAAATGTTTTGTGGGGCCTACCCGGACAACTACGCGCGCCGGAGGCAAGGGTTGAGTGTGTTGAAAAAGACGACGCGAGGCGAGAAAGGAACGGCCCTAGCCAACGCAGATTGCCCACGGGTCTGCCTGGATCGTGGAACGGGCGTCTGGATTCCTGTTTCAGGCTGCCCGGAGAACGAGAACGTGGCGGAGGGGAAGCAGTTCGTTGGACTTGATTTGCTGTACTCCAACCAATTGTTGTATCGAGCTTCAAGATGTTGGAGCCGTATTATTGGACTCCGAGCTCTTATTGAACTTGCCTCACTGTATCTGACCTCGATTGGGTTCAATCTGGTGTCCGAGTCGTCGTCGCTAGTCGGGGTGTATGGCCTGACGACGCGTCCTCAGTCACAATAAACCCGGCGCCCACGAGGACTTCACGACAGAGACACTGAAGGAGCGGCATCAGCGGAAAAGAAAAGAAATTGTCTCATCCTGTAGGGATTAAGTCCGAGTCGAACGGACGGGCGCCACAGGTAAAATCGCGATACAAATTGCAAATAGGTAGTGTGGGGGCGGACCGTTCCACATTCAATCCTGAGGGATACGGGCATTGAGGAATATAAACGGGAGACCGCCGCCAATTTGGAGAACGAACGAACGTACCGGTATCAGGGGAGTTTATTGGAGTGCAAGACGGGGTCACGATTGTAGCCCTCGAAGCAAGAGTATGGGATGCCGATGAGAACGAGGAGCTCGCTCGAAGCGTTGATACTCGGCGGTGTTGCTGGTGTTGTTGTCGAAGGTCGGGTGGATTATTTTGGGTGATGTGATTGACGAGGACGGAGGTCAGCGACGAGAGCCAGAGCCAAGCCCGCTTCATTATCAGTATGCCGCGAGCGCCGTGGGATAAAAAAAACGCATTGGCTGCGACTCGGAGACACGGATTGAGCCCGAATCGAACGGGCGAAGACCCACCAGTAAGCCAGAGTTCTGACCGGCGCCAACTAGTGTGGGTGCGGACCATTCCGCATTCAATCCTGTCTTGAAGGAAGGGAATAATTTCCGCCAGAGGCATCGAATTCGCAAGCACCGGACTGGATTTGCGGGGTTCAAGTTGAAGAGTGGTGACATTTGAATGTGAGTTGCGGGACACCAACCGACGAGGCACTTGAGCTAGTACTAGTACTAGTAGTAGTACCCCGAGGACCAACAAGACGAGACGAGGTCGATTTCTGAGGTATTGCCGCCCTGGGGGTGAGCCGACAAGGGTTGAGGTCGGAATACAGAAAGGGCCACTAGTCGGTTGCTACTTGTACGTGGAGACCCCGACAAAGGAGCTGAATGTTGAACAACGGTGATGTTTGTCCCCAGACATAGAGAAGTGAGTGGAGGAGCTGCCCGAGTGATTTTTGAACGCCAGATTGTGGACCCTGTCCCAGAGATTTAAATTCTTTCGAGAGGCTTTTGAGTTGGAGTCTTGGACTCCAAGCAGGGGGAAGGTTGGGAGACACGCTGCAGAAGAGACTAAGAGACAAAGCAGAAATAATAACGACACCCGCGAGAGCTGGACGGCCCGGGTCGCCGAGGAGTCGATCGAGAAATGTGAGGTGGTGGTGGAACAGGTAGCCGCTAAGCCGGGAATCAACTGAGCCGAGCCGGTGACGGGATCAAAGTCGCTTTCCCTCCCGCCACCAGCGCCGATTTGGAGCCCGCCTTAGAAAGAGTTCTAACGCACTGTTTGTGCTCTCTCACCCAACGAGATCCCCTTCCCCCCACCTTGACCCCCAACTGACGACCTCTTTGGACGAATTTCAACGAAACAAGGACGAAAACTCGCGGGCTTGACTCCGACGCTCCGTGCTGGAAAAACTCGCGCTAGCTCGCACTGTGCACCACAACCGTGATCAAATTTGCGCTCCAAGTATGCGCCCGAACCTCGTCTTCTTTGCCCCCCACGCCCTGCTCCATGTATCCCCGCAAGCCGATAACTTCGCCGCTGGCGGGAGTCTGCGATCCTCCAGCTGGACATCACGGGCGGCCCGATGGCGCTTGTGGACGATGGCATGGACTGCGATTGGCTTTGGGCCTGCTGTAGTATCCAAGGGTTGGAACACTCAGGTGCGCGAAACCCTCGGCTCAAACATTACTGAATGACTCATCCATTATTTTCCTTTCGTCGTCTTGCATCCTGGCGTCAAGTGTTAATCCTCAGAATCAAGCGTTCCTAGACTCGTCGCCCTCGTCTACCGGCTGCTCGCTTCCGCCGTGATCGAGTTCTGCGCGAATGTTTACCCAGCCTGGGGAACGTGGCATCAGCGAAAACACCATCATCCCTCCTCGTCACACACGAAAGACCCTCCCTCAACGGCGCGGCTGTGGATCTCCATGTCAAATTGTCAAGACTCAGCATCATCCTCTCGCGCAGTTTCGTCCCTTAAAGCCTTCTTTGCAGCTCGCTCACCATCCCGCTGATTCCTCCGCCCGAACCGGTGGTGGCGCATCCCTCACATCTGCCCCTCGAGCATCGGCTCCGTATCCATGTCCGCCCGGCCTAGTGCCAAAGCGCGCTCGCCTAGGCGTCACCCCGAAATTAGTGGGCCGTGGACGCGACGCGGCGCGGGCCCACCATTCATATCGCACGACGTACTCGAGGCGCGGTCCGCCTTGAAAGAGAAATCCCCGTCGTTTTGGACCTCGGGAACGCGTATCTACCCATCGTGGGCATCCGCAACACGCTTACCGGGATCTTGGTGAGCGTTGCCGCTCTTGATTTACTTCACCGGCCTCCTCGAACTCACGCGGTTTTTACGGTGTTCCTTGTCCTCATGTCAGCGAGCCTGGTTTAATTATGCTGTACCTTCCGGGCAGACCTTTGACGGTGCCGTGTTCGTAGTTGCATTCCTGAGACTGTGTAGTCGATACACCCCGGCCTTCCACTTGATAGTCTTAGACTGGAGGTAGTTTTGAAAAATATCAAATGGGCTCTGCCCCGTTGAGGCTAAAAAGTGGACATGGGGGGTCAAATATTGCAATGGTAGTCGCATTGTCATGGATAGGTTTTCTGCCATGCCGGTGTGGTGGTCGAAGTCACCATGAAAAATAGACGCCCGCCACGCAGCGTGTGGGACAGTCCGAGGCGAGGCCTCCAACACAAGCAAACAGTGTTTTTTTCCTCCTCCTCGTCCAAAAATCCACCGGTCGAAAATCGCAGTCCCTCAGCCCTCAAAAATATGCCAGTACGCACTGTTCAAGCTCCCGATTTAAATCCCCGTCCTCATCAGGCTCACCTTGCCAGCGCAAGAGCATCCATCCCGCCCACCGCCCCTCCAGCAACCCAGGACCGCTCAAGATAACCTACTGCGTGGTGAGTACGCTGCCTCCTCCAGCTCCCGGCATGGCCAAGGCTGATGGGGAACTTTTTTTTCCAAGCCCTGCATCACCTGCGACAGGCTTGTCGACTGCGAGCATTGGGTCGCCATCCTCACCTGTGCTGAATGCCTCGCCGCGAATGACACCAACGACGTCTCCGCGCTTCCCACCCCGCCCAGCAGCCCCGTCGCGGCACCGATCCAGCTCGAGGCCGCGCCAGGCAACTCCGACCCCACATCGGATACTAGGGCCATCGACGTCAGCGTGGATGGGATTCAGGTCGATATACGTGCGCCACAGGCGGAGAAGGATGTCGCCGCCGCCTCCGCGACGATTTACATCCAGATCGACGAGATCGCGGCGAGCGGGAGTGTGGCTCACAAAGTCTACCATTTCGACGGGAGTCAGGTGGTGCATGAAAAGTCGTAGGGCGGGGGGAATGCATCTACGAAGGAAGGAAAGAAGGAATAAAGGGAGAAGTTCATGATCAAGGCCAGCGCTCCATCTAATTGTTTCCATTGGTCGTGGACATATACATGATTTGTTCGCATATCTATGCCGGGCAGGACACGCGCATTAGCGGATCGCTGTGCCACTGCCAGGTTCAACACGAGCGGCAGATCGTCCGCATACACCACAAAGAAAAGTGTGGGAGTCGAACCGACCCGAAGAATGCGCGCAACGACGCGTTCATGAAGGCCCACGGAGTGATGTCAACCATCGCTCGGAGCGCCAGACGAACCTCCCGCCCCCATGGCTTGTTCAACGATGTTGACTTTTAGTCTGGCAGGCGGAGTGCGTGAGTATGTAGATGCGCAGAAGGACAGTAACAATCAAGACTCACCCGATTGGCACTGAAGCCGGTGAGACCGCTACATGCGGACGCACCTGAGCTACAAGATAGACGTGCCCGTTGAACCAGTGGTGATTTGTTTAATTTTGCACCTAGGATCGACGGCGTGAATATTGCGCAGACTGGCTAGAAAACTCACAAGCGGAACTCGTTTGGGGATTAAGGAGAGGCCAGGGGATTCTTGCTTGTAGCCCATCAAAGCTACGGCAGCGTACTATCTGCACCCGCTGTGAATGGAGTTCGAGACGACTTGAGACTGAAATTTGGGGCGGGATAGGGAATATCTCGAGTCGTGAGATGGAGACGGAGACGTCGCTGCGAAGTGCTCGACGGTCAGGATTCGGAGGTGCTAGATCTGGCAGCAGCCTTGTTAGTGGGCGTATCGATTCTGCGCAAGACGCGATAATAGATTGCACTCGCCTTCAGTGCCGAGTTTTTGAAACGAGTGGGGATTCAGAGCTTTGGGGATTGAGAGCGAGAAGCAGATGGTCGTTGTGTCGAGGGTGGGGGAAACCGGATGACTGTAGGTGAGGTCGCCAGACACGCTCTTCGCCGCGCAGTAGCCAACTCAGACACGAATTTCCTGTAGACAGGAATTTAGCCAGTGCGCGCCCCAAGCGCGCCCGCCGCCGTCTGTGTTCGAGCTGGAGAGTTGAATCGGGATCCCGAATCCAAAGCAATGGATCCAAGGATCTGAGCGTCGCCGGAGCATAGGGTGTGGCACTGGAAGGAACGGCGGGGAGGTTGTAGTGGTCGAAAACAAGTCGCGTCTGCCGAAGGGCGGATCAGCAAACACGACGATGCCAAACATCCGCCTCCTGCCTGCGGCCAGCTTGCTTTCCTGGTCAAGGCGCTCGAGGTATTCGAGCTACCGTTGGAACTCTTTTGTAATCCCCTCTTCTACCTCATGACCATCCTCGCCTCTCCGCCACTCAGTGTCCGGGAGACTCACCGATAAGACGGCACATGAGGGATCGAATCAGATCGATGAAGGACAGGGAACCACCTTGCATTATGGACGTCTGAGCTTCCAAAGGTGCGTAGAGAACCTTTCTCCTCTCTAAACCTTCTCATTCAGCGCGCAGAGCCACGTTCCTCCACTGATTTAAACCGCCGTCACCGTCGGGCGCAAATTCCACCGCACGATTCTTTGTGCGATTCCCAAGCGATTCCACGAGCGGCGGCTGCATCGATCCAAAATCCGCTTCCTCCTATTCGGAACATCAAACGCTGCTCCTGGGTGACGCTGCGCCCCTGCTTCCTGGCGGATGGATCCAAATTGAGGTACGTTGCCTAACTCGATTAGATTCATATCCCCTCATCTATTCTCATGCAGGGCCTTTTCTGGACGAGCCTCCGCACCGTGTACGATGGTCCACTTGGGCGCCTGCGCTCGAGGCCTCACGTCCCCCCACCTGCCGACGCACAACACCTTGCAAGTTGCGGATGGGCGCCTTAGTATCCGTGCTCAGGCTCCGTCTCCCCAAGGTCCTCGCCCGCGCTCATCGGCCCTTCGCCTCCGCGTTGGCCACGTCGCGCCCCGCATATCGCCGGGTGGGATGTGCCTGCATTGCCGGGTGCCCATTGAGCTCCCCTCGACGCCGGGGCCCGCACCCACCTCCGCTCGATCCTCGACGTGTCCGCCGCTCAACCCGCCCGCCGCCCGTGCTACTCCCCTCTTTGACACAACTTAACAACACGTAGCGTCCACTCGCTCGTGCCAAGTCGCGCCCGGGCTCCACCCTCGCTGCGAGTCCATTTGCGATAAGGCAGCATATCGACCTCGCGCGCATAGTGAACCGCTCGCACTCATGAACGCGTCTCCTCCCCGCATGCGCGCCCGGTCCTAGCTTCCGCCTGGGCGTGCGTCTTCCTCGAGCCGCTCAGCTCTGCCCAGCCTTGTCTGTCTCCGACGATGCGGCGACGCCGGCGTGCTCGTGCCCCACTACCGAATCCTCTCCCCGTCGCTGTTGTACTTCCTACCCTTACCACGGCGGACGTTCAAGCCACGATTCATCGGCGGCTACCATCTATCCTCCAAACGACATCCATGCACCCACCGACTCCTCTTCGCATTAAGATTACAGCTCCCTTGCTCACTTCCCCCAACGCTGCGCCTCACCTACCCGCTCTTCAATTCCTCAAATCGGACCGACGATTCGTTGGGGGTCCGGATTTCTGCGGCGACGCTGCACGCAGAGCAAACCTCGTTCAAAACACATATCCACGCTCTCCAGACCGCGGGCGCACCATCCCGTCCTCTCCTCGTCTGCCATTTCCATGGGCCCGAGCGCATCTATCTGACCACTGTGGCGCAAATGCTCGTTTTGTCGGTGAAGGCTCTGTCTAAATCACTGCGTTCAGACCCCTTGTAGACCCAGTGTAGACACAGGGTCGGTCTACACGCGTAGACGATAGTGTAGACCGATGCATGGGTCTACGTCGGTCTACGTCGGTCTACGTGAGGTAGACGCACCTGGGTCTACGTTGGTCTACAACGTAAACTCACGTAGACTCACGTAGGCACATAGGCCCATGTCCCACAGACACAGTTGAGCGTAAGTTGTGGGTGAGTCTACGTCGGTAGACGCAGGTAGACGCATGCGGCCAAACGTAGCCGCAGGTGGGTCTACGTCACGTAGTCTCACGTAGCCGAACGTAAGGTAGACGACACTCAAATACGACCAACGTTCCAAATCGGGACAAATCACCGAAATAAATTCACCAGATAATTATGAGGCAAACTTGTGGAAATCCAGCTCCAACAATTTGTGTGCAAAGGCCTTGTGCATGGCTCCAGACATTTCCGTTTTTTTGTTCTACACCACAGGAAAAGTTTAAGCAGATTCAATGCCGATTCCTTTGCCATCACAGAAAATTTCCCACATTGATGCCCACTTTTGCTACTGCTTAAACTCAGTCAGTTTTGATTTTGGCATGAAGTGGTGTGATCCAGCACTACTTAAGCACCATAGGAACACGTGGGTCTACGCGACCGCGTAGACCCACGTAGACTCACGTAGACGCACGTAGCCCAACGTAGACCTACCCTGGGTCTACGAGGGGTCTGAACGCAGTGAATGGGGATAATGCCGTTAATATACACTTAGACCGCCCTTGTTTGCTCTTCCGGCCCATTATTCTCCAGCAACCCAAGTATACCCCCCTTTCCCCGCCTTCCGGCACTCCTCCGATCTTTCACGTCCATAGCTATACTATCTAGATCCAAATATATATCTGGTTCGCTCACCGAGCCTTCAGTGCCTGCAACCATCATCCAACTCTCGCCGCCCGCATATGCGCTAGGCACTGCCGTGCTCATACATCGGATGTGTGTACCGTGGAGCCCTCTCTCCGACGCAATCGATGGTTGTTAATCCCGCTGTGAAGGCTCCCATACACGACACGCCCAGATCCCTTGCGCCCGTCCGTCCACTTACTGTATTTTCCCGACATTTCAGCCGCTTACTTCTACGTCAGTCCCAGCTCGCATTTCATCATCCTCGTATTTCTTCACCTCTAATGCGATATGAATTTCTCTTCCCGAGGCCGCATGAACATCATTTTTCTGGGCCGCCCTCGACCGTGTCCTTGGCTGAATGCACGTCCATTCACGAGGACTCGGGCGTGGGGTGGGGTACAGATCGAGACATCTGTTTGAACTTATCGACATTGCTGGCTAGTCTCTTCTAAACAGACTCTACAACAAAAAAATCTCGTACCTCAATTGTTGTAGTCTGTCAGCTTCCGCGCCTCGCCGATCGGTACCCACCCGTATGAAAATTCACCTTTTTGCCCCGAGTTCTGAGACGTGTTTTCTGCCCGTAGTCAGAGAGATTCATAGTCCATGAATTGAACTCGTTGACTCCTGGGCTCACAATTTTGTGCGAGGCCGCAGAACAACAATGCCGAGTTCGATCAACCGGCAGATGACAAATCAGTGGGTTGTTTTTCGCCCCATATTGAATGCATTTAGATAGTTCTGAAGGTCCATGTATGCTCTGAATGCACTTGAGGAACGACCTGAAGGGTTCACATAATTTTTGGGGGCTTGGAACCTCCGTAGTAGGAAAAGGGAAGTTAAAACTCCGCACTTTATGTCAGCTTTACGTAATAAGGGTGGGTACCAGGGTTCCGCCCCGCGGTAAACTCAAGACTAATTGCTGGCTCGAGTTTCGGGGTTTGACTCCCCGCGCCTGAACGTATAAGTCGACTGATATTTTGCTTTTGGAAGGCCCTGAAGGCAGAAGATCTCAAAGCCAAATCTGGAGAACCCAAAAGTCGGCGTCGGGGACTGGAACTGTGAGTTGTGGTTCACAGTGTTGAATCTGAATTACTGACTCGTACAACTTCAGGGCAGTCCTGTATAAAGTACAATTCAGCCCAGTCAATTGAACGCTGTGGAATCGAAGGAGGAGGGAGAGAAAGATAAATCTCCAACACGGAACGCCTCCCAACGTCAGGCGCCCATACCGCGCATCCCGATTCCCGACGTCGAACGTCTGTCACCCCGAATGCAAACTCGGGGACGGGCGTGGTGTGCGGTACACGTCGAGAATCGCTGGACCGTCCATGAAGTTAGCTAGCTCGAGTTTCGGGGTTCGACTCCCCGCGCCTGAATTTGGGGTAATTGAGGCATTTTTTTGTTGTGTGGGGTCAAAGTGAACGCTGCGCAGGCGGAAGATCTCAAGGACAGAACTCAAGGACCCGCAAGTCGGGAGTGTGAGTTCTGGTTTACAAGGTTCAATCTGACTTGTGCGACCTTCGGGGCAGTGCCACTGCATGAGGTACATTTCAATATGCGCCAGGTCATATTGCATATCCCCATTCCTGGCCTAGAACGTCTATCGCCGTGAATACAAAATCAAGGACGGGCGTGGTGTGCGGCATACATCGAGGATATTTAGCTTGAAGAGGTACTGTTGACTCGACCTTCGGGGTTCGACTCCCCACGCCCGAACTGAGAACTCTCCCCCGCAACACTTTTCTTGTCTTCTGGGGTTGAAGCGTGCCGTTTCAAGGAGGAAGAACTCAAGGAAATACTAACTCGAGAGTCAACGACGGCGACGGTAGGTTTGGTTTCCAGAGTTGGAGTCTGAATTGTTCAAACGCAACTCAGTATTGTAGGGACAGTGTGGAATACATATGTAGTAGGGAGTACAGGTCAGTTGAGTTCGGGTTCGCATTCGAGGAGCTGCAATCGAAGGAGGAGCGAGATAGGAATATACATATACAACACGGGCCAGCGCCCAGCGCCTTCGCCCACACCCAGACAATAGATCAAGCATTCCCTTCGCCCTGGCTCGAAGCTGCTCGCGACGCCGCGCGGAGTGAATCGCTGTCCTTGGGGTAAGGAGCGCCGTTGACACGTGAAGTGGGATTGGGCGATGTTGCGTTGTTATACCCTGGGCCGTTCGGCGCCGAGCTATTTTGAACGACATGCGAGGTAGACTGGGGAGTAGCCTCCGAGGAAGGGAGGCTATGGACGCTGGGCCGCGGGTAGGGTTGATACGCGTGCGAGTCCCGGTGCTGCAAGTAAGCGAAGGGTCAGCGTTCGTTCGTTGAGGGAACGGAGAGACGATGGGAACGAGGATCAAGAATGGGTTGGAATGGAAGGGTAGTAGGTATTAATTAACGGTGTAGGGATCCAACCGGCGCGGCGTCTGCGGGAAAGGCATAGCCACGCCAGAGGAGAATGAACTGGAAACGACGCGGAAAGGAGGAGGGAACCAGCACGCACCCAGTGAGGCGGCAACGCAACCGCGCGCTGAGGCCCGCGCTTGGGTGGAAATTGTGCGGGGCGCGGACGTGAGTGGGTGCGCTCGAACAGCCCACATTTATTGCATAACTATGGAAGCAAAGTAATATCAGCAATGCATTCAAACCAAGCGGAAGTAGCGGAGGAAGGTTCGAGGAAGAAGAGAAAGAGAGACGGACTTACCACCTTGCCGGGACTCAAATTCGAGCGGCGCCAGGTAGCCGTATCCGTCGTGCAGCAGTTGAAGCATCGGCGCCTCACTCTCTCGTTGAGCTTCGTCCGCGCGTCGTCCGTGAAGGTTACTGGGATCGCCGGTGCGACGGCCGCGGCGGGGAGGGGGTGGTCGTACGGCGCGTACTGCGTTTGCTCGCTGTACTGCGGCGCATAGACGTGAGTCCCAGCTGGGTAGCGCTGCATATCGGAGGTATGTTGGATAGAAGAATATCCAGCAGGGGGCGAGGGGGACCCAGAGTAAGTGGGTGGAGGCGAGGCGTAGCGTTCGTACGGCGACCTGCGCTGTTTGCCAGTGGGCGTGTAGGATGGTTGGTACTGGGAGCTGGACATGATTGGATATGGCTCGACACGGCGGGCCATCTATCCGGCCTGGTTCAGTTTCCCAAAGTCGGACGCGCAGCGAGCACTCTTCGGGGTTCTTCTTGGGTTCTTCTGTTGGCGGGTCGCGACAGTCGCGCTTTTTGGATGATAGAGTCAGTGATACTTGCCGTATTTAAGGTGGACCACAGTTCACCTTTCAAACGGAACCAGTGCGAGGGATTCGAGATGCATCTTTGTGGGCGAGGACAAGGTGAAAAGCAAACCGGCGTTTCACGCGCATCACATCAGTTCGGCTTTAAGCCCATTGTGATGCCGTTGGCAGTGTTGTCTCTCGGCTCAGGCGGCATCGACTTCTTTCTGCCCCTCATGGCTGTGAGCACCTCCGTTATCGTTCAAACCTGCGCGGCAGTGCGTCAGTCCAGACTTGGCCTTATCCCGCGCTTATGGATCGCAGAAGGAGGAAAAACCGCAATAAGTAAATTTCGTTGAACTTTCAACTTTGGTTAAACTCAAGGAAATTTGAAGGAAAGACCGGTTGATGATGCGGCACGCGCTCTGTGCAGTGTTGAGATATACTCTGGAGCTCGTGTGGGTCGCAGGGTCCAGCCAAGTTGAAAATCCCTCGCCAACTTTGACCCAAATCACAGTGCGATGGCATCAAAGGCTGTGTAACCCTCCCTGCTTCTTCCTCTCATCTCCGGCCACCCCTGCGCCTCCACTCACCCAACTTGCAGCTTCCCTGCTCTCCTGCTGGCTCTGATGATTCCCTCACTCCTGTGTTGTGATCCCCGCGCACCCCAAACGTCTTACGGCCTCTGTCTTCCCACTCTCCCGGACTCGCTACACTGAAGAACTTCTTGCCATCCAACAACGGAGACATCACCCACAGCCTGCGAAATTATCCCTGTGAAACGCTTCGGTGGACAGCAAAAGTTATCCGGGGCGGCTTCGAAATGTGTACACACGGATCGGACGTTGATTTTTCTATTCATTCCGCGATCAGCTGCACCCTGTTGGAATCGGTCACGCGGGCATGTGACCGCGTCAGCCCAGCAAGACCGCGGCCACGTAGGAGCATACGTGGCCCAAACACCTCGAGTTGAGTTGGCATGGAGCTGGCTCCATGAAACACTTCTTGAGACATGTTCCAGTCATCTTGAGACGCGTTTCGGACGCGTCGCTGCCTCGCGTTCGACGCGTCAACCATTGTTCTTTCTTGTTTTTGGGACTCCGCATAGTCGTAGCATTCCCATTATTCCTAGTAGCCATTGTTCTCCTGGGGGGTATAAATACAGGTCCTGTAGACTGCCGAAATATACCCTTTTCCCCCCATTATTTCTCAATAGGTTATGGGCCCCGCCCTTAACTGATTCAAACCACATTCACCACTTTAACCGCTACTATCTCACAAAACAACAACTATGTCAACTACCACCACCGACAACACTCCATCGTCGTTGTTCCGGATCGAACAACTCAACGAGACGAATTGGATTCCGTGGAAGCGCCGCGTTACTGCCATATTTCGTGAACGAGCGCTCTTGAAGATCGTCGAGGGCGCCAAACCGAAACCTGTCGCCGCGGACCGGAACAAGCCAACGACGGACGAGAAGAAGGAGTTGGAGCGATGGGAGGAATTAGATGGGAAAGCGCAGACGCAGATCGAGCTCACCTTGAGCGACTCGCAGATGGTTCATATTGCGGGCGCCAAGACTGCAGCCGAAATGTGGAAGCAGCTGAAGCAGGTCAAGGAGAGAGGCGGAAAATTGGGGATTTTGTCGCTGCGCCGCCGCCTGTACCGCACAATTGCTGATGACGCGACGGACATCGCGGAGCACATCACGGAGTTGCGTCGGATTCAGGAAGAGCTTGCGATTCTCGGTAGCTTGGTCTCGGATGAAGATTTCTTGCTCATGATAATCAGCTCGCTCCCCGAGTCCTGGGACAACTTCACGTCGGCGTACCTTGGCGCATCAAGCAATACCACAACCATCTCGTCGCACGAATTTATCTCTCTTGTTCTAGAGGAGTATCGTCGCAGACTTGAAAAAACTGGTGATGGGAACACACTGGCGATGTACGGGCGAGCGAAGGACGGCGAGAGAGGGAAGAAGGATAGAGTGGAATGTTACAATTGCCACAAGACAGGGCACATTGCCGCCGATTGCTGGTCAAAAGGTGGTGGGAAGGAAGGAAAGGGGCCGAGGAGCAAGAAGGAGAGGGCAAATAACGCTGAGGACGCAGGAACTGACTTCGTGGAAACTGCGTACGCGGCAAAATCTAATTCGTCTTCGCCCTATACTTGGCTCGTGGACTCCGGAACCACCTCCCACATATGCAACGACCGCAGCTTGTTCACCGAGTTGCGGGAGGCAAATGTAGCCGTCGCGGGCGTTGGAAACACACCACTGCAGGCTCTGGGACGCGGGACCGTTCTGTTAGACTGTAGAGTCAACGGAAAGGTTGTTACGCACAAATTACTCGATGTTCTACTAGCGCCAACTTGCGCGCACAATTTGTTGTCCATCACTGGCAGCCGACTTGACGATGCTGGTTTGGAAGCCAAGTTTAGTCACGGAAAGGTGGAATTCGTGCGACGCAGTGACGGTCGAGTAATGGCTACCGGGATCAAGACAGGACGTCTGTACCCCTTGGCAGCGCGAGCCCAGATGCAGGTGCAAATGGAGGCGCGTGAGGACGCGCACGCCGCCGCAGAGGCGAGCAACACGACGTGGGATGCCTGGCACCGCCGGATGGGCCATTTGGCGAAGAGTGGGTTGGAAAAGCTTGCAAGGGAGGATCTCGTGGAAGGACTCACCGTGGACAAGGATTCGCCACCGCTCAGCCAATGTGAGGCTTGCGTCAAAGCCAAAATGACGACGAAGTCATATCCGCAGGAAGCAAAAAACCGACGCGAGGAACCGGGGGAGTTGACACACAGCGACATCTGGGGCCCCGCACGAGTTGAATCTTTGCAAAAATCAAAGTATGCAATCCTGTTCACGGACGACGCAGCGCGGCATTGTAAACCTGATTTCTTGAAGCGCCGGGACGAGGCCTTCGGAAAAATCAAGGACTACGTCGCCTGGGTCGAACGTCAGTACGGATACACACCAAAGGTCCTCCGAGTGGACAATGCCAAGGAACTCACTAGCGGAGCTGTGAAAACATGGTTGAAGGGCCGTGGGATCACGCTCCAGAACCCCGCACCATATGCGCATGCATCGAACGGAGTGGCCGAGCGATTCAATAGGACGATCGTCGAGCTTGCCCGCGCGATGTTGATGGCGCGAAATTTACCGGCATTTCTTTGGGAATCAGCGATCGAGTATGCGGCATATATCCGAAACCACTCACCGACACGCGCACTCCAAGGGAAGACGCCGTTGGAGGCATGGTCGCAAAAGAAGCCTAGTGTATCGCACCTTCGGGAGTTCGGATGCGAAGTCTGGGTTAAGCGTGAGCCAGTGCAAAAACTGTCTAAGCTAGGAGGAGACCACGAGAAGGCGGGGAAATTTATCTTCGTGGGCTTCGGAGACCATGCGGACATCGTCAAATATTATGACGGCAAGAACCGCAGTATTCGCGAGTCAAGGAACGTCGTATGGGCGCTGCCGAGCACCCAACCCCCGGTCGATGTGCAGCTCGAGGGGGAGTCGGGAACGCCGAGCAAGCAATCTCCCGCAGAAGAACCTGCACAACCCGCTTCCGTGGAGAACCAGCAGACAGTGCCAAGTGAGGGGGAGTCACCGGCGCAGAGAGGATCGCACCAGCAGGCGCAGACGACGTCGCAGCAGCGGATGCAGAACCAATCGCAGTCAACGAGCATACCCCCACGGGCAACCACTCCATCGACAACTCCATCAGCGCAAGCAGAACCAAGGCGCACGTCACGCTCAATCCCCAACACTGACTACCGCAAGCTCAACAACCCAGCTGCCCGATTGCCAGGTGCACGGAACCTACCCCGGAATATTCCGGAGGGAGACGAAGAGGAGAGAGCAGACTACGCACTTTTGGGTTGCGCGTTCGACGCCGCCGGCACACCGCGCACGTACAATGAGGCGTTGAAGTCGAGCGAGCACTTGGAATGGAACGAGGCGATGAGAGCGGAAATAGAGATGTTGAGAGATAAAGGGACGTACGAGCTCGTGGAGCTGCCCAGGGATCGCCAAGCGATAGGAAGCAAATGGACATTCGTCAAGAAGTTCAATGAGCTCGGGCAATTATCGAGACACAAGGCCAGACTTGTTGCTCTTGGATGCTCGCAGATCCCCGGGGTAGACTTCACAGAGACGTTTGCTCCTGTGGTTCGTCTCGAATCAATGCGCGCCGCACTCGCTATCGCGGCCCTCGAAGATCTTGAGATAATTCAGATGGATATTCGGGGGGCATACCTGAACGGCGAGCTCAAGGAGGAGATTTACATGCGGCAGCCACCAGGGTTCGACGACGGGACCAGGAGAGTTTGGAAGCTCTTGAAGACGATTTACGGGTTGAAGCAATCAGGCCGCGAATGGAATCGCGAGTTCGACCGCAAGCTCACCTCGATCCAGCTCATCAAGACAGCCGTTGACCATTGTGTCTACTTTCGGGAACGTGACGGCGAGCGGACTTGGGTGACGGTGTGGGTTGACGACTTGCTCATCTTGTCGACGTCGCGGAAGGAGGCGGAGAAGACGAGGGCGGAGATTGATGGATTGTTCGAGACAAGTGATCTCGGCGAGCCGCGTAAAATCATCGGCATCGAGATATCCCGCGATCGCGAGGCCGGCACGATCACTCTTTCTCAACGCCACTACATCGAGACATTGCTCGCGAAATACGGCCTCACCGACGCCAAGCCGCTGACAACCCCGATGGACCCCAATGTCACGCTACGCAAAGTACCAGCCGATGCCCCTGAGGTGCCAGCGGATCTGCGCGGGCAATACCAATCCATGATAGGTGGACTCATGTACGCCGCCATCTGTACGCGCCCAGACATTGCCTACGCCGTGACGGCGCTGAGCCAATACTCGTCAAATCCGGGACCAGACCATTGGAGTGCTACTAAACGTGTGCTGCGCTACCTCTCTGGCACTCGGAACTACGGGCTAGTCTACGGTCAAACCAATCAAGAAGGCGCTGTTTCCGCAGGCTATAGCGACGCGGACTACGCCGCGAACCCGGATGACAGGAAGTCGATCTCGGGATATGTCTTCATGCTCGGAGGAGCCGCTTACGCCTGGAGTTCAAAGAAGCAGACCACCGTCGCAACTTCTTCCACGGAGGCAGAATACACTGCACTCGCACACGCAACTCGGTTTGCAGTCTGGAGCAGAAACCTCTTGGATGAGATGGGATATGCCCAGACCGAGCCTACAGTGATTCACGAGGATAATCAGGCAGCGCTGGCGCTTGCACGAGACCCTCAGTTTCACGCTCGATCAAAGCATTTCGATGTGCAGAATCATTTCATTCGGGAGAAGATTGAGAACAGGACGGTTGAACCCGTCTATTGCACAACAGAGGACCAGATTGCCGACGTCTTTACCAAGGCCCTGGCCAGGCCCAAGCACGAGAAGTTTACGCGCGGACTTGGGCTCTTGCCGGTCTGAGGGGGAGTGTTGGAATCGGTCACGCGGGCATGTGACCGCGTCAGCCCAGCAAGACCGCGGCCACGTAGGAGCATACGTGGCCCAAACACCTCGGGTTGAGTTGGCATGGAGCTGGCTCCATGAAACACTTCTTGAGACATGTTCCAGTCATCTTGAGACGCGTTTCGGACGCGTCGCTGCCTCGCGTTCGACGCGTCAACCATTGTTCTTTCTTGTTTTTGGGACTCCGCATAGTCGTAGCATTCCCATTATTCCTAGTAGCCATTGTTCTCCTGGGGGGTATAAATACAGGTCCTGTAGACTGCCGAAATATACCCTTTTCCCCCCATTATTTCTCAATAGTACACCCTCCTCAAGCCCTCCCTCTACAAAAGTCACTGTTTAACGCTTCTTCTGGGTTCTTTCACTGGTGCCATCCTTACTGTGTGTCCCACCGCCTCGAAAACAATTCTCTACCCGCCGCTCGATGTCCAACTTGGAACTTGGTCTCCACACATCAATTTTTCGAACTCAACGTGTCTAGATCTGCCTGTGGGCGCGCAACCCACTTGCGTCCCGATCTGCATGATATCTAATCGTCAAATGCTCCTTGCTCGTCGGTGTCTCAAAACCACACTGTCCATCTGCACAGCTCCCAACGCATCTTTCCATCTGCCGAAACTATCAACGTGCATCCAACATCTGTACTTTCCTCAGGCTCTACCTCCGAAAACTCACTGAAAGCGCTTGAACTGCCCAGGCCCTGTAATCCACCGTGTGGAAACTCATCCTGAGGCTCCCGCGAGTACGATTGGCCTCGGTGGAAGTAACTTGGGACGAAACTCAGTCTCACGCACGAGTCTGTGTGTGAACGTGCGACCCACCTTCTCCCGGCGCTTGGTGATATCTAATCCTTCAACTCCTCGAATGATCTCCCTGACCGGTCTCTGTCAATGGCGCCACCTGTACCGCTCCGGTTTCAAAATCACTCAACTTTGTATCGGACGGAACTGTCAACGCGGGCCATGTTTCGTATTCTGTACATCCTGAACCCCGCTCTATCTGTGATCCAAAGCAATCCTCCTAGTCCATCTTTGGTTGCTGCGGCTATCTATCAACGTCTCCGCCTCGTTCTCTGCCATTGACGCCCTGCTAACTCTCCTCGCGCCGAGTGTTCTTCATCCGGGGTCCTCAGACGCAGAAGGTGACCCTCTCGAAAGCGCTGCAGATTCTCTACTCCCCTGGGCACGCAAAACACTGTTACACTGCAATTGCATCGGTATTTCAATCCGAACGAGTCCGCGTCCGGTGCACGACTGCGGAGTAAACACTGATCATCTGCGTGATCCAGCATCGTCCCCTCAATATCTAATCTGCCCGACTCTCCTGCTCCTCGCGCGGCTGTCTATCATTTCTGGGACTGTTCATCTGGACCATCTTCTGCCCTTGATATCTAATCTCATGTTCGTCGGCGATCTATCTCGCTGTTCATCTGCACCGCCGCAGGTTCAGGATAATCTGTCTATTCCGCGATCCTTGTTTGGATCCGTGGGGCAGAACGCCTTGACGGATCTGGCCCGCAAAGCGGCGGTGAAAAAGGGTCTTCTCTGCGAGCAATGAACCGAGCCCGTCGGAGTCGAACGGGCGAAGGCTGCCTTCAAATGGAGTCTTTTTCCTATGTATTTGTGCGCAGCGGCGAACCATTTCGCTTTCGGTTCGTCCCGTACACGGATTGAGCCGGCGCTGCGATGGTGGCTTCCTACGATTCGCGAGCTCGGCGAACTGATCATCGAAACCACGCAGCCGCTGGGCATTCATGTTTGACTGCCATTCGACCGGCCATCCAATTTAATGGTGAATTAGTTTAGTTGCCTTTGCTTCTGAATCTCATCTTGCGCGTATCAGTGCTGAGTACTCGCCCAGGACAAGCCCAGAATTCAAAAAATCTCGCGTTCAAGGGTTGAGTGCCCGAAGCGGAATCGAACCGCATTCCTCCCTTCGGCGCGTCGCCTCTTGGTCGTCTCCGAGGGAATTCGGGGATGACGAGGGCTGTTCTACGGTTCAAAATCGATCCTGGTTAGTACGTCCATGCCTCTCTCCTCCTCCTCCTCATCCATGCATGCCGCTCATTATCAACGGTCAGCGCTCGCTCAGGATCGAAGGTTAAATATGCCCCGGTTGAAGTTGGATCGACACTGAATGGTCCGATATCGAGGGAAGGTATAAAAAGGATCTCCAACCTGAGAACCGACCTCACCGCGCGCGGTGCGCCTCTGTTTTCAGTTATTCAGTTGCCACGAATTTCTGCGGAACCCCGTTCGACTCGGGATGAGGTCCTTATCCTATTCCTTCATTTTTGCGGCGAATTCAGGTAAGTAATGCGATATCCTTGACTACCCGCTAGTCATCGACGAAACACCCGGCCAGGTTGTGAGCAGGGAATACCGACGCTGAATCATGGACGCGGATAGTCTCTCGTAGACAGACGCTACAACGTGAATCTCGTACCTCGAATGTTGTAGTCTGTTAGTTACCGCGCTCTGATGTAGGCGGTGCTCCGTTATTATGTAATTGCGGACTTTGAATTCCCCATCACTCAGCGGGATTTTCTTCCCTGCGCCGACGACGTGATTCCCCTTCGTCTCTTCCTCACCTCTACCTTGAACGACTTCCCTCCTTGCCATATGTGTCGGCTGGTCCTCGCCTGTGGATTCCCACACCACCCAGAGCTGTCACAAAGCCCGGAATTTTGCGCATCGACCCTTGCATCGACCCCACCTGCCAGGCCTTCTCTGGACGGAACTTGGGTTCTCCGGACTGGACTTGGTATCGATGTGTGGCAATAGCCGTCGCGCTGGGCTCGTTCCGTCCCCGCATGCCCAATCAGTAGCGCGCCCTCACCGTCGAATCTTCATTCCGATGCCGGCCTCTCCTCCGCCGTCGTACATCTTCTGACCCAATCCTGAATCAATAGAAAGGGTTACCAGTAAAGAAGGGGGGAAATGGGTTCTGAAAGGGGATTGGGGCGGCGCAGAATTTGCGAGTACGTCGACTTGTTTTCAACTCGCCGCTGACTCTCAGTCCCAAGTCTACGCGCTGTGTTACGACGACCTCCGCGTGTACTAGACACGACGTCTGGGGCGGCGCGGGCGGCGCTTGCCTCATTCCTTGTGAGTTGCGCCGCTGGAGCGCGTATTGCTGGATTTCTGATTCGATATCTCGCAGCGCGCTCGTGTCCAACATGCGCAGCACCAAGGTCAGGACGTCCCACGGAGTCTTCAGAGATGTGGGGACAATAAGAGTGAGCATGATGGGCATAACTAGGGCGAACTATGCGAGCCAGCCGGCGGTAATTCAATGTTGTTGTTTTTCTGCACTAGACAAGGTCGTTCTGCGCTCACCGTCCTCCTCCTCGTTTTCTGACTCTCAGCGACGCGCCGTCGCCGCGAATTCACGAAATTTAAGCTCGCGGCTCCGAATTCATTCCCGCGTGCAGCGATTGTCAAAGTGGTACATAGCTTGACCCATACCAGCGACTCCGTTACCGCTCAGAGGTTGTCTTCATGGTCTGGCACGAGGTTCTGTGGCCGGTGCGCGTGCGAACCACGTTGTGATGAGGATTTACGCGGAGACGATTCGGCGCACAATCAGGGACTCCGGAGGGAAACACAGGTGACCACCGAGTTCACCTTGCCGGCCGTCGTATCACAGGCAGCTCACATGCGAGGTTGGACGTGCAGGAAATTGGGGTGGGTGTGCGGAGGTCTGAGCGGGAACTGGTGCATTGCGGGGCCACGCGTCGGCGTTCTATGGAGTGTGAGGATGTGGGTCGACGACTTCATGAGCTCAGAGCTCCGAGAACTTTTCTTAGGGCCGAGGACATCTGGAAGAAGAGCAACGCGTATGCACAAATATAGAACGAGATTTGAGCAAGTAATGGGGCAGAAAACGCGTCGTGGACGGTAGCAAGCAGAAGCGCGACGAGGCACGTGGTATTTTAAACTCCGCAATTATGTAATAAGGGAGCACCGCCTACATCAGCCGCGGGTAAACACAAGACTAGGACGCGGAGGGGGGCTTGCAATTCGACGCCCGTTTCTATTCGACGGGCTCGTGCTGGTAAGTTATCCCACCTTCCCAATTGTCCACTACCGAATAGCTTGGGCGCTGAATCTACTCCAAATCAAAAGTCTCGTTTCCAAGGGCTTATTCTTCGCACTGGATTCCTCCACCGAGTCATTTTCAACATCACCGAGGAAGTTCGATTTGTGGAGTTCAATTCAACGGTGAATAGCAGGTCCACAATCCCTCCTCCTCCATGCATTTGGCTGATCATACGGGTCAAACTCAGGGTTCGCCTGAGGTCGAATTCCCACGGTTGAAGTTGAACTGAGGATGAACGTGACTGACATGATCTTCAACCTGAGAACCAACCTCATGGTGCGCGCACCCCTCTGCGTGCTTCCTCCCCAGCTGTTCTGGAGCCCCCGTTCGACTCGGGTTGAGGTCCTAGGTCATACTGGCCCTCACGGTGTTGTTTTATAGGTTGTGCTTTAGCTCCAGGGAATGCACGGTGAGTCAATTGAATTTCTATGCTGGTATGGACACACCTCATAGCGCGTGGCGCGCCTCTGCATCCCATTCCCTCTTTCTTTGTTGGAATAAACTGCAGGTGTCCCGTTCGACTCGGGATGCGGTCTCTGGCCACCAGTTCTCCTTTCTTTAAACGTGTAGCACTGTGCAGTGAGAAATTTACTGTGGGGTCTCGGTGTTTAACCCACTGTCATTTGTTGGAGAGGAGAAAATTCTGTTCCCGAACGCTAAAATAACGGGGGGCTTGCAGGTTTGATATCTGCTTCAGTTCCGGACTCGGACGTTGATTTTCTCCAGTCCTGCTCCAGGATTTATTTAGTAATCATCCACCTCGTTGTCCTTGACGATACAAGACCTTACGGCGGGGCTGCACATCTGGCCTCTATTGATATCGAGGTTCCCTGGTTCAACTCAGGGTGAGGTTCTGAGGTAGGATTGTGGTCATTTTCATTTATTTATTGGTGAACGCGAGACGCCCGAGTGAATCACAATTATTCACCAGAACGAGGTTTATAACCTTCTCGACCCGCCAAAAACCCAGCTCAAGAGGGTCATGGACCGGGCCTGGGCCGAACGGCGGGCGAACACCACACGATACTTTTGGACACTTATCAGCAGCAACTGCCAACCCGGTCCTTCGAGACAGTTTGAAAGTTGTTAGTGAAACAATTTGGCGCAAACGTTCGGATCGCAGTCTAAGCCGGAGGAGAGAAAGGAGGCTCAACAGAATTGGTCGCGGGCGATTAATGACCCAACCCCGGATCGAACGGGAGGTGGGGCCGCAAGTCACAAACTACGACGTGAGACGGTATGCAGACCATACAGCAGGCCCTCATAATGGCCCTTGAACTCGAACTGGTAGAGAGGAGGATTTCCGGCGGTTGAAATTCTGAAATGTTGCGAATTGGGTTCAACCGGGAGGAATTCCAATACCGTTGTAGTAGAGGAGAGAGCTGGATGTTCGCCGTTTTCCATGTATGTAGGAAAGAGTCAGGTCCCCCGATAGCTGATGGTTCGACGGGTTTATACCTGAAAGTCCCGGGTTGGAGTCCTGGACTACTTCGCAATCCGACTCAACATCGTTCAGTAACCGTGATTTACAAGATATAACTTCAATCCCTCCTTCTTTGAAGTTCTCCGTGCATTTCGCTGATTATACGCGTCAACGCTGAAGTTGAACGCTCAGGGTTCGTCCGGAGGTCGAATTCCCACGGTTGAACCTGAACTCTCCTCCTGCGCGCTGGAGGCGCTTGTTTTACGTGTGCGTGGCGCTCCCCTCCTCGATGCTTCTTCCTTCTCGCACACCGTATTAGACCGTATTCCTCGGCCGAACAAGGCTCAATTAATAGACCACCACACACGGCGCCAGGACCCATCAAAGGATGACACACCGCCAAATTCAGACTCCGCCCGCCGTGCCTAGATACATACCTCCAGGACGATCAGGCACCCCTTCGTCTATTTGCGATATTGCCGACGACGCCGACGACGACTAGGACGACGAACAGGACGACTGGGACAGCGACATTCAGCGACACGGCCGACAAACAGCGCGCACGATGGACGCGAACGGCTACAACGACGACGTGGACGTAGATGCGGAGGGCGAGCTCGACGCCGAGGGGGGCGGGGGTATGAGCATGAACCTCGTCGGCGCCGCCGGCCTCCCTCCTCCCCCTGCCCCTCCCTCCCTCACCACCTCAAGTACAGGAACGACGAGCACGACTATTGCGGCAGGGGGCGGTGTGGGCAAGCGCTATCGCCCGGCACCGGCGAAGACGTTCCAGTGCCGCGGGTATGGGGAGTGCAGGATGGTGTTTAGTCGGAGCGAGCATTTGGCGAGGCATGTTAGGTGGGTACCGCCCGTTCTTTTTTCCTTTCCTTTTTCTTTCCTTCTTTCTTTCTTGGTTTCCTGGGGCCGGGGCGCGGCGCAGGCAGTGGGACTCACAGTCTACTGTGGGCGCGCTGGTTCCCTTTTTTTCTTTGAGCGGATGCGGCGGGATTTTGACCAATTTCTACCCGTCGCTTCACAATCCACCCCTTTCTCGCACCCATCCATCCATCCACTCATCCCGCGCTCCCTTGAATCCCCCCACCCCTTCCTCGCCTCCCCATGGTCTCGCCTCCCTCGCCCCTCGTTCCTCGCTCCCGAATACCCCTTCATTCTTCCTATCACCCTTCCATTCATCTGTCCATCTGCCGCGACGCAGACCCAGGCAGTGGCGGCGGCGCCGGATGTCCTACGGACGGGCTCCTGCGTCGGGTCCGTCTCCGTATCCCTTCTGCATTTTTCTTTGCGTCGTGGGCGCGCTTGTGGGGTCCCGTTTCTGCGTCTCCGTTTTTCATCGGAGGGAATTGTGTTATAGTATTTCTTTCTTTGATTTCCCTTCTCCTTCCTTGCGTTTGCGTCGTGGTCCTACTTGTGGGTACGCTGGTAGGGTATCTCGCTCGCGCGGCGCCTTGCATCGTTCTGTGCCTGCGCGCGGGGGACTGGACTGGACTCCTTCCTTTTCCATTCCCTCTTTCTTGCGTCGTGAACGTGCTCGGGCTCGTCGAGGAGCGTGTATGCGCCCCGCGGCGGCGCGTTCCCGCCTGCAATGCTCTCCTCGTTCTTCATTTCATCTCGTTTCTGTTGGTTATGTGTGTGGGCTGTGATCGGCGTTCCCCCCGCGCCCGCGCGGGGAGCTGGCCTCGCTGCGACGGCGAGCACATGCGCGGACGCGGACGCGGACGCGGACGCGACGAGCGTTCAGGCCTGTTTTATCGTCTTGTGCGAGCATGATGAGTCCGAGCGGTGAGGTCGCCCTCTTCCTCGCGCGGCCCCGCATTTATCTATTTTGCCATTCATCCCCCCTCCCCCCCATCGCCCAAATACTAACACCCCTCCCCCCAGAAAACACACCGGCGAACGCCCCTTCACCTGCCACTGCTCCAAGCAGTTCTCGCGCCTCGACAATTTGAGGCAGCACGCGCAGACGGTGCATGCGGAGCGGGGGGCCGAGAATGAGAGGATGATGAGGGAGTTGACGAGTTTGCATGCGAGTATGACGGGGGGTGCTGTTCCTTCTTCCTCGACCGCCACTTCTGCTACTACCGGGAGTACTACCGCTGGTGGCCTGGGTACCTCGCCGACGACTGGGGAAGGAGGGGGCGCGGCGAGTGGCGAGGGAGGCGCAAGTGCGGCGGGTGCAGCGGGAGGGAAAGGGAAGGCGGAGGGGAAGCGGCCGGGAGGGAAGCGCGCGCGGGGGTCGACGGGGGTGAAGAGGGAGCCGGTGGAGGATGCGATTTCGATTGGTGGTACGTCTCTTCGTCTTGTTCCTTCGTCTTCGACTCGCCTTCATTCGTTCTTTTTCCTATTCATGCGTTCTTCCTCGTCTCATTCCTATTCATTCACTCGTTCTCGTTCTCGCCTCTGCCCCCACGTACTCCACTTCTTCCTTTATTGAGTATCCTCGCCGCACTTACCCTTCCCGCGTACCTCCTCCCCTCAGTCCTCACTTTATTCATTGCTCGTACCCCGCACACATACTTGCCTCCCTCGTACCCTGCGTCTCAGATTGTCTACTCATCCATCTATGCATCCTTACGCGCGACTCTGCTTGACGCGCCCATTCACCTTGATTCCTTGTATCCGGCGTCTCGTTCGTTCACGTTTTCTGGCTTGTGTATCTTTCCATCCTACCTATCGTTCCCCTTGCCTCGGCCGTTCTCTACGCCCGTCTATGTACCTCCGCTCCCATACTTCATCTCATTTCATGCCATTCTTTCCTTTTCCCCTCCCTTCCTCACCCGCCCCCTCCCCGCTTCCTTCTTTGCTCTCACAGCGATGCTAACCTTTATCACAGCCGCCCCCAGCCGCCCAACCCCCCGCCCCCGCCCCGGCACCTCAACGGGCTACGAGGGCGCCGCGAGCGGGTACAAGTACGAAGATGCCTCAGACGTCACACCATCGCGCCAGCACGACGGGGATGGCGAGAGAGAGGATGCGCAGGGCGAGGAGGATGGGGACGATGGGGACATTGATATGGAGGGGGAGGTGTGTTCTTTTGCGTTTTGTGGTGGTCTTTTTCTGTTTCTTTTTTTGAGACGGGGCGGGGGCGAGAGATTTTCGTGGGTGTGCAGGATTGCGATGCGCGGGGGCGTTTCCTCTGCGTCCTGCTGGTGCGGGCGTGGATGACCTGTGTGGCTGGATTTGTGGGTGTGGGGACCCGCGCCGAGTTTGTATTTGTAGAGTGCGCTGTCCGCGGGCGTTCTCGAGGAACTCGAGGCAGCCATCTGCGTGCGACGTGGAGACACGGCTCCGTTCTCGCTCGTGCATATATGCTCAGCGTGCTTTTCCTTCTTCACGGCGGGCGCGTGCTCTGCCGACCGTCGTCGTCTTGCTTGTTCTCTGAGCTGTGGACGCGGACATGGGCCGGGCGGGCGCACCCTTCTTTCGATCTTTGTGGTGTCGTTCATGCGGGGGACGAGACCGACGGTGCTCCTACCAGTGTCGGTCCGCGCCCCTGCCTCGCTGGGGGCTGGGCTCGTGGGTTTCTTGTGCGGGGATGCGCATTTGTGCGAGGAGACGCGCATTTGTGCGTACGACGACTATTTTCTGCGTCGTTCGTGCTGGTCAGGTTGCGGATCGCGCGCTCTTGGATATCTACTCTTCCTCGTGCACGCGCGAGGATCCTCGACCCGCGCATTGCCGACGTGTGCGACTCGCGGGGTTCCTCTGTGCCCAGGAGGCTGTTTCCGCCCGCGAGAGCGACGCATTCCTTTCTTTCATTTTCTTCGTGTCGCGCTGCGCGGGGTGAAGGTGGTCCTGCGCGGCTCTGCGTCGTCTGTGCGCGGGGGTCGTCGATGAGCTGGACTGGCGGGTTTCTACTCCGGCGAGGATTGAGGAGTATGGCCGTGCTTGCGTGACTGTGTCTGCGCCCGACTCGACAGTGCTGTGTGCCGGTCTGAGTGTCTGTCGTCGTCGTGCCGGTGTTCTTTGCCACAGGGTCGAGGAGCTCATCGACCTCTTCCTCGTGTACCTTCCCGTCCTATTTGAGACCGTTTCTCTCTCCTTCCGTCTTGCATCATTCCCCGTCGACGCAGCGCTAACATACCTTCCCCAGGCGCACCACCAGCACCCACAACGACACGAGCCCTCCCCGCCGCAGGGGGGGCGCAGCTCCTTTCGTGACAACACCAACGCGCACCACCCCCAGTCCTTTCGGCCCGCCACCTCCATCCCCACCATCTCCACCATCTCCACCAGCACCTCCTCCTCCTCCCTCAACAGCACCGGCGCCAGCACCAGCACTCCCTCGCTCTTCACCGCCATCGACAGCGGTACCAGCAGCGCGTTTCGACCCTTCACAGCGGACGGCGGGTTTCGAGATCGAGACGCGGACGCCCGCGGATTTCGAGGCGGCGGGGAGGGGAGGGAGGGAGGGATATGCGCGCGAGAGGCCGGGGACGGGGACGGGCGTCGGCGCGGGGACGGGGAGGCGGGGGAGCTCCTTTCTCGGCGGCGCCGTTGGAGGAAGCGGCAGTAACAACTCATACAGCGGTGGAAGTGGGCAGTCCTTTCGAGGGTGCGTGGGCGTCTCTTTGTCTTTTTCTTTCTTTCGGGGGGCGAGTTGGGCGTGTACGGGGGCGTCACACGAGTGCGGGGCTTGCGTTCGCTGCTGCGCGTTTGCGAGGGTGCTGAGCGTGCAGCTTGTTGGATGAGCAGCGGTCGCTTGTCCTTACCTTGGGGGTGTTTTCGTCCGTATCGGTGGTGGATGATGTCGTCAGCGGTCGGCGGGCTCCGTGGGTTTACGTGTAACACGCACAGACGGGTCGTGCGTGTGTCTGACTTGCTCTGTGGACGCCCGCCTTGTCTGCGGACGCGGCTTGACTCTCGCTTTGCGGGGGGTGGGACGGTATTTTTATGCTGGTGGACCTCCTCGTTCATCTCGGCGGTTTCCTGTTGTCTTTCTCATTATCTACCGTTCGCCGCTCCCCCGTTCTCTGTTTTACTTCTGCTCGCCATTTCGGCCGTGCCATTTTCTCGATTTCCTTTTTGGGAAGGGACCTTTTCGAAATGTCCTCCACTGCTGCTCCACCACTCGACTAGAGGCGTTCGGAGGACGACGACTGAAGTACCTCCGTTGCTCTCCTGACCTCCTTTTCCTTCTACTTGCAATATTCCTACATTGGATTGCGGCGCTGACTTATCTTGTCTGCAGCGCCCAATTCATCCGTCGTTCCCCACCAGCAACAACCCCATCTCCGCCAACGCCCTTGCTCAATGGCAACGGGCTCTCCACTCACCGCCTTTCCTCCGGGAGCTTTCCGTCAGCCCGCCCCTTTTCATCCGGCAACGGCGCCTTTGCCTTTTCAGCCCCCAACGCCAACCCATTTCCCTCAAGTGGCTCCTTTCCCTCTTCAAACGGAGGTGGCCCCTTTTCATCAAGCTCCCGTCCATCCACCGGCACCGGGGCGAGGCTCCCGCCGCTCTCAGCGGTCGTCCCCGCAGCAGCCTTTCGCCCCGCATCCGGACACGGCCTCCCCGCCCCTGGCAGCGCAGGAAGCATACTCCTTCCAAACTCGCTCACCCTTCGCCGTCCCTCCACAAGCGATTGGGAGTGGGGTGATGCATGGAGCATCCGTCCAGGGACCGCCCCAGGCAATCTCGCCACCGCCCCGGCCGATGACTCCCCGTTCTCATTCCACCCACCCGAACAGCCCACCACCAACTTCAGCGTCAGCGCTCTCGGGACCAGTGGCAACTCGCGCAAGCGCACGTTCGGTGGCCCGGACGGACCGTATGGCGCGCATCCAGACGACGGCGATGGCAGCGACGGGGGGTACGAGTACGGGAGCGAGTCCCGCCCTACGAGCCGCCGCTTCTCCGTCATGGAGCTTTGTAACGACGACGCCCCAGAGCAGCGGCCCTTATCCTCCTCCCTCGGCATATCCCTTTTACGAGGCGGGTCCGCCGAGCGGGAGCGGGAGCGGCCGACCACGACGAACGGCCTCATCTCGCGCGCTTCTGCGCTCGTCCTCCACGACCGCGACCAACAACAGCAGTGGGAGCTCGAGTCCCGGCAGCACGCGAGTGAGCAGCGTTTCGCCGCCGATCCATTCGCCGCAGCCGGTGGCGGGGGCGGGTACGGGGCCCGGAGCCGCCCGGTCAGCGTACGCGGGCTTGATGCGGCAGCACCAAACGGCGCAGCTGCGGCTGGCGCTCGAGCAGGCGCAGGCGGACGCGGAGATAGCGGCGTATCACCACCGGGTGCAGGAGCAGGAGCAGGCGCAGGCGGAGGCGCATTTTTATCATCAGCAGCAGGCGCAAATGCAGGCGCAGGAGCAGGAGCGGCGTATCGAGGAGGAGCGGTATCATCTGGAGCGGCTGCATCAGCAGCAGGCGGCGCAGGCGCAGGCGCAGCAGGCTTACCTCGGGGGGCCCTACGCGCATCCGCATCCCCACCAGCACGCGCTCGAGATGGGTATGGATTCGATGGCGCTGGGTATGGAGATGATGGAGGGGGGTTATCCGCACCAGGCGCGTATGCACCCGCTGGACATGGAGCAGGCGGGAGTGGCGGCGGGCGGCTATCACTCTCACCACCCGCCGCATATCGAGGCAGTGGACTCGCCGGCGCTGGGCTACCCGGTGGATACGGCGGAGTATCACCATCATCATCCGCAGCAGCATACGGCGCATCCCCACCATCCCCATCAGCAGCAGCAGCAGCCGCATCCCCACCCGCTTCACCATCATCCGCCGCATATCGAGACGCACCGCGAGCAGGCGGCGGGGGGCTCCCCGGTCTCGCCGTATTCGCTCGGGTACCCGCCTACGCCGCTGGGGGCGTACCCCTACGCGGAGATGATGCCATCCTCGGGGTACAACCACCACGGCGGGGCGATGACGCCGGGGTACGGCACTATGCGTCCGGAGGACGCGCTGAAGTTCGAGAGTTCGCAGCAGCTGCTGGACGCCTAGTTCTTTAGTTCAAACTCGATGCTGGCTAGTACGTCCATGCCTCCCCCTTCCTCCTACCCCGTGCATACGGCTCATTATCGCTCGCTCAGGATTGCAGGTTGAATATCCCCCGATTGAAGTTGGATCCGCAATGGATGGACCGATATCGAGGGATCTCCAACCTGAGAACCGACCTTACCTCGCGTGGTGCGCCTCTGCTTTCCATGATTCATTCAGCTGCCACGCACGTTCTGTAGAACTCCTGTTCGACTCGGGATAAGGTCCTATGGCATAAATTTTGGCGCTTTTTTTTTCAGCTCGGGTGCCGAAATCCAGGTAATGCGATATCCTCGACTGCCCGCTAGACATCGAAAAACACCCAGTCGGTCTGTGAGAAGGAAACACAGACACTGATTTAATGACGACACGTGTGCTCGCAACAACTCATCTCCGACTTGAATTCCACCGGCTGTCCGATCTCGTACCGGTAAGTTCCCTCACAACCTTCTCAATCCTACTCGACTGAATTCCTTGGGCGCTGAACCTACTCCTAACTAAAGGTTTGGTTTCCACACTCCAGAGGCTTATTCGTTGCAGCCGATTCGAGCGCCAGTCAATTTCAAGATCACCGAGGAAGTTCAACTTGGAGGAGGTTTTTGTTAAATGCAACACGGTGAATGGAATGTCCACGCCTCTCTAGCCCGTAGATTCGGGTGATTATACGGGTCAACGCTCAGGATTCGCTTGGAACTCGGACCACAGGTCGAATTCCCACGGTTGAAGTTGAATTAAAAAATGCACGTGGCCGACATGATCAGAAGAGCACGCAGAGGGGTACGCGCACCATGAGGTTGAACATGGTGCGCGTACCCCTCTGCGTGCTTCCTCCCGAGCTGTTCTGGAGCCCCCGTTCGACTCGGGTTGAGGTCCTAGGTCATACTGGCCCTCACGGTGTTGTTTTATAGCTTGTGCTTTGAATCCAGGAAATGCACATTGCGTCAATTGGATTTCTATGCTGGGATGAACACACCTCATAGCGCGTGGTGCGCCTCTGCTCTCCATTATTCTGTTCGCCGTCGCTTGAACTATGCTGCAGGTGTCCCCGTTCGACTCGGGATGAGGTCTCGGCCACCTTGAAGCTCAGCGTTCTTTTTAAGTGAGGATCTTGCTGTGGGGACTCGGTGCTTGGCCGACCCACTTTGCTTTGGGGGAAGCAAACTCTGTTCCCGAACGCTGGAACATAGATGTTCTCCTCAGTTCCGGACGATGTTGATTTATTGCACTCCTGCCAAGTTGGGATTTATTCAGTAGGTATCCACCTCATTGTCCTTGACGATACAAGACCTTACGGCGGGGGCTGCACATCTGGCCTCTATTGATATCGAGGTTCCCTGGTTCAACTCAGGGTGAGGTTCTGAGGTAGGATTGTCGACATTTTTATTTATCTATTGATGAACGCGAGACGCCCGAGTGAATCAGAATTATTGACCTGGCACGAGGTTCATAACCTTACTCGACGCGCCAAAAACAACAGCTCATGTCGGTAATGGACCGAGCCCGAGTCGAACAGGCGAACACCACAAGATACTTTTGGAGACTCATTGGCAGGTGTAGCGGCGAACCATTTCGCATCCGGTCTATTGCCAGGGTGAATGCTGAGCAGATGACCTCAGATGATTCAGGACGGGGCTGGGGCTTAAATAGAGGGATTTGCATGCCCTGTAACTCGTTCATGGAAAACAAAGTCTCCCATAGTGTCCGTCGGGGAAAGAAGAGAGGTCGAGTATGTTATAGAGAGTTGAATTTCCTGCGGTTGAAATTCTTAAATTTTGTCAATGTCAACTCACGATTGGGTCGAACCGGAAGAAAGCCCAGTTGGCGATGCGACGAATTGTTTCCAATTAACCCTCACAATGGCAGAACTCAACTACCCGATAGCTTCGGAGGGTTCGACGGTCTTGAAGCTGCAACATTGTTTGATAACTGTGATTTAGCTGCCCTTCTGAGACCAACAGATGTGACTGTACATGCATGGGCACGCTAGAATAAGTTTCCTCGCCATCCTTAGCTCCAGCGGAGGCGAGGCGGAGCCGAGCCCGCGATCATGCCGAAGGCATGATGCACGGATACCGAGCGAAGTCGACGGCCAGTTTTGACGATATACCAGGGAGAACTACTTGAGGCGGGGACCCACTACGTTTGGGCGCAACGTTTCGTCGTAAGACTCATCAGGTGGCTGTGTTCCCAATATACACGCGTTGATTGTTTGTTAACACCTTTCGAGCAAAACAACACGGACATCGGTAACGCGGAATCCAACCAGGGAACTCAACACGCTTTCCTCAACTTCGCATTCTTAGGTCTACTCGGATAACAACCCAGTGCCAGTACGGGGTCACGGAATTCAACATGGGAACTCAACGGATCTTCCTCCGGTACTGCTTCATCTTCTCCAAGAGCTCTTATTTTATTGCAAGGCTGGTATTCCATTGCTAAAATTCAACGAGCAGGAGGAGGACCGTACACAAATCGTACGACCCAGTTCACACCGCGTGGTCCCGAAAAGCCCGATCAAAGGCCTGAAAATGGGTACGGTAAGTGCTTATGGGTGCCCTTTCCATCCAAGGAAGTCTGCGGCATCCTGTGCTTAGCAGACGGGCCAAGTAGCTTGGTGTAGTCTCGGTTTAGATGAGGGAAGAACGTTTTTCAACAACTCTGTATCTTTTCGAAATCCGAAAGCGCGACGCGCCGAGGGCGGGACCCGTAGGGTCCCGGGCGCGACGTGCTGAGGATTGAGAAAAAAGAGATGTAAACGTTCGACGCAAATCGTTCGCGGTACGCTTCGAGAATATCACACTCGTTCTCTTTGAGTGGACACGTCTAGTGTAGTTGGTTTGACGTGTTAGGGATACACGATTCAGGGCGCTACCCTTACTTCGCATTCCTGAACACAACCAACATACAACAGCCGGGGTGCGAGTCATTCACTTCCCAGGCTGAAATATAGGCGAGCTCAACGGTTTCAGGTTCCAGAATTGTCGGGTAGACAGTTTGAACATAAAATGTTCATTTCTTCACCATTCACTGTCGAAGATATCTCGGAGCAGCAGTCTGCATGTCCTTACTAAAGAGTCATGGAGTTGAATGGGCACGGACAAATGGTAATCCCATCGACCGTGCACCCTCGGACTCGGTAGAGCACGTTCGCACACAATTGTCACGCGTGGCGAAGCAAAACCAATTTACCAAAGGTAATTTATTGGGATAGGAATTACACAGAGTGCAAGTATGTAAGGTTGAGCCGTCCTCTTTGTGTGTCCCTTGCGGTCTAGTTTCATTCCCATCATTTCCGTGTGCTCGTTAACCTGACGCTCTTTGAGGTCCTCGTGACAGAGAACCCAACTAGAGTGTCGGCGTCGGAGTATCGGAAGGGATAGAAACCTCGCGAGAGAAAGAGGTCTTCGTCTGACTTCCGTTGTGCTGGACCACAGATGAGCCAAGTGGACATCTGAGGAAAGCAGGAAGTTGACGAGCATCCAGGTGCACCACCAGGTTAAGCATGAAAACATGTTCACCGCGGGGATGTGTTGGATGGGCTCGGGTGCATCAATCGAATTGGGCACGAGAACCGACGGGGAGACCGCGGTGACGTATACCGAATTGATTATAGCGTCCGCGTCGAGTCGCGTGCAAGCACGGTGTGTCGAGTGGCGGATGCGCGGCGCCAGTCGCGCAACGTACAATACCGAAGCCGATTGAAATCGGGCCTGCACTTAGAAAGTGGAGGTCGACTCAGGGCGTAGACGGGAGTACGCTCTTCCACTGCGATGCACCACCCGAGCATTATAAAAATGGGATCGGGTGGACAGTAGCAACGTCGAGTGGGGAGGGGCGAGCAACGGCCTCATCTTGCTCCACCTGCATACCGCGGAGGTGTGAACAGGTGGGGGTGTAGCAAGATGGGCAGACCAGGCCTGGTTACACTGCTGAGTGGCGGATGTCTGGGGACATTGGGCTCGAGGCGCAGCGGAAACAGCTGGTGGGGCTTTCACCATTGACAGAACATGCTCTACTGGCAGTGCCGGTAGGTGGTAGCAGTGTTCCGGGCAGCGGTGTTCTGTTCACGCAACCGTATCCCTCTATCACACTGTTTTCGGCAACGCGCGCGCCAGCGGTGGCCTGGAACATGAGGTGAAGAGGTATCTACGCTCCTAGGAGCGCAGACACGGTTAACCGTTACTAGGAAATGAGTCGGAGATAGTCCCCGGGGCTCAAAGCCATTGCTCTCCGCAGCTCCATACTCGAGCTCGCATAATGCTAGGAAATACGCGAGGGCAGTCTCGAGTTGGGTTGCTGCAGGTGGGCGTGGGGGTCGTAGGCAAAGTGGTCAGACGACGCACAGTGCCGTGGACCGTGGCGTTCAAGAACGCCGGCGTAACGGGACGGGGGATGGAAGGGGAAAGAAACGGAGGTCCGAAAAGACCACGCACCCTTATCCAATCGTCCTATAGCACTCGTTTCGGGCATAAAAAGGGTGCTCCGAGGTCGTTTCCATTGCACTTGGGAGCAGCAGGCTAGCGAGGCAAGCGGCGGTGAAATGGGACAGCGAGCGGGGCCGAGAACATGACTGAGTGCAGGTTGTACGCAGGGAAATAGGTGTAGGGTGGTTGTCCGGGGTCGAGGTGGCGAGCTGGCGGGTGCTGGCGGCTGGCGAGTCGGCGTTGTCGAAGGGCGGACGGGCGGGAGGTGTCGAAGAGCTCGGCGCTCTGTAAACGAGAGAAAAGCGGAGGCGAGGCGGAGCCGAGCCCGCGATCATGCCGAAGGCATGATGCACGGATACCGAGCGAAGTCGACGGCCAGTTTTGACGATATACCAGGGAGAACTACTTGAGGCGGGGACCCACTACGTTTGGGCGCAACGTTTCGTCGTAAGACTCATCAGGTGGCTGTGTTCCCAATATACACGCGTTGATTGTTTGTTAACACCTTTCGAGCAAAACAACACGGACATCGGTAACGCGGAATCCAACCAGGGAACTCAACACGCTTTCCTCAACTTCGCATTCTTAGGTCTACTCGGATAACAACCCAGTGCCAGTACGGGGTCACGGAATTCAACATGGGAACTCAACGGATCTTCCTCCGGTACTGCTTCATCTTCTCCAAGAGCTCTTATTTTATTGCAAGGCTGGTATTCCATTGCTAAAATTCAACGAGCAGGAGGAGGACCGTACACAAATCGTACGACCCAGTTCACACCGCGTGGTCCCGAAAAGCCCGATCAAAGGCCTGAAAATGGGTACGGTAAGTGCTTATGGGTGCCCTTTCCATCCAAGGAAGTCTGCGGCATCCTGTGCTTAGCAGACGGGCCAAGTAGCTTGGTGTAGTCTCGGTTTAGATGAGGGAAGAACGTTTTTCAACAACTCTGTATCTTTTCGAAATCCGAAAGCGCGACGCGCCGAGGGCGGGACCCGCAGTGTCACTTTCAACGAGATATGGTTGACAATGTGCCGCCGTCGGCTTGATGCAGTCGATAGTCAATCCAGCCAAACATCATCACGCTCTCTATCTCCAACTTTCATGTCCGATTTTCGTGTTCTCGATTTGCCGCACGGTTCTGTCTCCCTTCGAGAACACCGTGGACAATACGCCGACGAAATCGATTCCTGATGGTCCATCCCCTCGCGCCTGCCTGGATGCGCCGATTTTCACGCCGCTTTTGTCGTTGCTCGATAAAGTGAGTTTCTCGCTTCCTGTCCGTCCATTTTGGCCTGGCCTGATCCCAACTATACTCAGTGCTGGTCCCTCCCCCTTTGTTTCATCATCCTCTCCACCTCCCCGAACGCTCTCCCTACTCGGTGCTAATGGGCCCTGTTTCTAAGTGGAAGACCGGTGTTCCAAGGCCACACTCTCGCAGAACTGTCTCAGCAATACGAACAGTGTACTAATCCCTTGCGTCCCCTCTTCGCCTCCCCGATATACCGCGTATGTCGTGAATCTTTCATCCATCTTGTCCTCCTTCATCCTCCCCTCCAAAATTACACCGCCGTGCTCTCGTTCTGCCGATTCACTGGACATCCGTCCCTCTCCTCCTGTACCATCGTCCCCCGCACCTCCTGCGCCCATGCGCGTCGTCGGCGCCGTTACCATGGCTTTCGAGTACCATATCATCACCCCCGTCGTCCCCTAGCCCTCCTTCTCTTCTTGTGCCTCGTTGACGCCGTGTCCTAGGCTTTCTTTCCGGTCGCCGACGCGTTAAAGGCTTAGCTTGGGGAGATTGGGTGTGAGAAACATCAGGACCGTGGTGCGTACTCTTCTTCCTGTGGTCTATTTTCTTGGCCGGCGGGGCAGCCGTGCGATTATGCGGCAGGGCGTGCGGGTGTAGCTGTCGGCGGGTGCGGGCTGCGGGCGCTCGTTCTCGATGCCAGCTGGGCGTCGCAAATAGCGCATTCACACACTGGGGAGACGGCCGCGCACCGTGGGTGGTGGTGTTGCCCGTTGGTTGTGCTGAGACTCTCCAATCCATCTGCCCCGAGCCGAGCCCTGCGCACCTGCATGGCGCTCGATCGTACATGCTCTGTATTCCGCCCCGCTGACCACATCGTCTAGATGTCTTTGCATTCCTAATGAAGCGCCGCCGTGTATCTAGGCCGCCTACGCTGTTACCCGGCACACGAGGACTAGTAACTGATTCAGTACGTCCCTTCCCTCGAGCACCGCGCGCTTCCCTCTACCTGATACATCTCCCATTATGTCGCACATCTTCCTCTCCTCCTCCTCTTCGTCTGCCCCTCCTCCTTCACGTCCTTCTCCTGCCATTCCTGCGCATCCTTCTCGTCGGCTGACGCCCTCCTTCATCCCCACCCTTCTCACGTTCCGACTGACGATTCCCTCTGCAGCACGAGCGGCGCTGTGTGCTGTACAGGACATGCGGGGTGGCATGCGTCGTCGGTCCAGTCTCCGGTGTGGCGCGGGCGCCGATGCGGACGTGGACGAAATCGCCAGTTATGTGGTGGTCTCTGGGGAGTGGTGCGCGAGCGTGCACTTGGCTTCGACGGACGGTCTTTCTGGCGTGGGCAGTGGGCCCTGGGATACGATGGTGTCGCGCGGCTGGGTCTGCGCGAATGGCAGCAGGGGAGCCTTGGGATGCGGCGGTTTTCCCCTTGAGGAGCGCGAGCTGCGGGAGTCGTTTGTGTGCTGTCACGCTGAGCCTCTCACGTCGGAGCGGGCGTATATATGATCTGGCCCGTGCTGGGGCCGCCGTACAGGCTCGGGCTGTGGCGGTGGGCGCGGCGTCGTGTGTCAAGCGTGGATTTGGGATGCGCCGACGGGGCAGCGGGTGGGCTCGGGATGCAGCGGTGTGCGAGGATGTTGGCGAGGTGCGTGGATCCGAGCGATCATTCCCGTGAGAAGGCCTCTGTTCGCTGGTTGGTACCTGTCCGCGGTGTATCAGTCTGGGGGGAGCCCGCGCAGGCGGACGATGGGGCCGAAGTACGTTAACGTACTCGTCCGCTGTGTCGAGTGAGGAGCGGTATGCAGAAGATCCCGCGTCTCCATTGTCGCCCGCGCTTCCCAAATTCTCTCCCTCGTCTCCCTTCTCATGATATTCTTTCTCTATCTTCTCCTCCTTGCCAGGCCCCATGCGCTGACGAGCTCCCGAGCTTGTCGTCGTCCGTGGGGTCGAAGTGATATTAAGGGTGTGGAATGCTTGTCCTGATAGATGGAGGCGCACAGTGGACGTGGCTCGTGGGTTTCGACCAGGCAGGACTGCGAGACTGCGGGCTGAACGTGTTTCTTGGACGGGCGTCCGCGTGAACCGGTGGTCGAACAGGAGCCAGAGCGGCGGTGCCGTCGTGGAGTCGGGGCGTCTGAAGCGACGGATATGCATATTGAGCTGACTTTCCACCGCCTCGGCCTTATTCTGGTTCTTCTTTTCTCGTCACTCGCTGCATGCTCCTGCTCTCCATTTCCTCTCGTGCGCGTCGTTGCACGGACCCTTCTGTTCCGTCCCATCCTCCCTGCAGAGTACCCGAGGCGTCGGGCTGGATGATGCGGAGCATCTGCGAGACGGAGGGCGACGTGTTTTGCGGAGGCGTGTGTGTGCGCGGATGGGGTGGAGCCGGGCGCAAGTGCGAGAGCAGAGACTAGTGGGGGGTGTTGGTGTTTGGCGGAGCTCTTTCCGAGGTGAATCGGGGTACCATACTGCTCTGAATCTTGGGGGTTTCCCGTCGATGAACGTTTGTCGGTGCATTTTGTCATATATCTTTCGAATTTAGACATGAAATTCACAACTGTACCTGCAGGCAAGCGCGTCGGTCCGAGTCCAGATTACGCAAAACACCGAGCTGAGCCTGTGTCTCGCTTCAAATGAATTGCGAACGTTTCAGGGACGTGTATCATTCGAATCCTAACTGAACTTACCGTAAGTCTTGATCGCATTCCCGCACATAATAAGCGCTGAATAGAATACCTGCGCAGCCTGTGAACCGCTGTGCATATTCTGTTCATATCTTGTTCATTTTCCTATTTTGGGCCCCAGTGAACCAACCAGAGGCTGTTGAGAGATGCATACCGTGTTCTCGACGCACGTCCACATCAACAATACTGCGATCCTTCCATCTGCCAAATATACCGCCCAGGGCCAAATATTTTGTTGTTCGAACGTATAAGAAGGTGAGTCAACATCGCTCCAACCCATTCAAGTTCCCAACAGCATGAGGTTCTCTCCTCGTTCCTTCTCTCTCATCGCAGTCATCCTCGCTACGCGCGCTGCCGGCGCGACGTTCAACTGTTCTATGAACGTCAACGTCAACAGCCGAGTCTGCGCCGGGACCAAGTGTGCTATAGCAGGCTCATATCTCGCCGGTCAGGTAGGCTGTTCCCGTTCCTGAGTGTCAGATTGCTCGGTTCTCATCGAGCCTTCTTAGATCGTCGCCTTCGACTGCGTAAATGTTGCGGACACCGTTGCCGGCAGCCCGTAAGATTCCACTGCCGGTCTCGACTTGTGATGTGGTTTACTTTTCACTTTCGCAGGTGGTGGGCCAGAGATCCCCTGAAGCATTTTGTTCCCGTCGGCGACATGCTCGGTGTTGACAAGGAACCGTGCGACAGTAAGTTGAACGAAGTGTTGCTCTGAGGCACTACGATTCTAAGTGGCATTTTCCAGCTCATCTCGGCCTTTGCGCCAGCTTGCCCCCGTCATGAACTTTCTCTGTGTTCTCAATTCAACCACACAATACATATATACCCATCCTTCTTTAGTTTAGTTCGATTTCTTCCGTTGAACCAAACAAATCTCCAGTCAGTCTGAGCACGTTCAAAGTTGCGAATCTTTGTTGTCGATGATGTCCTTTGAGGCAAACTCATCCTAGCACCGACCTCGAGAACGAGTAGTCGTCCAACAAAATTGAACCAGCCTTTCTCAACGAGCGGCCACGGCAACTTGAAGTAACCGATTCATTATTTGCCGGCGTCTGATTCCATCAAATTTTCGCCTTGCTTTCCTCCACCATGAACGCGGACGAAGCACCAGGTCGGCCCATGAAGAGACCGAGGTCTGAATCTCTCGTTCTACCAGAGCGTGACAAAGAGTTCTACAAGGAGTCTGGGGACTGCATCCTCCGCGTCGAGGACACTCTTTTCAAAGTGAGTCCAGCTGTTTTAAGCCCTACGAGAAAGTATTCACCCTTCAGATCCATCGCTTCATGCTTATCCGTGACTCTCCGGTGTTCTCCAGTCTTTTCACTCTCCCTCAGAGCGGTCCGGCTGCTGAGGGTCTGTCGGATGAGTCGCCTGTCTCCCTCTTTGGCGACAACGCAAGCCAATTCCGGTCCTTGTTTAAGTACCTCTATGCGCCGTGAGTTTCTCCTCTTGTCTCCAGTGAAATACCCGGGAATTTATTCATCGTGTCCCCAGTGCGTTCGCAACACAAGCAAATTCCATACCTGTCACAGACGTCCAGGATATCATTGCGGTCGCGGTAATCTCGCATAAATACGAGATGCAAACATGGCAGAACTGGGCGCTCCTGGTTCTCTCGGGACACCTCGACGCGCATGCCGGCTCCTGTTCGTCCCTCGATTTTCAGGCCATGTACGAGCTTGCCCACGAAACCACTGCTGAAACCCTGTTGCGACGTATTATCGCCCGATGGCTTAACCGAGTCAAGAAGGGCCTCCCCATCGGGGATGCGTTGGAGGCCGCCGAGGCGCGGGACGACCGCACCTTCCTCACGGCGCTGTACACCATCCAGCTTAACCGGATACCGTCCCCCGTTCCCACCATCTTCCACGCCGCCGACCTCGGAATGCACGGGATTGCGCCTGTCCATGTCCAGCGCATCTTGGCGGCCTTTTGTTCCCTTTCGCTCTCCTGGGCCCAATTTCGACGGGGCATCCCGGCGTTGCCCCAGGGTGTTAGTTGTTCAGACGAGCACCACCGATCGACCTGCATCCGGCTGCTTACCGGCGAGTGGGAGAAGACCATGTCGGACGCCGATAAAATACCGCTGACGGACCCTCAGGCCCGACTTAGAAACGTCTGTCAATTGTTCTTCTCTTATACTCATGCCGGGTGGGGCGGCGAACTGCGCCACGCTTGCCGTAACCCGGACACTGACTACATCGCGGCACTGCTCGCTGGGCTCCCCGAAACGCTAGAATCTCACTTCTTCGGTGGGCTCTCATCTTTCCGTTGTGGAATGGGCTCTAATTCGGCACAGTGTTGGACCCCGCCCCAGCGTAGGTGCATCAGCTCCACGAAAATAGACGTCTCGATTCAATGCTTGACCGCGTTCTGTGGAATCAATGTCTTACTTTGAGACCATGCGCACGTGTATTGAGCGCTGGGATTTTCGCCGTACCTGATTATTTCTTGAGGCCCTTTTTTTCGCCGCTGAAACTCGCGATGAACGCCCAAGTCATAGCAGACAATCGTCCATGAACACATATCGGCCTGACCCGCTATGCGCTGAATTTTCGGCTGCTTCAAAGTAATCTCACCTCATGACTTTGCGGCACCGACTTGTCGCGCCGGTTTCGAAGAATATTCTCGGTGTATTCGCCGATACAGCGGGCGCAATTCTTCTCATCCAGATATCTCAATATCATTCTGTCCCCCAAATTCAATCAAATGCAAGATGCGAAGAGCAGGACGTCGTCGAGCAGCCCCATTTATATTTCATACCACTTGCGTCGAGTGCAGCTGGCGAAATATCGGTGTTTCTCACTCGGGCGGGCGCGGAAGCACAGGTGTGGGTTACTGTGCGCCCAGTGTCGACTGCGACATTTCAGTGGAAGGAACTGGAGTGACTCGATGTCCGCTTGGACCACTGAATCGATTATTGTACCGAATGAAGCTCGAGATCGTACTGTAATGTCGTGAAAAGTCTGGTGACCAAGATCCTTAAGTTGAAACAACGGAATCGCTGTCTTTTGGACGGCGAAGGCTACTCGAGTCAGCTATGTGAGTGTCCACGCCAAGGCACGATGGATGGTAATAAGGAGTCCGACGCTTGCGTTTGGATTGGTGAACTGAACGGAACTACGGCCACGAAGTTGAGGAAGGATTGTATGGGAACGAGAGGAAGGTACATGACGCACATTTAATGAATTTCTCGATAACTGGTGTCGCTGTCGATCCTCGCTATCAAGTCCCGAACAAGAGGCATTCCCCGGGAGTAGTTACCCTCGATGCTTTTGGCGATCTCCACCAGTTCATCGTAGAATTGAGAGCTTGTTGCGCGTAGAGGAAATGCAACATTGCTCCAGCTGACTCCATGCCCGAGCCTCACAACGTGGAGAGTCAAACGGCCACCAGCCCGCGCGAGACGGGCCCACTGCGGAATATTTTCTCCAACGCCGAGCTCGGATATCGGGTGCACGGAACACTCGACTCCGCCAGCGCCAGTGAAGTCGAAGGCGACGAAGAATTGTGTCCCGGGACACTCGACCATGAACGCCATCATGCGGTAGGATATTGCGAGTCGCAGCCGCTGATAGTCGGAGTGCACCAGGGTACGCAGGAAGCTTTTTTCGTGGTAACGGAGGCCGATCTTCTCGTATGCTACAAGAAAATTAGACGGTGGCTCAAGCGTAACGATAGGGAGGAACTGACTGAGAGTGGCAGCCAGCAGGCGGTGGCACTCGTCGCGGTGTCCGACCGTCCAATCGAGCTGTTGGCATTCGCGCGAGCAATAACTGGCAGTGCGACAAGTGGAACAGCGTTTGAAAGAATCTCTTCCGTCAATTTTGTCGCACTACAATCGTATAATTGAGTATTCAAGTTGTTGGGAGGGAAAGGTGTGCGACTCACGCTCATGTTATAGCAAGCGAGATTTGTCGCTCGTCCAGACGCCTCCCAGGCATCCAGGACTTTGCCCCGTTCATTTGTCAAGGCTTCCAGCCGCTGCCAATGTCCATACAAGGCAGAACGAGAGAAAGCCGCGCTCTGAGAAAGCGGTCCCACCGCTGAGAAGGTGTTCCTCATCTCGGCGACGACGGTATACGACACCAAGGCCCTCGGCAGCACGGTCGTGAGTAGCTCCACATATCGTCCTGCATCTACCTCGGTAGCGAAGCGCATGCCGGAGGTGACCACGCGTCGCATTAGGCCAGCTTTGAGAGCCTCAACCGTCCATGGATACCCAGGATGCGCATTCAAGAGCTCGATGAGGGGCCCAATACCAAAACCAACGTCGAGGGGCTGGTCTGGAACGCCCACGAAGCGCGGCGGATCCTGACCGATGCCGAGTGCCGCTACGAGGGGTGCAACGATACCACAGGATAAGAGGCAGGCGACGTATTCGTCAGAGATTTGGATAGTCTCATTGAGGAAGAGAAGCACCGGGGTGATCGAGGAACTGGCCCTCTCGCCTTCCGAGTGTGCAACAATTTGGAGTATGTTCTTCTTCAATGTAAGTGCGAGGGAGGTAAAGCTGCCGTCGCAAGCGTCAACGACTTCCTCCAGGTCTTCAAGCTCCAGTATATGGGACAGCGCAAGTAAGGGGAGTGCGATCACTCGCAGCGTCTCTGGATCGTTCGCATCGTACCACTGGTGCACCAGAGTTTCCCAAGCCGCCGCGAGGACATGGCGCACACCTCGGGTCGCCCACATCACCTCGGCAGAGGGAGAATGCGCACTGCACTTCAAGATGAGCTGACTGTTTATCAGGTGTACTTGAATCCGAGTCAATCGGGAGGTTGTGAGCGGTGGACCGCAAGCGCGGTAAAGGCGGAGAAAATCGATCCATTTCCAGATTCGCGGCCACAAGTCTGAAGCAGCGTCGAGAGGGAAATTTCGAGGGCGTACTGCGACGGTGAGAATATTGAGGCATTTCTCGGCGTTTTGAATGGATGAGAAGTGGGTGGATGGCGCAAAGTCGTTGTCGTCGTCCAGGATGTCCAAAGGGGGAATGAGACCGGGATCTAGATTTGCGTAGCATACAGGCAGGAGACCAAAGACTTCATCCGAGTCTTCAGGCATGGTCCGCACTACGTCGTCCAATCTGCTGACGTCTTGCGCGGAACCTTTCATCGCGCCGGATGCGACTGCCTTCAAGGGTTGTTCAAGCGTCAGCCCGCGCGCACAATTCAAAAAAAAAATGGGGTCTCACTCGGAGAGAAGTCCGTAGCCTTGAGGTACCCCGGGGCTGGAGGATGGGGTGCATTAGAAGCTGTTGTGATTGCTCTTGTTTGGCTACAGCGTCCTCGTCTTTTCGAGCAGAGCTTTCATTGAGACTAGCGACGGAAGTGTACACTTGAAGGAGCATAGCAAATGTAAGTATACAACCTTTGGTCGTAGGGATAGATAGACCTAAGTACGACTACACGGAACTGGAAGTCTTTCGGCGACGCAATGCTCGTCGCGCCTGACTTGACCCAGGACGAGCGCGAGCCGGACTCTGCGCTCGTTGTGCTCCACCCCACTGCAGAAACGTCGCACCGACGGCGAGCGCTTGAACTCGTACCCGGCGTGTGGCAGGTATGCAAACGCGGACGTGGTACAATGCGGTGCACACAGCGCGGAAAAGGAGGCAGGCATCTATCTGAGAACGGCGGAGATGAGCACGACGCCCGGCCGCACGCGCTCAATATAGCTAACGCTATACCTAGCGCGTCCTCGGCCCAAATCTCGCTCCTCGACCCTTCAGAGTCTGACCCGCATCCGCCCGCAGGTGAAGAGCACCAACACCGCCGATGCGCAGAGGGTGCCGCGTGCGTGGGCGGAGGCATCCACGCGCGGACTTGTCGATAGCGGCGGAATGATGAGGAGGCGCGGCGGCGACGAAGTAACGGCAAGACATCGCACGCAGCAGGCCCTCAGGAGGACATTTCGAGGGGAAGGTATATCCTCGCGCCCGACGCCCATGACCCAGCCCACACCCACACCCACACCCACACCCCGACGATGTGGCGCGACGCCCAATCTCCGACCCCTCCTGCTTGTACCGCTGAGAGTAGTATCGAGATGGCAGAGACACTCGCAGGAGGGAGCGCGGGCGAGCGTGCGCGCATGTCGAATCACAGCTGGGCGCGATGAGGCAAGTGCGGCGGCGAACGCGTGTGTAACGTGGACGAGAAAAAGAGGGGCGGCAGCCAAGATCCGGCAGATACCATCGGTGGCACACGGCAGCGAGGAGGATCAGGAAGGTGTGTGCGCGCCCGCGGCGGCGGACGGTGCCAAACGAGAGTCCCCGTGAAGCACGACCATGCCCGGCAGGGCTACCGCCTCACACCCACGCACAAAGGAGACATATCGGGCGCAGCAGCGAGCACCCCGATCGCTGTCGAGGGTACATGCGCGCACACCGCGCAGGCGGATGGAGGTAACACTACCGATGCTGGAAGCTATCGCGACGAGGACGATGACGGCGATACGCGGTGGAGGAGGATGAGCACCGAGAGAGCAGGCGGGCGCTGTCGATAAGCATGGCAGGATCATCATGCATGGAATCGCAGTGCCAGGGAACAAGACCTCGCCGCTGGAAGTGCAGATAAGCGACAGCAGGAGGGACGCAGGGAAGCCGCTCACCCATAGTGGCATCACAGCTCTGTCCTACATCGAGCGCGCTCGACACGGCGGAGGTGCATGAGCACGACGACGCCGAGCATGACCCGCGTGCGACGAGAACCTGAGGCTACATCGAGCGCAGACGACAGTCGGAGGTGCATAAGCAGGACGATACCGAGCATGACCCGCGAGCGACGATGGCTTCAGGGGGCACGGCGGGCGGATGTGAGGATGAGCATCTGCGTCCCGCGAGCACAAACGACAGGTATGGCGGCGCGACGACCCCGCGGAGGAGCAAGAGCAACGAGGGCAGGGGTGAGACGTGGTGGAGGAGGACGAGCGCCGAGGGAGCAGCCTGGCGCTGTCGGTATGTGTCGCATCGTCTTTGTGAATTCGGCGGCCATGGCGGGAACGACGCTCGTGAGATAGATGGGGCGGCGGAGAGCACAAGCCCAGGGCTGGAAAAGAGTATAAGCAGCAGCGGTAAGGACAAGAGGAGGCCGCTCACCCCGAGTAGCACTGCAGCTTGGTCCGACATCGAGCGCGGACGACATGGCGGAGGTGCACGAGCACGACGGCGCCGAGCATGATCTGCATGCGACGATGGCTTCGGGTGGCACGGCGGGCGAACGTGAGGATGAGCATCTGCATCCTCGAACCCGAAAGACGGGTATGGCGGCGCGACGACCCCGCGGTGAGACGCGGTCGAGGAGGACGAGCTTCAAAGGAGCAGGATGATAATCGTCTTGAGGTCGGTGGAGATGTCGCGCTCCCGCATAGAGCACCCCTGACGAGCCGGACGTGCACGAGCAGGAGCACGAAGACCACGACACTCCACAAAGCTCCGTGGAGAAGGAGCGCTCGCATCAGCTCCTCCGCCTGCAGACCGAACGCGAGGTGGAAGAGGGAGAGTTTGTATCCCTTCGGCGTTTCATTCGGATCGGAGTGGTGGGCGATGTGGAGGAGACAGACTTGGCGACCGCGCTCTACGAGGACCTCGGGGGTGGGGATGCGCACGAGGCCAGAGGTGCGCGAAAGCTCCGAGAGGAGAGCGCGGCGCATAGGCATGCTGTGGTAGCCTTGAATCCTGCCGGTATGGCGGGACGACGCGGAGGACGACAGTATGCCCCCGAATCGTGCGCCCCATGCGATGATGGAGGTTAGGTGACGGACGCGTACGACGACCGCCAACTATGACGAGGTCGTGTGATGATGACCTTGGCAGCAGGGGCGCCGGTGGGGATGCGCATTGCATTGCCCGTCGATTCGCGAGGAGGAGTATGGGGGGCGAGACGGCGATGGTGCCGCGGTCGTGTCGAAGAGGGGAGGAGCGAGGGGGGAGGTACCCTCGCTCTCGATTGGAGTGCGATATGACGACGCGCCGTGTCGAAGGGGAGGACCGAGCGCCAAGGGTGGAGGCGACTCGGGGCCTGGATGGGCACGGTCTTGTGATGCATGCGACTGGGGACAGCGGGGAGGCAAGGACAGCAGTATTTCCTGCTGGTAACGCGGACGAAAGGTACTGTGACGACGACTGCGGCTGGCACGGGCGGGGGTGGATATGACATCTGCGGCCTAGATTCCCGAATGCGAGGCGACAGCACACGAAGGCTACGACGGTCGGATATCGATCAAACACCGCCCGCTTCTTGCCCTAGCGTCTGGCCGAGCCCAGCGACGGACACGACCAGGTACTCGCGCGGAGACTGGATGGGCGGGTGAGGGACCGGCAGAGGCCGAGGATGCACGGGGAGACACGTACGCTTAACCCTAGTACATGCAGTATATGACGCTATCCGGGAGTTGTGAGGACGGATGACACAGACGGATTGACGACGACGAGGGTGTGCGTCTTCTAAACCGGGGGGGATGCGCCCCATGGCGTTGTAGCTGCAAGGAAGGTAAAACAGAGCTCGAAGGAGGCGAGGACGGCGGGATGCTCACCCGCACCGGCTTTCCATATCCATGACCTTACTCTCAAAGCTGACAGCCCACGGACGAGGATGACACTTGCGCTGGTGACGCGGACGCGGTGGAGGAGGTGGAGTCTTGAAAGAACGCGGCGGTTATGGTGACGAGGTAGCCGCGAAGACACGGAGGCGCATTTGGAGTGAGAAGCTGCGGACGCGGAGGATCGCTCCTGCGGCAGGGAAGGAAGCGCGTGCGCCTGCAGAAAGGGCAGCCCGATCGCGGCGTCCCTGCAAGGAAGGTTAGGGAGAGCGCAAAGGAAGTGGGGACGGACGCACCGGCTTTCCATATCCATATCCATAACCCGACTCTCAAATCTGACACAACCGACGAGCAGCACGGCGCCCGCGTTGGTTGACGCGGGCGCGGTGTAGGGACGCGGCGGTAGTGGTCCCATTCGCGCATTCGAAGTGGACGCGGAGGATCGCGGCAGCAGCGGGCCTGATCGATGGAATGGAGAAGTGGTGATACTGGAGACGGGGGACGCAATCAGCAGCGGCCGCGAAGGCTCGAGAACGAGAAGGACGCACCAAGATGAGCCCTATCGAATAGCACCGAGCGTATGGCCACGAGCCTGCGGTACATCATCGCAACGATAGCACGGGCGCGCCGACTTCAAGAAGCCTTCAAAATCCAGCATTCGACGCGTAAGACGGCTGGCAGTGATTGACAAGCAGGCGGATATCGGGAGCTGAGATTGCGGTCGGAGCAGCGACGTCTAGAATGAATATGAGCTACTTGAAGGACTCGCGCGCAAGTAGACGCTCAAACTAACGCACCGTGTAATCAGACACCGAGGGCGAGGTATCTTCAGCTACTCGCGTAGATGGGCACCTTCAACGAGGGTAGCCAGCGACCGTGCGGCCCGAATGCAGAGTCGAAGAAGAACTTGAAGCTCATGGATGTCGCTAATCGCAGGATATCGAAGGTTTAGACGCGATTTCTAGGCGCGAGCGAGGCCGAGTGCGGGGAGCTCACCATTGAAAGGGTCTGAATGCTACCCTATGTTACCACTGCGAACTTCGAGGTCGGATTTTCTGAGGACAGATGCTGGCCCCTGGGTCCGCCGATAAGCGGTAGATTCCGAGGGCTAGATGAGGCGCAGGCTCACGGGTCGAGTTGACCGCCAGCTTCAGGATGCGTTTTGTGTGCGCGTCGTTTGGGTGGACCAGAACTTGAAGGTGCTGGTTCGCGGTCAAGTGGTTTAAGCGCCCGGGTCGCGTCAGTCTAACCCTAACCCAGACCGACTTCGGCTTCTCCCGGCTTTCCGCTTTCAACAATCGAACGCTTCAATGCGAGAGGTAAAATTGAAGAGTGCGAGGCTGTATCCAACTGTTCCTCGCACAGCAGAAAATCACATCGCAATTGATTTTTTTTATCTACGGCAATTATTCAACCAAGTTCAACGAAAATACTTGTCACAACCTCGACGAAGGAGCTACCGAGCCACGATACTCATGATGCCATCCACCCACACCCAAACTATTGGATAGCTCGAGTTTACGGCCAGCCAGGGCAGTTCACACCTGAAAAAAATGAATCGAACCATGGTACCATGCACGTTTGAACCACTCGCCTTTGATGATTAAATGGCGCAAGAAAGATACGGACTCGCAGCTCGCAGCCCAATCACCACTCACCAATTGCAAAATCGCCTCTTCGGAGCTTTTAGACCAGTCACAACCGGATTCCGGATATTTCGGAATCAGAACTTCTCGTCATCACGCAACGGACTGATCAACTTTAAGAACTCACAACTTCAATCCGCCTTCCGAAATTCCTACGATGATATTTGCGTTGCCTTTCCGTCACTCCGATGTGCCCGCTCATCATCGGGTGTTGCTTTCGGGCGGCTAGCGAAAAGGGTCACGCGCTGGCGCGATTTGAATTCTGAATTCAACCATTGAACCAAGGATTCGGACACGCCGGACACACTCTAACTCGGACATACTCTAACTCCTCGAGTCGCACTCCACCTCACCTCCTACGCATACACTCCCGCTCATACGCCCACTCAACAAGATTTTTGACGAAATGTGATTGGCTCTGTCTACAAAATACATCACGGATGCGGGATAAAAAAACCCGGTAGCCTGTAGGTTACCGGGCTGCCCTGTGCGCATAGCATAAAGATACACGGGCCCAACGAATATTGGATGAATAAGTCAGGTTCAGTCCATGGGAAACCGACGCGGAACACTAGAAGGCGCGGACGGCGCGGCGCATCGACCTGCGAATATAACGGAGTCAGCGTATTGCGCGGAGGGGAGAGAAGGGAGAGGGGAAAGGGGTAGAGAGGGAAGGGAAGGAGGACGAGGGGGAAAACACACCTCTGTGCCTTAGCAGTAGCCTTCGCAGCAGCGCTCTCCGTCGCAGTAGCCTTCGCCGTCTCAGCCGACGCCGACTCGGTCGAGCTCGACTCATCAGCCGAGGCGGTCGTCGAGCTTGACTCGTCAGCCGCGGAGGTCGAGGAGGACGAGTCCGCCGACGCGGTCGACGTGGAGGAGTCGGAGGACGAAGAGGACGACGAGTCGCTCGAGCTCGAGTTGTTGTTGGAGCTGTTGTCGTTCGAGCTGGAGCTGGAGTTGTTGTTGTTGTTCGACGAGTCGTTGTTGTTCGAGTTGTTGTTGTTGTTGTTGGAGTTATTGTTGTTGCCGTTCTGCGCAAAACACATCAGCGCTGAACTCCCCCCCAGCAAAAGAGAACGAGGCGCGACTCACCTTGCTCGGCGTAACCTTGACCTCAACAGTGAACCCAGCGGCGGCGTCATCAGCGCTCTAAAATCAAATCAGCATCGGCCGCCGCTGATAATAAACGCGGCAAACAAACTCACGTTGCTGTTGTCGGCGGCGTTCTGAGGGGCGGAGGCAATACGAGTAAGTAAATTGAATTCAATATACCGCTTGACGACGGGAACGTACGTTGTTGTTCTGGAAAAGAAATACGAGTTAGCAATGAAATGAAACGCGCGGACAGGAGCCGTACGTTTTGGGAGTTGGAGTTGGCCTGCTAGCGGAAGGTAGGTAGTTCAACAACTGCTGAAGGCTGATGAAAGGAATCGAACGCACCTGCCCGTTAGCCGCAGCAGCCTTCTTGCCCTTCTTGCCGGTCTACAATTGGATGAAAAATGAGCCATCACCGCCAACGATGAGAGTGGGAGGGAGCGAGGGAGAGGGGAGGGGAGAGGAGACGCACGTTCTGCTTGATAGTGACCGCAACGTCGAACCCATCGACAGTAACAGCGACCTTCTTCTCGTTCGCGTTCTTCTTGGCCGCAGCGGCCTTCTTGGCGGCGGCCGCCTTCGCGTCCGCGGCAGCAGAGTTCGAGTTCGATGAAGAGCTCGAGTTGTTGTTGTTGTTGTCGGAGGAGGAGGAGTTCGACGACGACGACGAGTCGGTGACCTGCGCGTTGTCCGCGGACGAGGTCGACGAGGAGGAGGAGTTGCTGGCAGCGGCGCGGACCTGGGGTACGGCGTCTGTAAGTCCACGCGAGATGACATCGGATAAGAAGGAGAGACGCACCATCAAGCCCCCGTTCATACGGGTAGGCGCGGCCACGACGGAGCCCGCAAGGGCGGCGATGAGGGGGAGGACGGCGATGTTGAACAACATTGTGAGTTAGTGTCGAAGGAGTGAGTGAACGTGGATTGGATTGGATTATTCAAAGATGGGACAGTGGACTAGCCAACGACAAGCTTGCTTGGGCGAATGAAGAAACGACCGCGGGTCGGGGGAGGTGAAGTGTGATGAATGAACGAACAGAGGCCAAAGAGCACAATGCCCCCGAGAATGCCAGTCCGCCCCTTATATCCCTGGGAGTGAGCCGCGCGCCCACTCCCCTGGGCCTCGGGTACGAAGGGGCATTGGTATTACGCGCCTTATTGAGCCAGCATAATTTCGTGAGCGTCGCGCCATGTGATGCTATTCTCCCTCTCAACGACCCACGATCGACATCGGTTACTGACTTCCTTCCCCTATTGGTTCAAAATCGTCAAGAACACAATCTGTTGAACAGGGCTCACCAGATGCTTGGCAGGCGGGTCCGAGTTGCTGGGTCCTGCCAGGCCAAAATTAATAATAACTGCAGGCATCGACGAATCGCCGTTCGGGGTCTATAAATGTTGGTCTGGTCTAGCCCGCCGCCGATCGAGGAGGGTCGCTACCTTCGGCCGCGTCGGTGAACCTCCTCGTAACCAATGCGCGCCGCTGGTTCATTTGAGCGTAATAATCTCGGAGTCGTATGTGGTTAGCCGTTTACCGCATATATATCCGACCTCGCCGACCTGAAAGTATCGGTATCACATTCCCAACGGGAAAACGGCGGAAGTCGTCGTCCCAGGAGTTGGGGTGGGGAATGGGAGGAACAGAACATGATTATCAGCCATATGCAAATTGAGCGAGCTCAGACGAAAATACCTCAGAAATCACAGACTTGGCTTTGTTGGCGGTTTAAAATAGCGATATACGAGACAACAAACGCTGATGAACCCAGGAGCGACACGCGCTGTTGGAGGGAAGCGGCATTTATGCCCGTGGATTCAGTTCTTGTCGTGTCGAGGACAGCATTCTCCTGCTCTGGAGACTCAGTCGCTTTTCATCTCTACACAAATGCGGACACCTACCGTTTGCGGGCGTTGCAGGAAGATGGAGGAAGGTTTGGTGAATGTTCGGATCCGTGAAAGATCGGGAGGTTAGGAGTCCGCTCGACGCCGACGGAAAGACTGTTCCGCATGAGTATGTCGGGCCCGAAGCCGTCTTCGCGAAGTAGGACTGCCGATCTCCACGCTCACAGCGACGATCTAACTCGGTGTGAGCACGACTCAGAGTGGGAACGACTCACCCAGTTCTAAATATGCCTGCCCAATAAACATGCCCGCGCAAGCGTGGACGTCTCTTGCTAAAAGCTGTCTCCGTCCCAGCCACGAAGGCTATCGTACCGAGAAATAGCAGCGCGCACTAGCTGGTCGTCAGTCGCGCCATCCATTAATCGCGAAAAAAAGGAGTCGGTCACTGGCAGGTTACGTTCAAGGGAGTACTCCGGCGCGTCGACGCCCGGAAACGCAGATCAGTCAGCCCGAGTCAGACCACAGCGAGGCAGATAACCAGTCGTATGGCGTATCCACAGCGAGCGGTGGGACGTATCTATTGCACAGGGTCGATCTGGGAGAATTTGAAGCAAGAAGCTAGAACAGCGCGCGGGGCAAAGCAGCAGACTCAGAACGGTGATTCGGGAATTATGGCGCCCCACCGGTAGGCGTCAAGGTGGTTAGGAGTGTTTGCAGAGGTAAGATCGCGTCGGGAAGCGTCGGCCCATGGGGCGGGAATCGGGCGCATGATGGTGAGTGGCAAGAGGAGGACGGCGGTTGCCGAGACCCTGTCACAATGTGACGCGCCATCAAACGGCATCCCGGCATCGCTCAACCCTGGGGTGTGCTCATTTCTGAAGCAAGTCAACCGTGCAGCGAAGAATCTCATATCACCGGGGCTCGACGTTCAACTCGGAGCCGGAAGCCTAAACAGAGTTGAACTGAAGTTGAGTGAACGGTCTTGAACCTGCCAGTGAGATTTTGCTGAAGTTCAAGGTTGATTAACCAATCCAAAACCAATCGCTCGAGCTTCAAGGGACTTCGTATCGCATAGCAGGGTCGAGAGGTCAGTACAGAGGTCATACATAGGTCGGTATTGCGTTTGTGTGAACCATCAAGCAAACGCCGCGGCAAGCAAGCCTTCAAAGAGCGGAGTACCAACACCGGCTGCGAGAAAGGACCACGTTAGCCAAATTAAATACCACCTTGGGAGACACGTACTAAGTGGATCCCACCCCTTACCTGCGTCAAACGCAGGCTGGTCGCACTTTCAACGCGTATTCATAGAGTGGATAAGACGCAACTCACCGTAGAAGCGGGGCACACAGACCCTGAATTATGGCCAACCGTAATGTCAGTGAATGCAGACGGCGAAGCATAGATGAACGGGTTCAAGAATCCCAGCACAGGCTTTCCAGCCGCGACGAGGCGATCGTTGATCAGTGCGATAATACCAGCGAACGTCGGGGCGGATGCGCTTGTGCCCGACACGGCGCCAGTCACGTTGTTGGATACGATCTCGAAATTCCAGCCCTGGAGCGAGACGTCGGGGTATCCGCGCCCAGTTCGGTTGAAGGTGCCGGCGAAGTCGGAGGGCAGGTTGGAAAGGAAGCTCGAGACGGCTGTGGCCTGGTAGTCCGGGGTCTGGTCGTGGGGACATTCAGAAATTGAATGAGCACAACCGCAGTTTCAGCACGCACCGGGAAGAAGACTGAAAATCCGCCACCGCTGAAGTTGGCCGCCTTTTCAGGAATGCCGATGGTGGACCCGACGCTAGTGACATAGGGACATGCTGCGGGGAAGACTGGCATGACTACGATTGGGCGGTCAGGTACAGGTCGACGGGGGAAATAAATTCGACGCACAGTTGTTGAGGGTGCAGACATTCGTGCCTAATCACCGATAAGTGCCATCCAACACTCTATATATTCAGACACTGACTATCGTGGTTTCCGCGGACGCCGCCCTAGAAATAAAGAGAAACCGTCAGGCATTGAGAAAGCGCAAAGCAGGCAGTGGCGAACATACATCACCAGACGCGAAAATTATAGACACACCACGCGCGGTAAGGCCCATGAACCCGTTGCAAATTTTTCTACGGATTATCAGCGAGGGCACAACGAAACGGAGAAGTATACCGACGTCGCAAAAGCACTCCCAAAATTCGCCTCCGTACTCCCATAGGACGTGGTCGCCACCGCCGGAGGATTATCAACCCCATCCAAAAAGGTAAACGTATCAACCAGATTCTGAGCGAATTCAGCCAAGCTCCCGGTCTGCGCGCCGACGGACAGGAACTGCGTCGGCACCCCAGTAGCAATACCTAGCAAAATTCAAATTAACGCGAGCGACACAGCGAGTAGTAAGCAGCGCACCCATCGTGTATTGGATGTCCAAATTCGCCTCAACCCCAGCCTCGAACGGTCCTTGCGGATCGATCCCATCATCCACACTCAGCAAGGAATACGTGGTATTCGAGGGGATGTCGGGGCGGAATTGCTGCAGGAAGAGCTGTAAAAAACGGATGCGTTAGAAACCGATTAGAACTCGGGACGCTGAGACGTGAAGTTGTACTTGCCTTGAGATCGAGTGTCTGTGGCCACTGGTCGACGTACCCGGTTACGAGAAGCGCGTTGTTGCTCTGCGTGGCAGGCGTGGTAGGGATTCCGTAGAGGGCCTGCAGACACGCAGGGGTAATTCGGCCACTGTGGAGACTGGTATCGCACGACGCCGCGGGTGCAGCGCGTGCTTCGCGAGCAAGGATGGAGGGCGTGAGGCGGGGGTTGGGATCGATGAAATCGGTCGAGGGGTGGATCACGTCGACATGGCCCACGAGCTCAGAGGGCAGGGACACCGAGAGCGTGCGGACGAGGTTCGAGGTGATGTCGGGGTGGGTGAAGATCTCGAACTTGGCGGCGAAGAGGCTGTCTGCCTTAGAGACGGGGACGTTGATGGAGACCCAGTCGCCGTTAGGTGAGGTCTCGCCGGGGGTAATGCCGTTCGCGGACGCCCATGTGTTAAATACGGTGACGGTCTCGGCGGAGGGCTGGACGTAGGATTTCACCTGGATGCAGGTCGCGTCAAACATAATGAGGGAACGCAGCAGGAAACGAACATCATCTTTAGACAACCATTTCCGGAAGTCGGAACTCCCAGGCGTAGAGACAGCGGCCAGCTTTTGCTGCAGTCCCGCGATGTTGTTCGAAGTCAAGGCCAGGCGAAGATTAAGTGTTTCCGTCGCCGGTGCCGCACCTCGACTGACGAAACCAGGGGGAGGGGCTGGGCGACTCTGCTGCACGACCATGCGGCCTGACGCCGCCGCGACAATCGAGAGAAAGGCGAACAGTGACGGGAAACCCATAGTTGCGACAGGGCGAGGACGAGTTCATTTATTGTTGCGGTTCACCTTATAGCAATGCAGCGCGCAACGTAAGATCCCCTGATGAAGGGCTCGCTTACTCCCGACGTGAAAACATCAGTATTCTTGCGGCGTGTTGTCTCCCACATGGGATTGTTGCAAGGATGGTTGAACAATGAGGTTAAACCGCGGAAAACTATGGTATGGCGGACAGTCAAGTCTCCGCACACAAGTTGAGCAAAGGATTTCAAGGAATTCATGACACTCACCACCGTGAATTTCGCCCCTCGAGAAACAATTTCTTCGAACTCGCGCACCGACTTGGCACGCGGCCATCACGGCCGCGCATTAGAACTGAATGTCGAATTGCTGTTGCCGTCCCGTCTCGAGGCTGCATCTGGTCGTGGGAACTGCTGCGCCGCAGCACAGAGACAGCTTTGAGTCTGACGCGGTATTCAGTGGATGCGGCCAGAACGACCCACTGCAGCACACGCACCCGGCGCCGGCCGAACTACTGACTGGGCGTGGGTGGATCGGAAGCTCCCAGTGTGAAGAAACCTCGCTTCTCGCGCACGGTTGAACGGAGTTCGAATAGACCTGTTAATCAGGGCGGGAACATAAATAATTGGTTTGTAAGGGAGACTCGAGAGTTACCTGTGTGAATGGAAACGACGGAACGACGTTTGTGCCAGGTTTAAACTGCGACCTCCGGGTTCTGGGGGCCTGGGTGAATCATGATCGTGGCGGAGCGGGATGGTGGGACTTCGGCGGGACTACTACGAGCTGCAGGCGCCGGTGCGATTCCTCTCCGAAAATGACGACGAGGGCTGTGTCGAATCCAAGTTGGCGCGGAAAGACGATAGAACAGATATAGTACTCACAGCGAATGTGTTCCCTTTCGGCGGGCTCGTCCGGAATTATTTGCCGCCTGATTTATAAGTTCTGTGTGAAAGAGGACTCAGCAGGAGAGCCTGGCCTTTATTTGTCCTGGCATGCAAAATTGAAACCATGGCCTCGACTGCTTGCGGGAGATACGCCGAGATACGGGACCAGGTAGGCTTCGAGAAACGTCTACGATCCTTCGCGCAAGAATCGAATCCTGCCTGTATTAAATTAGGCCGAATTAGCCTTCGCCAATGCCACGAGACAGCTCATCGATAAGACTTGGTCCGAACGACACCTACCCACTGCTCAGCCCCCCATCCATTCGCAATGGCAGACCGCCTCCGAGAGGTATATATCCGCCATCGACTCATAGTCTCCCGACCGCGGCTGATGTCCAGTCAGAAATTGAATCAACTCCGCGCCGAGGTCGACGCCGCAACTGCGCGCGCCGAAAAGGCGGAGGCCAAAGTCAAGAACCTGACCCAACTCAACGTGGAGGACAACCACACCATCACGTCGCTGCAGTTCCGCCTCCAGCAGGCAGAGACAGCGCTTGAAAAGGCGGAGGGCGCTGTGCGTGATTCCCAGGGTGCGAAGCAGGAACTCGAGACGGGGCGTGCCACGATCGCAGAGATAACCACGAAGAACAAGCTACTGGAGAGTCAGCTGGATCGCGCGGAGGGGAAGGTTAAGGAGTTGACGGACAAGTGCGTACCCATTATGATCTTGTACAACCTTCGTTGTGTGACGGATCTTGGAGGCTGCGCGACATGGACGTCAAGTCAGAGCAGTTTGAACGACAAGTGCATACCGTTGAACGGGAACGCGACCAGTGGGAAGCGAAGTTCCAGGTGCGTGATGGATATTTGGCAGTGTGGCGCGCGCGTGAATTTGACCCCGTCGTGCGTGTAGTCCGCTCAGAGCAAGTACCAGGAAGCGAAGAAGGAGCTGGACGATCTTGCAACGTTGATGGAGGCGTTATAGGGTATTGTGATACGGGATAGGTCATTTGTGTAATCAGAACTTCAAGATTTCGTCATTCGAGGGGGATTATCCAAACTCGTGAATAAATATTGGGAGCAAGGGCTAGGGGCAAGGGCGCAGTTCCGTACTCAAGGAGAGTAAGTCACCGCAGACCCAGAAACTCGCGCTGTTCGTCCTTGAAGGCCCAAACCCAGTTGTCGCACGACTCGCAATTTGCAAACACCCAAGTCCAAAGTGCCTGCAGCTGTGAAGGTCTAGATAGAGGAGGACAGAGACGGGGCCCAGGAGGGTTTCACGCTTGAGGTCTGCGAGGCGAACCGAGACTCCAAGACGAGATGTTGTTGGCGAGGCGGCGACATGGAAGTCAGGAGCAGGAGACGACCGGCGATCAACCGGCGACTCGTACCCGAGCACAGCCATCACACGGCTTCTCTCGAACCACCATGAGCAAAACTCGTCTGGCCGTAGAGGATGCGCTTACTCGGGGGTTTCCTGCGTGTCTGCGCCCACGTTGGATCCCCGTGTCTGTCCTCCTGGCCGACGTCGCCAGCTTGGGCCATCTGCACTGTGCAGAGTCGTATCCTGCCTCGCGATCGTTACTTTCGCTGGACCTCTTCCTTTGACCGGTCTGCTTGTTACAGCTCCTCGGTGTAACCTTGTCCTGCAATATTTCTTCGTATGAACTCGTTCCAGACGAGCTTGAAGGTCATCCGTGCGTCAAACTCGTCGGGCAGGAATATCCCTGGTTTTACTACTGTAGCTCGGTGAGTTTGCTTTTCCACTAAATGTTAAAGTTTCAATGTCTCTGTGATCGCAGAGACAGTTTCTCCCGGTTCGCGAGTTTTGGTACCACGAGGGCTCGTTCCATCTCAACGTCTCCAATATTCCCCAATTCGACATCGATGACGCCCCATCAGCTGAGTTCTTACCTCCACATTTTGATAACCCTCTAGGGTTGCATCTTCTGCCCTTGATCAGTCCATCCTTCACAGCCTTAACTGGCGTCCGTTGACAGATCTCCCGGCCTCGACTTCATGCGCAAGGTCTTCTCGTCTCTTCTGGCGATCCGCTCCTCCCGCTCGGGGTGCCGACTGTTGGATTGCGATGTCCTGCTGGTCTGAAGGCTCGCCGTTCACTGTGCGCGGGAATCCCGCTGTCAACGCCTCCAATTTCGACAGCTGAGTTGCCTGATAGTAAGGGTGGAAACGTCCTAAATCGGGCGACATTGACATCGCTCCAACTGCCAATCTGTCGAGAAGGTTTCGATTCCACGACACACATATAAGCCTTGCGACACTGGAAACTCCTGCTCCCTAGGATGCCTGGATTGCGTTCCTCGTTTTCATCTTCGCCCACGTCTACTTCTTGATTTTCTTTTCCCTCCTGCTTTCTGCGGTGCTGCTCTCATGGCAAGTAATATCCCAGATTCATCCATCACTCCCTGACAATTTCCAAGACCGAATTCTGGTACTACATCAGCCAGCTCTGGGTGAGCGTCTCAAATAAAATCACCATTCATGGACTGAATCTTCCCGAGGTGGCGACATTTTTCAGCGGTACATGACAACGCTCCATTCATCCCGAGGCCGGAAACTGACCGTTCTCAGGCATTTACTTGGTCTTGTTCTGCATCTGCATCTACATCCTTCTCCACCGTCCACGCGACCGCTCCAACATCGTCCTCTTGATCACCGCCGTCGCACTCTTCACCCTCTCCAGTATCATCGTTCTACTTACGATCGTCCTCGGCGCGGCGCGCATCGACGGCATTGATCTCTCCGTCCCTGAACTTCTGTTCGCGACGAATATCATATTCGCGGTTAACAAGTGCGTGCTACTGCACTATCCGCTTTGACACTCAACTTACGTTTCATTGTGCTCAGTGTCATCGCCGACAGCCTGGTGGTGAGCGCTCCATTTGAACCACGAATTATGATAGTCAATACTCTGGCAGATCTATCGTTGCTACTGCGTCTGGAACCACAACGGCTACGTCGTAATCGTTCCAATCCTGAGCCTCCTCGCTACAAGCCGTGAGTTTCTGGTACACGGTTTTCTATGCCAATTGACGCAGTACACAGTTTTCGGATTGGACCTCGACCTTCCCGCGAAACCTTTCTACGCTCTGTCCTTGGCGACGAATATCCTCGTGACCATGCTCACAGGTAAGATTAGACTCTCCGTATCGTTTCCTGGCGTCGTACTTACTACCTTCTGCATGCACAGCCGGCCGGATTTGGTGGATCCTCCATGAAGCCCGCTCGTGCTTGAAATCGGACATGCAGAAGCGATACCTGTCCTCGCTCGCTATCTTGTGAGTTTACTTTACTAATCTCTGCGTTCGGGAATCTTATCATTCCTGCTTGTTCCCCCAGAGTAGAATCCGGCGTGCTCTATTCGGCGACCGTCCTGGTTTTCTTGATCCTCGTTACGATAGCGCCGACACGGATATCGACGCCGGCGATTTATCAAATACTCGCGCAGATAATGGTATGTATATCACTACTCCCTCCGTTTGCACTACTATTATCTCCTGAGTGCTCATCATCATTATCGAAATACAGGGCATCGCGCCGACCTTGATCATCGTACGGGTCGGCCTGGGCGTGAGCGTGCAGAACGTCGAGAGCACGGTGAAGGCGGCGGTCAGTCTAGCCAGCGTTACCTCCTACGGGCGGCCTGTCTCGCCCGCCGCACGGTTCCAGAGCGGTCTCGACAAGAGTGCGATCTCGCGCCCGAAGGCCCTCGAGGAGGCGGAGTTTCGGTCGGTTATCGAGGATAGCCGATGGTCGAGATCATCCGAGTCCGCGTGAGGGGCATGTTGGTTGGACGATCAGGAGGAGTGTTATCATCATTGACTTTCTTTCATTTTGAAATAGGCAGAGTACCATGTAGTCATTTAGAGTATTCAGTACTATTGCGGCGTGAGGGACAATTTGGGGACAATGGTGATTTTCTTCGTATGGATCGTCTCACTCGCCGTTGAATAAACTGTCTGCTTGCCTTATCAGTCCCGTAAATGGTCTACCGCGTTGATTTGATTTGAACATGTCTTGGGACCTTACACCGAGTCAGAACAGGAACAGCGCTGTGCTGAAACCAGGCGCCGGCTTCGGCACGCATCCGGATGAACCAAATATGGGCTCACAACGCGTCGCGTCGCGTCCCAACCGGCATGTTGAGTTACAACAAGCGAGGAACGAGATTGGTGTTGAAGAGTCTGGCTGCGAGAGACCAATGTTGAGTCGCAACGCAGCGATTCTAACCAGCCGTCAATAAGGTCGCTGAGTTCTGAAGTTTGTTCCGACAATGGTCCCGACGTTTAGAAAGAAAAACCGTCACCGTCAAACGTGGTGCAGTTGAGTTTGATGTTCAGTGCAGTATTGTCTGTACTGCCCTGCGAGGTTGAAAATGAATACAGTGCCCTTCACGACATCACGGTTCCGGATTTGGCCTGATCTGTCAAAAAGTTTCAACTTGTAACTACATTTTGTGCGTATCTTCAGTTAACGAGAAAACACACGAAACCAGCTCAGTTGATACCAAAGAACCCAGGGTGTGCTTCTCAAGTCCATCGGAGAACATTTACTTTTTCAACCACGAGAAACAAGTGCTAACCCTAATGATGGCATCATATTCCCTTTTTGGGAATCGAACCTTAGGGTTATGCCGCCACATTTGCCCGCGCACTAATGTTTACATCCGCCATCACATCCGCAGGGATACGCCGGTGGGATTTATACTTCTTCACTGCATATGCAGCCTGTCGGAGGTTGAGTCCTTGACTGAATATATATTTATTAGTGGTTGAACGGCATCAAGTGTTGAATACTCACCGATATGCGTCCATGTACCGATAGCAGTGTTGGAAGTAGCGGCGGATGTTGGTGGTGGAGATGCGATCCAAGGCTTCTGGGACAAGCCTTTTGGCACAAGGGAATGTACCGTCCGTAAGCTCCCGAAAATCTAGCAAATTTGAGCCGAAGGGTTGAACGATGCGAAAAAAACTCACAGCGCTTCAACTGGCCCCAAACCATCTCGATCGGGTTAAGTTCGCAGTGGAACTTGGGTAGGAAGAGGCACTTGTGGCCTGCCTTCTCGATGATCAATTGCAAGAGGGGTTTCTCGTCAAGAAAGTCCTGTTGTAACGAAAGCACGCGCTGCATGCAGCAGTCAGAATCTCGCCCGAGGTCGATGTCCTCGGTCTCGGACAGGCCACGGGCACCAAGACTCCCAATACCTGAGCCCTCAACTTCGTCTTGCTTCGATTTCGCGTCTTTCATCGCCTTCTCCCGCGCCGCCTGCGATAACTTACAGGTGGGGCAAATTCCAACAACCTTTTTGCCGTGTTTCGCCTCAAGAGCACGGAGCAGACCCCGCTCTCGCAGAACCTGCTCCATGCCTTTGGGCCTGCCTGCAAGGGAAACTCCGTCACCGTCGACACCATCATAATCAGCAGGGAAGTTCATGGACTGCGACTCGCCGGTAGCTGGATCCACGGTGTCGCACATCATCGGCTGCTTTCCCCCCGAGCCACGGTTCATCTTATGGGCCAACAGCGCATCGGAGGAGAAGGCCTCGTGGGCAGATGAGCAGTCGAAGATGAAAACTGCGACGCCGTTGGGGTATTTGACGTCAAATATCTTGATTGCGTCCTTTACCTGAACACAGCCTATTCAAATCGGGTCTGGGACGTAAAATGAACACGCACCTGAGCAATGAGCTGGGGCATGTCCCACCACGGGTCGTAATTCGCACCCGGGTAGATGATTCGACGAGCATCGAAGCTCGGGATCTGATACGCACTGAAGGGCGCCGGCGGAGGCGGGGGAACCCAGTCGTTCTCCGCGTATGTGCGCCCTTGCACTCCAGCCTCGGGAACCACCGTCTTCTTCGGCTTTTTCTTACCCCCTGCCGCCCCCTTGGCAGCCGGTGCTTTCTTTGTCTGCTTTGGCGTTTTTTTTTGTGGTTTTGGAGGAGGAACTGGATCGTCCTCGAAGTCCGACTGTGGCTCGATATCATCGTCCTCGTCGTCCGAGGGCACAAAGCCTTGGTCTTTCAGCTGCCGGGGCTTGGGTGCCCGCTTTGACACGCGGCGAACGGGGTCGGAATCAGCCTGAGATATTCATGGATCATCTCAGCGGTGGGGAAGGAGTTGAAACGTACTGTAGCACTTGTGGTGTTCATTCGTTTTGTTTTCCCACGTCCCGCCGGCACAACGACTGCTTGGTAAAATAAAAGACTGGGTCGGCATTGAGTTGAACCTCGTACCTGGATCTTGAGAAACAACAGGTGCCAGTCCCGCCGCCTCAACAACTGCAGAATACAAACAAAATCAATAACCGCTGTAATATCAACTTCAACTGCGTACCTGGCTCTTGAACGACAGCAGGCGCGGGTGTAGGAGCCCCGACCGTGTCCGACATTGCGAGGGAGGAAGGAGGAAGTGGCTCCTTTGGAAGCAGGTGCTGCGCCGCGATCTCGGCCTCGCTCAAACAAAGTCGCCCACAGTGCTCCAAAACAAAATCGGAGATGTGGACAATGCGCCCCCGGCTCTTATTACGAAGAGGCTGCTCACCCTCTCGCATCCACTCGAAGTTTACCTGATCGTTAGCATGAACGCAGCATTCGTCGTGGCAGATGATGTAATGTATCTTCTCCCCGTCCTTGAGTTGGGGCGCAACTTCCTCGACATTTGCCCCCTCGTATTTATAGCAGAACCTGAGGTAGAATGAGCGAGGCGAGACGAGGGCACTGGATACTGACGGGAAGATGTGGAGCCAAAGGTACTCCAGTAATTTACCGCGGCTTTCGACGACATCGGCGCGTTCGTGTCCGTCAACGTAAACCCCCTTTTGGACTCGCGCAAGACGGAACCCCATCCGTTTCAGCCAACGAAGAGCGGTGGTCTCGCTGATCTTCTCCTCTATCTTCAGCTCCGGAAGTAGAAAATCGTTGACATAGCGTCGCATTTTTGCGGGGCGCATCTTGAAATTCATCAACATCAATCGAACCGGACGCAATTGAAACATTACCCGGCCAGCAAACCCGCCCTTCTCAACCTCGAGAGTCCCCTTAACCCACTCCTGTAGGGCGTCGTTAACCGCTGGGACCAGAAGAAGGGACTCGTGATGGGCGCCTCGTCCCTGTTGTTTTTCCGGCAGTTCTCCGTGCTCGAGAAGATGGATCGCCATCTGCCGAAGCGAGCGGGCATAATATTCACCCTTCCCGCACCGGCGGGCGACAGCTAAACTCGCCTCCTGGTTCGGTTTGCAGGCCCTGATCCGCTTCTTGATCTGTGGGACCCGAACCCGAGTCGCTGACCTCAGACTTTGAGTTAATTTGAGCCGTTTGAGCGCAACATCTCTCGATTTGTCGTTGAATTGATTTAGCGCCTCGAGATCCAGGATGGAGCCGGCCGCGTTCGCATTCGTGAGGATCGACACTTTCTTAGCCAGCTCGGCGCGCTTCTTTTTGATGAGTTGCTGGAGGCGGCGATGTTTGGCCTTGATCTCTGGTTCAGTTTCCGCAGGGAGGACAACAGCGGGCGGCACGGGAGTTGGCGCAGGAGGCTGGACTGAGGCCGGAAGTGCGGCAGTGGTCTCGTGCATAGGGGACGCCGGCATCTGCATTCAATTCGAGTTAGTTCAATCTCGCGTGGATGCATTGAGAGAGACAAACCTCGACGTCGGAACCGACTTCAATCGGGGGCGCCAGAGTCGGCGTGAGAGGTTGCATTGAGGCCGGGAATTCCTCTTCCGGATCCCCTGCTATCGACGGTGTGCCCATGATCTCGGCGGCGGCTTCATGTACGAGGGACGCCGGCATCTGTTCAATGCGCGTGAGTCGGATTTGGGTTGGCCCGTCAGGAAAAGACACACCTCAATGTCAGGGTTGAGTTCCCCCGGTGGGCCGGCATCGGTATCTACGGCAGGACAAGATTGCTGGAAGCAATGAGTCCTAAAAATCATCTGAGCCGCGACCAGCACTTACCTCATCTATTCCCGTGGCGTGTCGAATAAAGGGTACATCAGACATCTGTCGACTGGGTTAGACAACTGGCGGCATTCAACACATTGAACTGACTTCGATGTCAGACTCGAGCTCTTCAGACTCCTGTCGCGCCGCCACGGCCGCCGCGACCTTTCTCGCGTTCGGAATGGGCTTCAATAACGAACGTAAATCCAAATTATCCCGTGTAATTGAATGAACAAACCTTGAACATGCCGTGCATGCTGGCCTGCATCTTCACAGCACGGCCTGTCTTGCTGTTGTTGGTGTTGTATTTTTGTTGAGTGGGGCGCGTCTTCTTCCCCTCGCGCGCGGGATCAAGATCTGCGTCGGAATTCTTGCGCTTTGATTGGGTCGGGCCGGAGGCTGAAGCCTTTGAACCAAAATCAGTTCTCAGAGAGTAAGTAGATCGGGAATTCACATACCGAGGGCCCTGAAGGGACGGCACCAGCCAGGTCGGTATCTGATTCTGATTCTGACTCGGACTCATAATTGGAGTCAAGTCCGAGGGAGGGGTCCTTCGCAGGGAAGGGTAGAGGCTTGTTCTGTTTGTGGGCCTCGCGATTGGCCGCAGCCTGGCTTTTGCCTGCCTTCTTCGGCATTCACGTTACCGCGACTGGTGACGGTGTCTGATGAAATTTTTTGACAGTGTTTGGCGACGTCCTCGCCGGTACACAGTGTTTTTTGAGCGAAAAATCGGCCAAAAAAGTTGTACCGTGGGAAAAAGTGAGGTCTCGACGCCATTCGCATTCTTTTCATCGGTTTCATGGCTCAACAAATCACAGAAAATCTACAAAAAAGTATTTTGGGTTGAAAAACATGTGTTGGAGAAGTGGTGGTGGGCACTGTACTGAAACCCAGTGCTCGAACCCGGAACTCACTAATAACCAAATCCACCGTAAAGCCTATCATTGAACTCTCCTCCCAAGTCCTCCCACCCAGGAAGATCAAACGCTGCCGGTAAGATATTTGCCCAGAAGAACGCCTGTCCTCGTCGATGGCTGGTCGCCGCAGCCGCCGCGCACCCGCGACACAACACAGGGTTCGCGGGATCAAGTTTCGACAATGCCATCACGGGCAAAGACGGCTGCCTCGAGAACTCGTGAAACGCCTGGATCTCCGCAGAACACCGTTTGGGATTGCGACAGAATCGTCGCCGGGTCGCCGCGGGCTCGTGGAAAAACCGGAACGAGGTGGTTTGTTGCGCGTCAAGCACGCGTTCGAGGCCGCGCAAGCAGAGTGCCTTGAGGGAATCCGAGAATTCCGCGGTGCTGGGGTTGAACTCGTCGTCGCGCGGTACTCCACTCTGTATCGCGCGCCGCACCTCGAGGCTCCCCTCGTGGATGCTGATACATCCGTAGAATGCCGCTGGCAAAAGGTGATACATACCGTACTTGAGGGCCAGGGCGACTACGTCGAAAGGAAGGGATGGGGAGTATTTGATCATCCGGTCCTCCGTGACGCCGGACGGAGATTGTCCGTGTAGTGCTTGGTATTCTGCGAGGGTGGGGGGGAAGTCGTGCTCCAGGCGACCAAGCGCAAGCTCGAATAGCTCCTCGATCCGGTACTTGTTTCCCAGGCGAAACATCACAGACACCAGGCTGAATGCTTCAGTCCGGTGTCTGAAGAATGTTCTGTGACAATGGGCAGTTCAATGAACGGCTCTCAGTCCGACGATGGAGTTATTCACCTACCGGTCCGTTAGGGCGTCGTGAACCGCACCCATCTCGGCGGGGTCGTCGTCAATGGAGATCACAGGCAGCCCCGCGAAGTAGGGGACCCCGGTAACTGCCGCGCGTGCAAATATCGCGCGGAAGACGGGGGAGTTCTTGATCAGAATCACCTTGTAGGAGTGGAGGTAATCGGCGCGAGTTCGCAAGATTACGTCCGGAGTTGGTCTGGGGGGATAGAAACGGGACATTGGCGGCGTTGAGGGTGAAGCCGCTGCTTCTTATAGCTGTGTTGGCGAGACAAAAAGAGGTGGATCAATTGTGCTCTCCATAATTCCCATGGGCAACGGCAACAAAAAGAAAATCCTAACGGACACCGAAGAGCAACAGCACAGGTCTTTGGAGACAAAAGAGGCAGACAGGTGCCTTCGGTGACACTTGCTTGTACGACATTGAGGAGAGCGACGGCGTTCAAGAGACAAGGCACACGCGAGTCGTGACTAGGGCTGTCTGCCGTCCCGTCGACGGGCACGGCCGTCAACTCTACGGGAGTCAAACGGGCAACCCCGTCCCGTCACCGCGCCGTCGCAAAGATTCAAGCAAGCTCCACGGGACGGGACGGGCAACGGGACGGCCGTCACGGGCAGACGGGTGCACAAGTATGCTAAACATGCTTGAACTCCATCCAAGTGAATGGACTACCGATCTCAGGCTACTCAGCGCCATTTGAAGTGTCACCAGCAGCCGACACGCGCCGACCCAAGTGAGTTTTACAAGTTTTCCGTGGATAGAGTAATTGGTTTAACCGTCTGGATCCTCCAGAATCGAATAGATGGTATTTGAGAAGCATCGTGGAGGAGCTATGGTAATATTCCACTCACAGGCCTCGCAAAACCTCGAGGTTGAACGGGAATTCCAAATGGGGACCAGGCGCGTCGGCTCTTTCCGGTTCGCAATTTCTCCGCTAGCTCTCATCCTGCTTTTTCTGGCAGGTTTCAGGATCATTAGACCGTCGAATGAAGGCGAGAATGTAAGTTACTTATCTTCAAGAGGTGACTTGGGGCCAATCCAAGAGGTTGAGGTGATATATTTCCCGATCGCCCGTTGACCCGTCGACGGCCGTGGTTTCGACGGCCGTCAGTTCAAAATCCGTCCCGCAACCGTTCCGTGGCAAAAAGATCTCGAGGTCCCACGGCACGGGTCGGGTACCCGTCGTACGGGACCCGTAGAACCGGCGCGACGGGCGCGGCCAACAGCCCTAGTCGTGACACAGCCGCGGCAGTTTGTCAGCGGGGGTTTTGCTGGGGGTCAAAGGGAAGCAGCAGAGCCAGAAAACATAGATCCTTGGATTGAGGAGGTCCTAACAGTATCTCCAGTGGGGATTTGAATTTGAGGATGTGCAGGGCAAATTGACGACGAGGCTTGCGACGAGGGGTCGTGAGAGGCCTGTTAAGCGGCACAGTCCTCGAACATCTGGGTGAGGAAACAGTGAAGACAGAGGAGCAATTTCCGCATATATGCCAGGACATAGGACGGCGGAGAACGCGCTTTGAGAAACGAGGTGAAAGCAGGAAACAAGAAGCTTTGATCCCGGATCAAAGCACACAGCCACGGTTTGCGGCTTCCTTCGGATCCCGTCACACGGGTGATCCCCAAATTTCGGCGCAGCCGAACTGCAACCTTATTCCCAAGGTTTCGAATTGAGATGCAAATGTGCTGAAATGTGAGTTGATTTGCCAAGTATTAGAAAGAGATTCAGAACATCTGAAAGACAAAGAATAAGCATGGGAGTCAGGACAGCTGAAATTTATGTGATACCTAACATATCGGCTCTCGTTTCGAACTGCACCACTGAAACTAATAGTTTCGGGTGGTGCCGAAACGTAGCATTTCGATTGGGCCGAAATCGGGCCGACCCCGCTTGCTTTCCATTTCAGCTCTACCGAAATGCCAGGTTTCGGCTCGCACTGAAACCACAGCCGAAACTTCGCATTTCAGGTGGACTGAAATTTAGGTTGAGATTTGGCATATCAGTTGTGGCGAATCTTCAACTTATTCCTCAGATTTCAGATGCTCCCAATCCTTTCATTACTGTAGTATTTCGACCAAGTGTTCAGGTGACGGGTGACGGAGGGTCGTGAACTGAACACTTTTTGTATAGGTGACAGTGACGGGGTGTGTTCTGGGCCCAATTAGGCTGAAAAACACTCAAAAAATCTTGTCCGGCACTTGCCGGACATCCATATATGGTAATTTTGCATGATTGCCGATCAATGAACGCCTTGTCCAGTGAACACCTGTGGTGACGGGTGACAAGGCCTGAACACTTGGTCGAAATACTACAGTATACTTGGCAAACCGAACTGGCTTTCGGCAGCGCCAAATCACAATCTGATACCTTGAAAATCGGGATTAACCAGACGCGACAGTACGACACACGGCAAGTGCGACACACCCGTTTCTGATGCGACACACCATTGCGCAGATACGACACATGTGTCGGATCTGCACTCAAGCACGACACCTGCAGTTGCGGCACTCTAATTGAACTGCGACACTGCGTTCGGCGGTTCAAAAAGGACGGCTCGACGGCGATCAATTGATGCGGCAAGTTCCTGACATTTTCGAACTTCAAACTCCTCGTTCAGGCGATACTTACACCGCGCACCGGGGGAACGAATGCTGGGACGGGTGGAGGGATGTAGAGTGGGTGGGACTCCCCCTACATTCCCTGGGATGATTAGCCCAATGATACTCAATAGGTGCGACTCGGAGGGTCGGCGTCCGACTCGGCGATGAATTGATTGTTGTATTACTTGTATAGAGCTCAATCTCGTTCTAAGCTTCTGTGATTTAACTCCAACTCCTACTCAAGTTGAACCAAATCCAAGTGCTTACAGACATTCATGAATCCCACTCCCAAGTCCCTCAAGTTGTTGATTTTGTTCATTTGGAATTCCCGCGCGCGGCCGTGTTGACCGAAATATACAGGGATTAATCAGGGTGTATGTACATAGGAAGATCGTGACGTAGCAAAGAAGGGGAACCGAGCGTGAATATGGTAGGTATGGCCTACTGGGACGGGGCGGAATCAGCATCGGCCGACTCGACGTAGGTGCGCGTAACGGTGATCGCCTCAAGGAGTCGTCAGCGGAGGAGCGCATATCAAGGAATTGTTAGACGCACTACGTCGCAGCTGGCCCATGAACGCAGTGACCGTAGTTTCCTCCACCCCTCTCCGCTTGAAACTGGTATCCGTCCGTGGTGTTGGTGAGTCCCCCTGCTTAAATATCAATTCATGGTTACATTCCTGGGGAATCCACATACCCTGGGTGCTGCCTGGCAGGCCTGGCCTGAGATACTGGTCACTTTGCTTATAGCGTAGTGAAAAACGGACATCCCGGGTCAAGAATATGCTTACCGGCGTTATCACGGTGCCCTTCGGCAGGCGCGATCGGGTTCTGCTCATCGTCAGACGGGTGGGCGCCGGGCGGGCATCGATGTGCGCTCTCAGGCGGGGGGAAATGGGGGGGTGGTTGCGGCGTGCTGGTGGTGCGGAAGAGAGAGAGGTGGGGAAATATCCGGCACTGCTGATGCGATCATTCGCCGCCAAGATCTGCGACACACCTACGCATCGGGCGCCGTGTCGTACTTGAATTCAGGTGCGACACGTGTGTCGCAATTGCTGTGTGTCGTGCTGCCGTGTCTGGTATATAATCCTTGAAAATAGGATTGCGGTTCAGCTGCGCCGAAGTTCGGTGATTGCCGGTGTGCGTCATGCTCGAAACTGCTTCAACCCTTCAGAGGGAAGCTCACAGCGGTATCCTCCCCAGCTTCATCTTGCATCGCTGGAGATTCATTTGTCATACCTTCCCCCTTCCAAACGACCCCTTCGGCCTCTGCTTTCTCGATTCTGAGTGATGTTCGTCGTGCTGCTGCTGCGGCCAGGAATTCTTGCTTCTACTTCATCTGCGTTGTCTTCCAGGGACGTTTCAGCTCTCCTTACAACTTCTGGCTCCACTGCGGCCATTCGAACGATAATTGCTCTGGGATTCCGTGGTCGACAAAATATTTGTCGTTTGTCCAAGTTCGCTTGCCTCAATCACGGGTATACTTACTTGCTTCTAGGTCTACAATGAACCTTGCTCACACTCGCCATGCTTTCCATCATCTCGGTGTTGCTCTTTCGCGACCAGGACCTCAATACGCACAACGCTTAACACTCGGAAGGAACGAATGAGTCCTCAAATTCTTACTGAGCCCTGACCCGCGGCATCGCAGCATTACCCCTACTCCCTCGGCGCTCGGTGGCAGATGCTGCATGTAATCTCTGCAGGCTCCGACCTCACCACCTGCCTCGCATTTGTGTCCTCATCCGCTTCTGCGACGGCCCCGAGGGCGTGGCCGCGGCACCCACCCCCGCGGCGACCAACGGATAAGGGACTCCGTCTCAAGTTTCAACGTGTTGAACGGAAATCTAACAAGACCGTAATACGTTTATCTCCAGGCACTCGGACGGTCGGTATTAAAGTGGATCCATGAGCGTGAATAAAATCAGACTTTTGGATCGCTCACGATCCCACCCGACAGAAGGAAACTTCTGTGCAGGTTGAACCAATAAGTTGAGTTTTATCTCCATCGGGGGCAAGAGTACAACACGGATTGGCGATGAGCCACTTTGCGCGGGTACAACGAGACTGACATATTCGTCTCCTCACTAATCAATCGACCGGACGTATGGAGGCGAAAGGACGCGTGCGTCATTCAACACCAGAATTCGTCAGATCGAGACAGAAAAATTCCAGGTCAGTTCAATTTGACCGGTTATGATTCTATGAACACAAGAAATCCAATTAAATAATTCGAGGGCGGCCGAAGAACAAGGGGTATATTGCGCCGTTAAATGGAGAGCACAAGAGAACGCTCACAACGAGGGCAAGCTCGCGCAAAGCCCGAGATGAGCTGAAAATGCCAGTTAGAATCGTAGTACCTCGGAGTAACTCTTTGTTCAACTTACTGTCGCACGGTTCCTTGTCGACTCCAAGCATGTCCCCAACAGGGACAAAATGCTTCAGCGGATCTCTGGCCCACCATCTGCAAACGCACACAAAATCAACCACAATGCAATTGGTTCAACTGGGAATGGAATCTTACGGGCTGCCCGCAACGGTGTCGGCCACATTCACGCAGTCAAACGCCACGATCTGAAAGAGGTCGGTGAGTACCGAACGTTCCGAGACCCAGGAACGGGAACAGCCTACCTGACCGGCAAGATACGAGCCTGCTATAGCACACTTGGTCCCGGCGCAGACTCGGCTGTTAACGTTGACATTCATAGAGCAGTTGAACGTGGCGCCGGCAGCGCGCGCAGCGAGGATGACTGCGATGAGAGAGAAGGAACGAAGAGAGAAGTTCATGCTGTTAGGAATGGGTTGAAGTAATGTTGACTCACCTTCTTATACCGCTTGAACGAAAGAAACTATATGAAGTTTGCTTAAGCAATTCGTGTCTAGACAGAAAATCAGGTTCGAGCAATGTTCAGATTAATCAGTGGGCGTGATAACCGGGCAGCATGCCGAGACACGCGCGCACAAATTTGACACAAGAACCTGTTTAAACGCTGTTCATTCAGCTTGTTTGAACAGTGTTTAAACCCTGTTCAAACAGTGTTTAACCCTGATCATCTACAGCGATAAAAACTGGGTTGCTGTGGGATTTGAACCATGCACTTCAAGTGCGTAGTCCGCGGCGGAGGACCCAGCATTAACCACTCAGCCAGCTGAGCATATGAGAAGCCATAATTTTTGATGCCATATCATGGAAATTCTATAGTTTTGTAGTGACTCGTGAAATGTAGTTCCAGACATGGATTGCCCTGTGTTGCCCCCTCACTCTATGTGGTGTACACAGACGCGCGCGCAGGTATGATGCACTCAGCCACCCGGATATTATCTCCTGACCACGGATTCTGACAGGTTCAATGTATACAGATGAGATGTCTCAATCTCAATGCCACCTTCACAAGTTACAATAGCACTTAGGTGCTACGTGGCTCAGACAAAGAAAACACTATTCATCTGCCTGCACGGTGAAGCCTGTTCTCAATCGCTTTCGAGAGTGGGCTGAACATGAGCACACAGGACTGGGACTTCAAACTCATAGGATCACAATCAGAGAACTTACATGCCCCACTCAGTTTGGGACGTCACAGCGCAGTGTAAGTCATTTAGACCAGAGTCTTCAATGATTGGGTTATCTTCTGGATGACAACATAGGCTCTCGATGTGTTAAAATGGAAAGTAGGGGCCAAATGGGACAGTTAAAACACTTTGGGAAGCCGGCCTGATATGGGTTGGTGCATTTAGCCAGCATGACCACCCCGCTTGGGTCAGTTGGTAACGGTCCAACCGTATCTTTCTCGCAAACCTATTGGACTTGTGTTCGACCCTCCTTGCTGCCTCTGTTTTGCTGCGTCCTGTTCAATCACCGTTTAATCCAGATTAATCTGAACATTGCTTGAACCTGATTTTCTGTCTAGACACAAATTGCTTAAGCAAACTTCATATGGTTACTGTGAACGACAAAAATATTTGGCCATGGGCGGTATATTTGGCAGATGGAAAGGTTGTACTATTATTGACGTGGACGTGAGATGAGAGTCCGGTATGCATCTTTCAACAACATCTGGTTGGTTCACTGGATCCCGGAATGGAGAAATGAACAAGGTATGAACGAAATATGCACAGCAGTTCACAGGGTGCGCAGATTTTCTATTCAGTATCAGCGCTTATTGTCTGCGGGAATGCGATCAAATCTTACGGGAGGTCGCGCTCGTCGCAGTCAGGATTCGAATGATGCAGGTCCCTGAAATGTTGATAATTCATTTGAAGCGAGGCACAGGTCGTAATCTCGACTCGGACGACCCACTTGGCTAGAGAAACGTTTGTGAATCATCGTATGTAGAGATAGGGATACGTGACGAACCGCACCAAGGAATACTCGACGACGAGGAGAAGCCTCCACGAACCAGAACTGTCTTGACAAAGTGAAGCCCGCGACCACCATCGACAAGTCACGGAATGCCCTGGTAAAACATCATGATCTAGAGGTCCAGTATAGCAAATGGCCGCGGCGGCATAGTCCCGATAGGCGCCTCCGCGACAATAACGTCCACCCACACATACCAGCCGTTCAAGACCGTCCGCATCTTGCCCGACGGCCCCAACACGGCCCCCAATTCACATAGGAGAGTGCTCCGCCAAACCAGCACTTCGCCTCCCAACATACGCTGTCCAACTTCCCGCGCTTGCGCCACGCTGCACCCATGCGCAAACACGCGGCTCCGCCAAACACAGTACCCTCAGGGGCTCGCGTACGCCGCCCGCCTGCGCCCCGCTCGTTGCTCCACGCCTCGTCCAGCCCCCACCGCAAGCCCTCCGCAGCCAAGATACACCTGGCAGAGGAAGATACACCCAGCGACGGGCAACAGAGAAGGACGCAAGAAGGACGTGAAAGCAGAATTATGAAGCCCCGAGTGGTCATAAAAGAAAAGGGCCGGTACGGAGCAGGGTATGTGAAATACTCATAGCCTCCACCTGTTATTGAAGCAGACACGCTCCGACCTTACAGGCACCGCCGCCGCACCCGAGCATCCTGCTCTAGCTCGACCACCACGTCGGACGCGCTGTGAAGTTTCTGCCCAAACGCGCCGCGCCCACATCCTCACCGACGGACGCCCATCGGCGGAGCACCTGCCAACGAGCGATCCACGTCCCAGCGCTCCCGCGCGTCCGCAAACAAGTCGTACCCCGTTGTGTCGCACCCAGCGCCCGGGCCACATGCTCATCCACCTATACGTGCCGCTCCCGCGCCTCCCACCAGGCGCGCCTGACGAATACGTGAACGCATGTCGGCTGCTGCACCGTGCGCCTGCGCAGAGCGCGAGCCCTCCGCGCCTCTCGGCAGGCGTAGCTGGAGTTCCGCCTGTCTAGCGCGCGACAGACGGATCCTGCTACACCGGCGCATACCGCATATCGCCCAACGCCCGCCACCCACCGCCGAGCCCCGCTGCCCCGCGCGGACGCCGACATACACAAGCCCGTGCCCAGACGCGCGACACCGCCCACCACCGCCGCATCCCCAAGCACTCCGCCCCCGCTTGAATGCATGGCCTGACGCACGGGGTTTGGGGCGACAGTACGAAAACGGATCCCGAGCGAGGTCGACGCGTCTCCCCGCCCGCCGAACGCCGCTCATCCTGGAGAGGGAATCGTCAGGAACGCAAGACGTGGGGATGAAGCCTGAAGGTGAAGGAGTGAAGCAGACGAGGGCCCAGGGGAGGGGACGCAGGAGGCGGGGGAGGCGTGGAAGGACATGAAGGAGAAGGAGAGGCAGATGAAGAGGAGGAGAGGAGATGCGCGACATGGTGGAGTGAATATGGTGCTTGAGGGAAGGGACGTACGGAATCAGGTACTGCACTCGTCGTGTGCCGCGCAAGAGTTTCATTGGTGGACGTATGGACGGCCTTGATACAGGGCGACGCGTCGCAAATGAATCTAAACGATGTGGTCAGCGGTGCGGGATACGGGCATGTACGATCGAGCGCCACACAGGTGCGCAGGGCTCGCCTCGGGGCAGACAGATTGGATGGCGTCAACGCGACGCGCGGGCCCCAACACCATCACCCACACGGACGGCAGGCGGCGCTCCTCCTCCACGGGCTCCACCGGTGCGCATCTCCCGATGGCCGTCTGCCCACTGTGTGAACGCACTATCTGCGACGCCCAGCCTCCATCGACAACGAGCGCCCGCCGTCGCCACCAGCTACACCCACACGCCCGGCCTAGGACGCCGCGTAATCGCCCGCCTGCCCCGCCCGCCGACGTGGAAATAGGCCACAGGAGGAAGGGTACGGACCATGGTCCCCATATTGCCCACGCCTAATCTCCCCTCAGGCCAGCTTGCCAAGCTTCCAGCATCTCGGCGACCGCGAAATCCTAGGACTAGGCGTCAGCGAGCACAAGGAGAGAAGGAAGGGATGTCAGGGGAAAAGTAAGAACGAGGCGATCGAGAGCCATGGCAACGTGCAGAAGGAGGGGGATGGATGTCGAGGGAATGGGAATAACGAGAGCGCGAGCGCAAAGATGTAATTTTGGAGGGGAGGATGAAGGACGACAAAATGGATGAATGAGGAAAATTCAGGACATACACAGTATCTCGGGGAGGCGAGGAGCAGACGCAGCATAATAGTGCACTCTCCGTATGGCTGAGACAGTTCTGTGAGAGTGTGACCTTGAACGTCGTTTTATTCCACCTAGAAACAGGGCTCATTAGCATCAAGTACTTACCACGGCGCCATGAAGAGGATGAGACAGAAGCCTGGTGAAGGGCCCGCACGAAGTGTAGTGGGGATGATGCCAGGCGAAAATGGACGGACAGGAAGCGAAGAAGTCACTTTATCGAGTAACGACAAAAGCGGCGCCGCCGGCGCGCAGGTCGGCGCATCCGGGCAGGCGCGACGGAGTGGACAAGCATGAATCGATTGAGTCGACGTCGTCTCCACGTCGCTCTCGAAAGGAGACAGAACCGTGCGGCAAATCGAGAACACGAAATTCGGACATGGAGGTTGGAGATAAAGAGCGTGATGTTTGGCTGTATTGGCTATCGACGGCATCAAGCCGATGGCGGCACATTTTCAACCACATTGTGTTCGAACGAACACCCGAGCTAAAGATGGCGAGAAAAGTCATTCTTAGGGCAGCTCATGCATGCACAGTCGTCATGCTTGAAGGTGAAGATCTGATGAGGGCAGGTAGTTCACAGTTATCAAACGATGTTACCCTGCAATTACCCCGCGGGCCTTTCAGCTCCAAAACCGTCGAACCCGGGGTAGCTGGGTCTTTCGCAAGGGGACGCGGAGTGATCACTTAGTCCCCACGTCCACAGTACCGGGAACCCCCGGTTGAATCGAATTCGCAACACTTCAGAAATTCAACCGCAGGAAATTCATTTCTAGGCTACCAATTCAACCGCTCCGCTTCCAAGGGCCATTGGAAGCACGGGTCTATGACATGCCATCATGCTTCCTCCGCACTGAGCTCGTGAATTGCAGCCCCACCTCCGTTCGACTCGGGGTTGGGTCATTAGTAGCGAGTGCAGAGCGCATTTTTTGTCTTCAGCGTTCGTTCTCTACTCCGGCTCAGACTGTGATTTGGGGAACGCTATGAATTCGCTGTTGCGGATCAATTCACAGCGTCTTAACCTCGTGGTTTCAGTGGATTATTTGAACTCTAGTGAACTTACTCCTTGACTCACGGGCTCGAAGGGACCGGACGCGAGATGGTTCGCAGCTGCACCCGCTGATAGTATGGTTCGCTAAGAGTATCTTGTGGCCTTTGCCCGTTCGACTCGGGCCCGGTCTCCTACTTCGTACCAGTCTTTTTTAGCGTGTCGAGTGAACGTGAATGACTGACTTTTGGAAATCAATACACAATACATTCTGGCGCCTTCAGCTTGATCTAACTTGGATCCCAAGTGGCACCTCATCTCCGTCAAAAAATGACATGTTTTACCGCAAAGAGCCTCATCCCTTCACAGAGCTCGACATCAATTCCACCGCCGTGAGGCTTTTTTCTTTCTTTGCCAAGCTAGGAACCATGCTAGAGTCAAATCCGAGTTGCCTTCGTTAAGGTCCTTGCTATCGGACGAGTCTGAATGGCTTTGCATGCTGGTTCCCACTCACACCTCAATCTCCAAATTGTCCGGACTCCGGCTGAGTTCAACTTAGCCAATCGCAATCGCAATAGTTGAAAATTTCAACCACAAGAACGTTCAACCATCTCTTCCGGCGTCTTTACAACCTTGCACTGAGCCCACGGCGTATGGGCTGCATACACATGTACCTGTCACCCCAAAGGCAACCCGACCTCCGTTCGACCCGGCGTTGGGCCATGTACTAATGCTAATGCGATGTGTTTTCCCGGTGTCCACTAGCCCTTGCTTTGTTCGGACCGAGCGCGGACTGCGGTTCGAGTGAGACATGGTTCGTGTGGATGAATGGTCGTATTGACGACTTATCACTATCTGAGGAGGGCCCGCGCCAAACTGGGATCTCAGATTAGCTTTCCACCCTCGCGAGGCACCGGACGCGGAAATAGTATTTACAAGGAGAATTTTTGAGGCGTTCAAGAAACACATAAGTAAGCCTACTTGTTGTTCAGGACCAGAAATACTTACTTACGACGATCCTGATTCACTGGCGGGTTCTTGCCGCTGCGTCCCCCGGAAAGAATCCCAGGACTGTGCCATGTTTATCCTTAGAACCTCACCCGGTCGAACAGGGTCGGAGGCCAAATGAGCTCCAGGTGCCGCAAAGTCTTGTAACACCCAGGATAATGAGGTGAACGACTGCCGAATAAATTTTTCAACCAAACGGCCGGGCGTCTCTGGAATCGGTCAAAGTCGTATGTAACTGAAGTGGATGGTCAACGTCACTGAGGGGAGTGAGGTTGTAAATACGTTTTGAGCGCGTTCATAACAACGATAGTAACGGTGGGGGGCCAGTGCCGTGCGGTCTGGTCGCACCTCGAGGGGATGCAGCTGTGAGCTCCAAGAGACAAAAACTATTTCGCTGGCACTACACGACCCCATCCCGAGTCGAACGGGAACAGCTGCAGTATAATTCGACAAGAGTAATGAAGGCAGAGGCGGCCGCGCGCTATAAGGTGTATCTGTATAGAGACTCAGTCGACGTACTGACTGTGAACTTCGTGGATTCGTCTCCTGAGCTGAAAAAAACAGGCACGCATCGCTGATTTAATCCCTCGAGTCGAACGGGGGTTTTGCAGAAGTTCTGTTGGAGATAGGCATGGAAAGCAGAAGCGCACCACGCGCAGTGAGGTCGATCTTCAGGTTAAGGATTACACAAGATTACACTTATACCTTGGTTCGAGATTTCGCCATTTATTGTCGATCCAATTTCAACCGGGAGATATTCCACCTTCAATCCTGGGCGAGCGCTGAGCGTTGGTGATGAGCCACATGCACGGGAGGGGGAAGAGGCAGGCATGGACATACCATGGAATACCGGGTCGAACAGAAGCCAAGCCCTTGTCATGCACGATCCGTGGGGCGGAGGGTTAGGAACGAAGTTCGGAACAGAAAGCCTTTGGAACTGGCTGAGTGATCTGCGAATATGACGGAGTACCTCGAGGTGGCGAACCACACGTCCAGGAATCCACCAGCGAAGTGCCAACCCAATCCGCGTACGATATGGATCGAAAGCGAAGCGGTTCGCCGCTGCACACGCATGAAAAGTGGACCTAGTTGAATGCAGTGTTCGCTCGTTCGACTCCGGCTCGGTTCATCGTTATGGTTCTTCATCCTACCTTTTTCTTACGTCGGACGAGGAGGGATCTCTGAAACTCTTCGGGTAGGCGGGGTCGACGGAGGGATACCAAAATGGATCGCAGCTAGTGGGCGGTGCAGATGAACAGCAAGATAGATCGCCGCCAGGATCAACGAACGCGGGATTAGATATCAAGGGCGGAAGATGGCTCAGTTGGAGCGGTGCAGATGAACAAATGCTGAGATAAGTTGAGGGAGGACCATCTCTGGCAGATTAGATATTGAGTTTGAGAGGGTGGGATTGGAGCATCGATGTAATCGTAGTGCTTTGCGGATCGACCGTATTCAAGAGTGTATGTACAGATTCTGCCGCGCGTCCGAGAGAGATGTCTTGCGTGTCGAAATTGAGGAGGCCGCTCGGCGCCGAGGAAGTTGGCGGTGTGTGGCCACGGCGAAGTCATCAGTCGCGATATGTAAACAGCCGGGACAAGAACAGTGATTCGGACGAGGAGACGTTGATAGATAGCCGCATTGTAGCCGCAGTGGCCAAAGATGAACTTGGAGGATTGCGTTGAATCACAGTTAGAAGGGCGTCCAAACGTCAGGATTAGGTTAGGGTTAGGTTTTAGGGTTAGGGTTAGGGTTAGGGTTAGGGTTAGGGTTAGGGTTAGGGTTAGGGTTAGGGTTAGGGTTAGGGTTAGGGTTAGGGTTAGGGTTAGGGTTAGGGTAGGGTTG